>OY720304.1:26217810-27521112 GCA_963082785.1 Philonthus spinipes
TCTTTTACCCGTATTGGGTGTCGAGGTTCTCTTATTAACTTAAAAGCCGTTTATTTTTTAATTCTCTCTCTCGTTTCCTTCTTGCGTTCAAAAAAATATAAATAAAACGATTTACCGTTCACTTTTATTTCAAATCCGATTGTCCCCGCCGGTTAACAGCCAGAATGCAGGGGAAATCGCGCGCGCATATCTTGATACGGAGAAATTTACGTTTTCGTAATGAAGACATCGACCGGCCATAATTCCGACCCGTTCGCCACTTGCAACTGTAATTATTAAACCTCCTCGGAAATTACCTGGAAACACAGCGCAATGATATTCTCGAGGGTGAATGGAGGAACCGCGCAGATGATGGCGGGTGATTACGGGATTGTTAATTTTTGCGTTGAGTGGTTTCTGGATTGGATAAGTGAGTGAAAAGTGGTTTTAATTCAATGTTCAATGGCGAGAGGCGGGTTTGTTGAAATTCAATTTGATACTTTCGCGGGATTTAATTTTGTAAATTTATTGGGAATCGTAATTTGCGGTTTGAACACGAAATTCAGGATATTTCATTAAATTTAGCAATTACCTACAATAGAAATTATTGATTCAAATTTAATGAAATATATATTAATCACAAATAAAACAATGTTTATTATTTTTTATAACTTAATTTATAGGTCTGTTTGCTAAATAAATAAATATATATATATAAATAGTGTAAAAAGTGTGCATTATTTTTAGACTTTCTGCATTGAATGCAATGTAGATGTTACGGGTGACGTCATAATCTTACTCTGCACAGAACAAACAACAAAATCTTATTAATAGTAAATATGAATAATATATTAGAAAGCTACCAATAAAGACAAACACATTTGCAATAAAACACTATTTTATTTCCTTTCTTCACTAATTAAATAAATAAATAAAATAAATAAATTAGTGAAAAAAGGAAATAAATAAAATTGTGTTTTATTAGTAATTATTACTTCACGTAACTCAAAACAAATAGTGAATATGAAACACATTTGTTTTATTTGTAGTTGGTGGTTGCGTTCAGCAGACGTGGAACTAATCCATCGTAAAATCTCAGTTACTGTTGGATACAAATTTCAGGAATTTAACTGAACGTAAACACTTCTACAATTATTTGCTGCTAACTGAAAAAATATTGCTAAATTTAAGCGTTCGATTAGTTCCGAACCGGTCAAACCAAATGCAACCAATATTTTATTCATATTTATTATTATTATTTTAATACGAACTACCAATAATTAAATATTAATAATATTGAAGAAACAATATTTATTATATGAATACAACTTCAACACATTCACATATGTACCGCAATGCAAATAAGCATCTCCACGATAAATTTATAGGTGATCGACATATATAGAAGTTATAATGACTAAACTATGCATTATTGTAATTATTATGAATTTTGTTTTTTTCTTTTATTGATTTTTTAGTATTGTTTTAATTAAAATATATTGAATTTGAAATGACCTCGACACCCAATACGGGTAAAAGAGGATAAGATTAAGAAAGAAAGAATTTGAAATGAAAGGCACTTGGTTTGTTTCACTTATTTTTTTATTTACCAACTAGTTTCTACTTATCGTAAGTAAGTACCACTGAGATTACCGTAACACTCTTAATTTTGAACTGTCAAACCACTTGGGATAAAGTTGGCTTATTTGTGTATTTTTTTTAATTTGATTTGTGATGATTTATGTAAATTCTTATCATTTTATAGAGATTTCCGTAAAATAAATTAAATTAATTATTATCAAGATAAATTAATGACGATAAGTCGAAACTAATTGGTAAATAAAAAATAAGTGAAACAAACCAAGTGCCTTTAATTTCAAATTCAATATAATTAAAATTAATTAAAACAATAATAAAAAATCAATAAACGAAAAAGATAAAATTCATAATAATTACAATAATGCAGAGTTTAGTCATTACGTGGAATCGCTTGAACATAGACGTAAAAAATCAAGTATAACATTTTTATATAAACTTGTTAATAATTATATTGACTGCCCGGATTTACTAAAACTTATAGATTTGCATACTCCAACTTTCAATTCTAGAAATAAGGTTACTTTTCGTGTTGAATTTAATAAAACTGTATACGGCTCTAAATCCCCTGTAGGTATTATTTGTAACATCTGTAATCAAGTGCCCGCAAACCTTGATATATTTTGTGATCTTTTGTCTTCCTTCGTTACTCTATGTTAACGTAAGTCTACTATTCTTTATATTTTAATGTATTTATTGTATATTTTATTATGTTTTTAAAATTAATTTATATTCATCAATTTTTATTTACATAATTGTCTTGTTATTGGGAACATTTCCTGTGGGGCAATAAATATTATTATTATTATTATTATAACTTCTATATATGTAAATTAAAATGTTTCATCAAGTAATCAATGAGAACCAAATTAAAGTTACAATTAACATATATTTATTTTTTAAAAATGCTTTCCTGTATTGTTTCTTCATATGAAAAATAAAAAAAATAAAGACATAAATTGCATCTGCGATGGGACTCGAGTCTGCAGTCTCTGCCCCATGAGTAGGGTCTTTGCCCACTCGGCTATCCCAACTTCTTAATAATCAACTTTAATAACAAATTAATAACTTACCTTGTTATCATTTAGGGTCTGGTATCCAAATATCTGTAACAATAAAAAAACATTAACTACAATTCATTTTAAATTGATTAAGTTACGCGAAGATAATTGAAAAATAAAGCGTTAATTATTTTTCTTCCACGCACTATTAAAAAGGATATACACAAGTTATTTAAAATTTTATTTTTTTCTAAAATGATTAATAGTTTTAATATCCAAACATTGGTAGTTCATGTTATGATATTAAATATTATTTCAAAATTTTAAATTCTTTTGAAATAGGCTAAATATCTCGAAATCCCACATATTTTAACCCATTCCAGTATTCCTTACTTTTCGCTGATGACACAGCCCTCATCACCCATGCCCCCACTCTTCAAGCTGCACAACGATCACTACAAACTTCCTTCGACTCGGTACTACTTGATAAATGTGTTTTAATTTATCTAAATCGACGAATAAAAGATTTTTAATGATTTATTCATATTTATTATTATTATTTTATATGTATATAATATAATATACAATTTATTTAAATAATTTGTTCTAAATTCTTTTTGTTACAGCAATACGTCGTATATCACTTTTTTTCAACTTTTAAGATAATTGCGTCAAAGATATTTTAGAGTAGTTTTTACTCTAAAATATTTATTAAATTAAACTTGTAAATTAAATTCACTTGGTTTAGTTTTAGTGAATTTAATTTAAAAGTTTAATTTAACAATGTTTTGCCAAGTGATTAATGAGAAAAAAGTGTCCGATATTTCATTATTTTCTCACTTTTATTAGAATCCATAAAAAAACTAGTTACTTTATAAAAATAGTAAGAAAAAAATCACAACTACAGATTAGAATTAATTAGGATGTAACAAAATAAGTATTTTAGTATACTTATTTTGTTACTAAAATACTTATTTTATTACATCCTATATTAATCATAATGATGGTTGCGACTGTAACTACGTGGTAATTCATAATCACTGATTTAAAATATATATAGGATGTACTGAATAACCTAACCACACTTACTATGTTTTTATCACAAAATATTTTGTGGTAAAAACATTGTAAGTGTTTTATTCAGTACATCCTATATATATTCAGTGACCCTTTCTACCTTTTCAGGTGTAGGGTTTTATTACATCCTAATTAATTCTAATCTGTATAAATTTGAATTTCTTACTATTTTTATAAATTAACTGTGTAGTTTTTTTTTTCATAGATTCTAACAAAAGTGAGAAAATAATGAAATAACCGACAAATCTGTTATTTGACACAGAACCTATAGTAGAAACAACAACGAAAATTAACGCATTAACATTAAAATTGTTTAGAATGATTAATTATTTTATTATAATTTATTTCAATCACAAAATTATCGATTGAACATCCACAACACAATTTCATGCCCGTTTGATAAGCAACAAACCATTTTCCAAAACTAAACAACAACAGAACCATCCCATTTCCACCATAATCTCTTTATCATTACCCAGAACGAGCGCATAACGGGAAATGGACGCACCACTTACAGGGAAATTTGTTTTAAATTATTTCATGTCCCAGTAACTCGACAAACGCGCCGGAATTACACCGCGCCGAAAATCCGGGCCGATACAAACGAGTTTTTAAATTCGCCGGCACACAATGAAAAATCAAAATAAAACACACCGAAAAGAAATGAAAATGTGTATAAAAAATGAAACGGCAAATACGAAATGCTCACGGCAAATTAAATACTTCACGG
This sequence comes from Philonthus spinipes, assembly GCA_963082785.1. NCBI lineage: Eukaryota > Metazoa > Arthropoda > Insecta > Coleoptera > Staphylinidae > Philonthus > Philonthus spinipes. The sequence continues at coordinate 26,222,194 of OY720304.1, forward strand.
TAATCTGTGCGGCCACAGAGTGGAAACGATATTGTGTTAAACGTGTGTCACGTCCGCGATAAAAAATAATCTTTAAACAATAGTTTGGTAGGGGGGTTTATCTATTATTATTTTGTTTTAATTAATTCCTCACGTAATTCGTGATGAAGTATTTTTTTGAATCATATTCAGAAAACACTTTAAAATAATGACTTTTTATTAAAAACACATTTGTTTAACAACCCTTCGGTCACTATCCACCAATTCATTAACTCATACATACATGACAGTTCAACTAACTAACATAGTTTTAATTGCAAATCACCATAAATTCATACAGGGCAGAAAGATGGTCGATAGTCCATGATAAACTACTAACACAATTGTACATATTGTTATAATAAATTTTTGTTGTTATAATGTCTGAATGAAGATGTTTGTATATATACACATTTGTTTATGATTTTCAACTTTTTATTAATTTCACCAGACTCAGCCAACTCCATATAATTCTCAAAGTCCACGTATTTAGTTCACCGCATCTATGAATTTCACTACAATTGTTTTTAATTTAAATTCTTCACCTGAAGGAACTACAGCTTAGTGAAATTAATAAAACGTTGAAGATCACAAACAAATTATTTTTTAATAAAAACGATAAAATAATAATGCTTGAATTTACGTTGTTGTATGTCACGATTAGAGATGGGCAAACCCTTACATTTTATTGTGTATACTTAATGTTAATATTTGTAAAAATGTAGGTAATTATCTGATTAATGATAAACGAGAAAAGTCTTTAGGCAGAGTTGGGTTAGACTCTGAATATCATAAAAAATATTCATAAAATTTAAGCATTTGTTCAAGTAATCTATATAACTCAAATTACTTGAACAAATGCTTAAATTTTATTATTTTTTTTTAATTGTTCAAGTAATCTATATAATTCAGATTACTTGAACAAATGCTTAAATTTTATGAATATTTTTTATTATATACAGAGTCTAACCCAACTCTGCCTAAAGACATAGACATAGAGAAAATTTAAGCATCAATGAAATAAAAATCTATGTCCTTGGTGTTATTACAACTCTGCCTAAAGGGATATACGACGTTATCCCTTTAGGCAGAGTTGGGTTAGACTTTGAATATGATAACAAATATTCTTAAAATAGTTTAAAAAGACCGTAAAATGAAATTTAATGAGATGGCTGACATCTTGTATCAAGCTATCTTTTGACGTGACGATTTTATTCCCGCAAAAAAGTAAAACTCGATTGTCATTGAAATGAGTTACAGTACTTTGTGCGGTTATTTTGATAATTGCGAAAGAATGAAGAATAAAACTTGTTTGGAATCGAATTCTGAGCGAGTTTTATTTGACAAATGTTTTTATAATTGTCAACATTCTCGTTCTACATAACTACTTTAAATATTTTCCCTGTGATATATTTATTTTGTGATTGTTACGAAAACAATTGTTTAAAAAATCTGCGTAGAATTTATTTTCCAACAATTTTCATCTGAAGAACTTTTTTTCTATTTGTCGAAATTAAGTTAATTTGCTGTTAGAAAAATTCGAGTATTGAATTGGGTTAGGTTAAGTCGAGTTAGGTTCCTTGCTGAAAATAAGTAAACTAATATAAAAATCTATCGCGATTTCATGGCGACTGAAAAAAAGATATTTTAGAAAATTTGCTTAGAATAAAAATTCAAGCGATTTTTATTTTTTCAGATTAATCGCCCATTCTTTAGCTATATTATTAAGCTAAAAATTAAAATTTAATTTTTTTTTTCTCTCACAAAAAAAAACTGAAAATATTTATGAAGGTCCATTGTAATGCGAGAAAGAACTTGAAAAACTTATTTTTTTCGAAAATAATATTTTCATCATGAATTTTATGAAATTATCATTTTATATTAAAATTAATAAGGCTTTGTTGGACCAATTTGGGACTGCATACACCAATTAGACTTAGGATTTTATTTATTACATTTTGTAAATGAAACGTATATTGTAAAATGGAGATTCCGTAAATAAATAAATTAATTAATACATTTGTATTGTTTGTATTTATTTATACAATTGTCATGATTTTGGGAACATGTTTTCTGTGGATCAATAAATATTATTATTGTTATTAACATAGGGCGCCAGTATTCGAAAATCAAGTATTTGAGCGTGCTGATGGAAAAAATATTTTTTGTTGCGGCTTAATTTCTCACAGATTAATAATAAATGGAAGACGACGCAAGCTCCATCTTTCGCCTAATTTCTCACAGATAATTCTCCCATTTTTAATTATATTAAATATTTAAATAACTGTGATCAAGTGAATGAATACTCTTTTCTATTTACTCTTTTCTATTTTTTAATTATGTTTGATTGCCCTACAATTTGGTCTTGCATTTTTTTTTTGATATATTAATTGTGGTCAGATTATTTATATTCAGTTAAAGGTATTCACGCGATGTGTTGAGTATATAACTTTAAAAATCCCACCCCGTTAACCAAAACAACTTTTAACCTCATTACCATATATTCCCCACTGGAATATCTCAATAATTCACACCAGCAACTACAATTTATAAACCGGTGGCATGTTTACAAGTGCAACATATAGACATAACACACCGCGATGGGGTGCTCGTCATCCCCGATAAACTTTAATAACTGTCCTTAAATCAACATATATATTTTTATGGTACACGCGCTGTGTGTGCGATGGTATTCTTTATGGGCGCTTCTGGATAATGTTGGCGTATATTCGATTACACGAGCTGCGGCTGGCATGAAAAATTAATGGTCCCTCCTCTCCTCGGCGAGCGACCTGCATGCAAGCGGCGACCCTCCGAAACAACCCTCGAATTTGTACGTCCACTCAAAAAAAATATATATATATATATACAGATATATATCGGCCTTGTTGTCACGTATCGCACCACCTATTCCAAAGCCATTTTCTTTAATTCAACACGAATTCCTGTTTCGAACACACACATTATTCATTTGCTCGTTCGCTGTGTGGGGGTGGAAACACCGGGCAAATAGATATAAGGGAAATATATATGTTTTTCTTTTTCTGTAATTTATCTTCTTGTGTTTTGGTCAAATAGCTCGCTACACTCTCTTACGCCAGTAATAGGATTACGTATAGGATTTTTTTTATGTTTTACGGAAGTGATTCGTTTGATTCGCGAAAATATTATAGATTTATTGTTTAATTTATTAATGGCACGAAATAAATAAAAATATTAAATAATAATTAATTGAAAATAATTAATAAATTATTTCCACATTTAGCTCTGTGATATTTTGACTTACGTCTTTACAGGGCAGCGTAAGAGAATGAATGTTGGGAGAAAGACTCCCAACATTCATTCTTCCACACACCTTGCGATATGAAACCACTCACCCCACTTCTCTCTCACTATTCCCCATGTCTTCCTTGCCTTGCCTTGATAATATAACGAAAGTGAAAGAACGCTCTAGAATGTTACGCTAGCGCGCGCTTATATAGCGTGCTTGTTTCTCGAATTGTCCAGAACTTTCCACGACGCCACGTTTACCGTCGCGCGCTCGGTGGAACATTCCAGAGTGTTCTTTCCGGTTGAGTCTTTCACTTTCATTACAGTAAGATAATTTTGCAAATGAGTGTACATTCCTCATTATTGCAGGTGAAGTTGCTGATCGACGATATTGCCTTATATTGTAGACTTACATATTTTTAAATATTTTATTCTCTCTTTGTTAATTACACCAAATTTTATCAACATTTCCGCAAATCATGGTTTAACCCAATTTCATCAAATCAACAATATTCAACACGCATTAAATTAATCCGACGAAAAATCCACTGAAATCAGCCCCAACAGGTTCAACTCGTATTTTGAATGATAATCATTTAGTTACCGGGACAATGCCCCGCCGCGCTAATTGACATACGGGAGAGGCAAATATTATATTTCCAGTGGAATTAGCTAGTGTGGGGATGGTTTCAAAGTTTACCCTTTGATTCTAGAATAACCATGGGAACGCACAGACGCATTTACGGAATACACAGAAACCAACCACGTGCGGATCGATGAATCCGAACGGCTGATCATATCGCGAGTTGGATGCTCGAAAGTTGATCCAGTTCGTTTGAGTTCCGAGTCAAGTGAAGTAATTGGATTACGCTTAAATATTCGGTTTGGTAGATTCGGGAAAATTCTTAAACATTCTGTTTGTTTAGCTGTTTACAGGGCTGGAAACTGTTATTTCGTCTCGACGAACAACTTTATATTTAATCACACACATTTATATTAATCGATGGTTGAGGCTTTCACTAAAATATACTCCATAATGCACTATTTGTAAATAAAACAACAGTTTTACAAACCTAGTGTTTTAATCAAAGTTTATTAATTAAATATGTTTCACCACGGGTTAAGTGAGAAATTAATTCAAAATAGTTGAAAAAAAATCTGTTATTTTAGATTTTAACTTCCACAATTTTTTGCTTTTGCAAACATAATTGCATCATCAAGCAGATTAAAACAAAAACAAACAAAAACAAACAAAAAAAAATATTCTTAAATTTAATTTGATGTATTATACAAGAAAACAAATCTATTTAATTTGAAGTGGAGTAATTATATATTTTTGGTTATTTTGAACTTTTTTTCTTTCTTTATTATCTGCACCAAAAATATTTTAATCGGAATTCACGGATTTCTAATAAATTTTCTTAATGATATTCTTTGGTAACTGTTAAAATAACCGAGTTGCGAAAAAACGTGTCGAAATTCACAAATAAAAACAATTATTCTCTTCGAATCTTTTCAGTCAAATCCACCACAATCGACCTAAAGCCTTTCTGCCCTCGTTTTTATATTTTTATTAACCTTTTATAAAAGTATCCCGTAAAATAGTAGAATTTCAGAAAAAAACATAACAATTAAAAAATTTGTTTAGATTGCGACAATAATGAATTTAACATTTCACGTACGGAAATCCCCGATTTTCTTACAATTAAAAAGTCGCTGTATACAAAACTAAATGTATTTTATTTAAATTAAATAAAATAAAACAAAGATGATTCACACATTTGCAGTTATTTAAATAACAATGAAATTAAATGAGGAAAATTTCTGGCAATGATTAATAATATTCGATCAATCCCTTTTTCCATCTGCAAAAATTACTAACACTGTAAGATTTTGACAAATTTCTATTGAAATTGTATTTATTTCGAGTCAATAAAAATATAATCATAAAATTTTGTATCATTTCCTCTATTGTATTTTATGTTTCACTTTTTTTATGTTGTGTTTCCAAAACACAATTATTTATTTACTTCCGTAACACTAACGACGAGTCGATATCAGAAGGCCAATGTCAAAATCAATACACGACTGGATTAAAAAAAAAAAGATAGGAAACAATTTGGACCCTTTCAGGAAATAAACCTCCGCGTTCCCTTTTCATTTATGGACCGTCAGTGGCGTAACCTCTCAATTAATTATTCCGGGGCCGGATGGGAGCGCACCTTTCGGGCGGCCGTCTTTTTTGTGAGACGATTTAATCAAATTAATCCGTCCCTCAGCCGCAACAACCCTCGCCGTCCTCGGGGAATGCCTTATCGTAACTAGTTTTAATTAACTTTTATTCCGGCTGAAATCAAGTAAATATTGTTTGATAACAAAAAATAATTATTTTTGCATTATTGAAAAAAAAAATAAAATTTTTGCACAGATTTGAAGTAAACTATAAATTTCATTAATAGATTTTAAATATTAGCAAAAAAAAAACACAATTTTAATTGGCTGAAAGGTTTTCAACCGATTGTCAATTTCTACAAGAACATTTGTTTAAAGTTTAAAAAATTGTTAAAAATGTTAAAAAATATTTCTTAAACCACACTTGTAATGAATAAATATGTAAATATACACAATTTTAAATAGTGGAGTCTACATCTACACTTTAGAATATTGTCAAATCAATGCTTTAAACGCATATTGAGAAATAAATTATTATTATTATTATTATTATTATTATACCCTATTACTCTATTACTTTTGAATATACAATGGCGATGACCTGGATTGATAAGAGATGTCATAATTCAAAAAATGAAACTTTCGGCTCAAGCTTTAGTTCTACAAAACCATGTCTGAAGCATATTTCGTGTAGGCAGCTCTGAAACTTCAAAAGTTAGTTAAGCTGAAATGTGAATTTCACTAAAATATTGATAAAATCGTACCTATTTGGATGTAGAACTGAAAATAACTCAAAAACTGCGAATGGGGTATTTTTAGATTTTTGCATATTCTAAAAGAGCATGCTTTGAAGCATATTTTGCAAAGATTTCATTAAGGTATCTCTAAAACTTCAAAAGTTAATTAAGCTGAAACTAGGAATTTCTTTAAAATATTGATAAAATCGTGACTTTTGGGATGTAAAAGTGAAAATAACTCAAAAACTAAGGATGGGGTATTTTTAGATTTTCGCATATTCTAAAAGAGCATGCTTTGAAGCATATTTTGCAAAGATTTCATTAAGGTATCTCTAAAACTTCAAAAGTTAATTAAGCTGAAACTAGGAATGTCTCTAAAATATTGATAAAATCGTGCCTTTTGGGGTGTAAAAGTGAAAATAACTCAAAAACTACGGATGGGGTATTTTTAGATTTTTGCATATTCTAAAAGAGCATACTTTGAAGCATATTTTGTAAAGATTTCATTAATGTAGCTCTAAAACTTCAAAAGTTAATTAAGCTGAAACTAGGAATTTCTTTAAAATATTGATAAAATCGTGACTTTTGGGAAGTAAAAGTGAAAATAACTCAAAAACTAAGGATGGGGTATTTTTAGATATTTGCATATTCTAAAAGAGCATACTTTGAAGCATATTTTGTAAAGATTTCATTAATGTAGCTCTGAAACTTCAAAAGTTAATTAAGCTGAAAATGCGAATTTCTCTAAAATATTGACAAAATTGTGCCTTTTTTGATGTAAAAGTGAAAATAACTTAAAAACTACGAATGGGGTATTTTTAGATTTTTGCATATTCTAAAAGAGCATACTTTGAAGCATATTTTGTAAAAATTTCATTAAGGTATCTCTGAAGCTTCAAAAGTTAATTAAGCTGAAACTACGAATGTCTCTAAAATATTGATAAAATCGTGCCTTTTGGGGTGTAAAAGTGAAAATAACTGAAAAACTACGGATTTATTTTTAGATCTTTGCATATTCTAAAAGAGCATACTTTGAAGCATATTTTGTAAAGATTTCATTAAGGTATCTCTGAAACTTCAAAAGTTAAATAACCTTAAAATGCGAATTTCTCTAAAATATTGAGAAAATCGCGCCTTTAGGGATGTAAAAGTGAAAATAACTCAAAAACTACGGATGAGGTATTTTTAAATTTTTGTATATTCTAAAAGAGCATATTTTGAAGCACATTTTGTAAAGATTTCATTAAGGTATCTCTGAAACTTCAAAAGTTAAATAACCTTAAAATGCGAATTTCTCTAAAATATTGACAAAATCGTGCCTTGAGGGATGTAAAAGTGAAAATAACTCAAAAACTACGGATGGGGTATTTTTAGATTTTTGCATATTATAAAAGAGCATACTTTGAAGCATATTTTGTAAAGATTTCATTAAGGTATCTCTGAAACTTCAAAAGTTAATTAAGCTGAAAATGCGAATTTCTCTAAAATATTGATAAAATCGTTCCTTTTGGGGTGTAAAAGTGAAAATAACTCAAAAACTACGGATGGGGTATTTTTAGATTTTTGCATATTCTAAAAGAGCATACTTTGAAGCATATTTTTCAAAGATTTCATTAAGGTATCTCTGAAACTTCAAAAGTTAATTAAGCTGAAAATGCGAATTTCTCTAAAATATTGATAAAATCGTGCCTTTTGGGGTGTAAAAGTGAAAATATCTCAAAAACTATGGATGGGGTATTTTTAGATTTTTGCGTATTCTAAAAGAGCATACTTTGAAGCATATTATTCATAGATTTCATTAAGGTATCTCTGATACTTCAAAAGTTAATTAAGCTGAAAATGCGAATTTCTCTAAAATATTGATAAAATCGTGCCTTCTGGGATGTAAAAGTGAAAATAATTCAAACAATTGTAAATTAAATTAAAAAGAATTCTAAAATAATTAATTAATCAATAATTTAATCTTTTACTATTGCTTCATTGCTATCAGTACAGAAAGTGTAAAAGTTGTAGTAACTAGTTCATGTAACGAACAAACCTATTGTTTATTTAAAGAGATTTAACATCAGCAAGGGGAATATTTGCGTGAGTTATTACATTTCATGTCCAAAAACGGAAATTTCCACGTAATCCCACTAAAATTACATGCAAGCCGTCTTCCTCCATCCGAAAACGCCGCGTATAAATTAGCAAACATAAATCCACCGGAGGAGCGTTCCTCCGCCTTTTCACTGGATCATTCATTCATTGCTCGGCGCTCACGCGTGATTTATGGAAAACGCGCGCCATTGCGAATCAACAAAATATTAATTAAATGCAAACACTGCGCCCGACAGCCATACATCATTCCGTTCCATTTTGCTCGATTTTCCGTAATTTCGCGGATTCAAAATACATACGCCGCGACGGCAATAACAACAAGTAAAATTACGCGCGCCATTTTTATTGCAAGTGAATAAATTAAAAATATACAATAATATATTAATATTTATTGCATTCTAATTAAACAATAATAATAAAATGTTTTGCGCAAGTCAATCAGGAATATTATTTATTTGACTGATAATCTAAAAAACATAAAAATGACATAATTATAAACAAATTTATATTTAATTTTGTAAATAGTTTATAAGAAAGAAGAGTTTTTTTTTGTATTGATTATGATATGCCAATAAAGGTCTCTTTTTTTATATAAACAAATTAAAAATATTTATCTATATGCATAATTTTCTAATCGCGATTGACTGGGGACTATTAATAAAATCTTGTAATTGTCTAATAGTAAAATAAACAATAAACTTTAGAACAACATCATTATCACACTGTCTATTTCGTGTTTTTTTTTTTTTTTCACTTGACTTGCCATAAATGTGTCTTTGGTTGGAGGGCAAGTGCATTTCCTCATTACCGGGAGTGCACGCTTGTGCAAATATTTTCAGTTGCCCGCATTACTGCTTTTATTATATTTACTCGGCAAAGCAAGACACTCCATCCACTCAGCCCTAACGGGAAATTCCATTAGATGAATGGATGAATGGAAAACATTACACAGGTAATAACGAACGCCGCCATTTAGAATCGCACTTTGGACGACGATGTAACTCTGCTACGGTGTGAAATTAACATTTTTTTTTGTTTCATTCCCCGTCTTTGTTTTACCTTCCCCAGACAAATGATTTCATTATGTGTTGGGTTACCTATGGGAATCCACTTTTTTAGGGGGTTTTAGGATTATTCCAAACTCGACATTCATCCAATAAACTGACGAGAAGTTGGCCATGGATTTCCATCATCACTCGAATTTAAAAAAATAATCCACGTGCTTTCAATTGGCGTGATTTATTTTTCCAGATTTTTTTTTAAGAGAAAAAAATCTCAATGAAAATTGGAAATATATATATATATATATATATAATCGATGTCCCCTTTTACCAATTGGTGTCGGGGTAAAATTGGAAATATCGTAAAGCATGGAAAAAGTGGAATTTAAAAAAAATACTAAATGGTTTCATTTTATACAAATACGTAGTAATAAGAATGGAAGCATAAGTTGTGAGAATTTTTCCAATTTTGAGGAATTCGTTTTCGATTAGTTTGCTCGCAAAGTGGGGTTTCATAAAAATTTTGTAATAATTTCCTTGGGGGCTGCCTTAAAAAATAACATTAGTTGAAAATATATCTAATTTTTTCATGAATCCATTGCGTCTTTCTAAAACAGAGCAGAGACACAAGAACGGCATATTTAGAGTAATTACTTTACACTTGACGCCCGCATTACATCAATCAAGGCGAAGAAATTTAATAAGCCAAACTCTGAATTAATCAACATCACTAAATAGGTCACAATTGCTCGTTATATAAAAAAAATGCGTAAAAATTTAATTATTTCCTTCTTCGGTTACAGCGTTGCAATCCTTAAACCCAATACTGTAGGATTTCAGGCCATTGAGCTTAAAAATTTGTATCGATCTGTGGTCAGCAACCGATCCAGATCTACAAGGAGTCGTGTACTTTTTTTGCTTCCTGGCAAACATCACGCTCGTGTTCATTATGCCAAACCGCATATCCGCATTACACACCCGTGTAACTATAGACAATAATTATAATGCATCCGCCATTCGATATCATGACATGGAAATAATTCAAGTTTATGAGAAATTATTTTTAAATGTTTATTATATTTAATTAATGCAGTTGTTTAATTTTACTTCCATTTATATTTAATCGACAATTGAAGTATTTACTGAAGATTGTAATTATACTTTTGGACAAAATCAATTAATTTTAGTAAACAAATATTTCTAAATGAGTATTTTTTAAAGATTGTATTAGTAAACTAGTTTTGGACAAAATATTTCTAAACGAGTAACTTTAAATAACTAAAATCAATTATTACCATTAAATTGGTATTTATTACTCGTTCTGTTCGGAAATATGGTATAGTTTTAAAAAAATCGTAATAGATTTTTCTTTTTTAATGTGAGATTATGTAAAAATACTCCTTCGGAAGTTTTTGAGTTATCCCAAAGATTTTAACGAAATTCACATTTTCAACTTAACTAACTTTTGAAGTTTCAGAGATACCTTATTGAAATCTTTCCAAAATATATTTAAAAAAATGCTTTTTTAGAATATGCAACAATTTAAAAATAGCCCAACTTGCATGTAATTTTAGTGGGATTACGTGGAAATTTCCGTTTTTGGACATAAATTTATTCAACAAATAAATTTGAACTGACAAATTTTCACTCTTTTTTACGTGGATAAAGCCTGAAAAAATGTTTATTTTTAACATTTTCGCCCATACTTTCCAAATCGTGCATATAATTGTCTTCAAAAAAAAAATCCCGAAGACAAAGTATTTATTCACTTGGTCACAGCTGTTTAAAATGAATTAAATAAAAATAATTTGAAAATAATTAATTAATCAATCATGTGACTTTTTGACATATGTTACGTCACGTTTGCTAAAAAGTCGCAGTAGCAAAAGATAATTAATTATTTTCAAATTATATATAGAAAATCTTTATTTCTGAGAAATACGTCATTATATTTGTATATTGTAATTACATTACAATATTTACATTACAATCATAAACCTCTAGTTAAGCCTCAGAAAATGGCTATCAACCATCGGTCTTTCTGCCTTATTCAAATTATTTTTATTTAAATTACATCTTACGTGTTGTATAAAATAGTTGCTTTTATACAACTTTTTATTTATAGTAGAAATTTTATTATAAAAATTGACTGCCAATGTTTCGTACCTTTAAAAAAAATTACAATCATTTAACATAAAAATAATTTTCTTGTAATGGTTATTACTTTTATATTTTTATACAATTACTAATCTGCGTGTATTAGAGACAGAAACGTCCACGTTAACTCCATTGTCTTTTGTGTTTAATCCTGTCACGGGATTAGTCAACTGGCTCGGGCTCAAGACTTCCAGCCGAATGAAACGAAGCGTTAATTTTGGAACTACGCTTACTCACAGGCTCTGATTAACGTGCTAATTGCTTAGAAAATTCACGAAGGATGCTGTAAAACATTCGATTCAACGATTTGACAATCGTAAAAAAATACTTAAGTAATATATCAAGGTGCAATAATAAGATGTTGTACCTTGTATTGATTGCATATATTTCTGTAAAAAAAAAAACATTTTATTCCTGATATATCATAAAACCTATATTATTATAAGTTTAAGACAATAAATGATACAATATTATTTCTAACGAAACACATGGGTGTAGCCTGAATGTGTTGTGCCGTTTTGGATGAATAATTAAGTGATATGGAATGAATAAGTTAAATGAGAATACATAATGGGGGCTATTCTGTATAGCAAATGTTAAGTGTAACGTTGACGTTATTAATTTAATTCACATTCTATGTATGTATATAAATATATATCTATTAAACAAAAACACTTAGACTGTGATGGTAAATATAACGCACACGCTAAAGTTAACATTTTCCTTACAGAATAGCCCCAAATATTAGAATTAGTTAAAGCTAATCAGTTTTAAATAATTCTAATAATTAATAAAAATAGGATATTTGTAAATAAAAGAACAATTTTTCAAGTTCAAGGTTGTTGTCATTAATTTTCTATTTTTTTTACTCCTTGTTAAGAAATAATATGTAATAGTATGTTTTGTTTCTTTCATGATTTATCGATGAGAAGAGATTCGAACAATTAAAAATAGAACACTTTGTGTTCCTTTCTTCGCTTATTTATTTGTAACGAAATGTACATATAGCGTACAAATAAACAAGTGAAGAAAGGAATACAATCGATGATTGGTTTTGAGTTAAGAAGAAGAAGAGTATAAAATAATTAACACTGTTCACAATAGATCTGAAAAGGTCGGCCATGAGGCCACCCAAATATTATCTATCCTTTCTTCACACTTTATTTTATATTTTATATTAAAGAATTTCGATGAAAACATTCAATTTTATCACAATTTAACATTCAATGTTTAATATAATTACAGTAATAAGCATCTGCCCACCTGTACACAATTATATAATTAAGTATATTGTTACGGCCGCGGAGAGCCAGTGATTAAAATGGCGTGCAGTAAAGGAACACAAACAACGTTTTCTTAAACAATACCGACGCCCGCCCAATCTAATCATAAAAATAATAATGTTCGAAACACATTGGCTGGCTTCTCATAAACAATACAAAAATTGCATGCAGTTGCAACAATGTTAGTTTTTGTAAAGTTGTAGGAATATACGAAATAATAATACAAAAAAAACTATAATGAAACGATGAAAGAAATAATTATCAACGATAATGAACATTTTTATGATTTTTTTATAATAATTTTGAAAATATCTTAAACATGATTAATATTTTTACGTTTTTTTTTAAATATATCTTTCCCATGGTGATATTTTTTAAAGTTATACAATTATAGAAAATGGGTAAAAAAAAGTATATAAAAACAATGTAGGAAATAATATAATCAGCTTCATGTTGAAACGAATGATTATTTGATATACACAAAAATATTAATATCTGGCAATATTCAATGAAAAAAATATTTTCAAATATAGGGGGTATAAATAAATAAATACAAATATTTACAGCAAAGACAAATGTTTTTACTGTATAATTATACAATTAATCGCTTTTACTAAAATAACGCAGACATTCCCAAAATAAAAATCTGATACAACCCCATTAGCAATTCTTGTAAGAGAGAGAATAAAACTTTAACTTTATTTTACGGAATTCTCCATTATAATTGATTACATTATACAATAATTTACATATTTGTATATAATCAGGTAAGTATTCCTAAACTATTAATAATTAATAAGTAAGATAAGTGCATTCCCAAACGGTTCAAAGAATTGATTCAGTGTTGCTTATGACTTCACAAACTAACATCTACGGGTATATAATACAAAACGAAAACATTAATAATTGGAAATATTTCGCAAGATTTGTTCAACCGTCTTCATCAAGTCATTGCACATGGAACACATTACACATTACAATACTGTAATATCGCGTCCCTATCAATTCAATAAAAACAAAATCATCGCGCGTCAATCGAACGGATCGACTCAATTCAATTTATTTGATTGCGACGAAAAATGATTTTAACGGCGTTTTTAATTAAAACGAATTTGATTTAATTTGTAAAAGAGAATCGGTTTATTGTTTTGTTTTTCGAATGACTTTCAAATTAAACCGTGAATATCAATCGGAAACACAAGGTTTGTTTTTGCGTGCGATCCCGTGAAATTAAACGGACAGGAATAAATCGCCGATAATAAATAATGCTTCTCAAGTGTTTATTAATTATTTTGGGTATATTGCGAACGTGGGATTGTAATTTATTTAATTAAATTTTTATTAGAATATTATTGTTATTGCTATCAAAACATACTAGACTTATAAAGACACAATTTAGGTAAAAAAAGATAATATAGGAGAGAAAGACTGTACTCTAGTTAATAGCTCAGACTCTCGTGGTTTGATTTAATGCAAAATAAAAAAAAAAACTGTAATTGATTGATTTACATTACAGAGCTAAATAATAATAATAATAATAATAATTTTATTACGGAATCACCTTTTTACAAAAACAATACAATATATATATATAGGTTTTTTTTATCAGTATTCAATAGGGGAAGTGTATACCTGCAAAAAACGCGAGTCAAACGCAATGTGTGTATGTTTAGTTGCTTATTTGGCATATGTGTGTTCAATTGCGTGTTATAGGTAACTAAACACACATACATCAATGCGTTTGACTCGTGTATTTTGCAGATATACATAGGGGAAATGTATACTGTTAAAAAAAGCTCTCTGTATATATACCAGTGTTACAATGAATGTATATACAAGTACAAAAAAAAGTATAAAATCAAAGTAATTTCTTAAGTTGATGTGGAAATAATTTATTAATTATTTTCAAATAATTTTTATTTAATTGATTGATTTACTCTGTAGTCTTAGAAGTATCCAGACAGTTGGTGTTGCAGTGGGGAATTCAAAAGCTTCTTAAAAATTAGTAAATGAGAAATGATGTTAAATTGCTTTTGAATTTATTGACTTATGACCACAATACAATATTCCTGTCAAATTCTTAAAAAAATAGTCCTGTTCGAAAATTAATACTTGCGATCAGAATACCTGAACATCCACTTCGCAAATATATATTTTTTCACAAATGTATTTTCCATATAGGCTTTTATAGGTCTTTCAGCAGAGTTGGAAATATATTGTTAACGTTAGTGTATTGTTAGATATTGTATTGTAATTGTATATTCCAATCTCAGAAATAAAGATGTTCATATTTATGTATTTTCAATGTTTAAAATAAACAAAATTAATTACTTATTTCGTGATTTTTCTACGTACAAAACTGCTACCAATAGAAATAACATTTATTTATTATAATAATACATATAATAATACAAATTTGCGTTTTATATCATTTTCTGCGGAAAATATAAAACAAATATAAATGGAAATTTGGTGATAGCTGCGCTATTTAGCAAAAGTACGGTTCTAAGGTCATCTCTTTTATTTGACTTTGCCGTCTAGTCAATCTTATCACATCAACTTAAAACTATAATATATTTTGAGTGTTTTTGCTCAGAACTATTCACATGTTTGAAATAAAAATATACAATCTAAAACAGAATTAACTTAAAGCAACTCTCGTGATTTCTATAGCAATAAGTTATAAATAATTAATGATATGAGAAATATATTAATTTTTATATAATTAACAATTTATTTCAGAAAGAAATCGATGAGAAAAAATGCAGATGCAATGCAACATTGTTATGAACCTCTTACTTTGTAACATATCATAAATTAGATAAATAATACATGTTCAAGATTATATAAGTGATATTTCTTATACCATTAAAAATTAAATTAATTAAAATTACTATTATCTATAAAAGAAAGTTTATTAGTAATTTCGTATAGGAGATTGATAAAGATAATTCAATATATATTATTACAACATCTATATTGGCAAATTTATAACGTATTCAATACCGCGACTTTATGCCCCCGAGGCGCCATTTACGCTTAATTTTCAAATGCTCTTAGTGGAAATTTTATTCCTGCGGCGTTGAATCTATTTACAATTTTCTAAATAAATATTGCATAATACGATAGCCATTTAACAATTAATTAATTTTTGTGTGATATACATAATCAATTATTATTTTAATTTTGTAATTTTATTTTTAATACATTATTATTATTATTATAGATGTAATCTTACTTCTAGTTTTTGTTTCTGTTGTAAAATTATTGATCCGTTGATAAATAAATAAATAGGAATTTAATTGTAATACATAATCAACTATCAGTTGTCATAAATGATGCGTTTATGTAAGTATGTGTCAACAGAATTAATATTTTTGTTATGACCAATTTAAATATTAGTATTATAGTCAGTTTATAATTATATTTCAGTTTGAATATCATTTACATACATTTATATATTTATTTGTAATATAGATTTTTGTTGCATATGTTTTGTAAAAAGGAGATACCGTAAATAAATATATTATTATTAATGTTTGTTACGTTATTGTAATCTTAATTGTTAATAAAGATTGTTATATATATATATATATTACATAATATTAATTAATTTTCTAAATGTCCATCTATCATTGATCATTTTATGTCCAATGCGCTAAGACAGCAATTTATGAATAGAGAAGTGATGAGGCTGGATAAAGAGATCAAGGAGGTCCTGGAGAACTACGTGCAAGACAACCAAATGTCGTTTTTTGTAAATGAAATTTATATTGTAAAATGGAGATGCCGTAAATAAGTAAACAAATAAATTAAAATATTACATAGATTTACATTTACCAGACAACTGTTAATTTTAAAGTATATTTCAACCTTATAATTTTTTTCTATTGAAAATGATATTTAATTATTCGAAGAATTGAAGGCAAGCATGTGCTCCATTTCGTGGTATTATTTGCGTCTGTTCAAAATATCTTTAATTAACAAAAGCGTAGATGCCTCCTGGGTTTGGCGAACAGCTGTGATACAAATGTCTGGAAATTCATATAAATATAAATTATTTTTAACTCTTGGTAAAAATAATCGATAAAGTAATACTGATTTATATATAAATTACATCGTCTTATAATTATTCCTTATTGTTTTATCAATTGCGTAAATACATTTTAATTAAGGTTAATTCAGAAGCGCGCCAATTTGTTTGCCCCGCATAAATAATTAGGCCGGCTGTCAATTTTGCAAAATAAATTAGTTATGAAATTAACAAGAATTTACTCACCGCTAAAGATGTTCTTTAAAGGTTCTCATGGATGCGGAATTAAAACTGGAAAGAAAAGGAAATTGCAATTTATTTAAATATCTTCGGTAAGGCGTTTTTCGGCCTCAAACAGTAAATAACATAATTAGAGGCAGGAAGGCCTCTAGTTGACAACCTAAATAGACTAATAATTGAAATTGAAACAATACACAGGGTTAGTCAGAATTATCAGAACAACTAAATAATTCTCAATCAGTAAAACAAAACATTAACTATAGTTCTTAGAATTAATATATATATATATATATATATATATATATATATATATATATATATATATATATATATATATATATAGAAAAGAGTATTTATTCATTCATTTGGTCACAGTTGTAAAAATATATTAAATAAAAATGATTTGAAAATAATTAATAAATTATTTTCACATTTATTAATTATTTTCAAATCATTTTTATTTAATATATATATATATACATACAGGGTGGCGCAAGATTCCGATGAAGTCCAATATCTCAGTTATTTAGAAATTTACAAAAAGATATTACTGACATAATTTGTAGCTACTGTAAAACTTCACATTTTAAAATTGGTTACATATATACAGGGTGTCCAATAATCACGTGACGTATCAAACATATGATTTTTTAAATGGAATGCTATATTTTTTATGTCGATTTTAGATTCTACGCTTAAAATTAATCATTTTTGACATAAGGTTTATTAGGTCAGTTTTTAATATTTTAAAAGTTATAAACAATTTAAGGTTGAAATCAATGGAAGATTGGGGCCTTATTTTTCAAAAATGAAAAACGATGTAAACTTTCTGTTAACGCAATTTAATTGAAAAAATGCTTAATAATATAAGGAATAATCGTTTGTTACCATAAAGCAAATGTTGTGTACAGGGTGAAACAATACGCAAAATGATTTTTTTCTTTTTTCACTTAAATGGAACATCCTATATTTTTTACACTATTTCGATAGAAAATTGATTGTTCTTTAATTTTTGTATAATAAACTATACCCCTATCTGTTACCATTTTTTAACAATTTCAATTCAAAGTACAAAATTATAAGTTTCGCTTATAATCTATAATTTAAGTAGGCTATAATTAAAACAAATGCAATTCATAATCGTTTTCTGGTATTTAATAACATACTTACTCCCTAACCTAAAATGATATTCAAATGACAATCGATATTTAAAGGCGCATGCAAAATATAAAGAAAATAGTTGCTCAACGATTATTTAGCGAGTTATAATGGTTATTGGGACATATAAATATATAAAAATGTTTGAATGCTATTGAATTAAAAAAAAATGTGAATGTATGAAATAAATACATAAAAATGTTAACAAAATATAATGATATAAATATTTTATTATTTCACTTAGTATCTATTTTCAGTCAACATGAATTGTTTAAATAAATCAATTTAAGAAGCATATAGGAATATTTTAAATATTTTTCGAATAATAACCAAAAAATATAGTTGTTGTTAGTTTTTAACAATTAAATTAATCATTTATTGAAGAAGTATGTTTAACTGCACCAGTGTTACAAAATATAACGTAAAATGTACTTTACTTACTAATTATAATATTAAGCGTAACTTTCACAACTAAATAAATTAGTTGTTCTGGCGCGGCCTACTTTGGTTAAATTTTCTACTAAACTAGCGTAAAAAATATAGGGTGTCCCATTTAAGTAATTATGGAATAGGATAGAAGCGTATTCGAGCAAGGGACGGCACATCTTCCATTTATTATAACATTTTGTAAGAAAAAAACAAGTGTTAGTTTTTTGGAAAATTTCAAAGATTATTCAAAAATATTTCACCGCGGGTTAAGTGATGAAAATGATTAAAAATTTACGAAAATAATGTTTTCTTTGTTGCAAAATTAATTTATTGTTAAACATAATTTTTGCGATGTGGACGATTTAAAAGAATAGGAATCGCAAAACAAACTAGCAAATCTTCATTAATGAATTTAGAACTAATGTATACCTACTTTAGTCTTGCGAAAATCGCATTTGTTTATTGCGAAAGTAATTTATTGATAAATGCAAGTTTGAAGAATAAATTGATGATAATAATAGGAATCGTAAAATCTGTTTAAAAATAAATTATTAATATTAACATACCTTAATAGAAAAAATAACTTCCAACACATTCCTGGTGAATCGAAAACCAACTCACCTCCACCACTCACTAATTACCACTTGTTCATAAACAAAAATAAATCGCGTTTTTAATTATTATTATTCTAACGTTAAAAATTAAACCGGAATAGTGAACATTGCACCTTTTCGGACGACTGAATCGAAATACAAGAGCGCAATTATCGCAAATCAAGAAGAAAAAACGATCGACGACTCACTCCGAGAACGCATTCCTGAGATAAGAAGATTCGTTGTACCTGGATCCTGGCGCACAGCCAAGAACATACCTATTTAAATTGTTGTATTTTCAATATTATCGTGTATTAAAATAATTACAGCTTAATATTTATTTACTTTTTTTATTAAATTCTCATTTATCCCGTGGTAAAAAAATATGTATGAATTATGATGTATTTTAGTTAATACACTTGATTATTCGTTTCACTAAATTATTTTATATTTGTGTTCGCGTAACTTTCACAACTAAATAAATTAGTTGTTCTGGCACAGCCTACTTTGATTGAAAATTCTATACCAAATTTGTATTTGAGATTAAATATCTCAAAAACGGTAAACGGTAGCTATTTAATATGTTATATAAAAAATGAAGAGTGATTAATTTTCTATTAAAATAGCATAAAAAATATATGGTGTCCCATTTAAGTAAAAAGAGAAAAAAATCATTTTTCGTATTGCTTCACATTGTATATAAAAATTTGTTTTGAGAGAAAAAAAGAGTATTTCTTTTATTATTAAGTATTTTTACATTTGTATGGCGTTGACAGAATGTTTATTTCATTTTTCATTATTGAAATATTAGGCTCTAAACATCTATCGATTTCAACATTCATTTGTTTATAACTTTTAAACTATGAAAAATTGACCTATTAAATCTTATATAAAAAATGATTACTTTTAAACGTAGAATCGAAAATCTTCATAAAAAATATATCATTCCATTTAAAAAAACGTATGTTTGATACGTTACGTGGTTATTGGACACCTTGTATATATGAAACTAATTTTAAAATGTGAATTTTGACAGTAGCTACTAATAATATAAGTAACATTTTTTTTGTATATTTCTTTATAACTGAGATATTGGACTTCATCGTAATCTTGCGCCACCCTGTATATATAATAGGGTGTTCCACTAAAAAAATACAAGTTTGCCTAATTATCTTAACAAATTGAACACCCTGTATATTAGAAACATATTTGAATGATAGCTTGTTTATGTCTAAGATGTTTGTATTTGATTTCTTTTAATATTTTTACGAAAGGAGAATTATTTCGGTGTTTTGGTAATTTTAACTAAGTCTAATTTTTTTTTAGTTAATGTATTTATTTCGTCGAAATTGCAATGTTTTGCGTATTGTTTATATATTATTTGTTATTGCCGTTGCATCCTTGTATTTTCTCCTATCTTCTTTCTTCGCCTCGTGATCTCTGGTTAAACACTATCTCGGACTATCGGTACGGAAGGAAACTTGTAGCTTCATGTGATTTGGACTATTCCTTTATTCATTTTTGCTTAATTTTTAATTTAAATGGTATAAATTTTAGTAGTTTTATATTTTCTAAATTTAAATAAATTAATTTAATTGCTAATTAATTGATATACAGGAAACAATGATTTAATGAATTTGTTAAACAAAATTATTTTACTTTGAATTTTAATAGAAAAGAGTATTGATTCATTTGGTCACAGTTATTTAAATAAATTAATTGAAAAGAATTTAAAAATAATTAATAGATTATTTCCTCTTTTGCATTTGTTTTAAAGTACTTACGTAACGCAAGTCAAAATGTCACAGCGGCTGAAAAGGAAATAATTAATTATTTTCATTTTTTTAATTTAATTTATTTAAATAACTGTTACCAAGTGAATGAATAGTCTTTACTATTGAAATTACTTTAATATATAATTTGTATATAGCCATTTGACAATTTATTCATTTATTTAACGGAATATACCATTTTTACAAATATAAGATATATATGTAAAATGCAATAAATTTTAAATACAATAGTAAACACATTGAACGCAAAAATAAACGCAAAATTGAAATAGTTATTGAAGAGATATTGTTGTATATGCAATTATAGCATTCATTAATGAGCAAAATAAATAAAATTACTTGTATATTTATTTTATTATCATTCCTCCATAAACACATTTGACCGAAACACACAGTCGTCTGGTTATTATCCAATTTCTTGTAATTGTAACTATAAGTGCCGGCCATAAAAGCGCCCATTGTGCGCACTGGAGCGTCCAACGTCCGTGAAATCTTATTATTATTGACCGGGGCTGAGGGACGACCCTCTTTGTAAACAAACGCCACAAAGGCATTCCGCGTCCCGGGAACAATTCCCGCGCCCGGAACATTCCTGAAAATGCACGTTTTCATAACCGGCGCATTAATATTTTATAACCGGAAGATAATATCGCAAAGTGTTCCGCGGATGCATAACAATAATCGCGTTGGGCTTTAAGAAAATTGTGTAAATACGAAGGGTTTTGAATATAAAAAATGGGGGTGGTATAAATAATTCATTTATTCGAAAGGGGGATGAATTAAAAAATGTCGAGTGTGAGATATATTGAGAATGGTAAATATAATTCTTGAATAAAATTTAGTACATTAAATAAAAAGAGTATTTATCTTTATTTACGGAATTCACCTATTTTTACAAATATGTAAGAGAACACAATTATATATCCATATGTAACTCATGCTAATTAAATTACTAAATAGAACACAAATGAAGGCATTGAACAACATGAGAATGGGATAATCTGAAACAGTATCCCCCTATGGCTCAATAGCTGAGATTGAAAATAATTCATAATAAATTAAAGACGACGCAAGCGCCACCTTTTGCCTAATTTCAAGTGGCATCGTCAACGATTTGGGTCTACAAAGTAGACGACCGAGAGTCATTGTTTCGTAATTAATAATTAATTAATAAATTATTTCCTCTTCAGTTACTGTGATATTTTGACTATATTACACAAGTACTTTAAACAAATGTTCAATAACGGACATTTGCTGTTGCATAACAACATATAGTATAATGCAACAATTTTTTAATTGAAAATATTTAATGCAAAAAGAGGAAATAATTTATTAATTAATTATTTTCAAATTCATTTTACAAAATAGAAAGACTGTTATTCCTTACTTCACTTTTTATTTTTATGTTAGATGTACATTTCGAGACACCAAGTGCTCATTATCAATAACAATAATAAAAAATGAAGTAAGGAATAACAGTCTTTCTATTTTGTGATCAATCACTTCACGTAAACTCGAAAATATACAGTAATTAAATTCATTTTATTTAAATAACTGTGACCAAGTGAATAAATCCTTTTTTCTATTATTAATAATTAGTAGTATCAAAACCCAATACGGGTAAAAGAGGAGATTAAGACAGTAAGAAATATTTAGTAGTATCACAGAGGAGAAAATGTATATATCATTTACTCAATCACATGATTGTACTTTTTTTGCTACATCACTTACAATAAAATTACATATTAGTATATATTTTTTTATTATTATTATTAACATAACACGGAATTTAATTTCAGTATCGAAAAAGACAACCCGATTTAATTTCTCGATTGAAAAAAATATTTTTACATAATCAAAATTGCCGCCCAGAGTGAAATATGCAAATTCCTATAATTAGAAGATATATCGATTTCATTAGAGATTATAGGCTTTTAAAACGAGCCTTTGCAGAAAAAAAAAATGATTCGACATTCTTGTATTTTAGTGCTGTCATTGCGAAGGAGAAACTCATTATAAGTCCATAAAGAACGTCAAATAATTATATATTTTTTTGGTAGTTAAAACGAGAATACAATCAAAGATTTTAATTTTTTATTAGAAAAGATTGTAAGGAATTTTTAATAAAAATGTTTTAGATAATTACAACACTATTAGCATAATTAATTACACATTATCAAATTAACATTAAATAATTAAATTCTTTAAATATATTTTTATCTCACGATGAAAAGCAGAGCGGCATATATAACAATGATTAAATAAATAAATATCAGATATACATTTTAAAAAAATATTTATTGTTTTTTTTTGTTATATAAAAAATTTCATAAAACAAATATTTTAGTCTAAAGCAAAACAATGCCAATAATCTTGATAAACCTTCTTACAAATTTCTGTGTTCTACTTTTAATACTAATTATGTATTTCCAGTAATTATTTGTAGCCTTTTCTAATTATTAGATAGCGGTTATAATAATAATAATAATAATATTTGTTGCCCAACAGGAAACAAAGATTTCCCAATTACAAGACAATTTACAAGATAACAACAATATAGCGTATTTTAACATTATAAAGAAAAAAAAAAGAAAAACCTAATTATTTGATTGACATAAAGCAACTATGGATTTTAGTGATTCAAAAAAGATATCACAAGTTGGAGGTAGTTGATTAAAGTTATTACAAATTATGCTGATGGGTTATAAAGCCTTTAGTTTTTGAAGGTAAGCCTAAACAAACCACTTGTTCACTTTATAAAATTGTGATTAAGATCACAATTTATCCATCGTTATAGTTGTATTTAATTTTTTGTTGATTTGATCTCATTGGACATACACGAATCAGTGAACATAATAAAATAACAATTTGATATGCGGCACAATTTTGTTTTAAGAATTGATAAATAGTAATAATAATATTTATTAACAGATATATATAGCAAAAAATACTAAATAAATATTAAGTACAAAATCAAATGTATATTTTATATCTGTTAATTTTCTATCGACCAATGGTCTTTCAGCCTGAATTGATAAATTTAACGTGGAAAATTTAATCGCAATCCAACTCTACATAACAGGAAATTCGTTTAGACTGGGAAGACAAAAACAACGGCTACTATATATTTAATATTTCAAATCAATAAAAAAATGAGAAAACTGTATCTTTTGGATAAAATAGAAATAAATAAAAAAACGTTGGGCGACATTAGCGATCAAAACCTTTTTGACACAGCAACTGACAAGGACAGACGCCTACAAAATCAGGCGGAAAGACCAACGGTCGATAGCCAATTGGCAGAAGAATTTATTTTTATGTTAGTTATTTATCGTTTTTGATTTATCAACAACTTCTTATTAATTATTGTAATTAATAAACTGAAAATTTCATGGCTTTTTTTAAAATATTTCTGAGCAATATTGCTTGTGCTAAAAAATTATGCAATATTTATTTATTTAACGGATTTACCTTTTTACAAATCTACAATAAAATTAATAATATTTATGTATAGTGGATTGTAGAACAAAAATAAAGAAATAACTATTACAGGTTATATTAAAATTGTTGAAATATATACAAGACGAGATTTCCCTTACATACATAATATATAAAAAAAATTAGCTGCTTATAAAATTATTATTATTTATTAAACACACATTTTTGTTGCATCATTATTGATTTGAATATCAACAAAAAAATGTCTCCTCTGATAATAAAATTGTTCTTCGTTGTTGGGTTTCACTTTTTTTGTACATATAAGGGTGTGGCCGGAACACATACTTTTTCGTTGAATATTCATAACTGGGTCGCGTTATACATATTCTGTGTGTCGGTTACGTACACTTTCGTGCTTGGGACGTTGACTTAATTGATTTTGTGTGTCACAGAAATGCACACCGCCATTTATTGTTCGTGTACACTTTATCATATCAGGTTATAAATTTATTAAACTTCTTAACCGTTACATTGAAATGAAAATAAATGGAAACACACAATTACTTGAGTCGCAAAAAACACAGATTTTTAATGAAATAATATTAATAAGGACGGA
Organism: Philonthus spinipes; assembly: GCA_963082785.1. Classification (NCBI taxonomy): domain Eukaryota; kingdom Metazoa; phylum Arthropoda; class Insecta; order Coleoptera; family Staphylinidae; genus Philonthus; species Philonthus spinipes. Next base: position 26,247,232 of record OY720304.1, read on the forward strand.
AGACCTCTGGTCGATAGCAGTTTTTCTTAAGAATATTTGTTTTAAATTGTTTATATTAAAATAAATCTGTATATATTCTTTGAGAATAAAGATGTACTTATAAGTAAATCTAAACCAAGTGAATTTAATTTACAAGTTTAATAATAGAAAAGGGGGATTTGTTCACTTGAAATAAATTAAATAAAAACAATTTGAAAATAATTAATAAATTATGTCTATTATTAGACATTTGTTATAGTAATTTTGTAATATGCCATTATTTTCCATTATTGAAAATTTGTTTTAGAGTACTTATGTAACATAAGTCAAATTATTACAGTGGCTAAAGAGGAAATAATTTATTAATTATTTTCAAATTCTTTTTATTTAATTTACAAGTTTAATTTAATAAGAAAATCAGGTCACTAACAACCAATTCATTAACTCATGACGGTTCAATCAATAAAAAAAGTGTTACACAAAGTACAAAAATTGCTTGTTGGGGCTTCTGCTGTATTATACAATTCTAATTCACTTCACCTTTATTTTGTTTGTACAACTATATGATTTATTAGTGACTATTGTTTAGACGACATTAACTGTCAGTTTGTTAATGATGTGTTATGATGTCGAAACTATAGCCACTAATCAAATGTTTAGTTATAGTTAGCATAGTTTTAATTTGCAAATCACCATAAATTCATACAGGGAAGAAAGACCTATGTTCGATAGCCCATGGCAGACTTCTAACACAACTGTACATATCGTTATTATAAATTTTTGTTATCATAATGTATCAATAAAGATGTTTATATTATAAGAAAATAATATTTGAATGTTTTTTTTTTACATTAAATAGCCTCTATTAAAAAAACATCACCGCTTTGAGTGGTTGCACCGACATGCGAGGAAAGAGAATTAATACCAGTCCCTTTGTAAAACTTTTTTTTATCGCATAAAAAAAAGACTAAATAAACATCCTTAATTCAATCTCACCCTCTCAGAATATTCTTCACATCCCTTAAATCTCTTTGTTAGTCGAAGCGCACTCGAACACTCAGCCAACTAACAGAAAAGGAAACTCCGCAGGATTACTCCTCCGTGCAATTGAATAGAAAAGCAACCGGCTCCCGTTTTTGTCCCTCGCAGCAAAGTAATCCCCGAAAGAGGCGAATAATTGCCACTAACGAGCCATCAAATAAACACTCGATCCTTGTTTCTTAAATATTTCCTTCGTCCTCCGACGTCAAAGCAGGGGAAACGGCTTATTACCGCCAAAAATAAAGGGATCCAAACGAATTCATACAGAAATTGAGGCCTAGATGCCTAATACCAATAAGAAATAAGAGTGGAGAGGAATGTGCGTTGTGTGAAGCTCGTAAATATTCAAGTAGTGTGTTATACGAGGATGGGAAACGTAGGGAGATGTAAAGTTTGAATTAATTATGAGGTTTAGAATTTTAATCGTCATTTGAAGCTTACGAAATGGTGTACCTTTTATGTGGACGTTATTGCATCAGTTGTTTGCTTCGCTTTTATTTATTAAAATTAGAAATGGGTTTATAGTTCTCATATACACACTTATAAACATCTTTATTCAGATAAATAAATACATGGTGTATTTACAAATCGATTGGAAGTTGGCCATGGATTTCCAGCCGGACGTACACTATCTGTGTAATCATCAAATTTTTATTTTAGCACAATTTATTAAAATTTAGAAAAAGTTTTAACGAAAACTATTTTCTAAAGATTTTTTAGATACTAGTTTTAACTAAAACTATTTTCTAAAACCCTTTTTAACCCGTTTTAACCCTAGTTAAAACTAATATCTAAAAATCTTTAGAAAATAGTTTTAACGAAAACTATTTTCTAAATAATAAATTGAGCTAAAATAAAAATTTGATGATTACACAGATAGTGTAGATCTGGCTGGAAATTCATGGCCAATTAATAAAAAAAAGAGGCAATAGTGGAAACAATCAATCTTTATTGGGACAACAAACAAAGTGAGAATATCTTTTGGGATAGGAGTACAAATAAAAAAAAAATAATTCATTTTTATTCAAACGTACATCTGGTACGTTTGATTAATAATGAATTAATAATTCGTAATATATATTTTTTGTAGCATATGTTTTGTAAAAAGGTGATTTCGTAAATAAATGTAATATTATATTAAATTAATTTAATTAATTTTTACAATTTCTATAAGTTAAATATTTTAAGAAAATTATTGATAATAGAGGCTTCTACTTTATTATATATTCTTTTAAGTTTTAATAATAATGTTTGTATAACTTTAATTTAAAGTTGTACAAACAAAGTGAATCAGCGTTTTTGTTAAAACCAAAAAAAAAAATTGTGAAAATACAAATTTAATATGTAATGATAAATAATATAATTATACACACAGTTACTGTTTTATTTTATTTATATAAACGTTCATAATGTAATCAATTATAATGGAGAATTCCATAAAATAAAGTTAAAGTTTATTTAAAATGTACCACATAGTAAACGCCTTAAACAGTAAATAGTTATAGTTTATAATAAACAAAAAATTAGTAAGATGAATGAATTGTGGTTCTAGCAAGAAGGAACCACTTAAGTACAAAATAATAAAAGAATAATCTCTAGTACAAACATTCTATAAGTTCATATATAAACTGTTCTACATTTCTTTAAAAAATAAATAAAAAAATTAATTAATGGGAGATTTTATTGGCCACGATTTTTTAAAAAAACTTTGTGTAATTAAATAAATAAAAAGCCACATATTCCTCATTAAAAAAAATATTTGGCATTTATACCAAAATATAGAATATGTTCACTTTTTCATCTAGAACCAAAAATACGTACTTTTGCCCCTTCAGGAGAAAATACTGTACATCCGTCTCGATTTTGAAGTGGATGAAATACATTTCAACTCTCTCAGTATCAACCATTGCTAATGGTAACATTGTGTCCGTAATGTACATCTGGTAACCAATAAAGTAGTGAAGAAAGGATTCTAAGTGTTTTTATTCAAGTTTTTTTAGTTATTAATTAATTGATTTGTATATTTTTTCTGATATTTGTCCTTTTATGGTATATCTGTTGGACAATAAATATTATTATTATTATTATTTCAACTCTCGTTTATTCAAAAAATAATCCAATATCCGGCGGGGTAGATGCTCGGGAAGTAGTTGTTTCAATAGATGTTTGTCAAAAACTTACAGTGTAAGTATTTTTTTGCAGTTGGAAAAAGGGATTGATAGAATTTTATTGATCATTGCCAGAAATTTTCCTTGTTTGATTTCATTGTAAAAAATAATTATTAAAATCACAAATCCTAGAATCTTATACGTGAAAAATAAAATAAAAAAAAAAAAAAACGCTTCCATACTCTATAATTTATGAAATTATGTTTAGTTAAACTGTCTATCATTTATACCTGTGTGTTGGTAGTTTTTTTTTACTATGTTCCGCTGATGATCATTTAAATGAAATCCCCCGGCCTGTTATTACAATCTGGAATTAAATGCGAAATATGTAAGTGATTTTAAATGTAATTGGCATGACATAATTGCGCGTAATAGGCGGACACAATTACAAGCGCAAGGACGGTGAGGATGCGCCATTCGAGTGCTCAAATGAGCGGCTCGAAGACGATCATTTGCACGGTTTTGTCAAGGTATCGAAAATTGCTTCGTTTTGAAATCGCATGTTTGGATAAATGTAGAATTGAATTAAGTGTATTTGGGTTGCTTTGTAGTGTACAATTTTAAATCAATAAAAGCCTGTAATACAAAGTTGTGGTGATGAGCAATAGATATAAGTCACTTCTCCGTGAGATAAAGTGATTTCTTTTTCGGATTCTAATCTATTGTTTGTTCTATTTGTATTTGTATATGTTTGTCATTTTACATTTTAACTTATTTATAACTTTTAATTTATTAGCATTTTATAATTATACTTATATTGCAACCCTCCTTTATCTTTTAATGTATAGTTAGTATTAAGTAATATGTATTTAAATGGACTTACCGTTAATAAACAATAAACAATATCCTGAAACCATATTGCATATTTTCAATTATAAAAAATCACAAAAATTACTATTTTAGGCCAATCTTAATGAAACTGCGTGGAGATATTAAGTAAAGCTTGCTCTTTCAGTATATATAAAAATCTCGAAATACCCCATTCACAGTTTTTGAGATATTTTCAATTTAATGCGGAAAAGTCGAATTTTATTGCAATTTTCTGTACATTTTTAATTTTAAAAAATCAGAAAAATTATTTCTTTAAGCAAATCTTCATGAAACTGAGTGGGGATATTAAGTAAAGCTTGCTCTTTCAGAATATGCAAAAATCTCAAAATATCTAATCCACAGTTTTTGAGATATTTTCAACTTAATGCGGAAAAGACGAATTTTAATGCAATTTTCTGCAGATTTTCAATTTTAAAAAATCAGCAAAATTATTTCTTTAAGTAAATTTTCATGAAACTGAGTGGGGATATTAAGTAAAGTTTGCTCTTTCAGAATATGCAAAAATCTCAAAATACCCCATCCACAGTTTTTGAGATATTTTCAATTTAATGCGGAAAAGTCGAATTTTATTGCAATTTTCTGCACATTTTTAATTTAAAAAAATCAGAAAAATTATTTCTTTAAGCAAATTTTCATAAAACTGAGTGGGGATATTAAGTAAAGCTTGCACTTTCAGAATATGCAAAAATCTCAAAATACCCCATCCACAGTTTTTGAGATATTTTCAATTTAATGCGGAAAAGTAGAATTTTATTGCAATTTTCTGCACATTTTTAATTTAAAAAAATCAGAAAAATTATTTCTTTAAGCAAATCTTCATGAAACTGAGTGGGGATGTTAAGTAAACCTTGCTCTTTCAGTATATATAAAAATCTCGAAATACCCCATTCACAGTTTTTGAGATATTTTCAATTTAACGCAGAAAAGTCGAATTTTATTGCAATTTTCTGCACATTTTTAATTTTAAAAAATCAGCAAAATTATTTCTTTAAGCAAATTTTCATGAAACTGAGTGGGGATATTAAGTAGAGCTTGCTCTTTCAGAATATGCAAAAATCTCAAAATACCCCATCCACAGTTTTTGAGATATTTTCAATTTAATACAGAAAAGTCGAATTTTATTGCAAGTTTCTGCACATTTTTAATTTTAAAAAAATCAGCAAAATTATTTCTTTAAGCAAATTTTCATGAAACTGAGTGGGGATATTAAGTAAAGCTTGCTCTTTCAGAATATGCAAAAATCTCAAAATACCCCATCCACAGTTTTTGAGATATTTTCAACTTAATGCGGAAAAGACGAATTTTAATGCAATTTTTCTGCAGATTTTCAATTTTAAAAATCAGAAAAATTATTTCTTTAAGTAAATTTTCATGAAACTGAGTGGGAATATTAAGTAAAGCTTGCTCTTTCAGAATATGCAAAAATCTCAAAATACCCCACCCACAGTTTTAGAGATATTTTCAATTTAATGCGGAAAAGTAGAATTTTATTGCAATTTTCTGCACATTTTTAATTTTAAAAAATCAGCAAAATTATTTCTTTAAGCAAATTTTCATGAAACTGAGTGGGGATATTAAGTAAAGCTTGCTCTTTCAGAATATGAAAAATCTCAAAATACCACATCCACAGTTTTTGAGATATTTTCAGTTTAATGCGGAAAAGTCGAATTTTATTGCAATTTTTTGCACATTTTCAATTTTAAAAAATCAGCAAAATTATTACTTTAAGCAAATCTTCATGAAACTGAGCGGGGATATTAAGTAAAGCTTGCTCTTTCAGTATATATAAAAATCTCGAAATACCCCATTCACAGTTTTTGAGATATTTTCAACTTAATGCGGAAAAGACGAATTTTAATGCAATTTTCTGCACATTTTCAATTTTAAAAAATCAGCAAAATTATTTCTTTAAGCAAATTTTCATGAAACTGAGTGGGGACATTAAGTAAAGATTGCTCTTTCAGAATATGCAAAAATCTCAAAATACCCCATCCACAGTTTTTGAGATATTTTCAATTTAATGCGGAAAAGTCGAATTTTGTTGCAATTTTCTGCACATTTTTAATTTTAAAAATCACCAAAAATATTACTATAAGCAAATCTTCATGAAACTGAGTGGGGATATTAAGTAAAGCTTGCTCTTTCAGTATATGCAAAAATCTCAAAATACCCCATCCACAGTTTTAGAGATATTTTCAATTTAATGCGGAAAAGTCGAATTTTATTGCTATTTTATTGCCACCGAATTTCAGCCACTAATCCGGCTCCTCTATCATCAGACTCAAACAATTATTTATTAAGTTGTGTTATCCTATTAATAATCAAACGCACTTTAATAACTGAAAAGTTAAAAATATTAATTTTAAGTTAATTATTGCAGTAAGAATACGATGACATTTACATAATTTTCAAAGTGGCGAAAGAAATTGTTGGGCTTTGTCAAAATTCGATTTTATTAGCCACAAATGTTTAACAAGGCTTTGTTTATAATATAAAACAATAAAAAGTGCCACAAATATTTTCTTTTTGTTTAAACAATTTTTTATAGGACTTTCATATTTAAATATATGTTATACATATGTTTTGTAATGTTTTTAGAGCGTCACACTTTTCTTATAAAATTTTTAATATGTAATTATAATTGTAATTTGGAAATGGAGATTCCGTTAATAAAGTAAATTGAAAAATATAAATAAAAACAAGACATATGTGGAATTTTTATTGTTTTTTTTTTTATATACAAAGCGAACCCTACACCCATATGGGTAGAAAGGGTCATTGAATATATATATATATAATATATACAAAGCCCTGATAAACATTTATGGCCAAAGAAATCGAATTTTTACAGCGCCTAACAATGACTGGAATTTCATGGCCACCCAAATATGCGCGTTTCAGGATATCTATTGCTCATTACCACAACTTTGTATTATTGGCTACAACAATACATTTTATTGATTTAAAATTGTGCCCTACATAACAAATCAAATACACTTAATTCAATTCTACATTTATCCAACCATGGGAATTCAAAACCAATCAATTTTCGATTCCTTGACAAAACCGCGCAAATGATCGTCTTTAATATATTGTAAATTGAAATATTTTCATACTAAAAATTAATCCTCATAATAAATTTTACAATTAATAATTCAACAACGTACATCCCATTAGAATATTCATGAAAGAACCACACAATACACGGATTAAATTCCATCTTCTAGTTAATTACAATAAAATACGACATGATAAACCACAATTCTTTTGTATACACACACCGAGCCCACCCCGACATTAACAAAGCCTTATATATATATATTTTTAAATTTATTATTACTTTTTTTATGTATACACATTTATAAATAATGCAAATTTATGAACGCATGCAACGCGTTCCTCTCATCTCATTGTTTGATCGGCCTTCTTTCCGCCTCGGGCCAAGTTTCGTCCGCCAGGATAAAGGCGCATAACTCAATTTAGTTAATTAATTAATTGCGGCCGGAGAGCGAGAGAGATGTAGATACGGACTATTAATTGTATACAGCCGGGTCGTGTTAATTATAAATCGTTACCACTTTAATAGCACACGCCGAGATTTGCGAACAATGGTGCTTTAACCCAGATCGCTGCGGAGGAATTGGAAGTGCGTGTTGTTTTTTCTTTAGAAAAAAAAAAACATCATACGGAAGTTCTATTAATGATTTTTGGATCGTTTCCAAAATGCGAAAGTGGGTTTTGCTGAGAGTTGAAAGTGGGGTTAATTTTGGAAATAGTAATTGATGAGTTTATATTTATTAAGTGTGATAGGAAAAGGAGATTATTGGTGCTGAGATATCCCGAGAAAAGTCTGCCAAACACAAATTTAAATAATTCTATGCAAAAATCTTGAAAACCCCATTTTCATCATCATATATGTATTATGCATTTTTATATGTACGTAGGCTGCTTTTTAAGTTTTTACAATCGTTTTTACAAACAATAGATTGCGTGCAAAACTATAAATTCAGGGGGTGTAAATACTAAAAATAATTACATCACAATTAATTTACACCATTTCATAAAGGTAGGTGAAGATAATCTAATATACCATATATAAATATATTAATTTACTTCATTATACCCACTCCTCTATGTGAACATCAGTTGTTCGGTGTTGTTGTTATTTTCTAATTCATTATCCCAATTTAATTAATTAAAACACGCTCTCTCATGCAACTAGTTTATAACAATTTCCTGAAAGCAAAGCGGCGGCAAGCTGTGGATAATTGAAAATACCCCTCGCTCATTGTCGTTAATTTGCGAGGCATAAACAAGGTCGAACAATACGGTTTTGTGTTTAATCTCCAGCGGTGCCAGATAAAGCGATAATTATTATTCCGATGAATCAAATCAAACAGACACGCATTAATTAAACGCCGATGCGACGCGATGGAAACCGCTTCGGTTGTGTTATGATGATTCTCATAATTGTTTCAAGAGATTTAATTCAGCTAATTGAACAATTATATTAATCAAAAAGGGATAAGGAAGAAGATATGAACCGTGTCGGGGTTATTTATTTTTTATTCATTGATTTATTATAAAATGAAAACTGTTTTGATTAATATAAAAGGAACTTGTTAATTGTTGAGGCTTCTACTTTCTTATACACTGTATAAGGCTTATTGTATATAAAAGGCTTATTTCGCAAGTAATATATGTAAATTAGACTAAAACCCTTTTATGTAAAATAAAAGTTTTGTAATGAAAAAAATCGTTTCCGCTTTAAAAAAAAAATATATCAGATTTTTCCGATAGGAAAAAAAATCTTTTAAAAATGTCAATGGCTATTGATGATGTTTTTCTATAAAGTGCGTGGAGTATTTATTTTGTAATGAAAAAATCGTTTCCGCTTTCAAAAAAAAAATGGAAAATGAATTAAAAATCGTCGAAATATTCAAATTTTGGTGTGAATTTATATTATGGTAAAAATAATAAAAAAAACGCATTTTATAATAATAGATACTTATTGCTTTAAGGGAAGTCCGAAGTGGTTCAGGTAAAAAGAGACAAAAGTGGAAACAATGAACCTGATTGGGACAACAAACAAAATGAGAATATCTTTCGGGATAGGAGTAAAAATAAAAATGTTAGACACAGCTGTTCTTACTTATTGCTTTATATTTAAATTATTTTGTTTAGAGCAGTCGCGCTGGCCTCAACTGTTTATTAAATTAATTCTTTCAGACATATTTTCACAATATCATTTTATATGTCATCTTATCTTTTCTGCATTTACATTGAGATGACGTATTTTTTAATTCAATACGGAAATGATTTTTTTGTACAAATTTAATACTCCACACATTATCTATGATCATTTTTTTGTACAAATTTAATACTCCACACATTATCTATGATCATCAAGATTGAGATAACTTTCAGATTTTTTTTAATTCTAATGGCCCTTTGAAACCAGAAATGTTTTTTTTTTTCTTACAAACCGCACTTTCTAATCATCAAGAGTCGTTGTGATTTTTTTCAGATTTTTTTGAAAATTTGAATATTTCGACGATTTTTAATTCATTTTCCATTTTTTTTTTTTGAAAGCGGAAACGATTTTTTCATTACAAAATAAATACTCCACGCACTTTTTAGAAAAACATCATCAATAGCCATTGACATTTTTAAAAGATTTTTTTTTCTACCGGAAAAATCTGATAATTTTTTTTTGAAAGCGGAAACGATTTTTTTCATTACAAAATAAATACTCCAAGCACTTTTTAGAAAAACATCATCAATAGCCATTGAGATTTTTAAAAGTTTTTTTTTTCCGGTAGAAAAAGAAATCTTTTAAAAATAAAAGTTTTTAATTAAAATGGTTATTGGTTCATGGAAATTAACCGGAAATGCTTTTTTACAAAATAAATACTCCACCCACTTTCTAACATCGTCAAGAGTCTTTGAGATATCTTTTGAATGAAAAAATATGGATATTAGTTAAAAATCCGAAACTAGCCGAATAACTTCAAATTTTACCAAAATGTTCCGAATGAATGGAAGCACCAACTATATGAATTTAAGCTATGTGAAACAAACAGTTTTTGTACAGCAAGCGTGTAAATTGGGATTTTGAAAAATGTGCGAAAAAATTGTCCAACTTTGCGATTTTTTGTAGACAATCACAAAACCTAAATTTTAATGATTTTCAGACGAAATGTAGATACATTCTTTCCGAATTCCATTCTTCAAGTTTCAAAAGTCTATCTCATATGTGAATAAAGTTATATTACAATAATCGACCTCGCGCCCGAAAGCCTCGATTGACGCAGCTCGCTTAAATTGTCTCCATAAGAAGCTATGTAATTAAAATTTTCTTAAAAAATAACAGAAATAATTTTTCTCTGAAAATATATTTCTGTTCTGTTGTTAATTTTCAGAGAAAAAATATTTCTGTTTTTCTCTGAAAAATTATACATCCCACGTTATTTTTAACATTATTAAGAGTCTTCGTGATATTTCAGATTTTTTTTTTTTCAGGAGAAAAAAGTCATTGACATGGATTTTGGTGAATATTCCTAAACTCCCAGAATAATTTCAAATTATATCAAAATGTTTTCAATGAATAGAAGTATCAACTGTATAATTTTTTATTTAATCCTTTGCCTATCTACCTTTCGGTGTAAGGCTTTTTTTATATCAACTGTATAAATTTAAACAATATGGAGCAATTATTTTTCCAATAGCAGGTTTATAAACTGAATCTTTGAAAAAAAGAGCAAACAAAATGTTTAACTTTGAAAATTTTTGTAAAAAAATACGAAACAACCATTTTAATGATTTTCTGGTGAAATATAAATAAATCCCTTCCGAGTCCCATTGTTCAAGATCCAAAATTCTATCGCATGTGTGTACAAAGTTATCTTAGTTTAATAAACGTTGCGACCAAAATCGTCACGCTTGAATCGTCGTAGAAGAGGGATTGGACAGCCAAGACAGACAAATATGGTCCACGATCGCCATCTCCGATTAATGGAATTAATGGGAGATGGCGATTCTCGAGTACAACCATTAATCAATTAATAATCTAAGTACTCGAACATTGACTATATTTGCATACTTCAATTCTTTTAACTAGTAATCAATTAATTCAATAAACGCAATTATTTACTTTCCATATATCATTAAACCCGAATTCATAATATTTGATACAATATTTTTCTGTTGCTAGTCGTCTTTCCTTCTTTTATTCCACTTTTCATCTTCCACAGCCGTGTAATTTGCATTTACACCGCCGACACGAATGCGTTTCCTCCGAACAGACGGAGAACACGAATGAATAGTAACTGCATATCGCATTTAAAAAGCAGCCGGCCGAAAGGGGCTCTTAATGCAAAGTAAATGCCGCCGTTCCGAATGTCGCCACTGCGGTTTTAATAAATTTATTATAAAACGCATCATATGGTGCGAAATCGTTACCGGGCTTAATGATAATCGCAATAACGGCATAACGGTACACACTCTCGACTCTCTACACGGCTAAGTGATGATATAATTGCGGACTTGCTCGCTCTTGCCGGGTTTCTGATTGTTATTGTTTTTGAAGTACGGATTAACCAGGATGGTTTATGTCAGCGGGTTTGTGTCTTTATTAAAAGGAAATAATCTCGAAATTCGGTTTGCACCAATGAGATTTTATTTCAACATCAAAAATTAAAAAGATTACTGTGATTAGGAAAAATTGAATTGAGAATGGCAAACGAGCAGATCAAATCCGCATTCAAAGGGACTATTTTTTTCTCGATCTATGAATTTTTTTTTATTTATTAGTTTGTTGTAAATTAAATGTATCCTCGACACCCAATACGGGTAAAAGAGGATAAAAGTAAGAAAGAAATTAAATGTGTATTGTAAAATGGAGATCCTCGACACCCAATATGGCTAAAAGAGGATAAGATTAAGAAAGAAAGAAAATTGAGATTCAAAAACAAAAATTTTAGAAATTATTTATTTTGAAATTTCTTTTAACTTAATTTAAATAACTGTGACCAAATAGTGAAATTCTTTTCTCTTTTTTTTCATACTAATTACAACCATTAATATTTCGTGCAGATTAACTCGCGAAGGAATTTCCACATGAAATAGAAAAGAGTATTTTCATTTGTTTAACGTACTTACGTAGCGTAAGTCAAAAGTCACACAGCTAAATGTGGAAATAATTTATTAATTATTTTCAAATCATTTTTATTTAATATATTCCACATGAAAGTTTGAACATAACGTTCATAATAAATCATCACAGTGGAAAATATAATGATAATAATAAAAAATCAACCCAAATAGGTAGAAAGGGTAATTGAATATATATATATATATATAATAAAAAAACGATTAATAAACGCGATTATACAATTTATTCATGTGACATTATTTTGAAACTTCTTTTTTTATTTCATTTAAATAACTGTGACCAAATAAATGATCTTTAGTAATAATAATAATAATATTTAATCATAACCACAGGTACATACGTCATAAAACTATAAATATATATGCCTACACTTGTTCTTTCATCTAACAAAGCGTTCATCCAGAGAATAGAAAGCGTTAAGAACGTTAAGGGTTAATTTTAACAATTAATATATATATTTAGAAGAATATGTATAAAAAAACAATTATATATATTTTACAATTAAGCTATATTTACATCTTTTCTTCTAAACTGGCTAACGACCTGTGGTCTTTCCGCCTAAACAATTAATATTTTATGCAAATTAACACCCGAGGGAAATTATCCACATCAATTACATCCCAAAAAAAGTTTACACAAAGCGTTCAAAATAAATCATTACAGTGATGGATTAAACCTTTAACGATTGAAGAATATAATAATAATAATAATAACAACATCGATGCATTAACGCGATTAAACAATTTATTCACATGCACGTCCAATCGATCGGCCGATGTCAAAACTAGGATTTGAGTTTCCGGAGACGGACGAAATTGCATAATTTCTTTTAGAGGCGATTATGGGAATCCGAATGTTACGAGCCTGTTTAATAGCCTATTAGAGAACAATTTCTCACACCTATTTGACGAGAGTGTAACTGTATAAACGACTTTGTTGTAACGCTGACAATTGCGCTAGTGCGCAATCGATAAAATGCGTATTGCTTCGAATTTTCGTTATTGTTGCCGGTGTTTATTGTTGTATACATCGTTTCTTGCGATTGTTGGGTAAGTTCCGTGGGAAATTGCTTCTTTGATGTTTTCAAATGTGTATTAGATATTCGGGGCTATTTCGTACAGAAAATTTTAAATTTAATTATCAATTATATATTAATTTAAAAATAATTATCCTCACATTTTATGTATATACACCTACTACAAAAGCTTCTTAGGCTGTGATGATAAAATAAACGTACAAATTAAATTTCACATTTCACTTAGAGAATAGCCAAAATGTTTAAAGTACTGTAAAATAAGTCAAAATGTCACAGTTGCTAAAGAGGAAATAATTTATTAATTAATTATTTTAAATTAAATAAAATGAAACAAAGATGATTCACACATTTGCAGTTATTTAAATTACAATGAAATTAAACAATCAATAATTTCTTTTATCCAAAACAGTATAATATCACTCTTTACAAAAACATTATGATAAATTAAATAAAAAAAAATGAAAATTATTAATTAGAATGAAATTAAACAAGGAAAATTTCTGGCAATGATCAATAAAATTGTTTAACAACTGAGGGCTTGCAGGGCATAGCTGTACTGATGAGGGATGAAATCCCGAAACACGTGTCTACAGATAGCCTTGTAACTATTATTTGTTGTTTCCTTTCATTAAATAATTTCAACTAAAACCGTTGCAATTCTCAGTAGTGCTGCTTTGCAACAACAAATATCTATTGTGTGATCCAATGTCCGGCGGGGTAAATGCTCGGGAAGTAGTTGTTTCAATAGATATTTGTAAAACTTGCAAGGTAAGTATTTTTTTTGCAGTTGGAAAAAGGGATTTTATTGATCATTGCCAGAAATTTTCCTTATTTAATTTCATTGTAATTGATTATTTTATTGATCATTGCCAGAAATTTTCCTTGTTTAATTTCATTGTAATTAATTATTTTCATTTTTTTATTTAATTTATCATAATGTTTTTGTAAAGATACTGTTTTGGATAAAAGAAATTATTGATTGCAGTAAGACGTCCATTACAATTACTTTATGCCTTTAAGTTAGACTAAGTATAAGTTTTAACGACCCCCTCCTGTAGAATTTCAATTAATTTTGTTTGCACCCTATTCCAAATATGCAAATATAAAATAATCCAGTGGCATCCGCAAAAATACAAACAGAAAATAAGTCCCCCTCCTCCCCTAGAATCCGACAATCCATAATCCTAACCCTCCCCTAATTTTACATCTTGCCTCCGAACCGACGACGACAATAACTGCACGACCCCTAAATACAACCCTAAATACCTTACCCCCCAGCTTCAACTAATATTGATCGTTTAATTTTCGTGAGGGTGGGCCAAATCTAAACGAGCCATCTCTGCCGCTTTTTTACGGATCCGCGTTACGTTTTCATAACGGGGGATTTGTCGCCCCGGATTTAGGGGCGCCGATAACCCCCCGCTGACCGCACCGGCCCGTGAATTACGGCGCGAATTCGCGAAAGGCCGGTGTAATTAAGCGCGGGGGCGTGCAAGTTTTAATTAAGAACGAAAATTCGATTCGTTCCGTTCCGAGCATGTGCTGGACACACGGGTTGGTAATTACAGGGAGTGATGGGTTCGGTGGTTTCGCGCCGCAGTAAAAAAAAATTGTTGGGGTGTGTATGTGGGTCCCACATGAATTCGTTAATTCACTTATTTCGTCGTGTGGGTGATTGGCGGGTTTGTATTTATTGCAGTTGAGTTAATTTTGAGATGTCATTAGAATTTTATCTGTCGAAATTGTATTGTTTGTGATAAATGATTCCAAGATATTTATCGGTATGTATTTATCATTTTCGTATTATACGACAATTGTGTTTTATCTCAATCAATACGAATAAATTATCCACTATTAGTTTCTTCTACCTAAACAACAAGCCTTCTGTTCACTATTTATTTTGAGTTATATAAAAAAATCATTAATAAAACATGATTTGATTTTCTTTCAATAACTAAATACTTTAAAACTTATGAAAAAGTTAATCCCCATCTAGAACTATATTTTTTTTACTATTTTTATTTTTAATTTGTAGATATTATACGCATATGTATATTTTTTTTGTTTCTTTATATTAAATTCCCTGTAATTGTAGACTGTTAGGAGTAATAAATAAATAAAAATATAATTAATGGTTTTAATATTTAGACATTTCCTCCAAAATTTCACCATCCAGAATCCACTATTCATACATTCATCTCATATTTCATCGAGGACTAAAAGACAGACATGACACATAAGACAATGACTTTTGGCTGAAAGACCGATAGTCGATAGCCATTTTAGAAATAATAAAATAAACTATATTGTATTTAATAATGTATATAAAAAAAACCTCAATAAAGATGATTGTATATATTTAGATATTGATAGTTCATATTGTAAGAAATAAATATGAATAAATTATTAAAAATTAACCAATAAAACAAAGATTAGATTGAATAACTTTAAATTCTCGACTAGTTTCGGGTTATTAGTCTATTTTCAAGAGAATTTAAAATTTGTTTTTAATAATTTATTCATATTTATTTTAGTGATGGGCAAAGTTGATCTTTTATTACTGCTAAATTGGGTATATTATAATTTTATTGCTTATTATAAAAATATCAAGAATAACTTCCCATTTATTAATAAACATAAATTTGAAATTATTTTTTTGTTTTAAATACTTAAAATGAGACATTTAGTAATACTCGATTACTAATATTATTCGATTTTGCCCAACACTAATTTATTTCATTCAAATAAAAAATATTTTGGACGTAGTCAAGAAAATTAAAATAAAAAAACGTTATAGAATTAAACTTCTTCAATCATCAATTTATAAGATGTGTTTAATTTTCTCCCACAACATACTAAAGCTTCATGATATAAACTTTTTACGAAATCACTCGCCATATATTCCATTCAAATTTATTCCGCGAATGATGGAACTGCCACGATAAATCATACACGTACGTGGCGTAGGCATATAAATTTTTTGCTTCGTAATTTTATGATTAGCTGCAGGAAAAAAATACGGTTTAATACTCGCTGGGCAGTCGAGTCAATTACAACATTCCCGAGCGGCTTAATAGAGTCATTAAAAGTTCGTTGCAGTCATCTGATTTATTGCAAACGCAGAAACGAGAGACGTTGTTATATCCGCAATGAAAGTGCAATATCAAACGTGTCGTAATGGATGCCCGGGATGCCTCTGCTTATTGGACCGAGCGCCCGAGCGAATCTCGAATGTGCCGCAGATTATGAATTCCAATTATGCACTTTCTTGTTTCCGGTATGAGCGTAATCATCTTCGGGTATTGGTGGAGGAGAAAAAAGTGCGTTCTCCGGTGTTTTTAGCCGGGATTGTTACCTTGGGTAATTTATCTACTCGCATGATTTTTGCTTATTAGAGTCTCTACAATCTTGACTGCTGGAATTGATGTAATACGAGTTGTTGACGTGATTTGATGGAATAATTATAAGGGAAGTTAGCTTGGATTTCCAGACATGGACGTTGTTATAAAGGTTTATTTTTCAATGAGATTTTTTAAATTTTACAACAAATAATTGCTAAATAAATCAAAATTAAAGTGCGCAAATTTAATTTTAATTTTTTAGTCTTAGAGTGTCAACTCGAGACTAATGAACTATTTCCATCCATTAAAAAAAATTTTTTTATTATTACTATTTTCTTTTTTTATGAATTTCAACATAAAATCAAGAAAACTTTAAAGTACGAAATACTTGAGATTAATGAAATATTTCCAGCCATTAAAAAACTTATTTTTTATTACTACTATTTTCTTTTTTTTTTACGAATTTCAACTTACAATCGAAAAAACTTTAAAGTACGAAATGACTAACATTGGTCCACTTTAATTTCGATTTCAGAGCCTTTGAGTGTTACTAGGAATCCCAGCCATTAAAAAGTAGTATGGTTGATTCGATTTAATTAATTTATTTTAACATCTTTAAATCATGTAAGGCAGAGCTGTACTGACGAGGCATAGATCCTGAAACTCGTGTCTGCAGATGGCCTTATATTAACTATCATTCTTTTCGATTTTTTTACATTGAATTGTTCATAAAAATTTGTTGCATGATGCAATATTTTATTGATATGCAACAGTAAGTGTACATTACGTAATTCAATGTCCGGAGGGATATTTGCCCGGAAAGTAGTTGTTTTAATGTGCATCCGTTTAAAGTATTTACGTAACGTAAGTGAAAATGTCACAGAGCTAAATGTGGAAATAATTTATTAATTATATTCAAATCATTTTTATTTAATTTATTAAATAATTGCGACCAAATGAATAAATACTCGTTTCTTTTCATAAAAAAATATTTTTGTTATTACAATTTTTAATTGTATATTAAGATCTATCCTAGCCTTTCTGGACTCTAATTAAAGACTAATGTAAAGAAATAGAAATTAAAATCCGTGGATGAACAATGGATTACACGACGCCTCTAATAGAAAATCGTGGATAACTGTAAAAAGAAATCCTCAATTTGTTTTTGCTCGTACCTTTGGAAAAATTACACTTTATATTAATACATCCAACATTTTGTAACAATAAAAATTGAACTTATATTTGTATTATTTCCTTATTTATCTAATAAGTATATGTTTTTACTCGTATCTCTCAGAAAATTACTCTTCATATTAATACATCAATAATTTTGTTTTAAAGTCCAGCCAGTGAGTTTTAACAAAGCAGGAATTATTTATTCAAAGTAAAACATGTCCATCAAAACATAACGCCTTTTGTAAACGAAGTCAATAAAAGTCGTCTGAATAATATATTCATTGTTGGAATACTTTCACGACAGTTTTGTATGCTCGAAGTTTGCGCAATGTAAAAGTTCGAAACTACGTTATTATTTCTATTATTCGTCAAGCTATTGTCGCAGTTAAGCGTCCGATTCAGATAAATAAATCTTTAATTCCACGAATTCACTTTTCTCTTGTATCGAATTTATTATTTTTATTGCGATTTATTTGTATAAATTATATTATATTGAAATAATTTATAACTTGTGAAAGTGTATTATTTCGAACAATCTACATCGGAAATTTGAAAGAATTATATTCAAAACACAAAAGGATTCATTAAATCAAATAAAAAGAATTTGAAAATAATTTAAATAGAAAAGAGTATTCATTCACTTGATCACAGTTATTTAAATATATTAAATAAAAATGATTAGAAAATAATTAATAGCGTAAGTCAATAGTCACAGAGCTAAATGTGGAAATAATTTATTAATTATTTTCAAATAAATTTTATTTAATATATTGAAAATAATTAATTTACTCAATTGAATAATTATTTAATTATTTTCTCTTTAGCTACTGCAACTTTTTTACTTATATTACGTACGTTACTCTTTTCTATATATATATATATATATATATATCTTTATTCAGACTATATAGATAATTTTAACAATATAACAATATAAATAATAACAATACATGTAGGTGTTTGTCTGGGCTATCGACCAGAGTCTATCTGCCCTGTCGTGAATTTATGATGAAGTTAAAGAAAAATCTATGCTAGCTAGCTGAACTGTCCTGATGATTTGCGCAAATGAATTGATGAATGGTGATTGTAGGATATTTGTATTTAGGAAGGATATTAGGGTTACGGGGAGTACAGAATTTTGTAAGAAAAAAGTACCCATTTTTTCTATTATTACAATTGTTTTTCAATTGTGGCATTGACTCAAACTTTGCTTAAATTCATATACATTATATGGATGAATATTATTTTCTATTGATAAATTCCTTAATATAGTTACTTTATTTAAAAAAAATCCTGCCTTGATGTCTCAATTAAATTTTGTATACGTGAATGGCCAGAGGACAAGACGGACAAGTGTGTGTGTGATGATACCGAAACCGAGCAGCGAATTAAAAGCTCATTGCATCTGGGCTAATTGCTTCCGCGCGATTATGACAATCATAATTTCGTTCCGATTATGGTCAAGGTAACGACTTTTAAATTCGTAACCGAGTTACTAAATTCCGCGTCGCGAATACAAACAAACAAACAAAAAACCCAAACAACGCAAGTTCTCGTTAAATATTCCCATATTGAGGCGATTTCCCATCTGAGTTGGCTGCGTTTTAAGCAGCCAACTCAGATGGGAAATTCAAAGTTAACGATTGAATTAATAAAAAGTGGTCGATTGAAAATGGGTATATTTATTTTTCTTGAAATTTATTTTTCACTTAAAATCTTTTTTTTTTTTTGATAATTTCAGAATTTGCTTGCAGATTTTTATAATGTAGGGCTTAAATGAAAGCCTAATCTTTAATCTTGTGGACATGATTTGTCCTTCTTCGTATGATGTGGAACTAAATGTTGCACAAAAGATACACAAATTAGGAATTGGAAATAAGAAAATAACAAATTAATGGCAGAAAGAGCTATGGTCGAGAGCCCATGATAGACTACTAACACAATTGTACATATTGTTATAAAAGATTTCGTAAGTTTTATATATTGCCAAATCTTTCAGGTTTTTGTTAATTTCCCTTTACATTTTTTTAACAACTTACCAAATATTTCACGTCTTCATTAATTTCCTTTTATTTTTTTATTTTTTTGAAAGGTGATAAATCAAACTTATCACCTTTCAAAAAAAATAAAAAAATAAAAGGAAATTAATGAAGACGTGAAATATTTGGTAAGTTGTTAAAAAAATGTAAAGGGAAATTAACAAAAACCTGAAAGATTTGGCAATATATAAAACTTACGAAATCTTTCATAACAATATGTACAATTGTGTTAGTAGTCTGTCATGGGCTCTCGACCATAGCTCTTTCTGCCATTAATTTGTTATTTTCTTAATTTACTCAATAAATTAAATAAATTGATAAATCAAACTTATCACCTTTCAAAAAAAATAAAAAAATAAAAGGAAATTAATGAAGACATGAAATATTTGGTTTCAATGTCTACTAACCGTGTACGTTTGAGGTTTGTTTCGCAAAAGAAAGTACTGTGATCGTAAACATTTTCGAATCGGAAATTTCAACGGATATTTCCTTATAGTCCATTATTACAACAATTTTTGAAAATTGCCTTAGTATTTCAACGCTAAAGCAACGGCTCAATTGAACTGAAACATTATTTTAGCTAGCAATGCGTTTGTACAGTTGATGCAGTGATTCCATCAATAGAAATACCAACACAGGATAGCCACAAATTTGAAAATTTCACACTTTCCAGGCTTATTGTACGCACATTTGCCTTATTAAATTAAATAAATTAAACTGGATTGTAAAAAATGTGTTCTTTTGGTAATCTCGAAAAAAAGTTCAAGCCATGAACAAAAACTGTCTTTACTTTTGGCTAAAATTAAATTCTCTGGTATTTCGTAACGATTAAAATTATCTAACTTTTACAATTTATTCCCGGTTGGTCACTACCCTGCAACATATGACAAAAATAAGTGCATTTTTTTCCAGTAACTGAAATGTCTACATCGACAGAAGACATTCCTACTTAGGATACAAATCAATGAAATGTATACAAATTGAATATTGTTATCTAAATAAATGAAATAATTTAATTTAATTTATTTAAATAACTGACCAAGTGAATAAATTATTTTTTCTGTATATTAAATAAAAATGATTTGAAAATAATTAATAAATTATTTTCAAATCATTTTTATTTAATTTGTGTGAAGCTGGCAATGAATCCAGCAATGAAACCGGTGCCTCCACACTGAGATTTTTTTTAATTATAAATGAAAGCAACACTTGTTTAACCGTTTATTTATAATTATAAGTAATATCATAGTCAAGTGAATACAACAGAATCAAATTTATTCTTATAAATTCTAAAATATTCATAATAAAATCGGAAAATTGTGATTTTTTTATAAACAATATTTCCCAAACGGCGAAATATTTTTTCCAAATTTCTTTTAAGAATTGTTTAAACAATAGTTCTAGATGCAATAGAAACAATCAAAAATGCGTGCCCGTTCATAGTTTGTCTATAAATAAATTCATAGCTGAGTCGTATTTCCAACATTAGACGGCGATTTTCAAAGTGTCAAATTTCTCAAACGGTGCACTTTTTTTCCAATTTTCTTTCAGAAATAGTTTAAACAATGTTTCTAGAAGTAATATAAACAAACAGAAATGCGTGTCCATTTATGGTTTGTCAATAAGCAAAACCATTGCTGAGACATATTTCCAACATCAGACAGCGATTTTCAAAGTGTCACATTTCTCAAACGGCGCACTTTTTTTTTTCAATTCTCTTTCAGAAATAGTTTAGACAATGCTTTTAGAAGCAATATAATAAATATTTTTGAAAAAAAAGTCTCAATGTTAAATAACTGTGACCAAGTGAATGAATACTATTTTCTATCCTTTTTTCTAATTTTATTATTATCCATACATAATTAACTTTTTTATAATAAGTTTTTTCTAGCACGGACATTTTTTATTTCATTCACTAAATATTTATTAAATGAATTTCCTTTCCTATTCTCACACACATGACAAGTTCGCCGAAACAGCGATTCTCGGCCGTCTACCTTGTTTACCCAAATCGTGCCACATGGAATTAGGCCATAGATGGCGCTTGCGTTATCTTCCATTTATTATGAATCTTTTATTTCACCATTAATTCAAGACAAGGCCTCTGGTCGGTAGGCTAGGACATACAAACACTTAATTTTATTGTTTAATGTTTGTAAAAATGTATGTTATTGTCTGAACAAAGATATTTATATGTAATGTTTATTTTTTCTCAATTTATATTTTTTCACTTTAGATAAAAACAATTTTAGATTGTCTTAAACCGAATTTATAAACTTTGTACTCGCCATATAAAATAATTTTGTAAATATTGTAAACCCTGTCAATGGACTATGTCTGTTGGGTTTGTATAAATAAATAAATTATTTTTGATTTTTACAATATGGAGCAAATTTCGTCGATGCGTCACTACTTTCTTGTTAGAGATGCCATAGAGGAAGTAATATGTATATTTTCTCCTCTGTGGTGACACATGTATTTAATTTAAATAAAAATTCAAAAATAATTAATTTTTAAATTATAAAATTAATTATTACTGAAATGTTGAAATCATTGTTCTTATGTGCGTAATTTGGGAGTCGCTTCTAATAAGATCTAATTAAAAACAAAGCGATTCAAACTATTGAATAGATAACATCGGCTTCTTCATTCAACACAAAAATGTATGTTTTCTCACTTTATAGTGTCCTAATTGTGTGAATAGAACCGTTTAGTCTAAAATGGGTCGTAACTAAAAAAAAACTGTTTCACGCGATAAGGTATATTACTTTTCGGATGAGTTATATAGGTTATCTCCCATCAATTTACGAAGGGGGTGTAATTTCTTTTAATAAATCCTCCCAGATTGCGTCCGAGGCGATTGTTCCAGCGAAAAGCGCGAATATTTATAGGCGGATATAGCCCCACTCCAGCTGGCCAAAAAGGATGTGATAAACTGCACACACACATGGTCTCACACAAAAATATAGTCTCACTATCGCATACATATAGCCTCCCCGCTACACACATATACTTAGATAGTTTCACCAGCATATACAGGGGATTTCACACACACATAAAGCCCTGTTATTAGAAATGAATGGTGAAATATTTGCTCTATATCCTATCAAGCCTTAAATTCCAACAGCCACCGCCTATAATTCCCACGAAAACCCAATAATTCGGATTAATTGAGGCACACACACACACAAAAATAATCGAACCGATCATTTCGGTTTTAATTGAATCCGTCCAATAATTCATTGATTGCATCCTGGCGCTCATTTATGAAAAGTATAGCATGCAGAAAAATTTAATGGGCATTTTTTTTTCCCTAGAAGAGCTTTTTTGTTTTCAACCTTTTAGTGGCGCACACGTGATTAGAGCTGCGGTCGTGAAATTGATGGCGTTTCTAATTCGAGGGGAAACGGCGGGCCTTTGTTTGGAGTCGCAAGTGCGGAGACGACAACCAACCTTGCCATTCTGGACGTGGCGGCGTACATGTTGGAAATTTGCGGAATTTCTCGTGCCGGCATTATTCGTTTGCGGTGTGGAGAAAGGTCCGCGTTGCGTAAAAGCAAAAGAGAGGAGATCGTGCGACAGATGAATGAACCGCCGGAATTAATGTTCGGCCAATGTTTGCGGACAGGACGAGGAGATATACGGCCACCGAAATATTGTGTATATGAAAGTACGCAAAAGTCGTGTGGATTACCCCTTAAGTAATGAGTTTTATAAAAGAGCACGTTTTATGTAAATAAGCTTAACGTGCAGGTTGTCATTCGAGGTCTCTTATTATGTATGGATGATTCAAAAAGAAAGCTGGTTCTTTATTGTCGATTACGGTAGCAGAAAAGATGATGCGACATTTGTGAATACTGCTATATTTTCATAGAAATTAATGTCTTTGCACCGCTTGAGACCGCCAGGAAAAAATCGCAAACTTTAATAACATTTTCACTCAATTTGAGAAACTCAACTTTGCGAGCTGCCTGGTGGAAAGCTAATTAAGTGACAAGGCTTAAATTTTCACAGATTATTCTCCTATTCTTTAGCTACATTTTGGTATAATATGAAGTCATTTGGCGATTTTTATTTTTTTGCCGAAATTCCACTTTTTTCCATACTAACCCCTTACAATTTTTTCAATTTTCGCTGAAAATTTTTTTCTCTCCAAAAAATCTGAAAAAAATCTTGAAGACACTTGATTATACTACTAACAACGTTGACTATTCATTTTCCCCTGAAATAATCGTTTTCAATCATTTCGAGCCATTTTAATAGTTCCGTGAATTTAACATGGAGCCTTATGGGAACGGTTTAGTGGAGACCCGTCTATTGGCCGTTCCGGACGTTTCTGTATTTCAATCAAAATAACTCAACTCACGAACAAGCTAGAAAAACAGGATTTTCAGCAATCGATTCTTAAAGAATTCAGCTATATTCTCAGCCAAATTAATGTCTTTGCACCGCTTGACACCACCAGGAAAAAATCGCAAACTTTAATAAAATTTTCACCCAATTTGAGAAACTCAACTTTGCGAGCTGGCTGGTGGAAAGCTAATTAAGTGACAAGGCTTAAATTTTCACAGGTTATTCTCCTATTCTTTAGTTGCATTTTGGTATAATATGAAGTCATTTGGCGATTTTTATTTTTTTGCCGAAATTCCACTTTTTTCCATACTAACCCCTTACAATTTTTTCAATTTTCGCTGAATTTTTTTTTCTCTCCAAAAAATCTTGAAGATACTTGATTATACTACTAACAACGTTGACTATTCATTTTCCCCTGAAATAATCGTTTTCAATCATTTCGAGCCATTTTAATAGTTCCGCGAATTTAACATGGAGCCTTATGAGAACGGTTTCGTGGAGACCCGTCTATTGGCCGTTCCGGACGTTTCCGTATTCCAATCAAAATAACTCAACTCACGAACAACTTAGAAAAACAGGATTTTCAGCATTCGATTCTTAAAGAATTTTGTTATATTTTCACAGAAATTAATGTCTTTGCACCGCTTGAGACCGCTAGGAAAAAATCGCAAACTTTAATAAAATTTTCACCCAATTTGGGAAACTCAACTTTGCGAGCTGGTTGATGGAAAGCTAATTACTTGACAAGGCTTAAATTTTCACAGGTCATTCTCCTATTCTTTAGCTACATTTTGGTATAATATAAAGTCATTTGGGGATTTTTGGATTTTCGCCGAAATTCCACTTTTTTCCATACTAACTCCTTACGATTTTTTCAATTTTCGCTGAAAATTTTTTTCTCTCCAAAAAATCTGAAAAAAATCATTAAGACACTTGATTATACTACTAATAACGTTGACTATTCATTTTCCCCTGAAATAATCGTTTTCAATCATTTCGAGACATTTTAATAGTTCCGCGAATTTAACATGGAGCCTTATGGGAACGGTTTAGTGGAGACCCGTCTATTGGCCGTTCCGGACGTTTACGTATTTCAATCAAAATAACTCAACTCACGAACAAGCTAGAAAAACAGGATTTTCAGCATTCGATTCTTAAAGAATTCAGCTATATTCTCAGCCAAATTAATGTCTTTGCACCGCTTGAGACCGCTAGAAAAAAATCGCAAACTTTAATAACATTTTCACCCAATTTGAGAAACTCAACTTTGCGAGCTGGTTGGTGGGAAGCTAATTACTTGACAAGGCTTAAATTTTCACAGGTCATTCTCCTATTCTTTAGCTAAATTTTGGTATAATATGAAGTCATTTGGCGATTTTCATTTTTTTGCCGAAATTCCACTTTTTTCCATTCTAACTCCTTACGATTTTTTCAATTTTCGCTGAAAATTTTTTTCTCTCCAAAAATTCTGAAAAAAAATCTTGAAGATACTTGATTATACTACTAACAACGTTGACTATTTAGTTTTCCCCGAAATAATCGTTTTCAATCATTTCGAGCCATTTTAATAGTTTCGCGAATTTAACATGGAGCCTTATGGGAACGGTTTAGTGGAGACCCGTCTATTGGCCGTTCCGGACGTTTTCGTATTCCAATCAAAATAACTCAACTCACGAACAACTTAGAAAAACAGGATTTTCAGCATTCGATTCTTAAAGAATTTTGTTATATTTTCACAGAAATTAATGTCTTTGCACCGCTTGAGACCTCTAGAAAAAAATCGCAAACTTTAATAAAATTTTCATCCAATTTGGAAAACTCAATTTTGCGAGCTGGTTGGTGGAAAGCTAATTACTTGACAAGGCTTAAATTTTCACAGGTTATTCTCTTATTCTTTAGCTACATTTTGGTATAATATAAAGTCATTTGGGGATTTTCGGATTTTCGTCGAAGTTCCACGATCGTCTTACGATTTTTTCAATTTTTCGATAAAAAATTTTTAACTCTAAAAAATCTCGAAATTATGATAAAAAAGAGCCAGTCTCTAGCAAATTTTTAATATTAAAATATGCGATTATTTAACGTCAAATCCATCTGAACGAACCACACAAAAAAATAAATACAGATTTAGTGCGTGCGTGGAATTTTTGGAGCGCGAGGTAGATGATAATAAACGAAAACAAAAAAGTAATAATAATAATAAAGAGAGAAAATTTGTGTTGTAGGGATTTTTAATTTCTATAAAACTATATAGTTTATAAATATTCGCTGGCGACAGATCCTGGGAAGGGCGCGCCGAACCGCGGCAGCTCCCATCAAATTTTGAGTTTTGGATTACAGATTTTATATAAACAATAACATCAACATTTAATTATCAAAAATAATTGGAAAACACTGTATAAATAATAACCATTTTATAGACACGAATAATTTTAAAATTCTATATTCATGTAATAAGGGACTCAATTCCTTATTTATAAGGCGATGCATCACGTTTGCATAAGACTCACCCGTTATTCTACTACAACGAGCAAAATTCCCTGCGAGTCCCAAAAAATGGTTGTCATTACTTTTCGTATAGAAAGGGTGACTTTAAACTTCTTCGGATAACTGGATCCCTTACCATGCAACTGCATCAACTCTTGTTTCGATTCAGGATCATAATGATGAACCCAGGTTTCATCTCCAGGAACAAATCGATTGATAATTAAATCTGGTTCATCTCCACAGCGTGCCAAGACTTGTTCACAGGTCTCCACCCGAACACGCATTTGGAATGGCGAAAGCATTCGCGGCACCCATCTCGCACTAACCAACCAATGTCATGTAAAATTCTGAAAACTGTGGTTCTACTAATTGTCTGATAAAATTTGCATGGAATCCGATATTCGACGAGGGTAAGAGTGGAACGAACAGCTTGCCAGCGGCGAGAATAATGGGAAGTAACAGCGTGTGTAATAATACTACAGGTGCAATAATAGACACATCGCCTGGAGGCCCGCCAGAAGTGCAATTCATAAAGCAAGCGGTGAACTGAACGCTGAAATCCAAGCGGGAGGTGCACTTGCTTATATATAGTCAGTACACCTAGATGCAAACTTGGATTTCAGCAGTCGGTGAAATAATTCCGCGTCCGGGGGAGGCGAAACGTTACGCCTTCCTCGTATTTATAAATCGTTTCGCATCTGCTGGAATTTGATATTGTGAAGATGAAAGAATGCCTCTGGATATTTGTTTGATTGTTTTTTTTTATTTTATCAGGCCGGGATAACTCCATACGAAATTTGTCCGCTAAAATCTGTCTCACTCTAACATCGTTTCCGTGGCACAGGTGGCGCTAGTTTTAAACGTTGACGCAAAGATTCCATATCTGCTTTTATATCAAGTTATTTTGGTGAATGTGTTTGTGATTTTTCAAAGTTATTTTGTAAAATAATTAAAGTGTTTTTCATACCACGAAAATTCTTGTATAATTGGTAGCCATGGCAAGATTAAATCAGATAATTGTAAACATTTCCTATAAAAAATAATTCATTTTAACAGAATTATTAGCAATGTTATTAATTATAAAAAGAGGATTGGAAAACTCAGTGGTTATACTTGATCAAGGAGTTACTAGTCTAAATTTTATCAAATCAATTGAATATATTGTATTTTGTAATTACAGATTGTCATTAATTGTAAAAAGGTGATTTTCCGTAAATAAATAAAGAAATAAAAATAAATAAAGGATTCCTGTAAATTATTGTACGTTGTACAGCGCCATCTAAAGCGCGGAAACGCTATTGAGTGAAAGGGAAATAGTTTTGTTGGGCAGAAAGACTTACTTTTAGTTTTTAAAAAAATACACAGAAAAAAAATTCAAACGTCATGTGAAATCAGCATTAATTGTGGAAGGGGTATTCGCAATTTGAATGAAATAAAAAAAAGGAAAGTTTAATAAAATGTTTAACCACCATTAATCTAGCACAGTGATTCTCAAAGTGGGTGTCGCGGTACCTTAGTATGTTATAGGGGTGTTGCGATTTATAGCACTATCAGCAGAATTACAATTCTTTACAAATATTTATATTTACAGTACATATTGGTGGGTTAATAGTCTGTCATGGGCTATCGACCGGAGGTCTTTCTGTCCAGCACTTAACATTTTTAAACCCTACACCTGAAAAGGTAGAAAGGGTCACTGAATATATATATATATATACTTAACATTTTTCTTATTTTGTTTATTTATTTTTATTGTATTTACATCGAATTCTTGTGAAATGAGATTTTCTACACTAAAACAAATATATTCAAACAAAGAATAGGAAAAATTTAAAGACCATTGGTAATGTGTCTTTCGAAAACACAAAAAGTTTGAGAACCACTGATCCAGCGTATGGATAACTGGCGATAGCCGTTTCGGTCTTTTGAACATCGTCAGACCAGTGTGTTCTATGTGCAACGCCTTGATAAAAGTAGCAACAGCTGTTGCATTAGAAAAAAATTACTGGAAATTAACACTAAAATTCGATGATTCCCTTTTTTACAAAGTTCCAAAAATTACTTATATAATTAATA
Organism: Philonthus spinipes; assembly: GCA_963082785.1. Classification (NCBI taxonomy): domain Eukaryota; kingdom Metazoa; phylum Arthropoda; class Insecta; order Coleoptera; family Staphylinidae; genus Philonthus; species Philonthus spinipes. The sequence goes on from OY720304.1 coordinate 26,275,932, forward strand.
ATTTCAGTGCGCCACAGTTACAAAAATTTTGAGAACCACTGATCTAGCGTTTACCAATGGTTTAACAACTACTTACCAGAAGTATACCTTGCCAAACATTGGATTACACAATAGATGTTTGTTGTTGCATCTTAGTAAAACAGTGCATTTAATATTTAATAAAAGATCATAATTACAAGTCTTGAAAATGCTCCTTATTTAATTTTAATAACTGCAAAATGCAAATCTCAATTTCATTACAATTTGAATGACTTAGGAAGCCATTTTCTAATTTCAATTAAAATCAATTTTCTGTACAAATATTTGAAAAAAAAAATAGAGCAAAGCACCATCCTTTGCCTAATTATGAAGTGATGAACAATTTAAGTCTACAAGGAAGACTATTAAATGTTTGCTCCGATAACTAAAGGAAGGCGAATTTGTCCTGTTTCTGTGCAAATATTTTAGTTATCTGTACACTGAAAATTTCCATTATATAATTTTAATTTAAATAACTACAAATATATAAAGAAAGAACAAAAATTCTCTTGGCCACAGTTCTTTAAATAAGTAAATATCTCTGTTTTTATTGCAATTCGAATGTCATAGAAAGTCATTTTGTAATTTCAATTTAAAAAAAAATCCGTACAAATATATGAAAAAAAAAAATAGAGCAAAGCTTGCTAAATTATGAAGTAATAACGTCTACAAGATTGATGATGGGATCGTTGCTCCGCCTACTAAAGGAAGGCAAATTTGTCCTGTTTGTGAAAACAGGAACTTTGTAAAAAATAATTGGAAAAATAAATAGAGCAAAGCGTCATATTTTGCCTAATTATGAAATTATATCGTCAATAAATCGATTCCTTATTTATTTGAAAAATACAAAACATAAGGAAAGTTTTATTTGAAAATACCACAAATAGTTATAAAAATAGTAAGGACAACAATTATGATTGAGTTTTGAATTATAGATTTTATATAAACAATAAAATCAACGTCAATAATTTGAGTCTACAAGGCAGACGATCTAATCGTTGCTCCGTCCACTTAAGGAATTTGTCTGGTTTATGAAACCGGGAAACAAAATTCATTTAATAAGTTGTTAAACCATCAACATCTAGCGCTTGTTAACACGAATGGTCATTATCAGTCATCCACAATTTAATAAATATTTTCTGTACGTTATTCCTTGAGAATGACGATAAGTCGAAACAAGTTGGAAAAAATAAAGAAGTTCGAATAAAACAAACATTTATAACATTATTTCCTCGTTACAATCTCCACTTTCCAGCATGCAATTCCTTTATATGCAAAACTGCCCCCTAATAAGAAAACGCAATTATACCATCTCGCATATAAATTACATTTTACACAAACATTTAAAACTAAATAGTAAATTACATGCACACTCTATCTGCCCGTTTAGTCTGTAGACTGTAGCGAAATTAACGCGTAGGCGTGTGTACGCCGTACGCCAAGAAAACCAGCCGAGCGAGCAGTTGTTGACCCACAATGAGGAAAACATTAATTCATTCGACTGAAAGAAAGAGAGAGAGAGAGAGAAAAAAATCAGTCTCAGAAATATGTTTATAGGAAAAAAATGGCAGGGAATTCGCTTAATTTGCAACGAAACGATCCACAATAGCAAGGTTAAACCTTGGAACACGTATCCATTGCCAGAGTGTAATGTGCAGATATGAAGCGGTGGTAAGCGTGGGAAGATGCTTAATTGTGGTTTTATCGTTTTGTTGATAAGGATTACTAGCGATGTTTTTTTTTTTCAATTTTATTTGTTGGAAAAATAATGGAAATGATTTTTAATTTTCTTGGATCTTTGAGATACATTTTCAATTTTGATGTAAAAAGAAACACTTAATTTTTTTATATAAATAAAAGTGGAAAAAAAAATTACATGTGTCCTTTTTATATATATATAACAATCTTTATTAACAATTAAGTTTACAATAAGGTAACAAACATTGATTATGTATATCACACAAAAAATAATTAATTGTTAAATGGCTATCGACCAGAGGTCTTTCTGCCTTGTCCTTTTTAATTTTTGATAAACTGAAATTTTAGAAAAGTTACGTGTTTCCTTTTTAACTTTGTTTATATAACTGAAACCCTACACCCATATGGATAGAAAGGGTCATTGAATATATATATATATATTATATAACTGAAATTTTAGATGTTCTGTGTTGTTTAAAATGAATGGATACCATGCTTAAATTTCAAACAATTTTTGTGGTAAATATTTCACCACTATAATTCCAATGAGAGTAAGGAGGTTTACATTTTTCATTTAATTAATATTTAAATAATTAAACTGCAATAAGTAATAAAATAAACGTAATTATGAAAAACTAAGTCTTTAAGGCTCATATTACTTTGGTATTGAATATAACATTTCTATTACTTTATTTTTTAAACGCAAAATTATCGAATAAAATGGGATAGAAATTTTATAAAATAATGACCCGTATTAATCTGCCATCTTGCGGTCGAACTTTGAATGCACGCCCATAAGGAGGCGTGATTTAATGGACATTAGGTTTATTTACCATTGCCTCGCTTTAAGAATTCGCATATGCTATATTGCCTTAGTCTTCTAAAGTATGAGCAGAACAAACAATTAAGTAAAGGAAGGAAAAATCTTATTATTTAAATTAAATAAAACATAATTATTTTCAAATTCCTTCTTTTAATTTAATTAAAAAAAAACTAAGACTGGGAATAAATCATTTTTTTATTAACTTATTATTTATGCTATTTTAACTCATAAATAAACCTAAAATTGTATACTTATAAATATAATATTTATAAATCACTAGTGATTTATAGTTATCATAACACTTTTTAAAGAGAGTATTATAATAATATTTTGTTTAAAGAGTGTGTGAAATAAATCATTAAAAAAATGAAACGTATTGACATTTAAAATAAAAATCAAACGCGTGGTTTACTTCCCACAAAGATTTTACATTTATATCACATTAAATAACAAGTGATAAATTAAACCAAGACCTTTTATCGCATGATTCTATATTTTACTATCTCATTACGAGCGACAAAAAATGCTTCACAATTAGTTAATTACAGCCGTTGCAAATTACTACCATTAAACGTACATTGATTTCGATTGTTGTGGTCGGTTCGCGTTGAATTGTTGCGCTGATTCCTCGTGCAGACTTCCATCCATTCCAATCCATCCATTCGGAGAAGGTATGCCGCGCCGCCTAATTATTCATAGCGGATCCATAATTTCTGTGCCGGCATATTAATTCTCGCGTTTAATAGACCCATCGAGTAACCGTCGGACGAAATACGGATTCGCTTCTAACAGTACAAAATACCGTCACTATTCATGTTTATTTAATGCATAAAGAAAAGAAAAAGGTTGGTAATTTGTCCGGATAACAATACTAATTGATGTTGGTTATTAAAGTATAATATAATTAAAATAATAATTGGATCAATGTAATAACTAATATATGGAAGAAATTTCATCTGCGACAAATAAGGCTCCTATGATTATTAGTAACGACAAAAGAGCGTTCCGGTAGTTTAATCAATTTCAAAATTGACAATTATTTGCGCTTACTGGCAATTCATTGAATTTCAAAATTGATAATTTGAAAAGAATGTTATAAAAAATAAATTTTTATCGTATTTTTTTATCGTAACATTCCTTTCAAATTGTCAATTTTGAAATTCAATGAATTGCCAGTAAGCGCAAATAATTGTCAATTTTGAAATTCAATGAATTGCCAGTAAGCGCAAATAAACGATTAAAATCAAATCGAAATCTATAATTATTAGCCAATATTTATACAAACACTCAATCAATCTCCATTACACACAAAAATAAATCACGAAATTCCCATCAAACATCAATTTTTCTTACCCAACACATCTGCCAAAGCACGTACCCATCAAAATCCAAACACCACGCAGAGACAGCTTCCACTAACCTGCAACCAACGAAAGAAACATTGAAAACCAAATCAATTTCGCTCACGAACACGAAGAGCTAATAAAGCGATTTTTCAATGGAATCCGAAACAGAAATCCCGCGTGGCATTGCCATTACGCAAGGCATTGAATTTCACGGTTGAACGGAGCAACGTTCCGATCGCGATGTTTGATGTTTATTTTGCCGTTTAATTGCAGAACTGGTGCCGCGATTTTAAGGTCATGGAATCGCTCGGGAGTCGGGCCGCGCGAAATTGCAACAGGCTGTGCTACGCTCGATCCCGACGGTTTTCGTTTTTCCAATTGAAAAATAGTAATAATAATGGTGGATTGGACGTAATGAACGGCGGGATTCAGTTTCCAATTGTGAAATCGGATCTTCGGACGCGAAGGTTGTGATTAGTTCGTTAGTTGCGATTGCTGGATGTTGCTGATTGGTTTATTACGGTTGAGCAAGTTTTGTGTTTTTTTTTTTTAAATTTTTGGATTGTGAGTTCGTTGGGGATTGGAAATTGCAATGAGGAAAGTAATTTACTTTTTAATATTGGCTCTCTACCCATACACCACCATTATGATAGATGGGGATTTTAGATATATATATATACATATACATATAATTAAATAAAATGAAATTAAACAAAGATGATTCACACATTTGCAGTTATTTAAATTGCAATGAAATTAAACAAGGAAAATTTCTGGCAATGATCAATAAAATTCGATCAATCCCCTTTTCCAATTGCAAAAAATACTTACACTGTAAGTTTTACAAACATCTATTCTATTTTATTAAATTAGTAAATGTAAAACTTACAGTGTAAGTAATTTTTGCAGTTGGAAAAAGGGATTGATCGAATTTTATTGATCATTGCCAGAAATTTTCCTTGTTAAATTTCATTCTAATATATATATAATATTGGCTCTTCATTTAAATCAAATATAATTATAAGGAAAAAATATTTTGAAATCAAGAACACTATATATAAAACACTATAGCTCCCTTTTGTGTCTAAACTACAGTTAAAATCTTCTTCTTCTTCCAATGGCGCTAAAGCCCAATTCGGCTCTTTAAGCCATTAAGTTCCTCCAAGAGATTCAGTCTACGGCCTTTCGTTTCCAAGAGCGTATTCGTAAGACTTCTCTCGCATCTGATTCTACATCGTCTTTCCATCTTTTCTTCGGCTTTTTCTTTCCCTTATATTCTGGTATTTAATGGTCGTCCTGGTATCCATTTTTTCTTCATTCTGACGGCGTGTCTTGGTATATTTCATGGTTATACCTGATTTGCCAAAGATTTTCACAGATAAATCCTAATATCTTTCCCAGATTTTTTTCTGTATAAAATCAATGTAGTCAAATAACATTGCCCAATTCTGAATTTAAAACCACCATGATTCACTTTCTTTGCTTAACTGTACAATTAAAATAAGTCTATTAATTAATATGTTTCACCACGGGTTAAGTGAGAAATTAATTCAAAATATAAGTATAGTGTAGTTATTACCTAAGATACAGTATAAGATCTCTAACATTAAATATTGTTGACTGATCCTGCTGGTTTATATTTTTCATATTTCATAATGCGTGTAGTAAAGATAAGTTGGATCAAAGACTTTTTAGGCCCGTTGTGGCATACTAATATGAAAGCATCAATATGCCTGCTACTAATTTATGTTCATATCAAAGAAATATCGAAGCTGAGAGACTCATTACAATGAGTTGTTGGTATTCTTAATGCTCTTATTATGCAAAAGCAGACTGATCTTTGACCACAAAATACTGGTGATATAATTTTAATATTGAAAACAACAAAGTGCTCAAACTGAAGATAAAAAAAGAGACAAGATATTGGTCATCCTCTTTGTATTTTTGATTAATAACAGAGAAAGTCTGTTAAATATTATTTCACTAATGAATAACGAGCACACTTCCCCTTTAATTGCATATGCTCTTCCTCAAATCAGATCCTCTCTGCACCCTTCTATCAGATTCGTTTTTTACTAATTGTAATGTATCGCTCAGCTATCAAGGTTGTAATCTTCTTGATATGAATTTAAATCAGTAGCAGGCAGATTAATGCTTCCATAGCTGCTGTTGGTGTTATCGTAAATGCGCCTATTGCGCAAAGATTACTATAATCAAGCTTGGTTTTCATTGTTATTTTATCTACATGAGGCGATTTCAGCATTGGCCTTATTAATAATTTTAAATTATTTCGATTTTTTTTTAAATAAGAAATAAGCGAAGTAGATTTATCCTTGTAAATCTCATGCCTACATAAGACAATTTCAGCATTGGGGTTAATAATTATTTTAAATCAAGATGGAAGAAAATGCAAAAGACAACCAGAAAATATTTTACAAGACACTTAAGAACCTGAGAAACGACAAAACAGACGAATACATAAGAACAAAAGATAGAACAGGGAGTCTATTGAAGACAGGGGAAGAAACAATGGAAAGATGGAAAACTCACTTCCAAGAACTACTGAATCAAGACTATAAACCGAACGGAGAAGAAGACGACACTAAAATAGAAGAGATGGATACTCCAGAAGATGACATAACAGAAGAAGAGGTAGAAAAAGCAATCAAAGGACTAAAAAAATGGGAAAGCGCCAGGAATTGACAAAATAACAGCTCTAATGATCAATAATATACTAAAAAATGGGAAAGCGCCAAAATAACAGCTCTAATATTGAGAATATGGGAATAACTGGAAAGGACAAGCTACTAAAATTACTTAACAATGTGTGGAAAGACGAGAAAATACCAAAAGAGTGGGAAATAGGAATGCCCATTTACAAAGCTGGGAACAAGACAGAATGCAACAATTATAGAGGAATTTCACTAATTGGAACCACTACAAAAATATTCTTTCTTTCTTAATCTTATCCTCTTTTACCCGTATTGGGTGTCGAGGTTTGGTTCTATCGCTTATAAAATTGTATCCACTCGTTTCTATTCGTTGATAGTTCCTTTCCCTGTGCCCATCTCATCCCTTTTTGTTTTAGCACTTTCTTAATCATATCAAAGTATGGATGTTGGCGTATGCAGACGACGTGGTGCTAGTGGCGAGAGATTTGGCAGGAATGGAAGAGATGTTGCGAAGAGAGGAGAGGTATATGGATAAAAGAGGATTGCATGTGAATGTGAGAAAGACAAAATGGATGAAATTTAAGAATAAGGGAAAGGAAGATAGAGTGAGTGAATTGAAGTGGAAGGGAGAGGTGATAGAGAGAGTGAAAGTGTTTAAGTACTTGGGCTTCATATTCAAGTGTACTGGAGGATATGGCGAGCATGTCAAATATGTGCAGGGGAAGGCCAGGAAGGCGTCAGGAATTATGGTGCAGAAGTGGGGCAGATGGTTGAAGGGAAACTTCCTGATGGCTTGCAAACTCTGGGATGCTTGTGTGAAGCCCATACTACTGTACGGCGTTGAAACGTGGGGAATGAAAAGATATGATGGAAAGCATGTATGGAAAGCATGTGTGGGCGTAGAGAGGAGTGAGTGGAGGATGGACCGTAGAAGGATGTTTGAAAGAGCGGGGCTGTCGGAGAGTAGGGCAAATGAGTGGTTGGAGAGAGGAGTGAACGTGGCTGCATGGATAAGAGAAAAGTGGAAAGAGGTAGAAGAACATGAAAGGCAAGTATGTATAAGGAAAAGTGGGTATAATCCAATGTATGGAAGGTGGCAAGTGCATAGGAGTTTACCAAGGTATCTAGGCTCAAGGAGTTTATCGGTGGAGGAAAAGGTAACCTTGGCAAGAGCTAGGTGTGAATCCGGAGTGAGAGGATGGAAGATATGGATGGGGGAGAGGTATGGTAGATGTGTGTTTTGTGAGAGTGGCAGGGATACATGGAGTCACTTGGGTGAGGAGTGTGAAGGAGTAAGTAAAGAATGGTGGCTGAGAAGAGAGTTGATGAGAGAGGATGGAGCTGGCGTAGAGATACTGAAGAGAATGGAGTGGGAAAGAAGATGTAGAATGATATTAAATTGATGTGAAATGTATATGCTAATAAAGGTTTTTTTTAATTGTATCATTCCAGGTCTCTTGTGGTCTTCCTCTTGTTCTCTTTCCATTTGCTCTTGCCTCCCACTATATACGAGAAAATAATTGAAAAAAGGATAAGACAAACAGTAGAAAAGAAAATAACAGAACCACAAAGCGGATTCAGACCAAGAAGAAGTATGCACGACCACATATTCACGCTGAAGAGAATAATTAATAGAACATTGGAAATGCAAAAGTAATATTCATAGCATATATAGATATAGAAAAAGCGTTCGACAAAGTGGCTAGAGAAAAAAAATCTGGGAAGGCCTAAGAAAACTAGAAATCAGCAAAAAGCTAATAAGAAGAACTAAAAGTATATATAAAGAAACAAGAAATGTCATAATAGCATAAAATAAAAAAGCAGAAGAGTTTACAACTAAACAAGGAGTGAGACAAGGAGGAAGCCTAAGCCCACTACTATTTATAATTTTTTTTTTAATCTTTTTCCTTTCTACCGTTAGGTGTAAGGAGCTATTTATAATATACATGGATCAAATAATTAAAGAAGCAAACAATGAAACAAGGCCCACAAACGTCGGAAACCGAAATATGAAAAGAGTACAAATACAACAATGTGCATTTGCAGATGACATTGCAATAATAGCTAATACGAAGGAAGAACTGCAAGAAAAACTAATAATATGGGATAAAGTACTAAACAAATATGGCATGAAAATGAATACCAACAAAACCAAAGTGATGACAATAGCAGGACAATAAATCGAAATGAAAATAAAAATAGAGAATAAAGAAATAGAACAAGTGAAACAATATAAATACTTAGGAGTGATTATACAACACTCAGGAGAACAATAAGAATAAACAATACGAACAAACTGTACTACACCCTAAGCAAGTACATTACAAGGAAAAATGAAATTAAGCAGAGCACAAAGATTAAAGTGTACAAATCTATATACAGCCCAGTGCTAACATTCGGAAGTGAAACGTGGATACTGAATGAAAGACAAAAAAGCAGAATAAGAGCAGTAGAAATGAGATACTTAAGAAGAACGTATGGCGTCACACTAATGGACAAGATGAGAAGTGAAAGAATCAGAGAAAAACTACAAGTAAAGAGCATCGAGGAATATGTAGAAGAAATGCAATTGGGATGGTGGGGGCATATACAGAGAATGGACAAAAGTATGCAAACCAGAGAGGTATGGGAAGCGAAAATACAAGGGAAAAAGAAAAGAGGACGACCAAGAAAAACATGGGAATGAGTAATAAACGGGATACTAGGAAAAAAAGGCATCACCAGACAAGAAGCTGCAAGAATGGCAAAATACATAAAGACCTAGAAGAAGTTCATGAAGAATTAAGAAAAAGAAGAAAAACATTACAAAATCCTACAGCCATATGGGCAGAAAGGGTCATTGAATATATTTATATATATATATTAAGAAAGGGTCATACCTCGATACCCAATACGGGTAAAAGAGGATAAGATTAAGAAAGAAAGAAAGAAAGAAAGGATCATTGAATATATGTATATATATACAGAGAGGTTTTTTTATCAGTATACATTATAGAAAGTGCAAAAAACGCGAGTCAAACGCATTAAACCGATTAATGTGTGTATATTTAGTTGACTATTTGGCATATGCGTGTACAGTTGCGTGTTATAGGCAACTAAACACACGTACATTAATGTATTTGACTCACGTATTTTGCAGGTATACATAGGGGAAATGTATACTGATAAAAAATCTCTCTGTATATATATTAAATCGTTTCGAACATTTTTTTTTTAAAAAGTAAGAAATAGGATATTCATCCTTAATATCGTAACACTAAATTTTCATAAATGTGATATTTTTTCTCTAGCATTAAAATCTTAACCCCTACACCACCATTATGGTGGATGGGGATTTTAGATTATATATATATATTAAAATCTTAAAGAGCAACATCGAAATTTAGCGTTTCTTTTTTAATCAGGTAAATGTGTTGATGAGTTATATCTGTATTTAAAAAACATGCCATTCGTTTTTCTTTCCTTTTACCTCTTATTTGCTTCAACGCTATTCGTTTCTGCTAAAACATTCCCAATGCATTAACAACCTGGCGAAATTTTATTTCCCTCTCTCTAAAAAAAAAAAAAAAAAAGACATCCCAAAACCGGTCCAGACTGCAGTTACGCAACCGCGGGCTTAATTAATTGTTATTGTGCGCGTATCACTCAATCACTCCACCGAACAGGTCCCGATATATTAAAATAGAAAGCTAATCACCCGGGATCGAAATTAATTACCATTTCTTGCCTAATGGCGTGTTATTAGTTGTCCATTGTGATATTGCACTTTTCCTGGTCGCCGCCCATTTTTGCCCGGCGATCATAAATCACGCCGTTATTTATGGTAATTGCTAATGGTAAAAATTTTATGGCTGATTGTGCAGTAAAGTCCGAGTGGGAACGGCCCTTGAGAATAGCTGAAGAAATGGACGGGACGTCGGTTCGCGTCTTGGGCTGCGATCTGGGCCAGTCGCCCCGAGGCGCGCTCGTTTTTCCCTCCTTTTGTACGAGCGAGAGTTGAAAGAAAGTGGGATTGTGTATGGGGAAATTTATATTGAAATGTTTCTGTTCTTTTTGTGGAAATGTAAACACTGACGTATTCCGCTTTATGTTTTATTCTTTTGTAGCTGTTTTTTGATATACGGATTCTGCGAGGGGGTGGATGGGTGTAAACAAAATGTGGGTCCAAATGGATCGAGGAAATTGGAATACATTTTACACATTTAAAGACTTTTTATTTATTCATTTTCAATAGAAAACAGTATGTCATAAACAAATTAGTCATTAATATAGCTCTTAACGTATGTATTAAAATATAGATAGACTAATTTATTTATAACATATTGGTTTCTATTGAAAAGAATAAACTATTTGTAAATAAAACAACAACAGGATTCACAAAATTTTAAATTTAAAAAACTGTTGTTGGTTTATTTACAAATAGTTTATTCTTTTCAATTTTTAATTTGTGAACTATTTTCGATTCAAAAATTATTATTATATATATATATATATATATATATATATATATATTCAATGACCCCTTTCTACCCACATGGGTGTAGGGTATTATATTATACAATATGTTATTATTATGCAACAGCAAGTATTAATTATTGGACATTTGTTAAAGTACTTATGTAACATAAATCAAAATATTACAGCAGCTAAAGGGATAATAATTTATTAATTAATTATTTTCAAATTCTTTTTGTTTATTTTGCAGTAACCCAACTCTAGTTCCCAGCACAATAAATTTGGTAAATTTATGAATGTATTATTATATTTGGAAATAAATAAATTGAATTGAAAAAGAGCACAGTGGTCAGAAAAAAGTAGCAAATTTAAATTAATTCAACAGCCATGTGGACAAAGAGGAAAATTCTTCACAATATTCGCTGTTTTCAGCTCAATAACTACAAAATTTATTAGCCTGGACATTGCGAAAATTGTAATTCTTCTTATCAATGTGCGCAATATTAATTATGCCAATTTCCGGAAATAAAAAAATATTTATGTAAATTCTGAATTAATATAAGTATTGGGTCGATAGCCAGTTTGTGAATTTTGCTTTATTGTAACAGACAGTATTATAATGTATATTAAAATGTAAACACACACCTCATTATACAAAATTCATAAATAAAGATATTTGTATATATATATTTTATTTTTTATTTATTCCTTTGCCTATCTACCTTTCGGTGTAAGGCTTATGTATATATATATAAGTATTGTAAATAGATGTAAAATTATAATAAATTGTAATTGTATATGTATATAAAAAAATTGAAAAAAAAAACACCCACGCACCAACATCTACCGATTACTCAATCCGAAAAACGAATTAATTTACTTTCCAAAAGAATCCACTTAATCACACTACATCAAATAACCGTAAACACTCGCATCGAGAACGCACACAAATTTCTTTTAAAAATAAACGTATATGCGTGCACGAATTTTTTCGGCAAATCCGTGTCCTTTCACTTTTGCATAATTCGGCCCGAGAACGTGATGATTACAATTATAACTACAAGTGCGGTTTATTAATGGCGAAAAATGCGGTTGCATAATTTTCACGATTCGACACGCTCGGCGATAACTATTCCAAACAGCGAGATGATTTTACAAAATAATAGGAGTTTAGTGTGTGTTGAAAATTCAATAATTGAATGAAGGAACAAAAATAAGAGTCATTGTTATAAAACACGTTTGTTTGCTCGCTTTGTTATTTTTATCTCGGGTTCAGCGTATTAAATTTTGCGTTGTTCGGAGGTGTAATTGTTGGCTGGATTTTGTTTTGCGTAATTGTTGAACGAACGAAATAAATTTGTTTATTTTGTACACATATAATTTAAAAAAATCTATTTAGGAAAAGATTACTAAAACTATGATAAAAAGTTAATGATTTTTAAATTTAAAAATTTAAAAATGTCTAAAATATAATATTTAAATGAGATCATTACTATGTTTTTTACCACTTTTATTAATTATATATATATATATATATAATATCTTTTAGTTCTAATGTAATTAATTAAATCATTAACTTGTTATCATAGTTTTAGTAATCTTTTCCTAAATAGATTTTTTATATATATACATAAATATTTTTACGACTTAAGTTTCGACAGTGCGAGTGTCATTATCAAGTATCGTGATGTTAAAATATAATAATCAAATATATTATTTTGGACGATAAATATTTAACACGATTAATTTTATATCAATTTTATTTTCTGTAGCGTGCGCGTAAAAATATTAAAGTCGTTGTTTTTGCTTTTTTCTTTTCAAGAAATCAATACCTCAATGAATCCTTCAGATTATGCGCAAAATACAATTTAAACAATTGCTACAAATAACGGATATAGCGATAAAATTGATGACATCTTGAAAAGAAAAAAGCAAAGCCAACTGCTTGCTTAAATATTTTTACGTGCACACTACACAAAATAAAATTTGTTATAAAATTATCCCTGTTAAAATAACAAAAGAACATCGCGTTTTCAACTTATTAACACGTATTTTTCAAATGGAGCACCCTATGTATTCTATCAGTATTTGATAGAAAAAGATATTTGTAATAACAATGTTATAATAGATCATTACGAAAAAATCGTAAATAAGGAAGTTTTTGGCATTTTAATATTCTATTTTCCAAAAACCGAATATTTCAACAAAACTTCCTATTATTCATAAATTTAAATCTACTTGTTGAGAAAATATGCGACGCTGTATAATTAATAAAAAATATAAAAATAAATATATTATTAATTTCGCCACGAATACAATAGTTTTAGGAGTTACAGTATAAAAGTTTAGATTGTAACTGCATTTATAAAGTAATAAAAAATCTCTATTGTAATTTAAAGAAAATATGTTAAATAAATTAACACTTGTACACCCAATGAGAAGTAAAATAATAGATTATAAAAAAATCTATCAATAAAATAAATAAAATACAGATTTAGTTGAATAACTTTTAATTCTTGACTAGTTTCAGGTTAGGAGTATATAGGTTTCCTATTGTTGGATTGTAATGATTTTTTTACAGTTGATGTAAAAGAGTATGTTCTTTTTAATCAAAATTCTGCGACTTCCGGATTCAAAACTTTGCTATTTTAAATGAAACCCTATACTTTTTACTTCAAATTTGGATTATACGTATGTTTTTATTACAAAATTCTAAACCTAATTGTTTATGAGATCTTTCAATATTTATATAACTTACTAATTTTTTAGACATCTTTTTAAAATATATCACAAAGTAGAATGAAGTCATAGAAATGAAAGTTCGAATATTTGTAGTACTATTCCTGGATAGGTATTCTGCTTGAAAAAAATAATCAAGATATGGCCATTTGAAATTCACAAATAGTTTGAAATACACTGTGTAATATTTTTCATTATTTTTGGTAGAAATATTTAGGCCATGGATTGTACAATAAATGTAGAAAAAAATAAAATAATGGCATGATATTTAGTCACATTTTTTTATAAATATCCAGATATCTCAAAAATAGTTAATTTTAGGTATAGTAAGAGCTAATAGTTTTTATTATAAAATTATATGTAGAATTCAAATCAATAATAAACAATTTAGTGTTCCATTTATAATAAGGTAGTTGATATCGACTTCCATTATAACAGGAGCGTCAGAATCTTAAAAATATTTTCATTAAAAAGAATATACTGATTTAAATAAATAGTAAAAGTTTAAATACAATCTATTAATTGGAAGCAATATGTATTTGAATGGACTTACCGTTAATAAACAATAAACCAACAATAAACCAGCAATATACTTTTAATTTGCGTTTTCGGTAGAAAAAATGAAATTATGTCTATGTTCAATACTTGTTATTTTCAAGCGAAAATTATATATTAAATATTGTACATAGTCTGTATGTACAATATTTTTTTTATAGAAAATTGTATACATTTAATAATTTTCGCTTGAAAATAACAAGTATTGAATATAGACAAAATTTCATTTTATAAGGAAACTTAATTTCATTATCGGATTGAACTCTTCGCGAGGGCCTGGAAATCCGGAAAGCAAATACAAGGAAAAAAAAAAAACATAGTAAATGATAACAGAGAGATTTGGTCTTCCCCAATATTAGCAAAAAAAATTAGAAACCTCTCTTTAGTAAAAAAAACATAGTAAATGATAACAAAGAGATTTGGACTTCCCCAATATTAACAAAAAAATTTAGAAACCTCTCTTTAGTAAAAAAACAAACATTAGTAACTGATTTATTTAAAAATTTTATAATTCCTTAAAACTTTGTTGGATAATTAAGAAATTCCCCTTTTATACCCTCAAAGAAATATTATCAGTGTCTCAAAAATAAATTTGTACGAAAATCTTATGGTTACCTTAAAACTGTATTAACAAAATTATGACAAACCTAATATATCCTCAATGAAACATTAGCAGTAATTTATTAAAAAATCTTATGATTCCCTTAAAACTTTATTAGAAAAGAGTATGATGATCCCCCATATATCCTCAATGAAACACTGACAATGATTTATTAAAAAAAAATTATAAAATAAAACTTTATTTATTCAAAAATTAAGAAAACCGCTTCCAAACACCAACCTCAAAGAAACATTAGAGCTTAATGAAATTAATCTAAAAATAATCCACGAACACCCCCTTGAGCATTACGGCCCCATTTGAAAGTCAAATTGTGTAAATATTGATTTTGGAAATAATGACTTTGCGCTGGGATAAATGAATTTAGTACACAGCGCGATGGCAATAAAACTCTCCCCGTATGTGTACTTAATATTAAACATTTATTTAAACGCGCAGGCATTAAATTGTGTGTGCACACTGAAACACGACACGCGTCAATAAATGATGCGAGCCATTATATAGGACGGATATTTCGAGTGTGTGACTTTTAAATATTAGGGATTGATGCGGGGGTTTCGTGAAGGCAGTCTAACTTGAGCTGAGCTTATTTTGATCAGGCGTCGAAGAGTATAATTTAATATTTTCGAGACAGACAATCTTCTTCGAATTCGTGTTTCAGAAGCTCTTCACAATCAAGCCAAGTCAATTAAAATAAATAAATACGTTCTGTTACCAAATAGGGATTGGTGACTTTAGAAATCACGTTGTGAGATATCGTCCGTCTGCAATAATAAGATCATTATTAACAACAACAAATTTGGCTACAGTCTCGCAATATTTAGCCGATTCTCTGGATGCTCGTGGTCAAGTTGACGTTATCTATACTGATTTTTCACGCGCCTTTTGACTCAATTGAGTTCTAATTTTTCAACTTTCTCGTTTAGGTGCAGTTCCTTCGGTTACTAAACTCATTGATTCATATTTACAAAATCGGTCATGTTATGTATTTTACAATGGTTTTAAATCCTACGAATTTTCTCCTTCCACTGGTATTCCGCAAGGTTCTTGTCTAGGCCCACTCTTGTTTAATATTTTTATTAATGAGTTATTGGGCATGCTTACCTGTCCTGTATTGGCATACGCTGATGATCTTAAAATTTATTTAAAGATTAATTCTTGGGATGATGTAATCACTCTACAATCGAATTTAAATATAATTGCTGACTGGTGTAAGAGTGTTAGTTTAGTACTAAATGTCAACAAATGTTGCGTGGTTAGTTATTCCCGCACTCGCACTTCATTAGAATCAAGTTATCAAATCGAAGGAATCTCTTTATCGAGATGTACCACGTTCAAAGATTTAGGAATTACATTTGACAACCAACTCAACTTTAAACATCATATTCAATCTGTCCGAACTAATGCGTCAAAGGCTTTAGGTTTTATTCTTCGTATTAGCCGCGACTTTTCTAATGTTGATGCTATAAAAGCTCTCTATTCCGCCTTTATGTTAAGTAAATTGGAATATAACAGTTTAATCTGATTTCTCATTTATGCTACTCGCTCACTTTTGTTGGATCGCATTCATCGTCGATTTCTAAAATTTCTCTCATTTAAACTTGACCGTTCTTATCCACCAATTGGAATCTCCCAAGATGATCTTCTTCAGCGTCACCAAATCGAATCCCTCGCCAACAGAAGAAATCTGAGATGTGCAACTTTTATGAAGAAACTTTTAGATGGAGAAATCGACTGTCCTGAAATTCTCGCCAGAGTTCCATTCAATGTCCCTATAAAACCTACACGATTCTCATCAACATTTAGATTACCATCAGCGCGTACCAATGTGTTACATCCTTCATCAACGGTATTGTGTAAGTGCGCGGAAAAACAATTTTGTGACTTTTTTTAGTGTAATTATTTAGTTTATTTAATTATTCATTTATTAATATGTATTTTTCTTCATATCCTGTCTTCAAATTTTTGTTCTGTAAGTAATTGGGTCATCCTTTTGGACAAATAAAGAATTATTATTATTAACAAAAACTCCTTACACCTAACGGTAGAAAAGAAAAAGATTAAAAAAAATAATAATAACAACTTTTGAAATATAATTCAAAAGTACAAGGAATAAACCACCAAATATTAAATGCCATTTTTATATCATCGCATATATCCGTGTGTTCATGCTTACAGAAGTAACTAATTAAGATCATTTTAAAAACGCATAAAGGTTTTATTTTAACTTGGTTATTGTTTCACAATTTTTATTTATTTTTCTGACTAGTTTCGGTCAGACGAATTATCTAAAATAATTGAAAAATACAAAATGTTTCTATCCAAAGAAATACAATCTTTGCATATATAAAGAATCTTTATTGTCAGTACATTATACATATAAATGTGAAGGAAATTAACAATAAATATTATTATTTTATTTACCGACAATCGGCTATCGGCCAATCTTTGCATTTTACAATAAATATAAAAAAATGTATTTCGAGATAATTATCAGCGAGTAAGCCATACAATCCACTACAAAGTGAATCAATTTAAAAAATATGAAAACAATTTCACGCAAACCGCTGTATTAAGTATTTTCAATTCGCGATATTACGACCACAAACAAATTTATTACATCTCAGCGGGGGAGAGAGCAAAAAAAGGAGGCAACAACTTAATATATGTGGGATTGGATCGGATCCAAAATGCAAATGAAATTTTTATGTCGTCTCGACGGCGCGGAAAAAAAAAGCTGCGGCGGGTAATTAAACCGTTCGAAAAAGCAATTACGGCGTACGTTTTCCTTCGCATTGTGACGCGGCTCGAAAACAAAACTCCGAGCACAAAGACCGCACAACGAGAAACAAATCCAAGAGCCAAAACGGTCCCACGAGAATTCGCACCGCGGCGGGTTTCGTTTATAACGCACAACTTGCTCTCGCTCCACCATAAAGTCTCTCTGTGTGTGTATTTGCAATGGGGATAATTACATCCGATTGTAAATATTTAGTTTCGCAAAGTTGGTGTTGAACGAAGTAGTTCGGGTGGTTCTTCCTTGGTGGTGGTGCTGAAATTTACCACTTGCGTGGTGAGTGAACTTTGCAAGATAAACGCGATGCTATAAAAATTAACGGGAATGCATAATAAAGCGCGAGGAGTTTACAACTTCTCAACACTTCTTTAGATAGGCCACATGTATAACGTCTTTAAATTATTGCATACTGCGAAATAAACAAAACTGTAAAATATAAAGTGAAAGAAGAGATAAAGTTAAATCAATCAAGAATTTAAAAACGTAATAGAAATTTAACTTACATTTAAAAAAAAAATGCTATGTAAGAGCAAGTAGCTTTATATTAGGAAAGGTTTCCGAATGGTGTCACGGGATTTTTAAAATTTTGAAAACGGAATCATGGGTAAACGTGCGTGAAATGAACGAATCCGAAGTCAAAATATGTAGGAAACTTACCGTTTGGTCACAATTCGCATTTAAAGTCCCAATTTTGAGGTTATAATTGATAATAAGCACATTGCGAGTATAAATCGTACACATGATGAAATAATCTTCTAATTTATGACGAAAGTTAACAAATTTGTTGCGATTTTTTCATTTACTCAGCCAAAATCACGATTTTAATTTTATATAGAAAGTGACGTTTACTGACGTTTATGTAAAAAAAATCAATATACAGGAAGCTTTTTTATCAGTATACATTTCCCCTATGTATACCTGCAAAATACGCAAGTCAAATGCATTAATGTATGTGTGTTTAGTTGCCTATAACACGCAACTGATCATACATATACCAAATAGTCAACTAAACATACACACATTAATCGGTTCGACGCGTTTGACTAGCGTTTTTTGCAGGTATACATAGGGGAAATGTATACTGTTAAAAAAACCTCTCTGTATATTTTAGATCCATTTGTAAATAATAGATATTTTAATTTATGATATCAAAATGATAATAATCTGCGTAAAAAAATGCAAATTAGTTAAAAAAAATGAATGTGCAATTTCAAATCCTAAACCCAAACATTTTTCATTTGGTTAGGTTAGGTTAGGTGAGTGTGCAAACATGTTTGGAAAGTATTCTGACAATTATTAGAGTATTTCAAATACTCTAGCTATGAGTGAAACTTTTCTGGTGCAAAATATGTTAATTTTTTAGGTTATTATGCATATTTTGACTAAAAATATAAATTACAACGTTATTAAAACAATCACACAGTGGTTTTCTTAACTTACTCAGATATCTGTGAATTTAAAGTATGCGCATTGCATGTTGCTTACTTAAAGTCGACAAAACGTGCAAAAGATCTTAAGTTGTACCAATCTATCCAATATTTTCATTAAAAAATCATTAATTAAATATGTATGTATTATTTACAATATGAATGAATAATTCTCTATTATTTTTTTTATTATATTGTACAAAATACATTCGATTTAGTGGAGCAGTGGCGCCATCTATATTTGATATCATAAATTAAAGTATCTATTATTTACAAATGAATTTAAAATATATATTGATTTTTTATATAAACGTCAGTAAACGTCATTTTCTGTATAAAATTAAAGTCGTGATTTTGGCTGAGTAAATGAAAAAATCGCAACAAATTTGTTAACTTTCGTCATAAATTAGAAGATTATTTCATCATGCGTACGATTTATACTCGCAATGTGCTTATTTAGTCGAAAATTGGATCAATTATAACCTCAAAATTGGGACTTTAAATGCGAATTGTGACCATATGGTAAGTTTCCTACAGACTTTGACTTCGGATTCGTTCATTTCACGCACGTTTACCCAAGATTCCGTTTTCAAAATGTTATATATCCCGTGACACCATTCGGAAATACTACCTTATATTACGTAACACAACAAATTCTTTGCATTAAATATTCTGGAATATAAAAAAAATATTTGCGTTATACAATATATTTTTGCTATACAACAGTAAATGTCCATTACGTAATTCAATGTCCGGAGGAGTATTTATCCGGGAAGTAGTTGTTTTAATGTGCATTTGTTTAAAGTACTTACGTAATGTAAGTCAAAATGTCACAGTGCTAAATATGGAAATAATTTATTATTTTCAAATTATTTTTATTTAAATAACTGTGACCAAGTGAATGAATACTCTTTTCTATTTATAACGATATTTTTGTAATTTTAACTCTTAAAACATGACAAGCGCATGCAATCATTTAATTTTTCCTAAAAATATAATCTTAAAATGCACATCATAATCTAAAAGTCGCATGAGATCCCACTTTCCTGAAACGATTCTTATATTACTGAAAGTATTTTTAAAAGGTATGACGAAGCCAGCATCAATCTGACCCACTATAAACGCGGCCTAAGCCGGATTTCTTTACGAAATGCTTCTTGCCTGAGATGGAGGTCATGTTTCAACGCTTGAAATCAGCGTCTCAAGCCTTGTAATTAAAATATTGAAATAAATTAAAAAATAAACATATCTCCCTGAGAATGACCTAAAGTTGAAAAAAAATAAACAAGTGTTTTAATCAAAGTCTATTAATTAAATATGTTTCACCACGGGTTAAGTGAGAGAGAGAAATTAATTCAAAATATAAAAAAATAAACGATATTTCGCCGTAGTGTAACAGAATAAACAGAACTGAGATCACAAGACGCAACTTACGATATAGATACGTCTTGAAATATATTTAAGAAAAAGTGCATTAGAGAGTGTTTTATTTAGAAGTATATTGAATTTGTTAATTCGAGGGGGCGTTTAATCTCACATTTCCAGAATTACATCATTTTATACATTCTTCTTGCGCACACCTTTCTGAAACCAGATATTCATTCGACGCCCCCACAAATTAAGAAACGCAAATAAATAATAAAAAAAAAACAGCGCAAAAACCAACCAATTAAAATCACTGTCCGTCAAACTCGAACGTACCTGCGCGTTCTTAATAATTAGCGGTGTTTTTGAATTAAGTCGTCGCCAATAATTAGATTCGCAAGTGGCAATCGAGGGGATCGGTGTGGCTCCGTTGGATGCACTTCACGCCGCGTATGGGGATCCGGGCCGTATAATTAAGGTCCTCGTGCAAGATGGATGAAGCCAGAACATGCTCATCCCTCTCAAGAGCCCGCTCTCGTCCAGACTTGATATTAATAGAGATTAATACATTTGAATAGAGATTGAATTTACGGGGAAATGCTATACTGGAATTAGAAATATGATTGCGTCCCGTCTGGATCCGCCGAGGGATAAGTGTGCGTAATTATGCTCCGCCAGCGGATATTTGCTATTAAGTGTTTCATGATTGTAGCAAACACTGATTCAATATATGATATATTAAATTTCATACCTCCACTTCCTCGAAATTAAAAAAAAATCTGCAAAAATGTACTAATTTTTAAATTCTGCATCCCTCGCAGCCTTAATATCCCCCCAAGCATAAACACCCTTCTCTTACAATTCATCACTCATTTACATGACAGTTCAGCTGGCTAGCAAAGTTCTTATTTGCAAATTACCAAATACTAACCCAATCAATATGTATCGTAAATATAAATATTTGTAAAGAATTGTAATTCTGCTGTCTGAATAAAGATATTTGTATATACAAGGTGTACAGAAAATGAGTGAAAAGCTTTAGGTAGCGTGACTCTTTGACTAATTTTTAGATAAAAATATTAACGAAAATAAGTCACACGGTCCTTCATTAAGCCTTACGGGCCACTTAAAAGAACTATACATTTGGCAACGCTGGATCAAACAAGTGTGCATTTATCCTGTTTATAACTGCTACATCATCCGCTGGAGGTGTTGCATACACCTTTTCTTTTACAAACGAGCGTGCGTCGTTCCTAGCCAGATCTATTTTCATTAAAAGAATGCTTCTGATGAAGTTATAAAATTGTAAAAATATCCGATTTATTAATCATTTACATCATTGGAATTATACACGTGTCTAATTGATTGTTAATGCTATTGATTTTTTACAAAATATTTAAAAAACAATACTAATTTATAGTCACATATTTAAAATTCCGAAGACCAGGTGAGCCTCAATGAAGAACCATACAACATTTTTTTATTTGGATTTTCTATTTAAAATTAATTAATGAATTGAGTTACCTGAAGGTTTTTTGCACTCATTTTCTGTACACCTTGTATATATACTAATTTTGTCACAAAAGCATTCATTTTGGAATCCAAAAGAAACATGAGATAATTAAAAACCCACTTATTGGATGGTATTTCAACGTAATCTTGTAACATTTTTTTAATTAAAAAGAATTGTCTAATAAAAGAAAATCCACGCGTTAATTGAAAAGCAACAACATTTCAATCAGCGGTTTAGTGCAGCGAAATGATTATTATCGATGGGATTTTACGGTTGAAACCGAGCTGCAGGTTCGCCGAGTGCACGAGTTGAATGCGCTGCACCGGTTTTAACGAAAAATTGCATAAATTATTCATCATTACAAGATGTTGAATTTAATAGGCCAATGAATAATGAATATAAGTACGTTTACTTTTTGTTATTTTATTTAACGTCGATGTCAATTAAATTTTAATTAATGTAGATGCATAATTATTTAAAAATAACGAATAAATCTTTCTGAGTGAGTATAAATGAAGACGCAGTGTAACGAAAAGAACGCAAAAGGATTTTCTATAAAGATATAAGTACAGTTTTGAATTTTAGACTAAATTCAAAACTGTACTTATTTATTCTTACAGTTTTTTTTTACATTAGATATTAACTAATCAGTTAGGCCGAAAATGGAGTATAATACATTTGAATATACAGGGTGAGTTTTTTTCGATGTTCTCTATGGGGATCTCGAAAACTATAAGAGATAGAAAAACGGTTAAATGGGAAAAGAAGTGTAGTTTTATAAGACGAATAAAATGACACTTTCAAAATATTTGAAAAAGTCAAAGGTAACTAGATATTTTGAAAAAAAAATAAAATGTGTCAATTTTTTGAAATCAATATATCTCTATTATTATCATAGATACAAAAAAAAACTGTAAAGGACAAAGTTGTAGAAAATTTTACACAGATTAATAACAAAAAATAAAAAATAAAAATTCGCCCGTATTTTGGGAGACATGACACAAACTTACCTTTTTTAAATGGAAACAATAGTTGGCTATGACTTTATTAAAAGGGCTATTTTTTTCCCTTTAATCCGATATAACATATGCCATAGTTATTTTTAAAATGAAATAAGTTACAGTCGTTTTTAATTTTACCATACACCAAAAAATAGTTAGCCATGAAAAAGACGAAAGTAAAACAATTGCGGTTGTTTATAGCAACAAAATCAATATTTAATTTATTATCTTTCTTTAGATTTGTCAAAAGCAACATAAAGTAAAATAATTCCGAAATTATCAAAATAATAATAGAAGAAAATTTTAAATATTACATAAGATGCTCAAAAAGTCCACCATTATTATTATGGCATAAAGTGCATCTTTTTAAAATCGAATTTGTGGCTTTTCTCTTATAGTTTTCGAGATCCCCATAGAGACATCGAAAAAAACTCACCCTGTATATAGAAAAATCGCTTCTTTTATTTTTAAATCGATTAACATTTCCTTTTTTGCAAAGACACTTTTAATTAAATTCCAAACATAAAAAATTCACCGTTTATCCAGTATAGACAACATCCCTTATTTCATTATATACCCGGGGTTTCCGTGATACACCCGCGTTACACTCTTGAAATTAGGGTTAATAATTGATTTGTTTCGAGGAAATCCACCAGGAGCTCCACGGAGACCGAGCGGAATTAAAATTGATAGCGCCGGCTCCAATTGGAGTTAAATTGTTGATTGCTATGGAAGGCCTACTATCGATTTTGTAACGGCGCGGGGTGTTTTAAATTCTTGGAGGGAGTCAGAAGGAATCGCTAATGATTTTTATGGGCGAATGAAAAGAAAGCAATAAGGGTTGGTTTTTTTCTGAAGGAATTTAAATGCGGCTGTTTTAGCGAATAAAGTTTTAGGATAAACGAAGTTGTTCGAGTTAGACAGGGAATTGTTCTTAATTTACAAAAAAAAAGCCTGTCCTTAAGCCGGCAATGGAAATAAGTAAAGACGCTGTATTAATTTATGCGTGGACACGACAACATTGCACAGTGAGGATTGACCAGATGGGGTGCGTTTTCGCGGAGTTATCCAATGTTCTTAATCCATCCCCGAGGATAAAGAAGGCATTTCCCCTCTTTTTATATATAAATAAAATACAAATTATTTGAAAATAATTAACGTATTATAATTAATGGTTTTAATATTTAGACATTGCTAGTTCATATTGTATGAAATAAATATGAATATAATATTAAAAATCAACCAATAAAACATATTTTAAGATGAATCTGCGGGGTATACTGGATGTAGCTTCTTCTCTTCTCGTCTAGAGTCTCCACTAGCTTAAACTACTGTGGAGATAACCAGTTTTCGAATGAAATACACGAATGGCCATATCAAGGTACATAATATTGGAAAATAAAAGATTTTTGATAAATTTAGTAGATGAACAATTTTTTTCATTTTAAATTAAATGTAAAGAAATAACCAAACTTTATTTGTTTTTTTTTTCTTTCTAGAGCTTTGAAGATGTGCTTCATCCAAATAGGATGGGATCTTCTGAAGTCTAGGAGTATGGATCCACAAAGAAATTATCAAAAATCTTGTGCATTTCACTTCGTCCAAATATGATGGAATGATCTTGTGAAATCTAGAAGTTTGGATCCACAATGGTGTTATCAAAAATCTTCAACATTTAATATTGTCATTTCCTTCAACCAATATTAAAATATATATATATATATATATATATATAGAGAGAGAGAGAGAGTGTCAAGGTGGTTGTCAAAATAGGATGGGACGTATAAATAGAAAAGAGTATTCAGTTATTTAAATATATTAAATAAAAATGATTTGAAAATAATTAATAAATTATTAATTATTATTATTATTTCCACATTTTAAATAATTTATTAATTATTTTCAAATCATTTTTATTTAATATAGGATGGGACGTTCTTGAGAAAAGTCTTGGAGTTTGGGTCAGCAAAGGAGTTATCGAAAAATCTTCTTCCTTTAATATTGTCTCGTCTTCTTCTACCCTTCATTTCAGATAGTCAATATTAAGAGTCGAACAAGATCGCTGTCCAAAAAGGATGGGATATTCTTGTGAAAAGTGTAGGTGTTTTTATTTTTTTCACAAACGCGTTATCAAAAATCTTGTGCATTTAATATTGTCGCGGTTTCTTCTTCCCCTCATTTCCTACAGCTCATATTAAAACTTGTTAGAAAGTCGACCAAGGTTGTCGTCCAAATAGGATGGGATGTTTTTGTTCAAAGTCTAGGAGTATGCATTCATAAAGGCGGTTAGAAGATGTTCGACGTTTCTTCTCTTCACTTTCAACAGCAAATTAAAAATATATACAGCAAAGTTCGTTGTCTCTCAGGGTTACTGAAATTAATGGAAAAAAGGATATTAGGTAGGTGGTGGGAATATAAACACTCTTCACAAATATTCGATGGTTGAGGCTTTTACTTAATTTCACTATTTGTAAATAAAACAACAAGTTTCGCAAAATTTATTGTAGATACTGCTACAATTGTTTCACCGAGAGATGCTTAATTAATCATCTACCTGATGTTCCGTGTTGGTGAAACAATTATAGCAGAATCTGTAATAGAAATTTTTTGAAATTTGAAAAAAAAAATGGTCGAAACTAAGTTGGAGAAAATATAAATAAGTGAAATAAACCAAGTGTTTTAATTTCACTTAAATCATCCCGAATTAATTGAAAAAAAAAAACTGTTGTTTTATTTATAAATAGAACAATTTTCAACATATTTTGGCATAATTATGTATCATGTTTATAAAAAAATAAGATAATGCTTAATTTCCTTAATTTTGTCTACAAAATGTAGTGATCAAATTTGATTGTTCGATTTATTATTCCTTTGAATCTTTCTTTTTATCTGGAACGGTGCAAATTGTGTGATGTTGAACAGCTACACTTTATGAAATCGCAGCGCTTTACCAATTGTATTTTCTGCTCAGTAATGTGTTTATGGATTCTGATTGGAAAACTCAATGGTTATACTTGATCAAGGAGTTATTGGTCTAAATTTTATCAAATCAATTGAATATATTGTGGTATTTTGTAATTACTGATTGTCATTAATTGTAAAAAGGTGATTTTCCGTAAATAAAGAATTAATCCATTAATTAATTAATGTTTTATGGTATATGATTCAACAATGTGGTCCGTGTTTGAAGCAAAAGTCACCTAAAGTAGCGAAGGTTACTTACTTAAATAATAGGCACCATATATTATTGACAACTTAAATTCTAAAAGTTCAGTGTCTTTATGTGTAATGCTGAAGCGCTTTATCAAATGCTGTTTTGAACGGCTACGTTTTAAGAAATCGCAGTGCTTCACGAATTACGATTTCTTTTCAATAGTGCTAAAGAACTTTTAGACTCATATGACTCATGAATATGGTTCGTTTTTAAGGCAGAGGTTCCCTAAAGTCCAGGGTCTTTAGGTGTGATGCTGAAGCGCTTTATCGAAAGCTTTTCTGAACAGCCACGCTTTATGAAAGCGCAGCGCTTTATCGAAAGCTTTTCTGAATAGCCACGCTTTATGAAACCGCAGCGCTTTATCGAAAGCTTTTCTGAATAGCCACGTTTTATGAAACCGCAGCGCTTTATCAAAAGCTTTCCTGAACAGCCACGCTTTATGAAACCGCAGCGCTTTATCGAAAGCTTTTCTGAATAGCCACGCTTTATGAAACCGCAGCGCTTTATCGAAAGCTTTTCTGAATAGCCACGCTTTATGAAACCGCAGCGCTTTATCAAAAGCTTTTCTGAATAGCCACGCTTTATGAAACCGCAGCGCTTTATCAAAAGCTTTTATGAATAGCCACGCTTTATGAAACCGCAGCGCTTTATCAAAAGCTTTTATGAATAGCCACGCTTTATGAAACCGCAGCCCTTTACAAATTACAATTTAGAATGATTTATGTCTAGTGCTAGAGAACTTTCGGGCTTACATGACTCATCAAAGTGGTCAGGGTTATTCAAAAGCTCCCTAAAATAGCGAAGGCTACTTACTGTTAATAAGCATCGTATGTTATTGCCAACTTAAATACTAAAAGTTCATGGTCTTTAATTATGCCAAAATAATGTGATTAGCATTTACAATGAGGAATAAATATAACTATTTCATATTAAATCGGATTGTTAAAAGAATTGACTGCACTTTCATAAAAACTAATATTTCTTTTTTTGCTTTGAACATTACCTGGATTGTATCGAATCAGAGGCAGTAGAAGATTCCGAAACGTGTTTTGTGTGGAATATCCAAATCGTTCTGAAAAACAAAAGACAATCGGTTATAATTATTTTGATATCAACTATATTCAACACTAGCAAATGCTGTTAAATTGTTAATAACTAAGGCTTCAACATTGTTATACATTGTTTATCAATTAAATGAAACATTTTAAACATTGCTTGTATAACAGTGTTATACAAACATAGTTTAAAATGTTTTATTTAATATAAATAGAAAAGAGTATTCATTCACTTGGTCACAGTTATTTAAATATATTAAATAAAAATGATTTGAAAATAATTAATAAATTATTTCCACATTTAGCTCTGTGACTTTGCATTTGTTTAACGTACTTACGTAGCGTAATTCAAAAGTCACAGAGCTAAATGTGGAAATAATTTATTAATTATTTTTAAATCTTTTTTATTTAATATGTTGTATTTAATGTTTAGTATTTTTATTTAAAATAATTATAAATGAATTGAAAATTCAAATAACAAACTTTAATTTACAAATACAAACATCAGTAAACATTTGTTTTGTTTATCTTCAAACAAACAACACGGGAAGTTCAATGGGGGAAGCAAGCAGGCAACAAATTTAACTTTATCATAATTCCACTCTGGAAATTACCATTTCGGGAAATTACAAGCCCTCTCCTCTTCCCCGTAACTATAATAACCACCCCCGCCCCAATTTCGCGCATTCGGAGCGCCTTAATAGTTCGGTCTTGGATTTACCCAGAGATGATTATACAATCCAGAAATTGTGCCCGGCGCAGGATTCCGATTAACTTTCACGAGGTTGTTAATGGATCAAAGTTTGAGCGAGGCGAGTCTCCCCCGCATTAAATCCGCGGCGGTGGCGCAAAACGCGTTATTAATTATTCTGTTACGTCAAGACGGCTCGTGGATGGCTATTTTTCTTCCGGATAGAGGGAAAAGTTGAGGCCTGTGTGTGTGTTTACTTTTTCTTCGGAAATTATGTCAATCATTTTGATATAGTATAGAAGTTGATTTTAAGATAGCTGTAAGATAATTAATAAAAATAATCATTTGTTGTTACAGCTGGCTTGGTGTATACAATGCAAGACGAAGCTGCTAAGGAGATTTCAAAAAATGAAGATATACAATACAGGGTGTACATAAAATGAGTGAAAACCTTCAGGTAACTCAATTCATTAATTAATTTTTAATAGAAAATCCAAATAAAAAAAAGTTGTATGGTTCTTCATTGAGACTCACGAGGTCTTCGGAATTTTAAATATGTGACTATAAATTAGTATTGTTTTTTTAAATATTTTGTAAAAAATCAATAGCATTAACAATCAATTAGACACGTGTATAATTCCATTGATGTAAATGATTAATAAATCGGATATTTTTACAATTTTATAACTTCAACAGAAGCATTCTTTTAATGAAAATAGATCTGGCAACGACGCACGCTCGTTTGTAAAAGAAAAGGTGTATGCAAAACCTCCAGCGGATGATGCAGCAGTTATAAACAGGATAAATGCACACTTGTTTGATCCAGCGTTGCCAAATGTATAGTTCTTTTAAGTGGCCCGTGAGGCTTAAGGAAGGACCGTGTGACTTATTTTCGTTAATATTTTTATCTAAAAATTAGTCAAAGAATCACGCTACCTAAAGCTTTTCACTCATTTTCTGTACACCTTGTATATATATTATTTTCTTGTAATTAATTTGTTACCATGTTTATAATTCATTGTGATTACATGCAATTTATATTGTTTTAGTTGTAAACATTAATTGTAAAATGGTGAATTCCGTAAATAAATATATAATAATAATAATAATATGATTGAAATTTTTTTCTCCTTTAGAGTGCTTAATTTTTTTTTTCTTTAGTTATTGTTTTTATTCAAATAATTACATTTTTACAAACATTGAGTATATACATTAAAATAATGGTTTGTTTGTCCTGGGTTATAGATCGGAGGTCTTTCAGACTCTTGATTTAATATTTTGTCAAATTGGTGGAACGGATTACATGCAATTAAAATGGATTTTAATGAAAATTTCCATGAATAAATGTGTGTATAATTATTATTATTACTGTTAAACCATATTTTTTATTTTTTTATTTTTAATATAAAAAAGGATGGGAGAGAGAATGTTATGAAAATTAATTATGGATAAATCGTCTTTTAGTTACTAGACCCTTTTGACCAGCCTCGGAAACGGGGAACGGGACTCGAACCCGCAGTCTTTTGCCTCATGAGTAAGGCCTTTGCCCACTGGACTATCCCAACCAATTAAACCATGTTAAATAGAGAATTTAAAAGACCAGCATAAACAATTAGAACAGTTACATCTATGTAAATGCATTTTTTTATAACCTCCTAAATTTCCATCAAATCATATTTTGCAATAAAGCCCCCATGATGTCACTCTTTCCTATTAAATAATACATTCGAATGCAATACATTTTTTTTTTCCAAATCAATGTTTTGAAATTAGAAATTCGCAATGTGGGCAATGCTATCCCACATATGTACGTACAACCGTCCGCCGGAGAACTATTTCTGCAATTCCGAAGCACTTTCTCCGAGAATGACTAGACTGGATTTTTTTTCTATCGCCCGCAATTCGATCATTATTAATAAGCGTAATCGTCTAATCGGAAATTTCGACGCCTTGTTGTGCGGGATCATTATTTAATCTGCGCGCGGTTTTCACTCGTAAAATAATAGAGCAGTTGTAAAGATTACTATCTCGTCGGATTTAATTTATTAGAAATTGTTAATTGATGCAAAAAAATGGATAAGGTTGCAATGGGGAGTCAGTTGGTTGATTGTTGGAGTGAAAGAGAAATCCGATTTGTTTGTTCAATTTAGATGTAAATAGTGTTTTGTGTGTCATAACCGAAGAATGAATTGTGATTGCACTCTGCTTTCGTTATTGACGAAAAGATCTCTACATTTTTATTTAAAGCTAGAAATGAGTAAGAGATCTCTTCACCCATGAAAGTATAGTACAATCACAATTTATTCATTCATAGTAATTTTTACTCACTAGGTCATAGTTATTTAATTTAAATTATTATTAACAAAAATTATAATTAATAAATTATTTCCTCTGTGACACAATTTTGATTTAAGTTACGTAACTACTTTAAACAATTGCGCATTAAAACAACTACTTCTCGGGAAAATTCAATGTCTGAATTACTTAATGTACACCTGCTGTTGCATATAATAATAATAATAATAATCAATATTATTATTAATAAGAAGGTTGCTATGGAAATCGGCGCCCTCTCTGTACTGTATCAGGGGCGTACAGATAAGGAGGGTGGTCCGTTTTATAAAAAATAATAATAATAATAATAATTTATTTCCAATAAGTAAAACTTTATAATGGAAATATCATATGTAGGTAACTTACAAACAATGTGCTAAAGTGCACAGCCTAAATAATTACACAAATTTAATCCAAAGTCTACTAGTGGTTTATAATACACTAAATATGAAATGAGACGAAATAATTAATTGAAAGGGTGTTTACAATATAATAAAATATAGCATCATGCAACAATTTTTGATTCGAGATGTTAATGTAAAAAATAAAAAAAGGACGTTACTTAATATAAGGCCATCGGTAGATTTGTGTTTCGCGATGTATCCCTCGTCAATGTCTGGCGGGGTATTTGCCCGAAAAGTAGTTGTTTTAATGTGCATTTGTTCTGGTTTTTGACTGACTATTTTACCAAATATAATAAAAACAGCTTTAAGATTTTATAACTTACAAGAAAACAAATTACTCTAACCTTAAAATGTCTTTGATAGTACTTTGAATTACCGCCGCTAGGCGACATCAGAGACCAATATGCTCAAAAGCGACTTTACTTTCCGGATCCCCTAATAGAAGCTACCAGCGGGACTTAAAAAATACAGGCACTTCAACAACTTTTTTGTTTTGAAATTATGTGTGAAGAATTAGAAGGCATTTATACAACTAGGAATGTCCCAAAATGTTTTGTGGAAATAAATACAATCTTGTAGAAGGTGACGGAAGAGGAACAGGAAAACTAAAGTGAGTTAAGGCAAACGTCTCAGCAGATAAATCTCAATGTCGAACTCTTTCCTCAGAGGCAAAAAATGAATAATCATGAAGATTCGTTGCTACAACCTAAATTCTTGAGAATATTTATAACATCTAATACAAAGGAGGAAATAATAATTACGAGAAGAAAATTTCACCATCCATCCCAGTTTCATCCTCCCACCCACGAACGAGGCCCGCTCATAATGCAAATTCCCCGCGAGAAGAAAACGGTAAACAAATGTTTGGAATATTCAAACAGAGGAATAAATAATTCCATCGCGAGTGGCAAGGTCATCCGCGGCGTTGGCCGATTATCGGAGCACATTTCCAAAAATCACGATCATCCGGAACATTCACGAGGTCAAAATCCTCAATAATTCGGGCGTAATTTATTTTAATTGGCCGGCGAGCTCGTTTAAATGAATTGCGCGCGCTCTCCGGCCTTTTCGGGCTTGTTAAATTCACGCTGGACGATATCGCGATGATGCATATCTAGTTTGTTTTATTGGCGCTCTCGGGGATTCAAGATATGAGTTAATTATGTGTGGTTATAAATGTCTTCAAAAGATTGTACCACTTTTAAAATATATTTCTTTATACAGAATGTCCCAAATCATTATATATCTATATCTATATATATATATATATATATATATTATATATATATATATATTATATATATATATATATATAATCTAAAATCCCCATCTACCATAATGGTGGTCTAGGGGTCTCAAATCATTATATGACTTCTAATTATAAATTCATTTTCAATAGGATCAGTTATATTGAACTCAAATACTATTCAGAAAAAAAAACGTATTTTATTCAGGATAAATAATAGTTCCATGTTATCACCTTAAAATTTAACATTAATTACCTACCGTTACGATTTTCCACTTCATTTCATCAAATAATGCCGACTTCCACAATAACATTAGCGATCATCAAGAGTAGTAGACAACGACAGCAAAAAAAAAAACGAAGACAGGTGAAAAGACTTTTCGTCGATAGCTATTTCGTAAAATTGTAAAAAAATAATATTTTGAGTATTTAATAACAATAAAAAAACAATTTTATTCCTTACTTCACTTTTATTTTTATTCGATTATTTTTATTGATAATGAGTGCTTTGCACTTGAAATGTACATCTAACGAATAAAAATAAAAGTGAAGTAAGAAATAAAAGTGTTTTTTTTATTGTAAATAATATTTATTTTTGTAAATTTATACGAAGAAAGTTATATATACTTTATTGTAAAAAATGGTCATATTTCGTATTATAAACAGTTGTTTGGTGTTGCAAAATGTTAAATTATTTTCAAATTATTTTTATTTAATTTATTTAAATAATTGTGACCATGTGAATAAATCCGTTTTTTATTGGAATATATTTCATGTATAGAGATTCGTATTTAATCAATAAGGAGATGTAGTTGAATAACTCGGTAATATCCTTCCTTTTTAACTATATCCACGTTTTATAGAATTTGCTATCAAAAATGAAAATCGATTGACATTAACCCAATGAAATAAACCTCAAATGCCATTCCAATTCGATTCAAATCGAGCGCTCGAAACAAACAGGATAATGTAAATAAAACCAAATTTAACATCACAATCAGTTATTCCAAACAATACTAAACCGAAATTTATTAAAACCAATCAAATTCCCAATTAAAATCATTTCCGTTTCCTCGACCGACTACGAAACGCAATTTTTTTATCGCTCATCAAATTCCCTATCGAACAGGGAAAACACAGCTGACCTATCATGTCGATATACACTTTTTTCCTCTCCGGAAGTCGCGTTTCAAACTGGTCGATGAAGCAGTAGTTTCCGTATTTTACGGTTTTTCGTGACGTCGAGTGCGAGTCACTTATTTTACATAGATAATGTGTAACTGTATGTTTAAACATGTGTGTGCCGAGATGAGATGAACGGTTGTTCGCGCTTTTCTTTTCTCACTTTGGGCCGGGATCATCACGTTTGGCATTATTCCGGCCGCTCGTTATTATCATTATTAGTTCGCGGGAAGGATGCGGGCAAACGAGGTGAATTCAGTCATGTGCAACGTGCGCTTCGCTGCACGTGCGTTAGGATTAACAGTTTCTTATTAGAGATTTGCGCGTTTATAAATATGGTTAATTGCGAGGCTTAGTAGGAAATTATTGACGGCCAATGGGAATCGAAGCAAGGAAATTGATTTTATTGAAGATTTATTGAAACGGGTTTATATACCCCATTTATTGAATCAATTAATTTAATAATAATTAGGTAAACATAATATTCTAAATGTAATAATATGCATGAATTTATTTTAATGAATACAGTTTCTTATTTTTTTTACTTATATAGATATACGCAGAGCCTACTAAATATACAAGCCGGAATGTCGGAGTGGGGAGGACTCCGAGGTGCTTACGTATACCTGGCCTTGGAGCGCCTGCTCGTCTCGCGCACTACTCTAATACAAGCAGATTAACTAATTGTTTTATTGAGTAATGTGGAGTATTTAATCACAATAAAAAAAAACACTTTTATTCCCTACTTCACTTTTATTTTTATTCGTTAGATGTACATTTCGAGTGCAAAGCACTCATTATCAATAACTTTTTTTTATTTTTTATTGTGAACCCTACACCCATATGGGTTGATAGAGTCATTGAATATATATATATATATATATATATATATACATATATATACAGAGAGGTTTTTTTATCAGTATACACTATGGGAAGCGTATACCTACAAAAAACGCGAGTCAAACGTAATGTGTGTGTATGTTTAGTTGCTTATTTGGCATATGTGTGTTCAATTGCGTGTTATAGGCAACTAAACACACACACATCAATGCGTTTGACTCGTGTATTTTGCAGGTATATATATAGGGGAAATGTATACTGTTAAAAAAAGCTCTGTATATATATATATATATATATATATATATATTATTGTGACAAGCAGATTAAATTGTAACCGATGAGAAGTTGCCCACGTGTTTTCCCGGCGAATCCACCATGGCGGAGGTGCCAGGTATTGCAAATTCTTATATATACAAACATCTTTATTCCCAAAGAATACACACATATTTAATTTAATATACAATACATGGAACAATTTAAAACAAATATATATTCTTAAGAGAAACAGCTATCGACCGGAGGTCTTTCGGCCTATAAATTCTTAAATAATTATTTATTGGTGTTATAACTTGCTAAATATTTCTTTAATTTGCGGATTTTATTTGACTCTTTATTACATAAAAAATACTTACACAACTCCTCGATGGACATATTCCTCTCAAAATCCTTCTGCATAACTTAGCATTTCGATAATGTCGAGTGCATGTAACCCGGAGGATGGGTTACATGGTTCTCTTAATGCATACATACCGCCCTCATTGTAAACACCTTTAACTTAAGCACCGCTGACACCAGGCATAAGCTCTGCAATCTTTCTCGAATTAATACCGCGGTTAAAGTTCATCTTCCTTGAATGAATTTTCAAGATAACCAAGCGAGCTTCCATGATCGATGATGGGAATTAGATTTTCCTACGTCCTGGGCGCATTAAACAGCGTCGAGAATATCCTGTTGGCTGCAATAATATCCTTGATATTTTTAGTTGCTTCAAATCCATTTAATAAGAATCAGTTAGAATCTCTACCGGAGCCATAATTCTCTCTATTAGAGCCACAGTTCTCTCGGAACACAATTCTCGATTAATCGATTTCATCCATGAAGACAATGAATGGTGTATGTTCATGGGCCATAATAATTCGTTTTTCTCGTTCTATTAGGTGTATAAATGAATAACATAAATTATTTTAACGATGATTTGGTATAACAGCTTCCTGAGAAAACGGTGCAAAAGTAAACAGCTTGAAGAACCGTTGGGAGTAAAGCAGAAAACAATTTCAAAACTTCCACTTGATATGGGTAAGATCCAGGCGGAAGAAAAATCGATCAAATCGACCATCAAATATCTGCAAATATTTCAGAGTAGAGGGTGTTACTTTTTGAAATTGCATTTTCAACACTTTAGTAGACTAATAAAAAACTAAGTGCTTTTTCTTCTACTAAAGTGTTTGAAATATCAGTAAGTGGCAGCGTCACTCTCTTCTCAAGAAGCAGCGTCGAAAAAAAGTGGAAAATAGTTACGAGCGATGAGAAATGGATACTCCGCAACAATCTGAAATACAGGAAGGTTTCCCTCACATCTGCGATGAGTTTTTCGTTATCTAAATATGCATCTATAGGATTTTAAGTCACTTCGGGAATTATTGATGAAACCGAAAAGGAAGTAATCCTACTTGAATTTTAAGCGAGTTACGATTATATAGAGACTTATTAAAAAAAATGTAAAAATGGACCTAATTGGATCTTTGATTCGGTTGGCGTTAACTTTGTGGTACATCTTGATAAAATAATATTAAAACACTTAATATAAATAGAAAACAGTATTTATTCCACTTGGTCACAATTATTTAAATATATTAAATAAAAAATGATTTGAAAATAATTAATAAATTATTTCCACATTTAGCTTTGTGACTATTGACTTACTTACGTAAGTACGTTAAACAAATGCACAATTCAATGTCCGGCGTGGGTATTTGCCCGGGAAGTAGTTGTTTTAATGTGCATTTGTTTAACGTACTTACGTAAGTAAGTCAATAGTCACAAAGCTAAATGTGGAAATAATTTATTAATTATTTTCAAATCATTTTTTATTTAATATATTAAAACACTTAACTTTGTTTTACCACTTTTATTTTTAACTTTTACAGTGACTACAGTTTCGACTACAAGTTAGTCATTATCAAACTAAAATTATTTGTATATTGTTTTTATAATACTGCATCAAAGAGGGGAGTATATAAGTGTTTTAATATTATTAAAAATTACATTTTTAATATAAAGAATTCCTGTTTCGAATTATGGGAAAATTTATAAAAAGGCACACTCGATCTTCAATTTATGCACATTCTATGGATTCCTGAAGGAGTGAAGTATAAAAATGTTCTTTTTTGATAGTTTAAATTCAATTTTACAAGAGAATAAGCCAAAAATACAATAATATTTATTAAACTACCGCTAAAAAACAATTTAAATTGAATCTAATTGGTACTTTAGTAAATTTAATCTATGATATATTTTATATTAATAATAAATCCATTGTTGGATATTATTGCGAAATAATTGTTTCAAACACATAAACTCGAATAAAAATAACGCGTTTGCCCGTGCACGCCGGGACGCTAAATCCCCCGACGGCGGAATTGCGCAGTTGTGTAGATGTTCCATTACAGTACATTAAACCGAACTGCGGAGGGTAATTAGTGACAACGGTCAACCCTAAATCTGTTCTGAGGTACGACCGTCGGCCGGTGGGTCGTTATGCCCGCATCGATGAGCCCCCAGCATCCTTTGTCTGGGCGAACTTTTAGTTTCCAAACGCCAACGCCGCGCCGTCGACGACGCGCCGCGGTTTCATTAAAGATAAGGGTGAATTATACACCCTCGGATTACGACGAATGCCTTCTGAAGTGGATCCAGTGCGCAGACAAAAATAAATATCTGGCACGGGCGGAATTAACAAACGATTCAACATTGAACAGCTACTTAGTTCTACTAAGAAAACAATTGTATTTTTTTACGAAAAGATTAAAATGAGTATCGATATAAAAAAATAATACATTTCTTCTTCCACAACTTAATACGTGGGGATATCGGTGTGGTTTAGGTAAATTCGTAAAGAAATTCATTTGAAGGATTATAAAGTGGGTTGTTGGGATTAGTGATGGGAAAAATCGATCAAAAAGATTGAACCGCTCAATTTTTTTTCACCAAAACCGATTATAACTAGTGTTGCATAAAACCTATCCGAAAATTCGAGCAGCACGATATTTGTGATCGGTTGAAACGATTTTACTAAACGATCAATTTTTTTCATCTTCAATCGCCTAGCAGCTGAGAATCGATCTTTCCTGATCTTTTTTGGTCCGATCTTTAAGGATCAATATTTTCGATCCAACCTTTGCGGATCGATCTGATCACGGATTGATTCATGTTTCGAGTAATCAATCACAGATTGATCGATCTTAAAAAAAAAGATCGATTTTACCCATATCTAGTTAGGACGTCTAGATGATTAGGATGAATATCTATGTAAGAATATTAATTCAAATAAAAATCACTTGGTTTGTTTCATATATTTTGTGACCAAGTGATTTTTATTTGAATTAATATTCTTACATAGATATTTAATCATGTTTCACCAAGTGATTAATGAGAAAATAGTTAAAGATAGATTAGGATGAAATTTAGAAAGGATTATTTACCAAGATCCGTCGGCGACTTGGAGATGGTGAAGTGTGGATGGTTTTATAGGAGCATATTTTACCAACTTAAAAAGTAACACTCCGTAATATAATATATATATATATATATATATATATATATATATTCAATGACCCTTTCTACCCATATGAGTGTAGGGTCTCCGTAATATAATATATATATATATATACAGAGAGATTATTTTATAAGTATACATTAGGGGAAGTGTATACCTGCAAAAAAACGCGAGCTAACCGCATTGAATAATTAATGTGTGTATATTAAGTTGACTATTTGACATATATGTGTTCAGTTGCGTGTTATAGGCAACTAAACACACATATATTAATGCATTTGAGTCGTGTATTTTGCAGGTATACATAGGGGAAATGTATACTGATAAAAAAAGCTCTCTGTATATGCAATGGCCCTTTCTACCCATATGGGTGTAGGGTCTCTGTAATATAAACCATTACTAAATGACTATTCATAATTGTTTCGAGGATGAAAGTCATCAATTTCAGTAGAAGACGTATTAGGACCATTATTTACCAACTTTAATGCAAAATACATCGTAGTTTAAAACTTTGGTGAAATTCGTTTCACAATTGTTTGAAGATCATTAATTGCTTTGAGAGTCTAGTAAGAACCATTATCCATAAGATTTACAAAATGAATTCAGGATTTTTGGACACAGCCAGTTAGTTACTATTTTAACACTTTGGTAAAAGGCGTTTCATAATTATTTCAAGATTGAGAAGCATCAATTGCTATGGGAAGCTATCTATATAATTTACAAAATAAAATCTTTTAAAAAGAACCAATTAGTCACTGATATTGATTACCCGGAAACAAAAATCGTTTTATATACTGTTATTTGTATCATTATTACTATTTCTTTACGAGTATTCAAGAATATTGATTATAATCAATCATTATCAAAAACCAGTTAATAAAAATTAAATAAAGTACAAATACACGTTTCTACTTATTAAACAATTTATTGCAAGTCACTTTTAGCACATTACAATCCCCCGCTATAATTTTAACACTACACGTTATTAAAAAAAACGAAGCGTGTACCATTCATCTTTGTTAATTAATACAACGGTTCTACTCCTCCCTCCCTCCTTCCCTCCATTTTTTCGTGGCAGTATCGACCACCCCGCGATTTTTCCGGGCCTTTACACAATATACCTGGATAGTGGGTGAAAATTAAGCCGGCAATTCCATTACACCCACTCAGAGGGCGGAAAGGAAAAAAAACGCAGGAAGTATAAAGGGCCGAGCGGTTTAATTATGCATAATGAGAAGGAGGTGGAGGAGGAACTCGTGACTCATGGTAATAAACGCCCCGGCCGGGCTCCACGAATTATTACAATAATCTTTCGTTAACATGAGTATGGAAATCCTAATGGGTCGGACGTTTTATTTCCCGGTGATTGCGTCTCTTTGGAATTAATTGTGATTGTCGCGGATAAATGGTTTTGTGTTGTGTTGCGTACGGAAATGCGCTGCGAGGATGTAGTATAGTGTATAAATTATTATTTCACGTGATATGGTGGATTGTGGGTTATCGTG
The DNA here is from genome assembly GCA_963082785.1 of Philonthus spinipes. Lineage (NCBI taxonomy): Eukaryota > Metazoa > Arthropoda > Insecta > Coleoptera > Staphylinidae > Philonthus > Philonthus spinipes. Next base: position 26,315,209 of record OY720304.1, read on the forward strand.
TGGTGTCAAATATACATTTTTTTTTGATAAAAATTAAAACGCTTTTTTAAATATCAACTTTTAACAATTAAAAATAATAACAAACAATCAAACAATTCTTAATAGTATATTTTTATTTCTCTGTTACATTAATATATACATACAATCTTCTTCTTGAATCATTACACCCTTTCAGGTGTCAGATATATATCGAGCGTATAACAAAAATCGACGACGAAGTTGGCATTGGAAATCTAAAGTCATGTCTGAACTAAAATCACACACGCACGCGTAAAGTATTGGCTGTCATGTTTAACCGCAACCAGCATTTCACGCGTGTGATCTTAGTGAAGACATGACTCGAGACTTCCAACGCCAACTTCGTCGTCGATTTTTGTTATACGCTCGATACATACAATAAAAGAATAATACTATACATAAATACAACATTGAATTTTAAAGATTGCCAGACAATTTTTTTTAAATGAAACTTATAGACAATTGAATTTTGAAAGAGTTTTATTTGAAATATTTTTAGTAACTGTCAATGTGAACGCAAAAAATATTTTTGTTTACTAAGACTCGCTTATTTTGACAGTTGGGAAAAAACATTTCAAACAAAAGTCATGGACAATTGAATTAAGAATTATATTTAAACATATTTTTCCTAGCTGTCAAAACAAGCGAATTATCCGCGATTTTCTCGTAAATTTCGAGGTTATATCGTTGTAACTCGCTTATTTTGACAGTTTGAAAAAAAAAACAATCGTAGGCAATTGAATTATACATAGATTAAGTTTGAAAATGTTTTCCCTAGCTGTCATAATAAGCGAGTTATCCGTGATTTTCTCGTAAATTTCGAGGTTATATCGTTGTAACTCGCTTATTTTGACAGTTTGAAAAAAAAAACAATCGTAGACAATTGAATTATACATAGATTAAGTTTGAAAATGTTTTCCCTAGCTGTCATAATAAGCGAGTTATCCGTGATTTTCTCGTAAATTTCGAGGTTATGTCGTTGTAACTCGCTTTTATTTTGACAGTTCAAAAAAAAAAAAACAATCGTAGGCAATTGAATTATACATAGATTAAGTTTGAAAATGTTTTCCCTAGCTGTCATAATAAGCGAGTTATCCGTGATTTTCTCGTAAATTTCGAGGTTATGTCGTTGGAACTCGCTTATTTTGACAGTTTGAAAAAAAAAAACAATCGTAGGCAATTGAATTATACATAGATTAAGTTTGAAAATGTTTTCCCTAGCTGTCATAATAAGCGAGTTATCCGTGATTATCTCGTAAATTTCGAGGTTATATCGTTGTAACTCGCTTATTTTGACAGTTTGAAAAAAAAAACAATGGTAGGCAATTGAATTATACATAGATTATGTTTGAAAATGTTCTTCCTAGCTGTCATAATAAGCGAGTTATCGGTGATTTTCTCATAAATTTCGAGGTTATGTCGTTGTAACTCGCTTTTATTTTGACAGTTTGAAAAAAAAAACAATCGTAGGCAATTGAATTATACATAGATTAAGTTTGAAAATGTTCTTTCTAGCTGTCATAATAAGCGAGTTATCCGTGATTTTCTCGTAAATTTCGAGGTTATGTCGTTGGAACTCGCTTATTTTGACAGTTTGAAAAAAAAAACAATCGTAGGCAATTGAATTATATATAGATTAAGTTTGAAAATGTTTTCCCTAGCTGTCATAATAAGCGAGTTATCCGTGATTATCTCGTATACTTCGAGGTTATATCGTTGTAACTAGCTGATTATAACATTTGAAACGATTTTTTTTAATGAAAATCACGCGCAATTATATCCAATTATTTACCGAAAAAAATATAATGTTTTTAAAACATAATACAAAGTCGAATACAAAACTGTTAAAATAAAACTTCAAACTAAACGTCCTTAATGTACAGAACGTTTCGCTTTATAACAAAAATAAAAGGATTATATTTCTGTCGTGCGTTCCATATATTTTTTTTTTATTAAACCCCAGGAATCAAATTTTGCGTGGATATCATGCCGGCGTGACATTAAGAAGGATGTAGTCCAATTTTCGTGTGTGATGGAGGTTAGTCTGTCTGGGCTATCGATCACTTCCCTTCCTTCTGTTTCTGTCATCACGCATTTTTCCAATGGTAAAACACAAGCTACGCCCATGAAAACCACATATATAAAATTACTAACAACCGCGGGGGGAATTATGAATGATTGCGAAAGACTAATTGAAGAATAATTTGTATCCATCATCATTTTGTTATAAATATTTGTTTTTCCATTCGTAACGAAATTGTACTTTAATGAAAATAAAACACTTTTAAACATTGGAGTAAATTTAAAAATAAGTTTATTAATTAAGTTAGTAACTAAATTTGCTTTATACTTAATATTACTATATTAAATAAAAATAATTTGAAAATAATTAATAAATTATTTCCACATTTTATTTAATATATTTAAATAACTGTGACGAAGAGAATGAATACTCTTTTCTATTTATACTTCATATGACATTTCGGGACCCGAAAAATTTTCAAATTTCAATATTTTTTTTAAAATACTTACCATTCTCTAATCGCGGCGGGAGTCAATTTCCCAGAAATGCGGCATATAGCACTATGAGTTAGAAAAATAAAAATGTAAAAAAGTCAAAAGATGTGGATTTCTATTCACGATTAGGATGCGTTCACAGCCGCCTTTAATCTATACGTGAGTTACAATTATATATATAAGGATTACTGATACAAAATTGTATTTTTTTTAAATGAAAATCGTAATTGACGATATCATGGCCAACTATACTTATTCAAATATAATACAAAGTTGCCTTTTCAAACGAAAATCATAGTTGGCGAGATTATAGCCAACTATGGTTATTCAAATATGATACAAAGTTGTTTATTTTTTTAAATGAAAATCATAGTTAACAAGATCATGACCAACTATGGTTATTCAAATATGATACAAAGTTGCTTTTTTTAATGAAAATCAGTGGACGAGATCATGGCCAACTATGATTACCCAAATATGATACAAAGTTGTACTTTTACTTTCTCCGGACCTTTTCGAAGGAAAAATATTGTACACTATTTTTAAATAAAACAATTTTTTTAAGTTGCACAAAATTTATTGTAAAGACACTGCTGCAATTGTTTCGTCAAACACAGTGGCATCATAAGGCAAATGAAAATAATGTGATTCCGAAAAAAAAAATATATGATTAAACAAAAGTCGCAGACAAATGAATTCTAAACAAGTTTTATTTGAAACGGTTTTTCCTAACTGCCAAAACAATAAAAATTCATTTATTTACGGAATATACCTTTAAAAAACATGCTATAAATATAGATATTACAAATATGTATAAATAATATTCTAACTGGTATATAATTATTATAATATAAGAGTGAACAATATTAATAAAATTAATAATAATAAATTAATCATAACAGAAGTGGAAGATAACCAGGACGACTAAGTAATTGTAACTTAGTCGTCCTGGTCATCTTCCACTTCTGTCTGGTCATCTTCCACGTAGTAATACGATACCATTAAATATTGATATTAACAAATATTGGACAGATTAAGTCTATACATGAATTATTTAAAAAATATATATTTTTGCGGTAGCTTCAAAGAAATGCTTCAAACAAAAGCTGTCGATAATTACATTCTGAGCGTCTTTTGTTCGAAAAAGTTTTTCCTAACTGTCAACATAAGCGAGTTATCGTTGATTTTCCTGTAAATTTCGAGGTTATGTTTTCACAACTCGCTTAGTTAAAACAATTTTTCTCAAATGAAAATCGCATGGAATTTAATTTTCAACGACTTTTGTTTGTCACAATTTAACTGTCCAAATATAAAAAAAAAGATTTTTTTACATAATCGCACTTTTTGCAACGTGCTCATTTTGAGAGTTACTATTCAAATGAAGAAAAAAAATTCGTTACTTTAAAAATAAAAAAAAGTTGATTTTACATAACCCCACTTTTTGCAATTCGCTCATTTTGAGAGTTACTTTCCAAACGAAAAAAGCAATTTTTAGTAAATGAGAAAATAAAAACCTTAATTTTACATAACCTCACTTTTCACAACGCGCTCATTTTGAGAGTCACTTTTCAAATGAAAAACTTTCAAAATGATAAAGTAAACAACTTTTGTTTGATTTTTACGCTTACATTACGAGGTTATTTAGATCTTCTAAATATTTGGCTTTAACTTTAAAAGAAAACAATCAATTTGTTCATTCAATAATGTTTCACTTCAAAAATTTATTTGGCCGAATTTACCGAGGAAAGCACCATTTAAAAAAAAATGAAAATCATAGATGGCGAGATCTTGGCTAACTATGATTACTAAAATATTATACAAAGTTGTATTTTTAGAAAAAAAATCATAGTTGACGAGATCATGGCTAACTATGATCATTCAAATATTTTGCAAAATTGCATTTTTAAATGAAAATCATAGTTGGCAAGATCATGGCTAACAATGATTGCTAAAATATTATATAAAGTTACATTTTTTTAATGAAAATTATAGTTGGCTAGATCATGGCAACCTATGATTACAGAAATATTATACAAAGTTGTATTTTTAGAAAAAAAAATCATAGTTGGCGAGATCATGGCTAACTATGATCACTCAAATATTATACAAAGTTGATTTTTTTAAATGAAAATCATGGTTAATTATGATTCTGCAAAGTATTATTTTTTAAACGAAAATTATAGTTGGCGAGATTAAGTAATTTTAAGTCTAAAGAAAAATTTAATGACAGCCTTTGTTCAAAAATTTTATCAAATAATAGAGTAAAATTGATTTGAAAAAAATGATTTTTTTTTTCATTTTGAAACAATTGAAGTTAGTCAGCAATTGACTAGGTATATAGAATGCTCACTAAATTTTACCTCTAGATGTTTGATTTCCTCTATCTTTAATATTGAGGTTATTTTAGATAATCGATGGTTGAGGCTTTTACTTGATGAGACTCCATAATACACTATTCGTAAATAAAACAACAGCTGTTGTAAGTTTGACAAAAATGTTTATTATAGAGCAATGATTATTGTATTAAAACATATGAGAGCTTTAAAATTATATATATATATTCAATGACCCTTTCTACCCATATGGGTGTAGGGTTGCTTTAAAATTAACAAATACAAAAAATAATATAGGTGATAAATATTCAATCTTTGATCATAAATAGAAGATTTCTTTTGTTTATCCATATATGTAAAATGTTTTCCTAATAAGCGTTACAATTGCAACAATAGCCAATAAGAAAACCATTTGCTTTATTAGGAATCACATTAACAAAAAAGAAAATATTTGATTGTTATTATTTTTAAATCTAATTAGAATTGCGGGCTACTTTTCGAGAAACCGCCAGTCAATAACATAATAATCAGCCCAATCTATATTTCATCTCCGGCGCATCGACGCTCACGTAATTAAACTCAACTTACAAAACATTAGAAACACATGTTCCGACTTTATCTGACAGCCACTCGAAAGGCACTAGGAATAAAAAAAACTAGTCCCGAACACGTTTATCTCGACGCGGTGCGACAATTCCCAGTCCTAAATTACACACACGACCACACGTTGTTGTTTATCTGAGAAAATAAACACTGGCTACCCCATTTTTAAATTGACAATTAACACAACACTCGGAAATTAAATGAAAAACAAAACCGACGGTGAATGCCTTTCGGAAATTGATTGATTTCTAGTGTTGCTATTTAAGTGTTGGTTTTGAGTGGTTAATCCTTGCCATAAACAAGGATGATCGCGAGAAGAAAATCCGTACGGTGACATGCAAACACATTAAAGAGATGCGTAACTGACCTTAATTGCCGCAACAAATCGAACCAAAACACTGCCACTGCACAACACAAACGAAATCCGATAAAATCCGGTGAATGCGAGCACTATTCATACAAGAGTTTCATTCATATTTCACAGTAAACGTTTTATTTACAACGGACTGCAGATGTAAACTCTGTTGGCCCTGACGGCCATTTTATCACTGGTTCTTTTGTCGGGACTCGACCACGTTCGAAAACCGAGTAGTGGGGATGATTATTTTCAAATAAACTAAACGTACATTAAAAACAATTACAATTAATCATATAAATTATAAGCTTTTAAAATAGCGATTAATTTATATTTAATAATCACGATATCTTTCGACGGTGCAGCTGTTGCAAAGCGCGGCCGGTGTTGCAACCGTTGGCGGCACTGCGGAGTGAAGTCGGCGCCGCTGTCAAAGTCGTCTTACATAACCCTTAGTTCCGAAACGAGACGGGCTTGATTTTCTTGGGTTTCCAGCGGAAAAATGGCAGCGAAAAGGATCAGCCAGCACAGCATCAACTGGGCCGCTTTGGCCGAGAGGGTGCCCGAGCACCAGAAGAACGTCTTCACCGCTTTTAAGGCCCAATCCGACCAGTACCTCAGGCGGTAAGTTCGCCCATTGGGGATTTTATGTAATCGTTGAACCTTTGATAAGGACGATCACGTTTATATTATTTGTGCTGATTGTTGTTAAAATAAGGAAAGGGGCGTTTTTAATAATAGCGTTTATAGTAAAATATATATACAGAAGTTTTCGCAAAACCTCATGTGTAACGGTTTATCACCCGATTAATCTATATTAAACTTTGTGTATTGATTTCAATTTTTTTGGGTGAAATATTAATAGACTTTTTTATGCAACAATACTCACGTAAAAATTCTATATAGGATACATTCGAGGATATTCTGTAAGAGATTTTGTTCTGTTATGGAAAAATAAAAATATTATTATATGTTAAGTTTAATGCGTATATATGTTTTTTTTAATCATCATAGTCTAAGCAAATTTTGTAATAGAATGTGAAATTAATTAATAACATACATGTTAAACTTAATATTTTCCGTACGGAATAGCCCCGATTATTTCATACCAATTTGCACTGTTTTCCTTTTAATTAAGTACTCGCGTAACCTCAAATTATCAATACCAATAATTCTATCATTACCTTAATCAAACCCAATGTTGCTGAAGTATATCTTACTATCAAGTTATCCAGCATTCTTTCCGTACATAGAACTGAAATGTGCATCGCGCACAGTCTAAAAACCAGGGTAGGATACTTTTAGCAGACTCCACCGGTCTCGCTGACCAGTTGAAAAAACTTATTTTTTTCCCCACTCGCACAGGGGTAACAATTAATTTTAACTATATCGCCCAGTAACCTTTGCAAATATTTGTAATTTCAAATTGAGGGACAATCACACCATTCATACTATGACCAGTCCCACCAGGCCCTGGAATCGAACCAGGGACCCCTAGCATAATACCTTGACGCTCAGATTAACCAGATAGCAAGGTTTGAAGCCATATTTATTTAAAATGGCCAACAATTTTGATTTTAGTTGTAAACAGAAAATAAAGAAAACAACTCATAGATGTATTAATGTATTGAATTTGTAGAAAATAAATATATTTATTACATAAATAGAAAAGAGTATTCATTCACTTGGTCACAATTATTTAAATTAAAATTATTTGAAAATAATTATATTTATTACATTTTACTCTATAATATATTACATCTATAACGTCGATGATGAGCAGCGCCACTTGAATTCATCAACACACAGGAGAGAGAAGTATTGTTCACACATTGAATTCATATGTTAGAAAGAGAAAACGTAGCGGCAAGTTGACATACGAAGTTGGCCATTTGTTTAATCGGTGCCTTGACGGCTGACCTGCATGCTGCTATGGGGGGACAACTCGGTTATTGATGATTATATACTTTAGAAAATCAACTGAATCCATAAATTGTGTTGTATTCTAAAGTTATTTGCTTCATATTGAAGAAATGCTGAATTTAAACGTTCGGTTATTTGGTTGAAAGCATCTGCTAAACACGACGTTTCACATAAGTACCTGGAATAGCATTTAATATATAGGGAATTGGTTAGTGCGATTGGATTATGAGAAAAAAATATAAACTGTAGAATTGAAGATTAACACAAATTCTGGAAATTACTAGGTTAGCAGAGTGAGCCTAGCCACTACGACGGGAGTTGCATTATTGCACATCAGTGTATTGCAGTTGTCAGATATTGAAAGTATTTTTAAAATAATTTTGTATTGAGGTTTTTATGAATAAATTGCTCTTTTTTTTCTATTAAAATAGTAAAAGTAACGTTATAATATAGGCAACCAAATATACACGTCATATACAATGGTTGCGTTCGACAAACACCACCGGACCCACCGAAATTTAACTAGACGTATAAACTGTATTATATTCCACAATTATTTACTACCAACTGAAGAATATTGTTAAATTTAATAGTTCAGTTGGTGACACCTGTAGTACCGTAGTGTTAAGTATTCATTGAAAAATCGTTAATGAATTAGATTTATTGTTTACCACACTGATTCCTCTTCAAACTTCTTCAATTTTAATATCATTAATGTCATAAAGTCGTTTGATGTTTCACTGAACTGTTTCATTATTGTTGTGAATAGATTATTTTAATATATAAATAATATCATCTTTATTATAGAATTTACATTAAGTATAATATAATACATTTTATATAATATTCTTACTAAATGGCTATCGACCATTGGCCTTCCAGCCACTATTTTAATATTTTTATGAGGAATTTAATTACATGTACTGAAGAATTTTGCTAAATTTAACCGTTTGATTACACACTGTGGAATCTACTGAACATAACAAATGAGCCTTGTAAAAAATAGATTTTGCAGTGAGAATTTTATTTCATTGAATTGTTGTCCAAATAACTTAAATATTTTTTGAGTATATATTTAGGAAATATATTGATGCACAATTGCGTTTTGCAATACCAGAAAATTTTAATCTATTTTTATAAAGCTAATTATATTTTTTAAATTACAGGAAAGTAATGTTATAATATAGGCAATCAAACATACACATTATATACAATGAGCCAACATTCGTAGATAATGTATGTATATAATTTTTTTCATTTTTTACTTCAATTCGTTTTTGTTTTGAATAATTTAGTTGTAGACTAAGAAATAACAAAGAATAATAATGTTTAAAATACCAAATGTTATACTTTTTTGTTCTTAGTGCAAGAATTACACTTCGACCACTGAAAAAGTAAATTTACTTTAGAATTATGAAATAAATCTGTCAGCATTACTTGACATGAATGCCTAGTTGTAATCAAAATCATAAAGTGCTAGTCAGTAGATGGGCTTACCTTATAAATAAACATATAATCTACCAATCTTGACAATGAGCGTCGTAGAAAGTGTACAATACGGTGAGAATTTTATTTCATTAAACAAAACCCTATGTTTAATAAATCAACTTCATAGAAGTCTAATGTATCGACAGCTATTCACTGGTATTCATGTATATATAATAAATTAATCGTAAAACAACCTTTAATTTATTTAAAATATAATAAGCTTTATCTTCTTCTGAATAAGCTTTATAAAAGGATTATTTAATAGAAAAATTAAGTTAAGTATCAACTATGCAATAGATTTAAAGGTCAAGCTGATCATTCATTACAGGGATTTATTTAAGCAATGTTGGGTTTTTCTTCCCTGTATATACAATTATAATTACTATGATTATTATATTTTAGTGTAATGGCTTACCCAGAAAAACCACCAGCGATTGACTGGTCTTTCTACAAGAACAAGGTGCCAATTGCTGGAATGGTCGATGATTTCCAGAAGCAATACTCTGCCCTCAACATCCCTTACCCACCAGACAACGTGTCCAGCCAATTGGATTCTCTGGAACAGACTATCAAGTCCGATATTGATAAATTCAAGATCGAATCCAACAAACGCATTGAAGAGTAAGTATCAATTAATTAATATGAGTGATGATACAATATACTCCTGATGATAATATATATTAATAGGAAAGATTATTATTACCGTAAATATAATAGGAAAAACTTTGTATATAGTTAAATTCCATTTAGTTATGCCAATTATAAATGAATCAAACAGAATTTATTCACTTCAAATAATATTATAAATTGATCCATATTATAAATGTGATTGATTTATGGCAAGATTATGATTTTCGAGAGAAGGGCATAGAATTTTTCATGGTGAACAAAATGTATGAATTATTGCACATTTTAATGTAAATATATTTTGAAAGTTGTCAATTTTACGTCAATAAATTGTACATTTGTTTTTTTTTTCATGACAACCAACCAGTGAATATATTAATCTATCGAGCGTATAACAAAAATTGACAACGAAGTTGGAAATCTAAAGTCATGCCTAAACTAAAATCACACATGCACGTGTAAAGTACTGGTTGTCATGTTGACCGCAACCAGCATTTCAAGTGTGTGATCTTAGTACAGATATGACTAGATACTTCCAATGCCAACTTCGTCGTCGATTTTTGTTATACGTTCGATATAATCATTGGAAGTGACAGCAGTTCCTTTACATTTTCACAATCACTCTATTGATTGATTTGACTTATGCTTCACTTAATGACTAATTTTTGCATTTTTTATGTAAATAAAATTATTGTATTTCGTGTAATTAATGTTTTCAACCTTAACAGATACAAGAAGCAATTGGTTCACTTAGCGTCGTTGATCCCTTACGATCAAATGACGATGGAAGACTACAGAGATGCATTCCCAGATGAAGCCGTCGATCCCATCAACAAGCCAACCTTCTGGCCTCATACTGCTGATGAACAGCTTGGCTACAAGGACGATAAGGAGCAACCCGCTGCCCACTAAAAACTTTCAGTTAAACCTTTTCAGCGATTTAATTAGTGTAATTACATGTTATAGCAACATCCGTATGTAATAAAAAAAAGTGATTCTAAAAAAATAATTAACATTTTTTTTTATAACAAAAATATCTTTATGAAGCTTAGTTTAATGAGATTGAGGAAAAAATCATAACCATAATGAATTTTATTTAAGCATTTGTAAATTCTTTTAATAAAATGTTCAACCACCATTCATCTAGGTTATGGATAACTAGCGATGGCAATTTTTGTTTTACGAACCTCATCAAACTAGTGTGTTGCGTGGGCAATGCTTTGATGAAGATGGTTCAACAGATCTTGTGTTGTGATTAAATAATAGATGGCGCTTGCGTTATCTCCCAATTATATGTAAATTCTGTTGAATTGAATGAAGATATAATGGAAGTACAGAATTTAACTTCTATTAATTAAATTATAGATTTTGTTGTTTATAAGTAGATGTACAAGTGGCATCGGACCTCCCTTAGTGGCGACCGGCTGAAATGATTGCAACTTTTTTTGAATAACTATTAACTATTCATTATTTTGAGTTAAGTAACAATACTAAAATGCACGTAGACTGAAATAATTTTGATCTCTATTAAATAATCAATTGATAAGAATTTTACATTATAATAATAATTTACGTATGTAGTATTTATTTATTTATTTAGTCTTATATAACATCATTATATGTTCCTCTCTATTTCTCAGTGAGGTATGTATGTAGTAAACATACGTAAATTATTTCTTATCAATTAATTATTTAATAGATATAAAAATTATTTCAATTGTTAAAATCTTCAAATCCACATGCATTTTGGTATTGTTTTAGTTAATTTAAATTAACAGTATATACAGCAGGTTTAATTTCATATTATTTTATTTTCTACACATTTCTCTATAAATTACATACCGAGTGATTAATGTCAACTCTCCTGTACAACAGTACATTTTCATGATTGATTTTTTATAGATATTCAGGGCTATTCTGTAAGGTAAATGTTACATAAAAATAACGTACATGTTGAACAATATTTTTATGATCACGGTTTAAGCAACCTTTTAATAGATATATGTCTGTTAAAAGGTTGCTTAGACTGTGATGATAAAACATAACGTACACGTGAAGTTAAACTTAACATTTCCCATACAGAATAGTTCCAATTATAGAGATTTTTACGTTGCTTGCCTCGGACAGTTGAGATTGATCACTCGATATCTAGGCTACACGGATATGTAAAAGTACAATTACAAAAAAAGTACAATTTTATAAAACTTGTATAACACACATTGTTATAAAACGAACAAACTGCACTTTAATTATATTCACATGGACTTTCATAATGAGTATAACATTTTATGGGATGTCTAAAAATAAGTTCCTAAAATATATTCAGAGCTATACCGTACAGAAAATGTTAAGTTAAACGTTTACATTATTAATTAAAATCACATTCTATCTCTTTCTTAAGCAGCTTAGACTGTGATAATAAAATATAACATACACGATAAACTTAACTTTTACCTTACAGAATAGCCTCAAATGTCTGACATTCTATTTTTTTTCACATTATATGCAAAAAGAATGAATTAATACATTATAAATACAACAAAATTTCTACGTTCTTAAAAATTATTGTAAATAATTCTAAATAACTATTGTAAGACATGTAATATTTCAATAGAAAAGAGGATTCACTTGGTCATAGTTATTTAAATAAATTAAATAAAAAATATTTGAAAATATTTAATAAATTACATTATATTTTGACTTACGTTCCATAAGTACTTGAGATAAATGCACATTAAAACAACTACTTCTCGGGCAAATACCTCGCCAGACATTGAATTACATGAGTAAATGTAATACACACGATATCGATGTAATACACATGTAATTCGATGTCTGGCGAGGTATTTGCCCGAAAAGTAGTTGTTTTAATGTGCATTTGCCTAAAGTACTTATGGAATGTAAGACAAAATGAAACAGAGCTGAATGTGGAAATAATTTATTAACTATTTTGAAATTATTTTTTTTTTAATTTATATAATGTATTGTGTTACAAATACTGTGAAGAAATTATCCATTGAGCTATTTATGATGTAAAATTAATTTAATAAAAAAAAAACATTAAGTATTCTCTAAGGAAAATTGTGTTTAGTAGAGTATTGGTAAAACAGCAAAATTATTGTTATTTGTGGCTTCTACTTTGTCAGAAGCCATATTTTAAATTCTTTCAGAAATAATAGCCGTGAAACTCTAATTTGATAATAATCTATTTTTCAAATAATTTATCATTTAAATCACAGAATTATCTCAGGCATACATGAACGATGAAGTAAAATCAAAACAAAACAACAACAAAAAAAATAATCGCAATGACTATTTTTGACAGATTATAAAAATCAATAAAATTAACCTTTTTTTTAAATTTTTGTTTGACTTGTATAGAATAATATATTCTATACAAGTGTATAGAATTTAATATAATTTTTATAATCTGTCAAAAATAGTAATTGCGATATATTATTCTATACACTTGTATAGAATATATTATTCTATACAAGTCACACACAAATTAAAAAAAAAGGTTAATTTTATTGATTTTTATAATCTGTAAAAAATAGTAATTGCGATTATCTTAAATACACAGCTTGTATTACACACGCTAAATGCTTTGAAAAAAATAGACTTTAGTTTGCTAACGGCTTCAAAATTGTTAATAAATATTTTTTAATGGAAACGAAAGAGTAAATATAAATAATAATAAAAAAGGCGAGTAATACAGAGTTTAAAAATAAAAAAGCAAGAGTTTCACTGTAAAATAAAATATAACAGAGGAACACGAGGAATAATTTACTGGCCTAAGCTGAATAAGAAAATTCTATCCTGTGTATTGGCGCAATCAAAAAGAAATCAGTTTAATAGAGTCACGTAGGAAAATGTCCTAAAACAATTGTATAAATTAGTTTAAACGGCTTTAAGTACAAAAATTCCGTCATCGAGCCAGTAGTAAGATTGCCTAAGATCTCCTTCGCAGAGATATGGCACTCTGCTCCAGGAAACCACCTCGAATTTGGCCGGTGTTAAGACGTCGTTCACGAAACTTGTCAGTTGCTGCTCGAATGTGTAGCCTCTTATTGGTAACAGTTCACTTGGTTTGTGATCAGATGAGCCTGAAATGAAATAATAAAATTAAGTAAGTGCAAATTTGAGACAACAAAATGTTTACAAATAACGTCTCACAGATTACAACAGACTCTATGTAATTTTTTTTAACGCTAAATGTAGCTCTTTCTCTCTCCAACAAAACTATTTTGAATTAATTCAGGATGATTTAATTGAAATTAAAACACTTGGTTTGTTTCACTTATTTAAATTTTCTCCAACCATGACCATTGGTCATCTTCAGGGAGAAAATATAAATAAGTGACACAAACCAAGTGTTTTATTTAATTTCAATTAAATCATCCTGAATTAATTCAAAAATGTTTCACCACGGGTTAAGTGAGAAATTAATTAAACATACAAAACTATTTTTTTTTTCACTGGATATTTAAAGTAATAAAAAAAAACATTTGATTTTTGTTTCATAGAAATATAAATTAATTTATTCACTTATATGTTTCTATGAAACAAAAACCAAGTGTGTTTTTTATAATTCTAAATATTCAGTAACAAATGTTTCAGCAAGTGTTTGATGAGTCAACAATCAAAAGTTTACATATTTCCCAGCGTTTCCGCATTCTAGGTGGCGCTGTATAAAATCATATAATTTACAGGAATCAATTCGTGTTTTAAAATGGATCTCGTTAGAGAGATTAGTGTGAAGTAACAAAATATCTTACAGAGCTAAAAATTCTATTAAAAATTATTTTTTATTTAAATAAAAAAGCGTGTGACAGATCCATTGAAATATACAGGGTGTGCCACGAATAACAGCCATTAACAATTTTCAGGGTTCATGACCGCGGAAAATTTTGAAATAAAATCGAAATTGCACGGTCGAATGCGATCACCTCATAATATTTTGACTTTATTTTACTTCCGGTTGTATCGGAAATGACTACAAACTTTATTTTTTTAAATGGAACATCCTGTATATATATTTTTTTTCGTATTCCCCGTTCAATTGTGTAAAGTTACCAATAGATTTCGCCAATAGATCATAAAAACTTTAAAAATCATTATTTTGAATTCATTTCTTCACTAAAGCGTTCAGCATAATCTCTTCTAGAGGTTGGAATTAATAAACGCAATTGTGAACCCCTTTCGACCCCCTAACCAACCCCTTTTCTCTTTATTTCTTAATTTTCTCTATGTATTCCCTCCTCAAAAAATAATACTTCCACCTAGATATACTCCCCATATACCTTTTAATAACTTGAAAAAGAAAAAAACATTCACACCTCACCCCCAACCCCCATAAAAAATATAATAATTTTGTTAATTTTTTTTTTTTTAAAAAAGTCTTAATATTCCTTTAATTTACGGAAAAAGAATAAAACAAAATATTCAAAATAAAAAACCACCCCCCCCCCCATACATTCCAAAAATTAATTATAACATCATTAACAACAAATAATAAATTTTAAGTAATTATTCCTTCTTTTACACGAAATATTTTTGTAGAGTTGAATTCTCCTTACATTATTTGTTCATTTTTAACAAAAATATTTTTCACACCGGACTTACCCCACCCCCTCCTATAAATTAATAATCACATTTTTTCGATTAACAAAATTTCACCATCATAACGCAATTTTTTCAAATTGAATGGCCAATATTTTATCTCATAGGGCGAAGAGGATCAATAACAAAGAATGACATACGTCATAGAGAGACAAATTTCCTATGGAGCAAGCCCCGTCTGTAAGGTCTTGTCAACATTAAACGTAAACTTAAATTGACGCAAAGTTTTATATTTCTAGTTTAATAATAATTAAAGTCCCCATTTTGTCATTAGATGCATTTCTTAATACTTCTACGCGGGCAAAAATATTTATAAAATATATTTATTTTTATTCAGACAAATACAGAGTGGCCAGAAAAGGTGTGATAATCTTTAGTTAAAGTGGTTCGTTAATCAATTTTAAGTAGAAAAAAACGAAAAAAAAAAAAGTTTTTACAATAAAAATTAAATTAAATAAAACACAATAAAATATTGGGTAATTATTCAATGAGCTTTATGAGGCCATTAATATCCTAAATATGTGACTAGAATTTGTTTTTAACATTTTATGTATAATTATTGCTATTAATAATCGACTTAACATTAATATAACACAATAGAAAAAGGATTTATTCACTTGGTCACAGTTATGTAGATAAGTCAAATTGTCACAGTAGCTAAAGAGAGAATAATTTATTAATTAATTATTTTCAAATTATTTTTATTTAATTTAATAAAACACTATTTTATTTCCTTTCTTCACTAATTTATTTTTCTGTTAGATGTACATTTCGAGCACCATGTGCTCATTTTCAATAACTGGATGCTTTAAAACTAATTACATCTGTTTAATCTTCGGAAAAACTTGCTTTGTTAAACACGTTTTTAGAAAGTAAATGTCTGCACTGATGAATTGTATTTTTGTTTTTAGTTTAAAGACTTAACATTAAAAAAACATTTGTGATGTTTAGCTGGATGTTAATAGAACTAATTTTAATCAAAATATTACTGATTTCTAATCACATGTTTATTATATCAAGAATATATTTTTACTTAAATTTTCTACTTGAAATTAATCAAGGAACCACTTTACCTGAAGATTATCACACCTTTTCTGGCCACCTTGTGAAGATATTTGTCTGAGCCATCTACTCGAATTATTTTTGTCCTGTTTTTTTTTTTTACTTAATATAATTATTGAGAAAGTATGAGGAAAACTTACCCGATTCGACATATGGCGAAAACGGCAAAACCAAAGCCAAAAGCACGAATCCGCCCGGATTGAGCGAATCGTGCATCTGTTTGAGCACCTCCAAAGGTTTATCGCACCTGTCCAGCAAGTTCAGACATGCGATCACGTCGTACTTCCTCTCCGGCCATTCCTCAATCCCCAGCAGCCTGAAAAAAAAAAAAAAAAAACAGCAACATTAGAAATAATCCCGCTTAATTAATAACCGAACAACTGTTAATTAACCGCCGATAAATAACGATTGTTCATTCACTTCCTAGGTCTGCGCACAGTTATAACGCCGCTTAATTAGTTTATATCGGTCGAGCGATAAATAACTGGAATCAGATCGATAAATATAAATGAGAGTGGAATCGTTGAACACTTTCGAAACCCGCATGTGGTTTGGCGAGTCGGTTTGATGATGAACCGGTAAATCACGAGCAATTAAAATTTGTTATCTTCTTCGCCTCTTGTATATTTTTTCCTTCGGAGAAGTGAAATGTTTTCGGGATTGAGTGTTGTTTTAAGTCACAGCTGGACTTCGGATGGCGTGATAAATTTCGATTTCGTAATCTTATTTAGGTGTGTGTTTTAAAATATGTTTGAATACTAAAATTTAACAACGTATATCTTACTTATTATATCTTATAAATATACTTTAAAAAAGTCACCATTTTCTAATTATCACTTTTTAAAATTTTAGAGAATATTTGTTTTACTTTTGTGAATTATTGAATTAATTATTCAACATTCTAAATATGAGATACATTTTAATATCCTTGATAACCTGAAACTATGTGAGAATTTAAAATTATTCAATTTAATCTGTGTTTTATTAGGACCAATTTTACAATCTGCAAATGAGGTGTAAGTAACGTATTGGCGTAATAAATGTTAATGTCTATGATTCTTTCCATTTGATTATCAATGAGACAGTACTGCCAACCGAATGCAAAAATCAAGAGTAACGTTACTTGAGGTTTGTAAAACTGTGGCATCGGCAACGATTCGATTCTACAAGGTACACAACCAAGATTGGTTGAAAATTACGCAAAAGATGGCGCTTTCGTCGTCTTCCATTTATTATGATTAATTTCAGTTGTCTTGGGTTGTAAACCAAAATCGTTGACGATGCCACATGAAATTAGGCAAAAGATGGCGCTTTCGTCGTCTTCCATTTATTATGATTAATTTCAGTTGTCTTGGATTGTAAACCAAAATCGTTGACGATGCCACATGAAATTAGGCAAAAGATGGCGCTTTCGTCGTCTTCCATTTATTATAATTAATTTCAGTTGTCTTGGATTGTAAACCAAAATCGTTGACGATGCCACATGAAATTAGGCAAAAATGGCGCTTTCGTCGTCTTCCATTTATTATGATTAATTTCAGTTATCTTGGGCTGTAAACCCAAATCGTTGACGATGCCACATGAAATCAGGCAAAAGATGGCGCTTGCGTCGTCTTCCATTTATTAATGGTTTATTCATATTTTTTTATAAAAAATAATGTTATTGTTATGCAACAGTAAATGTCTATTATTAGACATTTGTTAAAGTACTTATGTAACATAAGTCATAATGTCACAGTAGTAAAAGAGACAATAATTTATTAATTATTTTCAAATAATTTTTATTTAATTTATTTAAATATCTGTGACCAAGTAAATAAATCCTTTTTCTCTTATTGTAAATGCTTTATTCCAATAAATATTTTTAATTTTATTCAACTGTTGAAAATTCATTTTAAATATTTATAGTAAATTCCCACGATCATAATTTTCGATTTAAAAGCATTTTCATTCGAATCCCTTTGAAAGAAAACCATTACTTAATAAATAAAACAAGCAAAAAAAAAGAAAACACACCACATGGGAAAAAAACCAATCGAGACCGATTCCGCACATCGAGAAAATCAAAAGCACATGTAATTCCACCACCTAATAATCCCTTCCCGGGCGATTCTAATTTACGTATCGCATGAATAATCTCGCCTGGCATCTGGAAAGATAGTAAATCCACACCCATTACGTATTCTTTTCTGATTAAGCAGAGGATCTCCGAGCGAGAGCGCGCACGCATAAATAGCGATTTCTTTTGAAATATTCCCTGTTTTCGAACAAGTTATCTTAATTATCCATTCATTAGTTATCGCGCGCTGCAGGCGCGAATATACTTTATTGCGCCGAGCGGAGTTATGAATATTCATCCGCGACTTTATTTTACTATATGCATGCGCGTGTATAAATAAAATGAGCTAAAAGCCCCGCGCGCTGCTGAATTATTTATTCACAATACTAAATTTTCATTCTAATATGTGCACGAAATTGTGCGAGATGGATATTAGAGATGATTTCATTTAAATTAATGAAAAAAAAAAACTTTTGTTTAGATAATGACACGTTAAAATTGTCGAAACTATATTCAACAATAAAATCAATCCGAGTTATACAAACAAAGTAAAAAAGTGTTTCATTTATTTCAATTGAATTACAATGTATAACAAAGTAGAAGCCTCAACAATTAACAAGTTAAAAAAAATGTTGAAAACAATTGTTATGAACACACAGTAGTAATGAGCAAAAATTAATTATTTAAATAAACGATTTATTTCAAAATCACAATGTATAAAGAAAATTTTATTTAGAAGTATCTCAATTAGTTATGGAAATAATAATTATAGCAATATACATATATCTGTTTGCAGATTTCCCAATCCCCTCTATAAACAAAAAAATATATATAGGAGGATGGTTTGTTATCAATTTTAAAATTGGAAATAAATTTACTATAAATATTTAAAATGAATCTTCAACAGTTGAATAAAATTAAAAGTATTTATTGGAATAAAACATTTACAATAATAGAAATTTTAAAATTGGAAATAAATGCAAGGAGGAATATAAATTGCGGAAGTTTTTAATTACACATCTTATAGAATTGATTTAATTCTTTTTATTGCCATAAATAATCGATATTGCCCATCACTACAACAAAGTGTCTCTACAATAAATTTGTGAAACTTAAAAAAAACTGTTGTTTTATTTATAAATATTGCATAATGGAATTTCATCAAGTAAAGGTCTGAACCATCGATAAATTTTGTTATGTTCTTGTAAATTTAACTGTTAATAAATATTATTTGTTAATTGTTGAGGCTTCTACTTTGTTATACATTATAATTCAATTTTTAATAAATTAAACACGTTTTTACTTTGAAAAAATTATGTAATGTATTTAAATACCTGTACTTGTAATTTTGAAAATACGTTTGTTTTGATAATGATTAAGGTTGTCGAAACTATAGTCAACAATAAAACAATCCGAGTTATACAAACAAAGTAAAAAAGTGTTTCATTTATTAAAATTAATAATTAATGTTCTACATTTATAAATATTTAATTTATTTTTATGCAACATAAATAGATCAAACGAGGAAGAAAAAGCAACGAAAAAACTTCCATCTATTTTGCATAATAAATTATCTGTAACTAACGTGTAGGAGGTGTTTTAAGTGATAAGCCGGGGACGTCCGAGTAATTAAAGGAGTTTAATGCGAGGATTGTTAATTGCGTTCGTCGCGCTCGTAAAACCGAACTCGTAAAACTAAGTGCAAAGTTAATTAAAACGTGTTACTTAGCCGGAGAGCGCTCGTGTAAATAAACACCTTCTGGGACCCCGAAGTCGCATTAAAATCTCTTTAAAATGCATGCCCGCATTTTCCGGCCCTCTCTCCAATCAAATTAAAAGTACCCTTCACAAAAAAGGAAGGAGAAAATAGGAGGAGGAACGGTTCATGAATATTTACTGTTTGGAGGATGGTTTGTTATCAATTTTAAAAAATGCAAGGAAGAATATAAATTGCGGATGTGAAATAAGTACACAAATCGTAATAAATGGAAGACGGCGCAAGCGCCATCTTTTGCCTAATTTCATGGGACATCGTCAGCGATTCGAGTCTACAATCAAGATTTGTTGGAAATTACGCAAAGATGGCGCTTTTGTCATCTTCCATTTATTATGATTCACCTTGGATGTCTGTCTTGTAGACTCGAATCGTTGACGATGCATTTAGGCGAAAGATGGCGCTTGCGTCTTCTTTCATTTATTATGATTAAACCTTTGACTATATAAATATGGACTGCTCCCGTTTCTCATGTAAACACTGCTCAATATTTGTATTCAAGTGGGAACCCGATTAAGCCCCGCCCAGTGAACAAAAAGGTGGGAAATTCAAAAACTGGTAAGCAGAATGGTTGCGTTTTACATAGTTTTTAACACAAATAAATAGAAAACAGTATTCATTATGTGGAAATAATTTATTAATTATTTTCAAATCATTTTTATTTAATATAGTTTATAACACTTTCAATGCGCGGAAAGACGACATGATGGCACTTTTCACACATGGAAAATACACGCGGTTGCGATTTTTACCAGGACTGACTGCTCCTATGTGATTTTCTTATTAATTTCGAACGAATTTCGGTGAACGACGGCAGATGGAACCGTAACCGTAAACATAACCTCAACACGCTGTTACATCGACAGATACTTCTGTAGTCGAATTGCAGCCTTCCACAAGGCAGTATATCGCCATGTTCTTAAAAACTTTCAAGGCATCACAAGATTTAAACACAATAAACTTACACACAGCTGATTCGAGCGTAAAATGGCTTTCATTTAGTTCTTGGCCTTGGCACTTGTTCTATGGCAGCGCCACCGTCACTTTGATTCAAACGTGAAGTTGACGTTAGCAGTCCATATTTACATAGTCAAAGGATTAAACCCAATGTTATTTATTTTTCGTCTTCTTCTCGAATCCTCATGCAGGTATCGGGTGGATTAATTATTTTTCAATTATTTAATATTGCGATTATATTTCATCAAGTGATTAATGAGTACGAAACAGAAGAGTTTTTTTTTTTTCAAATAAAACCTGACTCAAATAAAAACCGACGTTAAAATACACACATAAATCCTCCTCTCCAACATATTCCCTTTTTTTATTTCCCCCCTTTTTTTTGTTACCGTTCCCTATTACTAATTGAAAAACGCGCCATATATCTGTATCATTAGGGACCATTAATAACTTCCGGGAGATTTCTCGGGCCGGGACTGGGACTGGAAAATTTTTACGATGATTAATCTGGGAAAGACTCACTCGTATCCGCGTTTCTGGAGCAGGGCCTGCATGGGGGGCGACACTTCCGTGACGTGGACGGTGCGAAACGCGGGGGCCAGACAGGCCGTCACCTCGCCGTCTCCGGCCCCCAGATCCAGCAGCGAGTCCGCCGACCATTTTTCATCCTTGCCGGCCAGCCTCAGGAATTGATAAAACGACACCACGAACATCGAGCCGCGCTGCAACCACCTAGAAATAATCCACAGAAAAAAAAACTGTGTTAACGAAAAAAAAAAAAAATAACAAGAAAGATACAAGATTTGTAAGAAGATATAAATGCTTGTTTTTTTATTAATATTAACATTTTCTAATAAAAACTAGTAAATTAAATAAAAATAATTTGAAAATAATTTATTTTCGTCCGGTTTCACTCGATCGTCCTCTTCCGTTTTCTTCCGCAACAAAATCAAAATAAAATAATTAAAAAAAAAACGCGCTCGTCTTATTACGAAACAATACTCGTTTACTCCAACAGTGGTAAGAAAACAAGAAAAAAAAAACTAAAGAGGGAGGAAATAAACGTAACGTACAAAATACGAGAGAACTTAAAAAATATAAAGGTAATTAATAAATTATTTTCTCTTTAGCTACTGTAATTTTTTTACTTATATTACATCAGTAATTTGTTAATTAATTCTTTTCAAATTATTTATTTATTTAAATAATTGCGAGCAAGTGAATAAATCCTTTTTTTTTCTATAAAGAACTAGTAGTTTATTTTATAATAATAAATATGAATAAATTATTAAAAATCTAATAATACAACAAAATAAAAATACACAACAATTTCTTGTTGTTATTTTTCACACTCCATTTATTGTTTATTTTAAGTTGCTTTTATATATTTTCTACAGAGGAGATTTCCGTTGATTAATAAATAAATAAATTTAATAACTTTTAATTCGTCTCAAGTTTAATTTTTTTAAGTAATTTTATAGATAACTCTATAGATTAAATAAAAAAATAATTTGAAAATAATTAATATATATCTTTATTTCTGAAGTTATATATAGAATTTTTATATTTAATATTTACAATCATGGTTGATAAATACATCAGAAAATGGGTCTTTCTGCCTGTCTTTGTGCTGTTCTTGTCGTTTTCTTTAATTATCATGATTGCTACCGTCCTTGTCTACATGGTGCGCTAAGATTGATGAATTGTTAATGATGGTTTTGTGAATTTTGGATGAAAAAACATAAAAAAATAACTTAACAAGTTCTCTCAAAATTGTTAATTGTTTATGAATTAGTAAGCTATTAGCAACATAATAATGCAAAAAGAACGAATCTGAAGTGCGGGCAACTTTATGATTTTCAACTTTAAAACTTTACACTTTAATGTGTACATATACTGATTGATAAAACGGGAATATTTAACAATGTCATAAATAAAATAGCTAATACGTTGCAAGTTAAATCACTAAATCTCTGCTGTCGATCGTGGATTATATTAAATAATTAAAATTCACTTGGCCATGGTGAAAGCGCCGGGAAAATCCGTGGCCATCTTCACATCGGTCTTTATACATATTATGATCCCACGCTTCCACTCCTCGGGTAAGTATTGGGCTTTGTAGAATTAAAAATACGTATGATATATTTGTGGATGGGGATAGGGAGGGATTTTAGAATACTCCTAGGTATTCCATCATATCCCGGAGACGCGTTTTTTCCTTTCTGCAATGTTTCGAAATATTCATCTTCTGTAATAACATCAGGGGTTTTGGGGGAGGATTCTAGGAAAGAAGTATACCAGTTATTTATTACATGTATAAAGCTGTCGTCATAATTGTTATCGTTCATCATTGTGTATGTCTCTTTAAAATGTTGGCAATTTGTTGACCAACTGCTGTGTTGTCGGGTCTAAGATATTTTGTAGGTAGTCTGCTAAAAGCTAAGCTTTTTTATTTCTTCCCAGAATTTTTTACCGTGCATGTCATTGACTTGTTTGCAGCTTTGTACCAACTGGTCTGTTTTATATTCTATTATTAATTTCTGTATGTCTTTGTTTAATTTATTGAATTTAGTCTTATGTCGTTATTGTTCGTCAGTCTTATATAAATTTGTCTCTTGGATTTAATTAGTCTCAGTATAAAGTTAGGAAGGGGGTATTTATAAGGTTATTTTTTTTTTTTAATATATAGGTGTGTTTTTCTTAATGAAATTGGATAGTGTGTGGAAGAATAAGGACTCGGTTATTTCAGGGTACGCTTCAGTAACCTCTATAGTGACCTTTTCAATATTGCATTGACTATGCATGTGAGTTATTTTTTGTGGAATAGGGATGGAAGGCTATGGAGAATACAATGGAGAAGTGATCAGACCCGAGGTCGGGAATTAAGTGAACTTTTTGAATGAGGTGTCTAATTGTGCTTGTACAGAGGAGAATATCGGGGGTAGAGGATGGATTGTTGGTCATGATGAAGGTGGGGTTTGTGGGAATCCGGACAAAATTTGAAGCTGCTATAAAGGCGGAAAGGTGTTTGTTTTTCATTTTATTTAAATTGAAATCGTCGATAATTATTGCATGATCATATAACGAGGCTTTGGTGAATATAGTGTCTTCGATATGGGAGGTGGGGTGGATATATACTAGGAATATATGCAGGGTAAAGTTTTTCATTTTAATGGTACAGTGGATATATTCATTTAGAGGGTTGTTTATTACAGGAGGATTGGCTTTGCCAATTAGTTTGATAATGACAAGTGTAAATTGTTGAAACTATAGTCACTAAATATAAAATTCTGTTATACAAACAAAGTTGAAAAAGTGTTTTATTATAATCTTACACAATGTATAACGAAGTAGAAGCATCAGTGATCAGTAAGTGGCTTTGCCTAGTTTTATTTGGGGTCTTACTGCAATTACAGACTCTCCTCGAAGGTTATTATATTTTTTTACAAGTTTTTTTAATTTTTTACAAATATCTCCTTCACTTTAATTATTTATCTTGAGCTCAGCTTCGATATTAAAGCTTCGATATTAAAATTCACGATAATAACACGATTTACAAATTTCTGCTTTACATTGATTATTTGTCTTGAGTCGAGCTTCGACATTACAACTCCGATGACCATAAATCTTGCCGCCCTGTCTCCTCCAGAAAAAAAAGCGTATGTGTGTAGAGTCAAGTCGATTGTAGATATAAATAGAAGTTTTTTCGATCTAATTAAAATGAGGAATCGACGATGATGGCGGACTTGATTAATGTAGTCGGCTGATCATAATTTCATTATGTTAGCCGAAAAACGTATTAAAGCAGAAATCGATAGGTATTAAGTGCATGAATGGACCCACCCCCCAAACGCCGCCGCCAACCACCTCCCCCGCCCCCTCTCTCTCTCCGTGTTTATTTAATCCAGGGTGCACCCTAATTCCTCTGATGGATGTTTTCCTTATTAGATACCCTCTTCATAATCTCATTAACGTTATTTAAGTTGAACGGTCATTTTTTAATGCGTTATTATAATTATTTGATGGAAATATAGAAAATTATGTGGCTGAAAGGCTTCCGGGTCGATAGCCAAATCCTACAAGAACATTGTTTAAAGATTAAATAAATTGTCAAAAAATTTAAAAAAATGTTAAACCACACTTGTAAGGAATAAAAATTATAAATATATATATAGAAAACTATGATTAATTAAAGTGGAATTCCCAATAATTCCAAACAGATTTTTCTTTGAAATTTAATGGTACGTGTCATACTGGACTGAATCCCGTTCTGCAATTGAACTGCCACATTTCTTGAATAACTTTCTCACTTATCTCTTGGTGAAACATTTTGTACAATTACTGATGAAGGTTTAAATTAAATTACTTAAAAAAATAAGTAATGCGTTTGATTTTAAAAAAAACGACTTTCAAAAAATGATAGTTTCATTTAAATTGCAGTTGGTTTGTTTCACAATTTTTCTATATTTACTCGACTAGTTTCGCTTTTTAAGGTATTTTCAAGAGTTTTGATATAAAAATCTTTATTTCTGAGAGATACATTGAATTAAGATTTTTTCTGAGAGATACATTAAATTAAGATTGTTATTATATATATCAAAACTCTTGAAAATACCTTAAAAAGCGAAACTAGTCGAGTAAATATAGAAAAATTGTAAAACAAACCAACTGCAATTTAAATGAAACTGTCATTTTCTCAAAGTCAAGTTTTTTTTTTTTTTAATCAAACCCATTGCTTTTTTTATTTTCTTTTTATTTTAAAAATATATGAAATATTTTTGTGTACGGCAAGTTGATATTAAGATATAAACACGTCGCCGGCTGAATTTATATATTAACACTTGAAAGTGTCAACGGGGCACCCGAGTGGCGAGTGCCGACAGAGAGTTGCGCCCGTGTAGGTGTCACGCCTTTTAATTTTTCAAAACAATAATTCCACCGGATTAATAATGGTCATTGTCCGCGGAATATATTGGAAGGCGATTTTTTAATTTTTCACCGTCCTCCGTCTCCGGACGTCTTTCTTTTTCTCGGCGTGCACCCATACATTACGCCGATGCACATAATTTTCTATCCTCGGCGACGCGATGTACAAATTTATGCTCATCGTTTTTAATATTTCATAAACGCGCGCGTGTATACACAAATTGTGCTTTATATTATTATTATTATTATTACAATTTTGTAAGATCAATTGATTTGATTTGCAAAAGAATTTATTCAAATCTGAGTTGAGAATGTTTTGTTTGTTGAGAACGATAAAAGGCGCACATCATTCGCGTCCGTCGCCGAGCTCGATCATTTACATCTGAGATCGCAGCAAGGAAGGTACGTTTAATTAATTTAGTTTAATTGATTGATTTAAAATTAAAAAGAGCAGAGCTGTACTGACGAGAAATAGATTCAGAAACTCGTCTCTGCGGATGGCCTAATATTACATAATTTTTTTTTTTCAAGAAAAGAAGTTGCATTAAACAATATGTTAATCATAATAAATGAAAGACGACGCAAGCTCCATCTTTCGCCTAATTTCAAGTGGCATCGTCAACGATTTGCCATCACGCTAGATGAATGGTGGCTGAATATTTTATTAAAAGCAATACGTTTTTGCTATGTAGCAGCAAGTGTCCATTATGCAATTCAATGCCTGGAGGGGTACACGTTCGAAAAGTAGTTGTTTTAATGTCATTTATCTTGAGACACTCAAATATCTCAACAATCAATGATTTTATGAGAAAAAGTTTCACATAAACCCTCATTTATCTTGAGATACTCAAATATCTCAACAATCAATGATTTTATGAGAAAAAGTTTCACATAAACCCCACATTTTTAAGAGGGGCAAATTGATCTATAGTGGAAATAAGTTCCTATATGGACACCATGAGAGCCAACTTCATAATTTTAAAAGGGAACCCATTTTTTTAACACTTTAAGGTACTTACGTAACGTAGATCAAAACGTAGCTAAAGTGAAAATAATTGATTCTTTAATTTTGCCGGCGTTAACTTTGTGGTACATTTTCAATATAGTATATAAAGAAAACAAAATCCAATCCAAGTGGTATAAAAAAGTAATTTTGTTTTCAGTATATAAAGAAAACAAAATTACTTTTTTATACCACTTGGATTGGATTTTGTTTTCTTTATATATTATATTGAAAATGTACCACCTAGTTAAAGCCGACAAATATTGAAAATAATTGATTAATATTTTTTGCAGTTGGAAAAAAGGTATAGATCGAATTTTATTGATCATTGCCAGACATTTTCCTGGTTTAATTTCTTTATGATTTATAATTACTTTTAAATTCTTTATATTTAATTCATTTGATTTGTTTTGATTCCATTTTTTTTACAAATTATCAAAAAGTGACACTAAATAAATGTCGATGACCGATTTTTTTTTAAAAAAGTGTTTATTTAGTGGTTTACAGCACTGTTAACAGTATTGAAATACATTGTAAATACAAAATGTTAATTAAAAGCAATAAAATTAATTTCACCCATAAAACGTTCCGGCTGAAACGGATAATATATGCGTGCTATGCTGCACTATATCGATGTTACATAAAAAATACGTAAAAAAGGAAAGAAACGTACGAAAGAGGTGGGCAAAGCGCGATAATTTAAAAGATCTGGCCGGCCATAAAATAAATTGGACCGAATTTATGCGAGTGTCCGAGCTGTTAATTCCGGCGATTAAAATTCGATACTTTTATTTATTCGCATTTGCATTCGTCCCCTTATGTGAAAAATCATTAAAACTTTAATGCTCGCCTCGATTGGGACTAATCGCCCCGCACGCAAACACGGCGCGATCTCGAATCGTTTCCATGAAATACACACGGGATTCCCAATAAAATGCTTACATTACAGATATAGGTGTACCGTTTGCCCCGCGTCCGGTTTTGCTTTTCACCGTAAACACCTTCTTCTCCGCCAGTGAAATACTGGCTCTATGTGTCCTTAGCGGGTGGTATTGTGGGCACGTGAAGGGTATTCATGATGGAATGGTTCTTTGCTTATTTACATTTTCTAAACACGCTATTTGTCGGTCGATGCCAATATGTGTTACGGATTTTATTGTGGATTTACAACTCACTCTCTTTCACCAATGATGTTATACAAGATTATTGTACTGTTTTCAATTTTAAAATGGTTAATTTACCATCACATTTGGGCTGGTCAAAACCATTTCCTACAAACCAGTATCTGAGTAACTGACCTGTAGAAAAAGTTAACGTCAGAGTCGTTGGTTTTTAGATGGACTGTATCCAAAACCTTTTTCTACCATTCACCAATGTTGCCATTCAAGATTATTATACTGTTTTCGATTTCAAATTGGTTAATTTACTATTACATTACTGCGATGTTCAGGATATCCTCGAGAGACTTGGTTTGTAGTTCCTGAGGAGTCTGAACTTTACAAATCTACTGTGCTCCATGGATTCCTCCGCTAAGTCACATAACTGGTAGGTGATTTCCACTGCCTTACCCATCTTGTGAAGATGATACGTTATCGGGTAGTACCCAGTTTATATAGCTACCACAGTTTTAATGTCTCTTTTAGAAAAGGACAAGACCTTTTGGGTTCTTTCTGCCGAATACTGTATAAGCATTTTGGCTTACCTTAGCTCTGGTGTGTTTCTCCAGTGGGAGAGCTTCTGTTCATCTTCCCATTTTCTGGCCATTTGCTTGAAGAAAGCTTTGTTAAGCCCACAAGTAGGTTCTGGTCCCGTGAAGGGAGCTGCGACCCCGCTTTTAGCGAGAGCGTTTTCATTGCCCTCTATTTCCTGGTGTGCGGGAGACCACCATAAGGCTAGTCTGTTTTCGATTTTAAATTGGTTAATTTACTATTATATTACTGCGATGTCCAGGATGTTCTTGAGAGGCTTTATCACGGCTTTACTACTGTGAGGTACGACCAAAGCACTATTTTTGTTTCAGCCCCCCAAATTTTCCCGAAGAGTTTGCGGTAGATCCAGAAGGCCGCTATCGCATTTAAGAAAACTCTGTCTAGATGTGAGTTCAATGTTTTTTTTTTGTTCAGGATAACTCCTAGGTACTTAACCTCTTCGGATAACTCAAGCACCTGATCATTTAGTGTTGGTGCTACCCAGGTCAGCTTCCTTGTAAGATTACCATTGTTTAATTTACTTATTAAACAGTCAATATATAATGATTTAATAGCGTCGACATTGCTGAAAGAAGAATAGGTTTTTATAATAAATCACTGCATCTACAACAAACCTTCAGGTTTATGATTTTGATTTGTAAGAAAATTATAGGCAATAATGGAAATTTTTTCACATATTAAGAAAAAAAGTGAACTCTTTATTCTTGATGTGTGGTGATTTTCGCATCCTTTCCATTCAGTCTGGCAATGAGATCTACTATTTAACTTCCAATATCGAAAATACCTTAATAATAGAGATCTTACATTTTCTTTTTCATCCAGATATTAAGTACCACAATGCTCCTAATTATTACAACTTCACACTCTGAAGAATGAAGGGCAAACACTAATATGAAAAATAAGGAATGGCACAACCGAAAACTCACGCCAATAAAAGCATATTTATCAAAACAGTTATACATATTTTTTGTTTTTGTTGCTACTTTTTTCTCTTCTCCCCTACTATATTATTCCCTCTATAGTTTGTTTCTAGGAGTGAGGATAGACCATACAGAACTAAAAACTGTCTTGCAAAAGCACGTTCGAAGGACGAATGGCGTTCTCTGCAGTCTCTGTTTTAGATATATTGACATATGTTAGATAGCTTGGTGGTTTTGGCTTAGTCATGGTAGTATATCGGTACCATAAATAAGTAGTAAAAGGATATTTGGTTGCTATTTTGTTAATTGTTGAGAGTTCTATTTGTTACACATCGTAATTCACAATAATTCTGCTATTTTGCAGATTTTGCATGATTTTTTGATCTGTTTAGGGTTGGTATTTGGTTTTTGGATGTATGACGCGTGTACTGATTAATAATTCTGGACAGAAATTTGAGATGACAGCTGGAATAGCGTGATTTAGTCAATATCTTCTATCCCTCCCTCCTTTACCTTAGATTCATTTTTGTTTCTATGTTTTCTACTAATCTACATAATTTTTATCATGAGAATCCTTAATCCTGTTTTTTTATCCTTAGTTAACTGTTATCCATTTATAAATTTCTGTTGTAGTCCAACGTTGTTCAAGAGATTTGTATAGTATTTCGCATTTATTTAGGAGTGACTAACTTTTAAGTGGTTTATAGAACTGACCAGTAGACGGAAATTGATTAAAGTGAATTAAAAACACGAGACCAACCAATGATCTTGGCAGTCGATGCAAGCAGTCAATAAAATGCAACTGAATGTTTTTGATGAACTACTCTATATTAAATTGTAGAATTAGTTCGAGAAGACGACATGATTTTTGTAGCACAAAAGCATAACCCTAACAAAATCAATGTGACTGTAACTGTTTTAATTTTCAATTTAGTAAAATCCGAGAAAATGGCGTGATTTTTGTACAACCAAAACTAAAACAAGGTAATTGCAAGTGTTCTAAATTTAAGAATTTAAAGAAGACATTTATTAGTATTTGCTTTACATTTTACAATATATTCTTTCTTAATCTTATCCTCTTTTACCCGTATTGGGTGTCGAGTATACAATATATACATATACCAAAACTTAAACTTTTCTTCATCTCTCTCTTCCTCCCTAACCTCATCACAATTTTTAAACCTGTTTCATCCTCTCGCATCCATACTACTACTCTTCCATTCCCTTCCATCCATTCCTCACGTACCTCCTTACATTCCCTTCGACCCATGTGTCCCTTCCTTCTCTACAAAACATGCACCTACCATAATCTTCCCCCATTCATAGTAGAAAAGCAGGAAATGCAAGGAAGGATCGAAATAATAGGTACAATCCTATGTATAGGAGCTGACTAGTGCACGGGAAATAGCCTATTGAGACTATACAATTTCGTCCAAGCGCGGGTACCTAAGGGATACCCCCCGGCGAGAAACGACACTTGTATTGTGGTTTGCACCCAATAAATCTTCCCGAACGAGCGTAAGCCTACCCCAAAACAAACATCTTCCTTCTTCTCTCCTCCAACACACGGTCATGCCACCTTCTGCAGTTTAGTAAGGTTGGATCTTAATAGGCTATTTCCCGTGCACTAGTCAGCTCCTATACATAGGATTGTACCTATTATTTCGATCCTTCCTTGCATTTCCTGCTTTTCTACTTGGCTCCATTTTTCTTCCATCTGCGCAGCTACATTCATACCTTTTCCCAGCCACTCATTTACTAAACTTTCAGAGTCTCGTTCAGATATATTTTTCCGTTTTATTCTCCACTTACTCTCTCCTATTCCAACTAAATTAAGAAATTAGTGGACTGTATTTTAATATATATGTTTGCTCCCGAATTTGCATGGCAAGTTCCTTACCGGTTATTCCCTGTCGATTGTTGTAACTGCTTGGAAATGGATCCGCGGAGAATTCTTCAGCCGGAGACGACTACGTCTCGTGGGTCTTGCGATATCAATCACTAGAGATAATCTTTTTTTCACACACGATCTGCAAACGTTTCGAACAACTTCATTCGACTGCTCCCAAAATTGCTCAGCATGTCTCTTTAGATTAGTTATCTTTGAATTTAGATGTAGTAAAGATTGTGACAATTACAGAAAATACTTTTGCTTTTTAGTGGATGTCAAAATCAAGGAGGCAACCAAAATGTCTAAATCAATTTGGACGTTTACGACTGGACAACATGAATTATCTTTGATTACTATAAATCTACTACTCAATACAATTTGTTTTGCATGGAAAGCGTCATTGTACTTATTAAAAGATGATTGATATTTTCAGACATTGCATAGAAATGTTGTATTATTGATTCAATATACGGCGGACCATTTACAATTTAGCTTAATACTAGATATGTTATTAAAATATTAAGAATATAAATAATAATAAATTAAAATTACAAGAAACAATTAAAAAATTCATAAAGTTTCAGAATAAAAAATAATTTCTTGTATCGAATATTATTTATGTGTATTTATTAGTGACTCAAAGATTTAAAAATATAGAAATGTGTGAAGTTGATGACCTTAAAATACTCGTCCTCGAGACCGTAAACTATAAAAATTAATTACTGACACCACGAGCAAGCAATAGCAGAGAATTTTATTGTAAATTCCTTGATTAACAAGCGATCGCCAGCCAAGTGGACTGACTCGAGGCGCAATTCCGAGATGGTTTATTTTCATTAATTCGCCGTCTTAATTATTCGGTTTCGCGCACTCGGGATTTGCATAGAGCCTCGACGAGTTGATCGGTGAGGTTTTCTGTCCGTGGTGTATGTCGTCTCCGTAGGGGGTTGTTAATTAGATATGTCAGGACACATGTAGTCCTGCTGTTGTCCATACACCTTCCTCGCCGTCGCCAACACAAATTCTCGCCGAGAACTCACCTGGACATCACCACTCCGATAGTTTATATTAAATAGTCAGATTTCGATACCTGGACTCGATGGGGGCCCGACACGCAACCACGACCACATATTCATTCTCCAAACGGATTTTTATTCTGGAATTCACATCCAACGTGTTTCTCCGGCTATCCTCTTTTTTTCACTCTCTTACCTTACGGTTATTAATGAAAGGATTATTTCGGAATTAATATTGTAATTATTTTCGTCTGCCCAAACGGCTTCCACCGCGCCATTAAATTTATTTGTTTAATTTGTTGGGCCCGGGCCATCATTTATCCGCCTATTATCCGTCGCGCTTAATATTAATTTATTCAAACCGGCGCATTCTGTGAACCGTAAAACGCATTAAGTCAATTAAAGTCTACTCAAACGTAAACACTGATTATCTTCTCTTTTTTTTTCCGTTTCGTGAGTATAAGCGCGCCCCAATCCGGACGGGTTGCTTTGGTTTTTCTGTCTTTTCGAAACCACCTCGCATTCCAAACTCGTGTTTCATTTAATCGCCACCAATTTATATCTAACGTATTTTTTTTGTTTACTGTTTTTAATTAATAGTGCTATTAAATATACTATTTGTTCAAAATTCACGTACTAAAATTTAATTCGTTATTTAAAATTTTATACTTTTTAAAAAATACTGTTCTTTCAACAAAAAATTACGACAAATAATGAGTTTATGTTACACAATATATAATAAATTAATTAAATAAAGATAAGTAAAAAAACTGAAATATTTCATAAACATTATTTTAAAAGCCGCTTAGACTGTGATGTTAAAAATTAATGTACACATTAAATTTACCATCTCCCTTACAGAATAGCTCCAATTATTATCGCTGTTTTTATTAGTTTTACTTAAAATTAATTTATAATTATATTAAAGTTTCGTTATTACAAAATATATATTTTTTTATGCGATTCGATGTACGTTAAGGTAAAAAAAAAATGGTATCAGCGTCGGGTATAATATGATAGAAAGATTAGAAAGATAAAGTTTGAAGGTATGAAGTTTGGGGGGGTGATTCTTTCCGGGATAAAGTTTTAAGACTTGTTCAAAATGATATTAAAAATCCATCCCTTGACAATGTCCGGTAAGAGGTGACAGCATATATAGAGGGCAGCATCCCCCTCCCGCTCCCGCACCCTGCCCCGCCGCTCTCCAGCGCCCAATCAGTCCCCTTCCACCCCTAAAAAACTCGATCAATACATAAAAATTTCATATTGAAAATGATTGAGGGCGGTGGCTCTCGGACTGCTCTCGCCTCGCCTCGCGCTCTCGCTTTATTGGAATTTTTCATTATGGGACACCCCCGTCCTCGCCCCGCACAACCCTCACTTTTCTTATATAATTAATTGCGAAAAAAAAAAGTGGAAAAACATTAGTAATTCATGTTATTTGCTGTTTTTTTTTTCTTCTGTTGAGAAACGCTGCGATCGGTATCGGTGGATTAATCAATTGCGCGGTAAACGGCCGCAAAGTCGCGGTCTTTTTGTTTTTAAATAATCCAACGCCACGTAGTGACTACAAACAACATCCGAGCTACACTTTCAATGAAAACGGCAAAAAAAAATTACACGTGACTGCGGCCGCATACGAATGTTCCACTCTATAGAAAAGTCACACCAATAAAATTGCCCTCAACTCCAAATTTGTAGCGGCCAATGCTTATTCAAACAACTGAAATTTATTTCATTGCACCGCGCGATAAATTCCACGGTTTTAATCTGAAACATAAAAACAGCAAGTCTTTACTAAAATAGTGGACGTTACGAGACACTTTTAATTGTTTCATTCTTTTCAACTTCAGAAATATATGCCTAAAATGGTTAATAATTCAACATTTATCTAGAACTATTCAATTATGTAATGATTCCTAATTATTTTTTTCTAAATAAATCAAGATTTTACTTAAAATTTCTACTAGAAATTAATCAATCTACCTGAACATTGTTACAATTATTTTGTCCATGTTGAATATGTTTGTAAAAACAAAAAAAAGTAAAATATTTTAATAAATAGAAAAGTGTATTTATTCTCTTGGTCACAGCTATTTAAATAAATTAAATGATCAGGGTGGCTCCGTTAATCTTGGATCTTCCTACATCTCAAAAGGCGATAGTAAATGTCTTGGTTAATCTCGGGTAAGCAGATAAAAAAATGAAAATAATTCATTAATTATTTTCAAATAATTTTTATTTAAAATATTTTGAATTGAATGGTGGACATCTTTAACAGTTATTTGAATTTATTTCGCATTTAACCACTCCATCATTTTCCAGACGAAGAATGGGAATCATTAAAGACAATAATAACAGAGGCAGCAAAAAGAGTACGTGGGATAAACAAACAAGTAAAATACAAAACACAAAAAATGATGGACGATGGAAGTAAGAGCTCAAATTAAAATTAAGAAAGAAACATGGCGAAAGTACCTAAATAGAAGAACACAGAGCAGCTATAATGACTATAAGAGCGAGAAGAAAGGCAAATAAAATTATACTGATGGAGAAAGAAAGGATATGGGAAGAATTTGTAAACAAGATAGAAGAAAATGCATAAGAAAACCAGAAAATATTCTACAAGACACTTAAGAACAAACAAAAAAAAAAGACAAAAGACGAGTTCATAAAAATAACAGATGAAACAGGAAGGCTATGAACCAAACCAAGAAGCAGATGACACAACAAGAGAAGTCACTGAAATGTCACAAGAAGATGTAACAAAAGAAGAAGTAGAAGAAGCAATTAAATTAAAAAAAAAATGGTAAAGCGCCAGGAATAGACAAAATAATAGCTACAATGATCAAAAATATGGAAATAAATGGAAAGAATATACTATGAAAACTACTGAAGAAGGTGTGAAAAATACCAAAAGAGTGGAAAATAGAAATGAATCCGGAAATAAGACAGAATGTAACAATTATACGGGAATAACACTAATTGGAACTACTATGAGAGTTTACGAGAAAAGTATAGAAACAAGGATAAGACAAATAGTAGAAAAAGAAAATATCGGAAGCTCAGAGTGGATTCAAACCAAGAAGAACCATACACAACCACATATTCACAATGAAGTTAGAACATGGAAAAAGGCGTTCGA
The DNA here is from genome assembly GCA_963082785.1 of Philonthus spinipes. NCBI lineage: Eukaryota > Metazoa > Arthropoda > Insecta > Coleoptera > Staphylinidae > Philonthus > Philonthus spinipes. The sequence continues at coordinate 26,351,157 of OY720304.1, forward strand.
TAAAGTGCGAAGAGGGGGAATCTAGGAAGCTCTAAAAAGATTGGAAGTAAACAAAAAACTAATAAAAGCAACCAAAAACAATGCCCGAATGCTTGAGAAGACGGTCCTGTTAATTTATATTTATCCAGGTAGCATAATTTAACAGTTATTATTATTATATTATTTAAGTGAGTCAGGTGACAATTCAGATTCAGATGAAGATGGCATAGAAGTTACTTCCCTGGACAAAATTAAGAATACTGATGCAATTAAACATTTAAATATTATTCTGCAGTGGGTAACACAAAATAATCTTCTGCCAACAGATATTATAACGTAGGGAAAACTAAAAAAGATTGTTTACGAAAAACAGAAACGCAATATTCGGTAAGTTAAAATATTGAAAGCAAAGAAAAAGGTAAACGTTTTTTTAAATTATTATTATCATTGAAAGCCAATTACTATTTTCTTAGCCAACATTTTCATATATTCTATAGCACGGTTACGGCATACATAGACCTCATTAGGCCCTTAATGTTTCCTCCCTTTAGGGTGTGTATCAGTACAGCCTGCCTACTTCATCAAGATAGGCTAGCAGTGCCGAGGCAGGTAGATCCCTGATTTTCGCCATTTCTGGCCATTCCTCATCCAGTATGGCTTTTCTGCTAGACTTTAGCGCTGGGCAATATCCAAGGATATGCTCCGCGGTTTCGTCCTCCAAACAGCACCCTCTACATTCTGGTGATTCAACAATATTCTATAGCAGATAAGCAACATTATTTTATAACGGGTGTTTCAACCCACATTAATTTCTTTGTTTGTGTTTTTTTATATTATCGATGCTTTGAATCAGGGTTGTCAAGCCTGTTGGATTTAATTCCTATTGACTTCTTCAAGACATTCGACATTAACATTAATAAAGAAATTGGTTAGACATAAACTTAAAATGGTGATTTATTAAATTTATTTTATTGCCTAATTTTAAAATGAAATCGACAATTTGATTCCAACATGTAAACATAGTAAATTGAAGGAAGGTTATGAGAAGCAGAAAAAACCGATCAATTGATTATTGTTCGTATTTCTGGGGAATTGCTGAAATGATTAAAATATTACTTAACTCTCCGTTCTCTTCAGTTTGTTAAAATTGGCCACCAATCATTGTGTCCAGTATCATGTCTTTCATATATATATATATATATATACTTTAATGATGTTGCCCAGTGTTCTAAATATACAGAGTATTTTCTGTTTGCTGGTGATGTCAAATTAATTCTATATCAGATGCAATAAATGCGTGAATCTAAGCAAATGCTGTGATTGGTGTGAGTTAAATTATGGCCAAATGCCGATAGAAAATTAATAGATAAAAATTATGACACACTTTATATAGAAGAATGTTACAAGTTATTTTGACTTTACAAATTACAAATAATCCCTTATAATTTTCCCACTTCAACTCGAATTTCAAATTTTCTTTCAAACAGCATCGAATTTGTAATTTGTATTATTTATTTTGCATAATTACCTACTAATAAAGATTATTATTATTATCATTCAGCATAGTTTGGAATCTTTGTCAAAAACAGTTGGTTTTTTTCTCACAATTGTTTTATAAAGCGAAATAGCAAACAAAACAAAAAATATTCCTGGTTTACATTTGGAGTATTGTTTAAAAAATTGAGATGGTACTAACGAAATTTATAAGTTTAATACGCAGGAAACATACTAATCAAGTTTTAATAGATTTAAGCATAGAATAATCAACTCTGATGATCTCTTAGTTCAATTTAAATCGAGTTATTGACATGACACTAAAAAGATTTTCGGAAGCCGCTGAAGACTTTTTTTACTTGCTTGATTCTGTCTTCAAATTTGGGCAGTCCTCCACTAAAAACCAAAATAAAATAGTATTGTTCATATTTCCAATCGAAGACCCGAAAAAGCACTTTTCTGCTCAGGAGGCCGCCATTTTGTCTCAAAATCGAACTATCGACAGTATTTGCTCATTCTTAATGAATTACTGATTATTTAAGGTGATGGCTCCTTGGGATGCAGAAAGCATCATCCCAAGGAGCCATCACCTCAAGGGCCTTTTTAAAAGGTCTTCTACGGGGAGCTGTATCACCGACCCTCAGGATCTTTGGAGAAGTCGAAAAAAATCTAAATTGACAACAAATGTATGCCAAATAAACTGGTGTAATTGAATTTTATCTCTCCTGTTTCGTTTAAAAAAAACTATTTTTTTCGCTTTTTCTTTGCAGGTAGGCATCACTCCTTAAATAAATAAAAACACAGATTAAAATTGAATAACTTCAGATTCTCGACTGATTTCGTTATCAGCCCATTTTCAACTAAATTTTAAATTCTCTTGAAAATGAACCAGAAACTAGTCGAGAATTTAAAGTTATTTAATTTAATCTGTTTTATTTATTTCATTTTTATTTGTTGGTTTTTTGATATTATAGATATTTCTTATTATTAATGAATATATTTTTTATTACAGAATTTAATTTTCTTTAAAAGGAAAGCTCGAATTAATTTAAGATTTTTGTGACTTTAATAAATATTAAAATCCTGTGTTAAATTAAAGACGAAACAAAAAAGGTTTAATGAAATATACGAGCAACTATGGATAGTGTTGGTAAAAAATAATAAGAATACCTTAATTAATCTCGGGATTACGCCGGGCCCAGGCATTCTCGCGGCGAGGATAGTATTTGTGTGCGCGACCACGGGCAAGACAAGACAACTGGAGACACAAGACATATATCTTCTGTCTAGAAGCGCTAGACCGCTGTCTAGAGACAATAGGCAACCCATTAGGCAAATGAACGCGCCCGCGATATCCAACGGACCGACCGAAGCCTCGCTCCAAAATAACCCACCACACCAAGCCACTGATCAACTGGATGACCATCCTCACCAACATACAGGATAAAAGTAAAAAAGAAAAGAGCGCTTTTCTTTTTGTTTTCTTATTTTAATCGAGGGAAGAGAGCACCTGTGCGCGGACTGAAATTTAAAATCGGTTACGGTTTTCGTTTGTTTGAAGTCGGTTGAGCTAGGTAGGCAAAGGCAAGGTAGGTGATAGTAATCGCGAGTTCTAAATATGGCGAGTGCGTGCCTTCATTCGGGATGAGAATATGTGTACTTAGTGCGAGCAGTTACACACATGCACACGGCTCACGTGTGTATGGGAGAAGGAGGGAAATGAGAGAAAGAAGTCGGAGAAGAGGCGGAATGCCGCGGACTTTGAATACAATGTGCATATTTTTGCACATATCGGTCTCCTCCATCCGCATTTAAATTCGTTAAAACCGGAATCGTTATTTTATTCATTCTGTATATTGATAAATTATGCGCTCGCAGGCGGCCGATATCATCTGCGAAGTCTCGGTCCCGGTCCCGCACAGCCCACTCGATCAACTCGATCCGGGACCATTTGCCGTCCCGGTCCCTTTAAATCTGACCGGAAACGGTCCAAAGCTAAAATTGAAATATCGCACAGATCAAGATGTAATTTTATCTTTAGCACAATATTATTTTGGCCGCGAAACGAAATAAATTCTTTCCCAAGATTTCACTTCTAAATCTACTTTTAAAAATTACATCTTTTAAACGTCGCCACAAAAATAATTTAATAGAGTAAGGTCACGTGACCTAGCGGGTTATGCCGATCCAGTTCGCACCAAACTCTCCATTTAGCAAAGTTGTTACATCTCTGCGGGGTACATAATCATGTCGATAAAATATGTTCATCGCTTGACGTAATGGAAGGTCTTCAAAAAATATATATTTTGTTGATGCTAAATAAATCAGCATTTTCTGGAATTTGAGCGGTTAGCTTCAGCACCAATTTCGTTCCCTTGAAGTAGTGTAATTTCCTGTCTTGGAAGAGTTTCTTCTGGAATTATCAAGACTTCGATGTCCTCAATATTATGTAGAATCTCATATGTTGATATTCTGAGATATGTTACATAATTACGAAGGAAATTCTTAGAAGGAAGCTCAGGATGCATAAGAGAGTAAATGTTTTGTATCAACGGGGTTTCGTTGAAAGAAATCGAATGTGTTCGTTTAAGATTACCTTACTTGGGGGGTGAAGGGTTGAAATCAGGAGTTTACATCCTTATTTCAGACGAAATTTGAACAAGAAGCACCTAAGCGGCGCTCAAATCAGAATGAGAAGGAGGGAGCGTCAAGTACAATCGACACAAACCTCGTCTCCCAGGGATACAACGGCAGGCGCAATTAAAATGACGAGGTCCCAGGGATCCTCCCAACACTTACCCAACGTGAATAAAAGCGGTATGGTCTCAACCAATATTAAATATAGGCAAATGGGCATAATCAAACCGATGGACCCTCTCGCGAAAAAAATAAATAATAATAATAAAAAAATCCGAGATAGCGGATGTCATAAAGCAAAACATATTTAAATATTAAATATTTAAAAGAGAACCAAACCACGGACCAACTAACATTAGGGCGAATTGCCCATATCGACGATATACTCTGAGAGGATCTTACAATTTTGTCCAAACGGCTTTTTCAAAGAAATCCTCCCTTAAGTGCTTAACACCAATATTGTGGTTTTACGACAATAAATATTTTCCTTGCTGGGCGATGCGAATAAAAATGACATGTTCTGGATTTCATTAAGAATGCGCGTTTAGAGCGAGATGGGATGAGACGTATTTCTTAGACACTCGCATTTGAACGAAATGCTATAGTCTCTACTCAGAGTGACTTGAAAGAGTGAAAGGGCCCACAATTAGTTAAAAACCAGCGTGGAGACCTACGCAAAAACCTGGGTAATGGGGGATCTAAGGGTGCTGAGTAGCAAACAAATTCCCTGCTTAAAAAGAGCACAATGCGGTTCCCAGGAAGTCCTGAGGGCCCCAAATTAATTTTATTCAGACTGGGCGCTTGTATTGGAAATAGGAGGATCAATACACAACAATGGGGCACATTTTTGAGATGTTCTCAAGAGGAACCCAAGGAACTACTACACCTAGTAGGCATCCCGAAAAATTGAGAAGATTCGATCGAGACTAAACTATATGTTTAGCTCAATTCAAATCAGACTCAGAAATACAACAAATACTAACGAGTAAATAGAAAAGAGTTGTTGAATTATGCAATATTTTATTGATGAGCAACAGCAGATGTGCATTATGTAATTCAATGTCCGGCGTGGGTATTTGCCCGGGAAGTAGTTGTTTTAATGTACATTTGTTTAACGTACTTACGTAACGTAAGTCAAAAGTCACAGAGCTAAATGTGGAAATAATTTATTAATTATTTTCAAACCATTTTTATTTAATATACTAAGGAGTAGTTGAAATCCCAAAAGACACCATGGAGGTGCAACCCCATACAAGAAGTATAAGTATAAGAAGTATAGAAGGTAATTGCTGCTCAAGGCAAAGATGCCAAACAATCTCAGAAACTTATTAAAGTAATACAATGCAACCTGCACCACAGCAAAGCAGCTTCTGTAACTAGTTGCAGGAAGCTTGAGGTGGAGCAAGGCTGCATAGCATTGATCCAAGAACCCTGGGTCTTTGATTGAAGCGTTTATGGACTAAAAGTAATCAATAATAATGTTTTGTGTATTTCTACAGGTAAGCAGCCAAGGGCCGCTATTATCTACCCAAAAAATCCAAGTGCCATCTATCCGCGGAGAACCTCATTGTTATGGCAGCCAAGGACTGCTATTACGTACCCAAAAATGTAAGTGCCATCTTTCTACAACACATATCTACGGAGGACCTCATTGTTATGCAGGGGACACTCAGGGGAGAAGATAGCACAACAAAACATCAAATTCTTCTAAAGTTGGTCTACATCCCCATACCATCACCAACAAGAGGGTGGAATATAGTGAAATCAACAACATTCATCGTAGGATGTGACGCAAACGCACATCACTGGACATGGGGCTGTGAAAAATAATAGAGATAAGTCTATCTAGGAATTTATTATGTCTAATAATCTAGAAATAGAAAATAGCGGCTGTGAACCCACTTTTGTTGACATTTTGAGATATATTACATAATTTTGAAGGTAATTATTAGGAGGAAACTAAAGATGCATATGAGAAAAAATGTTTTGCATCTAGGGGGTTCAGTTGAAAAGATTCGTATGTTCACGATACCAAACGGTAATATTTTTACTCCTATCCCGAAAGATATTCTCATTTTGTTTGTTGTCCCAATCAGGTTGATTGTTTCCAAACGTTATCGAATGCAAATGTTGAAACCGTCGCTTGGGTTTCAACGATTAACAGATTACAGTAAAATTAAACAAGCAAAAATTACTGGCAATGATCAATAAAATTCAATCATTCCCTTTTCCCAACTGCAAAAATTCTGGTAATATGTACATCGAACATGAGATACTCCATAATAGTCGAGTCTGACTAGCACGTGAATGATTATTTCATAATCTGGGAACTGAAGATTAACTAGAAAATCGTTTGGAATTTTTGTAATAGGCTGCTCTTAAAAATAAGATCTATTAATGCCACATGAATTTGTACAAGATAACTTTTTAGAACGAATTGACACCCGTTTATTATTGCACAATAATTTCTTTAAATAAATTACTTTGCATATAATTAGCGGAAAATTCTTAATGTTTTTTTTACATTTTTAAGATACTTGTCTTTTCATTGGCCGCGTTTAACAGACGCCACCGGTAGTGAAACTAGCCGAATGTTAAAATTCAGCTATTTTCATCAGTTAACAGCAAATAACTATGAAATACAATTTATTTTATAGGTTCAGTTAATTTCCTAAGTTCCCTAGTTTATAATCATCAATAACTGAGTTTTTCGACAGATTAGCACCACCAGTAAGGCCGATGGAGTCTACTGAATGCAGCCATTGTCTTATGGTAGTCTTTATCATTGGGCGCGTTCAGGGAAATTTTAGACATGTAGCGCTGCAGCGAAAAGCAAACACGCTTTCGAGGTTAAGGACGCTCACGAAAATATGGCGGTTTTGTTTACAGCTTCACGACTTGAAAAGCGATCCAGTGGAAAAAATATATGCTTTACCGCTTAATAAAGCGCTGCAGCGCCACACATAAAGCGGTACCGTTCAGCGACACCGTTTTCGTAAAGTGCTGCAGCGCTATATTTCACTGAACGCGCCCATTGTTGCTGGAATTCTTGAGTCCTAAATAATACGCATTTAAAAAAACGTTATTTTTTTCTCGATAGAAAAGAGTATTCATTCACTTGATCGCAGTTATTTAAATAAAATTTATTTGATTTTATTTAACTTTTTTCTATTGTCACTTTGGACATTTTTTAACTGTTTTCAGATTTATGTACTCACGCCATAAATGAGTAATTAACTGTTACGGTTCCAAAAAAATATTGAGCGGTCCTGTTTTCAAATTGACATCCTATATAAATAAATAGAAAACAGTATTCATTCCACTTGGACAGAGTTATTTAAATATATTAAATAAAAATGATTTGAAAATAATTAATAAATTATTTCCACATTTAGCTCTGTCAATAGTCACAATAATTAATAAATTATTTCCACATTTAGCTCTGTCAATAGTCACAGAGCTAAATGTGGAAATAATTTATTAATTATTTTCAAATCATTTTTATTTAATATATCCTATATAAATATTCACGTATCTGTGGCGAAACTTGTATGACTAATAATATTCCGTCAGCTGGTTGTGGTGATTATTTAACTAATTAAGTATATTTTTTGCCCTTTCTCCTACTTCTTGTATATAACTACATATATATTACATAAATTATGTGCTTAATTAATTTCTTACTTAACCCGTAGTGACATTTTTTGTATCTAATTCACGATAAATCGCAATTTATAATGAGTACATAGTTATGTACAGTAAGAAACGAATCTTCCAATTATCTTCACATAACTCATCAATAAAACTCAGTTTAATTCAGGATGATTTAATTAAAATTAAAACACCTGGATTGTTTCAATTATTTGTATTTTTTTAAGTGAAACAGACAACAAAAATGTTTTAATTTTAATTAAACATCCTGAATTATGTCTGACTAATACTAAATTAAACAAAATTATTCAAATGTATTCCCGAAAGAATCGTTTCAATTAATTTCCATATCCACTTTTCTCCCATAAAGAAAAAAAAACAGCAAACATTACAATAATTATTCAAAAGCACATTACATAAAATTCGCTATAATAATCATTAATAACGTTTCTTTTCCTTAATTACAACATCCACACGCACATATTTCAAAATTAATTGCAACCTTTTAATAATTTAACAATCCATTGTTAACTGTAGTTATGTCCACATTTTTTTTTTATTTTCGCGAAGCCGGACGATAAATCAAATTAGCATAAATTAGTAATTAAGCAGGAGATTTATTCTTATGGATTTTCGATGACGAATACTTCTATTAAAGCCGAGGCGCGTCGCCTCTTATTTATGTTTATGATAATGAAAGTTTTAATGGCGATTGCCCAACAATACATTTAGTTAATTTTGGATGGTTAAAACAGTTTCTGAAAATACTAAAAAAAAGCAATCCAGCGTAATGAAATATGAATATTAAGATAAGGAGATACACACACACATGTGTGTTTTGAATAATTTTGCAATAAATGTTTGTGGAGTGAAAAAATACATCAATGTGTCATGTTATGTTGAGATAAATACGTGAGAGTGTTTTTTAAAAATAAATTTGCATATTTTATTACCTTTTGTTGTTGTTTAAATTTAATTATTATTTAAATGTAATTCATAATAATTTTAACATCACTATGGTTTAGTTTAGTGTTAGGCAAAATCGAGTAATAAATACTTTCCCTTGCTCATGGGTCTGGGGAAAGTAAAAAAACAATTAGATAAAAAAATAATAATAATAGTTTCACTATTATTAAATTTAAATTTAAAAATATTTTTGTGTTTTTATCTAATTGTGAATATGCAGTTTCATCAAGTGACAGCCTTAACCATTGAATTTAAAAAAAATCAATGTCTGCTAGGATTTTGCTTTGAAAATAGTGGTTGTAATTTAACATTTCCATTGCAGAATAGCCCCGAATATTATCAACTGCTTTCAAGTTTCCTTTTTTTTAAAATTCAAATAGTTTTTTGTTAAAATAATATCATTTATTGTATAATTTCAACAGAATATTAAAAAGAAAGAAAACATGGAAGGGTACAATTATCCTTGGAAACAGGATGTTTCTATTTCAACAGGAATGATTTTCGATAAATGTTTCTGATGAAGAATAAATTGACAAAAGTAATTCCGATACTAAATAAAACTATTTCATCAAGATGCATTAATATGAAATCAAATAGCTATTAATATCAAAAATGCGATTAAGTTTGTAAACATTTTTTTCTTCGGCCTTTAAAGTGGTGAATTTTCAAAATTTGGATAATTAAAATAATACATATTAATAATTTTTAACAATGGTGAAGGTGTGTGAATTGTTTGTGTTAATAAAAGAATAAATTTAATTTAAATCGCAGAAAAGAAATGTAAATTGTTTACATTGCGTTAATAAAATATTGAATTAGATGCGACTTTCGGCCTGTGTGTGTATGTGTGTGCGTTATAAAGCAGTAAATGCATTTTTACGATTCCGGAGTGTTCCGCTCAGGCGGCTCGAAAACGGGAATATGGAAATATAAGTGTTAATATTTATTATCAATATCTCTGTGTTTATGGTAACAATCGTGAATCATGGCCGAATAAAAAGGAGGAGAGAATTTTTACGAGACCATACGATCGCAGAGATTGCGTTATAGTTCCACTTGATGCAGGAATAAAGTAACGGATGGCTCTTGCCTTCGGAATCATCGAATGGAAAAAGGCGGGCCATTATTTGTTTAAAATATTCCGGCGAAATGGACGGCTTCGCCGTGCCGCGGATAGATGGCTCCACTTGGGCGATTCGGGAGAATTATGTTTCGGTATGCGGAATTCCGACTCGTAATTTTTTTAATATGTAATGGGAAAGCGAATGAAATACTCTTTTATATTATCATAATGGGAAGATATACAAAATTAGTTCTAAATATATTAAAGGTATTTAACTATGATGTATCTTATCCCTTCATTAATTGTCATATTTGCACATTTATAAGAAAAAAAAAGGGTTATAAAAATTAAAGTTAATTTATATTATTAAATAAAAACAACTTCTAACATTGTTTGTATAACTTGTTATTTTAGTTTAGTGACTAGAGCTTCAAAGCATAATTGTCAAACTAAAACACTTTTATAAATAAATTAAATAAAAATGATTTGAAAATAATTAATTAATTACTTCCACGTTTTTCATTTGTGGCATTTTTACTTACGTTACGTAAGTAGAAAAATGTACATTAATACAACTACTTCTCGGGTAAATATCCCACCAGACATTGAATTACATAATATACACCTGCTGTTGCATATCAATAAAATATTGCATCAAGAAACAAGTTTTGATCCGAGAAAAATTTAATGCAAAAACAAACAAACAAAAAGAATGCTACTTAATATAAGGCTATCTGCAGACGCGTGTTTCGGGATCTATCCCTCGTCAGTACAGCTCTGACTCACATAATTTAAAGATTTCAATTTCAATTTACTTTATTAACGGAATCTCCATTTCCAAATTACATTATAATTACATATTAAAAATTTTATAAGAAAAGTGTGACGCTCTAAAAAGAACACAAAACATATGTATAAAAAAAAGGCAAATTACCAATCACAAATTGATGTTAAATTAAATTAAATCAATCATATTATATTAAATTAAAACAATGAAATCTTCTTGATAATGGCATTAAGTCGAAACTAGTTCAAGTTAAAATAAAGCCAAGTGAATTTAATTTACAAGATTAATTCAATGAAATCAAATTAAATTAAATCAAAATCAAATCAAATTAAAAGAAAAACAATTGAATTAAATTAATTAAATTGAACGAAACGTTAACAGATCGAAATGGACTCAGGAAAGGACGCGAACAATGTGTGCTTTCTTATCGTAAATTCACAAAAAATCTCTTTTAATAAAATAAAATAAAATAAAATAATAAAAATGCCCTTGTTTTTTTTTAATTTAATTTAAATAACTGTGAAATATTGTTTTCTATTATTATCAAGCCCTTGTTACAATATTCCAGGCGACATGAAATATGCAGCAAAAAAAAAATCTGAAATATCCGCACACATTAATTATCCCCCGAGTGCGTGAAATGCAAATTGAATCGGTGGAATTTTCTGGCCGGCCGGAAAATGGCCGTTGATTAATTCCCGTTGTGCAGCCGCGAGCGGCACCTTTACAAAACGGTGTCGGTGCTCCGGCTAAATTGCCATTCTGAAAAAGCAAACAGCGCGCCGCCGTAAATCAAATATTACCGACAGCGAGGTATCACTCGTGTACTTTATTTACTCAGCGAAACTTTGTGTATGAGTTCGGGAACATTATCCCCGAGCAATATGAACTTTGAAAAACTATTGTCATTAATATCCGACGACGACTCCATCCCGAATTGGAAATCGGTTACCTGTCACTGTCGCCGAGATAAACGTTTCGCATTTGCATTTCGCTCCCACTTCCCATTTTTTCGCCCGCTACCCAGGAGAAAATTAACAGGATGGATATTTCTGAAATTCTGTCAGTTTTGGTTAAATGATGGGAAAAATCATAATTTCCAATTGATCACGCGTCTAAAACAAGTATACAAGGTGGCCAGAAAATGTGTTTCTATTCTTTGATTATTTTTTTGATAAAAATTCTAAATAAAAAAAAACTTTGTATTCTTTCACGTAACATCTCACGAGGCTGTTAAAATATTAGAGGAGCCTCTGGTAATTAGAATTATTTTCTAAATATTTTGGAAAAAATCAATAGAACTTACAATCAATTACACATTTGTAAAATTTAAATGACATAGGTGATAGATTAGGGGAAACTTTAACAAATTAATAACTTCTTCAGAAGCAATTTTTTAATAAAAATAAATCTGACAACTATGAATTTTTTTAATTAAATTTCACTTCACTTTGACTACGCAGTAAAGAGATCAGTACGCCAAACAGTGCATAGTTTCTTTTATAATATTGAACTACAAACGTTTATATATTTATTTATATATATATATATAATCGATGTCCCCTTTAACCAATTGGTGTCGGGGTTTTTCTTCATTGTCTACTTCTTAATGACTCTCCTCCAGTTGTTTCTGTCCTTAGCCATTTTTTCTGCTTCTCTTATGCTTATTCCTCTTTCTTGTAGTGCCTTTGTTACGCTGTTTTCCCAGTTTTCTATTGGTCTTCCTCTTCCTCTGTTTGTAGTTGTCCTTGCTTCCCATATTTCCTTTACAGGAATTATTTTCTTCATCCTCTGTATATGTCCCCACCATCCCAGTTGCCTTTCTTCGACATATTTTTGTACATCCTTTGTATTCAATTCTCTTCTTACGTTTATTTATTTATTAATTTATTACCCAACAGATACAGTACATCCAATAAAAGGGTAACATCAGTTTAACAGTAACACAACATTGGTATATATTAAATAAAAAAAATAATAATAATAACGTTGAACAAAGTATTAAAACAAGTCAATAATCATGAAGTCATACCGAAAATGAGCCGTTCCAGCTTATATAGTTTTATGAAAAGCAAATTAATTTTAAGTAAGTATTATATAAATTTCATATTATATTACAAACATAATTTAAAATTGTTTTATTTTACAGGTGTATGACAAGAAACCGTAAAAGTATTTTAATTGAACGTGATGATATTGTACGATGGAGAAGGAAATACCTAACCACAATTAAGAAATACAGAACTGAAAATCGTCCATTTTTTTTTATCTAGATGAAACATGGCCACACAAAATCTAAAGAGTGGGTAGACATTAGTATCAAAAACCGACGTCATTCACTGAAAAACTATCGATGGCTCTGAAAAATCCACCAGGAAAAGGCAAACGCCTTATAATTCTGCACGTTGGATTTAAGCTGGGTTATGTTGATGGAACATTGTTTCTATTTGAGTGTAAAAAAACTGCGATTACCACGACGAAATTAATGCTATGGTATTTAAACATTTCTAAATTGTATAACCATGTTGCCAGATAATGCTGTTATTGTAAAGAATAATACATCATACCATAGATAGATAGATAGATAATATTTGGGTGGCCTCATGGCCTGTACCACTGCGACCTTTTCAGATCTACTGTGGATCCCATGTATCTCATCTCATGTAGCTCTAGCTTCACATACTTGATTAGCCCAATTAGCCCTGACAGTGAGTCTTGGGTGTACTTTTCTGGACTGGGTTTTGTGTCCCCTATCTGTTGATATCTAATACCGGATAGGGCCTCACATTGGCACAGAATGTGAAGGGGGTCTTCTTCCTCTTCTTCACAGAATCTGCAGATCGAATCTTCAGATAGGCCTAACTTGCGTATATGCTTGTTTAGCCTGCAGTAGACCTACAATCTGACCATTTTCCTGTCTTGTTTGAGGAGGTCTGTTGTTAATTTTGGCGTTCTTCTTTTGAGGAATACCTTCGCCTGCCTAAGACCTGGTGTGCTCGTCCACCAGATTTGGGCCCGTGCCTCCGTCCATTTTTCTATGGATTGTTTGACTGATACTTTAGTGATACCTCAGGAGGGTTGCGGCCCTATGAATGGCTTTGACGAGCCTTGTTTGGCCAATTCGTCTGCCTTTTCATTTGACCCGAATGCCTTGGGATCCACACCAGTGTCACTTTTTTCAGTACTCCGACTTCATTGAGAGCATTTACACAGTCCCACACTAGCTTGGACTTGACCTGTGTGTTTCCTAGTGCTCTAAGTAGCGCCTGGCTATCCGAGAATATGGCTATAGATCGACTTTTACTGTATTACCATAGTTTACATCATACCATAGTTGTAAATTAGAAAAAAATCCAAAGAAAAAAGATATGCAGCATTGGCTACGATTAAAAAATATCTAATTTTATGAAGATATTGTCCGGTCTGAACTTGCAAGTATAATTAGTTTGCAAAAAGATAAATAAAATTTTTACGTAACTGATGAAATGGCTAAGTTTCATAATTGTGTTAGGGTTGCTACCGTATCATTGTGAATTGAACCTAATTGAGCTAATATGGACTCAAATCAAAAATGAAGTGGCATCTAAAAACCAAACATTTACATTGGCAAATGTAAAAAAAATATTATTGGAAGCACTACAAAATGTAATAAGTGGAGATTGGGAACATTGTATTGAGCACGTCATTAAAGACGAATTAAATGTCCAAATTGGATGGAATAATTAATAGAATTATATTTAATTTATCTTGTAGTTGAAAATTTTAGTTTACAATAACGTAACAAATATTTATTATGTATATCACACAAAAATTAATTAATTGTTAAATGACTATCGACCACAGATCTTTTTGTCTGAAAATTTTATTAAATCAAATTCTTCAATTTGTTGGAATAACATAACCTATAGCGCGCGGTTACTTCTATTGCCCACATAATTTTTCGATAAAAAATTCAAAGTACTTTAGAGGAGAACAATTCTCGATCAGATGGTATTACTAAATAGACAGATTTTCACAATTTAAAATTCAACAATTATATTCATTGCCATTCTCTTACAAGGTATCCCACAAGGTTCGCTACTTTACAATATATATTGCTGTGATATACATAACCAAAACCCAACATATTTTAATCCTTCAAGGTATTTCCTACTTTTCACTGGTGATACTGCTCTTGCATCCCATGCTACATTAAAAAAGTATAATTATCCCTTAGAAAATTCCTTGATGCAATACAATACTGGTGTTCAAAGTGGAGTATGAAATTAATCAATTAAAATCTCAACTCTCCCTTCTCTACCACAAAATCACTCTCAGTTCACCAGTCGTGTCCTTTAATAACATCCCAATCCATCCAGTATATTCCTGCAAATACATTGGTATCCTAAGGGTACAGCATTTCAGGCGATTTACATATAGAAATCTAAAAAATTTATCTTCACGATGAAAGGGACTTATAGATAACAGCAAAAATGAAAAATATCAAATATTTATGATATACGTCATACTTATTTCATGAGTAGGATATAAATACGAAAAACCAGGCTGAAAGACCACTGGTCGATAGCCAATTAACAGATATAAATTACATACATTTGAGTTTGTTAATGTTTATTACTTATTTTGTATACTTTCTGTATATATCTGTTAATAAAGATTATTATTATTATTATGATATACGTGTTAAAGTAGAATTTTATTTTGTGAGTGGAGATAACTGATTTTAACTCACAAGTATTTATCTTTTGTAATAAATGGTATTAAAAATTAAATAGTTTTAGTTCTTTAATTATTAATATTTGTTCAATAAATGTAATAAAATAATGAATTATTATTGATTTTTAAATGTTATTTCATTGTATATTCGATTTTATTTAAATAGTATTTCTGAAATTATATGAAATTGCCGCCAAAAGTATCTGGTGATTTTTCTGGCGACTTTTTATATTGTAAATCGGGCTTCGATACTTACTCCTCCTTGTTATTAAACAGACCATAGTAATACGAGACAATAGCAGTTAAGTGTTTCCAGTGAAGCAACAGTCTATGCAGTATTGAAAGATTTTACTTGCAAGAAAAGTTCAGCTACTGTATGAAAATGATAACGTGCATAGAAGTATATTTTGTGACAGGATTTTAGATCAATTGCGGGAAGAACTAATTTTTTTTTATTTAAAATTCTGTGGAATGATGAATGTACATTCACTAGATATGGGGTATTTAATTGTCATAATTATTATTTTTGGACAGAAGAAAATCCTCGGGCGGTTAGATAAATGGGACATTTTCATTTAACGTCTCGCTTGGTATTCTAAATGTACGTGTAATTTGGCACTATTTCCTTCATCATAAGTCACGTAAGTACGTTAAACAAATGCACATTAAAACAACTACTTCCTGGGCAAATACCCCGCCGGATATTGAATTAAATAATGTACACCTGTTGTTGCATAACAATAAAATATTGAATAATGCAACAAATTTTTATCAGAAAAATTTCAATGCAAAACAACAGAAAGGACGTTATTTAATATAAGGCCATCTGTAGACTGAGTATAGTTGAATTAATTTAATTAATTTATTTATAGCGCTGACTTTTATTGTAAAATAATATGCACATTTGTGGCAGCATAAAATGCTTTTTGAAACACTAATTAATTCTAATATAATTAAAACAAAATCAAACTCGATTAATGTAACAACATTTAATTCGTTAAAAAAATAAGTGTTCGAGTTGATTTCGGTAATTTATTAAGTAAATAAACGAACTTTTTTTATGTCCTGATGTAGTGGACAGGCAGTGAATAATAAATGCGATGGAATATATAAATATGTTATTACTTATAATGATACGCTTCGTGAAATATACATGTTCCGTTCCCTAATAGTTGCGTTCCACAAATAATCATACACAAACACTTCACTTACGTGAAAAAAAAAGACGAGAAGTTTTGTAAATATAATTATCGGGCATGTGTTTAATGAATAACAATTTAATCAAATATTTTCCCAAATTACACAATCGACGTGCTGGCGAGTTGTTTATAAGGAAGATTATCGATTTGTTTATAAATAAAGTTATGTATTTAAAAAGAAGAAAAAATAATTGCTGCATATATAAAAACAGTACATTTGAATAATTATTTCAAAGCTAGTGCGTGTCTTAATGAGTAACACTGATGATTCATAATAAAGAAAATTAGGTTTGATGACCATATTTGCGAAATAAATAATTACCGGCGAGTCATTAATCTAACTTAAACACCAGATGTTGTTTCTTAGAAGCAGAAAAAAGCAAGAACATTAAAAAAGAGATTAAGCACTGTTAATTACAAACAAAATCCCGCGCGACGATTACGATCATTTATCCGTGATTAATCACCGAATCTCCATCCCGGAATGAATGATATAAACAGAAAAAAATCCTCTTTATCGCGTCGAAATCATCTCCTGTAGGTGATATCCGATTATTTCTATTAACGTCCGAACATAAATCAAGATCAGAAAACGGGTCAGAGAGCCTCCGTCCTTTTTTTACGTTCCTCTTGTTCCCCTCTCCACGTGTCAATTAAAATATTTCCGAGACGTAAACGGTGTAAATAGTGAATAGTGAATAGTCGAGCGAGTCGATGTTTGATGTTGATGGTATTGATCTTTCGCGAGTTAATGTTTATGCGCTTCGGGAACGGTTGTAAATTTGAAGGGGGTAATGAAAAAGGTGAAGAGCAAATTGAGGTCTAATGCTAACGCGTCGGTTTAATCAGTAATAAATCAATATTTATTTGTGCTGAGACGGAGTCGAATGGGCGAACCCTTTACCGCGAGCACGTGTTGAAGAAGGTCAGGACGCGATTCGAGTGCGCTTTATTGCCGGCAACGGCGGTGCCGATTTGTTTGTGGTGCTAATTGATTTCGAAACTAGGAAAAATACGTTTGCGTTGCTCAAATAGGGCGCATTCAGGATTCATTTTAAACATCTTTGGCTAAATATCAGAACTTCAAGAAAAGTTAAATTATTGCTTTATTGGTTTTTCTGACGATTACATCAAGTGAATGATGAAGATATCATTACTTGTAATTCACACGCAATCTTCAATGAAATACGTCTCATCTATTTCGTAAAAAATCATGTAAAAGCACTTAAATAAAGTATTATTATTAAAATAAATTATATTCATTTTTTTACAGATATTGTATAAAAATAATGATAAAATGGCTGAAAGACCGATGGTCGATAGCCATTTAGTTAGTAATAATATTATATGAAGTGTATTGTTTTTTTTATATATATATATATATATATATATATATATATTCAATGACCCTTTCTACCCATATGGGTCTAGGGTTGTATATATTGTTTTATACTTAATGTAAATTCTGCAATAAAGATGATATAATAATAATATTCTTGTCCTTCGCTATTCAAGTACAGTACAAATATTTTAAACAAGCAAAATTATTTTTTTTAAGGTTAAATAAATTTCTTTAACTTTGGGGGTGGTGACAATGGTGGGGACCATTGTCACCACCCCCAAAGCAGTATATATAGATTTATAAGATTGTACTTTAATTATCATTCTTCCTCTGAAGAAGCCACAAAAGCGCGCGAAACAATCATCGCGAATAAAGGACGAATTTATATTTTGAAAGTGTGCTTATTTCAAAAAAAAAACATTAAAATGTTAACAAGTATTGACTTTCAAAAATTAAAAGCCTCAACAATTAAGTTTTATATTGTTGATTTAAAGTTTTTTTTCCTGAAAATCACTGAGAAAAGTGGAAATAAAAACTTTGCATTAATATTACATTAATCTTTTTGTCCACCACAAATAAATATTTTGAGCAATCAATAATAATAATCGATGGTTGAGGCTTTTACCTGATGAAATTCCATTTTTAAATAAAACAGCAGTTTTTTTTTAAGTTTCACACAATTTATTGTAGAGACACTGCTACAATTGTTTCTCCAATATAACAGCGTGGTGATTAATCATCTATTTGATGATGCCACTGTGTTGGCGATACAATGTCTACAATAAATTTTGTGAGACTTATAATAACTATTATTTTATTTATAAATAGTGAATTAATAATGATTTATTTAATAAAATTGTGTGTTGTTTATTTAAAATAAGATATTTTTTTGTAGAAACGAATTTTACTTTATTTTTGGGAGTAACATAAAAACTCCGAAGAAAGTTATAAGTATCACAAAATTTATTGTAGACATTGTATATATTATTAAATAAATAGAAAAGAGTATTATTAATTAAGTTCTCACTTAACCCGTGGTGAAACATATTTAAATCGATATATATATATTATTTAAATAAAACTCTTGGTTTGTTTCACTATTTATATTTTATCAATCCTCCCTGAAGATGACCAACGGTCGAAACTAGTCGGAGAGATAAAATATAAATAGTGAAACAAACCAAAAGTTTTATTTAAATAATATATATATATATAGAAAAGAGTATTCATTCACTTGGTCACAGTTATTTAAATAAATTAAATAAAAATTAATTGAAAATAATTAATATTTTTTTTCACATTTAGCTCTGTGACTATGTCCGGCGTGGGTATTTGCCCGGGAAGTAGTTGTTTTAATGTGCATTTGTTTAACGTACTTACGTAACGTAAGTCATAAGTCACAGAGCTAAATGTGAAAATAGTTTATTAATTATTTTCAAATCATTTTTATTTAATTTATTATTAAATATATTTTATATTAACGCTAAATGTTATTTTAATATTCATGCTATGTCATTTTTCAACATTCTATTTAATGGAAGATTTTAATACTGTTCCAATTTGCATCCTTTGGAAATATTCATAAGTATTTTCTAAATACAATGAAAATAAAAATAACAATGATTCTTGAAATCATTTTTCGTGTTTAAATAATTCAAATATTTTCGGATCTTTATTGGTTTATTTTATTCATCGTAAATAGTATTACTATTTTTTAACAAATAACATCATGAATTATACAGTGCTTTTCAAAAGTCCATAAAAATATATAAAATATGAAATATAAATATTTCAGAAAAATGCTCTGACTCGTTTATAAAGTAAACATGAATAAATTATTAAAAATCTACCAATAAAACAAATAAAACATAGATTAGATTGAACAGCTTTAAATTGTTTTATTAATAATATTAAACGTAGATTTTAATTTTTAAATTACTATCCTGACATAAACTTTTCAGCGCCCCCACCCCTTTGCCCCTAAGGGCTGGTAATCCGAACTTTAAAAATTCAAATAGCGGTTGTTTTCTATTTTAATTTTTCAACCGATTTTGTTATTTTTTCTTCGTTATATTCAGAATGAAAATATATATTAATTTTATCCCCACATTACCCCTATCATACAACACCTTTGTATCCCTCAAAACCTTAACATTACTCCTAAATTCTCCCAACCTTCATTAACCATTCATCAATTCATATCATTAAATTTGCAGACATAGACAAAGACGTTAACAATCATGACCTTTAGGTAACAAGACAAGAACTGGACAAGGACAGGTAGAAAGACCGATAGTCGATAGCCGTTTTCTAAGGACAACGTATAACATATTATATTGTTAATTTATTGTATATAAAATTGTCTGCAGAAATAAAGATGTTATATATAAATCTATCAATTGAGGCTACTTGATTTTTTAAAGTTGGGGTTACCATCCTTTAGGGGCGAAGGGGTGG
This sequence comes from Philonthus spinipes, assembly GCA_963082785.1. Taxonomy (NCBI): domain Eukaryota; kingdom Metazoa; phylum Arthropoda; class Insecta; order Coleoptera; family Staphylinidae; genus Philonthus; species Philonthus spinipes. Next base: position 26,371,448 of record OY720304.1, read on the forward strand.
GGGCTGAGAATGTATGTCACGATAGTAATTAAAAAATAAAAATCGAAGTGTCGGAGCATTTTTCTGAAATATTTTTATTTATGATTTTATAGAAATTATTCGTTACTTTTGGGAAGCACTGTACATGAAAATACGTTGCACTTATGGTGGATGCGCCGGGATCAAAACTTATTTACATCTAAATTTTGTGGAAAGTAAAATGAGAAGGTTTTTTTTAACCAGAGCAAGAAGTAACGGTTGTTAAACGTTGAACATAAGGGCGATCGGAGAAAGGCCTTTTTTGATTTACTCTATTTTTTTTTCTCTCTCAAATTTTTATTGTATTAACTAAGCTTTCGGGATTTTCTCATTGTGTGGCCAATACACGCAATGGACTACAAATATGCAGTTTTTAGAGTAAAAAAAAACTGGAGACATGCGCGCTGTGTTTAAATATATGCGGGGCCTTCCTCAGCCCCATCAGAGAGTAAGAAATATAAAAATAGTAAATTGAATTTGTGGGGTCATGCCGTTGCCTTTTTTTAAATTTTGAAACAGAAATACTTTTTTGGACTTTGAAGGTAAACAAATTTTGCCAAAAAATTGTTGTTTTTTTGGTCAAACGGCTGCCATTTTGCTTTTGAGTATTTTCTTTTAATAATCCGGCCACGGTAAATTCAATTTTCTAAATTAACTATTTCGATATAAAGAAAACATAACTTTTTTATAAATATTTTTTTTATTTCTGATACTCAGGGAAGGCTGAGGAACGCCTAGCACAGAATTAAACAAGGCTCGCATGTGTCCGGTTGGAGACTAAAGCGGTTTTGTCAGTTGGATTGGAAAAACAAAACCCCATCTCAAAATATTCATTCGACTTCGAGAAACATAATCCTAAATTTGACCCATTTTTCGGCCGTTAGGTCCAGAACCTCCCCTTAAGAATTATTATGTACAACGTGAAAAATTATGGTGTCATTTGAAAAAAAAAAAGGTTGACTATCACTACCTTGACATTTGTCATCTTATTGTCAATTTGGTGAAACCATTAAATAGAGAACTTCTTGCCCTTTACAAATATATAAGGTTTGTTGTAGTTTACTGTCAAAATGAAAAAGTTAGAATGGACTGACTGAATCACCCTGTATATTTAGAGAAGCAGCATTGTATAAAATATTTAAAAAATAAATTCATAACAATGAAACTCAATATAAATAAATTCCTTTTCTAATACGTGTATCAGGATTTATACCTCATCGGTAGAACTTTGTTTTAAAATCCTTATTATGAGATGTAAATCCTACACCCATATGGGTGAAAGGGTCATATATTATGAGATGTGTATAGAGAAGCAGAATCGTACATAATATATAAAAAATAAGTACACAACAATGAAACTCAATCTAAATAAATTCCTTTCTAAATGATAAATCGAGCTAAATGTTAATCCAAATCAAGATCAAAAATATAGCACATGTTTTATTAGCGCCCATTATTATACACAATTTTTTTTCTATAACGCATAATTAAGAGAAAGAAAGTGGACTCATTACAATTATTTTGTTGTTGTTGCTTTAAAATGTGTCACTTGAATTTATGCACGGTTCGAGTGTCACGTCAAATTAGAGTTTTCATTAGGAGATTCGGAGCTGCCGCCGCTGCAGGGACAATGGCGCGGGCGGCTTGTTAGACACATGGCGGCTTGAATACATTATAGGCTGTGACGCAGCAAAAATTTAATTCGGTCTGATTGCTCATGTATAATTTGATAATAATCGGACAGGTGAGGAACGGTCCGATTGTTTTATTTCAGACGGGAAACTCGTTTGTTTGTTAATTGTTTCTACCAACATGAAATAAAAAAAAAATGAAAAGACGGAGAAATGTAGTCGTTCGCATTAAGAATAAATTAAATGTTACATATACTGAATGATGAAGGAAAAGAGGATTTAGTTCAAGTAAGTACATACAATTGCCGCAAAATTGGTGAAATGTAAACTTTGCGAGCGTGCTGATAGAAAACTAATTTTTTGATGACACTTAACTTTTCACAAGTTGTTCCCCCATTCTTTAGCTACTTTTTTTATATAATTTAAAGCCATTTAGAGATTTTCGTTTTTTAGTTTACATTTTTTTTCCATTCCCTTATGATTATTTTCAAATGTCGGTTAAAAAAACTAAAGCCCTTGATAATAACAGAAACAACGTGGACTATTTAGTTTATCGAAAATATATCATTTTCATCCATTTTCATCATCAAGCCATATGAATGTCCTCTTGAAATTAACATTATGCCTTATTTAAGGAAGCCGTTTTCGACGTGTCTGCGTTTAGATTGAAATCACCGTGATTAGGAAAGAGGTAAAAGGATGCGGTTTTCAGTATTGCATTCTCAAGGAACGCAGCTACATTTTTACCAAAGACTATTTTCTTGTATCATATGTAGCCCTCAGAAAAAAAAATCATAAATTTGAGCATATTTTTTTAGCAATTTGCAATGGTAAACTAAACTAAGTAAATTCTCGACGAGGCTAATATTTTCACAGATTATTCTCTCATCTTTAAGCTACATTTTGGTGCAATATGAAGCCATTTGGAGATTTTTGCATTTTCACCAAAATTCGACTTTTTTCCATACCATTGCGATGTTCAGAAATTTCAGTAATTTTTTTTCTCTCCAAAAATTCACGTGGACTCTTAATAATACCAGAAGACTATTTAGTTTTCCGAAAGAAAATCATTTTCTGTCTTTTTTCAAATATAGCTCGGCAACATTAACACTGGGCCTTATGGAAACGATTTAATGGAGGACCGGCAATTAGCTGCTTCGGACGTGTCTAAGGTTAAATCAACATTACAAGCTTAAGGATAAAGATATATTTACGGGATTTTCAGTACTCGATTCTTAAAGAATACAGCTGTATTTTTGATAAAGATCGTGTCCTTAGCTCATTTGTAGCCATCGAAAAAAATATCGCAAAGTTATGCAAAATATTTCCCCCATTTTTAAAGGCCCACTTTGCCAGCCAACTGACAGAAAACTAATGCTCTGAAGTGGTTCAAATCCTCAGTACTAATGCTCCAATTATTTAGCTATATTTTGGTATAAAATGAAGTCATTTGGAAATTTACGCATATTCACCGAAATTCTACCTTTTTTTTTCAATTCGATGATTTTTTTCTTAAAAAAAAAATTGATAAAAAACACGAAGATCCTTCATGATGCTACAAACAACGTATACTATTTAGTTTCCTCTAAAAATATCATTAGGGATCTACCGAACTTTAATGATATTTTGCGAGGAGAAAAATCCTCCTGCACCCATTATCAGAGGAAACAGATATGAAAAAAAACTCCTTATATATTGAATATCGAAAATAGTGTGGGACAACTTGTTCGAATGAGAATGTTTCAGAGAAGGATGCATACTATTGGGGATTTATTTTTAAGCGAGCCACTAGTAAGATAAAGGTGATAAGTTATCTTAAGACATTAACATTTTAATAATGCCTGACGAAATATCAAGTAAAATGATTGCCGATGTTTTTGTTTTCAAGGTACAAGGTTAGGATTGAGAGAAGATGTTTTTTCAAACTTTTTTTAAGGAAACCAAATTGGTAAGGCGGAATGTGATGTTCAACACGAGGTATACGTTGGTTTTTATATTGATATCATTTTTTTAATATTTGAAGCAGGCTAATTGGGCAGTAGTTAGATACGTCTAGTGTGTGACCATCATTTTTTGTTAGGAAATGATATTCTTCTGATGCAAAATCCTGTATTTACCGAAATTTATTTATATTTTGGGATTAAACTAAATAGTCTACATTGTTTCTAGCATCATGAAGGACCTTTGTGATTTTTTTTTCAATTTTTTTATTGAGAAAAAAAAATCATCGAAATTTGAAAATATTCTAAACGGTATACCTTTAGATTATTTTTTTTAAAAGGGTATACCTTTAGACTATTTTCAAATTTCGATGATTTTTTTTTCTCAATAAAAATTTGTAAAAGAAAAAAATCACGAAGGTCCTTTGTGATGCTGGAAATAATGTAGACTATTTACTTTAATCCCAAAATATAATTAGATTTCGGTAAATACAGGATTTTGCATCAGAAGACACTGATAAGAACAAAAAAAACTCACTATGAGGATTCAACAAGGATACATAATTTAGAAAATGTGAAAAGTATTTTCAAAAATCATTGTAAAAATCGTAATTATATTACAGTACTCAACTCCGTCTTGTTACAACCTTGACATCTGTGCGTAAACACTTTCCACTTCTACTATATGTGCAATATTTAAATTCAAAAGCAAAATTTCACTTCCCACATGAGTCTTATTATATGCAATATTTAAAGTCAAATATTTGTAATCTTTAGAATATGTTGCAAGGATATTTATAGTCAAACTTTAGGAATTGTAGGCGTATATATTTGTTACATATTGAATATGTCTGAATAATACCCAATATTAAGCAGCATTGAAACAATAACTTTCTTTGCCAAATATTGGATTATACCATGTGATCGAAAATTTTCTCCTCTAGGGTGCTTTGATTTTTTTATTTAAAAAATGATGTTGGTAATAAAAGTAACTAGCGTGTCGTTACTTTTATTACCATCACATCAGGTTATGTTATTCTAATGAATTGAAGAATTTTATATGATAAATATTGACATATGTGAAGTTTTTATTTGTTTTTGGTAAAAAAATGTAAAATAAAGAAATAAATTAAAGCACTTCAGAATAGAAAAGATCTTGTTTTATTTGTTTTTATTCCCTGGTACCAACAATATGCAAAATAAAGAAAAAAATTAAGACAAAACTTCTCGATCATATGGTACAATGCATCTTGATGCGATTGTATAATGCAATGCTTGAATAGAATATTTTTTTAAATATTTATTATTTGTAATGCGTAATTTATAAAGTATGATTTTGGAATTTATTTTAATATAAAACTGTTTATATAGAAATAAATTTGCAATAATTTTCATTGCTTTACATAATTTAAATTTCAAAATATCAAAGGTGAACCGCATGAAAACGTCCCATTAGCACGTTTAATTAACCATAGGCGCGAATGTTTACAAAACACAGCCTTTTGCAACATGGATGGCATTACGGTCTTGGCGCTCAAGTGTCGACGTTATGACTCCTCAACACCCGATAATGCGTAAAATATGCCCATTTCTTTCCACCAACCTGCCACGTAATTTATCGCGGCACAGGCAATATTAGCTAATTAAGCAGCGAGTGAAGTGCGCATGTGTTACTCGGCAAAAGCGGGCAAATGAACAAACCGAAAAAAAAGATAGAAAAGGAAAAAGGAAGGGGGCCTTAATAATGCCCAGTTTATAACATTAATCTGATCGTGCATCTACATATTACGGCGTGTCTCCAGCCTAATTAATGTACACACGTGTGATTTATGTTTGACTTTGTTAGGTCGAAGAGAGACCGCGCCGCTCTTAGCTGTTCTTAACCGCTCTTAGCTGTTTAGCCGTTGACCGCGCACACAAGTCACTTCGCGCGCCAGATAATGCCCGCCTGCCTTCTAAGGCGTTAGATCACCGCTGATTACCGCCGTAATTAAATGCTGAAAACCATGTCCCATTTACTAACCTAACATAATACAATCCGCCGTAAATCAAACCGTACGCCGTCGTCCCCCGAGCTAATTAACAATTAACTATTTGAACTTCGAATTCACCAAATTATCAACGCTTTTAAATACGCACTCACACCCTCGCTTAGTTAATTTTTCAATTCTGGATATTTCCCGTAATGTAATTCAAGCAACAAATAATTGTGAAGCGGTTTAATTTACAGCTATCCGGCTTGATTTATCTAATTGAGTGCGGTGTATTATGTTTCCGAGATTTCGTAATTTAATGGATTCCGCTGTAATTTGGGAGAAGAGTGAAATTTATGGTTAATTATTTAATTTACCTAGAGTGGAAAATAACTTATTCTCACGAAATTTACTGAAGTGGAGTTTTGTGAGGTCCGTCTATAAATTTATATTAGCTAATTTCGCAATTACAAAAAGAAAAATAACAGGGATATAATTAATTCTTTCTAATTTGATTTAATTCATTTTTATATTAATAATGAATTGTATATGATATAAATATGTAATATACTCGTTAAATTTACATACATTATACTACGATGCAATTACCTGTATTTTTACAACTAATAATAAATTGATTATTGGTAAATAGTTACGAAAATTTAGAAAGGTAGGCGGCTCCTACCTTGTCTATCCGTGCAAGCCGCCACTCTTTTAATCCCGACACTTTCTACCCTCAATAAATATATGTGTGTAAATTTCGAATAATAAATATTTATCTTTGTTCCTTCGTTAGTAAAATGGATACGGCATATATATATATATATATTTTTCCATTTATTTCGTTGTTTATAAATTGGAAACATGTATCGCGCAATATAAGATTTAATAAAAAATAAAATATCACAATACGACACGAAATGAACAAGATTATCTAAGCTGCTGAGATATTCCCCAAGGAAGCCACAGAATTACAAGCTCGGCGTAGGCAGTGAAACATGTACTAATAATATTTTACAGCATTCGCTACATTTCCCTTCAGTAATCAATGTTTTTAATATTACAATGCAACGTAGAACTAAATTAATGAAATAATTTCGTCGCATGAAGAAGAAGCGAAATAATTGTGGCGATCAATTAAAGCTTATATGTTCTATATTTACTATCGAAATATTTATATTTAATATTTGCTATATTTACAAAAAAAAAAAAATATGTGTGACAATGTAATGGTAAGCTTGCCTATTTGGTGATGGATAATTGTATATTTTTCTAATATCTATGAATTTATTAAAGACTTTATTTTTTTAAATTATTTTAAAGAATTAAATAATCAAAAGGATTTAATGAAATGTTCAGCCAGCATTCATCTAGCGTAGGGATAACTAGTGATGGCCATTTCGGTTTTTCGAACCTCATCAAACTAGTCTGTTCCATGAGCAATACCTTGATGGAGGCGGCTGAACGGAAATTGTGTTGTGATTATATACCCGATATTAATCATAATAAATTAAAGACGACGCAAGCGCCATCTTTTATCTAATTTCAAGTGGCATCGTCAATTGAAATTAGGCAAAAGATGGCGCTTGCGTCGTCTTTAATTTATTATGAATAAAAAGGATATTGAATCACTGAAAACGTGGTGAAAAATATTTATTCATGATATTTAATTAAAATTAGATTAAAAATACTTATCCACGGGTTAAGTGAGAGAAATTAATTAAGCATATAAAAAATATTAATGCATTAAAAGCTTTCATTTAAAAGCTTTTTTTTCAAGTTTGAGATTAATCATCAAGATGGTTGCGATTGTAACGTGCGTAATTTATAATAAATGAACACTATAGTAAGTCACATCTAAATTAGGCAAAAGGTGGCGCTTGCGTCGTCTTTAATTTATTATGACTATAGTAAGTGTTTTTATACCACAATTATTTATTGAATGAATTTATTTCTATGATCAATAAATAAATTCACGACTTAAGTTTCGACGTTTGACAGTCATTATCAAGTGACACAAACTACAGAAAAAATATACAGATATAAAAATTATTTTGTAATTTGTATCACTTGACTGTTAAACGACGAAACGTAAGTCGTGAATTTATTTATGGATCATAAAAACCCTTTAAAATTAATGGATTCATACAATAAAAAATTGTGGTACAAACTTACTAAAATATCATCAGCTCTATTTAAGTATACCTACAATTAATAATTGTGGTAAAAAAAACGTTCATTGATTATAGTTTGAGATTAGTTTCTAATTGTTAGACTTTTCATTTCAAAGTTAATAAAAAATGTAAGTCGTTAGCCATTTCATGTAATATATGTGAACATAAATCTAAAAAAAATACATTGTAAATAATTATCTATATATATATATATATTCAGTGATCTTTTCTACCTTTTCAGGTGTAGGGTTAAAAAATAATTATCTAAACTATGTATAAATGTTATACGAATAAAGATGTTTAGTTAGTTAGTTAAGCCTTACACCGAAAGGTAGATAGGCAAAGGAATAAATAAAAAATAAAATAAAAATAGTTAGTTAAAAAAATGTATTCCAATGAATTTAAATGTATCTCTTAATCCTTTAAAAATATATAAAAAGAGATATTTAAATCTTAAGAAGTATCCAACGCCAATATCCGATTCACGTTATGTACAAAATAAAAATTCATATATTCGAGGTGGTGAGCATTTTATTAACTACACATGCACACGTAAACGCTTTAATTCGAGGATATTGCGACGAACTCTTTGAAAAATTCATATAAACCAACGCCCCCGACCGGTCGGAAAAGTTTAATACCCGGCCCGGCGGTGTGCGGGAATGATACATTTTAATATCATAATCTAAATTCAGTTTTAACGCGATAATAAAGTTGCACTACTAATGCGAATAAAATACGGGGTTGCGCGGAACTTGTTTGTTTACTTCCCTCACCGGTAAATCCGCGACCGTTTCTTGCCGAGAATTATTTTTATCGCGACATTAACATCATTATTCGCAACGGTTAAAATTATTTAGATTTAAATATTAAGATTATAAATATAAATTGTTATAATGACGATAAATAAATAAAAAAAATCATTTCACAAGACAATGGACGACATTAGCGATCAAAACCTTTTTGACACAGCAATTGACAAGGACAGACGCCTACAAAATCATGCGGAAAGACCAACGGTCGATAGCCAATTGGCAGAAGAATTTATTTTTATGTTAGTTATTTATTGTATTTATTTATTATTATTACTTGTTAAAAATAATCTGCCAATAAAGATTTATATATATATATATATATATATATATATATATATATATAAATAAAAAAATAAAATGAAACAAAGATGATTCACACATTTGCAGTTATTTAAATTACAATGAAATTAAACAAGGAAAATTTCTGGCAATATCAATAAAATTCCATCAATTCCAAAGGGATTCGATTGATCGAATTTTATTGATCATTGCCAGAAATGTTCCTTGTTTAATTTCATTGTAAAAAAATAAATGTTTTTTACAGTGTATTATTTCATTTCATCATCTTCTTTGGCGAAATCGAATAAACTTTTCTTCGTTGCAAAAGTTGCTTGAAATGCACATTTCGATCGTCAAATCACTTTAAACAAGAGATATTTTAAAATAAATTTTGTTAAATTTTCTCATCTGCTACTTGGTGAAAATATATTCTGTCAATTAACCAGATGGTCCAAAAGGAGATGTCTTGTAGTAAGAGTTTATACAGCAGTCGTCCCTCCAACCTCGTTAATCAGTCTCTCTACGTCCAGCAAGTATACCGCGTTCTCTATGTCTAGCAAGATGTTGTAGTTCTTGTACATCTTGCTGGACGTAGAGAAGCTGTCATTGGTTTCTTTTTGATTGGTAGTTTCTTTGCAGAATTTATCGAGTTTGCTGCTTGCTGGACGGCGGTAAAATTTGTACGGAAATCAAATTACAGTTTTATGATGAGATTTGTCTCTTCAACCACCCCCTAGATGTGATATAGGATAAGTCGTTCCGTGATTTTTCCAAAGCCAAGGAGAATACTTATAGGCTTACAAAAACTGTAGAAGATATCCAAAGGAGAAAAATCTCAACACAGCCAAGTCTTCCTGTCTTTTAGGTCTTCCTTCCAGCCTGCTTTAATCAGTCTGGTGACTCTGCTAATTGCGCTGTCATTAAGTACTTTAGTACCAGGTTCGGAATGTCATCATAAGTGGATGATTTTATATGAAGTGATTTTAGAGCTGATTGCACTTCTTCCACTGGGAAATTGAAAGCCCGTCAGTTTTTTGAAACGACTTCCTTTGACGTTGCTAGGGATTCCTTAACGGCGGTGACAGTCTCGGTATCTGGACTGGTCTTTGTTAGAGAATTGGCTCTTGAAGGATCCGTGATAATATCAGCCTTTTCCTCTTCAGCGAAATAATACTTGTTGTTCTTCTTGGTGGGAGCGTTCGGACAACTTCTGCGACCACGCTCCTTGAACAGCTTCGACATTTATTTTTTCGACGTTGGCTTCTCCAAAATAATACCTGTTATCATTCTTGATGGGGACGTGCGGGAAACTTCTGTGACCACACTCCTTGAGCAGCCTCCATTTTATTTTATTTTTCGACGTTGGTTTCGTTTCTCTCAAATAATACTTGTTGTCTTTCTTGATTGAATTGGCTCTTGAAGGATCCGTGATAATATCAGCCTTTTCCTCTTCAGCGAAATAATACTTGTTGTTCTTCTTGGTGGGAGCGTTCGGGCAACTTCTGCGACCACACTCCTTGAGCAGCCTCCACATTTTGCTTTTTCGATGTTGGCTTCGCTTATTTATTCTTCCTGGATCCTACAATGACTCCCCTTTGTAAAATCCTGATTATTATCAGGATTTTATACTTGCGATGTTTGATTTTTTGTTATCAAATTTTCGTGATGTTCTTCTGCCGCACTAGGATCTTTTATTGTTCGTGGAGGCTTGGATTTTTTATTGATGTTTCTGATTGATTGTTGGAGTGGACTTCCCTCACGGTTCGGGTTATTTCCTCTGCTACCTTATCTATTTTATCGTAATTTGCATTCTCGTTCGGGGAACTGATGAATGATGTGACTGTAATCCAGTTACTCAAGAATTTATATATAATAAGATAGATAGAGAGAGAGAGAGAAATATAGAACTCGACCTGCCACAGAGCACTATACAGATTGGCCATCTATAGACTGTATTGAAAACGTTGTACCACTCACAGTTGAAAACACAAGTAAATCGTGGAACATATCGCTCAATGAATGACGCATTTTTTTTTTAGAAAAATAATGTCGCTAATTTATTTATTAAATGCCGTTTTAACTCAACAAAAGTGTGGTGTAATATAAACTATTATAAACTTTGTACAACACTAAAAATTTAATGTTATGCAAACAAAGTTAAAGTGTTTTATTTAATTTATCAACAATGTAAATTGTGAAAAAAAAAAGAAGTATAAACCTTTAAAAACCACCAAAAATCAACATCTACGTTTATTATTCATCACAAAAAAACACACCTCTTTATAGAGAATAACAAAAAAATGAAGTATGGTACGAATTCTTGACTTCTACCAAAAAAAGTTAATCTTGTTAATAACCAAGATTAATTATTTATAATCAACATATTGTCAATTTACCTGTAATACCTCCTAAGACTACGTTTTGGCTGTTTTGCCTTGTTTGTGGAAATTCATTATACTTATGGGTAATATAAATGTCAATACCCTCGTTGCAGAGTAAGCCCGGGATATAAATTATCCTTTTGCATATGACTGGATAAATATCTAGTGATAAATATGTTTCACTAAGTGTTTGATGAGTTAACAATCAAAAATTTACTTTTGCATATGATTTAATTTGTTGTTTATTTTCTCACCGCATCCCTGTTAAAAACAGAATATTTTTAGCAAGTTAAAACTTGTTGGTGTGCGATTGTGTGAATGTTTTTTTTTTAATTAAGATTATAAAAAAGAAACGTTATCATATCCTCCCGTTATTGTCCCCTGTGTTTACGCTATAATTGTTTCTTTGAAGGTTTCATTCTCAGGAAAACGATTCTGGATTAGATTGTGTGTACACAACGGAAATTAATTTGATATGATATCTGCGGCTTGGATGTGCATGTATGTTTGAGTGTGTTTGGCTGTGTGTGTGTGGGGGTGATAAGGCCGCAGGGTTTGGAGAATCAGGAACACACGTGGGGTCGGATCCACGGAGTCGGAGAGCCGGAGTCGAAGTTCAGGTGAGCCGTAGTTGGAAGTTGGAGTTTGGAGTTGGAGCATTACACACACATATGTGCAATATGTAGGTAGGTACGAGTACAGTATACCTACACCTACCACCTACCAAGAGAGAGAGACTAGTTACGGGCCGTTGCCGGATAATAAGGGGTGCGGCGAAACGGGACGCAGAATCTTATTAAATTGCCCGGGCGTCATATCAGCCGAGCCTGCGTTGCCAGGGAAACGGCCGGGACACTTTGAAAGTCTAATGCATACATCTCACACCTCCCCCGACCACCCCCAAATGCCACCCTTTCCCCCCTCCCTTCTCCAACCGCCCGCTCCAGCCCCCGTCATTTTGTTTTCACCCATTCTTCTATTATAGAACTCGCGCACTGTCTCTCAGTTTTTTAGCTCCTTTTACATTCCGAGTGTCGCGCGACGTACGCCGGAGTATCGAATGGAACACACACACACACACACATGCATACCCACCCCCCAAAAACACCCCCAGCGCGCTTCCTACCCATTATATTGGTGCGAGGCTAAAACACCTCGATACACTGTTTTATTCATCACTTCCTCTTTCCCTAGCATGTCCTCTAAAAGACAAATTCGAATTGCCGAATATATCACATCCTCGCCTTGCCTGCCTTGCCTTTGCCGCACACATACCTTGCCGATCAATAACTACAAAACATATCAGTAAATGTTACACAATGCCCATTTATCACCACAGCTGGGAAAAAAAAACGAACGGGAAAATGAGAACGGTGCGCCCACTTTAAATTTATTTCCAAAAGAATTTCCTTCCCTAAGACCCGGCGTCGTTACAGAAATTTTCTACGTGGGGAAACTCGTTCGCCCGGAATTGTAATGTTTTCCAAATGCCCAAGTTCATTTATATTACACTTTATGTTTCTGCTCAGTATCACTGCGAAACCGGGAAAAACTAAAGTTTCGTATTTAAGATTTCAGAATGCGCCATTAAAAGAACTGGAAATGCAATAATAAACACGAAATATTAAGATTTTGTTACTTACTAAGAAGTTGCAAAAACTTGTCTTCCAGGATTATTCCATTAACTATGGCTGAATTACTACCTGGTAAGGAAGTAAGGGATATAATTTAAATCACAGATAATGGCTAGATCGGTAACTGAATAGGCTTTTATTTTTCTTGTTTTTGTGGCAGGCACCTAAACACTATTTCTGCTAAACATAATAAATAAAAGATGTAATAAGCGCCATCTTTTGCCTAATTTCAAGTGGCATCGTCAACGATTTGGGTCTACAAGGTAGACGACCGAAAATCATTGTTTCGTCCACTAAAGGAAGGCAAACTTGTCCTGTTTATGAGAACAGGAAACGAAATTCATTTTATTAAATTGATTGGTTTGATTGGTAATTGATAACATTTTTCGATAAACTAAATACCAACCGATCCGTTTGTGTAAACGTATGTTACCAGAAAAAAATTTAATAAAATGGATTTCGTCGTGATTTTCTCTGAAAGCAACTTTTTTCTATTTTAAATAAAGTGAGTGAGATAAATTTTATTGACATCACAAAGTATCATTTAAAATATTTTCGTTTATAAATAAAACGAACCGACAAAAATCGGAATTTTTGATAGTTTAAGTACCATTTGTTCAAAGGCGATGGTGGTAATTGATTTTTTTTCTGGTAACACGCGTTTACACAAATGGATCGGTTGGTATTTAGTTTATCGAAAAATGTTATCAATTACCAATCCCAAACTTCGTGTTTCGTTTACTACAGGAGGAGTTTACTAGAATCTGTTGAAATATTGACATGTTGCAATTATATTTAAGTTTTATTATTCGTAGGTTAAGTGGAAGATCAGTAAAAGTTTAAGCTGACTGAACTTCGCCTACGCTCATGACATTTCATTTTGTATTTTTTCTGTGATAAATAAAGGTATTATTATATGAAAACACTTTGTACACTTTTCTTCACTTATTTAAATAATAATAATAAATAAGTGAAGAAAAGTGTACAAAATGTTTTCAAGAAATATAAAAATAATATCTTCACGAAACTCACATTTAATTAAAGGTATTATTATTATTATTGATTTGATGTATTGATGTAAATATAAATATAAAATAAATAGGAAAAACGGATAACCATTTTTATTTGAATAATTAAAGTCCTCACAACTAACAACCGACATAAAGAAGATTAATATTTGATTAGGCAAAATACAAAGTAGTGTATTTTGCCTAATCAAGTATGTAGCGCTATTTTTTTGTTTTCAAATATACGAAACTAACCATACTTCATGTTAATAATAATCATTCTGACAGTCAATTAATTCCTTTTTTTAAGCCAGCAAATTCCCCTTATAAATCTGATAACAAATTAATACAATCATCGCCAATTATGTCCGAAAGAAAATGTCACTGAAAATTTATAGCAGAAAATTACCATCGAATTACCTATTATACATGCGTCAATTAGCCTTTACGTAAGAAAGAACTGGATAATTATTTGGCATATCCTTTTTCGGGTTGATTTCAAAATTTATAACCGCAATTAAAACGATTCCCATGCAAACGATCTATCATTACGGCTAATTTAATAAAAAAATCGAGGTGTGCTAAAGCGTAAAAAAAGACAAAGGGTACTTAATCTAAACTTGTGTGATGGTTAAGTTTGTCGTACTGAGAATAATTATGGTATAAAGGGTTGGTGTATAATAGTGTACAAAAAAGGAGTAGAGGAAAGGAACAAAAAAAAAGTGTGGATCGTTTATTTTTGTGCATTATCTCGGCTATTTAAAAGCATATTGATTCCTAGTTATCCGCATCAATATGTAATTACAGCGAGATCGAAACCATTAAAAGAACAGTAAATGATAAATGTATATATGGGTATAATGATTGGCCGGCGGTGCTGTATGAAATTTGAATGATAATCGGTACGCATGGGGTTCGATTAAGGTGATTAGTGTAATCAGTATGGCCCGCGGTGTGTGCATGATACACTCTTCTGCTCTTTCTGTGCTCCTCTGTCTTGGAACTATCCTCGATGTGGTGTATGTAATTGCCGAGGATGCCTTCACGCGTTCATGTCTACCTCGGGCCCTTTTGCCCGGTTTACCTCCCACTACTTAAGATCCATACACTCCTCGCCTCTACGTTCGCTGCTCTCAGACTAATTCCTCCTGCTACAATTATGCGATTATTCGATTAACTAATGATCGGTTGCCACATCGGGACCATTAGATTATATATTAAACCGACAAATACCCCAACAGGAATAAAAGGAGACATTCACGACTTGCCCGGACAGGCATAATTAAAACGTTACCTTTAATCAACCGGTGCATATTCAAAGTGCAAACCGCGCTCGCTTTGCGAATCCCACTGAAGGGGATTTTGCTGTGCTCCGTTACTGTTACTTGAACCGAACTGCATCACTATTCATTAATTATGCAAATCTTCACGGAATCGCCGTGTACTATAATAATGGATTTATATTTAAAGCGTAATTATGTAATTTTACACGCTACATTGCATTGTACGAGTGTTTTCAACCAACAAAGAATATTCTCATTACATCTAAAAAATCTTAAATACTTCTCCCTTTCATAATTTGTTACACTTCTGCACTTAATTTCATATTAAGACAATAACATCCCATCCGTCACTGAGCGTAATCATTGCCATTTTAAATTCCGGCGAAGCCGATTCAAACATTTTAACATCTAAGGTTACAACGCAAAGTTATACTAACGAGGGATAAATTCCGAAACACGTGTCTACAGATATATAGGGTGAGATTTTTTTTTATTTGTCAATGTGTATTTTTCTTTCATTGATCGATTTTTCTTGAACTACTTTCTTATCACTTGGTATTTTTATATATATATATATATATATAAATCTTTATTGGCAGATTATTTTTAACAAAGTAATAATAATAAATAAATACAATAAATAACTAACATAAAAATAAATTCTTCTGCCAATTGGCTATCGACCGTTGGTCTTTCCGCCTGGTATTTTTATTATTCCCTTAAATATCAATTAATTAGTAGATTTTTAATAAATTATTCATAATTCTTCTTATAAATATTTTATTTTGTTATTTTATGATTGAATGGAATTCATTTAATCCCATTACAGATTTAATCGTTCCGTTATCATTGCGACAAAGAACAAAATAACCCGAACACAAAACATCATAATCTTAAGCTGACTCGTGATAAACCGGAGGAATTTTATCATCCGGCAGAAAAATGCAAGAGAGGCGCGGTAGAAGCGAGAGAGCGCCGGGAAGGAGAAAAGCACACAGTCATCTCGCATTCATTTTGTATCACAAGTAAATTGCTTTGTGCCTTTGTACTTTTGAGATTATTTTAAATCAGCCCTTTTGTGCCGGCCCGATGCGTTTTTCCAAAATGAGAGTAAATCGTTTTAATTGCGATCGAGAAAGGGGAGCACGGCGTAGGGGGAGAAGGGGGGAATGAGGAAAAAAGACGACGTCCGCATCGGATCGGGTATAATGATGATTCTTTCCACACTCTCCGGGTAAATTACTTTAAAATCGCCTGAAATGAGTGGATGGAGTATAATGATTTTTTTTACGCTAATATTGTAAGTCAATCAATGGCGAATGTGAAGCGGAATATAGGGAATATAATGAAACGTTATTTATTATTAAATTTAGAATATAAAATATTTTTATTTTAGAAATAAGTATTAGTATTGTTCACTGTTATTTTATAATTATACATCAGTTAGAATATTATTTATATATATATATACAGAGAGGTTTTTTTATCAGTATACATTTGGGGAAGTGTATACTTGTAAAAAACGCAAGTCAAACGCATTGAACCGATTAATGTGTGTATGTTTTGTTGACTATTTGGCATATGTGTGTTCAGTTGCGTGTTATAGGCAACTAAACACACATACACTAATGCATTTGATTCGCGTATTTTGCAGGTATACATAGGGGAAATGTATACAGATAAAAAAAGCTCTCTGTATATATACATATACATATACATATACATATACATATACATATACATATACATATACATATACATATACATATACATATACATATACATATATATATATATATATATATATATATATATATATATAATATATATTCGTAATATTTATTTGTTTTTGTAGTATATGTTTTGTAAAAAGGCGATTCCGTAAATAAATGTATTATTATTATTATTATTAAATAATAAAAATATATTTAAGAAGCTTAACATATTTAATCTCCGAAACATTTGTTGATTTAAGAAGAAATATTTTAAATTCCGTAGACTTTTATTATTCAGTCCAGGCATGTTAACAAATAAAACTCTGTCGAGTTCGACACGTTTTATCTTTGTTGTTTTAAATAATTTTTCCGAGTGTGTTTTTCATTGTAAAAGCATTTTTTATATTTTCTATTTCTAATAGTTTTGCAATTTGTTGAGAATTTATTTTGTTCATTTTCTTTAATTATGGAATAAATAGATTTAATTAGTTTATGAAATAAATATGAGTAAATTATTAAAAATCAACCAATAAAACACAGATTAGATTGAATAACTTTAAATTATCGACTAGTTTCGGGTAATTAACCCATTTTCAAGATAATTTAAAATTTTAAAATCTCTTGAAATAACCCGAAACTAGTCGAGAATTTAAAGTTATTCAATCTAATCTGTGTTTTATTGGTCGATTTTTAATAATTTATTCATATTTATTTCTAACAATATGAAATACCAATGTCTAAATATTAAAACCATTAATTAATTAGTTTATATTTCTATTTTATCCGTATTAATGTTTCTATAATTGATATCTTTAAAACCATTCTTATTTAAAAAATTATATTTCATTTCATTTCGTAATTTTCAGGTGTCATTGGGATATTTAATTATCTGTGCATCAAGTTATATAATGAACTTCGAACAATTATCAGCCTCATCAATCGATACGTTAAATTTACGTTAAATTCATGAAGAGTTATGCTGTGGGATTTACGTTTGGGTTTTACATTATTTCTACGTGGAATACCTAGACAAGTGATCAGGTCCATGGGTTGTGATAATCAACATTTATAGATAAATCTTACAATTTTCAAAGATTATTTAAATAAAATATTTTCAGATCTTATTTACGTCCATTCAAGTTTGATTTGTGTAAAAGCTCTCAGTTGTAAAGTATCGATCGGATAATAATCATTTCTTCCTGTAAATTATTTAGCCGTTAGAATAATATCCCGACCTTTTCACCTTATTAGAATCGTTGCCGATCTTGTTACAATAAAAGTTTCTAAACATAAAAGTACTAATCATCGATCGGTTCGAAAATCATTTAAATAATTGCATGACTACGACTGATTGATTTAAATCATGCACGACGTGGCCTTTCCACTTTCTCGATAATGAGTTCAAACCTCCATTTTACGCCTTCAATTATCAATTACGGAAAATTAGTATTGTTCAAAGGGAAAATAAATGCCCGCTTTTCTAACAATCATTTTAGATTAAGAAACGTATAAAAATACGAATGCTAAAACAGTTCTAAATAAGAAAAAATGTTTCGTAAATATAAATTATTCGCAATTCTTTCATTTATATACATATCGAGTAATAAGTTTAAACTTTGCTTTTTTGTAACAACAAAAAAAACATTATATATATATATACATCTTTATTCAGACAATAACTTTATTTCTTTTTCTGATTTTAATCTACTGTTTGTTCTATTTGTATTTGTAAATGTTTGTCATTTTACATTTTAACTTATGTATAACTTATAATTTATTAGCATTTTATAATTATACTTTATTGTAACCCTCCTTTATCTTTTAATGTATAGTTAGTATAAAGCAATATGTATTTAAATGGACTTACCGTTAATAAACAATAAACAATATAATATACAGATATATAGTACCATTATAAGTCAGTATGAAGGTGTTAGTCTGTCCTGAGCTTTCGACCTGAGGTCTTTCTGTCCAAAAAAATAAACATTATATTTTCATGTTTCAATTTGAGTTTATAGTATTGATTCAATTAACATGTATTTCTTTTTTTATGTTTTCCTGTATTAGTTCTTCTGTTGGAAAATAAAGACATTTTTATTTGTAAGAATTCTTGAAAATCGCATTAAGCCGAAACTAGTTGAAGTTAAAATAAAAATAAGTAAAACTAAACCAAGTGATGTAGTTGAAAATAAAATTCCTTACTTCGCTTTAAAAAAAGTAAAGAAATTTATTTTCAGCTACATCATTATACAACACTTCACACTACTCAACCTAAGTTATTCAGTAAACCATGTGAATTGCATTTACAAGACCAATCTAATATTAACAATATGGGGAGTCCGACGTGGTCCAGGAAATCTTCAATTAAATGCAATTGTCGTAAAATAAGAAAATAATAAATGATAAATATTTCACCAAGTGATTAATGAGAACAAAGTGTCTGATATAATTTGACGAATTGTGAAATACGATTTAAAAATTCTGTATATAAAATTTAATTGATTGTTTATTTAGAGGTCTTGCTATTAAATGAAGTTGATATATAAAATAATTGCCAGGAGACAATATAATGCATGAGCAATTGGCTTTATTAAGTCGTGCCAAACGATAATATTCTAACAGTAATTATTTAAGAGTAAAGCAATAGAACAGTGTCACAGCATGTACTTAGAGGAATTATTTATATTTTAAATGGCATCCCCACCCCTTTCCTTCCAGATAATTTCGTGTGTAATAGAAATTTGTAGACCGCAGAATCAATTATTTAGCCTGGAAACCTATTAGAATTCTGATTGAAAGTTGTAACTGGCCATACTAATAGTAATAATAATAATAATATTGGGAATAAATAAGGAATGGAGTGATTTAATAATAAAGTCATGAAATGAATTACGTTCTGTTAGACAGTGAAGGAAGGAGTTAGTCCGGATGGAATGGAACGGAATACGTGTATATACGTATGCACGTACGGAATATCGATTTTAATATTTACGCCGTTAAATGTCAACCCTGTGCCCGTCCGCCCCCTTACCGTCCCGTCCCATCCCGTCCCGCCGGCCTCACAAATACCACTGACAATTTTATTACAATTTAATCGTAATTTATTTTAAATTATTTCCCCTAATTCATCATTTTACTCGTCGTGTCTTTTGTCGTACACAAATGCCAAATTTTATGCCTTGCCTTATGAAAGTGTATACCTACTATTTTTATTCCACAAATTAGCCATTATCTTTTTTTATTCTTCTTTCATTCCTTCTTTCGGGGTGTAATTGGGGTCGCTGGCTGACCCGATTAATCCCCCTAATTGGGTTTCAAGTTCCGGCTGTTTAAACATTTTCTTTAAGGGTTTCAAAAATTTCGCAATTTCAATTTTGTTATGCACTGAGAAAAATAATATGTTTAATTAATTTCTTACTTAACCCGTGATGAAACATTTTTGAATTAAATCAGCCTGAATTAATGAGAAAAGTAATATTTTTTCATCTTAGAAATACTGACAACCTGTATTTTGTTTAGAAATGTAGTAATAAAAGAAAATTAACCTGATATAAATTTTGAATCATTACATACAACCCTTCTAAAACCCCCCCAATAAATTAGCTTCCCGAACAGTTTAAAAACAAAACCAATATAACACATAAACGCGCGTAAATTTAAATTATTATTCAATCTCTCCGCGTCCCATATTCATTCCAACTTTTAAAAGAATAGCGGGAAATTGCAAAGGGCCTAAATATCGAGCTGGAAAAAGGGGCCCGTGGATTTCGGGACCTATTGGCAAAGTTATAAACAGCGTCGCGTAGACATTCCCTTTCGATGGGTTTCCTTCCTTCCTTTTTTTAAATTTTCCTCCGCTGTCCCGGAATTCTCGTAAGATATTACAAAGTTAAATTATCTATAACTTTCTTAAATAGTGGCGGAAAGTTCTGATTATCGACGGCACAGCCGGACTCTTATTATTTTTCCGCCGCTGTTCCTCGGAATTGAAACGAGTCGAGTGTCGCCGATGCCAACTTTTGCGCATTTATTCTATTTCCATAATGCTATTCCAGGTTATTTGTTTATTATTGTTGTTGCGTTGGCTGTTGTGTAATTTTGCTGTAATTGGGAAATTGCGCGCCGTGTGTTTAATTAGAAAGCGGATTAATTGACTTAACATTGCATGCGACATAATTCGCGAGTCTTATTATCAAGATCTTGTAAATTGCCAATGCTTCGCTGTAATACGTGTCTCCCATAAATGGTTAACATCGCTTTTTTTAGAAAATTCAGTACATAATCCTAGTTAAATAATTTGTTACAGAATCCGTTTTAATTATATTCGAACTGTTAATAATTACTTATTTATTTTAAAATCATTAATCAATAACATTTCATCCGAAATCTTCTGAAAATTTCCAGGGTTATTAATTTCTGAAAATCTTCCCAATCTTATTCCATTTTATAAAACTAGTTTTATATGTATTATAAGGCATTTTACGAACAAAATGAAAAGAAAAAAAAACTTTCATTCTATAAATTAAATAAAAGAATTTGAAAATAATTATTTCATAAATTATTTTCTCTTTTGCTACTGTAATATAAGTCATAATGACTTATGCTACATAAGTACTTTAACAAATGTCTAATAATAGACATTTACTGTTGCATAACAATAACAATTGTATAATGCAACAATTTTTTAATCGAAAATATTTAATGCAAAAACAAAACATTGTATCATTGTATGTTTACCATAAATAACACGATTCGTAATATTTTATTTCCATGATTCATCACGTGCATTTCCTTGCAAAATCAAATTTTCGTTTGAAAACTATTAAACCATACTTTAATAACATTCCTTATGGTGGAAATGTTTCACATTGCAGTTTCAATTAAATTAAAGGGAATTTACTATTAATTAAAACAATTTTAACATTTCTTCACAAATTTATTGTTTATGAAATGTACATTTTGTTGATACTGTAACAAACCATTCATAATGGCTACTTTGTCCAAATTTGGTTTGTAATGTTTCAAACCATTGATAATGGTTACTTTGTGGCCGAATATATGGTAAACAATGTGAAGAAAGGTTAAAAGTATTTTAATATATTGTATACTTTTTTCTCATTTATCACTTAGTAAAACATATTTAATAAATCACTTGGTGATTTCATTATAACAAACGGTTAAAAGTATTTTAATTAAAAGTTATCATCATCCAACACGTAACGGAATTCTCGTAAGATATTATTGCTAAATATGGTCTTATTTGTGTTAATTCTTACTTTCGACTGAGTGGAGTGTTGTTGTAGTGTTCCTATGACAGTTTTGGTCCAGATCTGAGCTTCTTCAAAGCTGCGGCCGTATACGAGCAGCAAACCCCAATATCTTTTCTATTTCTAATTTTTGGTATGTGGATTAAACAAGAATGAGAAAATCAGTGAACCTTGAAATAGTTTTTTTAGTGGTTGTCCTCCACGTCTACAGTAAGTTTCATTAATTGTTGTTCTGAATGATCTGTTCTCCAACCAGTTGCCGATCAAGCCAGAAGGGGAACGTTTGAAGCAAGAGTTTAAATATAATGTAGTAATATTTTATTCCTTTCTTCACTTTATATTATATATTTATATTAATTTATATATATATATATAATCTAAAATCCCCATCTAGCATAATGGTGGTGTAGGGGTTATATTAATTTATACTAAAATAAAATATTACTACATTATATCAAGAAACTTCACGTACTCACCAACAAATATCTTAAGAGTTTATATAATAATAATTTCTTGCCCAACAGGAAACCCACTTACATGACAATTTTCCAAAATAATAATAATAGTATTACAGATTATGAAAATATAATACAATCACGAATATACATTATTTCGCCCTTAGTATAATCGAAGCCCTTGAAATTGCAATATTTACAGCACATTTTTGCAACTAACAAGTTTTTTTTGTTTTTTTATTTATTTATTTACGGAAAACTTCTTTATACAAAGCAGCTAACATGTGTGTACAATGGAAGATTAAAAAGGTATATACTCCTTTTCTGTTTCTTTCAATTGTTCTTGATGTTTATTCCCTTTTCCAAGTCTAATGTCTCAATTAGATGGACCGGCCTCTAGTGCATCCGATTAAATTGTTTCGGATCGGAGGCATCCGCGTAATTGGGCTCTGCTTACCTTCGTCAAAGGGATTTTCCCTCGGAGAATGAGGAATTTACCACGTAGCCATTATCAGACAAAGGAAACGCTCGTTCGGAAAATTACGTTAACTTTCATTCGAAACACACACATACGAGTAAAACCCGCACCGCATCACGTTTACTTCCACAAAATATATAATGGTTTTTTTTATAAATTTCATACAAAGAGGAACTGAAATAAATTATTTTTGTAGAAAAGTATTGGCAACGAATATATGCTTGAAATTATTTTTTTGTTTAAATTCAAAGAACTGATGGAAGAAATGAAATGGCTTATTAATATTAGAAGTGTAATTAAGTGAAAATGTAACATGAAGTGAACGCTTCCAAAATCCCAGAAATAAAAGAAATTATCTCTTTATTTGAAAATGTAAGAAATGCTCATTTTTTTACAGGAATTAATTTCTTATATATTTTATTAATAGTTTTATATATTTATAATTTTATTATAATCTTATATAACATCGTTATATATTCCTCTCTACTTCTCAGTGTGAGGTGTTCTTATATATATATATATATATAATCTTTATTTACAGAAATATACTACAAAATCTGACTACTCATAAATTACATTTTTAAATTAATTATTTCTGCAAATCGTCTATAGACGAGAGATCTTCGAATTTCTTATTTAAATCGGGATTTAATGCTAGTTTTAGAGACTACGTCTTACTTCAAATGTAGTTAATTCCTTATTTAATTAAGACTGGTTGAACAGTAGTATTCAAAAGTTGTTCACCCTTTATTTAAATAAATAAATAATAGGAGAAAGAAGAGTTTTTATTAAAAAAAATATATATTATAAAATACCAAA
The DNA here is from genome assembly GCA_963082785.1 of Philonthus spinipes. Lineage (NCBI taxonomy): Eukaryota > Metazoa > Arthropoda > Insecta > Coleoptera > Staphylinidae > Philonthus > Philonthus spinipes. The sequence goes on from OY720304.1 coordinate 26,395,317, forward strand.
ACAGAATAAAATTAAAAAAATAAATAGCAATAACCAAAACTATTACTTAAAAAAATAACGAATCTAATAAAATTAAAATAAAACAAACATAAACACAATTACAATTACAATTCACCATTTACATGACAGTTAAGCTACCTAGCAAAGTTCTCATTTGCAAATCACCATACATTCATAACAGGGCAGAAAGACCTCCGGTCGATAGCCCATGACAGACTACTAACCCATCAATATAAATATTTGTAAAGAATTGTAATTCTGCTGTCTGAATAAAGATGTTTGTATGTATTAAAATATAAGTTAACTTTAATGAAATAATAAAAAGGGTGATATAAAATAATGTTAAATAAAATAGAAAAAAATAATGACATACAACTATATTGTGCGGTCTAAGTTCTTCTAGTATTACAAAAAAATATCGTCATAATATTTATTAGCATAGTTACCCATTTTTTTAAACAAAATATTAGAACAATAAAACTTACCATAAATAAAAATGCATAAAAAAATTGTGTTAATTTCTCTATACCTTAGATTTTTTCATATAAAAAGAACAAATAGTTTCTGAAACATTAATTAAATTATTACATTCAATAAACACACAAACTAATAAGTTCTGTTTACACATACATAAAACATTTACAACCTTGACCATCGACGCTGTACCATCAAGTTGTTTGGATTACAAGATAATTTAATTAAATTACCCGGTTGCGCGGAGCTTTGGCCGAAAATGAAAAATCTCGGGTAATTATTTAAATTGCACTAATTAAAACGGAATGGCCGGCAATCGCATTACAAAAGCAATTATTTAAATAAGCAGCGCGACCGAGGAAAATCGAAGAACCGTCAGCTGTCCAGCATCAGTTCTCCAAAGTGTGGGCACATAAATTACACAGTGGTTTTATTACCATTGGCAATTACACGAGTTATTAACGTAAGGGTGTTACTTTATCGAGGCAAAAGGTTCAAAGGTGCAACAACGCTTTATGGGGACCAGCTTTCATTCCGCGAACTCGCTCCTCGGGACGTGAGAAGGCATTGTTTGGAAATATCGGTGTAATTGAAAAGTGAAAAAATAATTAACTTTGGATTATTGCAAAAAAAGAAAACAATGCCAAAAATCAATATCGCCAGATGGAAAAGCTCTCGATTTTTTGTTGTTGGGTTGACTTATTCATAAACAGAAATGAAATTGAAGAAATTCAATTTTAATTAATTTAAATTATATCTCAGTACATTGGAATTTCTTCAATTTAATTTCTGTTTATGAATAAGTCAACCCAACAACAAAAAATCGAGGGCTTTTCCATTTGTCGATATTGGTTTTTGGCATTGTTTTATTTTTTTAAGTGGAAAAGAAACATTTATGATGGGATTTGAACCCATGACCCCCGATTTTTAGTCGAGTGTGTTACTAACTAACACACTCGGTTAGAAATCAAATTGTGGGCTATTTGTTAAGCTAGGCTTCGTAAAGTGGATTGTACAACGAAACAGAAAATCATAGATGCTGTAATTGAGGCATGGTTCCTGGATGAGAAGTTGTTGGAAAACTGCAAGAAACTGACCGATTCTGTGCTAAATAGAATACAACAAGTAATTTCCGCCAGAGGACGACTAAATTCATATTAAAATTTATTTATGAAATAAATTATTAAAAATCAACCAATGAAACACAGATTAGATTAAATAACTTTAAATTATCGACTTGTTTCGGGTTATTAGCCCATTTTCAAGAGAATTTATAATTATTCAATTTAATCTGTGTTTTATTGGTTGATTTTTAATAATTTATTCATATTTATTTCATACAATATGAAAATGTCTAAATATTAAAACTATTAAAATTTATTTATTTAACGGATTTACCTTTTTATAAATCTACAATATAATTAATAATATTTATGTATAGTGGATTGTAGAACAAAAATAAAGTAATAATAACAACAACAAGAAAAAAAAAACTAATTGGCGCCGTTAGATGATAATAATGTGCCTTGCTTAGATTAATGAAAGTCAGTCTTACGCTATTTAATATCTGCAGACAAATGAGCAAAAGTTAACGTTTTATTAATAATAAAATCGTCTTTTTTTAAAATTTCACCTATGTTGGACATGGTTCAGAAAATCATATGAAACATGTGAAAATCGTAAAAAAATCGCATACCACTGTAGACTTTTTTTGTCTAGTATTAATCTATACTAATCATTATTAATTAGTAATAATAAAAAAAGTATTTTCCTTTCAAATTATTTATTAAAGGTAAGTATATGTAAAAAAAACTGTGTTTTCGGAGGGTTTCCTTTGTCTAACGCAGATGCCGGCATCGCGTATTTCATTTATTTTGTTTATGGAATGCAATTTATATCCAAATATGAAAGGTAATTTTAAACTGCGATTGTGGCCGTGTCAGAAGCGGTTTTGTGTGACACGTACAGACATCGGGTACGTGCCCGGACCATGCCCTACACCGCCGCTCCTCTCCTTTCCTCTCCTGCCACCCATTGCCAAACTCGGCGGCGCACATCATATTTTGACATCTCACCGTAAATATCTATATAAATATGTGGACCGCTCTTGTGTTTGTTCCTTATTCCGTGTCGTGTCGCTTTTTATCCGTTCTGCATTATGCGTTCCCGTCCAAATATGCAATTACACACCGAGTGCCTCCTCGATTTATTTATTCATTTATTTCGACAAATACTCCGCGGACGTTTACTGAATTTTCAATGTTGGCGCTTTTTCATCAAACTTATATGATGAAGAACCAAACTTATTTAATACATAACAGAATATTTTTATAAAATCTTTTCTAATTGTAAGGATTAAGTATTTTCTCCAAAATTGACGCACGAAACAAAACCGTCAAGTTAGAAATCTGGAATCGATGGAATTTCACATATTTATATATAATTTATATATTTATAATTTATATATATTGAAATGAGTGTAAGTTTTTGACATCATCCATAAGATTTATATTCATGTAGAATAAAAAGTGGTAGACTAGTTAATGTAACAAAAAATCGAATATTTCTGCAAAAAAAAAAAAAAAAAACAGATCGAACTTTATATCATTATATTTGAAATAAGGAAGCATATATCAGGTCTTCTAGTATTTACACTATGCCAAAAAACCAAAACCGGTAATCATAAAGTTAAATAAACAGTTGGTCGACTTTAGATATACAGAAAAGACAATAACAAAATTGGAGAAATAAGTAAATAAAGTAATTTCTGTATTTAATACAATTAAAGAATCAAAATTCACTTTACGAAATATTCAATAATTTTCTTCTTGAAGCACACAAAAAAAAAACCAACACGTACATAAAAAAGTCGAGGTTCACCTCCTCGGGGAGGGAATTGGGTTGAGGTGCGGGGCGAGGGACGTGTAATAAATCGCGCCGAATTTTAATGAAGTGTTTTATGGAAACGCTCGCTCATTTTTCTCGAATATATGGGGTGCAATAATAACCGACTTGCAAAATATAACCCGCCATCAGGAATTTAATAAGACGGCCGCCCTCTATGATTAAAGACGTAAACACATGAGCCCCGCGCGGTTTTTTCGTTTTCTGCGCCGATAACCTTTTTTCCCAACTTTAATATCCTGCAAAAGGGAAATGACCACCGGCTTTAATTACTGTGTTTTCCCGTGATGGATAATTTCGCGTACTTACTGAATCAAGCGCATAAATGCCGGTTAATGAAATAAGCGGGGGGAACACTTTGTAATTATGTTTTATTGCTGTTTTTTTTTTATTTTGTAGCGTTTCGATTTAAATAATATTTGAGTTAATTGGGGTTTAACCGAAATTTGCATGAACATAATTATTAAAAAAATAAAAATACAAAACTATAAAACAAGTTTATATTGAGTAAAGTATGTTTCATATAACTTTACATATGTTATGAATCGAATAAAAAGAAATAATGCTATAGCAAAAATTCGCTAAAAAATAATTTGCTTGTATCTTTAATTAATTTCTCACTTAACCAGCTGTTTTTCAAGAGATGGCTCCAGTAGTAAGTGCTGGTCGTCATGAACCAAGCTGGGATAAATGTTAAACAAGCAGCTTTGACACATTGGTGAATTTGTTGTTGTGTCATATACTTTTGGTTGTGTGAAAATGATTAAAAATAATAAATAAAATAATACTTTCCGCAAATAATAAATAATCGTAATTTGCAGAAAGTATTGCATTTCTTCTATCATTCGAAGAAAACGGAGGCTGAAGCGCATCGATAACTCCAAAAAGTTTACGAAGTGAAACAACTTACCGTGATTGATTCCGTTGCATCAAAGACGGTGATTTCGATGTTGACGACCGTTCATATATTTCAAACATATAATCTCCAATTAATTGCATGCATTAAAATCAATAATTTTAGAGAATGCGATTAAATCACAAATTAATCTTTATCTACACATTAATTCAATACTCCCTACTACAAAGTCAGGATTTAGGAAAAAATATAACTGTGCTAGTGTACTTGCTGATATTTTAGAACAAATAACAGGTCACAAGACAAAGGTCTACTTATAGTGCTTAATCTATTAGATTTTTTCAGAGCCTTTGATACATTCAATCATAACACTTTAGTCAATTTTATATTATATAGGATTCGACTCTAATTCAACATTTTTTTTGAAAATTATTTTCATAGTCACACTCAAAGTTTTCGTCTTAAAAATATTCTGATTCACTCTGGTGTACCACAAGGATCTACTATTTCTAATTTACATATCTAAAATACTCCTTTCCCTAGACATTTATTCGTCGATTATACCAAACTACTCTACTTCTTCCGATAAATTGATGTTTTAAATTGTGGTGTATTTATATTAGAATATTAAAATAGATGTATTGCCTTTTTTGTACCTGTGTTTTTTTTTATTTGATAAAACGGAGCGCGATGAGCGTAGAGGACAGTGTTAATTTGGCCAGCGATTAATAAAGTTCTATCTCAAAATATTGTGTTTCATTTGGAAGTTAAAGGAAGTTGGAGTACACCAACAAAAAGCAAAAGCAATAAAATCAATGCAGATTTATTAATATCGCCGATAAACATAAAGAACATTGGCAAAAATATACCAATAAAGTGTATATTTTGGTATTTAATTTTAAAAACTTAATTTCTAAATAATTGCACCTCCACCCAATCCAACTTAACTCATCCCAATTGTAATCAGAAGATGCCGAAAGATCTCGGATGCGGATGGGCATATTATGTAATTACAGGTGTGAAAAAAGTGTGCCCGCAAAGGTGGACGGCCTCTCGGACAGCGCAGTGCCGCTCTGAAATTGCGCACCAAGGCCGTAAATCGTATTAATATTAATTTTCTTTGACAAATACGCGCGTCGGTTTTTTTTATAATTGCAGGATGTCTATAATTCGAAGACGATAAAAATATTTAATGATCATTTAAGCAGGTGATTCATTGACCAAACAGATCATAAAACTCACGCTTAACTCGTGTTATTGATATAGATTGACGCGGGTATTAATTTCCACTTTTTTATAACCGAGTCTCATTCGAGTATCATTAGCTTAAGCTGCAAGAGCGCGTCTTCTTATAGATCTTAAGGTGATCAGGGAAGATGGCTTAGAGATTAAAAGATTGAAATCAATTTCAATTAATATTAAAATGGTAATCTTGGAATTCTACTTATTTTTTTAAATAAAATTAACATTAAATAAAAAGCGACACAAAATTGAACAATGTAGATTTTTAGAGAAAAAAATCATTTTAAAACTGTAGCGTTAATTAAGTTCATTTTCCTTGTTTAATTTAATTGTAATTTAAACATCTGCAAAAGTGTGAATTATCTCTGTTTTATTTTATTTTATTTTAATTGAAAACAAAGCTGTTTTTTTTTCACACACCCAGTCGGGGATATTTTTTTGTTTCAGACCGACAATGACGACCGAGAATCGTTGTTTCATCCACTAAATGATTGGCGGTTGATTAAATAGAAAAAGTCATGGCGGAAAGACCATAGGTTGATAGCCTGTTCAAGCAAGCAAAAAAGAAACTAATATACCATAATATATTGTAAATATATGTAAAACAAATAACTTTGAATAAAAGTTATTGTAGTAGTAGTAGAAAAAGTCAGGTGAATATAATTATTTTTAATTAATAGAACATAATTAACAATGAGCCGCTGTTTATCGCTGGCTATATCACTAATTGCTACAGTTCATCAAGTATTCCACTTGATTCCACTACTTTTCTATATTTTCATAAACAATATTGTCGACTGCTTTCAATATTAGCGCTGCTTATACCTATAATTGCTGGGGTTCCTCAAGGATTCCACTTGATTCAATTACTTTTCTATATTTTCATAAATAATACTGTCGACTGCTTTCAATATTATCGCTGCCTGTATCTATAATTGCTGGGGTTCCTCAAGGATTCCACTTGATTTCACTACTTTTCTATATTTTCATAAACAATATTGTCGACTGCTTTCAATATTATCGCTGCTTATACCTATAATTGCTGGGGTTCCTCAAGGATTCCACTTGATTCAACTACTTTTCTATATTTTCATAAATAAGTCGACTGCTTTCAATATTATCGCTGCCTGTATCTATAATTGCTGGGGTTCCTCAAGGATTCCACTTGATTTCACTACTTTTCTATATTTTCATAAACAATATTGTCGACAGCTTTCAATATTAGCTCTGCTTATACCTATAATTGCTGGGGTTCCTCAAGGATTCCACTTGATTCTACTATTTTTCTATATTTTCATAAACAATATTGTCGACTGCTTTCAATATTATCGCTGCCTATATCTGTAATTGCTGGGGTTCCTCAAGGATTCCACTTGATTTCACTACTTTTCTATATTTTCATAAACAATATTGTCGACTGCTTTCAATATTAGCTCTGCTTATACCTATAATTGCTGGGGTTCCTCAAGGATTCCACTTGATTCCACTACTTTTCTATATTTTCATAAACAATATTGTCGACTGCTTTCAATATTATCGCTGCTTATACCTATAATTTCTGGGATTCCTCAAGGATTCCGCTTGATTCCACTCCTTTTTTTTATAAAATCGCGTCATTCAGAGTTCATATATAAAGAGCAAATCAAAGAATACAAAATAAAAAGTTATTGGATAAATCCAGTGGAATTTAGTCACTTTGTTATAGCTAGCTGTATCGCAACAAAGAAGCTTTTATATATTTTTCAAGTAGTGCGTATAATGAAGGAAATAAATAAGACCACATATCACTAGGAAATGAGAAATAGCAGCCTTCCGAAAGAAGCCCTCCCATTATTGAGATTCTTATCTGTATTGCATAACAATATCCCTTCTTTGTGATATTTAGTTAAGGAACTAACTTCAGGACCTGCTTGGTTTGTACAGACGGTATTTTTACAAAAGAAGAGATTCCTGCAATGAGATTATGAAATCCAAAATATAAGTAATACTAATTCAGGATGATTTAATTGACACATTTTTTTTTTTAATTAAATCATCCTGAATTAATTCAAAAATGTTTCACCACGGGTTAAGTGAGAAATTAATTAAACATAATACTTTCTTACAAAAGTATAATAATATAAAATAAAGGGGCAGAAAGACCACAGGCCAATAGCCCATGATAGACTAACGCCTTCATACATATTTACAATTGTAAATTATAATATAATTTATATACAGCTGTATATTGTAGCTACATATAAAAAATAATGTAATTGTCTGAATAAATATGTTTTTATATATAATAAATAAATAAGTGTGAAAAATTTATTTCACTGAATATAAGTAAGAAATTGTTGCGACATATAGTTGCCTTAAAATTAGAAATTGGGAAAGATTTTAACTAATAAAATAATTAATATTAATCATTAATGATATGAAACGTATAGAAGAAGAAAAAAATCATAAATATTCCATATAGTTTAATAAAGCTAGTAGAGATATGTAAATAAATGAAAGCCATAATATTTATTAAGTGGTGAAGTAAGTCACAGATTTATGTGAGCAATAAGTAAAACGGCCATTCAGTGATAAAACATTTGTTAATCTAATACGTTGTCATTGTGCGGAGAGCAACACGACAAAAAGTCGATTTCGTGCATTTATTAGTGTGCCTTACACGCGGGATTACCTTCATCCCGCGGTGGACATGATTTACCTGGGCCCGACTTACTTAAGTCGTGTGCGTGCGCCGTTCAAACACGAATTAATCACCCTCGGGGGGAAATATGACGCGTTTCCGAGTTTCGGGCCGGCGACAATGGCGTTTGCTTGGATTACAATGTCCGCCGAGAATGGAATCCGTGGCACCGATGGGGTAATTTACACACCGGTATACCAACAACTTACCGCTGACACAAATCTTATAATTTAAGGACTGGTGACCATGGAGCACGGAGCTTGGACCATGGGTGGGTACTTGTGCAGCCTTATAAATAATTACCTCTTATACAATTATGATTATAAATTACGTATTTTTACTCACTGATTGTGAATAATGAGCCGCTCTGTCGCTGATATTAATGAACTTTCTTTATTGTCCCACCGGGATCTTCCAGGGGCTCGCCAAAAAACGAATTAACAAACATCACTTTGTATTAAATATTTTTAATGCTCGGATATTTATTACAATCCGGTCGCCTTTAATACAAATTAAAGACAACCTTTCCAAGTAATATTAATTATTACTTTCAGATACAATACAACAACACTTACAGATATTTTTTTAATAATCATTGTTAAATTTTAATAAATGAAACACTTTTTTACTTTGTTTGTATAACTCGGATTATACAAACAAAGTAAAGAAGTGTTTAATTTATTAAAATTGAATTACAATGTATAACAAAGTAGAAGCCTCAACAATTAACAAGTTAATTATTGTTAAAATGGTTATTGAGTTATTGCAGCATTTACATAAAAACATAACAAAAAAATATTTCCGCAATTATTACTATTCTGTGGAAAAGAACAGTACATACAATTTTGAAAAAAATGTTGTTCTATTATGCACTGTTCTTTTCCAAAGAATAGTAATAATTGGGAAAGTACACCCCGATTATAGAATCTATAAAATCACACAACTTAACTTGTGCTAAAAGCATTTTTTTTTCAACTGGCAGTTCAATATACTTAAACCAGAATTATTAATTTTATTTGGGCAGAAACTCTTATGATCGATAGCTCTTATTTGAGAATATATTATAAAAATATTTATTTATCGTTGATTAATTTTTGAAAATCCATGGTTACTTTAATTAATAAAATATTTATGATTTTCGACACTTTTTTATTTAATTTCACTACAATTGTTTCGCTACGCTGTAGGTTCTTCAGGTGAAGAAAGTTAATAATAATAATTAAAGAAATGTTTACAATATATATACACAGTTTTATTGCACGGGGGTGGAGCGTGGTTTTCTTACTATCCTGAGTAGTGAAGAGTTCGAGAGTTCCACTTGTTCATTCAGCAAGATGCCCATTTGGTGGTTTTTATTAATTTCCAAATTTTCAAAAATGTTTTATTTTCTTCCCTTGCTGGCAATATGGAGGATTTTGAAATCTTTGTTGAATTGAAGTCGCTCTTCTTTTAGAACCATCTAAGTAATATTTATTTATTTTATATTATGTTAGATTATATACAATACATTTTTTTGTCTCAGATAAAAAAAAAATATTTAGTAGTAGGAATTTTCTTTTGTTGTAAATAATTAATTGAAAATAAAAAGGGTATAATTGTAGCCCTTTTAGTTCTATAATAATATAATTAATGAAATTAGTATGATATAGTCATTAGATTTGAATTAAGATTAATAATAATAATAATTCTGGCTATGAATTGAATTGTGGGTGTATACCTACTGCAGTAAAATTTTCCAGTAAAACAAAGGAAAACTCCGGTTGGGCGTTCGGTAATTGGGCGAGCTTTTAATTGCTGGCGATTAGTGGAAACGTGAATCCTGCGCAGGGCGAACCCTTTGAGTAATTAAAAGGCGATTTGGCGCCGGCCGGAAAAGCGCCCCGCCAATGGGGAAACAGAGAGCGGCGCTAATGAGAGATCGTTAATTAGGGCGTCGTCAGAAGGGTTGGTCCAGCGCGCGCGCTCTCTCCCTCCTCATCACCGCCAATCTAACTCCCCGGATTAATTAAGGGCCGGCCCTAAGATCCCGGGGGTTGCGCGGACGTGTCAACTCCAAGAAGTTTCCGGCCCGCAGGATCTAATTAATACCCTCTCCTCCGGGCCCCACCCTCGACGCCGCCGCCGCCGCTGCCACTGCCGGCAGGAATTCGGGTCGACGCTTTTAACTATTAAGACCGCTTCGCCTCATCTCCCTTAAACCACCCCCCTTTCCCCCCCGAAAGGCCCTGCGCTGCTCGGCTTAAATTGAAAATGCAAAATTAAAAAGGGCTCCTCGGCAATCCGTCAGGAAGGATCCACTCTCGCTTCTACTTTCTGCTCTTAGTGTTTCAGCGTTTTCGCATTGACATGCGAGGGGGGAGGAAGGGCGGAAGGGAAATGGGTAAAATGGCGGAATGCTCGATGTGTGACAATAATGCGGGCTTCGATTTGAATATCGGTGGAATAATTGCGCGCTAAAGAAAGGAAAGAAAAATCGCAGAAGGGTTGCTTCCGCTCCAGCCATTGCGCGGACACGATCTGACTATAAAAGTAATTGTATGTGTGGTTTACTACTGGGTTATTACTACAAAACTGAGCACATAATTTAAAGGCAATAACTATAAACTACTGATCGTTTTAAAATTTAATGCGATTTCAGCCCAACATACATACACATATTTGTTTCAATTGTTACAACTTTAAACTACAAAAAAATGTATTATCCAGTAAATTAAATACAACTTATAGTACTTACACACTTGTACATTTTTGTGGCAACATATTTGTGGCATAACAACATAAATTAAGGATCCATTTTATTTAATTTATTATAACTACTCAAATTTTATTCTCTATGTATGTTACCATATGAAACAGCTTCCATTAAGTAAATAGATGAATAAAAGTGGAAGCATTTTTTTTCCAAAATTGCAGTAGCTTTCACGCAATAATTTATTGCAAGTTGCGTCTATTACTGTTGCACAACTTTTGTATAGTTTTTTGAATTGATTACAAATCAACAAGATGCAGATTTCTCAGTAGCCAAGGGACAAGTTGATTTCAAATTCTTTTTATTTCATTTACTGATCCTATTTTTTGAACACTTTAATCTTAAACCAAAACCATACTTTCAAAAGTTTCTTCAATTTGTAATGCTAGTTGTAAATCATCTTCATTAAGTGGCATTCAATATTTAATAATCTAAGGAAATATATATATTATTTATATCTATTTGTATATAAGCATGGATTTTAATAGCAGTTGACCATGAGGGAAAATGGATTTTTCCTAATTGCACAAGCGTTTTGGATGGGAAAGACATAAATGTGAAAGCGCCATCAAAAAATCAAAAAATGTTTTATAATTATAAACAATTCAATATTATGATACTAAATCCTTTTTTAATGGCTTTGGCAGATGTTAATTATAAATTTACACACACACACACCCACACACACACCCACACACACACACGCGCACATATATATATACAGAGAGCTTTTTTATCAGTATACATTTCCCCTATGTATACCTGCAAAATACGCGAGTCAAATGCATTAATATATGTGTGTTTAGTTGCCTATAACACGCAACTGAACACACATATGCCAAATAGTCAACTAAACATATACACATTAATCGGTTCAATACGATTGACTCGCGTTTTTTGCAGGTATACCCTTCCACAAATGTATACTGATGTATACTGATAAAAAATATAACAATAGCAATTTCTGCTTCCTTACTGGTCGAATGCCCTGTTGGGATCCAATTCCAAACGTCTCTGTAGTACGACCGTTACTTGTTGTCCTATATATATAACAATTATAACAATAATTCACCAGTATGTGATTTTGATGGTTTATTGCATTTGAATTCTTTGAGATTTCATTGACATTTTTTATGTTTAATTTATAAATTGAATTCTTTTAAACAAATAAATTAGAATGTGCTTTGAAATTAATTTCAGATAAGAATTAATCCTAAATTAATTTCAAAGCATATTCTAATTTATTTATTTAATCGCTCGAAATTTATAAATTTTAATAGTTAAAAATTATTTATAAATCAATAATACCTTTCTTACACCAACCATTTCACGTCGGAAAATTTGTAAGAATCTCGCCGGAGCGGGACTTTTAGCGCATCGACATATTGAAATGACCGGACTGGCTCTCTCCAGAGTGTTTTCAGGAAGTGTCGCGCGTCTCCCTGCAACGCCCTTACACGATTACACCCTTGTAAAGCTATTTGACCCTGTCGACGTGTCCAATTCCTATATCTTCCGACATGATACCCCCACCTACTCACCTCTCCGACCCACCGACCGACCACCTTTTCTTTTAAATATTTCACCGCAGCGCCGACGATTCGGCCATAATTCTTCATTGCCCCGTTTTACGAACTCGCGGTAATAACGTGCAATTTACAGATTTAATAACATAACTTTATGAATAGGTACGTGTGAAGTTTTTATCCTTCGCTTTTTTTACAACATACAGCGAAATGTTAAAAATAATGATTATTGCTATTTGTAGAAGCTATTGTTCATGTATTTATTTATTTATTTTATTTATTTATTATTATTATTACTTACCCTTAAACAAATAATGTTGAATTAAATAATAGGATTCAAAACATAAAAAAACACATTTGTTTGGTTTTTATATTCGCACTTGATTAAACATTGTTCTTGAACTATTAACATAAGACAAAACCAAATGTTTATATTTTTTAATGAACATAATTCAATTAAATTAAATAAAATGAAACAAAGATGATTCACACATTTGCAGCTAATTCAATTAAGTCTGCTCTGCTCTGGGAAGAAGACTCGTTCGGATAGAACTTAAGGAATTGAGATTACACGACTAACTCGCCTCAAAGAATCTTGAATGCCATATGCAGGTTTGATATCAACGCACAATTTGTTGAAGTTTGGTCATTTGCATATTTTGAATATTTTATGTTTCTATTTATTAATATCAATTAATACTTATTTTCTTAATTAAAGTATCCAAAGTTTTAATGATTCTGCAAGACAATGGAAATTTTTAGTTGAGAAGGATGGGAATTAGTATATCAGGATGCTCAATATATTAACCCGAGAGAATCTTATCGCTTTCTCTGTCCTGGGAAGCTTCCTTCGAAGACTCGTTGAGATATCACTTATGGAACTGAGATTCCACGTCTAAAAAGACTTGATTTGTGTAAGTTGTCTTGTAAAACATAGACGAAGTTGTTGAATTTGCTGTACGTTTCTAAATTATCGTAATTAACAATAAAAATAATAAATCAGTTATGAAACAAAATTAAAAGTAAATGTCCTAAATTAAACCCTTGGGGCACACCAGATGTAAATATAAAAATATTGATATACTTAATGTATTCGATATTTGGCAGTTTTAATGCAGACTTTATTTATTGATATTGTAATTATCGGCATGTAACAATATGCCAATAAATGATTTATTATTATTATAAATCTTGAATACCTGTTTCACTTAACTCTTGGTGATACATAATCTAATTAATCATTTTTTGGTTAGGTAAATCTAATCTAAATATAAAGTGCAATCTAGAGTTTAGCACATGGAGTATTAATTATAAATATTTTTTTATGCACATTTCAAAATGTTATTTCAAAAAATATAACATAAAAAGGAATTTCAGAAAAAAATAATTACCAAAACTCGATATTTTTCAATCCAATAAACATAATTCACTTTTGCAAAACAGAATCCGCACGGAGAAGTGCACACTAACGACCTTTCCCAGTTCGAAGAATGCATTAAGTGTCGTTATCATGCGTCCGCCATTAGTCACCCGGCGTAGATTTCGCGTATATAAGGTGTGAAACCTCAGCAATTATCGCGGCGAGTCGTGAAAGCAGTAAATGCTTAATTAACGGTACCCATTTTCTGGAACACACGGCCCGAGAATTCGCCACTCTCGTTTCTAATTCGCGACGACGCCAAATGATAATTCCATTTCGTTTAAACGCGGCCGAATCCCGCAAAACTGGAATAAATAAAAAGCAAACAAACGCAAGGGTAAAAAAATGTCACAACAAAGCGCCCGTTAATCCTTTATGGAAATCATCCTCGTAACGCGCGAAACTTTACGGTCCGTGGCAATTCGAAAAATGTTAATGAAACGAGCGTCTCTCATTTGTATACAATTTAACATAATAATGTTAACGTTTTACAGCGCGCGCAATCCGTTTTACGGCGAGCGCACTTAATTAACGTTTAAAAATTAATTCGCAACACACATACACTGTGCTCACAATAAAGTCTAATTGCTGCTGCGGCCATTACTGTACGTCGGATGAAGAAGAAAAATATGTATACAAAAAAAAAAACATACCACGGGAATTATGACATTTCTGTAATTACAATTTATAACAGTCGCAAATTGCAGATGTGTTGGCTCAGGACGGGTTACGGATTAGTATCGCACCATAACGATTAACGACTCTAATCCCTCGTTTACTCCGCAGGGATAATGGGCTTTTACATATTTTATAACTGAGATATATACTAATGTGCTTTTTATATTAATTAAAGATCTTGTTTTCTTATATATGGTAATCTATTAAGAATAATAACGCAAAAATGGTAAACGATCTCCATAAAAGCTCCGCAAATTATTACAACTTGAAGTAACAAAAAAAGTAATTCCTTATGAACAGATTAATCTTTTCTGGTATTAACTAATTATCAACTAAAACATAAAGTATTATAAAATTAGTAAAATTTATATTATAAATTAGGTTGAAAGACCTCCGATCCTTAGCTGATCCATCTGCATATAATACTAATTCTATATATATTTTAAATACACATTTGAATAAAGATGTTTGGTTAGTTATTACTATCAAGAAAACTTCAAGTTATCACCAAGAAATATCTTCAATTAAAAAATTAAACATATTAAATAACTGTGACCAAGTGAATGAATACTCTTTTCTATTTAAAAAAATTAAACAAGTTTTATTCATTTTCAAATTGTCTTGCCAATTGCCTTATATGATAAATTATTCCATTTGAAAAAATTACGTTATGATGTTTTTAAGTTTTAAGTACTGAAATGTTGACACTTTTGATATACCTATTATCAAAATTGACAGATGTTATTTTTTTTAAATTCTAGTTGGATCTCTTATTAATAATTCAATATGTCGCTGGTCCATCTATCTTGTTCCTACTAGAAGTTATAGAATAGAATAGTTAATCAAACAATTTTAATGTAGATCAGTTCATTTATTGCCTACTGTTAAACATAAAATGTTAATTAATTCAAAATAAATTTTACCGCCTACCAAAATTAGTTCGTTCGCAATTGTAATGGTTCAAGCACAGGTATTATACAAATTTAATATACTGTACTTATGTTGCATAGAGACATAAGTACAGTATATTAAATTTGTATAATATCTGAGTTTGAACCATTACAATTGTGATCGAACTAATTTTGGTAGGCGTTAAAATTTATTTTGAATTAAAATAGTTAAGCAAACTTTAACGTACTTCAGTTTATTTATTGCCTACTGCAAAATCGTCCACGGTACAACTAGAAAATTTCACTGGTAACAGTGAGGACTGTCGCCAAGCTGTATATTCAACAACATAGCTGCATATTATATTCGACGAACGAACTAATTGTTCGCCAGTGTAACTATTTTGTTCGCTCTCTGGCAATAACCCTTCCTTTCGATATTCAAACTTCTTATGTCGTATTCCTGTTTAATTATGGATTATTACTGTGCATCAACAAGTTTTTCATAAAATCCCATTGGATGACACAACAAATTAAGATTTATAATAATGATGAAGGTACCAAAAAAATAATTACTAACACGATTATTTAGCGTGGCCGAATGTTCATTGTCCAACTTATATCTGCTAAAATATTAAATATGCAAAAAAGCGTTAACAGGAATAAGACACTGTGTAAAGAAATAATTTTCTTTTCCTTTTCTATATCACAAAAAAAAAATTAAAATTAGCTATTGACTCAAACCAAAAACGTAAGTTTTTCTCGTATGTATAATCTAGCCTAAATTCCTTGTAATTTTCTGAATCTACTTCGCAAGTACTCTAGTGAGCTCCAAAACCAAGGCAATCGGCCCTTAACTATTTTAAAGCTTTTACTGGTTGTTGAAATAGACTGTAGCAGGCTACATTCAAACAAGCATGTTTCCAGATCCCGTTTCTGCAATTCTAACCATGGGAAAACTTATTTGGCTTGATAAATGCCTGCTCAAAGATCAACTCAACGACATAATCCGAGATATTTCCTTTCGTTTGAATATGAAACATTGTTGCCTCTTACGGAGATTTCCTTAAATTATCGGTAGCTGTTGTTATTAACTATTGTTTTTAGAGTCCGCAGATTTCAGTCCGAACATTTACGTTATAATAAATAAATACTGTGAATTATAAATAATATTTCTGAACATTGGTGGTTATCCCTCACAGTCTTTATTCAAAATACAATATCTCTAAATAAACAAGGATGAAAGATGATACTTCATCAAACGTTTGTAGCTCAGAAAGTATTGGGAAAACAAAAGAGTTTTAGAAGAATCGCCCACCCCATCTATAAATCTTATCTAACATAGTTTAACCCATCTGACTGCAATACGCTGATGATGTAATAAAATGTATGCCAAATATGTTTCTTGTAAAGAAAGGATTGGTTTTGCCCAGACATTTTATATTAAAAGTAGAAAAAAATGATTCCTTAGCAAGGAACATGTGAGTATACCTGATTTAACAGTCACAGTATTAATTTTAATAATTCATTGTTTGAATCTATGAGTTACTGTAGCGTTTGAAGTGTTTCAATATTTTATGCAGGTATGTTTGTGCTGTCGCCGTATTGTAGAAAGTAAGAAGACGGGTTAAAAGAGATGGAATCAAACTTACAGTTCTTATTGCCGAAAGTATCACACAGGAGGTGGGAATAATTGTGATACTGTTGCTGTTCCGATCATAAAACGATGGATGTGGTACATACACAGTCTATCTGAAATACTTTGATGGAATCAGTCATTTCTATCAAAGTTCTTAGCACAGCGACATTTCCAGGTGAATGATTGTTCTACACCACTCATCACTTTACCATAAACATTCATTGAATAAAAATAAATAAAACTCGATTGGAGAGCAAAATAATTGTTATAGTAAGTAATGAGATTAACAAAGAAATTATGTTATTAAATATACTTCATATTCATATATGACAGCATTAATTAATTTAATAATATTAAAACACTTAACTTTGTAATATTATTTTTATCAAGATGTACCACAAAGTTAACGCCAACCAAATCAAAGATTTAATTAATTTAATTTGTGAACTACATAAATATATTTCGAAAAAAAAAAAGACCTTGGACTAATATTTAAGTAGAAAAAAAAACAAACGTATTGAAAACTATGTCATAAATAAAATTTCTCCACAATGAACAAGTTTCCTTTTTTTAATAGTTGTTTATTTATTTAGACACTCGCTATATAAATATTATAACGTTAATTATCGATATGATTTGTTATAGCGTTAATTAAAAATCACTTTATAAATCAGCGAACAATCCGGTGTGTCCATTCGCCGTGCACAATAAAACATAATTTATAGATTGATTTAGTATTGTCGTTAATAAATACGGCCAGACTGTGACATTTATGGGGAACGCTCGGCGAGAGAGGGAAAGGGAGAGCCCACCTGAAAAATTTAAAATTCAAGCCGGCGCGGCGTCCGGCCTGATTCTGATTCCGATTCGAATCGAACTCCTTCCTTAATTTATAGGCTGGTGTGTTTTTGGCAATGATTAAAAGAACGCAAGAAGTCGAAGAAGAGTAAGAAGAAGAAGGTAATGGTGGTGACGAGTGACGAGTGACGGATGTGTACTCTGCAGTGACAGGCAGAATGGCTCGGGATGAGCCAGAAAGAAGAGGCTCTCATATAAGGGGACCAGAGGCGAATACGAATACGAATACGAGTAGTGGGCCCCACATATCACACGTCTGTCTCATCTGAATGCGACTGAATGCGACTCGCGCTTATTAAAACGGAATAAACAGGGGCCCCGGACTCGAACAAAGGATTCTCATTTCGGCGAGGCTCATCATTATCCGGACAGCTCGGGCATATGCCCTGCAAAACAGATCAAATCGATGGAGATTATGGAAATTAGACACGTGGGCAAAATACTATGACAATATTACCATTTTTGGATTCGATTGCATTCTTTTACAAATTCCTTTTAATCAAATTCTCTCTCAAAAAAATCCATATAAATTATATTTTTTTATGCTATGTCTTAATCATAAAAAAATAATATTATAAACTACTGATTAAAACACTTGATATTTGTTTCACAGACACAAAAGCTGTCATAAGAAGTAATTTTAGCGTTCACATCAGTGAAACAAATACCAAGTGTTATTATCAGTACTTTAAAATATTTTTTTACCAACCTCGGGGATCCCTCAGGGATCGAATCTTATAATAGAAGTAATTTTAGCTTAGGAATCAGTGAAACAATCAATAATCAGTACTTTATAATATATTTTTATCAACATCAGGGATTCCTCAGGGATCGAACCTTGAGGCCATGCTCCTTATTTTATTTATTATGATTTTTATTTTATGATTAAGGTTCGATCCCTGAGGGACCCCTGATGTTGATTAAAATATATTATTATATATTACTGATTAAAATACTTGGTTTTAGCTAAAATTTTACAAAACATAGAAGTATTTTTTGTATGACTTTCTCACTTCTCACTTGGTGAAACATTATTAGAATAGTCTTAGGAAGATTAAAAATCTCCGATATTAAAATCTCTAATTATCTGAAGTGGTTTTAGAAATAAATATGAATAAATTATTAAAAATCAACCAATAAAACACAAATTAGATTGAATAACTTTAAATTCTCAACTAGTTTCGGGTTATTAGCCAATTTCCAAGAGAATTTAAAATTTGTTTTATTAAAATTTCTATGGATATTTACATGAATAGATACATTGATTTTTTAATTTTAATTTTAATTTATGAACTATCAATGTCTAAATATTAAAACCATTAATTATATTGAAGTGGTTTAGTTTATATATAAGCTTATATGGGTTTTCTTTTATGTCACTCTTGAAAATGTTCTAAGAAAGCGAAACTTGTGTGCTAAATTGTGAAACAAAAACCGATGTGTATTAATTTTTACCTTAATCATCCTAAAAGTAAACGTAGAAGTAATTAAATCATTAATAAATAAAATAAGAAGCAAGGGTTCAAAGTTCGATTGCTAAGGGATTCCTGAGGTTGACGTAAATATATTATAAACCGATACTCAGCTGTGAGTGGTGCAAAAAAAATATATTAAATTTGTATAATACCTGTGCTAGAACCATTACAATTCTATTTGATTTTATATTGCACAATTATTTCCAAATTACTCGAGATGTTTTAAGATTGATTTGAATGGTCTATACCATGCACTATAATAATAATATTTATTTACCATTGAATATATATATTATGGGTGCATCACATAAATCTAATTAAAAAATTACATTAAAAAATTATACAAACTTATTTAATTCTACCTAAGAAAGAATTAACTAAATAATAAATAATATTACATATTGAGAAATTCTCTTAAGGAGTAAATCCGTGGGAAATTAACTTTTTTGAACGTTTTTTATCATCGGACGTATTGACCATCCCTGTATTAATTGTTTTATTGTAACATTTTGCACTTATGTATACCGGATTGTCTTTATTGATATGCAATCTTATTGTGGGCATATTAATGTCTAGTTTTAGCGGATATTGTAAGCGTGACATTCTTGTTTTGAGTGATTTGTAGATTTTGAGTCCTATTAGAACAAGTATTAATAGCTTATAACATATTATTAAAAACAATTATAGTAATAAATAGGTCTAATAATTCTTTGGTTCAGAGGATCAAAAAATGTAGTTTGTCATTTGTAAAGGCTTGTCTTTATCATACATTGTAATTCCCAATAATACAAGAAAACACGTTTTCTGTGTGTAACTGAACTTGATTTATGCAAAAAACTGTGTTGTTATTGTAAAAGTAAGTTTGAATAAAAGTGAGAAACTTAAATTGTAATTGTAAATTATTTTTGTTTTAGGGAATTAAATTCGTGAATTTTTTAATAGCACACTCATCGATGATCGAGTGCAACATGTGCGGTATCCAGGGGTGTATTTTTACGTGCCGGGCTGGCAATAAAAATTAAAAATAGCACCTGAGGACAGAGCGGAGCTGGGATCAAGCCGGCCACAAAGTGCGGTCACCGCAGACAGTATCTGTAGAGGTGTATAGCCGTAGTTCCACACCTGGTTATATCAGGCAGTATTTATGCGGACTTTAATGTGTTTCAAGCACTGAATCGACGAATCGAATTTTACGAGGCATGTTATTGCAGGTGAACTGTACACAGCACTAAAACCCATCAGTGTTAGGGTCGACTTTAGCGCCCGGCCAGACACCGTTTATGGCAACCCGAGCACTGGAGCACCGCGCGAAAAACTTGTTATTATTCACCAAAATATTTTCTTTTCCCCAACTAATTAACTCGCTGTTCTTTAAAGAAAAAAAATTTCACAATAAGCGCGCGTCGGTGTAAAATGTAAAGTGTAAATCAATTGTTGGCATAAAGTGCGCCCCGCCATTTGTGTTTCTAATTTGTTTGTTTTGAAAGCGGCGGTTTTATGCGATACTTGAATAAAACAAAGCGTGCCACCTGAATGGAGTGCATACGACGCGTTGCCAATGGGCTTTTGTTGGGTTTTCATTGTTACCGACATTACCATCTAGTTAAGCTTATTTAATTTATTACCTGCGCGCAAAAGAAAAGCCCATTCGCGCCTATAATAATTGTACAATATTATTCCGTACCTTCGACTTAGCGAGAAAGAAACGAGAATGCATCAAAGCTTCGACGACGTACCAGCTAATAAATATTCCCAAGTAACGCAAAAAATGTCTCACAAATACAAAAAATAATTAAATAAAATATAATTTAAAACTCTGACAAAGTAATTAATTAAAACCCTGTGCAATTCTTCTTCTTCTTCTTTTCGAATCCTTATAATCTTTCAGCTATTAGATAAAAAAATATTGTTAATAATTCAATTTTCATTGACCCAAGATGCTGGTAAAAAAAATAACAAAACACTCAATATTAACCCAAAACTCCGCGACAGGTGAATTTCCAAGACCAACGCCTTGACCGCTCACCCACCGCAGCCCCTAACGTTGATTTAAGAAAAGCAAACTCCCTGTTGGATGTATATCATGTATTTAAAAATATTTTTTTTTAATTGATTAGATGAAGTAAAACACTTTATCTGATCCAGTATGCAGTTTTAACAAATAAAATCCTCGACTATACAAAGTAATTAATTTCTTGATCGTTGAAACTACATATTATTTACAGTTATTGCAGAATATATATATATAACCCATCAATTTTTATTTTTCTACTATTTTTTCCTGTTCTCTTTGAACGGGGCGGAATTAAAACATTCTCATTCTGTCAACCGAGGAAATATACAAGAGTGCGAGGTGCGGGTGTAAGTCACTACACATATTTCATGCTGTCGTCCTCAGGTTTTAGTATTTTTGAGCGATGAATTCATAAATTTTAAATATGAGGAAAAAGCGGCGCGGTTTTATCTCCGCAATTTCCCGGCGCAAAAAAAGGGAAGAGAATAAGAGACCGCGCACGAGACTGAGATACGAACGGGAAGCCCAAATAAACTATTCTAAACAAAACGACGCGGGGAGAGAGAGCAAAAAAAAAAAAACGCTCATGAAGAAAAAAAAAAAAAATAAATGCAAGACGTGGGTAAGTCATAAACGTGATGGTCCAAATCTCTTATCAAAGGCACGTTTTCTTATATTTTTATGTCACTTTAGAAATTATATGACTGTTTTTTTTTTGCTAAGGAGTTATTGCATTCTCTCAAAGAATTGTATTTGTAAATAGATTAAAATTGTTGCATTATACAATATGTTATTGTTATGCAACAGCAATATTGGACATTTGTTTTAAAATACTTATGTAATACAGGTCAAAATGTCGCAGCAGCAAAAGAGGAAATAATTTGTTAATTATTTTCAAATTGTTTTTATTTAAATAGAAATTATTTAAATTATGTAAGGCATAGCTGTACTGACAAGGGATAGATCCCGAAACACGTGTCTGCAGATGGCCTTGTATTAAGTAACGTTCCTTTTGTTGTTTTTACATTAAATTTTTCTCGGATCAAAATTTGTTGCATTATGCAATATTTTATTGATGTGCAACAGCAGGTGTACATTATGTAATTCAATGTCCGGCGTGGGTATTTGCCCGGGAGGTAGTTGTTTTAATGTGCATTTGTTTAACGTACTTACGTAGCGTAAGTTAAATGTCACAGAGCTAAATGTGGAAATAATTTATTAATTATTTTCAAATCATTTTTATTTAATATGTTTTTATTTAATCTATTTAAATAATTTAAATAATCTATTAAAACAATAATCGAAAGAAGGATTTATTCACTAGGTCACAGTAAATAAATACTTTTTTCGATTATTATTTTTTCTTTGTCTAATAATAAAGTAAATACGTGTATAATTAATCATAATAAATTAAAGACGACGCAAGCGCCACCTTTTGCCTAATTTCAAGTGGCATCGTCAACGATTAAAATTCATTAAATTTCATTAAACGTATATAATTATTGAAACTTGAGATTATTCGTAATGTTTTTTTTTTTCATAATTTTATATAAAAGCGAATGGTTGGGAGTAGATAAACGCGATTCAAATACGTTCCAAGCGTAATTCACTTCCTCCGCACCAAAAGAATTTTCCACGTCCACGAGCATGAATCAAAAGACAATTAGGCCCCCGCGGACGGAAAAAGTGATAATTTCAGGAAACTCCTAGATTCTTCCTTTCTCATTCTTTCTCCGCTCGTCCTTTTTTTACACGCATTCCCTCCACATAAATCTACGCAACGCCGGGTGTCATAAACCGAGATTTACGACGCTAATTAATCGCCTTAATTAACTCTCGCAGGTTTTCCAGCATCGCATCATACCAACCGAACCGTCCAGTCCCGCACAGGCATTTTTACACAAATGCAAACAGTGTCGCCTTTTTATCCTTTTTCCAACCGTCCCGGCCATTAAATAGTTCCTATATTAACACCACTCCTTCACTCGGTATGGTTTTATTGCCTGGTATTTTATGGGCAGCCAGCTTTTATACCGTAATTACCGGCGCAATTAGATTACTTTGAATTTGTACGGCATTTAGCTGCGGCTATACTTGGATTGAATCACGGCTCTTTCCATTGCTGGAGCTGATTATAAAAACCTACCCCTAGCACGATGGCGCATTCCGGCCGCTGCTCGAACCGTCGGAGGTGTTCAATGAGTTTTAAAAAGCGAGAAACGAGTCCGACGTTTCTGAAAATTATTAAATCACACGAGAGCATACACTTCGCGAATACTAATGCTGCTCTCTGCTTGTCCGGATTATTCCTTCGTGTACTCGTCAATCCGTATCATACGGATTCTATAGACTTTCTGTATTATGGTTCTCTCTTTTAATGTTGTTGACTTATTTTATTACACTCGAATGAGATAAAACGTGTAGAAATATGTGTAACATGAATAATATTTTATTTGACCAACAAAAAACCGTTATAATGAAAGCACACGATAAATTGATGAACTATTGGGATGTTGAAGGATAAATTCATTCATGAACGAAGTTTCGAAATCCACCTAGATTTTGACCAGCAGATTATCAACTCAAAAGTCACTTCACCGGCCTCATTGCTAAGATTAATCGGGCCGGTGAAGTATGAAAAGTTTTTTGTTGATAATCTGCTGGTCAAAATCTAGGTGGATTTCGAAACATCGTTCGTGAGTAGATTTTATCCTTCCACATCCAAATAGTTAATCATCTCATCTGTGTACTTCCATTGTTACGGTTTACGATTCTGTGGGAGGTGTGCATGTTGCGCAGGAACACATAAGCTAATGCTTCCTACCTATAGTGGATCTGAGACCATGTAACAGCACCAAGAAGTTGAACGGCAGCCTGAAGTCTATCGCATACACTTAGCGACTAATAATCGCGGTATCCAGAGGTCGAAGAGGCATATCTGTACAGATAGCGGCGGTGGACCAATGCAAAGTCTGCGCCTAGTACAGAATAAATCGTCACAAATTGCTCGTTCAAATCGGTGCTAGTCACCCCTGGAAGTCAGTCAGCATGGACCTGTTCAAGGTGAAAGACCACTGTTACTTGATCATCATAAATCAATACACCCGGTACCTAGAGATCGCAAAAGCATGTTTGCATAGATAGTTGTGCGCATAGCACAAAACAAATTGTCACGATCCGCTCATTGAAATCAAGGCAGAAAGTTGATACTGGATCATCAAAGATTGATACTCCCAGTACCTAGCGGTCAAAAGATACCCAACATGTAGATGGAGACAATTCTAGCGCTGGAAAAAAGTACCCAACATTTAGATGGAGACAATTCTAGCGGTGGAAAAAGTACCCAACATTTAGATGGAGACGATCATTGGCAACATGTCCGGAATCTTCGCCAGGCAAGGAGTTCTTGAAAAGGTACTGACGCAATTCCATCCATTTCATGAATCAGGAGTTTTCGACTACTTCAAAAAGTCTTACGGATTCCGCCTGATCACAAGGAGCTCGATGTATCCACCATCAAATATGAGCTTGCCGAAGCAGGTGTCAAGATCATAAAGAAGATTTTCCTGAAGGTCAATGGTCTCCTCAGTTACCGAAAACGGATTCTCAGAAGCGGAACTACGAGCTGGAAATTGAACGACTCCCTTTCTACCACACCAAAAAATCTTGGTCAACAAGGAAGCAGTCAACTAGAAAAAAAAGACACAAACGGATCTAGAGGAATTACAACTCGGCAAGGGGGTGAGATATCTCCCAGAGCTCCGGGAACCAGAATCTTCATCAAGGATAGAAGAAAATTCGGCAACAGCCTATAATCGAGTATCTACCTCTATTTGAGCAGACTTCAGAGGGCTACCGAACGTGTTCCGGGCAGTAGTCGAAACCTCCCCAATGTCTCAACCTGTACATTTAAATTATATAATTTAATTAATTTTATTTAACATTTTTAATTTATATAAGACAGAGCTGTAGTGACGAGGGATTAATGCCAAAACGTGTGTTTTATATTAAAGATATTTATATAAAACACGAAGGTATTCAAAAGTAAAATTGGAAGATGATTCACGAGCAGACCGGACGCTTTAAAGTCGCATTTATTTATTTAATTAATATATTTGACAGGTTTATCGGTGATCTCTAAACACGGACAGAATCGCAATTACGGAGAGGTGAGGAGGAGCAACGGCTCGAGGCGCAAGAATTTAAATTGTGATTCGATTGTGTCTGTGCATGTACCTGTTATGTCCGTACGTGTGCGTGCGTACTAACATAACGTACGTATGTGTGTGTGTGTGTGTTGAGGGTGGAGAAGGGAGCAGGTTTTGTAGCAGCAGGAGGAGGCGGCGGAGGTGTTTGCGTTTCGATTAATTTCGGTCCGAGGAATTCGCGCCATTTCTCATTTCTCATCCGAGCAGCGCACCAACAACATACGAGTCGGTAGTAATTGCCAACACTTAGGGCACACCCGGCATATCTAGTTAGCGTCGGTGGTGGAGAGATGCCCTGGAATACAGCCGTAAAACGCGAAAAAGGTGTGCGAAATGATTTATTTAACACCCACGTTCGCTAATGGACGTTTAGAACGTGACTGAATATACGCATTCCGACTGTTTTATTCTTTTCTTTCTTTCTTAAAACTAATCACATGTGCATACATAAATAACCAAACAACTGTAATTGGAAGATAATTCAATAAATAATTTTTAATACATGGCGACAATATGCACGACATGGTCGATAATCAAATGTTACATTCAAATATATTATTATATTATTACAATTAGATGTATAGATATATTTTTTTATAAATAGAAAAGAGTATTAAATGTGGAAATAATTTATTAATTATTTTTAAATAATTTTTATTTGATATATTTCTTTGTGGGGGAAGGGTTATGACTTCTTACTGTTAATAATGTAATATAAAATGAAATGACTTAAATTAAAAAAAAAACCACTGAGCACACATTTAGCAATGTTTCGTCAATATGAAAATAATGTTTAATGCGTTGCTAAAACGTGATTTGCTTTTCTTTAATTAGTCATTAAAATATTAAAATCCATAAACTGACGTAAAGGGAATAAAATCTCACTCTCAGAATTTAGATTTCACGAGTTTTTTTGAACCATTGCAAATTTAGAACATAGAATCAGACAATTACCCACACACACTTCCAAAAAGTACTGAAGGGGGTCTTTGTATTTTTCATTGGTGACTTTCAAAATATCAATGTTATGTTCTCTCCAGAATCAATGGATAGATACGTCCTATCCCGAAAGATATTCTCATTTTGTTTGTTGTCCCAATCAGGTTGTTTTCACTTTTGTCTCTTTTTACCTGAACCACTTCGGACTTCCCTTACGTTACTAAATGGGGCCTATTTTCCCGCATTTAATATTTGTAAATCTAAATAGTTGCATTATAAAATATGTTATTGTCATGAAACATGAAGTGTCCATTATTTTGTATTTGTTTTATGTAATTACGTAACCTAAAACAGAACGTAACAGCAGCTAAAGAGTGAATTAATTATTTTTATTTTTTTAATTTAATATAAACCTATCCATAAAAAGCAACGCCCCTGTCGTGTTCTAAAATAAATGAAGAACAAGTAACGTCTTTGTACACTTTCTACCCGCTCAACATGACAATTATTATGAGGGGACTAAACTTTTCTAAGCGATTTCACTGGTGAAATATACAATACGTTTATTACGTGAATATTGACAAAGTGTCTCATGCATCGACGTATAAAACCTAGTTGT
The DNA here is from genome assembly GCA_963082785.1 of Philonthus spinipes. Lineage (NCBI taxonomy): Eukaryota > Metazoa > Arthropoda > Insecta > Coleoptera > Staphylinidae > Philonthus > Philonthus spinipes. Next base: position 26,422,485 of record OY720304.1, read on the forward strand.
CTTAGAGCTGAATAAGTAATTTTATCATTTCCAGTCTGATTTGGATATGATACTTATATTTCATGACGTTTTCATGTACAAATATTTTCATGTATGTTTGTAAAGTGTGAATAAAAAAAATACTATATTCAAATCATCAATAAAAGTCATACGAGCCAATTCATGATTTCATAGTTGATATTTTCGATTACATCTACTAACAGATTGTTGACACATATTTTAAAATTAAATTTTGAATAAAATGTCTTCACAGCAGTGTTAGGATTTATGTTATGGTATTTTTCATATATATTTTTATATTAGTACTAGCAGCCGATTTTCCAAATGAAATTTCAATTAAAAAAAAAATATTTATCGTTGTCAAATCGCAACCAGAATGCGACGCATCTATAGTCCTCAAAAAGTATTATACTCTGGCAGTTAGAAAAATGAAGAAAGTGACAACCAGTGGATGTTTATAAAAACAGAAAGAATTTTCCAGTTTACTTGAATTTTTACGCGAATTACGATTAAATATATATAAGGATAAGGATTATATTTTATTATAATTAGTCTAGATGTATTATGTTTTATATTTTTTGTTTTATAATTTTAATATTGCAGCCTTTTTTTAGGTTTTACAAAAAAATATTGTAAACGCTGCTACATTTGTTTCGACAACACAGTTTAGGATGATTTAATTTTAGAAAAAAATAAAACACATGGTTTGTTTCACAATAATAAAATGTGAAATTGTGATTTAATTTTAGGGAAAATAAAACACTTGGATTGTTTCACAATTTAAAAAAAAATGTAAAACAATCCAAGTGTTTTATTTTTTTAACTTGTTAATTGTTGAGGCTTCTACTTTGTTATACATTGTAATTCAATTGTAATAAATGAAACACTTTTTTACTTTGTTTGTATAACTCGGAGTTATACAAACCAAGTAAAAAAGTGTTTCATTTATTACAATTGTTTTATTTTTCTTAAAATTAAATCATCCTGATTTGTTTTAATAATTTTTCACCAAGTAATAAATGAGAAAACTATTCAAGTGTTGTTTTATTTAAAAATATTATTTTTGACTTAAATTATTAAAAACTGAGGCTTCAACTTTGTTACACATTGTTTATCAATTTAATAAAACACTTTAAACTTTGTTTGTATAACACTAAATTTAGTTATATTAAATAAAAATGATTTGAAAATAATTGATAAATTATTTTCACATTTATACTAAATTTAGTATTATACAAACAAAGTTTAAAGTGTTTTATTAAATTTACATAACGTACGTTAATTTAAATAACTGTGACCAAGTGAATGAATATTATTTTTTTCTGTTATAAAATTTAAATATCCCGAATTATTATTCTTACAATATACAAGTGGGATCCGTATTATGATGTCAATTGGGAATTATGTCCGCGCAGAAATCAAAATTTTACGGATTTACCACAATTACGCTCGTAATTGAATATTGTTGGCCGCCGACGCAAAACGGCAATTAATTACGGTTAGTCAAACCTGCGACAATATCATTTATTAATTCAATTAAAAAACGTAAATTATTAATTGTTTCGTATTACAATACAGATTACCGAGGCATTGTCTGCAATTTAATACGCACAAGTTCATATTTAATACAGGCGCCCACGTGATTCTCCACAGAATGAACAACCGCAATAAATGCAATTGTTGTTATCTGTGGCGAAATGCAATTAAAAAATTAAATAAAAATACAAGTCAAGCATAACAGAGTTATAATAATTTATGTATTAATTTTTATGTTTTGATAAAAAAATATAAATTAAAAAACAGATGATTCACACGTTTGGTGACATTATTAAAATTACAATGAAATTAAACAAAGAAAATGTCTGGCAATGATTAATAAAATTCGATCAATCCCTTTTTCTAACTGCATTGTAATCCAATGTCAGGCGGGGTGAGTGCCTAGGAAGTAGTTGTTTCAATAGATGTTTGTAAAACTTACAGTGTAAGTAATTATTTGCTGTTGGAAAAAGGGATTGATCGAATTTTATTGATCATTGCCAGAAATTTTCCTTGTTTAATTTTATTGTAAAAATATATAAATATTAAAATTGTACTGGGCGTGTTGAAATTCGCAGCACATCATTTGAATTTCATTTATTATAAGAGATCGAGGAACAGATTTAAACTTTGCACATTTACAGAATTTTGTGATGAATAAGTTATTTATTTTCTCGAGAAATAATCATTTTCAACCATTTCAGGTCAATTGAGTAGCACTATAAAATTAATGGGGACTTAATAATAATAATTTATTGACGGTATATCAAAAGTAAAACATTTTCCTTATACTATAAATTATTCCAACTTAAATTTTAATTAATAGTAACTGTCCTGAGTTGGCTATACAACCTAAGGGTGCGGTTTAGAAGAAAGAGATAGCTATACAAATATGGGCAATCACTAATTTGAGTTAGATTGTTGTTGTGATCAATGAACAATATTGTATTATACATTAAAATAATCTTAAAATAAGCAGGAATTTCATCAGATAAATTAAAAATTATTTTAATGTTTAGTTTCTGTGAAAAATAATTATGAAAAACAATGAAAATTGATCAAATTTATAGCAAATTTTAAATTAAAATTTTGCTAATAAAAACTTGTGCAATGAAAATTTAAAGGATTTCACTAAATTCTGCATTCAAATAATTTAGCAGACATGACCTATTAATTTCATTATATCTTACAATTTTCTTTTCTAACTTAAACTAGTAAATTGACGTAATACACGAAAATTAACGATTTATTTTTTATTTAGACTGATACTTTATACTTGGTATATAAAAAATGTAAATACACATTCATATTATGAAATCCAAAAGAATAGCTCTATTTTCAAACGATTATTTCCATTTTACTATATAGTTATCTCTTTCCACTAAACCGCAACCTTAAGATAGTTGACATTTATTTCCTTGGTATATATATAAATAAATATGTGAATGTTTGTTTTTGTATTGTTGGCATAAAATGTAATAATAAATCGATGATGATTAGTATTTAAATAAAAAGGCAATAAATAACACTATTAATCAAAGTATTAAAGATAATTGGAAGGAACGGAATATTTAAACATCCAATTTTTCGACGATAAAATATTCAACAAACCTTAATCCAATCCAATGAATAATTGATACGGTAATGTCACATAACAACGAGCCCACCACATGTTTTCGGTAGTTTATAACCACAATAAAACGACTCCAGCAAACACCAGTAAACACAATTAAAACCTTACGTAAAACACATTAATTAACAGATCTGAATCCTGTTGTTTCCTCCATTCCGAATACGGATTTAAGAATATAAAAAAAACCGTTGTTGTTGTTGCTGCAGAAGTTAATTACAATAAGAAGAGAAGACTAAAAAAACGGTTATAATTAGCCGAAAGAGAGTATTGATTAGTGGAATATGTTGTTATCGATTCGGGGCCGTGGCGGACGGGTATATAATAATAATTCCGAGAATAATCAGGGTTCCAATCAAGAGCCGATAATTAAAGCCCGGGTTAATTACTGGCCGTAAATAATACTTTAAGTACCGCTTTAACGCGCCTCTAAATGTCACGCCTCGGATTTTTAACTCGGCTAAAATATAATGCACAAAAATTGAATAAAAAGAAAGGCCTCGTAAACGTCAATCTCGTCTGGGGGGACTTTTTAAGACCGACGGTTTTATCCGCGACTTACGTCTGGACCGGGGCCTCCTCCGCCTCCTCCTCCTCCACCGCGATACTGGACCGGTAAAGTTCGTGTTGGGAAAAAAGGAAACAAAAATGCGCGGAGAAAATCCGGTCGGCCCGCAACTGTTGCGTGAAATTCGGGGCTTTGTAATTTAAATTTCGCTTACTCGGGTAATTAAAATTTTTATTAATAAGAACGTGTTATGATTTCATAACATTCTATTAAAGCCCCTTTTATAATATGTTTATTAATAAAAAATAGAATACCATAAGAATTGTAATATATTGGGTTGTTCGGAAAGTAATTTCGTTTTTTTTGTTGAAATGAAAGACAGTTTTCGTATCTGTCTTTCATTTCCACAAAAAAAACGAAATTACTTTCCGAACAACCCAATATATTACAATCCTTATAGTATTATTCTATATTATAATATATATATATATATATATATTCAATGACCCGTTCTACCCATATGGTTGTAGGGTTTTGTTATGTTTTTCTTCTTTTTCTTATTTCTTCATGTTCGTATAATAAACTAATACTTTATTAAATTATATATAGGCCGTTCTGATCCAACACCTTTGGCCATCTTTCTGGTAGTAGCATAATTCCATGCTCATAAAATTTTTGGTCTTTGCTGGCAAAAAACTGATCGAAGTGGTTTTTGACCTCCTCATTTGAGATGAAGATTTTACCGTCTAAAAAATTTTGGAGTAACCGGAACAAATAATAATCCGATGGTGGCAGATCTGGAGAATATGGTGGGTGTGGCAATGTATCCCATTCAAGCTGTAAAAGCTTGTGGAGAGTGACCTAACTTGTGTGAGGCATTGTTCACCTTTCCTGTTGATTAGTTCTTGCCTTTTCTGTTGAAGTGCATCATTCAGTTTGTCCAGCTGATGACAGTAGACTTCCGAATTAATCGTTGTGTTATCCGGTAAAAGCTAAAAAAAAAAAAACGATTCCTTTTAAATCTCACCAAACAGACAGCATCACCTTTTTTTGGTGAATATCGGCTTTGGAAATGGTTTCATCTTTTTGGCTCCATGATCTCTTGCGTTTGACGTTGTTGTATACATCCTAATTTTCGTCCCCAGTGATGATGCGCTTCAAAAACATATCATTTTCGTGATGTTTGAGAAGCGAATCGCAGACGACAATGCGGCGACACAGATTTCTCTATGCGAGAACATAGGGAACCCATACATCGAGCTTCGAGGATAATCCCAGGCCTTTCAAGTGGTCATAAACTGTTGAATTTGATAAATTTAACCTCAATTCGATTTCACGTGTTGTTATTCGCCGGTTCGCATCAACTAATGCCTTTATCCGGCCTTCTTGAACGTGGTGCATCTTCGACATTAAAATTGCCGGATCGAAATTTAGTGAACCAGCTCTGGCACTGGCGTACTGTCAACACACCTTCTCCATACACATCGGTCAATTTCCTTCTGGCTTGAACAGCATTTTTACCCTTTCTGTAGTAAAACAGTAAGATATGTCGAAAATGCTGCTTATCACTCTTCATATTTAAAAGAGCATCAACCAAAAACTATTGCGTAGAATTAATTGGAATTTTTCACGCACAAGCCTTGCTATATAAGCTCTCAAAGCATATAAAAATTATACGGCTTAAGTGTGAAGTTGGGTGCAAAAAATACAATTAAATCCTCTGTCAGGAAAAAAAAAAAACGAAATTACTTTTCACAACCCAATATATATATACACATCTTTATTCAGACTATACAGATAATTTTAACAATATAACATACATAATTACAATACATGTAGGTGTTAGTCTATCTGGGCTATTAACCAGAGGGCTTTCTGCCCTAAATTTTAATATTTTATTATAATGTGTGGGCTATCGACCATAGGTCTTTCTGCCGTCATGAATTTATGATGAAGTTAAAGAAAAATCTAAAAAAAATCTAAAATATCTAGCTAGCTGAACTGTCCTGATGATTTGTATAAATGGATTGATGAATGGTAATGGTGATGGTAGGATGTTTCTATTTCGAAAGTAAATTAGCACAAAAAAAGTCTTTTGCCATGTGGCATAGTCAACGATTTGGATCAACAAGGAGAATCATTGTTTCGACCACTGACGGAAAGCGAACTTTTCCTGTTTATAACACCAAGAAACTTAATAAAATATTCAAACATTATTGATCTATCTGATAATATGAGATTTCTTAAACACAACACAACATCCGTAGAATTCCTTCATTACACATGGTCTGATGAGGTCCGAAAAACCGAAATGTCCCTTCAAACGTTATATGAATGGCGGTTAACAATTTTAATAATAATTTGAGGTTATTCAATTTAATCTGTGTTTTTATTTAGATTTTTAATATTTTTTTAATAATTTATTCATATTTATTGTAATAATATAAGTATTATTTATTTTATTAAAATGCAAGCTCATAACTCACGCACTTAATTACAACTAATTAGAATTTCTCCGGCATTTATTTCCAGAGTGATAAATACAAAACGGCTTTCTCTCGAGTTCTCGAGTTCTTGTTTCGTCGTTTGGTTGGAGGCGTGCGAAAAGTAAACGCCTGGCAAATCGTACATATATGCACACAGCGAGCACACTCAACCGACAATGGAAAATCCTGCCGTTTGTATTATTCCAGTTCTGTTTCTTTTTTAATTGGAAAATTGAGCGCGCAGTCCGTGGGCACCGGCAGCAATAATTAATTTCTAAATATTGTGGGCGCAGAACAATATTCAATTAAGAACGTAATAAGAGTAAATGAACTGATAATATAACGAATACATAATTCGAAACGCATTTACATGATATATTGTTTATATTATTGGTTATTTAATGAGGGTGAAATCGAGGATATTGCAAATCTACACCCATGTTAAATTTGATATCGTGCTTATAATAAATTGTTATTAAATCCTCGTAATTCTCTGGTATTACGATTTTGTCAACACTACGTTTATAAGCAGGACTTCTATAGAAAATACTTGTAAACAATATTGTTTTCATGCCTAATATATAGGCGTATAATCATATAAAATATCGATGTGTTCTGAGTCAGGATTCCTGACACTTAAGCACATTTTATACTTTCTGTATTGACAGCAATGTAAATCTTAGGTGTTTCTAATATACTAGTAGGCTATGACTACTTTGAAGATTCCGTTTTTAAAATACCCTGAGTTCATCGTCGTGACCATTTAAGTGATTTTGATGGGGTCGCATTATTGATGTGTTAGAATAAGTAACTTAGAGACCACCCCTCCTGCCTCTAACACAATAACAGAACTTAAATGTCAAATTATCAAAGCTTGGAATGAAATACCACAAGTACCTGATTTCTAGTATGCCTCGACGTGTTAATAAGTGCTTATGAAATCATGGTTGCCCAAAACACTATTAATTGATATTCACTTGTTTTTTTAAGTTGATTTTATGATCATCGACGTACTATATGTGCATCATAAATTTCAATTTACTTTATTAACGGAATCTCCATTTCCAAATTACAATTATAATTCAAATTCTGTACATTTCGTTAAAATCGTCCAATAAATTCTTGGTGTTCTAATTTATCCGAAAGACAGTATATTGATCAAATTATTAATCTCTGAGATTTTTCACATTGCGTATGATTAAATATGTTTTTTATTTATTTATTTAAACCAATTGATCACTTTCGATTATTCTTTTTTTTAAATAACACATCGATCACTTTCGGTTATTCCTGTTTTAACACCTGTGTACTCGGTGGACGGTATTGCACGTCCAGCATCTAATTTATATAATACAGCGTTGTATAATAAATAAGATTTATGCGATTCTTTTTTTGTTCCGTTTCGGAGAGAAGAGATTGAGCTCTGGTGGTGCGAAGAGAGGAGAGAGAGAAGAGAAAGATGTGACGCCCGTAAAGGGAATGAACACATTCCGATGCATGCGGAGGCAAAAAGATCGGGTCGGATTTCACACAGAGACAATGCGGTAAAAACCTGTAATGCCGGTAATATATCAAACCAATTAATACGCGATTATTTATGATTATTATTAAGCACGACTGCCGAACTATGCGAAAACGCCAATGTCGATACCAATTGAAGTGACCTTCGGTTGTTCAATGCTTTTTTCTTCTTTATTTCTTTCTTTTGTCATTTTCTAAGTACTGTTGATTAAAATTGATTCAAACGTAATTTACTGAATTTTTCAACAGAATGCAATTTAATGATAAAAATATTACCATGTTTATATTAGTCCAGTTAATGAATGATCAAATAACTGATGTAGAATGCATGAAATAAGCAAGAATTTTTCTGCTCTGAATTTTATTATCAAAACGAAAATACCGATACCAAGTGAAGCGACCTTCGGTGATTCAATGTTTTTTTTCTTTTAGAAGAAAGAATCTTCTAAAATTTTCTTTTTTTATTGTTGATGAATATAATCGATTCAAACGTAATTTACTAACTAACTAACCATCTTTATTCAAATGTGTATATGTATGTACAATAATATACAAAAATTAGAATTATATTCTGTAGATGAATCGGCTATCGACCGGAGGTCTTTCAGCCAAGTAATTTACTATTTTTTCGAAAGAATACAATTTAAAGATGAAAATAAAAATGCTACCATCTTAGTCGAATCAATGAGTCATTAAATAACTGATGTAGAATGCATGAAATATGAGAGACCTTTTTGGGTTGTTAGAGAGAAGTCAATGGTAAAGGAGAGGTTGAAGAAATTAGCTGATTACCAGAAGTGCAGGCAGGATTTAGAAAGGGAAGATCAACAATAGATCATAAAGCAACTCTGCGATAGCTAATCGAGAGAGGGCTGTTAAAAAAAGAAAGGTGTTAATGTTTATAGATTTAGAAGCTGCGTATGATTCGATTCGATTGGGACAAAGATATTAGTGAATTGTTTGTTAGGTATGGGTTTGCCAGAACAGGTGGTAAAATGGGTAAGTGAAGTGTACGAGGAGACTTTGTGTACATTTCACTTCAGAGTCCTTGAAAAAAGGAGAAGTAAGGAATATTGCTTCCAACCTAGTTTTTTTTACATCGTGTTTTTTTTTTTAATTACGTATGCAAAAAATGCAATAACAATTGAATCAACGAATTAATGAATGGTCATATATTATAGCAGTGAGGTGAATTTAATAAAGAATAAATCCCGTTGCGTGTATCTGAAACAATCTCCAGCGGGACAGCCGTGCAATTAAATCCACCTTTTTACCATAAACATTCTGTTTACAATAAAATCTCATGTTACATACGCGCGTCTGCATACAATAAAAGTGGAGATAATTAAAAGCTGGTTTTTCGGTACTGAATGGTTCGGTTAATTGGTCTCCGAGCCTCGGATGGAGTAATTAACGGGGAATGTGTCGGTCATTAATTAGCGCGGAGCAGGTAGGTGAGTTTCAGGTGGTGACCGCACCCTCACCTTCTCCTCACTATCGCGCCTTTGTCCGGCCCGAATCTGCCGAGTAATACCGCGTCTGCTCCAAACAATAATTACGGCCCCGATTTTTGCATTTCACGTCCCCCTCGCCTTTTTTTTCCTTCGGTTCCTACCACCTACCAACTCGCTTTCGGTTTGTGTGTTGTTTTTTTTAGCTTTTTCGGTTTCGCTGAGCAGCCGCCAATTCGGATCTATTGTTCTTCCAAATATTCGGAGGAGACCCATTCTCACTTCTTTTGCCGCGGTAGCAGCCTTCGGGGAATGAAATTAATCGTTGCTTCTTTTTTCGTACTTAATTCGCCGACGCCTATCAAGGCTATCCTGATGATTTATTGGGTATTCAAAAAATGAAACGTTATCCTTTTTAATTACGACGTAAATTTTGACCGCGCATATTTTTCATTTGAGTCGACTATTTCTAGAATTCTTCGTAACATTATATGCAAACAATCGTATTAAGAAAGAAACACATCTACAACAAAAAAATACGGACCAAAATCAAGCCCGTGGATTTATATTGAAGCTTCAGAAACTGCTTTGAGGTTCGTTACTAAAGTATACGAAAACATAATGCATGTAGGTTATATTCATTCATGAAAAAAAAAAAAAAACTCAGTTTTGCTATAGGACACAGTACAATATATGAACTAATAAAAAAATACACGCCTTTAAACAGGGAATCATTTTTAGATTCTGTCTATATAAGGCTTTCGATTGTTTGTATCGTTATCAGCTGCTTCCTACACTTGAATATTATGAAGTAAGACGTAATAGCCTTGGAATAGTAAAGGCATACCTTCCTAATAGAAAGCCACTTCTGGTGTTGATATCGCAAAATAAATCCATGGTGTTCCTCAAGGGTCGAGTTTAGGGCCATTATTAATATGTATCTATATGGATGATACCGAAAATAATGTCGATGAATCATACTAAATTAAAGACGACGCAAGCGCCACCTTTTGCCTAACTTCAAGTGACATCGTCAACGATTTGGGCCTACAAGGTGGATGACCGAGAATCATTGCTTCGTCCACTAAAGGAAGGCGAACTTGTCCTGTTTATAAATTTAAATATTAAATGTGAATGTAGATGAAATTTAAACCATTCTTCTGCTTGATTTTTTTCCCTTTCGCTATTCTTGTAATACTGTGGTGTCAGCTGAATGCATTTTAGCCAATCATTATCAAAATTTCTGAACACATAATGCCCAAGATTATACTCATTCATGAATAAACTAATAGAAAGACACTTGTGGCTGTTGATAGTAAGAAATCCTATATTGCAACACCAATCCATGGGGTTCCACAAGGGTCAAATTTAAGGCTATTATTATCCTGTATCTATGTGAATGATTTTCGAAAGTGGACGCAATTTAAATCATTCTTCTACTCCCCCCTATGTTACTCTTGTAGTACTGTGGTATCAGATGTATGCATGTATATCAGCTGACTTCATAGAGCAAAACGGGAAAAAACAAGCAGAAGAATGATTTAAAGCCATCAGATTTACAGTGAATATAGACTACTTTTGATCAGGCTACAACTAACAATAATACAAGCACATGTTTTGTTACATAATGTTTTTTTTTTGTTATCAGTTGTCTGAAACGTGTGTCGGTCTTCGCCGACCATTATCAAAGTTTAAACTAATTCAAAATTCTATTACCAGAATGTATACCGTGAAGATCAGACTACTCCATAAAAACACCATTGAATTTGTGATAAAAACTAAGAATAACAAATTAAACAAAAAAAGTTGTATTCGTTTCGTTCGGAGTAAAAAGGCAATTTATCTGCATAATAAATTAAAGACGACGCAAGCGCCACCTTTTGCCTAATTTCAAGTGGCATCGTCAACGATTTGGGTCTACAAGGTGGATGACCGAGAATCATTGTTTCGTCCACTAAAGGAAGGCGAACTTGTCCTGTTTATGAAAACAAGGAAAACGAAATTCACATTTAATGAAACGTTCAGCCACCATTCATCTAGCTAGTTATCCATACGCTAGATGAATGGTGGCTGAACGTTTCATTAAATGTGAATTTATCTGCATACTAAAATTGCCATCAAAGAGGGATAGCAACTGAATTCACCGCAGCAATTAGAAATAGACAAAATAATAGATATCTGCCTAACACAGAATTATTTTACACTATTTTTAAACAAAACTACAGTTTTGAAGATTCACATTTTTTGTAGACACAACTACAATAGTTTCGCTAGCACAGTGCCATCAACAGGCAGATGATTAATAACTTACAAACACAAATACCTAAAATATAGATAAATGGAGAGGATGAGGAGTACAGTTGATGCGAGATTATAAAATTATTTTAGACAAACAACAGCCATGTTTGTTACATAAAAAGAAACGAAACATGAAAACAAAATTATTTCACAGCACAAATCAGAAAGAAAAAAAAAATACATATGCGACAATAGTCATCAATAGATCCAATTTGACAAGAAGATTACCAATTAGGCAATTGAAAATAAAGATAATATGGAATACTTAATTCTTCAAATTCACTCTCATATGAACTCACCAATAACATCTATGATGACATTTTTATGTAGAACCTTAATTTAATTTTTATATATCTGTTGGACAATAAAGATTATTATTATTATTATTAATATCACTCCCACTAAAGAATGACTTTATTAAAGTAAAAGTAATTTCAAAGGGATTATTTTTTATTACAATGAAATTAAACAAGGAAAATTTTCTGGCAATGATCAATAAAATTCGATCAATCCTTTTTTCCAACTGCAAAAAATACTTACACTGTAAATTTTACAAACATCTATTGAAACAACTACTTCCCGAGCATTTACCCCGCCGGACATTGGATTACACAATAGATATTTGTTGTTGCATAATTATTTTTTTATACGGTGGATTACAGTAGAGAGTAAGGATTAAGGGGAGGGTTGTTGTTAGTGTAGTACGGGAGATTTGAGCTTTGAAGGTGTGTATATTAGCTCAACCTGGTCAATAATTATTGGAAATTTCGGATTAGCGCGTGCTTTATGGATTTTCAAAAATTCCAAGAGATTCGTCTTATTTATTTTTTCTCATTTTTCCGAAATGGATGATTGAAAGTACATCCTCACCAAACGAATGATTATTTTCTATGAAATGTATGGAGAAAGGTGACTTATCAACCGGATTATGGCAAAAGGAGGCGGAGATGTTCTTTCAAACGCTTGCTAAAATTTCTACCAGTTTGGCCAATATTCACACCGTTACAATCCTCACACGTTAGTTTGTAAATTGTAATAATACAAGAGTGTTTTCATTTCGCGGACCTGTTGAAGTGGCCAGAAATGTTTGAAAATTATTATTTCACGGGAAATTAAATAGCCTATATTCTTTCTAATATCATCAAAGGTGTTTCTAATTTTTTTCAGAATTTTTGGAGAGAAAAAAATTTTCACCGAAATTTGAAAATATCGTAAGGGGTATGCATGGGAAAAAGTGAAATTTTGACGAAAATCAAAAAATCTCCAAATGACTTCATTTTATACCAAAATGTAGCTAAAGAATGATAGCATAAGCTGTGAAAATTTGAAAACGATCAAGTAATTAGTTTTGACTCAGGTCGCTTGCAAAATGGGGCTTTGAAAAATGAACGAAATTTTACTTCATTTTTGCGATTTTTTTCTGGCGAACACAAGCGGCACAGAAAGATAATTTTCAACAGAAATATAGCTCGATTCTTTAGGAATCGAATGCTGAAAAGCCCGTTGTTCTAAATGTTCTGTGAACTTTGTAAATTTGATTTAACTACAGCTACGTACAAAGCGACCAATTGGCGGGCCTTCGTTAAACCGTTCCCATAAGGCCCCATGTTAATTTCGCGGACCTGTTTAAGTGGCCAGAAATGGTTGAAAATTATTATTTCTCGGGAAATTAAATAGCCCATATTCTTTCTAATATCATCAAAGGTATTTCTAATTTTTTTCAGAATTTTTGCAGAGAAAAATTTTTTTACCGAAATTTTAAAATATCGTAAATTTTGGCGAAAATCAAAAAATCTCAAAATTACTTCATTTTATACCAAAATGTAGCTAAAGAATGATAGCATAAGCTGTGAAAATTTGAACACGATCAAGTAATTAGTTTTGGCTCAGGTCGCTTGCAAAATGGGGCTTTGAAAAATGAACGAAATTTTACTTCATTTTTGCGATTTTTTTGTGGCGAACGCAAGCGGCACAGAAAGATAATTTTCAACAGGAATGTAGCTCGATTCTTTAGGAATCGAATGCTGAAAAGCCCGTTGTTCTAAATTTTCTGTAAACTTGGTTATTTTGATTTAACTACAGCTACGTACAAAAAGACCAATTGGCGGGCCTTCATTAAACAGTTCCCATAAGGCCCCATGTTAATTTCGCGGACCTGTTTAAGTGGCCAGAAATGGTTGAAAATTATTATTTCTCGGAAAATTAAATAGCCCATATTCTTTCTAATATCATCAAAGGTATTTCTAATTTTTTTCAGAATTTTTGCAGAGAAAAAATTTTTACCGAAATTTTAAAATATCGTAAGGGGTATGCATGGAAAAAAGTGAAATTTTGGCGAAAATCAAAAAATCTCAAAATTACTTCATTTTATACCAAAATGTAGCTAAAGAATGAGAGCATAAGCTGTGAAAATTTGAAAACGATCAAGTAATTAGTTTTGACTCAGGTCGCTTGCAAAATGGGGCTTTGAAAAATGAACGAAATTTTACTTCATTTTTGCGATTTTTTTCTGGCGAACACAAGCGGCACAGAAAGATAATTTTCAACAGAAATATAGCTCGATTGTTTAAGAATCGAATGCTGAAAAGCCCGTTGTTCTAAATGTTCTGTGAACTTTGTAATTTTGATTTAACTACAGCTTCGTACAAAGCGACCAATTGGCGGGCGGGCCTTCATTAAACCGTTCCCATAAGGCCCCATGTTAATTTCGCGGACCTGTTTAAGTGGCCAGAAATGGTTGAAAATTATTATTTCTCGGGAAATTAAATAGCCCATATTCTTTCTAATATCACCAAAGGTATTTCTAATTTTTTTCAGAATTTTTGCAGAGAAAAAAAAATTTACCGAAATTTTAAAATATCGTAAGGGGTATGCATGGAAAAAAGTGAAATTTTGGCGAAAATCAAAAAATCTCAAAATTACTTCATTTTATACCAAAATGTAGCTAAAGAATGAGAGCATAAGCTGTGAAAATTTGAACACAATCAAGTAATTAGTTTTGACTCAGGTTGAAAATGATAATTTCTCGGGAAACTAAATAGCCTACGTTTCTTCTATTATCATTAAGGATCTTTGAGATTTTTTTGAGAATTTTTGGAGAGACAAAAAAATTCACCGAAATTTAAAAAAATCATGGAAAAAGTGAAATTTCAACGAAAATCTAAAAATTTCCAAATGACTTCATATTATACCAAAACGTAGCTAATGAATGAGGGCCAGATCTGTGAGAATTTAAATAAGATTCTGTAATTAGTTTTTGGTTAGTTCGCTTGCAAAGTGGGCTTTTGAAAAAGGGGCGAAATTATATCTCGTTTTTGCGTTTTTTTTTGTGGCGAACACAGACAGCTCAGAAAGATGAGTTTTGATGAAAATGTAGCTAGATTCTGTAGCAATCGAATGTTGAATTTTCCGTTCTTTTAGGTTGTGTGTGAATTTAGTAATTTTGATCCAATCGCAGATACGTTCAAAACGATCAATTGGTGAGCTCCCAAATTATTATAATTTTAATACATATTTTAAGTTCTTGTTTTTGGGTTGTTAATGCAGTATTTTATTTTAGTTACCAATTTAATTTAATCTAATAATAAGTAATTTATATTTAATATCATAAATAGGACAAGTTCACCTTCCTTTAGTGGACGAAACAATGATTCTCGGTCGTCTACTTTGTAGACCCAAATCGTTGACGATGCCACTTTTAATTAGGCAAAAGGTGGCGTCGTTTTTAATTTATTATTTATTTATTAATTTACGGAGGCCATTTCATACAGTAACATATACAGAATAAAATAAATTAGTCAGGTTACAAAAAAATTAAAATAATAATATGATATAAATAATTATGAATAAGTTGTTATAAAATTATAAATAATTAAAAAAAATATTAATATTTTGTTTTCTTTTATGGTTACAATTATTCAAAAAGAAAATTAAACATGTTATTTAATTGAGCCTCGTTAAAACAAACGACGACTTTAACAACAAACAAAAACTCAACAAACACAAACACCGTTTCCTTTCAAGATGTCTAAAATATTTTAGCGAGTGCATAATGAATTATTAGTACAAGAACACCCGCGCGTTTTGTGTAAACCCGACTGTGTTCTTAATTATAACAAGGCATTGTAGTGCGCCTCGTGTGTATAATACAGTCATAAAAATAACAGGGAATCGCGGGAATTCCTGTCATCACTATTTTTAACAGGCGATAACCATTAGAGGCCGCTGTTTACACACCGGCAAACAATCGCCTTTCGGTGCACATTAATTATTCGGGAACGTGTAAACGTGCTGATTGCAATTTATCATCGGTTTTGTTTGAGATTCTAAAAGTGTTGCAAGCTAGGAAGAGGAAACGCAATGTGTTCGGACTCACTTGATGGAGGAAGTGTCGAAATTTCTGAAGATGGATGGAAAGTACGTACCTGAAATTAAAAAAAAAGAAATTGTTAATACTTTTTTTTTAAATAAATGAGAAATGTGAAATATGAGAATTAATTATTATGATCCTTAAACTGAATCAGAATGAATAGGGTTTCCAAATTACGAAAATATTTTGTTCAGTGACGAGATTAATTTTCATCTGAATGGTCAAAATATTGAAGCAAAATATCTGGGTCAAAATGGCAGCAGTTTCGAAAAACATTACATTAGAGGCAAAACAGTTGTAGAAGTCTATAAAAAAAAAAAAAATATATTTTTTAATGTATTGAATTAAAATAAGTTTTTTTTTAGGTATTTACAAATTTTCTGCAATTTGTAATCGCAAAGATTTATTTCTATTTTATTTTCACAAAGCTATGAGCTTTTGTCTTGACTAATATCAAGGAACGATATTGAAGATGGACACTAATAGTAGATACACCGCTACTACCATTTGTTTCGATACACAGTATCATCATCTGGTAGTTGTTGTAATTTTTTAATAATATTTGCGAAGGAACTTTTAAAAATAAATAATATATATTATAAAAATGTTCCGGACAGAAAGACCTCCCAGCCCAGGACAGAAAAACCTTTTTTAATGTATATACTCAATGTTTGTAAAAATGTAATTGTCTGTATAAAGATATTTGTATATACATACATATATAAATGTTCCGCAAATATTGTTAAACCATTACATCAACTACCTAATGATGATACTCTGTTTCGAAACAATTGTAGTAGCAGTGTATCTACTACTAAATATTGTGAGACTTAAAAAACTTAATTGATAAAAAAGCACTAATAACCTTTCTTCACACTTTTAAAAATTACATTTGATCTTCACGTAACTCACCCAATCAATTTAAAAAAAAATGTCTTTTAATACAATACATTTGAAATGGAGTATTATAGAATAGCAGCTTCTTCCATAGAATTATAAATATTTTTATGGTAATATATTTTCTTCATATGTATTTCCATTGTGGGTTATTTAAATCCAATAAAATTTATAACAAACAACAATAAACAAACCACACTTACCAACTCACACGCAATGAATAAGATATTATACAATATAATCTTAGGCGAATGCTAATGAAGCCATTCACATAAACTCTTACTTAAGATACAATACCGTAAAATATGGCGGTCGTTTATCATATTAGCGAATCAAAGTTCGAGCACAGGCTCGAAACACACAGAAATATAATTTACACACTTGCACAATCCTCTCTCTTTCTCTTTGTCGGCCATTAATTGGTATTAAAGGGAAACAGGCAAATAGAAAAAATAAATGGAAATCGAGCGAAATGCATAAATTTCTATGATTTAGCGTTCTTCGCCGCTAATTAGACAATATGCCAACAATGCTGTTGGTAAACTCGGATTTATTTATATCCGCCGTCTTATCGGTTAATTATCATCGAGATTGTGGCAAGTGTTATTCGGAATTTATTGGGTGAACGACAAGGTGTAATAAATAATTGGGTTTCTGGAATAATAAAGGTTGTGTTCTGCGTAAATAATTTAAATTGACGGTATTTTGCAACTATTAATGTTTGAGTTGGCGTATTTAGAATTTTCTTCAATTCGTAATGACAATGATTTGTTTCGCTATGAGTTTTTTGTCTTGGCCAAACATTGAAGATGGACACTATCTTTTCAACATTTCAAGAAAATATACTCTATTCACTCATTATCCTCCCATTAAATTGCTTGTTTTGGTGTAAACGGCCATAAACAAGTTGAATAGTTGCACGGAGAAAAGCAACACACACCTACAGTGCTGACATCTATCGCACAGAACACAAACTCTACTAGCATTGGTTTATGTTCTGCGCAATAGATGTCAGCGGGTCGAAACTTACGGCCAAAAGGTATCATTTGTAAGTGAACATTTTTATATACTGTCATTGTTATGCTAA
Source organism: Philonthus spinipes (assembly GCA_963082785.1). NCBI lineage: Eukaryota > Metazoa > Arthropoda > Insecta > Coleoptera > Staphylinidae > Philonthus > Philonthus spinipes. Next base: position 26,440,268 of record OY720304.1, read on the forward strand.
AAAAATGTTAAGATTAACTATAAGTTGAAATTAGTTTGATTACCTATAAATATATCACAAATACGCTCTACTTAGGGTATGATAAAAAGAAAACAGCCTATAATATTAATATTTGAATTTGTTTTTTTTGATTGAAATTGACATTGACCTAAATACAGGGAGGTGCAGAAAAAGCTATCCGATTTCAAATCCCTTTTTCTCAGAAGAGGGAACAGGTAGAGTAAATAAATCACGCTACGATTAAAGTGTGGGTGTCAAATTTTCGACAGACGGGTTCAGAAGAAGTCGCCTGGACGTCCCAGGACCTGAAAACGTGGCCAATGTGATTTTTTTTTTAAATCGGATAGGTTTTTCTTCCCCACCCTGTATATATCTGTTTTTAATAAATCTTGTAAAGAAACTCAACAATCATTAAAGCCTATAGTACATTTGAGCATATTATAAAAGAAAGATCACCCTACACCTGAAAAGGTAGAAAGGGTCACTGAATATATACATATATACAGGGTGGGGCAGAAAAACCTATCCGATAAAAAAAAACTCACATTGGCCACGTTTTCAGGTCCTGTTGCTGTCCTGGGACGTCAAGGCGACTTCTTCTGAACCCGTCTGTCGAAAATTTGACACCCACACTTTAATCGTAGCGTGATTTATTTACTCTACCTGTTCCCTCTTCTGAGAAAAAGGGATTTGAAATCGGATAGCTTTTTCTGCACCTCCCTGTATATACAAAAGATTCTTTTTTGATAACTTTACTGCTTTATAAGAAAAACGTAATTTATTTTAATTCCTTAATATAAAATGAAGTTTCATGGAAAAATAGTTTCTACCAATATATTTATTCAGACAATTACATATATTATTACAAACATTAACATTAAGTATACACAAAAAGATGAATGGATTGTCGTGGGTTATCAGCCAGATTATTCTGCCATAATAGCTTCTAATATAAAATATTTGAGTGTACAACAATGATGATTACAATTATTTTTAAATGTTAGAATAAAAGTGCACTTACTTTATGATATCACAATTTAAAAAAATAATAATTAATTTCTCACTTAACCCATGGTGAAACTTTACAAATAAGTCCCAATTTTACAAAGCTCAAGTAACGTTACTCTTGATTTTTTTTCGGTTGGCAGCACTGTCTTATTGATAATCAAATGGAGAGAATCATAGATATCAACTATTATTCCGCGAATACGTTACTTACGCTTTATTTGTTGATTGTAAAATTGGGCCTAAGTGAAGCACTCAGTTTGCTTCACTTAGGCACAATTTTACAATGTTTTAATTTTAATTGAATATCCTAAATTATATAAAAAAATCTTGTTAGTAATTAACAAATATTTTTTTTATGAATTTCAATCAAAACTTGCTATCATTCCTGTATTTAGATTTGCCATGCCTATTTTTTTTATAGTATTCTAAGAAATAGGCAAACATTAACTACTATAAAAAATATGTATCGCAAAATCGAAACACAGAAAATATATATTATACCCATAAGAAGGTATTTTTTTTTGCTATGCTGTGTTCACTTTAGAGCGCGGCTTTTACTGTCGTAATTAAAAGACAAAAACGAAGCTATACCGATTATTTTAATTGCTACAATATAACCGCATTGGCATTTTGATATGTAAAAATTATATGCAATATACAAAAGAAAGCGCGCATAAAGATTAAAACTGTAAAACTGAAAAAACGACATTACACGAAGCCATAAAACAAGGAAACACTTTAATTACCAACGAAATTACAAAGGTAATTACGCCGACAGCGCACGGGAATTAATCAACTAAAAAAAGGCGTAATTAGCCAACACCACTAATTAAGGGACCGTAATTGTAATCGACCAAGACTCTCGACCGCTGCAACAATAAAACCACAAATCTTTTCCATTTCCATTTTTTTTTCAATCCTCGAAAAAACTACCTTGTAACGTCCTAATGACATGTATTCATTGTAATCGCAGAATGATTTCGTTGGATCCGTGCGCCCTTTCTTTCTCCCTGCGTTTTCTCCCGGTTGGATAAATTATACACGTACACACCTTCACGTGGAACGATTTCGAGAGTCATTATTAATTATTGCCCGGACCACAATAAGGAATCGTAATGACAGCTTCGGAAAGGTGCAGTAAGTGTCCTTCCACGGATAATTTCATTACACGTTTATTATCGTTTCTGTATTAATTAGCGCCTCGGGTCGTTGCGTATGATTGCACAAAATTATGCTTGCATATTTTTATACTGAGATAAGCTAATTAGATTTTCACTTCTTGGGATTACTCTGTAATTATTAATTACATTGATATAATGTACCTCGACGTATGTAATTTTAAAATAATTAAAACCATTTAAGTTGTCTTAATAGGTCTACTACTTTGATATACATATAAGGCAACATCAAGAAGGATCTATATTTTGGACCAAACTTGCTAGAAATGTTTACCTAGTGAATGGTAGTATTAGATTAAAACTTTATTAAAAATAATCCAGTAGCCATGGCAAAACCGACGATTTACTTGTTATTTTTACTTGATTTCGATATTTTTTTGTTGCAATTATTTTATTTTTAAAATCTTCTTTGTGTTTTGAGGTTTTGAATATGCATAGAGTATGGAAGGTGGAAATTATCGATGTTTATGGATTCTGATTGGAAAACTCAATGGTTATACTTGATCAAGGAGTTATTAGTCTAAATTTTATCAAATCAATTGAATATATTGTTGTATTTTGTCATTAATTGTAAAAAGGTGATTCGACAGAGGTCGCATTATTAGCTTACGTGAAAGTGCTTTCTTTATTTGCTAACCGTCTTAACGGTAAATAATTAGTATATATTTTATTGATTAAGTTACAAGTCAAAATTAATTTGACGAATAAAGCAGTGTCCATTGATTATGGTCACTTTGTATCCGAAATGTACATTTGGTATTTCATCCATCGAGACTATGACATGAAAAGGATGAAGATATTTTACATGCCATATTGCAAAGGAATATACTTTGAATGACAATAATATAAGAATGATGCTAGAACTAAACTCTTTGATTAACCATAGGAGGAGAGAAAGTATAACAAGCTGAACAGCTGTAGTGCTTGGGCATATATCCCTCCTCTACTGTTTACAATGCTTTTACAATTAAATAAAAATGATTTGAAAATAATTAATAAATTATTAATATAATATTTTAAATATAAAAGAGTATTCATTCTCTAGTTCACAGTTATTTAATAAATTAAATAAAAATGATTTGAAAATAATTAATAAATTATTAATATAATATTTTAAATATAAAAGAGTATTCATTCTCTAGTTCACAGTTATTTAATAAATTAAATAAAAATGATTTGAAAATAATTAATAAATTATTTTCACATTTAGCTCTGTGACTTTTGACTTACGCCACGTAAGCACGTTAAACAAATGCACATTAAAACAACTACTTCCCGGGCAAATACCCACTCTTTTTTATTTATTTTACAATTAATGTTTGTAGCAAGTTTTACATGAATCAAATACCAATTAAACAAATGATTAATGTAAAATCCACCTGAAACAATTTCGCAAAACTTTCCAAGAAAACGAAACCGCGCACAATCCCTTGATGGATTAATTCGTAATGTTTGTTTAATTACAGTGTAGTTGCCCGCTTTGTGTGCGTTAGCGTCAGTGTTTGTGTCGCGGGTTCCATTAACGTTTCTGAATCGGGTAACCGAGTGTAATGTAATAATAAAGCAAGCGTCCACAGTTATTAGGCGTAATTTTTCATAATTAGGGTTTCCTGACTATGGTCTGAATGAACGGACGGACGGACGGATGGCCGCTGGAACGAGGGAGCGAAACACGTCGACACGTCGGGTTAATAATAATTATCGCATAATAAGTTTTTTCAATCCTAATGACCAAAGGGTCCAACCGCTCAAGACTAACCAGAAAAAAAATGTAATTATGTAATTAGTTCTGCTCAGAATGACAGCCGCACATTTATTAAAGTCCTCTCGCACAGATTTGATTTTTTATTTAATTTTTTGTTATTATTTCTGGAAGAAAATATTTCATTCATGTGAATAATACAATCAAAAATAATTGAAATAAAGTCGTTTTTTTGTTGAAAGGAGTTTTATGTGAAAAAAGATAATTATTGAATTAATCAAAATTTCTCATTTTATCGATGTTAACCTTCAATTAAATAGAAACAGAAAATACATATTAAAGCTAATTAAATACAAACGACAAATTAATCGAGATTTAAGACAAATTTTTACACCAGAAATCCGTACGTAATTCAACAAACTATACAAAAACATAATTTTTTTAATCAAAAGCAGAAAAGTCGATGGCCATTTAACAATTAAATAATTTTTGTGTGATATACTTCTTGCCTTACAGAATAGATCTGAATAGCTGACACATTTGCATAAAAACTTTGAAGACACATATAGACATATAGACGACAGCTCATACGACAAACAATTTGTAATGAAGCTAACGACGCGTTCATTTATCTTTTAAATTTACTTCCGGTATATTTTACAATATTGCAATCGCGATTCGAACTTTTCTCTCTCTATTAACAGTTGTTCTTTATCACTCAAACTTAATTTTTAGTTGTAATCGACGGGATCGATTTATTTAGAATCCGCCGCCTGTTCGCAGCAAACACACCCTAAATTTGGTTATTAACAAAATCGACTTAATTTTTCAAAATTTTATTGGATAAAATAAATATTCCAAGCATATTTATTTTACCATAAAATATATAAAACGCGTGCAATTTCAATCAATCAATCAATCGATCGATATTAATATAAATTACAAACACCATCCCGCCTTATCTATTCTCCCAGTATTTGCCTCGCGGACTCATCTCCGAGTCGGACGTTGATGCACTGAAATATGGCCGTCTTGAATTATGAATATAAATGGATAATAACTCTCCGGAGTGTGGGACATTAATCAATTATTATTCTAGTAGTTATATCTGAATGAGACTGACCAATGAATGGCATCAGTGCAATTACGGGCCGTGATTTATGATGGAGAGTAGATAGAGATCGCTAGGATTCAATCCTGGACCGGACGTGTGAACCATAGACATCAAAACATTTATAGAATCCGCAACGCGCCGCAACGTGCATCGTAACTCAACAATGGGAGCGATGTAATTTTATGTCTGTCATATTTTATCAATTGAAGCGCAATCTTCTCTGTTATAATTATCTAGTAATAATGAGATTACATTTATTTGTAGGTTCTATTTATATATCTCTTGTAAATTTACTTACTTTTCTATAAAAAATGAAAATCCTTTTAGAAAAAAACATATAAAAAATCATCTGAATTAAGATATTTAGGATAACATGGGACAAAAAGGCCTATGGTCGATAGCCCTTATTTGATAAAATATTATGATAATATTTATCTTATATATTATATGAAATGCATTCTTTTCTCAGATAATTATTAAATAATATGAGAAAATAAAAAACATTTTTTTAATTTATTAATACCAAAATAGATAAAAACCATTGGTCTTTCATTAAAATAATTTTAAATATTATATATATTTATTTATTTATATAACGGATTTACCTTTTTTTACAAATCTACAATATAATTGATAATATTATATATATATATATAATCCCCATCCATTATAAAGGTGGTGATGAGAATTTTAAATGTTGTTTAATAAAAATAAATAATAATTTCCACTGTATTCTCACAAATGTAATCTGCAACATATACAATCACTTTCCAAACATTTGTGGAATACTTTTTAAATCTTTGGTTTCTTTATTAAAATTTTTGTGAGTACATAAATCAGCTTTATAGTCTTAATACTAAGTTAGTTTCCAGTTTTTATTTTAACCGTTTATGTATAATAAATTGTCATAGAATCCGGTTTCTTCTTGAGTAATAAATATTATTATTATAAAAGATAATGATTGAAGCTCAACTAATATCTAAAGAATCAGATAAGGAAATCTAAACTATATTTAAAGATAATTAATGGTTTTAATATTTAATATTTATTTATTAGTTGATTTTTAATAATCTATTCATATTTATTTCATATATTTAAAGAAATTTAACACGAAAATCCGGTTATAATTAAAGAAACGACATAAAAAATTCATATTATTTTTAATGAAATAAAATAAAAAACTCACATTACGTTTCAAACAACACAAGATAAAACTTAGATTATGTCTAAGGAAACAGAACATACAAATTAGACTATGTAAAACAACAGAACTCAATACAAAGATTATTTCAAAAAAAAAAAAAACGGAATACAAAAGGTAGGTGTGTCTAAAGAAATAGAACATTATATAAAAAAACTGAATTTGGATATCCTGTCATCTTTGAACAAAGATAGTAGGAATATGTTTAAAGTATATGACAAAACGCTGAATTTCTTCATATAATTCAGTATTAACATTGAGCTAGAATGGGAATAATAGAAAAAGGGGATTTATTCACTTGATCACAGTTATTTAATTAAATTAAATGTGATAAGTCAAATTGTCACAGTAGCTAAAGAGGAAATAATTATATGTTTAATTAATTTCTCATTTAACCCGTGATGAAACATTTTTGAATTAATTTAGGATGATTTAATTGAAATTAAAGTGTTTTAATTTCAATTAAATCATCCTGAGGAAATAATTTATTAATTATTTTCAAATTCTTTTTATTTAATTTATTTAGAATAGGAATGTTGAGTTAGTTCCAAATAACAACTTTTAGGAGAGATGATTATATTTATACATTAAAACGAACAAAAAAATAAATTTATTGTTAAAATGCCAATAGAGGCTAGAGCAAAAAATGGGAAATATTCAATATTAATGCTATACACAAAGAATCAAACATTTTTCCTGTTTTTTTTTATTAATTAATTCATTTCTATTTTTTTTCTGATATTTGTCCTTTTAGGACAATAAAGATTATAATAATAATAATAATAATAATAATGTTTATTACCCAACAGGAAAAAAAATCCTAATTACAAGGCAATATGTACAATAATATAATATGGTAATAATTATTATTATTATTGTTTATTTGTATTATTATCATAATTCGAAAATTAATACTAAAATGCAATTTATCTAATAATAATGATAATTTATTATCCAACACATTAATTCTATATTAAGAATAGTATACAAATTCAATTTTTATTTAATAACTGTATTGAATTACAGTAATTAAATAAAAATATCGATAAGTGTGAAGGTTTACATAGCAGACACATACCTATACAAAAAACACTTAATAATTATTGAACAATCGTTCAGTTACAGTTCTTATTATTTTACACACTTGATCAAAAATTTTATCTACATCATGGCAATACTTGCATACATAAGTACACAAATTACTTAATGGCGATCTTAACCTGTAATTAGTTTTACAAATAGGTACATAAAAAACATAGTTGGTTCTTGACTTTACAGTTCGAAAGCAGAACATTAGTGTTTCTAAAAGTTGCTCGTGTTAAAATTTGACCGTTTAAAAGTAATGTTAAATTACCGCTGCATTGAAGATATTTAAATAAAATATACAACTTACTTTACGTTTCTTTATTTATATTTAATACTGCGGTTTTTCTCAAATGTTTCAGTAAGTGATTAATGAAGAAGCAATTCAAAGCAACAAATATTAAGAAAAAATATATTTCAATTTTGGTGAAGGAGCCAGGTTAAATAATATTAAAACACTTAACTTTGTTTTACCACTTTTAATTTTAACTTTTACAATGACTATAAGTCGAAACTATAGTCACTGTAAACAAAGTTAAGTGTTTTAATATTATTTTATCAAGATGTACCACAAAGTTAACGCCAACCAAATCAAAGATCCAGGTTAAATAGTTTTATTTGTCACTTTTCAGTATATATTAATGATGGAATTTCTAAAAGATAACTGAAATCCATAAATTAATAGAAATAAATGCATATTTTGGAATAAAATAGATTAACGGCATATTTTTGCTATTAATTAATAATATTAGTTATTAATTAATTAATATTAGGGAAGTCCGTAGTGGTTCAGGTAAAAAGGGAAAAGTGGAAACAATCAACATGATTGGGACAACAAACAAAATGAGAATATCTTTCGGGATACGAGTAAAAATATTAGTTAAGGACAAATATACAAATTTCTTTAAACAAAATATATGTACAAAATTATGTTAATTTTAAAATTATTTAAAATATGTGTTAGTCTAACTGGGCTTTCAAATATCGGTCTTTCTGTCCGACAGATATCATATTATTTTGTAAGTTTAAGATTATAATATATATTATTGAATAATAATCACAAATTACATTTATTTATTTATTTGTTTACATACAGACACAGAATGAGTAAACATTCCTATAAAGTAAGTATGAATATTACACATGAAACACAATATTTTTTAGTTTAACATTTTTTTATTGTAGAAACACTGCTATAATTGTTTTATCATCACAATAACCAAGCAGATGATTAATCATAAAAAAAATTCATACAAAAAATCTGTTGTTTTGTTAAATTTCTGAATATTCAAGTTTCATCAAGATTGAGGCCATTATTTGATGAAACTGGCATTGAAACGTTGCTATAATTGTTTTATCAACGCAATAACTTGATCAGGCAAATGATTAATCATAAAAAAAATGTCATATAAAAACATACTGTTGTTTTATTTAATTTGTGAATATTCAGTTTCATCAAGGTTGTGGCCATCACTTCATGAAACTGAATATTCACTAATTAAATAAAACAAGTTTGTTTTTCTATGATATTTTTTATGATTAATAATCTGCCTGATGATGTTATTGTGTTCATGAAACAATTTTAGCAGTGTTTCTATATTAAAAAAGAATAAATTAAAAAAATGTGTTTAATTTAAATTTTGAAATGCATAATTAAAAAAATGTATTGAAACAATTAATGGCAAGTGTGGACATTTACTGTATTGATTATTTTAATGTAAAATATCATAATAATATTTTGAATATTTACTATATATGAAGAATTTAAGGCTATGGTAAAAAAATGCTATTTCCACACTTGCCGTAGTTGTTTCATTTTTTTTAATTCTTCCTTTCAAAATTTAAATGAAACACATTTTTGAGTTTAACTTTTTTAATGTAAAATATATAAAATAAGTAATATATAATATAATATATAAAATATATTTTGAATATTTATTATATTGGACGAATTTAAGTCCAAGGTAAAAATTGGTATGTCCACTTCTTCCTTTTACAAATACTTACTTATGTTACATAAGTACTTTAACAAATGTCTAATAATAGATATTTGCTGTTGCATAACAATAACAATTGCAACAATTTTTGAATCGAAAATATTTAATGCAAAAAACAAAAATTAAAAATAAAATAAAAGTTACGTAATATAAGGCTTCATATTTTTATTACTTTCACTTCTATTTATTTTAATTTAAAAAATAGTATAAAAAAAGAGTTCTTTATATCAAAATAATAATCAAAATAATAATAAATATTGATACTTTTAATTTTATTGCTCATATATGAATTGTTTTTTTTTTTCTTGTAAAGGGCTGTCGATCATATTTTTTTCTATCTATACTATCAATACTTCTCCATATATATTTTTTAATAAAATCAATGTTTTCATTGACCTAATAAACCAACGATTTTATAACATTATTATTTAAGATAATTGTATCACCATTTCTGTAATTCATAATACGAATCTGTGCGAGAAAAACCGTTTCAAAAATAATAAATTTAATACCGGTTATTACATTTTATTTCCCATTGTGTATATTATTACCAATAATTACACACTTGTAGAAAATGTCCAGTTAATTCCACCAAACCACACACACAACTCAACGTGAAAGGGACGTGAAAAAAGCAGAATCCACCATTCATAACTTCTATATATATTAGAGTTTCGTGCAAGGCGCGAGCGTGAAATAATAATAATAACAACAAAAATAGAGAAAAAAACGCAGGTGTGTTTTTCGTAGCGACAAAACCGTTTCATTCATTCATACACTCAAACACACACACACACACATAGTTCGTTTCTGATGGTAGCACACGTTAATCCTCTTTGGCATGTTAATACACTATTTTCGCTCGTGTAATTTAATGGCATTATAAAATCATTCCCGCGGAATCCATTAACGAAACGGCTAGCTCTCTTCAGTCAATTCGGTGTTTGTTAGTGATACCGATTATTGTTTTTTTTAGAAAGGTCTTCCCCACTTTCGAAAAAGACGCACGCGTTTCTGAATTGAATTTTTTGTTTCGCTTCAATTTAGTTATCATTAAGATCGCCACTGATATAAGATTTCGGTGCTGAAATTACCGATTGAAAAAAAATCGTAGAGTTTGGTCGTAATAAGGGTTTGAAAAAAGCGAGTGGGATTGTCGAGAGGCATAATGTACCTCTCATTTTCTGGTTGTTTTAATGGATTTCTTCGGAATTTAGAGGTTCGTGATCGTGGGTTTTATGAGTGTGATTTCACATTTGGAATTAATGTTGGGTGTCATAATAATAATGATCGTGGTGTTTGTAAGGTATAAGAAATTTATTTTATCACTTTATTTATTGAATGAAATAAGACGATATTTTGCTTCGAGAATTATATGTAAATATATTTATCAAAATAAACTTTTTTTACTGTTTGTTCCTGAACGCGAACATAGGAATTTGATTTACAATGAAATTAAACTAGGAAACTTTCTGGTAATGATCAATAAAATTCGATTAACTGCAAAAAAAAAAAAATACTTACACTGTAAGTTTTACAAACATCTATTGAAACAACTACTTCCCGAGCATATACCCCGTCGGACATTGGATTACACAATAGATATGAGTTTTACGTGATTTTCGACGTTTATGCTAATTCCTGTTCGTTTCATTGTTTGACTGAGAATCTAATGGTATCAATAGAAGGGGAAATAATTGCTAAAAAGGCAACTACTACGATTTAGTAGTTATTTGTGCCTTTTTTTTTAAATAAAAAAATAAATTAAATAACTACTACGATTTAATAGTTATTTGTGCCTTTTTTTATTATCAGAGAAACACGATTAAAAGTTGGGTTTTTATGAAAACAATAAATAAACGAGTTTTAATAATTTTATGTTCCTTTCTCTTCCTTTCTGCCATACACTCAGGCAAGGTTTATTTATTTTAAAATAATTTTACTATTTTTTTTAAGTTTGTTTTTTGTAAGAAATTCGTTATTTACAATATACATAGATATATTTTATTACATATATTATAAATGTATTCCTGGTTCCCTCCTTCTTCCTCACCGCGTGATATTTTGGAGTTCATTACCATCTCGGGCTAGCGGTATTGAAGAATTTATAGGATGTTGTATAAAGTTTTCCTAGCTTATCAAAATGATACTAATAGTATAAATAATAATTCAAAATCTGGTTGCAATAACGTAGCTGTCATACGCATTTCGTTTTAGTTGTATATATTACTTTTTCTTCGTATTATCAGATATAAAAAATATATGAATTGGCGGAATATTGATTTCAGCGTAATTTTAAAACAGTATTTACCTCAAAATAAGCCTTGCATTAACAGTCCATATTTATACCAACAAGTTTTTCTTTTAATGAGTTGGAAATGTTTAAGCATTAATTAATTAAAATTTAAAAAAACATCACCAATTTTTAATGGAAAGTGAGTTTTTTTTATAATTAAGTGAGAATTTTATTGAATAGGTGTTTGATAAACAAAACAATAAAGATAAATCAATTTTCTTTTATTGTTATTAGCACAAATCTATTAATTAACGGAATAACATAAGAAATATAATAAGCGCCATAAAACAACACGATAAACCTAAATCGATTTTCAAGAACCGAACAAAACAATAGTCAATTTATTGGATATCGCGTCATTTTTAATTGGAAACCGCCGTCAATTAAATCCGCAGATGGAGGCAACAATGGCGCGTTTTAATTAAGAAAAACACCAATTTATTTTCTAACGGATGTTAGCCGCGCGCCATTCTTATTAATCAGCGGAGTTGGCACCGGCTACCGGCTATCAGCCGCTCTGGAAACGCGTCGAGCCACCACAATAGGTGTATCCTTTTAGCTTTTCACTTTTCGCTCGGGCGGGATTAAAAGGCAGGATATGCGCTTATTAGGGAATTATCAAATTTTCAACGGGTGCTTTAATTCCGTGTGGTGCTGCTGCTGGTGCTGCCGGGAAAGAAAAAAGGATATTCTGAAGGAGAACGTGGAGCGGGTAAGGTGGGGCGAGAGGGCCCCGGAGTTATTTTAATCAAGTTGCATTGATGAAGTTTTTAACAGGTGATTGTTTTTGTCGTTTTGCCTTCCCTTTTCGGATAATCAACGTGTTAATGGCGGAGCGTGAAGTCTTGAAATTCACTTTTAATTTCCAACCGGAGGATGGATGGATAATTAAAGCGCGAAGAGGACAGAATAGGGGGCCCGATGTGTGTTTGTGAAGAAAGGTTTTTTTTCAATGCATACAGGTCCAGACTTAAATAAGAGATTTTTTTTGTTTACTTAAAAAATATTTCAAATCATTATATTAAATTTTTATAACTAAATGTTACAATTTTATAGAAGATCTTAATAAAAATTAATTATTTTCAATTTTCTAATTTAATTTATTTAATATACAGGGTCCTACAACAGTGTGTCGGGCTTTCCTAAAAACAAAAAAAATGTTTCGTATAAAAAATTATTGATTTAAAAATCTTTATGGCGTAAAATTATTTTCAAACATACAGCGTGCCCCGCTTTTGCGGTATAACAAAAATATTTGTTTTTTTTCAATGGAACACCCTGTATTTATTCAACTTTTCTAATGACATTTTTCAACCTCTACATTGTTGTCCATTTTGTTTTTTATTATGTTACAGTGTTTTTTTTTTTCTTCAAGTATCATGCATAAGCAAGCTCAACTTTAAAAAATCGTAGCTACCTCGTTTTTTGAAGGTAAGAATAACTTTTAGCAAATATCTCAGTGTGGTTATAAGCAACGTTTTATTAATGAGCAATTTGAATTTAGTAATACAGGGTGTTCAGAAAGTCATGCCAAACTTTGCAAATTTCAAAGCTGTATAACCCATTTTTTTAAAAATTGAATGCTCCCTATTTTATGTCATTATTCGATAGGTCTTTTTCTTCACTTCAATTTGATGTGATATCTTATGTCTGAACCCCATAGTTGTTGAGATATTCAATATTTTTCACATTTAGTTATATTTCTATGCACTGTAGTAGGCCATGCTGAGAGTATATATAAAACATATTTATTGAGATATTTTTTGATACAACTTAAAATATTAACAAGTAATTATTATTATTTAGAGTTAGTCTGGGCTATCGGTCTTTCGGCTCTAATTTATTTAATCATTTCATTATCAATAGAGAAGAGTATTCATGCACTTAGTCACAGTTATACTAAGTAGACGAATACTCTTTTGTATTGATAATGAAATACTACTACTACTACAATATCTTTATTCAAAGTTATTTGTTTTACATATATTTACAATATATTATGGTATATTGGTTTCTTTCTTGCTTGCTTGAACAGGCTATCGACCTATGGTCTTTGATGAAATAATATTAATCGCGATATGCACAATCTGCTAATTACGATTAACTAAATATGAAATCACGGAAAAGCATAGCAAACTATGTAGTAGCAATTAGTTAGTCGCAATTAGTACACTATACATATGGCTAAATATAATAATAGAAAATGTGTGTATATTCTCTTGGTCATAGTTATTTAAATTAAATAAAATTAAAAGTATCACATGTTTCAGGATTTGTCAATGAGTACTTAGTGCTCGAAATGTACTATAGTTTATTAATAAAATTTAAAATGAAATAAGGAATTTTTATTTTCATCTACATTATTACAACATGAATGATTTTATAAGTAGAAAACAATATTCATTGACTTGGTCACAGTTATTTAAATATATTAAATAAAAATGATTTGAAATTGAATGTAATTCAATGTCCGGCGTGGGTATTTGCCCGGGAAGTAGTTGTTTTAATGTGCATTTGTTTAACGTAAGTCTAAAGTCACAGAGCTAAATGTGAGAATAATCTATTAATTATTTTCAAATAATTTTTATTTAATATATATGAATGATTTTAATTATTGAAATGAAAGTTTAAAAAAAATACGTTGGATTCATCACGAATTTTGCTCTTTTGGATTTCCATGAAATCATTGATGTTTGCAAAGAAAAGACGGTTTCTACAATGATTCATTCGAAACTACGGGCGAGTGTGAATGAATGGAGGTGATTTGACGAGACATAATGCGTTGGTCCACATTATAATGAAGCGTGGGGTCACACACACGCTCACGACCGCCAGTCATTATAAAATTATTAAAGAATGACAATTTAAAAACAGGAAGACGTATTTTGTACGGTTTTTAACGTGCAATCATAAGCGCATTACCTCCAGCGTGAGTTATAATTATAAACATATGTCCGATGACCGGGACCAGGACAGGGCGGATCTGTCATTAGGTCCCGGCCGGGGAAATCGCCAATTAGAAAAATTAACAGCACACCAGAAAAATTCGATACAAAAATGCCAACAAAAAGAAGAGGGTAATGATAATAATGGTAATGACGGCCGGCGAGTGAGAGGTATCAAAAGAAGCGCGCGCGCTTGGCACTAATGAATTTTTGTGACTTTTAGTTTCTCGCCGAGGAGTGAACAGTAGCTCGGAACCTGATGTATTATTATACACGGTGTTTTCTTATTAATTACATTCTTCTTTTTAATTCTGGTAGCCGGGGATTTGTTCGTAATTGAAGAAGAGGAAATTATTATACGAGGATACTCCGCGGTAATTATTATTTTTAAAATTAATTAATAGCCGTGGGCCGACTTAATCAACTCAAATATGCAACCAGTCACCGTCAGCATCAACATCAACATGGAATCCTCGGCTCGGGGATCTTATTATCTAAACATTATGCACGCGTCCATCGCGGACGGGATACGAGCTGGGACCATTTTTTTGTCGGCCCCGAAAATTTCGGTAGCCCCGTTGCGTATAATGAGCCAGACTTAAATGAAACCGGCAGATTCTGAATTAATTCGAGCTATTAATCTTAACTGGGCACAATAACTAAGGACACAAAGCCTCTGTCGGAATTGGCCACTTGAATTGCATTAATGCTAATTCTCGGACACTGCGTTATCGGTTGTTAGACAACGAGCCACGAACTAACTCGCTTTTATGCATGCACAAAAACTTGTAAAGACGGAATGCGCACTTTCATAAATTATTTATGCGCGCCCTCAAACCGAAAAACCAAAAAAATACGAAACTTGTAAAAAAAAAGGAAACCGATCGTATCAAAAAAGACAATCCAAATCGGATCAATTGTTCGTTTTCGATTGGACCCATTCGAGCCCGCTAGTTTTATTGTCATTTAATTACGCCGTGAAAACTTTTTTTACTGTCCGTAAAACACACGTGATAATATATGGAGCGTGAATTATAGCCTGCTAACACTTCTTATATTTTAGACAGCCATAAAATAATTCAATACCAAATAAAACAACCCACAAATGATTAATTAATTTATATTACGACACATGTAGTTATTCAGATTGTTTCTTTTAAACACTCCAATTATTCTGCTATTACGTACTAATTAGGTGAATGTATGCTGGTACGTTTAATACTACAAATAATAATAGACTAAATAAAAAAGAGCATTTAATAATGTTTACAATGAATATCACACTGAAAAAAAAAAAAAAAAAAACGTTGGATTAACTTCCACTTTCTCCAATACATCTTAAGAAAAAACTAGATTTCAAGTTGCGAATAAGGGATTGATCGAATTTTATTGATCATTGCCAGAAATTTTCCTTGTTTAATTTCATTGTAATTTAAATAACTGCAAATGTGTGAATCATCTTTGTTTCATTTTATTTAATTTGCGAATAAACTGTTACATCATAGCAAAATGTCATTTTATTCTTTATTGTCGAGTCCTCTACTTCCTTATACATATTAATTTCACAATAAAACATTTATTGCTTTGTTCGTATAACACTTGTTTATTTTATACGACTGCAGTTTCGACAATTTCAGCGTCATTTCAAGCCCTCAAGCTATAAATCAAAACGTGCATAAAAAATATGATTTTTTTGCTTTCCCATACATAGGTATTGATATATTGCAACCTAATATACATAAATTTGTAATTTCGAATTTTAAGGACAATAATCACAATATTGTTACTACGACCAGTCCCAAAGGGCATTGGAATCGAACCAAGGATACCCTAGCTTTCTAGCCTGACGCTTAACCTGCCCGCACCAGTCCCAAAAGGCCTTGGAATCGACCCTAGCTTACTAGCCTGACGCTTAACCTGCGCGCCACCCAAACAGATAAAAGTAGGGTTATCACTTTCAAGGTGAGAAGTTATCTTTAATTGTCCAATCGATTTTTCAAGTTCCAACCACCGTATCGAATTCGCCTTTTTTTGCTATTTTGTTATCAATACTTGCAAATATAGCTAGAAATAGAATTGAATATTATAAAACGAAATATTAACCATGGCTTTAGTAACGCTGATTATTTTGTTTCGATTAATAATAATGTAGCTTTGAGATAAAGAATCTTCCCTTTAATAAATAATGTTTTTCGGATTCCATAAACTTCCAAGAGAGCTTATAAATTATTAATATTTTCTCAAAACACAAAAAAAGAACATTTTAAAAGTAATTAAGACTTTTGTCGATTCCGAGAAAAAAATAATCTTTTGTTAAAAAATAATTATTCGTACCATGAACGTCAAGCTGTGATTACTTAATTTATAAATTTATATGGTCAATTTCTTGAATCTTGAATAAATTCACTTCGTAGTGCATTTTTAGTTTTGATATGAAGAAAATACTTATATTTTTTGTATACGACATTTAAGAGTGGGTATGCGTTGTGAATGTGCGTCCTTAAATGATTATAATTTATATTTTCTTCGACTAGTTTCGATCAATGATTATCTCCAAGAACTTCTATTTACTAAGCAAACATTTATATACAAATACTTAAGAAGGTTAATAAGAGTGAAGAAATTAGGCAGATTAAGGATTTTAAAAATTCATAAAAAAATATTTCTGAACAAAATAAAGACTTTTAGCGCACATATTTGAGTTCAGTAGACTTTAATCTATCTCTCTAGAGGGTTTCAGCCCTTTGTAGCACAAAATGAATTTTTGATGAATTTTGTTGGAAGGGGTACATCTTTGATCTTTTTCGCCTGACTTTAAAAATTCATAAAAAATATTTCTGAACGAAATAAAGACTTTTGGCGCACATATTTGAGTTCAGTAGACTTTAATCTATCTTTCTAGAGGGTTTATGCTCTTTGTAGCACAAAATGAATTTTTGATTAATTTTGTTGGAAGGGGTAGCCCTTGGAACTTTTCCGCCTGATTTTAAAAATTCATAAAAAATATTTCTGAACGAAATAAAGACTTTTGGCGCACATATTTGAGTTCAGTAGACTTTAGTCTATCCCTGTAGAGGGTTTCAGCCCTTTGTAGCACAAAATGATGATGATGAAAACCAAAATAAATAAAAAATAATTTGTTTGTCAGCCAGCACTAGTAGTAGTAGAAAGGAAGTGAGGTCACTTACAAAGAATGGGTGGCGCAAATGACGTATATCAAGTATATCCATTATGTACGTATTGTGTCTATATTATATGCGCTATCATTGTATTTTTCTAGTTTATCCTGTAATTAGATCTTATGAATCTGTTGGATAATATATAAATAAATAAATAAATCTGCGTGTTCCAATATCTGTGTTCCGCATGTTCTTATAGTTATTTTTTTTTTATATTCCTTAGCGTATATTCTAGTGCGAAGTTAAACAAGATAGCAGATAGTGCATCGCCTTGTCGTACTTCTATATTTGTTTCAAATTTTCCGGACCCTACCTTGCAGGTAAGCATCACACCATGATAAAATATTATATTCATCCAACTTATTTAAATTTTAAAATTACAACTGCGAAATTCATCGAAATTTGTATATATTGTTAGACATAATCGAATGAAATATACTATTGTAGAATTCATAATAAATTGATTATTGTTTCATTTAATACATCACTGCGAAGTGTGGGTGAATTGTGCTTTAGTTTATGTTCAAAATACCGTAACAACGGCGAATGATTTAGAAAAAAAGTAACACTATTATAAAAACACCTTTGACCTATGAAACTCTAGCCTCAGAAAAAAAAAATCTATCACCTACCCAGAGAGAACAATATCCGACGTGACCTTTAAAACCATCAAAAGGAGAAATTGATCATCAAAACACGGCAACAAAAGAATTGATCATGACCGTAGCACGTTTACACTCAAACACGAATCCGAATATTAATGACAATAAATTAGTAAAAACGACACTTAAATATTCAAATGGTCGAAACAAAAAAAAACACGAAGATCCTTTATGAATATTGCCAAACCCACTTAGTGTCACTGCGAGGAAAACCATTCTTAATGCCCACATGTTAAATATGAATAATTAAAATTTTTTTAGAAGCGATTGTTTCCCCAAAAATATTTACCATAAATAAATAATCGATGCCGCGTTTTATTTAAATAACAAATCCCATTGTGGTAATAAGCGTGATTCCACTTAGCGCTAACTCGTTCCATTAATAATTCGAAAAAAAAAATGAGGTCAGATAATCTCCGGCCGGTCGAGCTTTATTTAAATCCGTCCAGATTTCAATGTTTATAAATATTTATTAAAGGCATCAGCAGCGCCGTTTCGATTTTCGTAATTCCGTCATCGGTACGTCGGCAATTAATTAATCTAACGCGCACAATTTCACGCTCGCTTAATTTTATAATCCGGGCGCGATTTTCGATTTACATATCCGATTAGATTATCTACACGCTGTTTACAAATTGCGTAATTAGGTGGTTTGTTTGTTGGCTTTAATTAGTGATGATACGGTTAATTTATTGTCTACATAAATTATTCATTTGCCCACACTTCGAGTAAACGTTCGGGGGGAAGTTAATTAAGGTAACGATTCGGTTCATTCTTGGGCTGCTTGTTTTCTACACGGTGTTTGTTTCCTGTTTGGGAATTGGATTTCATGAAAGACTTGATTAATGGTTTTAATTGTGTTTTTAAATTTAATTTGAAACAAGAAAGGAATAAGGAGCATCAATTTTTAATCTGGAATTGACACTACATATTTTTTCGAAAAACTTAAATTAGGAATTATTAGACTCTGATTGATATCCTTTTTTAAAACTTAAACTAAAGAAAAAAAATAATATTTTTTTATGATTTTTTGAATTAGAAATATTCAGAAAATTGCAATAAAAATCGTCTTTTTCAATTTAAATTGAAAATATCTCAAAAACTGTGGATGGGGTAATTTTTGTTTTTTACATATTCTGAAAAAGCAAACTTTGCTTAATACCCTCAAGTAGTTTCATCAAAATATCTAAAAAATTAATATTTTTTGTGATTTTTTGAATTAGAAGTATTCAGAAAATAGCAATAAAAATCGTCTTTTTCTCTACAAATTGAAAATATCTCAAAAACTGTTGATGGGGTATTTTTTGTTTTTTACATATTCTGAAAGAGCAAACTTTGCTTAATACCCTCACGTAGTTTCATCAAAATATCTAAAAAAATAATATTTTTTGTGATTTTTTAAATTAGAAGTATTCAGAAAATAGCAATAAAAATCGTCTTTTTCTCTACAAATTGAAAATATCTCAAAAACTGTTGATGGGGTATTTTTTGTTTTTTACATATACTGAAAGAGCAAGCTTTGCTTAATACCCTCAGGTACTTTCATCAAAATATCTAAAAAAATAATATTTTTTGCGATTTTTTGAATTGGTAGTATTCAGAAAATGGCAATAAAAATCGTCTTTTTCTCTAAAAATTGAAAATATCTCAAAAACTGTGGATGGGGTATTTTTTGTTTTTTACATATTCTGAAAAAGCAAACTTTGCTTAATACTCTCACGTAGTTTCATCGAAATATCTAAAAAAATAATATTTTTCGTGATTTTTTGAATTAGAAGTATTCAGAAAATAGCAATAAAAATCGTCTTTTTCTCTAAAAATTGAAAATATGTCAAAAACTGTGGATGGGGTATTTTTTGTTTTTTACATATACTGAAAGAGCATGCTTTGCTTAATACCCTCACGTAGTTTCATCAAACTATCTAAAAAATTAATATTTTTTGTGATTTTTTTTAATTAGAAGTATTCAGAAAATTGCAATAAAACTCGTCTTTTTCAATTTAAATTGAAAATATCTCAAAAACTGTGGATGGGGTATTTTTTGTTTTTTACATATTCTGATAAAGCAAACTTTGCTTAATACCCTCACGTAGTTTCATCAAAATATCTAAAAAAAATAATATTTTTTGTGATTTTTTGAATTGGTAGTATTCAGAAAATCGCAATAAAAATCGTCTTTTTCTCTTTAAATTGAAAATATCTCAAAAACTGTGGATGGGGTATTTTTTGTTATCAGATTCAAACTATTAACTGAAATTAAAAAAATAAAATCTAGATAAGCAATTTTAGTAACTAAATTTATACTCACGCATTTTTTTTTTTCAGATATTTATTTTAATTGCGGACAAATTTGATCAACACAAAATTTGCTCAAACAATCAACACATTGTTAGCTGCAGAATATTTAAACTATTAACTAAAATTTGTAGTTTGAAGTCTATTTAACCAATTTTAGTAACTAAATTAATCGTAAAGCTTTTTTTTTTCTTTTCAGATTTTTTTTAATTGCGGTCAAATTTGATCAGCACAAAATATGCTCAATTTCGAATAGTTGTGGAAGGATTGTGAGCTGCAGCAGATTCAAACTATTGACTAAAATTTGCAGTTTGAAATCCTTTTAAGCAAAAATTAAGCCATAATTTATATTCTGTAATTGTCACTGAAAGTATTTTCTAATTATCCTGGAGGAAAAAAATAGATTTCTTAGAATATAAAAAAAAAACAAAAATTTCTGGCGAAGTTACAATAAAATGAAATAGGGGCAGAGAGTCCTCTGGTCGAAAGCCAATGACAAACAAATACATGCATTTTATTTTGTATACTTAATATTTGTAAAAGTGTATGAAATTGTATAAATAAATATTTTTGTGTATAGCAAATATATGTTAAAAATAAATATTGAAGACAGAAAAATATTTGCAATGTTATGTCTGAGTAAATATAGATATAATAATAATAATAATAATAATAATAGCCTTTATTGTCCAACAGGATTTCCTACTTACAGGACAATATAATAGAAAGTACAATGCAGAAAAAAATAAGTATTACAGGAAAAAAGAAAAAAAAATACAAAAAAATTACAGGTGTTGATAGTAGAGGCAGCATTTAAGTTAAATTTTATATAAATAAATCATCGAATAATTTTTCTGCGCAACGACACATTGTGAAGATCGGTGACCGCTGCAGAACACATGTCCTTGGTATGGGTAGTCGGAATGATGAAGAGAATCTAGTTGATTGTTGAGGAACATTGAAGGGTATCCCAGAAAGTAATTGGGGGCAGTCGATTTTTCCGTGTACTAGTTTCCTGAGAATTGTGGCGCAGTGGTGGTCTCGTCTGGTCGATAATGCTATCATGTTATGCCTTTCAAGTAGATGTTCTTGATTCGCTCCAATGGATGGATAAGTACCGTCAAGTTTGTAAGATAAAAATTTTAAAAATCGCCGATGGAGGCGATCCAGTAGAAGGGATTGACTAATATTTGTCGGATACCAGACTAAGCTACAGTAGTCCAGTTTACTTGATACAAAAGCGAAGTATAATGACTTTACAGCATCAGTATTTCGAAATTCACGAACGTTTATAATTTCTATAATATGGAATTATAGAACTCATATATATATATTTATATATATACATATATGTAAATATATACATATATATATGAGTAACCAATTGTATTTAGTCTTGAATCAAAATGAATAAAAATAATCAATGTTAAATACACAAATACTGGTTTAAACACTTGTTTCTCCGACTGTTGAAATGGCGTGTTAAACGTGCGCGGCATTAAATTCCAGGATGGAAGTATTTAATTTTAGTATCTTAAGTTGATGTATGTACGTATTTACAAGATAAGTATCGTCTAATCCGGAGATGAAACGAGCGAGCAGCTCTAATATTATTTAGCTGTCGTCCAATTTATCAGCGAGACAAATTGTGCGGTCCGAAATTAGGAAGTTATTTAGTAATTTAAGTATTCTTCCTTGACACTTCTAATTGTGTCGAGTCCCGGTAATTAGTTAATTATCTCCGACTTTTATTTCATTTAACCTAATTACGTCCGACACCACTGAATCAACTTAATTTCGCTTCGTTACGGCTTTAATCAGTGTTTATTGGAGGGAATTCGCGAAATTTACAATTGCTTCATTTCTTAACGAGAGATTCAAATTTACATATTTTTTTTATTAATTATTATAATAATTCATTTTATTTACTTTAAAATCAATTAATTTAAATAAATTTTATTAAAAAAGAAAACGTAAGAAATAACTTTTTTTAATCGGGTGTTTGAAATTATAAATAATATTATATTAATTGATTAACATTTAATAAAATAATCAACATTTAAATGTGAATTTCGTATTCCTTGTTTGCTTAAACAGGACAAGTTCGCCTTCCTTTAGTGGACGAAACAATGATTCTCGGTCGTCTACCTTGAAGACCCAAATCGTTGACGATGCCACTTGAAATTAGGTAAAAGGTGGCGCTTGCGTCGTCTTTAATTTATTATGAAAATATTCAACCACTATTTATCTAGAGTATGGATAACTAGTGATGGCCATTTCGATTTTTCGAATCTCATCAGACTAGTGTGTTCCTTATGCAATGCCCCGATGAAGACGGTTGAACCGATCTTGTGTTGGAATTAAATAAATACCTGATATGAATCATAACCAATAGAAGAATAATAGATGGCGCTCGCGTTATCTTCCATGTATTATAATTAATTATGAAATCCAACACTGTTTATAATCTCAACCAACAAACCTGCATCCCATTTCGTTTGAATATTAATGCGGAAAAACTGCTGCATCTTATCCGTTTCTGTATCCGGACGCTGCTCCTCCTCCGTCCCATCTCGCAGTCGTGTTTTAAGTTAAAGCGATGGGTCGAGTTTAAAGTTTTATATCATTTTTCCGTTGACGCCCCGGAACGGCAGATGAATATATGGGATTTAAATTATTCAAAGATTTTCCCATCTTCAATGTATGCCGTCCCCGGAATCCGTGTTTCTTTGTTTTCCCCACATATCCCTCTCGCCTCGCAATTTTCCACCTTGCGAAATCGATGAATAAATTTACGAATTTTAATAATCCCACATCCCGGGGATGAATTGTGCCGGAGAGCTCCGAGTACTCCTTATTGGAAAATTGATAAGAATAAATAATAATAAAGAAAATGAAAATTTTATAACATTTATAATAAATATGAATTATTACATTTTCTCAAAATGACAAAAATCGTCACGTTTCCCAAAGTATTTTCGAAATTTTTGCAACAAATCAGAAATCATTTAAGTTAAATGATCCGGGTCTAGATTTCCTTCGCCTTTTATTGTAGTGTATCTTAAGCTTAAAGAATGTATTTTTTTGTCAAATTTCAATTAATCATTAAGATAATTATTATTTTTTTATTAAATAATTAATAAGCCAGTTCCCCCCTAGAGGCACAATTTCAATTTTCACTTAAACTTTCAATTAACCATCGAATATAATCGAATCTAGATGTAATTAAATTGATTAAAAGCGTTGGTTCATTTTTTTCTTCCATCCTCCGACTCATTGTCTCAAAGCCGGCCGTGGCTGTGCCGGTTGTGCGTTAGGCGTCTCGGCAGGCATGGCATATTTCTCAAGGCTGTGCAGCGCCCGCAGGTCTGGCGTGTCCGAAGATTGGTGATGGTGAGGACCATGTGGCAACGCGAGGCAAAGAGAGAAGAAAGAGGAGAGAACGGGCTAAGGCAAAGGCGGTCACTTTCCTGGTTATTATGCCGAGTGTGGCTACCGAGTTACGCGAGGAATTATGATATTGATGATATCACGAGCCTTCCTTCAGTTCTTCAGTTTACCTTCTTTGCCCCCCCACCACAGCAGCGTTCCTCCGAGTGGACTCGGTTGTAACAAGCGCTCCCGCTTGAAAATCGGACAGCTTCTCATGGTTATCTCCACCTTATTATAGTTAAATATCCGAGTATACAAGCGTACGCGGGTTCTTAAGACTGCCGAGTGCACATGTGTGCGACCAGCGACCAACCATTGCAGAAGATCAAAATGGGAACAAAAAATAAAATAAAATAACGCGGCTTGTGACTTATTGACGTTGTGTTGTTATTTAATACTCGGCTGGAAATGCACAATAATGCGGTTTTGCGCTCGCCATTCGTGGATTCCAGATGAAAAATTCGCTTCATTATAAAATTTGCAATTCCGAAAATAATTCAATACATTACACATTCCTTTTAATTAAATTATTATTCTTTTGAATTAAACAGCTTTTATTTTTACATCAAATTAATTTAAATTTTTATTTATTGATTTTCTTGCTTGTGAAGCGAATATTCTCTTATTTCAAAACACATTCCTTCGATTATTTAAAATACAAAATATTTTTGTTGCCAATAATAAATACTTATTACAATAACAATCGAGTAATTAATGAGAAACACATAGAAGATTTATTACAATAACTATCTAAAGAAAGTGCACATGCTACATTATCAAATTAATCATTGTTAGTTTAGTAGATAGTTGGTTAAGTGTTAGAGTTGATCCCAATGGTTACATCTGTAACTCAAATATATTCTAATTTATTGCTATAAATAACACGTGTTTTTTTTACCAACGAAACAAATAATAAAACCAACAAAAATATATATTTAAATCAAAAAAAACACGCGCTGAATATTAATTTGAACCGCTTGAATTAAATGTGTTTTGTTCGTTTATTCATAATGACAAGTGCCAGCTTACAAAATAATTAGCATACAGTTTGGTTGTTCGGATGTGATCAACGTTATAATTATTGATGTTATGCCCATTAAAATGCACAAAGTGCCTTCCGAACCGCACTATGCCAAACATGCATATTAAATGTGGGAATGTGGGTGACGTGGTTTCATCAAAAGGTTCGCTCCTTGCTTTGTTTATTTTTATCCGCGATATTATACTTAACTTATAAATAACATTCCCAGTAAAATACGCGATTATAATATGCGTTTAGACATTCGCAGTTATTCCATATGAAAAATGTTAAATTTAACGTGTATGTTATTAATCAATTTCACATTCTATGGATATATGTATCTATTATAAAAGCTGCTTAGACCATAATGATAATAATAACTTTCACGTTAAAATTAACATTTCCCTTACAGTATAGCCCCAATTATTGCAATATAATTTAAATTTTTATTTATTTAACGGATTTACCTTTTTATAAATCTACAATATAATTCAAAGAAATGTTCAGCCACCATTCATCTATCACATTTCTTTGAATGTGATTCGTTTTCCTTGTTTTCATAAACAGGACAAGTTCGCCTTCGTTTAGTGGACGAAACAATGATTCTCGGTCGTCTACTTTGTATACCCAAATCGTTGACGATGCCACTTGAAATTAGGCAAAAGGTGGCGCTTGCGTCGTCTTTAATTTATTATGTACAATATAATTAATAATATTTATGTATAGTGGATTGTAGAACAAAAATAAAGAAATAACAACAACAAGAAGAAAAAAAAAATAACAACAATTAATATTTGTTGTGCAACATAATAATGTAATTAAGCAGGTTTTCATACAGAATATGGACATGATTTATATCTAATCCACCTTTAATTGCAGCTCGATCCATTTTATTAATTTCGTCATTTGTAACAATTCTCGAAGATGTCAATATTTGAGTAATCCATAGTTGAGGATTGAATTTTTAGTGATAGTCTCAAATATTTCGGTTTTAATTATTACAAGTACTCTTTTTTGTGCTGTGGAAGGGGAAAATCCATTTACGGACTCTTCCCAGATTTTTTCCGCGAAACTAACGACTAAAAACCCCTCCCACTTTACCGGCGTCGACTGCCAGGGTCATTGGCAGGTCTCTACATAATAATAAACTGGCTGAACTCATTGGACCCTGGTCATAAGAAGTTCTGATGTACTTAAAATATATAATGAATAATTGTTCTGTAATAAAAAAAATATTTTAATAACTAATAATTTTAATACGAAATAATTACGAATAAATTAAAATTAATTGAATAATTATTTAATTACAACACCTTCCACATTAATCAATAAACTTTAACAACAAGAAGATTAATTACTCATTAAACGTATTCCGTGAATTTCTGAATATTTAATTGCCAACTTCCATGCTTATTAATTTACGCGGTGCAAAGTTTGTAATAACAAAGTCGTTGTAAAACAATTTCCAGGAACGATTATTTTAATCAAACACCATCGTTGCGGGAATGTTAAATCGATACGATTAAGGGTGCCACCTGTGTGGACAGGAGGGCGTCGGGGGGTGAGATATGGGGATGGACGGACATTGAAACTTGGTTTACCCCTCCGATAAGGGTCAATTTATACACAAAACCACTTACACGAGAGAACGAAAAAAAAAAAACCTACCGATTTCACTGCGAACGGGGACGATTCCAACCCCTTGTCTTATCGTAACTATTTATCATATATGAAAATGAAAGGGAAACAAGGGAGAAATCGGTCGTGTTTTTAATTTTAATAAGCCTAGCTGAGTTTACCACTTTATTTTATTAATAATATTAAAAAAAAAGCCATTGTGAATATAGCATGTTAAGGTTTTAAATGCTATATTCACAATGGCTAAAAATAAACTGTACGATTTGCTTGGTTTGTCCGCCCGGAATTATAAAAAGGAGATTCCAGCAGCAAACACTAATCTACTATCACGAAAATTCATATCTTCTTTTTACACTAAATATTTTTTTTTATATTTAATATATAAAAAAATCTATCTATCTAAAAACTGGTCTAGAAATTAAAAATCTGTAATAAATCATAATAAATGGAAGATAACGCAAGCGCCATCTATTGCTTGTAATAACTTTTTTGCGTAATTTATTAAATTATTACTATTATCACTACTGAAGATGGAAACATAGTTTCCGAAATATATTTAGTTAAATAAAAAATAAATAGGAGAAAGGACATATATTTTTATTTAAATAATTAAATTACAATGAAATTAAACAAGGAAAATTTCTGGCAATGATCAATAAAAATCGATCAATCCCTTTTTCCAACTGCAAAAAATACTTACACTGTAAGTTGATCATTTCCAGAAATTTTCCTTGTTTAATTTCATTTTAATTTAAATGACTGCAAATGTGTGAATCATCTTTGTTTCATTTTATTTAATTTAAAATATAAAGTCTCCACAACCAACATAAAGAAGATTATTACTATAGTTCCTGTTAATTGTTGAACTGTTAATTGTTGAACTTGTTACTTTGTTATACATTTGTATAAAAGTAAAAAAGTGTTTCATTTATTAAAATTGAATGACTACAGAATCCAAAATAAAAAAAAATAACGGGAAGATAGTGGTCGTTTTCTTGGAATAACGCCCCTTCTTCTAAAAAAACTTCTTCCGAATTCTCAAATACTCACTCTTATTTGCTTACAATACAAATTTTATTGTTTTTGTGTTCCATTTTTAAATTCTCACTGCTCCAGAGTCTATGATTTTAACAGGATGGAGCAACGAGTCAAGATTTATACATAATTATTTAGTTTCAAGAAAATGGATAAAACTCCGGAAAACTATTTTATTGTGGATTTAAGAATTAAAACAAAGTTACACAAAATTATTTAGTTTCAAGAGAATGGAGCAACCCTTCAGTAAACTATTCTTTGTAAATTTAAGGATTAAGACAGAGTTACAACAAATTATTTGGAACAAACAACCCTTCGGAGAACTATTTTATTGTCAATTTAACGATTAATATGGTTAGCTCTGTTGCTCGATAGCCGTATAATATAATATAATATAATATAATATAATATAATATAATATAATATAATATAATATAATATAATATAATATAATATAATATAATATAATATAATATAATATAATATAATATAATATAATATAATATAATATAATATAAGCAAGCGGAAAGACCACTGGTCGATAGCCAATTGGCAAACTCTTAGAGCATGTATTGCAAATTTTAAGTTATATGTAGGTGTTGTATTACGCCTGTCAATAAAGATTTATATATATAATCTTTAGGGGAGTCCGACGTGGTCCAGGAAATCTTCCATGGAATGGTGAAAATCGTGTATACGATAGATAGTGAGGAATAAAAACCCAAGTGGTTATATAATCTTTATTGACAGACGTAATACAACACCTACATATAACTTAAAATATATATATAGTATAAGAATTATATTATTAATTTAATGTATATAATTGTCTACAGAAATTGAGATACTATATAATAAATGTACGTAACGTTCTTTTTTGTTCTTTGCATTAAATAATCAAAAATTGTTGCATGTCGTATAAGAGCAAATATTCATTGTGTATTTCAATGTCGGGCGGGGTATTTGTCCGAGGAGTAGTTGTTGCAATGAATGTTTGTCCTTTTTTAGTGCTTATGTTATTTAAATCATAAAGTTGCAGCAGATAAGGGAAAATAATTAATTCTTTAATCAATTATGTAAATTATTATCTTTTTTTTTGTTCTCATAATAATTGGGAGATAACGCAAGCCCCATCAATTGATGGCATCGTCAACGGTTTGGGTCTACAATGTAGACGACCGAGAATCGCAGTTCGTCCATTAAAGGAAGGCGCACTTGTCCTTATTTATGAGAACAGGAAACAAAATTCATTTTATTAACAAATATTTTTATTTAATTTAATTGTAAATAAATAAATGAATCGATTAAATAAAACCAAATTGAAAATAGGTGGTATAATTTTTAAAATTAATTTATTAGATATGCATTTTTCGTATAATAAATTTATTAATAATAACTTATAATGAGGTAGTGAAGAAATAAATACATAAAACTAGGGCAGAAAGACCTCAGGTCGATAGCCGATGACAGACTAACACCTTCATGTGTACTTGTAATTGTAATATATTAGCTGTATATAAAATTTAATATAATTGTTCTAAATAATTAATACAGTAAACGTATTCACTAAATGTAAAAAAAAGGATAAAATATATTGAACTTATCGTGTATATAAATGAATTTATATTTTATATGTATATAAATCCTGTAAGAAATTCTTCGGTGTTCCGGGTTTGTTTTATATGTGGAAATCGTTCTGATCAGGCATTACGCACGTTTCCATCGAAATTGGCCGGCGTTGTGCCTTGGATATTAAAGGCGGTATTATGGTCTTTACGCTGTATATTTAATAGGTGACTGCTATATCATACATGTCATTATCCATTTAATTATTTATTTATTCAGCCACTCAGCCATTCAACCGGCTCCAGCTCTTCCTAAATATAATTAAATACTAATAATGCCTAATGCCGGCCATTTACATATTCCACCTTCTTCCACTCTGTCTCCGGCTATACGTACATTGACTATTCAGATTCTATTTAGTATTCCCCATTAATTCATTCAAATTTTACGATCGACAAATTATTATTAATTATTCATAAAGGTAATTGTGGGTAAAATACCAAATTTCTCCTTGTGTAATAAAGGGTAATGTTACTTTACAAGTTTTACTTAAAACGACTCTACAATGTCTTTCACAAAAAAAACACACAACTAATTACAAATAGTTAAACAAATAATAAATAATATTTGTTTAAGTAATTAATAAATTCTACACACTAATAATATCTTTATTACGGTAATCACATTTCTACAAGATTTACAAATATTTCAATATAGATAGAAAATAGTATTTATTTGCCCGGGAAGTAGTTGTTTTAATGTGCATTTGTTTAACGTGCTTACGTGGCGTAAGTCAAGGGTGGAAATAATTCATTAATTATTTTCAAATCATTTTTATTTAATATATTTCAATATAGGTTTATAAATAAGTTTTACAAGTGTAAATTCATAATATGACAATGCAAAGAGTATTATGTTAGATGATGATAACAATTTTGAATTAATTTCTCACTTAACCCGTGGTGAAACATATTTAATTAATAGATGATAACAATATTGAAAATGTGTATATTATACTCGAAATGTACATCTAGCAGTGAAAATAAATAAGTGAAGAAAGGAAATCAAATCGTGTTTTATTAATGATTTATTACTTCACATAACTGAAAACAAATAGTGAATCTAAGTAAGAGAAATAAGATGTATTTCAGATTTGTACAAATTTAATGAACATTCTGATCTTTCATTACATTTTTATAAATATTTTTAAAGTAATAAATGAATGTAATATACCGAACAAAATTCTGTACCCCCTCTATTGTTATCCTCATTTCTAAGAGATCCTTCTTTCCCTCTGGCTTGTTCTTCTTCTTATTATTCCCGCTTATTTATATAACAAGACACTGTTCTTCACGGTCTTCAAGGTGTGGTTGAGCAGTCAACCACTATCAAAACCCAATCTAGCATTATGATTGAGCTCAATAACGAGCGAGCACACGTACAGATACCGAACGTTACGACAAGACGATCGATAATTTATCATTTTATTGAAATATGGACGAGATTACTTCACACCTTTTTTTCCCCGGTTACATTTACATTTCATCGCGGGCACCAACGGAAGTTGTTTATAATCGCATAAACCAGCTCGCAGAGAGACCGAACGTACGAACGAAAAGCAGAACGAGAAGCTATCCCGAATGGAAATGTTCTCCTCCGTGTTTCGTTTGCTGTTTATGTTAATGCCGGAGGAAATTAATACCCCGGAAAATTCGATTAAATCCAAGTGTCTGCGTGCGCGCTAAAAGAAAGGCGCTCTTTGATCATTAACACGAATTACCGATGGAGGTTGATCTTTTTTTTTTCGTTGTTTTTTCTTCTTTATTTCGCTCCTCGAGCCGGATTAATTACGTTTAATTAAATACTTTTCGAAAGTTTCGATACACGAAAGCGGTGAACCTCGAAAGATTGTGAGTAATAATTAAGTTTTTTTTTAATCGTGGGTTTTTAGTTAATTAATTTCGTGGTGTTGAGTTAATTTGGATGAGGTTTGAAATTTGATTTCATTTTCAAATATACAGGATGGGGAATTTATGTCAAAATTAATCGATTATTTTGACATAAATTCCCAATCCTTCTTCTTAAATGAAGGCAGAAAATGAAGGACTATTTCAAAGTTTTTCCATAAACTTTTCAATACACAATTGCGCATGTGTTTGCAAAATTTCAAAGCCCGATGACAAAACAGTTGGAGAAATACTTTTCCTTTTTTTGATATAACGTATGGTCCGAATATTTTGGAAAAAAAATCATTGGTTGACAAAAATGCATGTAATAAAGCAGACCATGGAAATGAAATGTCACCCGTCATGTAATCTAAATAAACAATACAGACATTTATGGATTCTGCTTCGCAAAATGTCTTATAAAATTGATTTTCGTCGAGGTATTTATAATATGGTTGGGCGAATGTGAAAACGAGACATTGTCGAGTTCAAAACATAAGCGAAACTACAATTTATCACATAATCAAATAATGTGAAGAAGGGATAGCACGTATAAACTCGCCTAAAAGCGATCGGCACGGTGCACAGTTTTTATATTACAATTCAACTGTAAACTGAATTTTATTGATTGAATTCAAGATATTGCTAAATATATATGAACGTCGTACCCGTCCACATGCAAAAAACTGCATCTATTTATCTTGCGAAAAAAGTATTTACTCAATATTTAATTGAGGCAGCTAAACACAAAATTGGAACGTCACAGCGAAAACTAACCAAAACATTTAATATTGGAAAAAAGCACGGTGTTTAGGACTATCAAGTAAGAATATTGTCTTCCAAAAAAGGAGAAAAGCTCCAAAATACAAAGAGGCTCAAATGGAGAGAATTTTTAGATTATGTCGTGCGTTGGGAGAGTGAATTTCGTCAACAAGTTGATTGTGATGGACTACCAAAAATATTTTACATTATCCCACAGTGGAATGATGGATTTTACACGGATTCCGAGAATGTCCACTGATGATATTAAATTTAAAAACAAAAAAAAGTTTAAGGATAAAATTTTAGTATGGTGTGCCATTTCTGAGGCTGGCTTGATTGAATAGCCCTACATCGGTAACGTTCAGGGCGAAGGCTTAAACGCAGAGAGTTATATCTAAACTGCTTCAGTTTGCGAAAAAACATCATGCAGATGATGAAATAATGTTTTGGCCAGATCTTGCTACCTGCCATTTTGCGAGAATCACAAGGGACTGTTATGAGGCCAACAGTATCAAGTTTATACCGAAAGTAGACAATCCCCCTCACCTACTTCAGGCTCGTCCAATTGAAGGATTCTGGGCAATATTGAGTGCGAAAGTCTATAATAACGTATGGGAAGCAGAAAACGAGGAACAACTGTATATGCACAAAAAAAGGAAAATCGACAGTATGGTCGTCCTAAGGGTGATGCAGCACGTTAGGGGAAAACTTGGTTATTTGAATTTTGTTGTATAATAAGGATAGTTAAGAGAGATTGTTTAAAAGTTTATTAAAAATATAAAACAATTTTTATAGAAATATCCAGCGTCTGTTTTTTCCCCAAAATCCAAGTGAATAAATATATTTTTTTTTCTATTATTACGAATATTTTGTTTTGATTAGTGATTCCCATAATTATCGTATGGTAATTAAATATTCGTAATAATAGAAAAAAAAGGATTTTTTCACTTGGTCGCAGCAAAACTCGAAAATGAGTTATTTTTATTTAATTTAAAATATTCGTAATAGTAATAAAATAGTAAATAGAGATAAACAAAATTTGAATATTTATATTACAGAATATGTTTGTTGAATAGAAATCATTTGTATTTCCTCATTATAATCAATTGGAGTAAGCCTAGTGAAGGTAAAAAAATATATAAATATAAATCATCCATTGTAGTCTGAAATAAAAACAGCGAGATGTAAAAATCAATCCGAAATTTATTCCGTTTTATGAATTTTAAATCGCGCGCCATCAATAACCTCCATTAATAATTGTAAAAGTCGATGCTGGCAACACGAAAAAAATACGTTCAGAATGACATCACGCATTTATCATGTCTTAATTTGGCCCACGCCTGTTCATTATTCATTATTCATCATTCATTACGCCGAATATTCCGATCTTCCCTGGATTTGCATACGCGAGGAGCCGTTGCCATCGCACTTTAATTAAAATGAGTAATGTGCGGTTAACATAACAACAAACAGTGAGGTTGGTAACGACACATCCGCGTTATTGCCAACCGAACCGTTGGTGTTGGTTTTGTGTTGGCCCCTCTTTCGCCGGAGCGTGTTCTTCCTTTTTATTGCCGACGTCCGTAATGTGCGTAAAGATAATATCTGGACACATTTTATTAGCCCCCCTTTCGTTGATACATCGAATTATATTGAAAGATAAACATCAAACGTCTTAAACACGCCGTTTTGATTTACCGATGCGAGCTCAGGAAGAATATACTCGATGACCGTTTTAATTTTATATACGGCGACTCGTCACGCACACCACATTTCTCAATATTAGTCTTTTCCATAATAATATATTATAAATTATCCATTTCCCTGATAAAATATAAATAAAATGCTCATTTATGTATATCATGAATGATAACATTAATAATATAAGCACATAAATTAAATTACAAAGGAATGTTTTTCGTGTATAAATACAGCTAACTTCTTTAGAAATTATTTTTGAAAATTTTGCAACATGAAAGATTTTATACGCAAAAAATAACATTACTAATTTCACACTTTATTTAATAAAGTGTTAAGAAAGGATACAACAGTGTTAATTATTTTGATTATACTCTCCACGTAACTCAAAATCAATCATCGATTACTAATTTAATTAATATCACCCAAGACATATCTGATGCATTTTTTACGATATGTCGACAAATTGGATCATCATTTGTTACTATCGAAATTGAAGACTTTTGAGATGAATGATAATATACTTAACGTGTTGAAATTATATTTCCAACAAGTGGAAATCCAAGGATTTCATTCTTATAGATACAGTGCTCCCAGTGGTATTCCACAAGGATCCAATTTAGGCCCTCTACTGTTTCTGATATTCGTGAACGATCCTGACTTGAGTGAAAAAATCATCTTCTCAGACAAGGCGCATGTTAGTCTAAATGTTTCGTCAATACGCAAAATTCTCACATTTAGCTCTGTGACTTTTGACTTACGTTACGTAAGTACGTTAAATAAATGCACATTAAAACAACTACTTTCCGGGCAAATACCCACGCCGGACATTGAAGAACTGTGACCAAGTAAATGAATACTATTTTCTATTTATGATAAGTTTGGTTGTTTTTGTCTTTCAAATTTCAAAAAGTATCATTCTTAATGAAAGATATTGTATAGTGCTACTAATACAGCTACCTGTAAATGTTGTTCTTGTCTATTTTTTTTTCAACATCTTAGTTTGAGACTAAGCATGAGCGATCCTCAGAACTTAAAGATCCAACTCTAAAAAAATGTCAATTACTCCTTATATGCATTCAATCCGTGGACACACCGTATATATATTAAAATTTACAAAATCTGCACATAATTTGCCTCTCTTTAAAAACTAACAACGGGAACAAACAAGAATAAACGCAGTAAATTATCGCGTCATTCGATACAGCAAGTGCAAAGTGCAACGACACGAAATTAAGACCCTGGAACCGAAATGAAAGAAGTGTAAGAGCCTGAAAACGGAGTAAGAAAGAACGAAAAAGAGGATTAAAAAAGAACGAGCAAAGGTGGTACAAGAAGGCAGGGGATTGCACACGGAAAAGTGTACAATTACCGGCACGAACAATGTACAGAATCGTTACTTAAGACAATGTAATCAACACTGGAAATTGCACTTTTAAGAATGTCTGCTCCGCGGTCCGAGGGCGACAAACGCCTTCGAAACTCGAATTAAGTTTCCCGGATGCTACGAAATATTCATACTTGATGATCAAATAAGAATTTATAATTTAATTGTAAATAAAAAAAATATTCCAAGATGTAGTGCCAACAGTGAATAAAAACAAGTAAATACATACTTATCAAATAAATTTCTTAAATTTGTTAGAATAAAATAACGTATTATTAATTATTTTCAAATCATTTTTATTTAATATATTTAAATAACTGTGACCAAGTGAATGAATACTCTTTTTTATTTAAAATAACGTATATTGCTAACATCATCCTTATAACTTGTAACTCGCGTAAAGAGCCAAGTAGGCTGAAAAATTATTCCTATCATAGTCAGCCATGAGTTACATTTTTTTTCATTTATTTATAAAAAATTCAAAGCACTCTAGAGGAGAAAACTTCTCGATTGCGAAAGTATATAGGGATAATAAAAATATGGTATACAAATAAAAAAAAATTAAAGTATGAAACTATTTATATAGTTTTACACTTTACAATAAGTTTGAAACTGATTTTATACAAAAAATATCTTTGTAAGTAATTGGTTATATTTTTTTACGTTGACTTTACCATTCTTTAAATCTTTTTTCGTAAAGTTTCCAGAAATGAACGAAGAACGTGAGATAATTTCCAGCATTACACCCGATTTTAATAACACAATGATTAACTATTACACACATACACATGTCCAAGTCGAGGAACATGTCGAGTCACTGCGCCTTTATTTTTTCACCAACAATTTACCACTTTTCTTATTTCAACACAAAATAATTTAAACCACTTACTCGGATCGCCATTATGCCGCGTGCATTAACGACCCGGATGGAAAAAAATTAAATTGGAAATTTTAATTAAAGCACATTTTCTTAAACGGAATTAGTCTACTTAAATGACTGCACGCTCCACTGACTTCCGAGAGAGGCACTTTTGTGTGACTTTTAAGAGTCACGAGGTGTTCAATGGTGGACCGTGTAACTTTTTTTTTCTTTCAGCGACGATACAAAAAATGATTGAGGAAAAAAAAGAGAACAAGGGATTGATGAGATTAATTGGAAATTATCTGCAATTGTTGTAATAATAACTGTTGTTACAGTCGGATAAGTAACAGTTATATGAGTTATTAATTAATACTAAGCTTTCTAATGTGTTATAAATTATAATTAAAAAAATAGAAAAAGCTTTTTCAATTCAATTCATTTATTTACTATATGTTTAATTAATTTCTCACTTAACCCGTGGTGAAACATTTTTACATCAATCTGGATAATTAATTAAAATTAAAATTAAAACACTTGGTTTGTTTCACTAGATCTAGTGAAACAAACCACTTGGTTTGTTCATTTATTTACGGTAAATCACCTTTATACAGAATAATAACAATATTCAAAATGTTTAGATAAATAGCATGACTGTAAATCACATATAAACAGAATAATACAATTTTATATATATATATATATATATATATAACATATTTTAATATCAGTAGCGGAAACTGCAAAATAAAAATTAACCCAAGTGATCGACTCTAGCGATGAAAAAAATAATTGAAATATCAAAAACGTTAATCTCAGACATTAAACAAATAAATTATGCCATAAAATTGAACTAAATAGATAAATTACAAATAAATATTGATAATATAAATAATAAAATAAAATAATTACTAAATTTTAATTCAATAATAAAATTAAAATTATTAGGTTCGGCTTTACAAGTATTAAGAAAAAAAACATAAATAAAAAACTAAACGATAATCAGGGCTACTCCACATGTGAAATGTTAAATTTAACGTATACGTTATTGCTTAACCTCACAATCTTAGATCTCAGTATATACAGAGAGCTTTTTTTATCAGTATACATTTCCCCCATGTATACCTTCAAAATACGCGAGTTAATTGCATTAATGTATGTGTGTTTAGTTGCCTACAACACGCAACTGAACGCACATATGCCAAATAGTCAACTAAACATACACATTTAATCGGTTCAGTACGTTTGACTCGCGTTTTTTGAAGGTATACATAAGGGAAATGATAAAAAAAGCTCTCTGTATATATTCATGGATTTTTCCTTCGTTCCTTCACTTCGTGGTACATTTTCTATTTTGATATAAAGAAATCACAAAATACTTATAATAATAGTAATAATAATAATATTTACTGCCCCACAGGAAATATGTTCCCAATTACAAGATAATTATGTAACAAACATATATTAATACAAACAATATAAAAGTGAATCATAAATATCACTTAGACTACGATGAATAATATGTACGTTAAATTTGAACATTTTATATACGAAACAACCCTGATTATGTATTTTAAAAGTACAGTTAAATTCTCGAGTAAAGCGAGTAAAAAAAAAATCAGAAAATTATGTAATTTCAATTTTGTTCTCATTGAATCACTTGGTGAAACTAACTAATTTTTAAAACGTTTCAAATGAAACACTTCGTTCTGTTTCACTACAAAAAAATGAGATAAATAAAAGCTATAGTGAAAAAAAAAAAACCAAGTGTTTAATTTGAAAAGTTTTTAAAAATACCGAAAATTCTGCCATTTATTAAAGCAATACGTTTTGATACTAGAGTAGTTTTATTTACTGAACGTTTTTCTTATTACTTAATTTATATGTTAAACTAAGTAAATAAATTCAACACTTGGTGTTTTAATTTCAATTAAATCATCCTGAATTAATTCAAAAATGTTTCACCACGGGTTAAGTGAGAAATTAATAATAATAATAATAATAATAAACTTTATTACCCAACAGACAAAGAGCCCAATTACAGAGTAATTAACAAAATATCATTATAAACATTAATTAAACATATACGTAAATAAAATTCTTTCGGAAATTGTTCGTCCTGGAAACGATGGGAATTGTATCGTCCTTTTGTGCGTTTGAGTTAGATTGAATCACAGACAAACATAGCGCTTGTCTGTGAATAAAATAAAAATATATTTTCGAAAATGGTCAAAATTGATCATGTATTTTATCCAGACCATATGTGTACTTTTTTTCAAGAAAGAAAGTCCTTTGGATGAGTATTGGTGGAAAAAAGGGCTCAACAAATTGCGGCGTTGATATCTTTTTTTGCAACGGAAATCAGAGAGAGAAAGATAATTAACAATATTTTTAGAGATGTTAGTGATATTAGAGAGAGAAAGATAAATAACAATATTTTTGGAGATATTAGTGTTATTATTAATAATTAAAATTTATTGATGATTTCCTCAACTATTTGATATTTTATTACATTGCGTTATTTTTAATCCGCCACTTTATAATTTTTAATAATTCGAATATAAATCTACTAATTTCCTCAGACTTTATTAAAGTTTATTAAAACTCGTGTAAATCTGCGAATAAACGCATTCGAGCTGCGAGTTAATGAAGAAGACAGGATCCGGCAGTGGCGAGACCCATCATGATCCGCATTTTATCGCGGCCGCAATTAATTAAAATAAAATTTATTAAAATGCAGAGGCTCGAATATGGAAATTTCACGGCGAAACTGGTATCTCTAATAACCCAGTAATACCCCTCAAACGGCTCGGCTAATCGCCGCATAAATTACCGCCGCCAACACTTAAAGCGATCGTCTTGTCAACATAAAAACCCAACTAATTACTACACCGGTAATTAAATGTAATAAATGTAAATATAAACACCGAGGTGGGTTTTTTTTCTCTCTCTCCGCGCGCCGTTAAGACAGATGTATATGAAAAAAATGCTGTAATTCGAGAGTTAATGAATTAGGAATATTTTGTTGGGGCTTGTCTTGATGGTTTTTATTGAAATTTCTTTCGTTATTTTTTTATTATAATATTTATGCTTATAATAAATTTAAAACAAAAACTCGTTAACTAAGCAATTAATAAATATATAAAAAAACAACACTTAACGCTCACAAGTTTTATAATAAGACACAATAAATGTGAAATAACATACAAACTTACAAAGGTATCGGAAAGATAGGTCTGTATCAAAAAAATAAAGTTTTGTTTTAAACTGTTGTTATTTTAAGAACTTGAAACCAATTTTATGGAAGTTCATGGCTAATACCTATGCCAAAAATGTCCCTCATTTCATCATTCCTTAACCTAAATATCCTTTCAATCATCCTTTTAAAAAAAAAAAGTTCACGGCTCGTGGAATTTAATGTCGTTATTATTTTTTTGTGACTGTGGAAGGGAAAATCCATTTACGGATGTTGTGTCGGATTCCTCTACTCTACTCTTCACTGGCGTCGACTGCCAGGGTCATTGGCCGGTATCTACATGTTTCAGATCCAAACATCCCTACTCATTATAATTACAATTGTTCCAATTCAAATTTATGATATTTTTTAAATGCAAACTGCTAGAAATATGCATTTATGTGCTCGTCAATAGTTTAAAATGGTAAAAATACCAGGGAAGACTAGCTAAGGAAATTGGCGTCTAGTCCTTCCTGGTCTTTTCACCATTTCCATTACTACACCCAACCGATTATTAATTATTCTTGGATTATTACAAATACACAAAAAGGTATTTTATAAGACGCCAGAATATTTGAAAATGTCTTTCAAATTACAATTTTTTTTATTTTTGTGACTTACCCATTGATTGAAGTTTGCGTCATGAACCAACTCAGGAAAGCCTTGACGAATGAGTGCCAGATCTGCGTCATTATCCAATCGGATTTTTCCTCCGAGCGTTCCAAAAATTTCAGCGTTTCCACGTCGGCTTCCAGTTGGATGAATTTAGAAGATATTGTCTCTGGCAGTGCGTTCAGATCACATGTATACCACTGAAATAAACAAATATTTTTTTATATTAAAAATTATATACATAGAAAAAGAAAAATAAGAAATAATAAGCAGTTATAATTTTGTATTATCTCAAATGAATTGATTTTTTTTAAGAATTTTGAGATTTTCATCTAAATTTGAGAAACTCGTAAAGAGTATGCAAAGAAAAAATGAAGTAATTCAAAAAGCCCAAATTTTTCGTAAATTGAAAATTTGCCAAATGAGTTAATATTAGGTAAACCATCCTCACCTCAAACTGTCAGACAGCAAGTCTCTAAGGCAAACGCTCCGCTATCTTATTTTTAGATATTAAAAAAGCTTTTGACTCTGTTTGGCATCGATGCTTGCTATACAAGTGCAACTCACTGAATATCCCGCCATACTCGATTAATCTCCTCGGTAACTTCTTAAACAATAGATCCCTTCAAGTTAAAATACGCAAATCCTTCTCCAAAACCTTTATTCCCGAACAAGGTCTACCCCAAGGATCTCCCTTATCACCGCTACTATATAATCTCCCAGTATACCACTCTGATCCCAAACATATCGACAAAACTGCTTATCCTCTCCTTTATGCCGATGATACAGCATTAATATCACACGCTCCTACCCTTCCTAAAGCCCTCAGCACTCTCCAAGGGCTGATCGACACTTTACAAACATGGTTCGCGAAATGGCGCATTTCAATTAATCCCAATAAATCTCAACTTTTAATTCCTTTTCACCGACCCTGCAATTCTCCTTTTTCGATCACAATAAATCCATTTATCCCTCAACCAGCTGTAAATACCTAGGCATCCTCTTTGACCCTAAACTTACCTTTAAGGACCATTCCACTATCCTAAAAGCCAAAGTTAAGTGTAGAGCGGCACATTTTAGAAGCTTAATCTATAAACATGATGGAATTGGTACGAAAACAGCTGTACACATCTACAAAATGGTGTGTCGCCCTTTACTAGACTACGGAGCAATCCTTTATTACCATCCCCATCCAGTTACCTTGAAAAACATGCAAGTCGCCGAGAGATCAGCCCTTAGAGTGCTAACCAAGATCAGACACCCCCAGAACCCTTTACATAATCCTTCAAATCTACTCCTATATGAGCTCACCAATATTTCTCCCGTCAAAGAAAGACTTTCCTTCTTATCTCAAAAATTTGCCTCAACTCCCATAAACATAGAACTAATAAACTCCCTATGCATTCCACGTAACGAAACTATAAGTCCCAAACGTAAATTCCCCAGTCTAACCCTCCATGAATTCATCACTTCATTTCACATCATTCAAGAGAGTCGAGTGACATACATATCCGACAGAGACTTTTGACTTAGACTGTTAACGATCATCACATTTTATCCGTTTATTTTGACAATGACGAAAATACAAAATCCAGGCGGAAAGACCACTGGTCGATAGCCAATTAGCAAACTCTTACAGCATGTATTGTAATATTTTATGTTATATGTAGGTGTTGTAGTACGTTTTGTCAATAAAGATTATGTATATATATTAGATAAAATTGTAGCTAAACAATGAGAGAATAATCTGCGAGAATTATTAAAAATTAGGTTTTCGGCCAAAAATTTGACCTTCATATAATGAACTGAAATTTTGCTTGATTTTGATTTTTTTTATTGAGGTCGAGGAAGCTCAATTAAGATAACCAAAGGTGAAAAAATAGCTAAATTCTTTAGCAATTAAAAACGCCGTATTTCTATCTTTACTGTGTAGATTGTAATGTTTGTATAACCGCAGGCCCGGCAGAAACATCCAATCGGCAGATTTCGCTTAAACCGAATGTAATTATCCCGAGGTAATATAAAAAGCCCAAAATTAATGAAAATGTTTATTTTGGGGAAAAATGGATAAATCCACATTATTTCTACATTCATAAAGAGTTTTCATCATTTTAATTTTTTCGTAATTTTTGTGATAAAATATTTTCATCTGAATTTGAAGAAAATCTAATCGAAAATTAAAAAATCGGCAAATGTCTTAAAATTATACCAAAATGTAGCAAAAGAATGGGTGAATAATCTGCGAGAAGTTAAGCCCTAACAAAAATTTAGTTTTCGATCAGCACGCTTGTAAAAATGGCCCTCACAAAATGAACTGAAGTTTTGCTCGATTTTGCAATTTTTTTATTACTGTCACGGATAATAAATAAAGATAACCAAAAGTGAATATATACCTACATTCTTTAAGAATTAAATGCTGAAAACCTCATATTTCTATACTTACTGTGACGCTTGTAATGTTGGTATAACCGCAGATCCGTCCGAAATGGCCAATCGGCGGGATTCGCTTAAACCGTTCCCATAAGGCTCCATGTAATTTTCCCCGAAGGAATTCAAAAAGCTCAAAATGAATGAAAATGTGATTCTAGATCAAAATAGTGCTGTAGTCACATCACCATTTTTTATTTGTTTTTGGTAAATATTAATTAAATTCATTAAAAACGCTTATTTCAAAACAAATTAACACACACAATTAAAATAATTAATTCCAGAACAATTTAAACCATGACAATTTAATAGAACCCATTTATACTTTTGAACACTTTACAATATCAAACGAACATCTCATCTCCAACACTTAATTGTAGCCGCCTTTTTTTGATTCCTTCATTTTTTTATAACACTCACCTTTTCACGTTTCGTTTTTCGCAGTTAAGTAATTAATGATATAATTCCCTTTCCTGTCAGGACTCGGGGAATAATCACTTCAGGTGCTCGTCAAGAGGCAACACTTTATGAATATTTATAATATCTTGTATGCATAAGATATCGCGCCTGTGGTGAGGCGCATTATTATTCATACTTTACAATAAAACAATCCCCTGCACTCCTCTCTCACACACACACACAACTTCTCTTTCGCGGAATATGTTAAATACTCTCTTCGTCCTTTTGTAATCTCGTGCGTCGGTAATTAAAAAGGATGCTGCGGATGATACGGACGGAGGAAAACGAAAAATAAGATAAAAAATGAAGAGTTAAAATGAAAATATTAAGGCCTCGGGCCGCCCT
Organism: Philonthus spinipes; assembly: GCA_963082785.1. Classification (NCBI taxonomy): domain Eukaryota; kingdom Metazoa; phylum Arthropoda; class Insecta; order Coleoptera; family Staphylinidae; genus Philonthus; species Philonthus spinipes. Next base: position 26,483,350 of record OY720304.1, read on the forward strand.
CATGCTAATGTATAATGTATTCACGTGTTGGTGAATGAATAAAAAGAAATTGGGTATTTCAAGCATTCTTCGTAATTAACTCGGCTGAGGATTGTCCGTCTAAACGCGATAAATAAATCATTTCGTTGCTGTCGAGGCGAGGCTGCAAGAACTGATTATTCCCGATGGATTCGCTATTAGGAAGGAATTTCTCGCGTTTATAAATTACGTCACTTATAAATTAGCGCGAGGGTTTTTTTTATGTAAAAACGGTAGTTTATCATTGGATCCAATGAGTTGTCTTTGTTTTTATTAAATGGTATTTATAATTGCTAGGTAATATTTTCCTCATTTTCTTGGGTAATAAATTCATATGTATCCATCGAATCATCAAGATTAATATAGTTTTTAAATTAATTATTTATATAATAAAAACGCAGTAAATTTTGTAATTATTTAAATTTAAACTAATTGAGAGCAAAAAATAATAAATAATATAGAAAAATTAATAACACAGATCACTAAAATTTAATCTTTAACACTGCAAAAATTACACAGTAAGTTCTATTGAAACAACTACTACAATGCTCAGAAGTACGAGCGTGCAACAATAAACATTTATTTCGTTTAATCATTAAGTGGTATTAAGTTTGCGGTTTAGTAGAAAGAGATAGCTGTATAGTAAAATGGAAATAATTATTTGAAAAAAGAGCCATTCTTTTGGATTTAATAATATGAATATGTATTTACATTTTTTATCTACCAAGTATAAAGTATCAGTCTAAATAAAAAAATAAATCGTTAATTTTCGTGTATCATGTCAATTTACTAGTTCAGGTTAGAAAAAAAATTTATAAGATATAATGAAATCAATAGGTCAAGTTTGATTAGTTATTTGAATGCAGAATTTAGTGAAATCCTTTAAATTTTCATTGCACAAGTTTTTATTAGCAAAAATATAATTTGAAATTTACTATAAATTCGATCAATTTTCATTGGTTTTCATTATTGTTTTCCACACAAACTAAACATAAAAATAATTTTTAATTCATCTGATGAAATTGCTGTTTATTTTAAGATTACTTTAATGTATATTACAATATTGTTCATTGATCACAATAGCAATCTAACTCGAATTAGTGATTGCCAATATTTATATAACTATCTCTTTCGCCTAAACCGCAGCCTTAAACAAAATTAAGTCTTCTTTATCCTACTATTGAATGTACCATGAAGTGAAAGTCTCAAAGATGCATTAACATTTATTGTGTACAATAATAATTGGAGAACGCACGCGCCATCTATTGCCTGATTTCGTGTGGCATCTTCAACGGTTTGGGTCTACAAAGTATACGAACGAGAATCGCTGTTTTATCCACTAAAGGAGAGCGAACTTGTCCTGCTTATAAGACAAGGAACGAAAATCATTTAATTTATTTAATAGAATATCTATCGGGATACAGGCTCGAGAAGTAGTTGTTTCAATTACAATTACTTAAATTGTGATAAACATCTGTCAAGTGAAAAATGAAATTTAAGTATAAATTAAATTAAAAACACTTGGTTTGTTCCACTATTTGTTATTATTTACTCAATTAGTTTCGCTTTTTAGATTGAAAAAAAAAGGGATCTAGCCTTAATGTTTCTAATTATTTTTTAAATATATATTTTCTTAAATGTTATTTGAGGTCAAATAAAACTATTTATTTTTTATTAAATCAATTATCTGGTACACAAATTGAAACGACGGCGAGCTCTAAATATAATAATCTGTTAACATAGTTTGATTAAAACGGTGCAGTGAAGATAATTGACCGGAATTCGGCATATCGATTCCCATGTCGTAGTTATTACAAGCCTCACACTTAAACGGATCAAAGTGTGAAATGCAAGTGGGTTTAGGTATAAATTGTCTTAACACAAAAACGTAAGATTGAACGGTAGGCCAACAAAAAGCGAAGCAATTAAAATATCCACGTACCGATATGCCGGGTCAACGAGAGAGGATCTGGTTAATTAAAAATACACAAAAAAAAGGAACTGTGGAGAGAGAAACAACAACAGTGAGTATAGGTGCTGGTTTTAATCACTGGCTGAATTTACGACTTTGCACTCGGCTTGAAAATAATAATTGCAAAACGATCGAGCCGGGGAATCAATCAAAAGCGCGGGGATTTATAATTATAATTTATTGCCGGAGCGGCAATTAAAAGTGAAATGTGCCAGCGATAATTAACGACCCATTTACCTGGAAATCTGCGGCGGAATTTCGGGGGTGTCGTATTTATAAATTAAAAAAAAAGGAAATGAATAAAGAAAAATGAATTATAAGCAGGTGACGCGTAACGTTTCAAGGTTTTTTTTCACGAGGGGGATTTAAATTGAATTAATAAAATACAAACAATCCATAATTGTAAATAATTAAAACACTAAACAATATTATGCAGTACGTTTAAAATATCTTTCACTATGTTCTCATTAATCACTTGGTGAAACATGATTAAATATATATATATATATATGAATAATAATTTTAAAAAAAATCACTTGATTTGTTTCACTAAATTATTTAGTTATTATTATTCATATATATATATATATATATATTTAATCATGTTTCACCAAGTGAAACTAAATTATTTAGTGAAACAAACCAAGTGATATATATATATATATATATATATATATATATATTATGCAGTACAATCGGATGTGAAAGAAAGTCAAAATATTTTCAATGAGGTGGTCACTTTCAACCGTGCAATGTAGAAATTTTTAAAAATTTTTGGCGGTCAGGAACCCTGAAAAATTTTAATGGCCGTTATTCCGTGTATAAATATAAACTTGATAAATTCGAATTTCCTTAGTATAAACGCCAATCAAGTGCGATTTCTTGACGAATAAATAATCGTAAACGTCATTTAAGTATCAAATTTAATTACGTGATGCGGTAGCAGGAGCATTTTTAATTTATGCCCGGGATTAATCAAGCATGGAAACGGCCTCGCTCGTAAAACAACAGAAAAACCAGCATCGCACACGTACATATACGCGGAAGCAGTAAATTTTCCCGGCGGCCCCCTCCGCCCCGTTTCTACTTGTTTTCCGGGGCTTTCCCGATCTTGTAATATTTGTGGGGGTTTTCGAGATCGAGTGAGAGAGAGAGAGAGAGAGAAAAGAGACACCTACGCCCCCACTATTTTGCATCCAACGACGCCGCCTGTTCCACTTCTCACAGAGGCTCGCCCCCTCTGGCACGCCACCCCACTGGAACACTATTAAATATTTATAATAATGCGTATATCACGTCGTAATGCACTCAACCGTTTCCAGAGGAATATTAAAGATGCATATACGACCGAAAACCGTTGCACCGCCAGATTTATATTGCACGACGCCACTATTCTCATTCTCATTCTCGCCTCCATTTTCAGCCCGGTTCACGGCGAGGCGCGAGAGACACCCGACGCTGATTTATATAAAAGTAATTACTTCCAATATTTAATGCGCTTCCATATGAATTATTCTAACTTTAATAGGCTTATTGCCTATTTCAAATAAAAATACATAATTCCCATAGAGATGCATAAATATATAATTCCCACAGAGAAGGAAAAAGACCTATTTATAACGCTTAGACAGACTTTTCAAGTATTTTAAATAAGCACCGTTATTTTTATCTACATTAAAAAAAAGTTTTCATAATTGATTTGTCACAAAAGCAAACAATATGTTAAAGTTCATAAAATATATCATCAAATGCTGGATGGGAAATATATTTTATCTTTCAGTCAGTCTTCTAATCTGACTGAAAGATTAGCCGTCCAGTGCCGAATCTTGTCTTTGTTTCGGAACTTGGCCAACCATTATTTGAATATCATGGGACCAAAATCGGAAGAAGCAGGCTTTCAAATATGCTCATATCCTGCTTATTCCAATGGACAGGAATTTAGAATTTTCAATGAGAAGATGAAAAATAAGGACCTAACTGTAATACCCCATATGTATCAATTTCAATAATTAATCATCTGTCTCAAAAATATTTTAGGAGCGAAAAAAATATGTTTGACATTTCAAAAACCCTTCAAAAACATACTATCTTTAACGAAGAAAAAGAATATCTTCAATTTTAATAAATGTAACATTTTTTTTGTAAAATTTAGATTGATTAATAAATATCTTCCTCTTGGAGTTTCTGTCTTCCAGCATTTTTCTTTAAACAATAAAGGCTTTGAAATGAATCCTTTATGGACTAAACAATTCGTTTATGATCACGATGGTTTCGACCGTTACTGCGTGGTAATCCATATCCAGTTCAATAAAAATAATTACTACATAGTACATTTCATAGTAATTATTTTCAATGAATTCGTTTATGTCCTATTTCATTGGTTCATCTTACGTCAATTGAATTGAATTGAATTGAATTGAACTGGCAATTAGTGAATAAAAGAAAATGTAATCAGATTATTTTCCTCATTTCTTTGTAGATCTTTTTTCATGCCTGTTTGATATCCATGCCCAATTTTCAAATGAATATCATGGAATAACTGTATATTTTCGAGTTTACGTGAAGTGATTGATCAGAAAATAGAAAGACTGTTATTCCTTACTTCACTTTTTTTAAAAAGTGAAGTAAGGAATAACAGTTTTTCTATTTTGTAATAATGGAAGTTGGCAACTTTTGCCTGCACATGGTGGATAAAAAATCTTTTTTTACTCACACAATAACATTTTTCTTCTATTTTTTTTTTCTTAACGCTTCTTTTTTCTGCTTCGCTGTAATCTGTTGAAATTTATCTAAACAAGTAAAGAAAACATATTGGTCAAATATGTCTCAACATTTCAGGACGGTAAAACATATCCCAAAATTAGAAGTAGGCAATCATTTTTTGCTAACAGCAAGACCTTTAGAGACTTTTGTGGTAAACATCTAAAGGTAATGCAAGATATACATGTGATAATTTATTTATTTATTTATTCATACAATCAACGGATAATTATATTGCAATAACAGATTGCAAAACTAAATTAAATCTAAATCCATATGATACGAAATAAAATATAATGAATTACATATAAGATCTATAAAAAAAACAAAAAAATGAGTCTCCGAATATAACACTACATAATACTAACTTTACGTCTAATTATAACTTTTTTTTTTAAATAAGTGTACAATATTAAACGTGACACCCAGTATGAGTACTTAGTGTAACAAAGATAAAATAGTATTGAAACACACCCTAGGGCTACTAAAATTAAATATGTCTAACATTTATTAATGCATATAATATATAACTGAAAGAGTGAATAAAGAGTATTAATGATGGTAATTGTTAGCAAAAAGGACAAAGGTGTTTAGGTTTTTGTAGCTTTACATAGGTGACATTTATCTTGAAATAGAATTCATTCAATATTAATATTTCAAAAACAAAAATAATTTCTAAAAACTTAATTTTTGTAAAATTTTTCAGTTAGATTAAACCATGTGATGGAACTATTCGATAATAATTTTGCTTGATTATGAAAATTACTGGAGATTTCCGAGATCTTTAGACATTACTCGAAAACTACGGTTAAAGACTTAGCCTCAGCGGTTTGCTCCAACAATCTCTTTGAGAACCCAACTCGAAGGACCTATTCTGGAGAATGCGAGAGTGATCTACTCCAAAATTCAAATAGAGGGATCTATATACGAGAGTGATATACTCGAAAAGTCCGCTCAAACAATTCACTCGAGAACTCCACACGCAATCCGTCCGAAAACTTTACTTTCAACGTTTACGATAAATCTAATTATAAGGATTCGATTTCGTTAATTTTTATTCTATAAGTTTTCATTGTAAGTAATTTTTTGACACAATTATCAAAATTAGGAAATTTATAGAAAAATTAGAATTTTTATTCTATAAGTTTTCATTGTAGGTAATTTTTTAGCACAAATTAGGAAATTTATAGAAAAAATAGCGAAATTCGAATATTATTATGAGCGAAGTTATTGAGCAGATTCACTAATATTGCATGACCTGCTCGAGTAATTAGTCGGGGTGTGTATGCCACTATCCTTCAGGCTGAAATATTCGCCATTGACCGATGTGACACAGATTATAAGAATATATGGGTGCCTAAGCACACCAGAATATCAAGGAATGGAAAGGAGGACGTACTGGCAAAGGAAGGGTTGACGAAACTAATGCTGGGACCAGAACGGGCACTAGGTTTTTTCCGACATCTGGTCAAGGCAAAAATTCATGAATGGATGAATGGAAAGATGCTACAATGTTGGATGAAAGCTCCCGGTATGAAAGTTGTTGAAAATTCTCTTCAAGGACCATCCGGGATCAGAGTTAAAGCTCTACTGGATTTAAGCATAGTGAACTCAGAGCTGCAGTGGTCATATTAACTGGACACCACCATCTTACCAGAATAGGAGTACGGGATAAACTACCTACACACTGAGTGAGGATGAGATACTAGATGACTGCCTAGCAGGGCATCAAACCAGATAACTGATTTTTGTGTCTATAGAGCTGGACCTGAATGCGATCCACAGGATCAAGGATAAAATTATGGGATACTTAGAAATCATGGAACTGGAAAACGACGTCTACAGTCCCACAAATGAGCCACAATAGATCGTTTGGTCATGATGGAGATGCTGACTGTAGCCATTTATTTTGAATATTATTATTAATTGATCGAGCTATTTTGGGTGCAAAATCTCGAGCATTTGTTCGAATCTGAAGGTAATTCGCGATGAAATAATCGATTTTTTGGTGTGCTCAAACGCTGCCGCTGCGGAAGTAGAATAAGCCACATGTTCTACTTCCGCCTCTCTTGTTTCTCGTGTATTGCACTCGATGGAATTTTTGAGTAATTGGCAATATTTCGAGCAATTGGTCGATTATGAATATGACTCGCGATGAAATGATCGATTTTACCCATCAAAAATGTAAAACCATTTAATCGATTCCATCAATTTCCAAAACCTGGGCGACGAGACTTTGAAGCGGTAGAACCGAGATCTAAATGGCAGCTTTTCAAAGAATCCACAATTAAACTATAAACAAATTATGTATCTCCGCTTAACTAGAGATGCTCATTATAATTACACTAGCTAGGATAATTATAAATTCAGAGACACACCAAAGATCTTTGCCACCCGTTTTTGAGGCTATTCCGCAAGGGAAATGTTAAGTGTAACGTTTAAATTAATAATTTAATTCACATTCTATGTACATATATATCTATTAAAAAATCTGCTTAGACTGTGGCGATAAAAAATATCGTACACATAAAACTTAATAATTTCCTTGCAGAATAGCCCCGTATATCTTCAAAATTTGTAGCAAAGATCTTTGGCGTGTCTCTGAATAAATAAATCCAATTATAATGAGCCTAGCTAGTTAAGCTACTTTGTATTTCGGATACATCACTTGTTTATAGTTTAATTGTGGATTCTTTGTATTTGTTGAAATTAAACAACTATTCCAAAAATTTAAATATATAGCATTTTAATACTTCTCATCTATCAATGTATTTGTTAGTTTTTTTGTGTGTGTTTATTGAAACCGAATTTTATCGAACAATTTGTAATATTAATGAAAACACGTTTTCTCGTTGTTAATTAACACGGAATTTCGGATCCGGGCGAGCGCTTTCGCTTTAATTAGTGAAAACATGACACGACGTTTTCCATTGACGCCCGCCGAACGGCAACACCACCAACAACAACAAATTACTTTTCTTGGGCGTCGTACACCTCGCGCCCTTTTTTCTCTCCGAAGCGCCCATTATTTATTTATATTCCGGAACGTCATTTCCTCCGGCCGGAGTCGCGTACCTGTCAGCGGCCGATTCTGATTGCTCATTGTCGATGCGCATTGTCAGTGACATGTCTTGAAATATATAGAGCGATAATTATTTAATGAAACGTTTACTTTATTCACCGGTACCCGGAGCTTATCTCTCCTTATACGTACTGCAAGACCACTTGTCTGCTTAACCGACCGTTCGACATCTGAGCCGTGTTAGAAATCGCTAATGAATGTTTGTAGAAAGGGCTTTATTAACGGCAACAGTATTTCACGATCTCCGCCTTGCCTTGCCTTATCGTCCGCTCGTCGCGCTTTGCCTTCTGAATTATTGCTATTGCCAATTATTTACAATTCACCGGTAATGCATAACTTGGCTTTTACCAAAAATGGGCTTTCCTATAAATTCTATTCATTCCAGCGAAGAAAATTATTTTCTAATTACTTTAAGTTACAAAGCGAAATTATTTTTATACACGTATTTTGAAAACTTGTAATTTTATACAGATTTAATTATCAAAAAGATGGTTATTATAATTATCTATGATTAAATATATTAAATAAAAATTATTTGAAAATAATTAATAAATTATGTCCACATTTGTGACCAAGTGAATGAATACTGTTTTCTATTTACATCTATGATTAAATTAAATTAATTTTTATTTACGGAATTCACCATTTTATAATTAATGTTTACAACTAAAACAATATAAATTGCATGTAATCACAATGACTTATAAACGAGGTAACAAATTGCAAGAAAGATTTTGTATGAAGCTCAGTACGAATTGTAACTTGTGGAAAAAGGAATTTAATAAATTATAGCCGTAAAAACAAAACTTATCACTGTTTCTAATACCTTCAATTTTTTGTTAAGGTCTGCCAGTTGGCTATTGACCAATGGTCTTTCCGCCTGAAGTTTTGGTCTTCGTTCTTGTCAAAATATATGGATACAATTCATTTTATATAAACACACATCTACATTCAGATAATTTTAACAATATAACATAAATAATTACAATACATGTAGGTGTTAGTCTGTCAAGACTATCGACCCCTCATTTTATAATATATTAAATATAATATTTTTGAAAAAAAAAGACTATAATATTATAAAATATAGACAGAAAGTCGGAAGCCATTTTCTAAACAACTTGTAAATGTTTATAATCATGTAATTATTAGGATGTAATTTAACTCTCAGAAATAAAAAAAAAACTACTCCCACAGCACCTTCAATTTCGGTTATTTTTCCTTATTTCGACAGATTGGACTGCAATTAAAAAAAATCCAAAAAAATATTAAAATCCGCTTGAGAGCTAATTTAACTAGCTGGATGTCTTAATTAGACTCTAATCTAGTACCCAATAGCAATTGTTTGTACTTGCTACACAGTGCAACCCTCCCACAGCACCCTCAATTTCGGTTATTTTTCCTTATTTCGACAGGTTGGACTGCAATTAAAAAAAAATCAAAAAAAAATATTAAAATCCGCTTGAGAGTTAATTTAACTAGCTGGATGTCTTAGTAAGACTCTAATCTATTGCCCAATAGCAATTGTTTGTACTTGCTGCACAGTACATCCCTCCCACGACACCCTCAATTTCGGTTATTTTCCCTTAGTTTGACAGATTGGACTGCAATTAAAAAAAAATTAAAAAAAATATTAAAATCCGCTTGAGAGCTAATTTAACTAGCTGGATGTCTTAATTAGACTAATCTATTATCCAATAGCAATTTTTTGTACTTGCTACACAGTGCAACCCTCCCACAGCACCCTCAATTTCGGTTATTTTTCCTTATTTCGACAGATTGGACTGCAATTAAAAAAAATCCAAAAAATATTAAAATCCGCTTGAGAGCTAATTTAACTAGCTGGATGTCTTAATTAGACTCTAATCTATTATCCAATAGCAATTTTTTGTACTTGCTACACAGTGCAACCCTCCCACAGCACCTTCAATTTCGGTTATTTTTCCTTATTTCGACAGATTGGACTGCAGTTAAAAAAAAAATCAAAAAAAATATTAAAATCCGCTTGAGAGCTAACTAGCTGGATGTCTTAATAAGACTCTAATCTGTTACCCAATAGCAATTGTTTGTACTTGCTGCACAGCACAACCCTCCCACGACACCCACAATTTCGGTTATTGTCCCTTAGTTTGACAGATCGGACTGCAATTAAAAAAATCCAAAAAAATATTAAAATCCGCTTGAGAGCTAATTTAACTAGCTGGATATCTTAATAAGACTCAAATCTAGTACCCAATAGCAATTGTTTGTACTTGCTGCACAGTACAACCCTCCCATGGCACCCTCAATTTCGGTTATTGTCCCTTAGTTTGACAGATTAAAGTTATCGTCTGAATAAAGATGTATATATATATATATATATATATATATATATAATATAAATAAATATAGATTGTTGGCGAACACATACACACAAATAAAAAAAACATCTAATTAGATCATTGATGGATAGTGTTGGTATTTATTGAGCATATAATTAAAAGAACACCCAAAAGCAATTTAATCTTATTACAGTGTGTAATACAAGTTGGCCGTTCGTGTTGGGACCAATTTAACATTTAGATGGGGCACAAAGAGCAGGTCAGCTTATTTAAATATTAAATGAATAAATCCCCCTCGATTTTTTTTTTCGGGTATGTAAACAGGACCGTATATCTGATCGCGCCGGATTCCGACTGTTTTAATTACTAAACGGTTGATTAGTGCATTCGCTCTGAAAATAAATAAGAAGGAAGAAAACAAAAAAAAAACGACCGAAAAGAGTAGAAAAGGTCCTCGGCGAGCGAGCGTCTGCATTCTTCGGCGGTTTTTCGGACCGCGGCCGGCATATAGATATTTCTTCAAAAATATTTTATATTGTTTCTGTGAGCCTATAAATTTTCCAACGGCACAACATAACTCATTCGGTTCCGAACGTGTGCGTTTTTTTTTTTTTCGACTTCTCTTTTCCCTTTTTTCGTCCTTTATTTCTCCACAGTGACCGTTTCGGGGGAGACGCGATTGTGTTTATTTATTCATGCGACGCAAACTGAAACAGCGACACCCTTTCCTCCCCTGTCCGTCCCTCTCGCGGGCTCGTAAAAAAATATGCTTGAGCGGTTTGTAATTTGTGTCCGCCCCGAATGCGCCATCGACTAATTACGGGTTTGTAATTAAAAACCGCCTGGCTACCGGTTTCGGCTAAATTGAATCAACTCGGGGCGCTGCTGTTAATTAAATTTTTAAACGGGAACAACAATCCGTGAAATTAATATTCTTAATCAAAAACGATCGGCGGTTTTGTCATGCATTCTGAGGTATGTTCTCAGAAGGAGCGGATTGTGTTTATTTCTTTTTATTTTTCTCTCTCTCTCGAGACTTTTCAGAATGTTTTTAATAATGGTATGCAATTAATAGTTATGACGTATAATTAAAGGATTCTTTTAATTACTTCAGATTAAAAATACTAGCCCCAGGTAAATGATGAACAACAAAGATGAATGTAATGTTATACGAGGAAAAATAAAATCACTTGACTATATTTCACAAAATTAAAATTAATTCAATTAACAAAAATATATTTTATGAAATAAATATGAATAAATTATTAAAAATAAACTCTTGAAAATGAGCTAATAACCCGAAACTAGTCGAGAATTTAAAGTTATTCAATCTAATCTGTTGATTTTTAATAATTTATTCATATTTATTTCATACAATATGAACTACCAATGTCTAAATATTAAAACCATTAAAAATATATTTTTTAACACTCATATCATGGACCCCAAGTTAAGAAGTTCTAGATGGTGTCAAAGTTCATCGAGATTCTCAAAAAATTTCGACATTATAGCTAATAATAAAGCATTATTTAACCGAAGTTTCAATATTGTAGTTTGAATTTTAGTGTGTGATGGGTTATATATGAAAGTGAGTGTATTTTAAAGATAGAATCGTTACTTAAAAACGGGAAAATTTCAATTTAAGAAAAATACAAGTTTGCGTGAAGATGCAATATAAATTGAGCATAAGTGATATAAGCAATAATAATATAATATTCATTTTCAAACTTATTCACGGTTACATAATTGATTCGAATTTACTAAATTAAATTCATTGCCTCGTGTTACATCTAGAAATAAAAAAAAATGTTTTATATCCCCAATCATAAGAAAAGTCACAAATCTTCATAAACTTTTCTTTCATAATGTAATTTCTTTAATATGTGTATAAATGCAATAACAATTGTGTAACTATATTATTATTTACTTTGTATGTTTAATATTATATTTAACTGTCGGAATATAAAGGAACACATGGAAGAAGATAACGGACAAAATCAAACACGAGAAGTCGCACACGTAACACAGAATCACTGGGACTAATCCACCCAAAGAAGAGGATTGTAAGGGCTTCATGGAAAGAAGCAGCGAAACCCCGTGTGTTTAGCTTTTGTGTATATATATATATATTATTAAAAGTAGTTTTTACCTTTTTATAAAACACAACTTGCTTCTTCAAACACCACTCGAAGCATCCGAAAAGGTCCATTCTTTTCGGATGAAAATAATGGGGGCATTTGTTTAAAACACGCGGACAGTACGAATATGGCGTAGAATTAACCGAGCGAATAATTCACCGTAACTGATTGTGAAAATATATAAGGAATGCACTTTTACCCATTCCGAAACTTTTCATGTCTAAACAAACAACAACAGGTATTAATTGTAGAATTTCCGGAATGGAATTTTCTACGTTTTTTTTTTATTTTTCATTCGATAAGAAATGAATGAAATTTAAAATTCATTTCGTAATTTTCAATTTTATATTGTCAGTGAAACGTGAATGTTTGCAGCGTGATGTGAATTGTGTTTATGTATAGTGGGGATTATTTGAAACAGTGAGTTTTTCATCAATCTTAAATTAATTCATAAATTTTAGCACATTATATATAATTATATTTAGATTAGTTTATAGTTAACATGATTTTTTAAATTTTTAAATTTATCAATATTGCGTTGTATACCATAACAACATATTTATTATATTTATAAAACTTCAACTACTGAAAATGGAAACATAGTTTCCGAAATATATCTAGTAAAATAAAAATAACTAGGAGAAAGGACAAGTATTTTTATTTAAATAATCTTAAATGGATTGTATTTCACTATCATTTCAGGCAGATTTTCAAATTATGATCACGTTTTTTTATTTCTAAAACGAACAGGGAAGCAGGAATTTTTAAAACAATTGTTTTTACATGTAAAATCCAACCTGTTCCCGTTGTAAAATATATTTCAACTGATTTCTAGATTTTGTCAAATGAATTCAGGATGATTTAATTGAAATTAAATAAGTGAAACAAACCAAGTGTTTTAATTTCAATTAAATCATCCTGAATTCATTCAAAAATGTTTCACCACGGGTTAAGTGAGAAATTAATTAATCAAATCGTCAAATGAATTTCATTGTAGATCAAATTTTGTCTGCCTTGATATATTATAAAAAAACACTTCAAAGGATACAAAGACCTATAGCCGATATCCTTTGTTTGCGAATACATTATAACATTTTTTTTATCTATTATTTTATATTATATGCAATGTATTATGTAAGCAAGACAGAGGGCATCATCACAGGGCACCGTCTTTCATGCACATTGGATGAGTCTCAAATACAATTTTTGCAGAAAATGTCTGGATGAAGAGGAGGAAAGAAACAGTACTCCACAATGTCCTGCTCTTGAGGGGAAAAGAATTAAGTATCTCGGTCTGCACTATGCAAATGAATGATGTGATCAGGTTCATTAGGTGCTCGAATTGGGTTGAATATGGGGGAAGCATCTCTATCTCTATAGTATAACTATTCACTTAGGCCCATAGGGCCTATCTATGAGCCTAAATGAATAGTCTGAAGGCTGTTACTTATTGCCATTGAAACCTACAATTATTTTACTTATGCTAGAATCCTTTCTCTTGACAGTAATCCCCGTTGTTTTAATCCTAATATTCATTTTTTACTAATGTAAAATGGCTTTTAATAAAAGAAATAAAAACCAATATGAACAAAAAAAAAATACTTTGTTATTTGTTTCATAATTGAATATTTTTTTATTAAAAATAATAATCACTTTCTTATGATACATTGTAATATCATTATCATTAAAATAATAATATCATTATTATGAATATAATTATTTCATTAAAATAATAATATCATTATTATTATTATTATTATGAATAATAATAATAATATAATTAAAAAAATATAATATCATTATTATTTTAATGAAATAATTATATTCATGATAATATCAATAAGAATATCATAAGAAAGTGATCATTACTTAAAAAAAATATATTCAATAATGAAACAATTAATCACAATAAATTAAAGACGACGCAAGCGCCACCTTTTGCCTAATTTCAAGTGGCATCGTCAACGATTTGGGTCTAGATGAATGGTGACTGAACGTTTCATTAAATGAAACAATTAAAAAAATATTTTTTTACATTGTTTTTTTTTTAATTTGTTTTATTATAATTTTCTTTGTTTTATTACTTGATAAATTACGTCTTATTTTAAATCCTTGTAAATCCCGTCCGTGGGATAAATATTTTCGCATGGCTCCTTTCTTTTTTAAATGAATTTATCATTCACGTTGATTGCGAGAATTGTCACGATTTTAATTGGGATGTAAGACCTGTCAGAAAACACTGAATTGAATTAATTATTCCGACTCGGACGCGGACAAATTAATTAAATTTCACCGCGGCCGCCCCGGGGCGTTCGCGCAAACGTCCCACCTGCACTTCTTTGGGCGAATTTGTGTAATTTTGATTGATTACGCTCGCACGCAATATGGATACGAAAATTGGCTCGATTTGTTCATGTCGCCCGGATCCGAATATGTACGTATTAATATTGTTTGTTTGTTTGTTTGCATCCTTTGTTTGTTGCTCCGAATATAACGAAAAGTAATTTTTAAGAAGGCGCGCGCAAAATTGAAAAAGTTGAATTGGGAATAACAATAACGTCTTCATTCTTGTATGGATGTTAATTACTTTCGTTAGATGAATGGTGGTTGAACATTTCATTAAATGCATTTCGTTTCCTGTTCTCATAAACGGAACAAGTTCGCTTTACTTTAGTGGACGAAACAGCGATTCTCGGTCGTCTACTTTTGTAGACCCAAATCGTTGACGATTTCACATGAAATTAGGCAATAGATGGCGTTTGCGTTAGCTTCCATTTATTATGATTCATATCGGGTATTTAACGTATATTTATTAATTTAATTCAAATTTATAAAATTCAAAAAAAGTAACTTAAGAAAATGAGGGTTATTCCATGCAAAACAAAAATGATACATTTACATTTTTGTTTTGCACGGAATAACCCTCATTTTCTTAAGATCCTTTTTTCTGAATTTGATAAATTTGAGTTAAATTAATAAAAGAATTTGAAAATAATTAATTAATAAATTATTTTCTCTTTTGCAATTATAATCCTTTCCTATTATTGATAAATTTGTTTGATTATAATAAATCTCTCTTATAATTATTAAAATCTTATTATACTAGTGTTCGATTTGTGCGGTATTAAATTATACGTTAATAAATATTATTGTGTTTGTATTATATTATATTTATTTATATATTGTATTATCTATTTTTGTTAAATATAGTATCTTTTAAAAATGCTTGGCCGTTAATAAATAAATAAATAAATAAAGTGCGGTTAAAACTGTTCACTTTACAAGTAAGATTTGTTAGATTCAAACAAATTTAACAATTTATAAAAAATAAATAAAAAAATAATTTAAAAAAAAATGCGGTTTATATTTAAGTTAACTTTATAAGCTACACTGTATTTTTCTTCAATTAATATTAATTCAAATCTCTTCACGTACACTGTAAACCAATAATTGTCGTTTGATTCTATTTACGATTTCATTTTATTGATGTTTAAACCCCAGTGCGATCTTCTTTTTTTTTATTATTATAGCGCGCATTAAAGATCCATATTTAGAGTTGATGTAACTTTTGCAAAAAGCCTGAATTATGATAAAATTTTTGCCCGCTATAATTACAGTTAATTAATACTTAATTGGAACTACCGTAAATTCCAGACATACTTCATTAAGCGCATAAAAACTGGCGAGGCTATTAAATTAACAGCGCGGCAATTAGCGTCAGCGGTAATCTCATATTCACATTTTTTGTTGTTGTTGTGTTCGCATTTTTTTGTTGATCGTTTCTTTCGAAAAAAATAAAAAAAAAACACGAAATTAAAATATTTTAAGCGAAATAATGTAATCACAATTAGTTAATGTAGAAATACCAATACATAAAATAATGATGTAAAAATTCTAAACTTAACGTTTAGAATTTTTAGATCATTATTTACATTATATTTACTTTATTAAATGTACAAGTGTTGCGAAGAGGGAGATGTTGAAAATTGTATTACGAGCCCTAACAACTATACAAGGTGTACAGAAAATGAGTGAAAAGCTTTAGGTAGCGTGATTCTTTGACTAATTTTTAGATAAAAATATTAACGAAAATAAGTCACACGGTCCTTCCTTAAGCCTCACGGGCCACTTAAAAAAACTATACATTTGGCAACGCTGGATCAAAGTGTGCATTTATCCTGTTTATAACTGCTACATCATCCGCTGGAGGTGTTGCATACACCTTTTCTTTTACAAAGGAGCGTGCGTCGTTGCCAGATCTATTTTCATTAAAAGAATGCTTCTGATGAAGTTATAAAATTCTAAAAATATCCGATTTATAAATCATTTACATCAATGGAATTATACACGTGTCTAATTGATTGTTAATGCTATTGATATTTTACAAAATATTTAAAAAACAATACTAATTTATAGTCACATATTTAAAATTCCGAAGACCTCGTGAGCCTCAATGAAGAACCATACAACATTTTTTTATTTGGATTTTCTATTAAAAATTAATTAATGAATTGAGTTACCTGAAGGTTTTCACTCATTTTCTGTACACCTTGTATATTGGGGTAAAATAAAATACATGTATAATTAAAGTATTTCAGAGTTTATTGTGATTTCAAAATGTGAATTGCTGGATTGGTTAGAATCTCAGTTGTACTATTTATAATGGACGCATAACGTCCAAAATGCATATTTAGTAATAACTAAATAAAAAATGAAGAAAAACGACTTGTCTTCCTTTATATATAACATTTTCACGTAACTCAACCTATAATGTAATTGGATAGAACCTTACCTAACTTGTCTATAATATGTCAAAATTGGTCATTTATCATTCCGCCCATTACGTGTTACTTCAGGTGTACCTCAAGGTTCTCAGCTAGGACCACTTATTCAACATATTTATTAATGGTGTTGTTCATTGCTTTTCATACGCCGAATTTTTGCTGTTTGCATACGATATTAAAATATTTTTACAAATTATCTAATAAATCTGCGATCTAAGCAAATTCTACGAATGATGTGCGAGGAATCAACTACGTCTGAATGTGGATAAATATAAGTAATTACTTTAATCAAATTCTGCGAATGGTGTGCGAGGAATCAAATGCGTCTGAATGTGGATAAATTTAAGTAATTACTTTATATTTATCTGAATGTGGATAAATATAAGTAATTACTTTATATTTATCCACATTCAGACGCATTTGATTCCTCGCACACCATTCGCAGAATTTGCTTAGATCAGATTGCGGATTTTTAGATCTCATAAATAATTTGCAAAAATATTTTAATATCGTATGCATTTAGTAAACGTCCTTTTATAATTTTTAATAATTATAAATTATATGACCGAGTAGATTCTAGAAATGATCAGGGCATCCGCGTTAACAATACCTTGTCCTTTTCTAAATACATCTCAAATATTGTTTCGAAGGCTAATCAATGGCTACGCTTTGTAAAACGGAATAGCAAAGAGTTCACTAACCCTAAAAACCATAAACGGGTACAAGCGTTGATATTTGCGATTCGATTTTTTTTTACGATCACAGTACTTTGAACAAGTAAAAATATTTCTTAAGAAACGCAACCAGACAAAATACAATTAAAATGAAATCTATATTTTAATTATTTTGAATTACTTTCTCATTGGATTTAGAGTACACTAAAACGGATATATCCGTTGATATTTGCGATTTGAAAATGCTTACGATCACAATACTTTTCCTAGAACAAGTATTTCTTAAGAAACGCATCCAAACAAGATATAATTGAATGAAATCTATTTTTTAGTTATTTTGAATTAATTTCTTAATGGATTTAGGGGACCCTAAAACGGATATATCCGTTGATATTTGCGATTTGAACATTTTTACGATCGCAATACTTTCCCTAGAACAAGTAACAGTATTTCTTAAGAAACGCACCCAGAAAAGATTTAATTGAATGAAATCTATTTTTTAGTTATTTTGAATTCATTTCTCAATGGATTTAGGGGACCCCAAAACGGATATATCCGTTGATATTTGAGATTCGAAAATTTGTGCGATCACAATACCTTCGCTATAACAAGTAAACAGTAAGAATATTTAATTATTTTGAATTGATTTCTCGCTTATCTCGAGGTGAAACATTTTTATGTAATAATTAAGATGTATTTTAATGATAACACTTGGTTATTCGTTTCACTATTAATATATTTAAGTTCCGATCAGTTTCGACGAGTGGTCATTATCAAGGAATTAACTAAATTAATCGTAACGACATGTTACATACAAATACAGAGAAGATTGGCAATGATATTAATGACAAGTAGTGAAACGAATAATCAAGTGTCATCATTATATGTCAATTATTTCAAATGTAACTTTTTCCATAATAAAATTTTCGTTAGAGGGGTATAAAATTCTTAAGATTATTTTCATCTAGATTTTATGTATACAAAAGAATAAAAATTTGAAATTAACGTCACCTCGTGTATGTTTTTATGTGCAGCCCTCCCAAAAAGGCTGAAAAACTTTTAATTCATAAAACTGTGAATAAAAGCGTCCGATATAAAGTGGAATTAATGCCGGGGCGTGTATAAATTACCAACAGAAAGTGACAGAGAATCAGCAGCCGTACAAAAAAAAAGTGAACCCCCATAGGTATTTTTATGGCGTTCGGCAACACCGAAACTCTGGCGGCTATGGCCATTCCCCGCGTGCCTTCCATCGCCCAAAAACCTCTCCGAAATTGTTTTGTCTTCTCTACTTTACTGCTGCACATTGACGGCTCCCGATTCTTCTTCTTCTTATACCAGCGTTTTATTTTCATTTCATTATTTATTTTTTTCGCCCGCTCCTTTGTTAAGCCATCATACTCGAATCGGGCACAATAAATATTAAACAATTACGCCGCTTTTAATCCATCCGCTGCGCCGTGTCTTTGTTTGTGTGATATCGCGCACATGTCGGAGGAGCGGCATTATGCCAAGCAACATGTGGAATTAGAAATGCGGTGGCTGTCTGCATCCAGCGAATAATTGCTACCTGATAATTAACTCGGGACTAATAATGCAAAGAGAGTTTCGCTGCATCCACCAACAAATGGATGATGGGCTCGCTTGGATGAATGACACGTTCCCATGCTGTGAATACGTCTGTATTTCGTGCTTTTTTGCTTCATTTGTTTATTTCTACCATTAACCTCGACTGCTGTATTATTGCGTGTAATCAGAGAAAATGCTGCTAGTTCTGCAAGTATATTAACAAGCGATGGGATTTCTAAAGGAAATACATTTCAAAATATTAAGTATATTTATAGTTTTTTTTTTTATTAAAAATATATCTACTACTATAAACTAATAATAATCAATAAATTAATTTCTAGTAAGTATAATAAATCAAATCTTTGAATTTTTTTATATTGGCCGGAAAATATTTTTGTATGATAAAGAATTCAAATAAAATCAAGAAAAGAGTATTTTATAAGTTGTTAAAGTTGTAGAGACATAATCTCGAAGGGAATACACACGTATTAGAAATAAGTATGAGATAAGTTTTTCGAGATAGTAAATAAATTCTCGCTTTAAGGCATAGTTAGCAAAACAAGCGTACACACGTGGATGATAATAATTTTCTAATTTCTACGACGTGATTATTTATGTCGAGTGGTCGTGGTAAATGAAGCGGGATTAAAGGGCAGCTCCGCGCTGGAACGGTGCCTTTTTCGAAAATTGCACGTCATTAAACCGCCGTCAATGCGTGTGATTGAAAATCATTTCGAATCGCGATGATCGCGTATAAAATTTAATGTTTCTCGCCGTTTGCACAAAGTCGTTCCCATCTCGGCTCCGTGGGGCCAGGAGGAACACAGAAAAGAACCGAACGGAACGGCACTGCACAGAGCGTTCGAGCTCTTGTAAAAGATAATGAGGGCCGATATTTGTAGTGGATATATAAGTAAATAGTGGTTCGTGAGGATAATTGACTCTATTATTATATAGAAATATCGATAAAATAACACCGTGCGCATTCATGTTCCACTCTTGCCGGGGATTTTGTTTTATTCCCCGATGCCCCACTATAATTTCACTCGTCTTTGTAATCATAATCAATTATTGCATAGCGAGCGAATAAATTTATGCATAAATTCGAGCGTTTTTCCAGATACAATCTTTTAAATTAGCGCCACATAAAATCGTGATTCAATTATTTCGCACTAAAATTTTAAACACAAACATTCTTGTTTCGACGATCTGATTACATTCCTTGCCTTCCATTTACAAATTAAAGCCATTTTTTTGCTTTAATTCCAAATTAATTAAATGCATATAGAACAACCTATCAATCCTTACTAACGTATATTTAAGGTCAACCATTTTAATACATTTACGTTTTAAAAGGCAAAACTCACTTCCCAATAAGGTATTCCTCAGGAATCACTTCTATCAACTATACAATAATTTTTAACTATGATTATTTTACTATTGATGCTTATGACTTATGGTTTCTTATTGACACATTTCATATTATATTTTTGTTGTTACAGACAATATGAATGCTTATTCATATTGTCTGTAATGTCACTAATTGCGATTAATTAATGGCTCCATTATTTTGAATCGTTCTTCAAAATGGTATTCCATGAATGAAACAGCATTGTACTACAAATTTCATTAAGCATTCAATTGAAAAATATACCGAATCGATATAAAACGTAAATTCGCCCACCCCTCAAAATTTTTTTCTTCCCCTCCACGTCGGCTGGCAGTGGCAGTATTTTAGTTTCGGCGGCAATCAAAATGTGATCGAGTGCGCCGCGAGGTATTCCGGAATACATAAATTCCGATATATTGTGAGAGGCCCAGGCAGGCCCTGGTGGCACCCTTAAGTAAAAATATATGTATCGAGCATTGGAATCGAATCCCACACTCTCTGACACTCTGCTACATTTTAAATTCGCATTCGTAAGTACGGAAAATAACTCCTTGATATATCCCAGAGTGCTGCGCCTCCTCCTTTTACCTCCCTTCGGCCTCCCCTCAGCCCGCGCTTCCGATGCTTTGTTTTGCCCTCGGAGATTATTGAATATCCGCGAGAATTTCAGATGAAAAGAACGAACTACACCCAGGGTTTTGCATATATATACATTCTTGTGTGTGAATTTTTTCCATGGATCTTGATGCTGCTGGTGTTTGTGTGTGTGTCTTTGCTTTGTGCCTCTGTGTGGAGGTATCGTCGTTTCGCGCGGGAGTGCGGTAATTGTCTCTGCGGTTTCGCTCGGTATCCATTTACAACTTCTGAGGCTTTTTATTCTTTCGTAATTTAGCCAGCCGTATAATTTAATCAAATTATGAAAAGCTTTTCTTTTTCAGCGTAATGCCTTAAAAATGAATTAATTATTTTATTTTTCCCTTTTTTTACAGACAAAGCAATATGAATTATTTTAATTTGAGGGTAGAAGCACACATCAGTTCCAAACTAAAAAAAAAAGGTTGTGACCAGTAAGCGAATACTAAAGATAGAAAACGCTCATTTGAGATATATATGTTATATAAAATAAAGAAATTTGATGGTGGATCTCATTATTTATTATTTAAAATATAAATTTAACCCCAACACCAATTGGTAAAAGGGGACATCGATTATATATATATATATATATATATATAAATTTAAAAATGTACCACGAAATGAATGCCTTCAAGATCCAAGAACTCTTGCTTGCATCTTGAAGGCATTCACTTCATGTTACATTTTTAAATTTAAGAATAAAGAAAACACTTTTCTTGTTTATATCCAATTAGAGAGCTCTTCGAGGAAATATAATGGATTTCTTTTTACTACACCTACTATTATTTACACAATTGAAAAAAATACAGTCAACCAGGGAACGTCCAACAAAAGACACCTATTCATCAGCAGAGGACTGACCACGAAGTCTGGAGGACTTCGAGGGGCTGTCGTGGTTCTGAAGGAAATCGACATGGGAAAGGCCGATAACGCCAAGGATCTGAAGGCCAATCAAGACGAGGATAACTTAACCATCAACAACTCACAGTGAATGGATAATGGATAGCAATGGATTCTATGCAAGGGAACTCCACGGCAAAGGGTCGTATGCCTGGAGAAGAAATATTTCATACACCAATAAGGAAGAATAATCTACCAGAGGTGATACCACCAGCCTACGCTCCTTCAAGGAAATTGACATGGAAAATGCCGATAACATCAAGCATCTAAAGATCAGTCAAGTCGAGGATAAGTAAGGGAATTCAACGGCAAAGAGTCGTATCCCTGGAGAAGAAATATTTTATACACCAATAAGAAAGAATCATAAACCAGAGGTGGTTCCACTAGAATACGCTCTTTCAAGGAAATCGACATGGAAAATGCCGATAACATCAAGGATCTAAAGACCAGTCAAGTCGAAGATAAGTAAGGGAATTCAACGGAAAAGAGTCCTATTCCTGGAGAAGATATATTTCATACACCAATAAAGAAAAAACTTCCACCAGAGGTGATACCTGTTTCGAAAGTAAACTAATCATGCTGAGAAAAATGATTTTTTATAAATCAGGAAGAAGCAGAAATTGAAAATATTAGGATAAAAAAACACTTAATAACTTTTCTTTCGTTGCCCTAATATTGAAAATGTACCACGAAGTAAGTGCTTCAAAGATTCAAGAAAAAAATTGAAAAAGTATAAATTTTTAAGAACTACAAAGTTGCTACGGAAATTCATGCTTCCACGATTGAATTTTTTTATTTAAAAATGAAATGATTAGATTTTCCAGTCTGTATGCACCTTAATGAGAATAATACGATTTATAATATAAATAAAGAAGACGGTGGATTTATGAAATGTATTCAATTGGAAATTATTGGATGCGAGTTTAATAAATTCCAAACGATTTAATCACAAGAAAAGGAAATTTAATTTACAACGTTCTGTGCGAGCAGAAACGATAAATTTCAATATTTTCCTCGAAGTTTTTTCTTCCGTTAATTAATAAAACTGGTAAGAAGAGATAAATAAGAAAGTTTTTTTTTTTTATTTTGTAATTAATAAAACTCGCAACGGATAAATAGGAAAGTTTATAAATAAACGGGGAAGATTGATTTTCGTTTTCTTTATCCGCAACAATGATTTGTTTCGTAACGTAATGGACGGCGCGCCATTGTCGATCGCATGTTTATGTCGACATTTAAATGTGTAAACTTTTAAAAAGTTTTAAACGATTTTCCCGATCAGCATTACGTGTAAGATAAAGGATAGGATACGGACGGAAATCAAAGATATTTTTAGTTGCAACTTCTGCCGGGTGATAAACTCCTCAATTTAAATGGAAAATTGATAAAACTTTACGCGATGATGCACACGTATATACCATCGCGGCAACCACTATTTACTAGAATTGCGAAATGCGAATGCGAGTGCATCCACTGAACGATCCCAATAATAAATATTTATTGTTGATCGTAATTCGATTTCTGATGCCGGTTAAATTCGTCATTCGTCATCAATCAGTCGGGTTGCTGGCGTTTTATCTCTTACATTCTCTCTTCTTCTTTTTTTTTAGAGACATTACGAGGATATGGTTACATTAAGTTAATGCATATTTGGATCTGAATTTACATTTGGCTGATTGGCTAAGGATGATGGAAGGTTGCTCTCCAGAGAGGCATCCATCACTTACCTGGAGGAAGAGAGGGACCGTAAGCGCTTTACGTCTTTTACTCTCCCCTTTTTCCTCTCTTTCTTTCCGCACGCCGACATTACGGCCCGTATGTGACACTTTTTGAATTTCTAAATAAGTGTTGCCGGGGTAAAAAATTCACAAGGATTATTTACTCGCAGCCTGTCTTCTTAAATATAAATAAACGCCAGCGGACAAAACGGACTAAAACGACGGGGACTCGCTTAATGATGGCTGCATTAATTATGGATTGATTAAGGTCCACGGTTCTTTTATCCTGCCTCTTGAATTATTGTTCATTTCTTCATGAATGGTTCATGTCGTTCCCATGAAATAACTTAAAGCTTTAAATTCTTACTTTTTTATATATAAACGGAAAATAAAATACAACAGACAGGAAACTTGAAAAGAAACTCAAAACGAAAAATAATTTATACTTTGAAAAAAAAAAAAAAAACAGAACCACCGTATCAAATATTTTTAAAAACAGCGCAAAGCATTATTTATTAATGAATCTTAAACTATTTGAGTCTACTAGCAACACGATGGAAATTTTGTTTCGTCCACTAAAATATGACGAACTTGCCCTGTTTGTGAAACCAGGAATTGAAATTCATGAAAACCGTATTATATTAACAGAATCGTAATAGTTCTAAAAATGTCATGATAGATGACATAAATGAATGGAATATAATGTAGAACTTAAACTAATTGATTTTTTAAATAGAAAAGAGTATATTCACGTGGTCACAGTTATTTAAATAAATTAAATAAAAAATTGTTTGGGTGAGTTACGTGAATATCAAATATAATTGATAAAAAGCACTAATATCATTTCTTCAGAAATAAATTAAATAAAAATTATTTGAAAATAATTAATAAATTATTTCCAGAGATTTTTTTGTTTTAATAATTACTGAAGAACAAGAAATTCTAATAAAATAATTTTAATAAAACAGATCGATAGCTCAGGCAAACCTTTATTTTAGTGTAGATACTCAATGTATGCATATATACAGAGAGGTTTTTTTATTAGTATACATTGGGAGAAGTGTATAACGCGAGTCAAACGCCTATAACGCGCAACTAAACACACATGTCAAACGCTAAACTTCAAAATATGTGAAATATTTGATCGAAAATGTATATAAATGAAGAAAAAGTCGAATTTCAAGCGTGTATTACGATTCCAACAGTACCAGAAGATGATAAGACATTTTTCGATGAATCTAAAGCGGTCGAATACGAAAATGTCACATAATTTGAAGTCCGGCATGAGTGTTAAGTTGCATGTTATAGGCAACTAAACACACATACATCAATGCGTTTGACTCGCGTATTTTCCAGGTATACATAGGAGAAATGTATACTGTTAAAGACACCTCTCTGTAAAATCTATTTCGTTTTACCATTAAATGTAGTGTCGGATTTTATCTTTTTATAAACTTCTTCCATGTTGTGCTATCTTTGGCTAATTTAGTGGCGTCCCTTCGTGAGGTTTCGCTTCTCTCTAGTACTTCTGCAATAATGTTGTCCCATGTTCTCCTTGGTCTCAATGTTTGTAAAAATGTAATTATCCGAATAAAGATATTTCTATATAAATATAATGTTAATATATGAAGCTGGAGGTATTGAAATAATTATTGTGGAGAGAAAATACAATTATGAAAGTAAAAGACAAGCCTATTTCGTAATTGTAAAATATATAAAGTTGGGAACGATTCCCACACATCGAACAAAAAAAAAGAAGAAGGAACATTTAAACGTTTGTAAAGTGGACCAAAACCTCAAACCGCGTCCATTTAAATGTTTATCAGTTGTTCGACACGGTTAATCCATATAATTAAAAGCTATCTACGAGAAAAATCCGAGAAATGCTTAAATTAACGCATTTCAAGGCAGCAACCCGCCGATGAGCGTCTTAACAGAAAATCAGATAAAACCCAGGATACGGATTTCGGGTGAAAATTAATTAAACACGACACTTACAAATACCAGCGCTGGGAAATATTTATTTTCAATTAAACGAAAAGTGAAGCAAACCAATAGTACGGTAGCAGCACGGTTTGGGGTCAAACCATTAGCCTCTCGAGCGCCATTAATTCTCTCACAATCAACATAAATAATGAGGAGTTAATTAAAAATAATAATTTTAGGAGTGGGCATGGGAGGATCCGGTAGTCGATTCTTTAACACCTATTACGCATTCCCGTTTGTGGATGTGTTTATAATTTTTCATATAGTTAATAACCATTTTCATTAGGGATTCGAGACGGACGGACGGTCTTGACGGACATGGATTGCTGTAATTAAAACGCAGGCCCTCAAGAATGTATCATTATGGGGGTATTTTTTTTCTAAAACAAATAGTCGGATTCCTCGCTACCAACATCATTTCCTACACCGAGATATCTTCATTTGCATACAGAGACTATATATTATCTTCATTTTTTTAATTGCTTGCGCTAGAATAATATTAATATTTATTAATTTATTGTGCCTTCTTCTTTGTTACACATTCATTATAATTTATATGAAACATGTTTAACTTTATATTAAATTCATTTTATGAAAATACAATATTTTTCCATTAAAATTATAATGACAAATGGACAAAAAAGATCACGAACAAGTATCACGTATTTAATGAAAAGTTCAGCTACCATTCATCTAGCGTATGGATTTATTATTAATTTATTAAGTATCACGTAATTAAGATTATTTCACTTTTTCGTTCTACTTACAAAAAAAATGAGCCGATATTATTTATTTATTTAACGGATTTACCTTTTTACAAATCTACAATATAATTAATAATATTTATGTATAGTGGATTGTAGAACAAAAATAAACAAAACCTATTACAGATTATATTAAAATTGTTGAAATATATACAAGACTGAACCTTATAGAGAGACATAATAATGACACATTAAAATGGTCTTAAATAACAGAGGCAATTATTTTTTATTATAGGAGTTAATACTCCCATACTGTAAGTGTATTTAAATGCCCTAAATTTAAAATGTTCTTGTGGTAAAATTTAAATAAGCCGTTATTATTTATTATAGGAGTTCATACTCCTATACTGCAAATATATTTAAATGCTCTAAATTTAAATTTTTCTTCTGGTAAAATTTAAATTTAGATAATTTAAATACACTTGCAGTATAGGAGTATTAACTCCTATAATAAATAATAATGGCTCGTTTTTGATGTCGACATACAGACGTAATCTACTAGAAGTTAGTAATTTCCTTCGAGTAGATTGCCATCAGCAGTGATTTGTAAATTTTTCCCCACTTGTTTTTGTTCGCAATTTTCAATGAACCCATTTAAGCTCGTTTGTTTGAGTACATCATTGATGCTGCAGTAATTGCAGGTGCCGTCCGTGAATCGTTCCATAAATCCATAATTCCCACAATCAACCTGAAAATTACACGAATCCAAACGCAGAAAAGCAGTGATACTTCTTGCGAGCGCCTCTAATAAAAATCCCCAATCCTTATATGGAACTAATTGTTAAATAACAGCCGGAATACCAGCGTTATGACAATTAACATATCTCCATGCAAAGCCGTCGCCCGGAGTAGGAGAGAACGAGATGACGGAGGGAGAGAGAGGAAGGCAGTCTTCAGTTAACAGAAACTAAAAGGCCGAAGACTAAGAGACCACCGCCGCACAAAAATGACATGCCCGGAGAGATATGAATGCCCGCGACCGGTTGCTCCTCAGTCCGCTCATTTATATATGTGTTTACGAGGTGATATTTCAAATATTCAATCGCCGATATAATAATGTATATTTCTCACACTCGCCAGACGTTGATATAAAATAAATAAGGTGGACTCTATCTCACGATAAGGCACTGCGAGCGCAATTAAAATACTGGCCGCGTCGCTCGTGGAAAATGAAAACTATTAAAACGCAGTTATGTACACCATTTCATAATTCTTGCTTACACCGTTTTTGCCCGGCGAAACACGCTGATAGATGAGTGCTTTACAAGGATTATCTTCAACGGGGATTCCGTGATTAATCATGTGAAATGTTATTTCTGCAGGGTTAATAATCAATTCAATTTTTGTTCATAATAATCATAAAAACAAAAAAAAAAGGATAAACGAGGCATCTTTAAAGCAACAAACAAATATGATAATATTATATTTTGTATAACAGCCCATAATATTTGTAACTGATATTTTTTTTATTATATTTCATTGAATCTCAAAAACATAATTTCTGCAAAGAAAAATAATATTTTTCAAGAAACTTTATTTCTCTATAAAAAATGATTAATTTTCTAATGAAATAAAATCACCTCATCGCCTTCGTATAAATCGTGGTATTTACTTTTGGGATAAAATCCCAGAATGTCACCTATTATCAAGCAATCTCCTAATTCGATGGTAATATTCTCTTCATTTGCCTTTGTAAATACTGTGGTGTCATAAAGATTTAGAAAACTGCAGTAAAATATAAAGCATTTCCTAGTAGCATACTTGCGGTACTTTTTTTGAAAACCACTGCTTTCGAAGATGCAAGTCAACCCTCAGCACCGCCAGCCCAATTTCTGAAGATTTTCTGAATGATATATAATCCTTATATATAATCGTAACTCACACAGACTGGATAATTCTGTCTGTTTTTATAGACATCCACGGGTTACATTTATTTTCTTTTTTCTAACTGCCAGACAATAGTACTTTTTTAGTACTAGGGACACATTGCATTCTGGTCGCGATTTGATAATGATAAGTATTAAAAAAAATCGAAATTTCGTTTGGAAAACGGTTACCGGCTGCTAGTATAACTATATAAAGGATGGGCCATTAATTAGTACGATTTTGAAAATGCGATAAAATGAGCTAGCAATGATATTTTTTTATTTGTTTCATATTTTACATTGTGAAGCTGAAACTCTCCCATTTATGAATGGAAAACTATTTCGTTCAAGTGGCTTCCTATGCTGGTCTTACAGTATGCCATTCGGTCGGCAAAATTATTGATGACATTTTCGATGCTCCTATCTCACTCAAAGCAGTTGTAAAATCAGAAAAGATTTCATTTTGTACTTTTTTTTCTGTGATAAATAAAGGTATTATTATTATTAAATGTATGTAAAAATCAGTTTAACACTGACGTGTTAACTTTAGTCACTGAATAAATTTCAGTTATACACACAAAGTTTAAAGTTACTTCATTAATTCGGTAAAGAAATAAATAATACTTGCGTTATGGTGAATGCGCCGGGCGAGTGAATGTGTATCTTCATCATCGATTTGTGTATTTAGTCTATTTCGTTTGTTTTAACAATATTTATGTATAAAGTAGTTTTTTTAAGATAAATTTGAAATTAATAGCTTCAATTATATTTTTATTCATTCGTTGGTGAAAATAATTATTTCAAAATTTTGCGTTCAACAATTTTTTTTTTTCATAAGTAAACTGTGTGTATTTTGTAATATAATAAATGTAGAAATGGATTTAATTGTAGTAATTATTTTACTTTCTCATAGCAATGAGATTATTTGTTTTTTTTTGTATTAGTAACATTTACTACAACGCAAGTAATGGCGTTGTAGTAAATATACAGGTATTTATTTATTTATTTACGGATGCCATTTCATACAGTAACATACAGGTATCACAGCCTTCTTCGATAGCTCAATTACTAATTAAGTTAGGACTATGAACTTTTTGAAACTGTATTTGGGTTCTAGGACGTACTTCAGGAAAATATTTTTGATTATACAGGGTGTCCCCCCAAAAAAAAAAAGAGTTACGGCATGATGATATATTTTTTAAAATTGCGATTTATATTTAATTTAAAATGACGCAAGCGCTAAACAAATCGCCCCATTTATTATATCTGACGCAAAAATACACACATATACAATGATTAACAGCACTCACGTCTCTTAAAAAAAGCAAAAAAAGAAAACCTTTTGTGGATGTAATGTATGCAGAGGGGAAGGACACGTGTGGGGTGGGGGAAAAAGATGAAGGGGGTGCGAGGGGGGGTGTACAGGAAGAAGGTCCTGCGTCGCGTAGTGCAGGAGCAGTTTGTCACGAGATGTGTTTTACGAGCGGTCCCCAAGGTGCGCTAACCTCCGGTTACGTA
Source organism: Philonthus spinipes (assembly GCA_963082785.1). NCBI lineage: Eukaryota > Metazoa > Arthropoda > Insecta > Coleoptera > Staphylinidae > Philonthus > Philonthus spinipes. The sequence continues at coordinate 26,513,445 of OY720304.1, forward strand.
CCTTCCCTTTTAGTCACTCACCCTCTGAGCCCTGGCCCTCGCCGTCCACCTCAGCCACCCAACAAACACACACAAATATACATAAAGGTGGATGGGAAGAATGGAGCGAAAGGGGATGCACACACATACATACACGCACGCACTGTATACAGGGCATTCATCATCATATACGCACAGTTACACATACATTTCTTATGTATAGCGCACATGTCCCCGGGTTTAATAAGTTATGGGGGCGCGTGGGGGAAATCCACGTTTTTTTCTTTCTTAAGACACAGATATTTATATTTAAAAATTCTGCACTTTATTTTTCCTTTCCGTCTTTTTTTTATTTTAGTAAAAAAGCTTTTCCGTCATTTGGGATATTTCGTACATGAAATTCAATTCAATTCAATTAATTTATTTACGGTAAATCACCTTTATACAGAATAATAACAATATTCAAAATGTTTAGATAAATAGCATGACTGTAAATCACATATAAACAGAATAATACAATTTTACATATATAACATATTTTAATATCAGTAGCGGAAACTGCAAAATAAAAATTAACCCAAGTGGTCGACTCTAACGATGAAAAAAATAATTGAAATATCAAAAAAGGGTAATCTCAGTGACATTAAACAAATAAATGTTTAATTTAATATACACGTTACTCATTATCATCACAACCGAAACGAGTTTTTGTTACAAAACTTTTTTACAAGTATATATAGATAGTGAGATAATTAATGACGTTTATGTTAAATTTAATATTTTATATATATATATATATATATATATATATATATAGAAAATCTTTATTTCTGAGAAATACATTAAATTACATTACAATATTTACAACATTACAATCATAAACATCTAGTTAAGCCTCATAAAATGGCTATCGACCATCGGCCTTTCTGCCTATCTTTGTCCAGTTCTTGTCTTTTTATTCAATCGTCATGATTGCGTCATTATCTAAGTTTTCTAAATTAATTGAAATGAATTGATGAATTGTTAGTGAAGGATAGACATATTTAGGATTGATGTTAGGATTACGAAGTATACATAAGTGTTTTATAATAGGAGCTATCTGAGGATTTGTGGTGAATTTTAAGGAAAGAATTTCAAGTCTGTGTTCAATAGTGGGAATGTTGCATGTTTCGTAGAGGAAAGTATTGGACGGATTGTGGAGAGAATTATTAAGATGTCTAATTTTTGTGAGCACTCTAAGAGCTGACTTTCAAGTTTCTTAGGACGTTAGGGCGAGGACATATCATCTTATATATAAGCACTGCTGTTTTTGTAGAAATTCCTTTATGTTTGTACGTGAGTGATCTAAACTGCCGAGCCCTGCTCTTAACGCTTGCTTTGAGGTTTTGGGAATGATTGATGAAAGTTAATTTCGGGTCTAGGGTTATTACAAGGTACTTACAGATGGGGGGATAATATTTTATAATAACCCTGAATATTTAATTTAATATAATGACCATTAATTATATTAATTAATTAAAGCGTGAGGAGAGTTCAGTAGAAAAAACACAATCACCAGAAAAGCTTCAGGAGAGTTTGGTAGAAGAAACCCAATCACAGGAAAAGCGTGAGGAGGGTTTATTGTATAAAATACTATTACAAAAAAAGAGTGAGGAGTGTTTTGAAGAAAAATCGCAATTACAGAAAAAGTGTGAGGAGAGTTTTGTAGAAAACACGCAATTACAGAAAAAAGCATGCGGAGAGTTCAGTAGAAAAAAAACATGAGGTAAACGCGCCTCATGTGCTATCACAAAAAAACATGAGGTAAACGCTCCTCATGTGCTATCACAAAAAAAACATGAGGTAAACGCTCCTCATGTGCTATCACAAAAAAAAAACATGAGGTAAACGCTCCTCATGTGCTATCACAAAAAAAACATGAGGTAAACGCTCCTCATGTGCTATCACAAAAAAAACATGAGGAGAATTTGGTACAAAAAACACGATCACAGAGAAAGCGTGAGGTTTCAGTAGAAAAAACACATCTTCAGAAAAAGCACGAGGCGAGTCCAGTAAAAAAAGCACAATCCAAAAAGAAACAAAAGTCCAAAGAAGATTTTATTTTCGAAAAGCAAGAAAGAAAATCGGCAGCTCAAACAAGGTCTAAAAAAAGCAATATTAAATCACCCAAAAAAGATGATTGTATAGATATACCTGACGAAATATCTATTTTTTTGTATGTGGAAGAGGAAAATCCATTTACGTACAGCACACTCGTACTCCTGTTGGTGCATTTTGGTGGTGCCACATAAGAAAAGTTATTTATTTTATTTTAAGAGATATCGAAAAACAGTTTTCTCCCTAGGTCAATTTTTAATGATAAAAACAATCGTGGCTATTCTTAAAAAAAATATTACGTTCAACGTGTACGTTAATTTTTTCACAGTCTAAACAGCTTATGTTATTGATGGGCAAGATCGATCATTTCAAAGATCAATCAATCAATGATCTACCAAATAAAAATGATTTGAAAATAATTAAAAAATTATTTCCACAATTAGCTCTGTGACTATTGACTTACGCTACGTAAGTACGTTAAACAAATGCACATTAAAACAACTACTTCCCGGGCAAATACCCATGCCGGACATTGAATTACATAATGTACACCTGCTGTTGCGCATCAATAAAACATTGCAACAAATTTTGATCCGAGAAAAATGATCAATCAGTTGAAGAGTATCGAGCTGATCGCAAGGATCTAGCCCACTGAAAAGAACGAGTCGATCGTAAAGATCGTGTATTTACGTATAATATAATAAGTAGTGATGGGAAAGATCGATCAAAAAGATTGTGCTGATCGAATCGATTATAACTAGTGATGGAAAAGATCGATCAAAAAAGTCTAACCGCTCGATATTTGTTTGTGATCGGTTGAAACGACTTTACTGAATGATATTTCATGATCAATCCTTCCGGCTCAATCTGATCTTCAATCGCCTCGCAGCTGAGATTCCATCTTTCTATTTAGCGTGATTATGAGACTAAACTAATAAAATTTACATTTTATTGTAGAAATTTAATTTTATAGTAAGAAATATTCTTGTTTAAATAATTATAGATAAATTGTTATATATATTTAATTTAAATATTTCAAGATGAATCGATCATGCTGAAATAATGGATCTCGATCTTTGATGATCGATATTTTCAATTCAACCTTTGTGAATCAATCTGATTGATTGATCTTTCGAGTGATGAATCACAGATTGATCGATCTTAAAAAAGATCGAATTTGCCCATCTCTAATAATAAGTTTATTGTGTTCCATATTTACATAAATATAAATATGTTTAATATTGAATCAAAATGCGTATTTACAAGTTTTTTTTATACTTTGCATTGCCTGTTTGTTTTTAAACTATGGCTGTAAAATAAATGTTGTAGCGATAGAGATGAGATTTGTGTAATCATAAAACTTTCTTTGAACAAGTTTAGTGCCAATTTATATGAAAGATGAATAAAGACTAATTGTTTTTGGATATTAAAAAAAAAGGTCAGAATTAGTCAATAGGAAAGGTGTAGTGTTCCAGTAGAAACCACATATAAAAAAAAAACAAAAGCTGTTAGAGTTTGGATGGGATACACTGTCGCACCCACCAGACCTGCACCTTCCAATTATCATTTATTCTGGTCTCTACAAAAAAAAGACGATAAAACGTTTAATTCAAATGAGGAAGTTAAAAATCACTTAGATCAGTTTTTAACCAACAAAGAACAAACAAATATAAATGCGGATGATCTATAAGAATGTACAATATTTAATTCAATAACATATGAATTGACTAAAATGAAAGGAGATTTTCTTGTCTTTCGTTTTTTATAAAATAAAAAAAATGAACGTTATTTAATAATAATTAATTCTACATATACATAATCATTTTATTTTGTTATATTTATTACAATTACATCAATTTTATATTTTCTCATTTTGTTTGTTGTCCCAATCAGGTTGATTGTTTCCACTTTTGTCTCTTTTTACCTGAACCACTTCGGACTTCCCATCAATTTTATAAAACAATCAATTTTTAAATTTTGCATTAATTTCTCACTTCATATCATTTTTATTTACAAGATGGCTATCGACCAGTGGTCTTATTATATTAGTCATGATATGAGTTCATAAATGGTGGATTGAGAATGTTTGAATTTTGGAGGGATATAGGGAATTCTCGTAATGCAGAGAAGGTTTATAAGTTCCGGAGTGAGGAGTTTTGAGGCAACTTTTTGGGATTGATGTTGGGATAACACCATTTTCTTTTCGATAAAGAAGAGTATTGCATTTATTGTGTTTAGATGTCAGATTTTTGTGAGGATTTTTAGAGCTGAAATTGTTTAGGGTAGGAGGATGAGGATTGTGTAAAAGGATTGCACCGTAGTCAAGCAGGCGACGATAAAACATTTTGTAAATGTGATAAGTTTGGCATCTGAAGTCCAGTGCCCTGTTCAAAACCATGGTTTTTATTATTTGGGAGTGGGGTTTGAAGGTAAGCTCAGGGTCAACAATAATTCCGAGGCATTTGCAAGCGGGAGAAGGAGAGATCAATATTTAGTTGTTAATTTAATTCTATTTAGTTTAATTATTTTCACTTCAGAAAATATTTTCAAAATCCCTGGGAATATATATAATAAGGTGTAAATGGGAGCATTTTAATGGGGCACCCCGATGCATGTGCACACCACATCACACCATAACACAACACTGGCTCAGCTTTGAGTGCCGGCGGAGCAGAACAATCGGCATTGTTAGGATTAATGTAACGACATGCATAAAAATAAATATCAATTCAATATGCCTCGAACGTTATTAATATCGATAAAACCGTGATCTCCGCGTGATATCACACGGCGTGCACCTATATAAATATCGCGAGAACCGCACACTCTCTTATTTACATGAATCCTTAATGAGAACTACACATAAATACAACGGCCCGGCCGGCCATATCTGAACTGAACTGAACTGAACTGCGATTGTCATGATTTATACGATTTGATACACTTTTTGTTTCGTTAAAGTTATATTTGATTGATTATAGTATGGCGCAAATGAAAACACAAAGACTTATTGTATTTTATATTGTTGATATAATTGATTGATAGATAAAGGCATGAAATACATTATAAAATATAATAAATAGGTTAACGTATCAATAATAATCCGAGGAAATTAATAATTTCATTATTGATTTTCGTAATAACATAGAATAACAATAAATAAATAAACCGATCCAAACATATGCGTAGTCTGCAACTAACTAAATTTGTTATAAATTAAATAAAAAGTTGTTAATGGTTTTAATATTTAGACATTGGTAGTTCATATTGTATGAAATAAATATGAATAAATTATTAAAAATCAACCAATAAAACATTAAATTATTCATATTTCAAAAAATTTGTTAATTTTTAAGGCTTTTACTTGGTTATTCATTTTGAGTTATTTTAAAATAATTAATAAATTATTTAATCTTCTCCCCTACCAATTAGATCATTTGATATTTTATTCGAAATAGCTTCAGCTAGTAGATTATTCTATGATAAAGCAACTGAATTTTCTATTCGATTGTTCCTTTTACTAATTGTGATCCTTTGTTGTTCACTTTTTCCTATAAACGTTTGTTTAAATAAATAAATAAATAAAAACATCATTATTTCCGGGGTAATGAGCGTAAACCGAAAATAATTGGCGTCGGTCGGGCATTTGTGTTCGAAACCACCACCAAATAGGCACAAAGAGAAACAAATGAAAGGAGAACAGAAGAAAAAAAAAGTGAATGCAATCTGATTACAGAAAAATCTAAATCACAAATGACACAAAGGGAGGTAAAGTTTCTTATAAAAACTGCATTCCATTGTATAAAATCCAGTTAACTCATTTCGGGAGAACGGAGTTCCTTTGCGAATTAAACAGTCGCCGGCTGTAGTGGAGCGGCACCAACTTTTATATTAAATGTATATAAATCCGCACTACCCCTACCCCTCGCGCCGCTTCTCTTTCCCTTAGCAGGTGGTTCTTTTCTTTTGAAGTATTTTAGGGAGCAGTAATGACGTTTCTCGAGTAATCCATGCATATACGAATCTCTCTCCCTTCGCACACACACACACACACTCAACTCCTTTTACTTTAGAATCAGGGAAAAGATTTCCCTCTTTTTTTCCCTCCAATATAAAATCGCATGCGAGTGTGTGTGTGTGTGTGTGAAGTTATGCTTACTTTAAATTCGATGATGGAGCCGTGCATGCGTGGGCCCCGAAAGGCCGTAAAAAGAAAATGGGTATCGATTTTCCCTTTTAATTATGTGCACACACATAAATTGAATGGGGCCCCTTCGGAGCGTGCAATAATTTCCCAATTTAAGACTCGCTCCCCCATTTTTTTCGTTTTCCTCATTCTCCTTTCCCGTTCGGCTCGCTTCCCGTTTTTACATTTTAAGGTCCCTTATTCGCGGGTATCGTCCGATTTCGAACCCCCCTTTTAATCTGTACGCCATCGATCCCTTCATTGCATTAATTATTCACCGGCGTTGCAATGTTTAATGCAAGTCGATGTCCTCTAATTACGGCGAGTTTCCAACTCAAACTGCTCTATTATATGGCACCGATATGAGGGGAAATTAAAAGCCACGAGTTTTCCCATCAGTTTTTTTTTCGTCTTTGCTTCATTCAATCACTCACGTGTTTCCTTTGCAGGGCTTTAATTAAAAGAATTTTATTGTCAATAAGATTTGACACTTCATTAAAAAAATAAATTTTGTAAATTTACAATATTTTATTCTGAATAGATATGTTTGTATGTATGTATAAACATAATATTTTTAATTTATTAAAAAAGATAACTACTCGGTTATATAATTATATGAATAAATATTATTTTAAGAAACCACATTTAATCGTCTAGAAAACCCCAACCCCGAAACTCGACCGAGCGACCGCTTTCAAGCGCTGAATAATTGATGTTAGCCGCAAATAGTGATTCATTATTGAGTAATTGTTAATGATTGGTGGAGACAGTTTTGACGATGAGCCACACACGTAACCCGGGAAATTGACGATAATTGAGTTTGCACAGTCGTGGATAATTCATGCCGGCGCGTTATTGTCCCCCGTAATGAGGGTAAAACACTAAACAGTGCCACATAAAACGGCCGCGTTCTATAATATGCATGCACTCACCCCCATCCCCTTGCGGATGACGTTCCCCCGGCGTTCCACCCTTGACGATTGCATTCTGCTCCTGAAATGCGTGTTTACGGCTAAAATGCAGACGATTATTATTACAGGAGCGTGCATTTCTAACCATGCCGTGGGTTTGCCGAGTGATACGTTATTACAAGTGGTTATGTTGATTTAATTGATACTTTATCTTATCGATTCATTAATAAAATGGTGGGACTCCTAAAGATTTTTTTTATTGTTATTATAGCTATTATTTTAACCTCTACTATACCTTCCATATGCTATTATATTCCCTATTTGTAGAACGTAGCAGTGACGACTCACAACCTAACTTCTTATAAATGAGTTAATATTATAATTTATTCCTCTGAAAACCTTAAAATTTTGCTTGAAACAATTTTTTTTGTACAATCCGTTGTTTCAAACTTTTTAAATATTTAGAGGATCCTCTGGAAACCTTATAATCTGACTAGATTTTTTTGGGCAATCCGCATTTTTCGATTAATTCTGGAATTTAATTTTAAGTAAGACATACTGTAATTCATAAAATTAACTAATTTGCACCTTAGTAGATGAAGAATAAAACCAACTTTTCATGGGCGTAATTAAAAATTCTTTAAATTGCTTCCTATTCTGCAAAATACCCTTTCTCTAATAAAAGACCCAATGTTCAGTACGAACTAATTCACATATATGATGAAAATGATTAAAATATAAAAATATTAGAAACAATTAAAACGCAGAAAATACATTTTTTTATTATAATAAAACAATTCTTATACGCATATTTTATTCGAATATTTTTTTCCGAAATAGGTGGCTCTGTAATCTGTTAACTTTGTATAACAGGATTTTCTATTTACTGATTATAGTTTCAACCAACATATTCTTTTATTTAAAAAAAATCAAAACACTAGAGAAGAAAATTGTATTATTGTAAAACGCGAACTTAATTTTATTTAAAATTAAACATTTTTTTATTAAGTAACAGCATATGATGAAAATAATTGAAATATAATAACATCAGAAACAATTAAAATGCAGTAATTCACATCAACACTTTTTAACATTATATAACAGAATGTTATATTTAGCGTCTATAGTTTCAACAATTTACAATTGTCACTATTTACTTCGGCTATCCTATGACTGACACATCTTGAGAATGCCTGAGCCGTAGTTCACTTTTTGTGTGTACAAGATCACTTCAGATTTCATAATTGTTTGCTATCTTGACAAATTGACAATTGTTACTATCAAACTAAAAGTAATAATAAAAATCTTACAACGATGGATAATGAAGCAGAAGCCTCAGTTATCAATAATTTAAATTTCATTGTGTTACAATTTTAATTGTTAGCTTTTAATTGTTTCTGTATTTTTTATATAATAGTTTATCAATAATAAACTACTTAAAAATCTATTTGTTCAAAATCTTTAAAGTTAATCGATAAATTTTAAATGATAGAACTTTGATTATTAATTAATAGGGGTAGAGAGATCTATGGTCGATTGCCCTTATTTGAGAGTATATTATGAAAATATTTATTTTTTTATATTATGTTATGTTAGATTATACGAGGAGGCCAGAAAAGGTGTGATAATCTTCAGGTAAAGTGGTTCATTGATTAATTTCAAGTAAATAATTTCAATAAAAAAATATTGTACCGCGCTTTATTAACAATCACGAGGCCATTGATATAATAAATATGTGACTAGAAATCAGTAATATTTTTGAAATATTTTGATTAAAATTAGTTCTATTAACATCCAGCTAAACATTGCAAACGTTTATTTAATGTTAAGTCGATTATTAATAGCAATAATTATACATAACATGTTAAAAACAAATTTTAGTCACATATTTAAGGTATTAATGGCATCATGAAGCTTATTGGATAATTACCCAATATTTTTTTTGTGCTTTATTTTATTTAATTATTTTTTTGTATTTTAAAAACTTTTTTAATTTTTTTTTCTACTAAAAATTGAACCTTTAACTGAAGATTATCACACCTTTTCTGGCCACCCTGTATACAATGTATAATTATTTTGTCTCGCATAAACTTCCGGCTGAAAGACCAATGGTCGATAGCCATTTAGTTCGTATTAAATCAAATATTGTATTATAGCTAATTGTATCAAAGCCTCAATAAAGATGTTATATATAGGTCAGTATAAATCACATTGACCTGATACCGACTCTCCAAGGGATTATTCTTCAGGAATTCTTAAACCTTAAATAAAAATGATTTGAAAATAATTAATAAATTATTTCCACATTTAGCTCCGTGACTTTTGACTTACGCTACGTAAGTACGTTAAACAAATGCACATTAAAACAACTATGAATACTCTTTTCTATTTTCTTAAACCTTTTCAAGTGTCGAATGAAAATAATATGAATATAGAATTATTATTATTAATTACACAAAAAAATGTCTAATGCACAATCTAAATAAAAATATTCCAATTAGAATCTCAACAATAAAGACTTACTAAAAAAACAATTGCCAAATCCAGCTGACAACTGTTACGCGCTCCCGCCCTGAACAGCTGATCCATGACATTTGACCTCTAACGTTTGTAAACACTGCCAAAAACCACTACAGCACTCACCTGATTCTTATCCATACCCTGCAGGAAAACATCCGCCTGGTGTTTCTCGTAGAGGGCCCTCGCCAGCGATCCCCTCGGCCTGTACGACCCCAAAATACCCTGCGTACTCCCCATGTTGCTCTCCACACAAAACCCGGGCCCAACGTACGACTCTTGCAAATAACAACTATCCTCTGCCATGCCTCATAATTTTCCAACAGTTAAACAAACGCTGCACCGGAGCGAGGAATGTAAACAACGGGATTTAGAGGTTAGGAGCCGGATAATTAATAACACATTTAGAAATATGTAATAAATTATTTAAATTACTTTAATATAAACAAGTAAATTAATTATAAATGCGTAAAATACATTTCTTTAAAAGGAAATAAAGGTGATGTTGATTCAGAGGTTGAAATCCGCAGCAGGGAATTTTCTTTTCAAGCGTTGTCGTATTGAGCGTGTGGCAGCACTCCGTCATGCGCTCTCCGTTGGGTAACGTGGTTCGTTCGAAATTCCAATCTATAAATGCTCGAATGATGAATTCATTTGCATAGGAAATTAAAGAGACCTAAAAAAAGAAATTATTATAATTAATTTGCACAATAATTAAGAGAGTAAATATTAAGCGAGCGTTTTTATAGTGCTGTAAATTTTGCGGATTCTATTTATACGCGCAGTTTTAATTTATATTTTTTATCTTATCTAAAAGCAACAATTTAATAAAAGCAATAAAAAGTATCAAAATCAATGCCAACTCAATTCAATTCACAGTTTTTGAGTTATTCTCACGTTTACATCGAAAGGGTGTGATTTTATTAATACTTCTTTGGAAATTCGCGATTCAGACTTTTCTAACTTCTGAAGACTTTATGATATTTTAATGAAATTTTGGTAGATTATACTTCAAAGAACGCTCTTTAAGAATATGTGAAAATATAAAAATACCCCATCCACAGTTTTTGAGTTATTTTCACTTTTACATCGTAAGGGTGTGATTTTATTAACACTTCTTTTGGAAATTCGCGATTCAGACTTTTCTAACTTCTGAAGACTTTATGATATTTTAATGAAATTTTGGTAGATTATACTTCAAAGAATGCTCTTTAAGAATATGTCAAAATATAAAAATACCCCATCCACAGTTTTTGAGTTATTTTCACTTTTACATCGAAAGGGTGTGATTTTATTAACACTTCTTTCTGAAATTCGCGATTCAGACTTTTCTAACTTCTGAAGACTTTTTGATATTTTAATGAAATTTTGGTAAAGTATACTTCAAAGAACGCTCTTTAAGAATATGTCAAGATATAAAAATACCCCATCCACAGTTTTTGAGTTATTTTCACTTTTACATCGTAAGGGTGTGATTTTATTAACACTTCTTTGGAAATTGGCGATTCAGACTTTTCTAACTTCTGAAGATTTTTTGATATTTTAATGAAATTTTGGTATAGTATACTTCAAAGAACGCTCTTTAAGAATATGTCAAAATATAAAAATACCCCATCCACAGTTTTTGAGTTATTTTCACTTTTACATCGTAAGGGTGTGATTTTATTAACACTTCTTTGGAAATTGGCGATTCAGACTTTTCTAACTTCTGAAGATTTTTTGATATTTTAATGAAATTTTCGTATAGTATACTTCAAAGAACGCTCTTTAAGAATATGTCAAAATATAAAAATACCCCATCCACAGTTTTTGAGTTATTTTCACGTTTACATCGAAAGGGTGTGATTTTATTAACACTTCTTTTTGAAATTGGCGATTCAGACTTTTCTAACTTCTGAAGACTTTTTGATATTTTAATGAAATTTTGGTAAAGTATACTTCAAAGAAAGCTCTTTAAGAATATGTGAAAATATAAAAATACCCCATCCACAGTTTTTGAGTTATTCTCACGTTTACATCGAAAGGGTGTGATTTTATTAACACTTCTTTTTGAAATTCGCGATTCAGACTTTTCTAACTTCTGAAGACTTTATAATATTTTAATGAAATTTTGGTAAATTATACTTCAAAGAACGCTCTTTAAGAATATGTCAAGATATAAAAATACCCCATCGACAGTTTTTGAGTTATTTTCACTTTTACATCGTAAGGGTGTGATTTTATTAATACTTCTTTGAATTTCCCGATTCCGAGTTTTCCAACTTCTGAAGTTTTTGCAAAATTTTAATGAAATTTTGGTAAATTATACTTGAAAGAATGCTCTTTAAGAATAGCAAAAATATAAAAATGCCCCATTCACAGTTTTTGAGTTATTGAATTTACATTGAATACATTCTAACATGTTCGGTGTTACATGAAACTCTCTGTATATATACATCTTTATTTCTGAAGTTATACATAGAATTTTTACATTTAATATATACAATCAATGCAGAAAGACCTCGGGTCGATAGCCTATGAAAGGACAACCTCAAATTATATACCGTATTATACTATAGAATACTGTACTTAATATAATGTAAAAGTCTCTTAAATAAAGATATTTATATATATATATATATATATATATATACAGGGAGGCTTTTTATCAGTGTACATTAGGGGAAGTGTATACATGCAAAAATGCGAGTCAATCGCATTGAACCGATTAATGTGTGTATGTTTAGTTGATTATTTGGCATATGTGTGTTCAGTTGCGGGTTATAGGCAACCAAACATGCATACATCAATGCGTTTGACTCGCCTATTTTGCAGGTATACATAGGGAAAATGTATACTGATAAAAAAAAGCTCTCTGTATATATATATATATATATATACAATCATGGTTGATAAATACATCAGAAAATGGCTATTGACTATAAGTCTTTCTGCCCTTTATATAATAATATATAACATTTAATGAATGTTCAGCCAGCATTCATCTAGCGTATGGATAACTAGTGATGGCCATTTCAGTTTTTTGAACCTCATCAGACTAATGTGTTCCATGTGAATGTGAATTTCGTTTTCCTTCTTTTCAGAAACAGGACAAGTTCGCCTTCCTTTAGTGGACGAAACAATGATTCTCGGTCGTCTACTTTGTAGACCCAAATCGTTGACGATGCCACTTGATATTAGGCAAAAGGTGGCGCTTACATCGTCTTTAATTTATTATGATTAATATATAACATTTCAAAGTAATCGAATTGAAAACAAATAAAACAGCAATTGGCTAACGACGAGAACCATTTTTGCTAAGCATTATATATTTAGATTTTTTTATTTTATACTCTACACTTAATTTTAATGCGTAGAAAAATATGAAATGACAGAATTAAAAAGAAGGACATTGACTGAAAGGACATTAAAGAATTAATTGAATCAAGAAAAATATGACAAGAAAAATATAGAAAAAGACATTAAACAAGAACACCTTATTCCTAATGACAGAAAAGAAAAAGATTTAAAAAACTTGATTTTAATACATTTTTTAATAAATAAATAAATAAATGTATTTTCCAGCAGGAAAAAGAATAATATAAATACAAAAATAACACAACCAATACATTACCTTTTACGTAATAAATACAATTTGCGTATGTTTGTTTTTCTCCCTCTTTTATGTATTAGTGTGCAAAAAAAGAAGCATTAACGTATTAAGATTAATTTATTATTTTCTTGTACTCAATTGTGAATTTGTTACTTTGTGAAATTCGATCAGGTTTTAGTCACGCTTCGTACAAAGAAAGAACGAAAAGAAAAAAATACGACGGTTAAATGATCGTCGAATTTATTGTATTATTTATGGAAAGTGCACACTATAATTAGATTTTCCTATGAAATTAATTACTTTCGTACGATTCAAATTTCATTAGGAGAGACGGACGTGCGTGAAGCCTTGTGAAAGTTCCTGAATTCCACACCGGCCATTGGTTGGCCGTTTGCTCCGATTGCCGATCGCGGATTTTGTTTTCTTCGACGGGAACAATTGCTTTTATTGGGTGTATTTTTTTTTACCGGCTGGTTAAATTGGATTGTAGTGTCAGTATGTATTTCCTAATTTCTAATTTGCAATGTTTTTTTTATTAATACTGTTATGAATTATTGTTTATTGGGTGAGAAAAAAAAAACACGGCTTTCTTATTGAAAGATATAAATCTAGGAGCACTTTTTCATTAAGAAGTATTATAAATCAATTGAGATAAATATTATGTGAAAGTCGCATTCCGCGAGTGCAATCGTAAAAAAAATTGGTTTTAATCGACAAAAGGAATATTAAATAGAAAATGTCCATTGCAATTTTAGATTTTTTGATAATTAGAAAGAAAAAGATTTTGAAATTATACGGGGTTCTTCGGGGTGGAAATGGAAATATTTTAATAAGCTCATATTCATCATTCTCTGTCGTATTTCACGATTTTCACCATTATATGGAATAAGCTCATATAATTAAATCCGATTTTCATTTGTTTCAGAAATATTTTAAACAATAGTATTTTTTCATTCTTTTAAGGTAAACCTGATTTTGAAGATTTTTCTCGAATTATTTTTTACATTGTTGCGTATGACAAGTAATGAATAAAATTCGTAGTTGATATCCCGGACAAGAATCTTATCCTGCCCAGGATATCTCGTAGTTGGCGATCAAAATGTTAAACAACTTAAATGTTGATTATTTAAAAAAATCGGCTAGATAATAAAATAAATTAAAATATTTAACATGCTCAAATCTGATCAATAAATTAAATTTAATAAAGAGTTGACCTGATACAACGCATATACATTTATTTATTTAAATATAATAATCATGTTAATTAAAGCTTAATTAAAAGCAATGTTTATTTATTTGTTTTCGTAAATAATTCGTTGCTAGTTTTCATTTAATTTCCTTTTTCCATTGTGTTTTTTTTTAAGCGTGAATAAAATGAAAGCCGTGTCGTTTTGTGCATGTTTGTATTATTCGTCCCGGGGATTAATGTCTTATCAAGTGAAATGAATTACAATATATCTTCGTGCATGTTGAGCTTTTTATGGACCGCGTTACATGTACAAAATTTCCCGAAAGCAAAAAAATACATTGTACTTGCACACACAAAGCAAATGAACAATATTTGATGATTCACCCTTTCATGTCAGCGTGGCATTTTGTATATTTATATAAAATTCACTTCATTTACATTTATATATTTTATATTATGTATTTGTTTTTGGAGGATTATAAAGAGGAACGATTTAATTAATCACATTAGCAAGAAATTAAATAGAAAACAATATAACAAAAATAATTAGGCTATCGACCAGAAATAAAATAAAATATATATTTTAACTAATCTTTATGTTTGCTTAAACAGTACAAGTTCTCCTTCCTTTAGTGGACGAAACAATGATTCTCGGTCGTCTACCTTGTAGACTCAAATTGTTGACGATGCCACTTGAAATTAGGCAAAAGGTGGCGCTTGCGTCGTCTTTAATTTATTATGATTAATCTTTTTGTTGGTTGTTGAGACTTTAATTATTTAAATAAAAATATATGTCCTTTCTCCTACTTATTTTTTATTTAACTAAATATATTTATGAAACTATATTTCCATCTTCACTACTGAAGATATATTTTTATTTAAATATATTTTAACTAATTATTATTTTTACTACCTATCAAATACATTTTTTTATGAAATGACTTTCCAGTATATTAGAAATTTATTAACAAATTTAAATATTTTTTATACCAATTGTTTTTCAAAATTTATTAATAAAAAATATGAAATAGTGTATCCATTCAATCCTTCAGGGGGATTATTTTCATGATACTTTGAAAGCAATCATAAATAATGCAAAGTTCGACTCGCAAGAATATGTGTTTCCTTATTGAATTTAATTACTATCATTATACAGGCTGGCCTGTACTTCATATAACTTTTTTTAATAATGAACTTTTATCTTGTTTTTTTTTTTCAGAAATTTCCTCGGTAAATTTAATATGGAAAGTACAGTATGTTACACCAAAAATCGTTCTGTTTTACTCTGGAAACCAGCATTGAATTGTAAAAACGCAGCGAGCATATTGTCATCATTTTAATGTTAGAGATACACCCTCGCAGACAATTATTATTATTTGTAGCAACAAGGTTCCATAGGTGACCTTCCACATACCGGAAGACTACGAACAGTTAGGATAGAAGTAAATATGGATCTTATGAGGAGTAATGTCAAAGAATACCCATATTGCCGATTTTATTCGGTTTACATATTTATCCCTACAAGATTCAAATGGTTCAAAAATTAAAACCTGCAGATTTCCTTTGACGGGTGAATTATGCACCCAGACTTCAACAAACTCAAATGGTTCAAAAATTGAAACCTGCAGATTTTCATCGACGGTTGTATTATGCACCCAGATTTCAACAACTTTATATATCGTTTAATTACGCTCATTTCCACTTAAATGGAATGGATAATAACTAAAACTGCAAGTATAGTGCCACTGAAAATCCTAGAGCGGTATCCTAGTACGAATTGCACCCTCCGCGTATTTCTTTTGATGGCACTCCACACCAAACTGTGCATTTAGTTTGGTGTGGAGTGCCATCAAAAGAAATAACCGGATTTTTTTTTTCAAATGACAATGGTAAAGCTGAAACCGTAAATGGAGAACGATATAAAGCCATGCTTCAGATTTATGTGTGACCTGCAGTGGAACTTATACTAGGAATGTGGTTTCAGCAAGATTGCGCTACCTGCCATACAACTGAAAACTTATTGGAAGTTGTAAGAGCCGTTTTTGTTGACCGAATAATCTCAAGATGATGTGTGATCTTCAGACCTGATGGTTTTTGATCTTTCAATAGGTACAATTGAAGTGAAAAGTTTTCGCAAATAAACCTCGTACAATTCCACAACTCGAGTCAAATATTCGTGCCGTAATTAGGGCAAGAGAGCAAGAGGCGTTAAGAGCTTTAATGAACCATGTCGCCGAAAAAATTGTGGGAATTGGAAAATGGTAAGAGCTATGGTTCTACGTTCAAATTTTGCTCGAGTTCAATTTAAGAGGGTTGCTTTAATGACTAAAAAAAAAATGTTATCGCAAGGAAGTTTCATAAATAGAATTAATCCTTCACCTAATTAGGCCCAATTCAGAATCGCTCTAGAACGAAAAAAAAAAGTCTTAGAATTAATATGTATCCATTCACAATTGCCCGGGAAATTAATCATAGGATTTACAAGCATCAAATTCACAATTGTGGACTTTCTCTATACGATCCGTTTCCATTCTCGGGCAATATTGAATCTGCCCTTAACAACAATAACTTGGAACAATGATTTGCAACGCGGATGGCACCAGAATATTTCTGAAAACTTGTGAAATTTAAAGGATACCGCGATGGAGAGCTCCAAATTTCTTCAATGTTGTTAAGAATCGTTTTTCCTTGTTTAATAGCTCTATTTATTTCTAGAAAATAATAAAACTAATTCTACAGAAGCATTGCATAGAAAACAATCATTGTTTCGATAATAATCACGTGAAAATATTGTACACAGGTAACAAGGGTCAAAATTGAAACCTAAGGGAAGGTCTAGAAATAAATAGAGCTATTAAAGCCCAATTTTACAATCCGCAAGTAACGTATTCGTGGAATAAAAATTCGGTTAGCAGAACTGTCTCAGATAAGATCACTTTTCTAAAATCACTGCTACGGCATTATCTTTTTAGCACTTGTTTGTTTCAAAATTTTAAAATATAAAACTTGAATCATTAACTTTTAAAATAGAGCAATTAATTAAAATTTAATAAAGTTTGATTATATTTACTAAATTTCATATGATTTAATTGCATTAAGTTTTTCTCTAAAATTAACTGGATGGCAGAAATTTGCATAAAATTATTTTTACTTGTAAAATCTCTTCGTTTACCTGGTCACTATGGACGCGGTATAGAATCTAAATAGTATAAAAAACATACCTTTTAATATAAATAGAAAAGAGTATAATTGATTTAATTTCACTGAGTATAGTTGAATTAATTTAATTGATTTATTTTAACATCTTTAAATTATGCAAGGCATAGTTGTACTGACGAGGCATAGATCCCGAAACACATGTCTGCAGATGGCCTGATATTGGGTAACGTTTCTTTTGTTTGTTTTTGCATTACATTTTTTTCCATTAAATTTTTCTCGGATCAAAATTTGTTGCATTATTTTATTGATATGCAACAGCAGGTGTACATTATGTAATTCAATATCCGGAGGGATATTTGCCTAGGAAATAGTTGTTTTTATGTGCATTTGTTTAACGTACTTACGTAGGTAAGTCAATAGTCACAGAGCTAAATGTGGAAATAATTTATTAATTATTTTCAAAACATTTTTATTTAATAACTTTTAATAATTGTTATTAAAGCAGCGTTGTATTATTTATTGTTACTTATTTATAAATGGAATGAATTAAATGAAAATGTTATATTTTCTTAAAGCAAGGAATCAATTTGGGAAAGTTTCTAGAGAATTAAGATTGTGGCAATAGCCAATATCCGGGGGAGCCGGGGGGAGGCGAATTCGGACCGATTGTTGGTATCCTCGAGTGTGATTTACCATAATGTAAAAAAGGAGCACAATCTCTCCGAGCACTAGCAAAAGCATCCATTCCATCTCCGCATCATTACAGTAATCTATATCGTGATCGGGAATCGGCGATTACATTCAATACCTGTAAAATCCGCCGGTAATCGCCCGTAACTCACCTCTAATTCCGCTCGGAATTATCTCTCGGGATAATTGGAGGCGATGGATTTTCCAAATAATTTCGCGGATTTTCGAGATTCCCGGACCGTCCGGTAATTGGTAATTGGTGCCGCGCTGCACCTGATTACCAGTTCCCTCCTCCTCGTTGTAATTAAATCGGAAAGATAATTACGGGTAACATTTTTTTTTAATTTTTGTTCCTCCTTATATTCTCTTTTTTTTAATTTTTTTCTTGATCCCGATGTGAAAACGTAATTAATAAGATTAAATGAAATCAAAATTTTCTCAGGCCGCAGAAAAGCCCCGAGCGCGAAGCAATTAAGCTGCGCCGAGACGGCTTGTCCAAACAATTCCTTTAACGCGATTAAATCGCTTTAATCGGTTTATATATTCTGCTCTCCGGCTTTTGTCTTCACTTAATTGGACGTTTACAGTTTCATAACGTCGTGGTGGGGTCTATCGCGTATTATTATTATCGTCATTATTATACATTTCGTATGCAAAAAGTGCATATAGCTCAGCTCGTGAAGCGTCAGATTGTATGACCGGAGGTGTTTTACCTTCAACTTACATATAAAAAATCTATTTCTCGTATTTATTTAATATTATATAAAATATGGTTTCAAAATACCCTAAAAGAAAATTTAAAATAAATATATTCAATCAATTGCATTTTTTTTAAATCTTTTTCCTTTCTACCGTTAGGTGTAAGGAGTAAATTGCAAATAATTAAAGTTATTAATGATTGAGGGTTTTACTTGATGAAACTCCATAAAACACTATTTGTAAATAAAACTTTTTTTTTTGTTTCGCAAAATTTATTGTGGAGACTCTGCTAACATTTCATCATCACAGTGGCATTATCAGACATATGATTATTTTAATTTATTAAACAAATTTAAAACATGTTCAGGTCACTATTCACCATTTCATTAAATCATGCATGCATGACAGTTCAGCTAGTCAGCTAGCTAGCATAGTTTTAATTTGCAAATCACCATAAATTCATCTAGGGCAGAAAGACCTATGGTCGATAGCCCATGACAGACTACTAACACAATTGTACATATTGTTATAATAAACTTTGTAAATTTTTCTTGCCATATTTATCAATAAAGTTTATGTATATATATATAATAATTTTGAGAAAAAGGATGATTTTAATATAAAAAAATATATTTCATGCAAGTGAAGTATTTTCTCAAAGGAGATTTACAAGCAGCTATAAAAATTAGTTGTCAGAGGAGCGCGGATGAGAAAATTAATAGTAAAAAAAGTAATCTCCAATTTCCAAGATTGCGAATATTAAAGCAGGAAAAACGGTCATTATAATAAAAGAGTGGGCGAAGAGGGCGCCCCGAAAGGGGGCTCGGATTTCCAATTAAAAAACCTCATTTATACTCGAGTAGAAATTACAAGAAGCAATTTAAAAAGCGGGGTGGGCGACTTCCGCCCTTAAAGGCCCGCGCGATTCGGTGCGCGCCCCCCGTAATTCCCCTAATAAAGTATCACGCGCACGGATAATTTTTATACGATTTCGAGATTTCGCGTGTTAAAACGTTTCTTGAATTTAATTCCGGGGATTTTAATTGGATTTTTGTTTGCTCGGCAATTTCCCGGGGACCCGGAATCAATTATTGTTATTCCCGGGCGCTCCGATTTCAGTCGGGCCTTATTATAATTCGCCTCCTACAACTTTAACTTTTTCAATCAAACTAACTCGATGCCGATCATGTTATGCACTTGCACGTGACGTCTTTCAGCATTAAAATTATTTCGGGATCATGCGCGCAATTTTAACTTCCGGAAAATGCTCCGACTATCATCTGGCATTATTTTAATGGCTCTATAAACAAACTGGATTTGCATATTACACCACCGGCTGCCATTATTGAAATATCGATTCGCCGTTACTTTACGGGCGTTATTTTCATTATTTTATGTTCAATACACACCTATACGCATTAGCCGCACTTGTATCACTTCCAAACAAAACAAGTATAGTTTAAGACGCTTTCAGAAATGTATATTCATTTTGTATTCAAAGCATTCTTCAAGTGTGTAGATCTTTTGATGCATGAATTGGACTTGCCTAACATCTTTTTACAAAAAGATATGATTGTTACAAATCTCCAATATGACTATTTATACATGCCTAATTTGGAACATAGGGGATTGGGAATTATAGGGCGCTTCGACTTCTTTGGACATTCGCGCTAGAACATAAGAATTTTTAGAAATTGTAATCTTTACTTTAACAATATTGCTGTTTCAAAATAATTAACGTTCTCT
The DNA here is from genome assembly GCA_963082785.1 of Philonthus spinipes. NCBI lineage: Eukaryota > Metazoa > Arthropoda > Insecta > Coleoptera > Staphylinidae > Philonthus > Philonthus spinipes. The sequence continues at coordinate 26,534,210 of OY720304.1, forward strand.
TAGTTAAGAGAGTTTCTTTTAAAAACTTTTTTCTTCTTCTTAAAAACACCTAAATCGACAGCACTTTACCTTCCAAGTAATTAATCTTCTCTTAGTAAAGCAAGTTTATTTTAAAAACTATTTTTTCTTTATCAAACACATAGGTTTGGAATATGTAGCAGTGCCATTTTCTTTTTCGAGATTCAATAAACTTTCGAAAAAGAACTTTAAACAAAAACATTACATACACATTGAAGCAAGAAAAGCATGTGAATGGTATAGTTGAAGATAAGGAGCTTCGAAGGCAACGAAAAACACATTCTTGTATAGTGTTGTAGATTTAGATTTACATTACTTTGTAATTGATACAAGTATCTGTTGATAAATTAATTGAATAAATAAATAATAAAAAGGAGTAAAACGGGTAGTTACAGTTATTTAAATTAAATTAAAAAAAAAATAATTTGTTCGGTTCAAAAATTGTTGCATTATACAATATGTTATTGTTATGCAACAGCAAATGTCCATTATTGAACATTTGTTAAAGTACTTATGTAACATAAGCCATACTGTTACAATAGCGAAAGAGGAAATAATTTGTACATAATTCGAGTTCTTTTAATTTAATGTAAATTATGAATTAGTTTCCTTTTCACATTTAATGAAACGTTCAGTCACCATTCATCTAGCACACACTAGTCTGATGAGGTTCGAAAAACCGAAATGGCCATTACTAGTTATCCATACGCTAGATGAATGGTGACTGAACGTTTCATTAAATGTGAATTTCGTTTCCTTGTTTTTATAAACAGGACAAGTTCGCCTTCCTTTAGTGGACGAAACAATGATTCTCGGTCGTCTACCTTGTAGACCCAAATCGTTGACGATTCCACTTGAAATTAGGCAAAAGGTGGCGCTTGCGTCGTCTTTAATTAATTATGATTAGTTTCCTTTTGTTTGCTGCAACTTTTAACTTATACTAAAGTAAAATAAAAGTGGTATTAAAAATTTTAATATTTTCTTTAAATCAAATAATAATTAATTATCCATCTGCCATTGGTCATTCCGCGTAAATTTAGTCTACATTTATTTATTTCAATCACTGAATTGCTCGTGTCTATGAATATACAATTTTAATTTAGTCATTTATTATTTCTACATGAAAATATTTATTGAATTCATTATTACATCATTACAATTTTTTGTGACTTCCGTCGCGAAATTTAATTGTCCCTTTTTTCGACGCGATATTAGTCATGGTTGAAGATTTTCGTGCAATAATAACCGATTGTAAAATGTATAAATAATTACGATTTTTAATAATGGAGTTGCATGCATACGCGTCGCGGTTTTAAATAAATATTTGTATGTAATCAAAAAAATATAATTCGAAATTAATGAGTACCTGATATTTTGTCGTTTTCTGGTAATTACTCTGCGATACGACGTATATAAAATTTTTGGGGGTACATTAAATGTAACTATGACAGATTTAATTGGAGTATTAATTCTACATTCCATATTAGTAGGTTCTGGTCCGATGAAGTGAACTGCGAGCCGCTTTTTGCGAGACTTTTTCGTTACCCACTTTTCCCTGATATCCGGGAGACCACCACAAGGCTAGTCTATTTCTCATCGCCAGCTGATTGAGGGTCTGTTTGTATTGCCTGTTGTCAAAGCTGTTGGTTTTTAGACTCACTAGGGCTGTCTGGCTGTCCAAAAAGATAAATAATCGATAATTTGTGCGCACCTACCTCGTCTACAGGCATTGACTTCCCATAAACCCGGCTGTACCCTTTGTAAACTTAGCTGAAGATTTAATATACCATATAGACGCTTCCCTGTCGTCTAGGTTCTCTATACTTTGAATAGTGCTTTAGCGGTCACTTATAACCACTTCAAATGCATTGACAAGCATTGACAAGACTGGAATACCAACTTATGTATGGTTTTCGAACTCTATTGGCATAGCGTCATTGGGATATGTTATGAATTCCTTCCCTTATTTTTATGTGTCCCAGTGTAGGAGTGGTGCACCTTTGTCTCAGAGCATTGAGTAGACTTTCTTTTTTAACCTATTTATGCAGCGGAAGCAGGTTTAACATGGCTGTGGTTGGAGTTGTCTGCATCGCTCCTGCGACTTTAAGGCATGCAAGCCTTTGCAGCTTTTGAAGTTTGCCTTGTGTCTTTTTTCCTTTGTCTCTGTCCACTAGATTAAGCAGCCATAGGTTATAATGGGCTTTACTATCGTAAGGTAGTAAAGCCCATGATAACCTATGGCTGCTTAGTCATGCCACAGTACCATTTTTTGTTTCAGCCCCCATGTTTTCCCGAATAGTTTGCGGTATCTTCTGAATATGCTGTCGCTCTTTCGAGAATCCTATCTAAGTGTGAGTTCCACGTGAGTTTTTTTGTCCAGGAAAACTCCTAGGTATTTGACTTCTCTGGATAACTCAAGAATCTGGCCATTTAGCGTTAGTGATAGAAAACATTTTTCCTTCTGTTCCCAGAAAAAATTATTTGATGTTGTTAATTCACCGTCTAATATCCAGTCGTTTATTGTCTGTGATCAGAAATAGCTGGTTTAGTCTTGTCCCTCAGGATTATTGAGGCTTTGTTTCTGTCTTGATTCCATCCATCTGTTTATATTTTTATAAAACCTTCTTCTTTTACAATATTTCGCTCCTTTCCCAGAACAATTTTTTCTACCTGTGGCCGAGAATAGCTAGCTCGTTTAGCCTTCTCCCTTAGGATTGCTGAGGCAAGAAATTTGATATTCACTAGTTCATTGAGACTATTTTTCCCCTTTGATTCCATGCAGGTTTCATCATTTTCTTTAAAAAAAACTTAATTCTTCCACAGTATTTCTTTCCTTTTCCAGGACAGATTATTAGGTCTTGATATTTCATCGGCTAGTTGTCAGTATAGCGTGGCTTTTTCTGTATGTGATCACGAATAGCTGGTTTAGTCTTGTCCCTCAGGATTAATGAGGCTTTGTTTCTGTCTCGATTCCATCTATCTGTTTATTTTTTTTATAAAATCTTCTTCCTCTACAATATTTCGCTCCTTTCCCAGAACATTTTTTTCTACCTGTGGCCGAGAATAGCTAGCTCGTTTAGCCTTCTCCCTTAGGATTGCTGTGGCAAGAAATTTGATATTCACTAGTTCATTGAGACTATTTTTCCCCTTTGATTCCATGCAGGTTTCATCATTTTCTTTAAAAAAAACTTAATTCTTCCACAGTATTTCTTTCCTTTTCCAGGACAGATTATTAGGTCTTGATATTTCATCGGCTAGTTGTCAGTATAGCGTGGCTTTTTCTGTATGTGATCACGAATAGCTGGTTTAGTCTTGTCCCTCAGGATTAATGAGGCTTTGTTTCTGTCTCGATTCCATCTATCTGTTTATTTTTTTTATAAAATCTTCTTCCTCTACAATATTTCGCTCCTTTCCCAGAACATTTTTTTCTACCTGTGGCCGAGAATAGCTAGCTCGTTTAGCCTTCTCCCTTAGGATTGCTGAGGCAAGAAATTTGATATTCACTAGTTCATTGAGACTATTTTTCCCCTTTGATTCCATGCAGGTTTCATCATTTTCTTAAAAAAAAACTTAATTCTTCCACAGTATTTATTTCCTTTTCCAGGACAGATTATTGGGTCTTGATATTTCATCGGCTAGTTGTCAGTATAGTGTGGCTTTTTCTGCATGTGATCACGAATAGCTGGTTTAGTCTTGTCCCTCAGGATTATTGAGGTTTTGTTTCTGTCTTGATTCCATCCATCCGTTTATTTTTTTTATAAAATCTTCTTCCTCTACAATATTTCGCTCCTTTCCCAGAACATTTTTTTCTACCTGTGGCCGAGAATAGCTAGCTCGTTTAGCCTTCTCCCTTAGGATTGCTGAGGCAAGAAATTTGATATTCACTAGTTCATTGAGACTATTTTTCCCCTTTGATTCCATGCAGGTTTCATCATTTTCTTAAAAAAAAACTTAATTCTTCCACAGTATTTATTTCCTTTTCCAGGACAGATTATTGGGTCTTGATATTTCATCGGCTAGTTGTTAGTATAGTGTGGCTTTTCCTGTATGTGATCACGAATCCTGCGATGGGATTTTTGAGGTAAGAAAATGTATTCCTTGAAAATGTTCCCCTTTGTTTCTATATAGGTTCTCTTTGTCTTCCTTTTGAGAAAATCAACTTCTTCTACAGTATTTCCTTTCTTTCTTTCTCAGGTCTTCATAGATTCTTGAATAGCCTTTCGCATTATTTTTTGATGCACCGTATAATTTTTCCCTTATTTCTCATACAAGACTGGAATACCAACTCATGTATGGTTTTCGCCTTATTGAATAGCATTCAATTTTAGTTTGTCAGCCTTTCAAGGTAATTGATCCACCAGACTATTCTACATTCTCGATGTTTATTTATTTATTTATTTTTTCGGGAGAATTTTTATGGTAAAGTCCTTTACTTTTTCCAGTATCAGTTTTAGTCATTAATCTAGGATCATTTAATCAAAATTAAAACACTTGGGTTGTTTCACTTATTTATATTTTTTCCGACTAGTTAAACCATTGGTCGATTTAATTATAATTAAATCATTTAGTCGGACAAAATATAAATAAGTGAAAAAATTATTTATATTTTCTCCGACTAGTTTCGACCATGTTTCATCTTCAGGAAGGAATGTACATTTTTGTATATCGAGCGTATAACAAAAATCGACGACGAAGTTGGTTTTGGAAATCTACAGTCATGTCTGAACTAAAATCACACGCCCACGTGTAAAGTACTGGTTGTCATATTGACAAGTCACGCGTGTGATCTTAGTACAGACATCACTCGAGACTTCCAACGCCAACTTCTTCATCAATGTTTATTATACGCTCGATATATAAATGTACATTCTTTCCTGAAGATGAAAAATGGTTGAAAGTTAAAATTAGGAGAAAATATAAATAATTGTTGAAATTAGTCGGAGAAAATATAAATAATTGTTTCACTTATTTATATTTTGTTCGACTAAATGATTTAATTTTAATTAAATTATCCTGAATTAAATAGTGATAAATAAATAAATAAAAAAGTGATAAATAATGCAAAAATGTTTCGCCACGGGTTAAGTGAGAAATTAATTAAGCACTTCACATCACCCACGGGAACCGTTCCTCACTTTTTTCTATTATTATGATTATCTTGTTCTGGAATTAGGATGGACCAGAGATTTTTCTGCCTGTTTTATATTATTATTATTAAATGCACAGGAATATGACATTTACTATATGAGTTGCATGTACGAATGAAGCTTAATGGCTTAAAATATGTTTCGGATTTCTGTAACGTGTTTGTGTGAGACACATTCAATATAAACTGATTATATTTTTTTTTGAGTGAACAAAATGTGTATATAAGCGAATGAAATAATCATGTAATAAAATCCGACTTAAATGTAGTAATTATTTTGTCAATTAATTTTGTTAATTATAAACACATAATTAAAACACCGATTGATTTTTTTTTTAATTTTCTGTGAAATTTAATTCATCCTACAAATAAAAAAAATCAATGGCACATGAAACTTTTTGTTCGTTAAAGGATAGCAATCAAGTCTAATTATTTCCTTATAAAAAGTGTGGGAACAGAGAGTGGTACAGTTGATGAAAATAAAAGAACGATTCAAAAGCCCATATTCGAGACAGAGCGGCCGAAGATTGGATTTTATGCTTGGCTTCATCCCAACTATGAAGCATCCGAATAATCAACATATTCTAATCAGTGCGAGTAAATTGAATTATAAATAGGGATATTATAAAAATACGTAATCCTATGCATGAATGGGTATTTCCTTTTGAGTGAAATAAGGAACGAGAGAGAGAAAAAAACGGTCGGTTTTTCTGGAATATTTAGTTTCGGCTTATTAATGGGATATGACTATATTAATACGTGGGTTTTTGATTAACAGGGATTTCGTCGTTTTGTGTGACTAAATTGAGATTACCATATTTTTTTATAATTATTATTCTACATACAAAAAAGAAACAAGAAACAATTTTCGTATGACTTAAATTAATTTTATAATCTTTTGTAATTCAAAAACATAGTAATTATTTTCATTCAATTTTCACTACGTAGTAACGGTCAAAACCATCGTGATGTTAAAATCTTATGTAAGTTTGTTGTAGAGACTTTTAATGTTTTTTGTCTTTTTCATTAAAAAAAAACATTATGTGTTTCAAGAAAGTTTTTTTACAAAATTCATGCCTAGAGACGACTCTTGACATGGTACCGAAGTTTATTTATTTTTTTTAATTTACATCATGATATAAGGATTAACTAAATAAAATTTAAAAATATATTATATTATTAAGACATTTAGAAAAATACTACTGTTTTAATAAAAAAACAATGATTCACTTTGTTTGTATTACTTTAATTTTATTTCAGTAACTATAGTTTCAACAATTATTATATCTTTTGTCATTATCAAATTACGAATTTTAGTTTAATAATTAAAAGTTAAAATTATTGAAACCAACATAGTGACTGCGTTAAAATAAAATTAAAATTATACAGAGCCCAATTTTACAATCTGCAAGTAAGGCGTAAGTAACGTACTCGCGGATTAAAAGTTCGGTTATCTCATTAATAATCAAATGTACAGAATCATAGACATTAACTTTTATTCTGCGAATACGTTCCTTACGCCTTACTTGCGGATTGCAAATTTGGGCCTTGTTTTTATTAAAATTTAAAATATTCTATAAAAAAGTAGAAGCCTCTATTGCCAATAAACATTATTGTCCTTTCTCCTACTCTTTTTACTAAACTAAAATATATATAGGAAATTATGTTTCCATCTCAATGCGAACAATTTTGAAATTCGATTGGAAGTGGATCGAAACGGGAACAAAATTAGTGGATTAATTTCAACATTGCATAATTAATTAATTCTTTATTTACGGAAAATCACCTTTTTACAATTAATGACAATCTTTAATTACAAAATAAAACAATATATTCAATTGATTTGATAAAATTTAGACTAATAATTATAATAAATTGATCAAGTATAACCATTGAGTTTTCCAATCAGAAAATTCCAATCAGAAAATTTCAATCAGAAAATCGAAATTGTTTTAAGAAAATCATTCCTGTGAATAAAATATTTGAAAATTTTACAATATAAATTATTCATTGAAATGAATGAAATTATAAATTATTGATTAATCCTGTATTTGTTATCCCTTGTTTCCCATAAATTTAAATTTCACCAGATGCCAGCAACACCCGGTCCGATTCCGACAAAACGAAAACTCTCCGGAAAACCATTCCCGCACAGATCAATACATATTCGAAAGTTTTAATGTATTATTGCGTAAAAAAAGAGTGCCATAAACAGGGGGATGAGGATGACTAGTCTAGGAAAAAAAAACGCGGCGCGCACACACACACAGTCACAATACGGGAGAGAATTGGCGGAGGAAGGGTGCGACCCCACAGTTTGATGATTTAATAATTCACAACAGAAATTTTGATTGCATCGGAGGAATACGTGCGGAAAATACATTTTAATCGAAGGAATATCCAGCCGGTTCCATTGTTGCGTGAATAAAACATCGCCATCCCGAGTTTTTATTGCGCCTTCAAGGAATCCCGGAATGCCAGGAGTGAGGGACATTGATTAATTTCGGTATTCATAAAAATTAATTACTCATGAATAAAATAAGTGTGTGTTTCGTGGGGATAGCGCTCTTTCCGGGTAGGGTGGGAGGAGGGGCGGTTAATTGGAATTGGACAACAATGGTGTCATTAGGGTAGATATTTATGGATATGACAGATTGTGTTTGGTCGTGTAAAAGCTTTCGGCAATTTCCATATATTTCGATATTTATGAATAAATAAGTTTATTAGGAATACAAATTGTACGATTAAAACACAAACACATAATGAAATTAAATTAAATATAAATTATTTGAAAATAATTAATTCCACATTTAGCTCTGTGACCTTTGACTTACGTTACGTAAGTACGTTAAACAAATACACATTAAAACAACTACTTTCCGGGTAAATACCCCACCAGACATTGAATTACATAATGTTGCATATTAATAAAATATTGCATCATGCAACAAATTTTTGGATCCGAGAAAAAGTCAATCTAAAAAAAAATATTTTCAATATATTAATTAAAAATTATTTTAAAATAATTAATAAATTATTTCCACATTTAGCTCTGTGACTTTTGACTAAGTACGTTAAACAAATGCTCATTAAAACAACTATGAATACTCTTTTCTATTTACTGTTTTCTATTTAAATATTTTCAAATAATTTTTATTTAATTTATTTAAATAACTGTGACCAAGAGTATGAATACTCTTTCATATTTACATAATGAAATTATTCATCAATTACAATTTGAGATACAACATAAGCGATACTCTATGAGGAATTTAGAACTTTTTTTAGATCAAAATCTGCGTTTCACGTGATTTGTCAGATAAAATAATAAAATACATATATATTACGTTAAATTTCACAGTTTATAGAGGCATCACGTTCAGAGAATAACGAAAATGTTAATAATAGACACATTTTCGATATTTTACATGTTTTAAATTATTGATAATAGATGCTTCTACTTCGTTATACATTGTTTTAAGTTTTAATAAAAACGCTCATTCACTTTGTTTGTATAACTTTAATTTTATTTTAGTGACTATAGTTTCAACAATTTACTCTTAGTACTCTTAGTTTGATAATGACAAGTGAAAATTGTTGAAACTATAGTCACTAAAATAAAATTAAAGTTATACAAGCAAAGTAAATCAGCGTTTTTATTAAAAAAAATTACATGTTTTATTTAATAAATTAAGAAAAATATTAGTACTGATTATATTCAAATTCAGTCAAATTTAAAAAAAAGTGTTTGTTCACGTATTTTAAAATAAATCTTTTATGACTCCTATTATAGATTATTATTACCACTAAATTATTTTTAGTAATAATATTTAATAATTTGAACTGTAAAATGTATGTGGGAAAAATTCTAGTTCTCTGGAAATTCTGAAAAGTCAGGGAATTTTATTTTTCAAAATATAAAGGTCACCCTGAAATACAAATATATATCTTGAAATCATAGTGAAATTAATATGAATGTTCAACCGAAACTTTCTTATTAAAATGTACATTTGCAAATAATAACAGGCTTCTTTAAATCGTCTTCATTTGTCTCTTATAATATAAAATATTCACAAAGAACATAAATTTGTATAAAATGTTTATATAGTTTATAAATATTTTCAATTCAATTTATTTATTGACGGAATCTCCTTTTACACAGATCTACAAAGATTAATTACGCATATAAAAATAACAAAATATACAATAAATTAAAAGAACAACCTAAATGTTACAAGCAATGCTTGATAGTAATTTTAAATAATTATTCAACGAATCGAACAAAACGCCGCAACAACAGAAAAATAAGAGCGAGTCATTACAAACTTTTCAAATGAAACAAGGAGGCGATATTAATGTAAAATTTAAAATGCGCTTTGTTATAAATCGTTATTATTATTTTAATGGGCCTATTAGCGCGGAAATGGATTGCCGAGAAGTCGTTAGTGGTGGCTTTTTTTAAAACAACTCACGGCCTGTTATTAAATACTCGATTGCGGGCGATTTCCAATAATTGGCCATTGTTATTAATTTTGTTGCTACTGACTGTGACATATCGGCTTCGTTGCGCCGTTTTATAAATATGTAGATATAGATATTTTTTCGTTTCGTTCGCGATGATTCAATTAATTTTAATCAGGGTGCGTTATTGTATCGTTTAGTAAATGTTAATGATTGGTGTAAGTGTGTGGATGTTGATGGGTTCGATTATTTTTATTGACGAGCAAATAAGTCGGTTATTTTGAATAATGAAAAACAAAATCATTATATTTCTAACATCATCAATGAGCTGATGAGTCAATTTTCCCAAATTTCAAGGTATCAAAATGGATTATTATTTTGTTTTCATATATGAAAAAGCTTTATTTCTGAGAGTTACATTAAATTATATCACAATATTTACAACATTACAATCATTTACATTTAGTTAAGCTTCAGAAAATGTATATCGACCATCGGTCATTATCCCTATTTTGTTTTTATTTAATTAAAAAATTTTTTGTATGAAATATTCAATAATAATGCTACAATTTCGGGTTTAAAATGATTAATAATATAATTAAATCTGAATAAAATGACACAAAGATGATTCACACACTTTTTATTTAAATTACAATAAAATTAAATAAGGAAAATATCAGGCAATGATTAATAAAATTCAATCAATCCATTTTTCCAACTGCAAAAAATTACTTAAACTGTAAGTTTTACAAACATATATTGAAACAACTCAACCATTGATTATTAATTTTAATTATAATTATTATTTTAAAGGAAGGATTTTTAATTGAATACTTCTAATAGGGCTATTATAAGTTATAGAAAATCGATATTAACGCATTTCAAGCATTTATTTAAGTAATCTCAAATAAATAGCGTAATTTCTTCACTGTTACTATTTATGACACTAACTGTCAATTATGAATACTAGAATATATAGTTTCAATTAATATTAAATTAATATTTTTCATTAATTTAATAAAATGAAACAAAGATGATTCACACTTTTGCAGTTATTTAAATTACAATGAATTTAAACAAATTATTACTATTATTTGTTGTTTCTTTTCATTAAATAATATCGACCCAAACCGTTGCAAATTTGTAAAACTTACAGTGTAAGTAATTTTTTGCAGTTTGAAAAAAGGGATTGATCGAATTTTATTGATCATTGCCAGAAATTTTCCTTGTTTAATTTCATTGTATTTAATATTTTTCAATGAAATTAAATATTTATTTATTCTGTCGTAAATTATTTTCATTATTTTCGTAAAAGTTGTGTGTGTGTGTGTTTTTCATAAATTATAAAACTTGTTTCCAGTATTCATTCATTCAACTTGGGTGGGCTGTAAAAAAAGGCAGGACAGCTTCCTGAAAATGTTATAAAATCGGCATTCAAAATTTTAATAGGGGGACAATTTAAATCAATACAGAAGGTGGTGCAGTTTGTTTCCTTTTCCCCTTTTTCTACTTCTTTGAAGCAAATGATTAAAGCGTCATTAGCGCCCGTTCGGAAATTACACGTAATGCAAGAAAAGTTTTGTTCGTTCCATTTTCATCCGGGGAAGCCTATTTGTAAAGGCAACATAATTAGATTGAAATAAATTGTAATTTCATCTGGTCTACAATACATTAGCTCCCAGTTTCATATTATGAGGCGGACAAAAAAGAAAATCTCTTTCAAATTAACATCGTGCTACTGGTTTTTGTTAATGGACACCGGCCGTCTCGCTCTGCCCGACCCGTCCTGATCGCCCCGTCTCGCTCCGGCTCGTCAATCAAAACTTATTTTCATGGCGGCGTTATTAATGCCCGCGCCGCAACCGAGGAAGACATTTTTGACACTTCTCTCCTTCGCCTTATTAAAAAGTTCAGGTGTTCAAATTAAAAATTCTACGCCAGACTTTTGCCTCGATTTTTCTCTCTTTCACGGTCACCATTGTCCACGAATTACCTTTTATTTTTTTACCTTACTTCTCATTTTGTTGTTGTTTCTTTTTTTTTTCGAATTAAATTGTAATCCCGTGGGTTTATTTTTCGGTGCCGCTTTCTTAATTAAAAGTCTGGGGACGCAATTAACAGTCATAATAATGAGTAAGAGCTGGTTTCTTAAATTTAATTAATTAAATTATACCAGCGGCTTTTTCCTTTGCTTCGCCGCAACACCGCCAATTTTGGAGATAAGCTTATTTCGTATTTAATTACAATAATACGGACGCAAACAAAGAAATTGTAAATAATAAGAAAATACCACATTCTGTAAGAAAAATTTAACACTAATTAAAAATAAAATCATTCAATTATTACATTTTTTGTCCCGCCTTAATAAAGTTAAATTTAATAATTATTAATTTAAAAAAAAAATATAAGTGGGAATAAGAAAGTTTGATCTAGGTTTTATCCTTAAGTTTTGGATTTTTCTCAAAATTTTTTGTCCCGCCTTAATAAAGTTAAATTTAATAATTATTAATTTTTTAAAAAAATTATAAGTGGGAATAAGAAAGTTTGATCTAGGTTTTATCCTTAAGTTTTGGATTTTTCTCAAAAATTCAACCTTTGATCAAAAAAAAATCAAATTTCGATGATTTGCTTTTCTTCCGAAAAAATCTGAAAACAATCTTGAATACTTTTCAAGAAGTTAGGAGAAGCGTGGGATATTAATTTTGCTCAAAAATTGTCATTTTCCATTCATTAAGGTGACTTGAATTGAGAAATCCCATTTACACGATGTCTTATGAAAATGGATTAAACAAGACGTGGCGGTGGGGGGCTTTCGGATGCAACGTTGATTAAAATAAAATAGCTTTCTTCGCAGATGCGACAGAATCTTGGAACTTTAAGAATTGTATTCGAGAAGGATTTATCCGCATTTTAACATAAAATTCATTAAAATGGAGTTTCTGTGTTAGCTTAAAAAAAATACCAAAGTTTGACATGTTTTTCGCTCATTTTTCAAAAGGCAATTTCACTCATCTGCTGTACGAAAACTATTTGTTTCATAATGCTAAAATTTATAAAATTAATACACCCATTCATTAGAAACATTTTAGTGTAATTTTAAGTTATTCCGAGAATTTTGGATTTTTTACAAAAGTCCACTTTTTTCCATTTGAAAATTTAAAAATGTCGATGATCATGGATGAGAAACTGAAAAAATATAAAATAATTCTACTGATATATTTGTAATTAGTATGGTAATAAAATAGTAATTAAATTGAAATGATTAATTATTTTTTACTAATAGCATCATAAATATTATTTTTATTAAAAATAAGAATGTTCGATTTAGGTTTTATCCTTATGTGGGAAGTTTTTTTAATACTATTATTTTGTATATGCAGAATAAATAATCACTGAAACAAATATTTATCTATAATTGTTTCATTATAGATTGTTTGTTCTGCATATACAAAATAATAGTATTTCTTTAAAAAAAAACTTCCCACTTAAGGATAAAACCTAAATCGAACATCCTTATTTTTAATAAAAATAATATTTCTGATGCTATTAGTAAAAAATAATTTTAATAATTTTTAATAATATTTTAATAATTTTATTAAAAATTTTAATAATTTTTAGCCAATGCAACAATGACTGAAGTAATTTTAATCGGAATTTATTTCTTTGCAAATTTCATTTAAATAATTTTTTAAGTGTTTTCAGAGTTTTAAAAATTATTTACGAATGAATTGTTACTATTTTAATAAAAAATCTTTATTCGGAAAATATGTTAATATTATTTATAACATAACATTGGAATTATAAATTTTGTAAATTTTTATTATCATATTGTCTGAATAAAGACGTAACAATTCATTCGTAAATATTTTATAAAACTGTAAATATAGTTTTAAAAATTATTTAAATGAAAATTGCGAAGAAATAAATTGTGTTAGAAGTCTTGTCATGGACTATCGACCATAGATCTTTCTGCCCACTATTTTAATTTGATTAAATGTTTGTTTTTATTAGTATTACTTTTATATATATATCTTTATTCAGACTATATAGATAATTTTAACAATATAACAATATAAATAATTACAATACATGTAGGTGTTAGTCTGTCTGGGCTATCGACCAGAGGTCTTTCTGCCCTGTCGTGAATTTATGATGAAGTTAAAGAAAAATCTATGCTAGTTAGCTGAACTGTCCTGATGATTTGCGCAAATGAATTGATGAATGGTGATTGTAAGATGTTTGTATTTAGGTTACAGGTATTACTTTTATTATTCATATTATTAAAATTGAATTAACTATTTTCTTTAATTCGTCCTAAAAATAATTAGAGTTCAGTACGGTTTTTATATGCATTTCAAAGGAAGAAAATAATGTAGAATTAATTAATGATTGAGGCGTTAAATTCGTGATACATCTTGGGAATTAAACAAACCCTTTACTTTGTTAATAACTTTAAGTTTTAAATGATTAGTTAATGATCGAAACTCGAGTCACTTAAAAATAAAGTGTGATATCAACAAAGTAGACGTTTTTGTTTAATTAATTGTAGAATTTTCACTCAGATTTCATCTTTCAATAAAAATACGACCACAAAACTATGAGTGAATATTTTGTTACTATTATAAGTTGTGTAAATGTTTGTTATTATTATTATTTATAATATTCGGTTAAAAATATTGAATTAACTTTTTTCCGAAATCAACCAACGTCCTGAAAAATAATTAGCGTCCGGAGCGGTTTTTATATGCATTTCGTAGGAAAATAAAAAAGTAATTGTGGGATAGATCGAGTCCATAAATTGCGGTTTGCTGGGTAATTTCACTGGTTACCAATTATATGCCACAGTGATTCGATTACGAGTAACGATCGGATTTCATTCACAGAAGTCACATATATAATAAGGATTTTTGTAATGAATGAAATTATCGGCCGTTATTTGATAACAATCAATTTAACTGCCGGCTATCACTTAGACAGAAGTAAGTTATTAGAGGAAACAATAATTTTACAAATCGAATAATGAAATTAATCGATGGAATTAATTTCTAAAATAAATTAAATACAAATTTTAACTCGTTACAAATGAAATATATTTTCTGTGTTTTTACGATTTATTTATTAATTTTATTAAGCTTTTAATTTCGGCGGGAATTTCTGTCATTGTTAAATAATAACCATTTGTACGTCATAATGAAAGTATTAAATAGTACCAAACAAAAAAAACTTGGTTAATTTAAAAGAAGACCTATGGAACTCCTATATATTAAATAAATGAATAAAAACAAAAAATGTGTTTAAATTTAAGAAAATTCAATGTATATACCAAAATCCGACACCCACCCAAAATATTCGCCCAAAACGAACTTAACTTCGAAATTCTGTCCCAATTCTGCATCCCCCAAAATAACTCCGTAAATCCCCCACAAATTCTGTTCCAACTAATTACTCACTATAATCACAATCAGTGATAGTTGTTTATAAATATTTTCAAATTGATCTCTGTGGATAAAAGTAAAATAAAAACGTTAATGTTTCACACTTTTGAAGTTATTAGAGTTAACTTTAATTACGAAAAAATACTAAAAATGGTTAATAAAATTCCCTTTCATGCAAAAATTATTTACACTGTAGTGATTCACTAATACCTTCCATTTTATGTACAATATCATAAAGTGTACGTTATAAGTAATATTTATAGGATGTTTGGAATTAAAGAGCGGTACTCAGATATTTCTTTTTCTAAAATCTGTCAATATTACAAAAGAGAATTTTAAGTACCCGATGATCTGGTTAATGCCAAATCTTCACATTGTGATGAAATAATAATGATAACAATATTAATTATAAATAAACATTTTGAAATTACAGTATTTATTTATAATTTATATAATCTTCACGTAACTGAAATACTTCAAACAATCAATTTATATTTCAGCTAAAATATTTGAATTTAAGAATTTCAATTTAATACATTTCTTATATCAAATATCCAATGTCAGCTATTTCTAAATTCTATCCATTTTATAAAATGGGCAATGATAAAAACACTATGGCTGTTACTGTTATTTGATGAAATTCCATAACTTACATATATTATATATTATATGTATATAAACTCCTTACACCTAACGGTAGAAAGGAAAAAGATTAAAAAAAAATATATGTATATAAAAAAATATCTTCAAATAATTTTTATTTTATTTATTAAATATTTAAATATTTTTAATTGTAAAATTCGTGCAATATACAGACATTACATTAGAAAACCATTACGATACATTATAAATTTCACAAATTGGCTATCGTCTAGTGGTTTTTCAGCTTTTTATCGATTATCATCGAAATTTTAAAATTTTCAAATGAAAAAAATGGATTTTTGTAAAAAATCAAAAATTCGCAGAATAACTTAAAATTACACCAAAATGTTTCTAATGAATGGGAGTATTAATTGTATAAATTTGTGCATTATGAAACAAATAGTTTTCGTACAGCAGATGTGTGAAATGGCCTTTTGAAAAATGAGCGAAAAATATGTCAAACTTTGGGATTATTTTTAAGCTAGCGCAGAAACTCCATTTTAATGAATTTTATGTTAAAATGCGGATAAATCCTTCTCGAATACTATTCTTCAAGTTCCAAGATTCTGACGCATCTGTGAAGAAAGTTATTTTATTTTAATCAACGTTGCATCCGAAAGCCCGCCACGTCTTGTTTAATCTATTCTCATAAGACTCCATGTAAATGGGATTTGTCAATTCATGTCACCTTAATGAATCGAAAATGACAATTTTTGAGCAAAATTAATATCCCACGCTTCTCCTAACATCTTGAATAGAATTCAAGATTGTTTGCAGATTTTTTCGGAAGAAAAGCAAATCATCGAAATTTGATTTTTTTTATCAAAGGTTGAATTTTTGTAAAAAATCCAAAACTCTCGGAATAACTCCAAATCACAGGAAAATGTTTCTAATGAATGGGAGTATTAATTGTGTAAATTTGAGCATTATAAAACAAATAGTTTTCGTACAGCAGATGTGTGAAATGGCCTTTTGAAAAATGAGCGAAAAATATGTCAAACTTTGGGATTATTTTTAAGCTAGCGTAGAAACTCCATTTTAATGAATTTTATTTTAAAATGCGGATAAATCCTTCTCAAATACTATTCTTCAAGTTCCAAGATTCTGACGCATCTGTGAAGAAAGTTATTTTATTTTAATCAACATTGCATCCGAAAGTCCCCATAGCCACGTCTTGCTTAATTCATTCTCATCCATGTAAATGGGATTTGTCAATTCAAGTCACCTTAATGAATGGAAAATGACAATTTTTGAGCAAAATTAATATCCCACGCTTCTCCTAACATTTTGAAGAGTATTCAATATTGCAGATTTTTTCGGAAGAAAAGCAAATCATCGAAATTTGATTTTTTTATCAAAGTTTGAATTTTTGTGAAAAATCCAAAACTCTCGGAATAACTTCAAATCACACGAAAATGTTGCTAATAAATGGAAGTATTAATTGTATAAATTTGAGCATTATGAAACAAATAGTTTTCGTACAGCAGATGTGCAAAATAGGCTTTTGAAAAATGAGTGAAAAAAATTGTTAAACTTTGTGAATTTTTACAGACAATCGCAAAACCATCATTCCACTAGTTTTTAGGTAAACTGTAGATAATTCCATTTTTTAAGTTTCAACTTTCCATCGCATTTGTAAAGAAAGTTATTTTATTTTAATCAAAGGCGCGTCCAAAAGCGACGTTCAGCGAGTTTCGCTTAATCCGTACCCATAAGACTCCATGTAAATGGGACTTAATGCAAGTGATCATCAATCTCAATCAATGAAGCAGAAATGAATTTTCTGGGAAAATTTAATATCCCTCTCACTTTCTAATATGTTTTCTGGGAAAATTTAATCTCCCATCTCTTTCTAATATCTTTTCTGGAAAAAAATAATATCCCACTCTCTTTCTAAAATCTTTTCTGGGAAAATTTAATCTCCCATCTCTTTCTAATATCTTTTATGGGAAAATTTAGTCTCCCATCTCTTTCTAATATCTTTTATGGGAAAATTTAGTCTCCCATCTCTTTCTAATATCTTTTCTGGGAAAATTTAATATCCCACTCTCTTTCTAATATCTTTAGAGTGTTTGAGAATATTTTAAGATTTATTTGGAAGAAAAAAAAATATCGAAATTTGAATATTTTAATTGAAAATAGTGGATTCTTTAATTTTGTCGGCGTTAACTTAGTGGCACATTTTCAATATGGTATATAAAGAAAACAAAAAAATAGTGGATTTTGATACATCCGAAAGCAACTACGTTTTTGTATGAAGGAAATAATGTGGCTTTTTGACTCACGTTACGTAAGTACTTTAAATTCTTATTATTTAATTTAAGTAATACAGATATTTAATACCTACCTACAAAAAGCAAATTTTAATCAATAAAATAGGTTAAAAATAAAATAAAATAAAATGAAAAAAAAATATATAATAAATTTTTCGCTCGTGGGATTTTATAATTAAATATTCTTTTAATAAGGAGTGTCTATGAATTATTTGCTATTGACTTTTCTCATTTATTACTTAGTGAAACATTATTAAATTAAATTACACTTGGTTTGTTTCAATTTTTTTCCCTCTCTTTACTCGACTAGTTTCGCTTCTTACAGCACCGAGTAAATAGAGAAAAAATTGTGAAACAAACCAAGTGTAATTTAATTTAAAAGCCTTTATCAATAATATAAAAATATTTTTTTTCCATACATATTTTTCATACATCATAATTCCCATTCCAACGTCCTAAGAATTATTGAGGTCGGAGAACGATCATCCCTACACATACTCACTAAAATCAGACATACTGATAACCCTCTCCACTAACCTTCCAATGCACTCCTTTATGAAAAATGCAAAATGCCCTGCATAAAAGACAGACTTGAAACCAAAAACGTGTGTTTTTCTTATAATAAGCTATATTTTTGAGTTTCAAGTGCCTGATGAAACTACTGTGTAGAGAAAGAATTGTAACAATGTCTATCATAAAGTATGTAGTGTTATTCTTATAATACTATCTATTATATTACCATTAATGTGGTATGAGGTGTTTCAAGATTATTTCTGTGGTTTATTTATTTATTTATACAAACCCAACAGACATAGTCCATCGACAGGGTTTACAATATTTATAAAATTATTTTATATGGCGAGTACCAAGTTCATAAATTCGGTTTAAGACAATCTAAATTATTTATTTATTTTTCGATTAAGTTAAGTAAAAATTCGAAATTATTGATCGTCGGTTAATTTATGCAGTCCGACCATGTTAAACGATCTAATTCGCGAATCCTCGAAGCGTGCGTTTGTTTTCGCCGAGTGGCAATGTGTGGCAAAGCGTGAAATCGTTGCCGACTTAATAAATATCAAACACAATTCCCGCGGAATCATTTACATAACGGTTCCTCATAATCGCGCAAAAGTTGTTACTGGTTCGGTTCAGTGTATGGACATTGTTGATCATTTAAAAATCGGCATTCCCAGAAACAACTGTGGCGTGACGGGCCTCGACATTAAACGGACGCGTTCTTGGCCAACGGTGCCATATCCGATTTCGACGTTTCTCTCAGCCAATACGCCACCGAAATATTTTGTTAAGTAATATAAATATTTTGCAAATAATGCCGAAAAATATTATGATTGTTGTGTATAAATATTTATTTTTAATTTTAGTACCATGTCTTCTCCTAGAAGAAGAAAAACTACGTAACTTTAAAAAAATTCTTTATTCTATTCATTTATTTTATTTAATTAATTTGATTCAATTCTTTTAGTTTAATTTTATTCGGTTTTGATTTAAATGGAATTAATTTGGTTTAATTTAATTTAAATTGATTTAGTTTAATTTGATTTAATATAATTGATTTAATTTTGCTGATTGTATTTGAATTAATTTAATTAATTTATTTCAACATCTTTAAATTATGTAAGGCATAGCTGAGGGATAGATCCCGTAACACGTGCCTGCAGATGGCCTTATATTAAGTAACGTTCCTTTTGTTGTTTTTACATTAAATTTTTCTCGGATCAAAAATGTGTTGTATTATGCAATATTTTATTGATGTGCAAGAGAAGGTGTACATTATGTAATTAAATGTCCGGCGTGGGTATTTGCCCGGGAAGTAGTTGTTTTAATGTGCATTTGTTTAACATACTTACGTAGCGTAAGTCAAAAGTCACACAGCTAAATGTGGAAATAATTTATTAATTATTTTCAAATCATTTTTGTTTAATCATTTATTAAATTCAATTTTGTTTACATATTTATTTATTTATTTGTAAATTTTATATAAAAGCTATTTATAAAGAGCTTGAAATGTATATATAGTGATAAAAATAAAAAAAGTGAAGAAAGGAATAAAATATTATTATATCAAGAAACTTTACGTACTCACCAACAAATATCTTCCATTTTAAAGTAAGCATGGATTTTCAAAAATTAAGTGCCTTGGAATTTTAATTTTAATTAATTAAAATTAACATTTCCCGTACGGAATTATCCATTTATGACAATTTCAAAGCGCTAGCTGTCAAATAGCTTCAGATACAGCTTATTAATTTTATAGCATTTTCTTTTTTTTTCTAATCAAAATCATCAAAATCGTTGTCTTTAAAGCATCTCGGTAAACTTTTTAGAGTTCTCGATGCGCTTCAGCCGTCGTGAATGACGATTACTTGACACAAAATCATATATTTTCGCATAACCAAAAATATATGAAGCAACAACAAAATCACTAGTGTGTCGAAGCTGTTTAAGCTTGGTTCATGGCGTTTTGGTTGTGTTACAATTGACCAGCACTTACTACTGGAGCCTTGTCTTGAAAAACAGCGGGAACTTAGTTGCGCACCTAATATTTTTCGTTTGGACAATTCTGTCATGTTTTTATTTTTTATAATTTTTCAATAACGTTTAATAATTTTGACTTTCATTAACATTATGTCTACAGAAGTTTTGGATAATTTTGTGGTATTTTTTTTATCCTATTCCAATGATGCATTTATTTTGCTTTTTATTTTTAATGTTTAAATTTTTAATTTTATTTGAATCGTATTCATTATTCTTTCCAATATTTCTCTGTAAGTAATAGCAAGTAAATTTTCCTAACTAAATTTTCTGGAGGTTTTCTCTAATGATAAATAAAACCGGTATAGTTTTTATTTGAAAAATTAATGAATTGAGATCATTTGATCACTAACGCTGGAGTGCAGGATTCGTTTGATTCCTGCACTCCAGCGTTAGTTAGTCTAACCTTATACTGTTATTTAGAAAAAAGAAAATGCTGTAAAATGAATAAGCTGTATCTGAAACTATTTGACAGCTAGCGCTTTGAATTTGTCATAATTGGATAATTCCGTACGGGAAATGTTAATTTTAACTCGTACTCTATTAATTAAATTCACATTCCTTGGATGTTTTGTAATAAAAAGATGCTTGAAACGTATATCTCTGTCCAAATTATCAATTAATTATTTTTACTTTCCCCGGACCCCTGTCCAAGGGAAAGTATAGTGATCGTGAAAATTTTCGAACCGCCAATTTCAACAAATATGCACGTTTTGAGGTCCCCTGAGTCCATTCCATCGAGTTTTGAAAAATGTCTGTGTGTGGAGAAATTATTTAAACCCATTATAAGGTAAGAAATAACACACTTAATTATAATATTCTTCTAAATACTCGGTTTTAATTTTGAAAGACAACAATCAATTTTTTCTATTAATCATTTTGCTTTCCTATTAAATTTTCAATCAGAAACTTATTTGACCGTATTCACTGGGGAAAGTACCATGATGGACACATCACCATTTTTTTTTAATCTAATGTTATAGAAAAGTCCTTTAATTGTTTCTGTCTGTAATTATTGTAAGCGTAGTAAGGTTTATATAACTGTTATTTTTACATTAGTATTTATTAGATTTAAGCTGTGAACTTTATGTAAACATTTGTTAAAAGGTGTATACCGTGAATAAATAAATAGTTTATTTACTTTTAACTTGTTAAACTACTGCTAAAATTGTAATTTATTCATTTTGTTTTGTACATTTATTCACTTTGGGATTTATATAATAATTAATAATATCTAATAATTTTGTATTTATAATATTTGCATAATGGAGATTCCGTTAATAAAATATCTATCTATCTAAAAAAATAAAATAAATAGATATAAAATTTATTACAAAATTTGCTAGACTGTGATGGTAAAAAATAACGTAAATGTTAAACTATTTTTTTTTACAGAATAGCCTTAATTATATGCGTTTTAGAAATTTCATTTTCATCGAAAAAATAGTTCCTAAGATGTTTAACCAGTTCCATACTTTTTGAGCACCTTTTTTTGCACATAATCAGCCAATCTATAAACAACTAATGCGAATTATTTAAAATATCTGAAAATATGTTTCGTTTTGTTATTTTTTTTGTTGATAAATTAAATGCTATAATTTTAAATAGTTTCAGTTGGTTGAGTTATTTTTGAAGGGATTGGATTACGAATTTAATCTTAAAAGTGCCGTATATGTTAGTAAGAGAATATACAAATTTCTGGGGTATTAAAGTAGAAAAAAGTATGCAGGAAGACAATAAGAACAGTAATGATATGATCTTGTTTGTAGCTACCAATGATACCAGCGTGTGAACGGTATATGTGATATGATTGTTCTGTCGTAAAGCTATACGTATATATATATTTTGTGTGAGGCTCGTTATAAGAACGGCGGTTTCCTTCGAAGCCTGTTTATTCTTGAGTAAATTTAAAAAATCGATCCATCCCCTTGTCATGTATGCCATTAGCGCTCCGAGCCGCCCCCCGCCGGCCCCGCGTTACCGTGGAGACGCGCGAGAGACCACTTTGCAGTTATAATGATGTCATTTACACTTGCCGCCCTCTTCCTTATAACGCCCCCCAAAACACCCCCAGCGCCCAATCCGCCCCTTCATGTGTGAGACGCAACACACACTCACACGCTCCGCTCTAAATTATCACCGCTCGCTTCGCCCCACCAACCGCCCCCGCCTGCCATCGCAGCAGGCAGATATATATATTTTTTTAAAAAAGCAAACTTTCCTCCATCAGAAACGCATTTGTACAATACATTCGCGGGGAAAGTTTAATTATTCAAAGGAACCCCGCGGGGTTTCGCGATTTTTGCGTTCGACGGATGATTGATCTAAGAATCTATAGCCAATAGATCACGTTCCTCTAGAACGGAGAGTCGAGCGGGTTTATTTGCTCCGGCTCCGCTATTAACAGTTCATGTGTTCCATAATTGACCCCATCGATTGCTTCGTTTCGTTTCGTTTCGTTTCCATTCCTTTCGTTCCTGCAACGATAATCGAAAATTTCAATTAAATATTCATACCGCGGTGCCGAATATTTATGCTAATTACGGCTCGATCACTCTAATTTTAAACACGGTGCTTTTGCATAATGCTCTCTTTACGTTGTAATTCTTGTAAGCGAGTTACTTTATACCTCGAGATGGACTTTTTAAATGATGCAAATTACACTTAAGGAGTTGCTTATTAATTAACATATACGCGAGCGAAATTTCATAAAAAACCTTTGCATACGATTAAAATTTAAGTGATATTAACTGTTGCATGCATCTTTTAAAAATACTTATACCTGTATGCATATTATTTTTAAACTTTATACACTTTTGTCTATTGCATGAATATTCAACACAGTTTAAAAATACGAAGAAAGAATGTTGTATATATTTAAACTGTATTCAATACAGTTAATTTAAACTGTATTGAATACAGTTTAAATATCATATACTTCATTTTGCAGTGACAAAAAAATCGAAATGATCGACTTTGCCCTTCTCTCTAATTTAAGAGAAATTTAAGCAAAATGAAGTATATGATAATTTTCTTAATGATATTTATATTTTTAATATAGAGATTTGTCACCTATTTTTTTAATAAACTCCAATTTATTCTTATTTATTAACTGCAACTATTTAAAATTGGTTATTCAGAAATACTCGGTTCTCTATATATTTAATCTAGTGTTTGACAAAATCGAGTGAATTTAGTAATTCACTCGATTTTGCCAAACACTAGATTAAACATATAGGGAACCGGGGCAATTATGTAAGGGAAATGTTAATTTTAACGTTTACGTAATTTTTTCATGATAGTCTAAGCAGCTTTTGTAAAATATACATATATTCACAGAATATGAATTTAATTAATAACGTACAGATTAAAGTAAACATTTCCCGTACGGACTAGCCCAGAATATCTAAACTGTACTGACGAGGGATAGATTCCGAAACACGTGTCTGCAGATGGCCTTATATTAAGTAACGTTCCTTTTGTTGTTTTTACATTAAATTTTTCTCGGATCAAAATTTGCTGCATTATACAATATTTTATTGATGTGCTGTTCCACAACAACAGGTGTACATTAGGTAATTCAATGTCCGGCGTGGGTATTTGCCCGGGAAGTAGTTGTTTTAATGTGCATTTGTTTAACGTACTTACGTAGCGTAAGTCAAAAGTCACAGAGATAAATGTGGAAATAATTTATTAATTATTTTCAAATTTTTATTTAATATATCTAAAATGAACATTCTAGTCTAAGAAATATTCAATTACGTTAATAATACCTTGGTTACAGCATTTATTGACAGGGCAGAACATAATATGTATATAAATAAGATTTATAAATAATAGAGAAGGATTTATTAACTTGGTCACAGTTATTTAAATAAATTAAATAAAAAGAATTTGAAAATAATGAATTAATAAATTATTTTCTCTTTTGCTATTAATTAATTATTTTCAAATTCCTTTTATTTAATTTATGATTTATAAATATTACGACGCATGAATACGACATAGACTTAACAAGAACAGGTGGGAAGATTCTGGACGACGGCTAATTCCAAAAAAAGATAATCGGGGCTATTCCAAATGAGAAATGTTAAGTTTAACAAGTACGTTATTAAATAAATTCACGTTTTATGAATACATATCTATTAGAAAAGCTGTGATGATAAAAAATAACGCGAACATTAAACTTGACATTTCTCTTACGGATAGCACCGAATAATGCTTTATGTATAATAACGAAATCATATCATGTAAATAATTCTCTTGTGTGAAATAAGGATATTAAAAAAAAATCAAAAAAATCAAAACTCACCATTTATTTGTTGTTGTTAAATAATGAAGTATCATCTCTATTGTAAAAACTATAATTTCACTAATCATCATTTTCCAAAATAATTACACACACCAAAACTGTTTTTTTTTTCATAGGATTCTCTCCGATCAGCCACTAACGAAAACAAATAATTTAATACATATGCATTTGCCTATGCCAGGTACAACCGATCTTCTTATCTCAAGAATGCGTTCGCCGAGCCAGCGCGATTGTTTTTTTTTTTGTACTTTTTTGCAATAAGTGCGCTCGCAGATTTAAATTCAGTCGGCCGAAAACGCGCGGTATGGTAACTATTACCGTTTGAAATTATTGGTTATTAAAAACGCGATTTATTTTTGATTGAGTTTTAATTAGTGAGTGATGCAAGTGCGTTAATTTATGTTTGTTTTAAAGGATTTTGATTAACCAGGAATGGATATTCAGTTATTTTTTTATCAAGGTATGTCGAGCGCTATATTTTAATGATGGCAAAATCGATTATTTGAAGAATCGATTTATTTGAAAAATGCAAAAGAAAATGAAAGATGAAATCCAAATTATCTCAAATAGTTATAGAAACAGCATTTATAATAATTCTGGTTGAGTTTTTAATCATATATTTCACAGAAACGATAACATTTTCATTCGATTATCAAAAATAATCGATTATTTCGTATTCGATTATTGAAATAATCAATTATTTCGTATTCGATTATTGAAATAATCGATTTTGCCCATCACTACTATATTTTAATAAAAGGGGAAGAAATACCTGTTCTCATCGTGTAAAAATGAAATGTACATGATAAATATTCATTTCTAAACAACGAAAAAAGGTATCTCGTCGTTTAAAAATGAACATTTTTCCACTCGTAATTTATTAAAAATAAATTAGAAATGATGAAATATTTGTTATTCTAAATAAATATGAAAATAATCACATAGATTCTTCAAGATAATAGAAATAGCGTAGGGTATTCTTTTTTTTACTGAAACATTTAATTTCCTGTTATTAAAGCCATTTGAATTCATAAGACTAATTTTGAAAGATAAACAAAGACTTTTCAAGATGTTAGAAAGTGCATAGGTTAAATATTTTTCCAAAAACGCGGTTCATTAAGGGCATTTTAATTGATGAAACTCATTTACATCGAGTTTTATGGGGGCAGTTTAAACGACACTTTTCAACGCGATGATTAAAAATAAGGTAGCTTTGTTCACAGATGCGATAGAATGTTGCAATTAAAAAAAATAGATTCAGGAAGGATTTATCTACATTTCACATAAAAATTATTAGTTCTGGACAGTTTAACAATGACGACTAACGACAAAAAAAATGGAAAAGAAGATAAAGACAATTAATTATAAGACAGACGGAAAGACCTATGGTCGATAGCCGATTAACAAGAAACCTATATATATATATATATATATATATATATATATATGTATAGAAATATGAGGTGTAATATATAATAATATATAAAAAAACAAAGTTTCCAATCTAGATTGTAATGATTGTGTTATTATTTTTGCGCAATCAATTCGTGTTTCTCACATTAATGCAGTTTTACAAAATCCGAAATTATGTGCTAATAAATAATAACAAATTTTGCAAGACTACCAAACTATGTCACTCCCCGAAAGACAAAATTTAAAATTACAATAATAGCCAAACAAAATAAACCAGGATGGAATAAAAAATCGGAACATTATTATTACCGTTAGAGGCATCAGAGCTATCGATAAACAAAGCGTTATTATTGTAAAAACGTGAGTACAAACGAGGAGAAAGTCGTCGAGGGGAAAACAAACAGCCGAGACGTCGTTTCTTTCGCCAAAGTGTTAAAATTTCGTGCATACAGTTCATAAACCCGATATAGAGCGTAATTTATGGTTTATCATTCGGTGGAATGATGGCATTATAACGGTCCCATCTAATTCTTACCGATATTTAGCTATTTTTTTTTTAGAAGGGAAAGAAATAAATGAAATGCGGAAAAAAGTTTACTTATTACGCTAATAAATGCGAATGTGTGCAAAGAATGCTTGATTTATTGTTGATAATGATAATAATGGTGCGATTAGTTTTGTGGATTATTTAAACGTTTGCGTGTTATTTCGAATAAAAATTGTTATCATTTACTACAGTTTCATATTTTTTATTAATTTTTGCGGTTCTAAATATTCTTAT
Organism: Philonthus spinipes; assembly: GCA_963082785.1. Taxonomy (NCBI): domain Eukaryota; kingdom Metazoa; phylum Arthropoda; class Insecta; order Coleoptera; family Staphylinidae; genus Philonthus; species Philonthus spinipes. The sequence continues at coordinate 26,561,244 of OY720304.1, forward strand.
TTATATCAATTCTGTTCGATTTAGATACGTCAATTTTATTATATTCATATAATAAAACTCGTGATTTTATACTGTTTATGTTATTTTTACAATCTCAGGTGGAAGTAACGGTCGTACTTCGTCGAGGCACTCAGGGATTTGTAACAGGGACGTAGACCAATGAATAGGCTTTTTTTTAATTCATGTAATCAATTTATTGAACAAAAACCGAGCTTTCGGAGACTGTTTTTCTCCTTCTTCAGGGTTTACAATTTTTTACAATTACAGAAGAAATATTTTATTAACCATAATAATAAACTTTTTTTCTGTAGCTATCGTTCTTATTTCCATCCCTCGTAATATCTAGCTGAATTCCGATCGCGAACTAACGGTATTGAAGGATACGTGTTTGGTTTTAGACAGCGATTTTTTTTATTTTTTCCATAATAATATATATATAGAAAATCTTTATTTCTGAGAGATACATTGAATTACATTACAATCATAAACATTTAGTTAAGCCTCATAAAATGGGTATTGACCATTCGTCTTTCTGCCTACCATAATAATAAATATATTAAGAATATTTTAAATGACATTAAAATTAATTTTATTAATCACATGGGTTTTTATTCATCATTCTCTTTCGTATTTCACGATTTTCACCATTCCATAGAAATTATTCAATTTAATTAAATTCATATAATAATAATTCATCCATTAAGCAAATCAAATTTTGAATAGGATCATTGCTATTAAATGTTACATTGTAATTAAGTAAATAAAGTTGTGAATATCATCATTGATATTATAAATTGTAATTAGGAAGAATCTTTAAGTAAATAAAGTTGTGAATATCAACATTGATATTATAAATTGTAATTAAGAGGAATCTTTATGTAAATCAAGTTTGAAATAGGATCATTGATATATAAAGTTGTTGAACAGTCAAAGTGTGTGATTGCGGTAATTAATATCAATAATCGATAATTGCACTTGTCTGGAATGAAATTCACACGCAATTAAATCGAGCGCAAGAAAAATCATACTAATTAAGTTAAGTGGCCCAATAAATTAAAAGCGCTTATAACAAGCCCGAATGCACACCGAGCCATAGCACATAGCGTATATTATAACATTATGTGTTATTACCATCCTTGATAAGTTAATAATCATTTTAATCTCACGTACGGAGAAATGGATTCCCGTAACTACAAATTAATTGCTGGTTAACAGAGCCGTATAATTTAGGGTGCGAAGTCGAAACTATTTCTCATAAGTTCCAACACTCGTAAAAATTAATAAGCACGTTTTGCCCGATCGAACTGCTCGATAACAAAGAATCACGTAATTATCTACGCCATTAAACAATACTATTTTATTAGTTAGGATGGACGGGCGAGTGAGAGAGGAATGGATGGATGGACGCGGGGACGAGGACCGAAGGCCCCAGCTCTGCCTTGTAATTAAAGTGAATTATTTGCACAGTGAAAAAATACAAAATGGGAGATTGCTGTGTGTATGGGTTTCGTTACGATCTTCTCGGGTTGTGTTTATTAATTTTAAGAGTGTTCGCGTTAACGTTATTATTAGCGGGATTTCCTCCTCTTTGTCTGTTCGTTCCGATAAAACATGACTGATTGCGGTTTTATCTGCTTCTTTGCTAGACAAGGAGGATGTGCTGCAGTCGGGGCTTTTTATGCGCCAGGTTAAATTCGTGATTTTTGTTAATGTGCTTTTCTAAGATAACAAATCCAAAGTCGTTTTATTTTAGAATTACTTTTATTTGTAAACCTTTACAATATATTTAAAAAAAACAAATTTCCTTTTATTCTCATATTCCCTCTACTTTTTATATACACAGTGAATGCGTTTAAACAAGTTTGACTTTTTATGCCACATTTGGTAGTTTTCATATATCAGCCCTTTTTAGAATCTGCTATATTCTAAAAAGGGCTGATATATGAAAACTATTTAAAAAATTAATATTTTATCTATTAATGCTAAGAATGATTTTCATTACATAAAATGTAAAAACTCAACATTTTATTATATCCCAATCCATTATTTACTCAATCTTAGTCAAACAAATTAGCTGTTGATTGCGTAAAATCTGCATGTTAATTACGAGCATACCCGCAATTACAGCCACACGTCTCTCTTCCTTTAATTATTCGATTATTATCTTGAGTGTAGTAAGTAATTTGCGCATTCTCCACTTTTTACCTCTAATGAAAGTGCGTGTCGAATGTCTTCATAAAGCGCAGGAATTGTCCATTAAAAAATTATCGGGGCCCACTCCGAGGGTTATTGTTATTACCTTTCGAGGCGATAATGTCGTTTTATAATGAAAAGTAAATAACGCTGGCTCGGAGGTAAAGGCAAACATGCACTAAAGATAATCTGGAAAAACGTTATCCGTTGCATATCGACGCTCGCATCCATTATCACCTTTCTTAGACAAATATTTGTTCGAATAATCAAATAATATCAATTCAAATTAAATTGATCGTCGAGATGGGATATTGTAAAATGTTTCTTCTTAAATATTTATAAGAGTAAAAGAGCTAAATGTGTAAATAATTTATTAAAAACATTGAATTTAAACTTTGTTTAAAAAATATAAATTATTGATGGGCAAGATCGATCATTTCAAAGATCGATCAATCAATAATCGATCAGTTTAAGTATCGAGCCGTGCGAGCTATTTAGAAAGATCGAGATGATCAGAAAGATCGATCCGGTGGCGTTGTTTAGAAGCATCAAACAGATCGAGCCAATTGAGCTGATCAGAAAAACCATAAATTTTTTTTTATGGAAAATCACTACTTTAGAAAACTACATTGTCAAACGTAAATTACAACCCCTGTCAAAAATCACCACTGTGAACTTATTCTTTGAAAATCGTATAAATACATCCACCGCAAAACCCCAAAAAAATATTGCTCGAAAAAAAAAAAAAAAATAACACCTGTAAAAACCCACTCTCACTAAGATTTAGCTGTTATTTAAAAAGAAAAACCATCGCTATAAAATTATTATTTCAAAATCAAATTAAATTAATCTATGATTTTTTTTAAAGTAAATTAAATATTTTGAATAATAATGTGGAAGTTAAACATTAACTAAATCGGCAAGGCAACAAAAAAATGACATAAAGTTACTAAAGTCAATTTATAGTGAAAATAGTGATTATCATAGCCTTTAATGTTATTTCTAATCATAATAGTGATAATATCAATGACTTTAAGTCCATCTGTAGCAAAAATAGTTACTATAAATGACTTTAAAGACAATTCCTAGTAACATTGGTAACTTTAGAGTCGATTTTTAATGGAAATAGTGTTTATAAATGACTTTAAAGTCAATTTTTGATAATAATATTGACTATAAATAACTTTAAAGTCAATTTATAGTGAGTATAGTGACTATCATTGACTTTAAAGTCAATTTTTGACAATAATAGTGACGATAAATGACTTTAAAGACAATTTCTAATACAAATAGTGACTTTAAAATGAAAATAGTGACTATCAACGACTCTAAAGTCGATTTTTCATAATAATAATGACTATAAATGACTTCAAAGTCAATTTCTAGCAAAAAATAATGATTATAATTGAGTTTTAAATCAATTTTTGACATTAATAGAGACCATAAATGACTTTAGAATCAATTTATAGTAAAAATAGTGACTATTAATGACTTTACAGTCAATTTCTAGTAAAAATTGTGACTCTACAATCAATTTCTGGTGAAAATAGTGACTATCAATGACTTTATAGTCAATTTATTGTACAAATAGTGACTCTATAGTCAATTTCTAGTGAAAATAGTGACTATCGATGACTTTATAGTCAATTTATAGTACAAATACTGACTCTACAGTCAATTTCTAGTAAAAATAGTGACTATCAATGACTTTACAGTCAATTTCTAGTGAAAATAGTGACATTCAATGACTTTACAGTCAATATCAAGTAAAAATAGTCACTCTACAGTCAATTTTTAATGAAAATAGTGACAATCACTCACTTTACAGTCAATTTCTAGTAAAAGTAGTGACTCTACAGTCAATTTATAGTGAAAATAGCGACTATCAATGACTTTCCAGTCAATTTCTAGTAAAAATAGTGACTCTACAGTCAATTTCTAGTGAGAATAGTGAAGTAAGTTGGCTTCAAAGTCAATTTCAAGCAAAAATAATTATTATAAATGACTTGAAAATCAATTTTTGACAAAAATAGTCACTATAAATTACTTTTAAGTCAATTTCTGTTACCAATAGTGACTATCAAGTCAATTTCTAGCAAACATAGTAACTATCAAAGATTATTAAGTCAATTTTTGACTATAATAGTTACTTTAAAGTTAATTTATAATGAAAATAATTCTATAATTTATTAATTATTTTATTTAATTTGATATTAAATAATTTAATATTGATTTTATTATGAAAAAAATTATATAATAGATTTTACCTTTTCACGACAAAGATATAAACACAAAGAAAAAGGCAGAAAGAACTGGTCGATAGCCAATTAATAGATGTTAAATATCTTTTTTTTAATTATAGATTTGATTTTGTGGTTTTTATTATTTATTTTAATAATAATAATAACTTTGTTTGTTTGTTTAAAAGAATACAAAACATCATACAAATAGTTATATTGTAATTAAATAACATTTCACAAAATTTGCTCAAAACTCTCACGCTTTATCTCTTCTTACAAAATATTGCATTCCTCGCAACCCTAATATTCCCCCCAAACATAACAACCCTTCAGTTGCTATCCACCAATTCATTAATTCGTGCATCCATGACAGTTCAGCACAGTTTCAATTTGCAAATCACCATAAATTCATACAGGGCAGAAATATGACAGACTACAAAGTTGTGTTAATACATATTGTTATTATAAATTTTGTAAATAATAATACATGTTAATAATTAATTTCTCACTTAACCCGTGGTGAAACATTTTTTAACTAATTAAGGTATTTAAATAAAAATATATGTAATTTGTAATATAAAATAACAAATAATAATAATAATGCAAGAGTGAATATATTTTTTCTGTATATATCTCTTGATAAAGATTATTATTATTATATATTTCATTAATAACCTGCGCTTAAATCATACATTATTCTTCCAGAACTTTGCTATTTAAACTCCTTTTATTCCCCCGCGCAATTACAACTTCTGTTATTACAACTTTCGTCCACTTTTTTTCACAATTTACGAGGGACTTATAACATATTCACGGTAATGACTTATTTTCCACCATTATTTATTAATCCCGGTTTGAAAATTTTACACCGAAGGAAACAGATTAATTTTCCTAGGCGGGTTTCTAAATAACACGGGAACAGCTGTTATTGTTCGAGTTTTGTGGCGCAAAAATCGATATTTATTGCCGTGCAAGTTTATAATCTACTTCACTCCTGTAATGTAAAAATAATTGGACGAAAGTAATTACTCGTTGAAGAAGTGATCTATTTCCCGCGACTTTCACGAGAACGCCGAATCGATTAAGTAAATGTAAATACATATACATATAACAGACATGCATATGATTTAAATTTAAAAAAAAATCAGTTTATGTAAAAGATTTGTGTATTAAAATGTAAGAAAAGCTTTGCTATATTAACAACGATATTTTAATACAATTTTCTGAAAGCGTTTGCTTATAATTACAACAGCATTTTCAATATCAATGTGAATGGTCTATGAATTATCATCACCTAACATTTCTACTAAAAATCATTAGACTCTCACTGTTTTCAGAAATAATTAGAAATATTCTTTATGAACACAATTATGTTATGATAAATATTAAAGGGACCTGCATTGTACCTTCTATTATATTGTCCTGTAGGTAGGAAATCCTGTTAGACAATAAAGGCTATTATTATTATATACCAACTTTTGAACTGATGTTATCATTTTACTAGATGTTGATTAAAAAATAAAGAAATAAGTAAATAAAGAATAAAAGTGAAGTAAGGAACTTTATTCAAGTTATCCAATTACCATACATTTTGTCAATCCAAATCGTTCCATTCAGTATCTGTGTGTTGATTTATTCCAAATTAATCGTCGTGGAAAACACAACGGACACACGAATGTGTGAACTCACATCCGGGGCCTGATTAAAATTTCATCAGAGTGATTTTTAATACGAACCGAATTGATTCCCTAGCAAACGCACACGTTTCCTCGAAAATTTAACACCCGTCCTCCCGAGCAAAGCGTTATTTATAATAAATCAGGATAATAATATATTCATGGCGCATGTAAAACATAAAAGCCCTCGCGCGTCATTTACCATAATCCGGATAATAATTATTAGGACGAAACAAAAAAGAAAATAAATAAACACAAAAGGGGGGCCTCATTGCCTCATACATAATAGCACGCAACTAATTCCGATATGAATATTAATGAAGGAATGTAGTAATAACCAGACATCACGGTATCCTAATATATTTCGAACTAATGAAAATATAATAAATATGTTGTCATTTTTGTCGAGTGGAGACAAATAAAAGGGGCATCATTTATTTATTGTAATTATTTATGTCGAAAAATATCGAAAGCATGGGAAAAAAATAAAGCGGTGCTAATCTATATATAAACCATGCGAACTAACAGGTGTAAAGATTCGTTTGTAATATTTTTTGTTTGTTAGGAATTAATCGATAATTATACATAAACATCTTTATTTCTGAGATTGGAATATACAATTACAATGCATTATCTAACAATACACTAACGTTCACAATATATTTTCAACTCTGAAACTGGCTATCGACTAGTGGTCATTCAGCCTCGATAATTATATTTAATCTTCGTATTTTCAAATAATATCAAACTTAAAGAAAAAAGCGTTAAAGCGCTAGCACCATGCCTCGATTTATTTATTAAAACATTAATAATAATAATTTATTCCTCAACAAGCAGAGCCTAATTACAGAGAAATATATATGTATAAACTAAACTTAATATAGTTGTACAGTGTGAGTACAGGTATATAATGAATTCAGAATACACATTCGCTAATGTCAAACATAAAATGTCTTATACTGCGTGTAAAAATGTCGACAAAACATTGGATATCATGAAGATTCTGTATCATTTTATATAATGGAGAAAACATGTAGTGAGAAGTACGTGGCGTTGCATAATTAAATGTTTGCTTATGTCTACAGTATTAAAATCTGTAAGAATATTTGAAATCAGATTTGATTTGAGAAAATTATAAGAGATTCTTTTTCGAGGTTTAAAATTCAACATTTTATTACACCACCGCCTTTCTGGCTATATCTATCCGTATATCTATTTATTTAATTATTAATGCTGTTCGAAAGAAAATTTGAAATTCGAGTTGGGAAAATTATAAGGGATTATTTGTAATTTGTTTCAAAATATAGAATGTTACAAACATTCTTCAATATAAAGTGTGTCTTAAAATGATCTGATATTTTAAATTGCGCGCCATTTTATTTGTGGCGAACATTGAGTACTAATCTTTGACAACTGGCATCTGGAAGTATTGAGGCTTAGCCATGAACGATCGAGCAACGCATAGAGATTGTGTAAATTCATTACAGAAACGCGGTTGCCATCAATGGTGTTCGTTATGACATGATAACCAACATTTTATAGAATGAATTGAAGGACATGGACTTGGAAGACATATTCTTTCAAGAAGATGGTGCAACCTGCAACACTGCGAACAAAAATAATGCAATTATTGCAGACAAAGTTCGCGCGCCCCGGTTATGAGAATTGGCCACCAAGATCGTGCTATTTGATGCCATTAGATTTCTTTCTCTGGGGGTTTGTGAAAGGAAAAGTGTATGTCAATGATCCAAAGACGATTTCGGAGCTCAAGCAAGAAGAAGAAAAAGAAAAGTATTTGTTAATGATCTACAGACCATTTCGGAGCTCAAGCAAGAAGAAGAAAAGGAAAAGTGTTTGTCAATGATCCACAGACCATTCCGGAGCTCAAGAAAGAAGAAGAAAAGAAAATTATTTGTCAATGATCTACAGACCATTCCGGAGCTCAAGGAAGAAGAAGAAAAGGAAAAGTATTTATCAATGATCTACAGGCCATTCCGGAGCTCAAGGAAGAAGAAGAAAAGTGTATGTCAATGATCCACAGATAATTCCGGAGCTCAAGCAAGAAGAAGAGAAGGAAAAGTATTTGTCAATGATTCATAGACCATTCCGGAGCTCAAGCAAGAAGAAGAAAAGGAAAAGTATTTATCAATAATCGACAGACCATTCCGGAGCTCAAGCAAGAAGAAGAAAAGGAAAAGTGTTTGTCAATGATCCACAGACCATTCCGGAGCTCAAGGAAGAAGAAGAAAAGGAAAAGTGTATTTCAATGATCCACAAATAATTCCGGAGCTCAAGCAAGAAGAAGAGAAGGAAAAGTATTTGTCAATGATTCACAGACCATTCCGGAGCTCAAGCAAGAAGAATAAAAGGAAAAGTGTATTTCAATGGTCTACAGACCATTTCAGAGCTCAAGGAAGAAATTAGACGCATCATTAACGAAATTAGTCTGCAATTATGCCAAAATGTCATTGAAAATTTTGTCAAATAAAGTTTGTTTGCAAATAAAGTCGAAGCGCTCATTTATCGGGTATTTTGTTCCATACATAATCTCCATGTTTGTACTTAATATTGATATAAAAATATTCGTACTTATTCAATGAATAATATATTTTATTAATAAATTAAAATGTCAGGTCATTTTGAGATACCCTTTATTTGGCTTTAACTTTAAAATAAAACAATTCATATTTTTACTATTAAATGTTCATTCAAAAACTATTTTTTTTTCTGATTTTAAAAATTTACAAAAAATATTTTTGAACAAAATAAAGACTTTTGGCGCACATATTTGAGTTAAGTAGACTTTAATCTATCTCTCTAGAGGGTTTCAGCCCTTTGTAGCACAAAATGAATTTTTGATGAATTTTGTTGGAAGAGGTACATCTTTGATCTTTTTCGCCTGACTTTAAAAATTCATAAAAAATATTTCTGAACAAAATAAAGACTTTTGGCGCACATATTTGAGTTCAGTAGACTTTAATCTATCTCTCTAGAGGGTTTCAGCCCTTTGTAGTACAAAATGAATTTTTGATGAATTTTGTTGGAAGGGGTACATATTTGATCTTTTTCGCCTGACTTTAAAAATTCATAAAAAATATTTCTGAACAAAATAAAGACTTTTGGCGCACATATTCGAGTTCAGTAGACTTTAATCTATCTCTCTAGAGGGTTTCAGCCCTTTGTAGCACAAAATGAATTTTTTATGAATTTTTTATGAATTTTTACTTTAATCATCCTAAAATTATTCTAATAATCTTTCACCAAGTGAGAAAGCCATATAAGAAATATTAATGTTTCGTATTCCTTTCAACAGTAATCATATCCCTGATACGATGCATAATTTTAAAATAGAAAAACTTTTTGCGAGCAGCGATTTAATCAACAGATCACGATTTTTTTTATTATATTAATTTAGAAAAACTGCAGGCGTAACAGATTTTCGAGCAAGCGTGGATTATAGACGATTTAGAAATAGCAGCCCCGCTCAAAAAAATTGTAATATAATTTCCTTCTAAAATTATATTGTGCGACCCCTATGCAATGAAGCCGCCGCCGCGGCTTTTTAGTTATTCTAATTTATTCCGAAGACTGCGGGCTGAAAAAGCGCGCGTTTCTTTTCAATTATTACAGCCCGGAATACAAAAGCGGAAAAATGCGCGTGTATATGAATGCGAGCGTGTGTGTGTGTGTCATTACTCGTTGCGAGCAATTTTATTGGTAATTTGCGGTCGTGCTGACTGACAATGGCCGCCTCCATTCCATCCGAGCCGAGAATCAAATCTGTAATTGTCCGCCAGACCCTAATTATTCCCCGTTCCACGTTTGCATTTTTTTTTCAGCGAAATATTTTCGTGTTGATTCTTTTTTAGTTATTAATTCTTGCATGTATACTCATATAAAAACTGCTAAAGAGGGAATTATTTATTATTTTCAAATTCTTTTTATTTAAATAACTGAACAAGAGAATAAATCCTTGTTTTATTGTAAAAACTACACCTGCAACAAATAAATGCAATGATTACCCGCTGAAAAAAATGTTCAGAAGTAATTTGTATCAATATTAAAACAACATTAAACTTTAAAATGACATATAAATAGAAAACAGTATTTCAAATAATTTTTATTTAATATCTTTAAAATGACATTGATTCAATATTTTTTACGTACAGTTTACTGAAGAAGAATAAGTAATTCTTTTGTCTCTTTCCATATAGAGTTAGGCAGTCCTTAAATATTATTTCCAATCAGGGATTGATAAAATCCGAAGCCATCTGTAATTCCGCAGGAATAATCCCCTCCGGACCCGCGGTTTAGAAGCGCTTAAAGCTTTTCATATTCGAAGTTAATTTATCCTTGGTCAGGATATCCTCCGACGGGTAGCTCCTCCTGGGTGTCAGGCGAGCCCTTCTCCCGCCAAAATTGAAGAGAAATCGAATCTCCATTAGCATCTCGCATGAAATAGTCCAGTTACTACCCTTCTTCATGATAATGCCGCTGGGTTCCCTGATAGTATTTTCCTGAGCCGGCATTACACATTATTGAGAAATTTTGGAAAAAAGAAAACCATAAAAAAGTAACAACCCTTTCATCAGATTACAATAATTAGCTGGTCGATCACCTGGATCGTGACTAATCTAGCACTATGTAGCGCCTTAAGAGATCATGCCATTTGTCTGTTAGTAGATTTCAAATCCCCCCCTTTCAAAAAAAGTAATTTTAGTCAAAAATGTCCAATTGAAAATAATGATTTGATTTATACAATCAGAAAACAATAAATAAATAAATTGATTATATAAAGAAAAGTTAAAAGTAGATCATTTAAATTATAAAGAAGCAATAAGGAAGTAGAAAGCTTCAATTATAAAAAGCCCAAGATTAGTTTGTTTGAAATAATAATTCAACAAATGTTAGTATAAAGACATATTTATCAAGCTTTTATAGTGGATAGATCATCGCGATACTAAAATTGCCATTTTCCGTGTAAATCCGATACGGCTTCCTCGAGCATTAATAAATAAATTCAAATTGGGCCGAGCAACTGTTTAAATAATAGGGATACCCTCAGATATCTGTTTACCGAAAGACGCACAAAGAAAATATGGATCCTAAATGGCATTTAATCGCTATATATTTACATAAAGGCCTGCCTAAATATAGACGCGCGGCCCCGATAAGGAAATCCCAAATAGTAAACAAGATAATTGCGAGGAGTTAGATAAAGATGACAGGTTAAGAAAATTTTCGAGCGAATAAAATGAAGCGAGGGGGAACGGATCTAAATCCAAATCTAAATGAGTATATGTGTGTGTGTGTTATTTCTTAATAGTTATCGGCGGGTTGCACGCACGCAAGGTAGACGTTGGGGCCGGCCCTGGACGGCCCAGGCCCATAATGACAGGGTATACTAATTTGTCAGTATAATTGGTGTGTTGGCGTTTCCACGGGCGGGTTTTAATTGTCAGCTTCTTCGCGGCTCGGTTAATTGTTTGGAGTCGGGACAGGCGAGGTTCGCCTATACAAATATATACGTGTGTGTGTGTGTGAGTGTGTGTGCGAAATCCGCCTCTTTTCCTTCCCTGCCAACGTGGAAGACAAACATCGGGCGCGATGGGATGTGAGCTAATGCTCATTATGAGCACCTTCTGCGCCTTTACACTTCCACACTTTCACGTCCGATGTGTATGCTAAGTGATTATCATGGTTGCATGCTACTGCCTTACTTAACTTAACTAGCTACATAGGGGGTATTTGATTCTGCTCACTGAAAAATTAAATGGTAATGGTGTCACAAATAAATTTTCTATCTTATAGGACTGTAAAAATTGTTTACGAAGATTGGATTACGATTTTAATAATATCAAAAATACTAACTAAATTAAGAAATAAACGAAAGCTATTTAAATTGACAAATAAAATCATCGAAACAATCCTAATAAAAAAGAATAATAATATCGCAATTATTTGTCATTTCTTTAAATACTGACGTTCGGGGCTATTTTGTAAGCGAAATGCCACATATGTCTTGTTTTTGTTTAAACAATTTTTTAGTCGGACACTCAAATCGAAAATTCGAAATTTTCAAAATGTCAAAAGTCCTGTTGGGCGCTGTCGATTTTTTATTTTATTGTACATATGTAGCATTTTTTAATTGTTTGATATTATAAACAAAGCCCAAAATAACATTAATGGCCAATAAAATCAAAAATCGACAGAGCCCAACAATGACTTTCGGCACTTTGAAAATTATACAAATTTCATTGAATTCTTACTGCAATAATTTACTGAAAATAAATGGTTTTAAGTTTTTTTCTTTTAAGTTATTAGAGTATCTGAGGTGTTTGATTATTAATGGGTTAACACTCTTTTGTAAATAATTGTTTGAGATAATATCAAAATTTTATGTTTTGTCAGATGGTGGAGGCGCCGGATTCATGGCTGGAAATTCGTGGCCAACTTCTCATCGGTGAAAATAATTTCGTCGATTACTGAGGTGCTTAATTTTTGAAAAAACGCGATTACTTTAATAAATAAATAAAATATTTTTGATTTTCAACAATTTTTGTATTTAATTCCACTACAATTGTTTCGCTACGCTGTAGCTTCTTCATATTTTAATAATATTAACATTCTTTAAATATTTTATTTATTCATATATTAAAGTAGAAAATAATTTTTCAATTTTAATTAATCCTTCACAACTCGACAATATATGGTAAAAGGAATTATTGATCTAGCTATTCCTATCTCCATTTCAACAAGGATTTATATCTGGAAGTTCTACAACGACAAACAAACGGCAAATAGTCTAACACCCCCTTAAGTGTTGTGTGAATATAGCCATCAAACAACACTTAAGGGGGGTGTTAGACAATCGCCAGAAAATGGATTTGATATATACAGACTTTATTTGTTCATTTGACATAATTAATCACAAAATTTTGCTAAGTGAATCAGATAAGTTTAGACTTGAGTTTTTATCATCACATTTAACAATGCTGACGAATCGTGTAAATTTAACGGTTTTAATTTTTAACCTCTTCTGGGGTTCCACAAGGGTCTAATCCGGGCCCATTACTCTTTAATATCTACATAAATGATTTGATGGAATCTGAAAATGTCAGCTTATGCTGATGATGTAAAAAAAAGATACTATCAAGGATCGATATGATTGTGTTTACATTCAGAATAATTTGAATATAATTTATGATTGGAGTAGAGTAAACCTCCAATCATAAATTATATTCAAATTATTCTGAATGTAAACACAATCATATTGATCCTTGATAGTATCTTTTTTTACATTATCAGCATAAACTGAAATTTTTAGATGAACATGATCATCTTGATCCTTCCTCCTCTTAGTAAGGGTGTTAAGTATAACATAAAATATTAATTACAATATATTTCGTAAAAGTCTGTCAATTGGCTGTCAACCAATGGATTTTCCGCCGCATTAAAATATTTAGTTGCATTTTTGCTTTCCCCCACTACCCGAGGACGGGTGGAAATTTTATAGCATAATGCGTCGGTTTCTTTATAAGAACAATGCTTTTAGTATATACAAAAATTGAAGTCTTAATTTTAATAAATATTCAATTTCATTTGATTTATGCTAGGATTTTTGATTCGCTCGTGATGGTTTCGGATATGAAGAAAAGAAAAATCGTTAAACATATTGTTTGGGAAGTGTAATTATGCAAAGTAGAGGCGTGCTTTGGCCAAAGAGAGAGAAAAAAACGGCAATAAATTCGAGGAGATTGGTTAATTTAAATGTCGATTGTGCACGCATGTTTAAATTACGCTTGGTATTTGTTCGGATTTATGGCCGTACTCATTCCAAATACAGAAACGCGCGCTGAAAGGAATGATGGATTTAAGAACTCTTATGAAATATGTACTTTTTTAAAAATTTATGCGATTGCTTTGGACCGGAATATTAGTATTAGGATTATACACACTGTTTTTGTTTTCAAATAGAAAAGAGTATTCATTCACTTGGTCACAGTTATTTAAATATATTAAATAAAAATGATTTGAAAATAATTAATAAATTATTTCCACATTTAGCTCTGTGACTTTTGACTTATGTGGAAATAAATTATTAATTATTTTCAAATCATTTTTATTTAATATGTTTTTGTTTTGTTTTGTTGACTTACTAATATATTTTTAAAACTCTATTTTTTATATTTAGTTTTAATTCATTTTTTTAATTTTTATTAGTAATTTTATTTTTATAAATTTGGCACATATAAACTATTTTAGGTGAAAGTACAAAAAAATAATTTCCAATCTACATAAGAAAATGCAGTGATTTTTTTCGTTTTGCTCACACGTATGCATCTATATTATTTTTCAAAAGTGGATTATTCATGTTTAGTTACACTAACGAAAAATATATGCATATATTATCACATTCAAAAAAGTGTATCAACATTTAAAAAATAAAGTACAACAGAAACAAACAAAAACTAGTCTTAGATTATAAATATACTCCGAAATGCGCACACAAAGTACAAGAACAAAAAATACATAATTCATAGAGTTTCATAATATCGCTTGTTATGGATTTTTTACGTTCGTCTTTTTGTCATTTTGGTTTCTTCTCCATTCTTCTTGTTTCTTTTTTTTGTCAGTTACTCCTGTTTGTTTGGATATTTGAGCCGGTGGAATCCGCGCCGACTAATTTCGTATACGTTCGTTTTTGTTGTAAAAAGTAATTATTAATAACGTTCGTTTAATTTGTTCTGCAATTAAGTCCAGTGTGGGCATTTGTCCAGGAAGTAGTTGTTTTAATAGATATTTATATTTTTGTATACTTACTTTGTAAGTACTTAATTGCAGAGCAAATGAAAAGAAAGTGACTAAGTAATTAATTATTTTCTTTTTTATTCTTTTAAAAAATGTTTTGTTTGAGCTAATTCGAAAATATACGTTTCATTTATTATATGCATACACAAAAAAATGTAATAGTTGTGAAGAGTTGCTTAACTGCAGATAATTCATAAATGCATAGTTATGTGAAATGCTTGTTTGGTTGATGTGTTAAAATTTTGTTGTAACCCATGTAAAACGTATCGATGTTGAAAAGTTTAAAAAAAGCGAAACAGGTAATTGAATTAATAATTTAGGTAGATGGAGACGAGATAATTACGCTATAATATCGGCCGGGTATAATTAAAAGCGACTTTTATGCGTGGTCCGCACACACAACGTGCATGTGTAAAAAGTGATTAACATAAAATTACCTGAAAAAATAAGCGACCCCGGTAATTAAGCGTTAATTATGCATTTAATAAATTCCAAAGCTTTACCAATAATTACTGAGATAATTCCAGACTTAGTGAGCCGATAATATTCTACATAAAATCGTGACAAAGCCCCGAGTAACAAATTAATGAAATTATGAATTATGAAAATGATCGCCGCCGTCAATACAGTCGCTCTTCTGAATACTTGATGTGAGTTATAACGCCGAGCGGAGCACGAGCATTAATCATTTATCGGGAACATATCAGCCACAACTATGGCTATATAGCCACGGACTAGCGCCGAGAATTCATGCCACTTTTATGGGAATTCCATGATCACCCGCTGCTAATTTTCCTCACATTTTTTTGCGGCTGTTGGTATTTCGATTCTAATTGTATGTTATTACGCGTTTATAATTTTCGCTTTATGTAAAACTCGAAATTTCTGCTCATAGTTCACTGTCCTCGTTGAATAACAAAGGAAAATGCGGCGTTGGAGCTTAAGAGCTGTTTCTTCCTTCCTTCTTCTCCTCCTTTTTTTTTGCTGCGCTCCAAGTTTTGCTCGGGCAAACTCGCGCTCATTTTTACGTAATTAGACAAAGGCGGTCTTTGTTTACGCCAGCTAATAACTTTAATTAGTGCTCCGCCATTTTTACACAGGCTAATATGGTCGTCAACACTGAATCTTAACTGTTCACCTACACAATAGGAAAAAATAAAAATAAATGGATGCCGTTCTATTGTATTTTCTTCCTCCTTCACAATTAAATGATTAATTGAATTAAATAATTATTTATTTTCAATATATATATAATCAATATTCCCATTGTACCCTTTCGGGTGTTGGGTGGTTTCCAATAAGAAAACATATTTAAAACAGTGCATTACAAAATAGAAGCCTCAACTATAATAATCTCAAAACGAGTCTACAGTTAGCGTCTGTCTTTTATTTAATATAGCCAAATGTAGGGTGCTTTTACTACGATAAATTAAAAATAAATCGATACAGTTCCATTGCAAAAAATAAATAAGAATAATTCTACAAAACTCGAACCAATTATCTATTTCAAAACTTTTCTATCACTCCGCAAACTTTCGCCAACAACAACAAAAAAAAACTCCTGAATATAATTATATCGGGATTAAGTGATTTCTAAATTTAAGCTGAGATCATATCTGGCGAATGATTAAGTTGGCTGAGCTGATAGGCGCTTTATAATTATCATCAATTATAAAAATTTACGATTTGATCTGATCTCGCGGATATGAATAAATTTACATTTACTTAAAATCCGCATCTATAATTGTTTAATTACACCGATTATGTTTCTCCTAATGCTCATTTAACAAACAAGCCTTGAATCTGAATTAGCTTTAAATGTCTTCTATCGCTTTATTACAAATGTAATTTAATTGATTCCAACAATAATAAGCATAAATAAAATCAATTGTTAAATTATTCTTATGCTTATGAGATGATAGTTAGTATTGCTTATAGTGATTAATAAGTTGGAACAGAGCTTGCGGGGATTTATGAATTTGGGATTCACGGAGTTATTTCTGGGGATGCAGAATTGGGAGAGAATTTCGAAGTTGAGTTCGCTTTGGGGGAATCATTTGGATAGGTAAAGGATGCGTTCATTGATAACTTTAGTGCGGTTATAGAGGAAGGTATTTGACGGATTTTGAAGCGGATTAAGTGGGTGTCGGATTGTAGTTACAGACCATCCCTTAGGTCTGTTACTACAATCCGACACCCACTTAATCCGTTTCAAAATCCGTCAGACCTAAGGGATGGTCTGTTACTACAATCCGACACCCACTTAATCCACTTCAAAATCCGTCAAATACACATTCGCTGACTGCTATATTATGAAGTGTAGGATTGGGAGAAGTCGTGAATAGGATGGAGCTGTAGTCTAACAGGGTTCTTCATATATTCTTGTAGATTTCAGTTGCGTTTTCTATTGAGATGCTTAGATTTCGGTAAGTTAGACTACGGAAGTGGTTAGCTCGAGTAGTAATTCTTATTTTTATTATTGAGGAATATTTTTTGAAGCTGAGTTTTTTGTCGAAGGTACTTGATATGGGAAGTTGGTAAAATACGATTTTGGTTAATGAGGATGTTAATGGAGTTATTTTTAAGGTGGTATGGAATAAGGAGTTCGGGTTAATTTTAATCCTCCATTTAACGAACCACAATTCGAGGAAGTCTATCAGTTGCTGTACAGTTTGTAGAGCTTTAGGTAGGGTGGGTGCGTGAGTGATTAGCGCTGTATCATCCGCATTTTGTAGGACATAGGACACTGGATTAAAATATATAGGGTCGGGGTTATACAGGTCTATACAATATAGGTTATATAGGATAGGTGAGAGTGGGTGAATATTGATTTATTAACATCTCTCGATAGCATATTTAATTGATTGTAATCGCATTTTCATCCAAATTTTCGAAAACTAAATTGACCAAATCATACCACCAGACCAAACAGAGCTCCAGTGATATATTTTACATGCAAGGACTTCTCAATAATCGCATTTAAATTTTTTTGCTACGATAAATTAAAAATAAATGGATACCGTAATAAGAATAATTCTACAAAACTCGAACAACCAATTTTCTATTTCAAAACTTTTCTATCACTCCGCAAACTTTCGCCAACAAAAAAAAAAAACAACTCCTGAATATAATTATATCGGGATTAAGTGATTTCTAAATTTTAAACTGAGATCATATCTGACAAAAAAAAATAGCTGGTTGTTCTTTACCGAATTTAACGAATCTACGTCGGTGAGAATGATCGTCCAGCTTTAATTCTTGCACCTCTTAAGTCTCCACAGCCAAATCCTTACGCATTTTTCGCCATATGGTCTTCGTGTAAAACACAAATTATTAAGCAGCTTTATTTCTTGCACCAGTTGCACCTTTTAAGGCTTCAAAGCCAGAGCCTTGCGCATATTTCGCTATGTGGTTTCTGTGTATAACCCAAATTGTTGAAAGAGCCGAGGAATTAATAACGTTGGCTCATGGCTGTGATGTTTTTACTTGAACAATCTGATCGAAAACTCGTTGATATTAGCATATTATGTACCCAGTTTATTGACTCAAATTTATCGACCAAATTCTCAAAAGTTGATAAAAAAATAACAATTTTTATGAATTGTAATTTTTAAAGATTAATAATTTTTATAGCGATTTGCTATTATTTTGATGAGATTTTCGAGCGAACTTGAATTCATTGTAACAATTGCCTGCTAAAGCTTGTACTACTGATATATAAAAAAGTACATATCAAACTGTTTTGTTGTTAAAATTTTCACTTATTGAAAAGGAAAGTTTTTGTTTTTTAGGTCCACTTTTTACGCCAGGATTAAATGTTTTTGTTTTTATTTATAATATCAATCAATTGAAATGAGTAGTAACTCATTTACCAGGAGCTTGTTAGATGGAAATAGTTCGTGCTTATCTTATGATGCGCACATAAAACGTAAATGTTGTACATAAACATTAGCCGATCGGGCTCCTCCAACCACAATATACCATTAATAAAAAGTGATATAATTAGAATAAGAATTTCACAGGAACGGAACATTCTGTGGGAGAGTTTGCGGTGTATCAGCGGAATGGTGGAATGTGCAGGCAGTGTCTAATTGCAATTAATCAACGGTTAAGTCGGTCTTATGGCACGACCGATCAAATTATAACTCTGCGGTAAAATGGCTGTCGGCTAGAGCGAGCATAACCTCAGCAAACAGTGCGTTTACACTTTTTGTAATTACCGGCAAAACAGGCCAGCCAAACACTCGACATCAACCCATGCCGTTGCGAGACACAATCGTAAATAAATGTTTCATTTGCGCCGCCACGAATTATAATCCAAAGCGTTTTTCAAAAAGAAAATGAATACAGAGGAAAAAAAGAATCTCCGCTTTGTTTCGGAGCTGAAATTATACGTTTCAATTACACCCGAGCCTGTATTTATAATCCAACCGACGGGTTTAATTCTTCTGTAATTATTAAATATTCAAATGGGACGATAAGTTACGTGCCATTAGCCAGGCAAGAACTCGTTCCATCCATCAATAATATAAACACACCGCGCTGGGTCCGGCTCTTTCTCTCCGTCCCTCAACTCAAGCTCACAGATATTATTTATTGGAATTCCATCAATTCGCCATTGCACATTTGCCATGCACAAATCCGCCAACAACGCCATTCTACATGTGATACTTTTCCGTGTAATCGGTAATTGTAGTTGTGAATTTCGCCAATTGCCAATTGATTTCTTGCATACATATTTCAGCGTGCAGCTTTTGAATTTTCTGGGAGTTTTCGCAATTACCCCGACGTAATTACTTCCGTACATGGAATGGTTCCATGCATGTTTAATGGAAATCATATCTACCGCGCACAGATATAAGTATCGTGAAAAATTACCTATAATTATCTGAAATTGAAAAAACTAAAAAAAATCCATGATTAAATTTATTATAATACCGAAAAAATACACGAGCAATATTCGTTTTCACAAATGGAACTGTTTGCATATGTGTTTTCTTCTTTTAATATTTTATTTAGTAATTATTCAGGGTATACTGATAAATAATTGTATTAAGCTAAATATTTATCAAGATCATATAAATAAATCTGTGATTAATTATGATTTCATGATTTTTTAAATAAGGTTGGCAATTACATCCAAATTAGCATTATACACATTTTAGCCTTAGAAAATAAAAATATAATTAGACATTCTTTTTGATACGAAACTCTCCTTAAAACCCCATATTCTTTCTGTTAAATCGAAAATCCTAAACAAAGCCAAACATTTCAGATCATTTACATATAAGCAGGAAGGGATATCAATTAACACTGCAACTCACATTTATAAATCGATATTTCGACCTCTGTTAGATTACGGAGTCATTCTTTTCACCAATATAAAACCTCCAACCTTATTCCACTTCCAGGTATCTGAATGATCCTCCCTAAGAATCTTTAATAAACTCCGACGTCCCAATAACTCACTCCAAGTTAAGTTAGTGAAAACCAACTAACCTTATTAAATATGGAAAGTATTTTTTTAACAAATAAATCAGACCATCATGGCGAACTTCCTTGGTGGGAAGATCGACTTCCCTTCAAATTAAGTTAGTGAAAACCAACTAACCTTATTAAATATTGAAAATACTTATTTAACAAATAAATCAGATCATGACGGCGAACTTCCTTGGTGGGTAGATCGAATTCTTACGGATCTCCTTGGTCGTCTTGAGTTAGTTCTCGTGCTTGGTCAGAGCCCTGCGGATGGCACGGGTTTTCTTTGGCCTAAGTTCCTTCTTGTTCTGAAAATTATGACGTTTCAGCTTAAATACTAAAAAAATGTAGGATGGTTGAACCACTTAGTGAAAATGAGCATTACAAGACCAGAGAAACCAGAGAATCGCACGGGAGATTCGACTATTGGATAAAGACTAGAAGAGGAAAACCATCGATGAGATACCATAAAGGAGATGCTATATTCATTAGAATTGATGTGAAATAGGTAATGATAAAAACATAATGGATAACTATTATAATAGAAGAGGTACTGATTCAAAATGGAATTAAAACGCCAAAAGAATTTTACAATAACGATGGAAAGAAATGAGAAATTGTTGGGTGATAATTAAGAAATGGTGATTTACCCTCTAGAGAGATAGATTAAAGTCTACTGAACGCAAATATGTGCACCGAAAGTCTTTATTTCGTTCAGAAATATTTTTTATGAATTTTTAAAATCAGGCGAAAAAGTTCCAAGGGCTACCCCTTACGACAGAATTCATCAAAAATTCATTTTGTGCTACAAAGGGTTGAAACCCTCTACAGAGATAGATTAAAGTCTGCTGAATTCGAATATGTCCACTGAAAGTCTTTATTTCGTTTAGAAATATTTTTTAAGAATTTTTAAAGTCAGGCGAAAAAGTTCCAAGGGCTACCCCTTACAACAAAATTCATCAAAAATTCATTTTGTGCTACAAAGGGCTGAAACCCTCTGGAGAGATAGATTAAAGTCTTCTGAACTCGAATATGTCCACCGAAAGTCTTTATTTCGTTCAGAAATATTTTTTATGAATTTTTAAATTCAGGCGAAAAAGATCAAAGAGGTACCCCTTACAAAAAAATTCATCAAAAATTCATTTTGTGCTACAAAGGGCTGAAACCCTCTAGAGAGATAGATCTAAGTCTACTGAACTCAAATATCTGCGCCAAAAGTCTTTATTTCGTTCAGAAATATTTTTTATGAATTTTTAAAGTTAAGCGAAAAAATTCCAAGTGCTACCCCTTACAACAAAATTCATCAAAAATTCATTTTGTGCTACAAAGGGCTAAAACCCTCTACAGAGATAGATTAAAGTCTGCTGAACTCAAATATGTACACGAAAAGTCTTTATTTCGTTCAAAAATATTTTTTATGAATTTTTAAAATCAGGCGAAAAAGATCAAAGAGGTACCCCTTACAACAAAATTCATAAAAAATTCATTTTGTGCTACAAAGGGCTGAAACCCTCTACAGAGATAGATTAAAGTCTGCTGAACTCGAATATGTACACCAAAAGTCTTTATTTCGTTCAGAAATATTTTTTATGAATTTTTAAAATCAGGCGAAAAAGTTCCAAGTGCTACCCCTTACAACAAAATTCATCAAAAATTCATTTTGTGCTACAAAGGGCTGAAACCGTCTAGAGAGATTGATTAAAGTCTACTGAACTCAAATATGTTCACCAAAAGTCTTTATTTCGTTCAGAAATATTTTTTATGAATTTTTAAAGTCAGGCGAAAAAGATCAAAGAGGTACCCCTTACAACAAAATTCATCAGAAAATTGCATAAGAGATTCTGTCATTAAAAAACTGAAGGGGTGAAATCTGGCATAACTACAACATAAATATGAATCTAGTTCTCATTAATCACTTGATGAAACATGATCACAATATTAATAGTTTGAAAAATACACTTGATTTGTTTGACTACTTAATTTATTTCCTCCGACTAGTTTCGACTCTTTGATAATGACGAGAGTCGAAACTAGTCGGAGGAAATAAATTAATTAGTGAAAGAAATCAAGTGTATTTTTCAACTTATTAATACATAAATATGAATTAATAATTAAGAATAATATAAAAAGGAATCTTGATTTATTTAATGAAGAATACAATTTTAAACATAACCAGCTAGTGATTTTACTAAGAAGCAAACGATACTAAACTCTTCCTTAGAACTGATGTAGAAACAGATAATGACAATGGCAAAAGATAGAAGAAAATATATAACTATATAATAACTAAAAGAAGCGGTACTGACTCCAGAAATAAACTTAAAGATGGAATAGGTAACTGCTATGATAAATTCTACATTTTTAGTACTTTCAATTAACTTTTATTATAAGTTTTCTGAAAAGAAGAAAGGATTGCAGAGCATAAGAGTGCATGGGAAAAATAAAAAAAAAACACCTCAACCCATGCGAATCACCTGCTCTCCGAAAACCACAACTTCAATCAGGAATTCCAGATCCTCCATACAAAGAAAAAAGGAAGGAAATTAAACCTACTGGAAAACTTGGAAATCAACAGATTGAAAAAAACCGGCCTCCTACTCAAGAACTGTCAAAACAAAACTGTCAAACTCCTCACTACTTAAAATATACACCACACCTTAGTGTCAATAGTGTAAATGTATATATATATAGTTCTAAGATTTCTAATTTTACTGTAAACTTTCATTCACCTGAAGAAGCAATAAATTTGCGAAACAATTGTAGTGAAAATAAACACACTTTTTGAAAATCAAAAGTTATTTAGAATTTTATTTATACAAAGTTTCCTGAAAACAATAAAAATGTGTTTTATTATTTAACAAGCCATAGTTTCTTTAGAAGTTGTGCAATCAAAAAAGAATATTGATATTATATTAAAGATGAGGAATTATTATGAATGGCATAGCAGTACTTTTAAAAATAAAACATAACTGTTTGTGGTAGATTTAAACGCGTTGATTATGCAAATAATGAGAAACGGTGAACAGCATTAGGCTGTTGCACGTTGACCGAAATGAATCATTTGGTTAAATGGTATGATAGAAGATGAAAAGGTGAAACTACTGCGAGAGAGGCGCACCAGTACCAGCACCAGCAAGCACCACCAACTCGTACCGGACGCCCACACGAAATGCAGAAAGAACAATTAACGGCTGTACAAATATTTGAAATATTATTATCACCGGTGTAAATGAACCTGCGCGTCTGAAGGCTATAATTGGAAACCGAGTATTTATTATGCATTAACACACCGGCCCAGTGCAGTGGCCATTTTAATTAAGCCACTCCGTAATTAACACCGATGACCA
Organism: Philonthus spinipes; assembly: GCA_963082785.1. NCBI lineage: Eukaryota > Metazoa > Arthropoda > Insecta > Coleoptera > Staphylinidae > Philonthus > Philonthus spinipes. The sequence continues at coordinate 26,584,989 of OY720304.1, forward strand.
CTATTGAAATGGCCGAGTGCTCTCCGCATAACACCGTCTTATTTATGGTTCATTTATTATTTGTTTACTGACTAATTGCTGCTCGCCTCTACGTATGGTATACTAACCGACGCACGGCATCTCGGTATCTCAGTCCGGCCCTGTAGCCCCTTTTACCAGTTCTCGCTGCACTCATTCATTCCGGAGACGTATATTTTATGGGCCCGGGGGCGTCCCTTCCACCTCGCCCTTCCCTCCCCGCGATATCCAAATTATATCAACGCTGAGACGAACAAATCATTCCGACACTCGTCGAGTTCTGTTCAGTTGATGAAATGCACAATCATTCCTACTAATTAAATCCACAACAACTGTTGCCATTTCGAACGCTTAATTACGGTTTTTATTCGATTTTTAGAACGTGTCTGGCTCGATTTTAATTAATTATTGCAACATGGATTTGCAACACTTGTCTACAAAAGCCGAAATTATACTGTAAAGTAATTAAATTCACTAATTTATTCTCTACAGTTTTTTTTTGCATGCGTGCTTCATACACTTCCAAAAAAAAAACATGATCTTTAGAGTTTTCGACATTTAGGTAGGTACAAATTTGGAAGGTTGTTTTTGAATGTGTGGTCTGCAACATATATTATTAATAAAAAAAATAATTATATATTTTCGAATCAATTACTATTTTAATTATCATACAATATACAGAAAAAAATCTCAAGTATATGCCAATTTATTAAATATCCTTGTGTAACATCGATACTACTAGAATAATGGTAATTCTGGTACTGTCAATAATTTCAAAGAAATTTCCTGCTTTATATTTAAAAATGTATTAAAAAACACTGCATTTTACAAAAAAAAATAAAATACTAAAAAATAGAAAATTTTTGGCTAAATAAACTAGTACTGACTTGTCCTGTTAATGAAAACAAGGAAAACGAAATGGCCATCACTAGTTATCCATACGCTAGATGAATGGTGGATGAACATTTCTTTAAATGTGAATTTTATACATATTATTATTATTATTAGATGAACTAACAATATCTAAATATTAAAAATATAAATCATATTAAAGTTTATTATTTATTTATTATTTAATTTATACATAAAACACTCTCAAAGTATACAATAAATTCTGCTTCAATCAACCGTATTATTCTTAAATGTTATTTTCTATACATATACGTTTATTTATTTTCAAATCGAAAACGGTTAATTAACTTTTACAGCTGACACCCATCAGAGTAATCAACGCGCGTAAAATCCTTGAAAAGGAAACGGCGATAAATTAACAGTTCAATTAGTATTCAAACAGCTTATTGAAAAATTTGTATCAGAATTTAAATTAATTAGATTACTCTTGTGGCATTCCTTATCACCTTCGTGATTTAATTAAAGACGGAATCTAATTGAATGTTTCATTAGTATGTAAATATACAGTAATTGCTGATACAAATTATTTATAGGCGTTTATTTGTATTTACAAACTAGTTTTTGATTGAAATGTTTCTAGTAATTGATAATAAATTACTGTGGTGATGAAAAAAATTATATCGGAAGTAATTTTTCACATGACCAACCAAAATATCAGGCGTAATTTGTTTACGTTTAATTATTTGGTTTCAGAATTAATAATATTCGATCGGAAAATAAAAATCAATGAAATTATTTAAATGTTTCTAATGATCGATAATAAAATCGAAATTGCAATTATTAGTTATCCATATGTTAGATGATTGGTGATTGAATTTTATTAAATAAATAAAAATATTTAAATGTGGCCCCATGAACAACATTGAGAATTACCGAGGTGTTGCAATACAATCTGTAATTCCTAAATTATTTGATTTATTAGTGTCGGAACTATTGATGAGAGTATGTTCTCAAATAATTGTATTTGATGGTGTATCGGAAACATCTGTCATCTGCCCTGGAAAATGGATCGCAGATAGACTCAAAATATATAGATTTTTTCAAGGCTTTGACAGAGTGCAGCATGATGTTCTATTAAATAAATTGAAATTTATGGGTTTTGGCACTAATATTGTTGACAAATTTTCTAAGGGATAAGACACAATGTATACGCATTGGGAAATATGTATCCAAAGTGATCAATGTCACTTCAGGGGTACCCCAGGGCTCGCACTGCGGGGTTCTATTGCTTAATTTATTTGGAAACGACATCGGAATGAACATAAGGTATATCAATTTTCTTTTGTATGCTGACGAGCTAAAAATGTTTAAGTGCGTAAACTCTGCTACTGAACAAAATCCAGGAATATTTATATATTTTTTCAAATATAAAAATAAGTTAAATATTTTTTAATAACTTTAAATTAATATAACAAAAAAAAACTTAAAGAAAATGTTCAAATTGATCCCCATTCGCAACTGATCAGTAACTCAGCCTAGCTTTAAAATGAATTTTTACTTTCTGAAGCTGTCGTAGTGTTATTTCTATCAATTACTCTAAAATAATTTGATAATTATGAAGTATTTGAATTAATACATTTTTATTAATTGAAATACTTCATAATTATTACATAAAATAAATGTTTCACCACGGGAAAAGTGAGATTTTTATTCAAAAAATAAAATAATTTATTTTTAAAATAAACTAAAAAACCCTGTGCATTTAATTTTATTAAACTCCATCCCATAGAAAAAAAAAAAATAACACCATGTAAAGATTTTCCTATGTAAATCCCAATGAGGCGTTATTAAAAAAATACTCTGTATAAATTTTTCGAAACAAAAAAACAAATTTATAATATAGAAAATACATATTTCAATATATTTCAAAATATAATTCTGAAAAAACCTTTTAATAGCCCAAGAAACCTTTAAATAATTGCCTCATTGTTAATTTCATGGATTAATCCAAACGACGATTTCAATCCGTAACTCCTGAATGATTAAATCCGAACGAAACAAGGGTAATTGGTGAGAATTTCAATTTCATGCGGCCGTATATAATGGGAGCATATATCTCCTGATAAGGAAGAGGCCCTTTTTATTTTGAAACGTACAGAGTGCGGCCATAGATCATGCTAAGGCGCAAGAAAAACACTTTTATTTTAGTGTATATATGCTTGTATGTAATTATCTGAACAAGAATATGTTTATTTATTTCTGTGACAACTTTCTCACTTATCATTTGGTGAAATATTCAAAATATAATGTAAACATACACTTTTTTAGAAGCGATGAATCAGAACGATGAATTGATCCTCCTTTTATTTTATTTTTCGAAATAATAACAATTCCATCTCTTTTGTCCTTCTACACGTAAGCAGAATGGCGTCATAAAAGAAGATTATTATCAACAGGCGAAAAGTAAATCTGGGCAAACATGAATAATGGGACTCATTGTGGGCATTACGGAGAAATTTATCGCACTTTTAATCCGCAGCAGATGTTCGGTCCTTAAATAGGTGTTACATCGACCGAACACCTTAATACAGTTCGGGGGGATTAATGTGCCGTGGCGGGGGTTCCGGAGATTGTTGCAATTATCTAATGGTCCCCTCTCGCTCCCAAAAGTTTCTTCATTAACATAATTCCATAGATTAACGCCGGTTTTGCTCCGAGTGAATTAACGAGGGAAAGTTATTATGGGAAAAAAATATAAATTTAAAAATATTAATAATTATAAATAGAAAAGAGTATTCATTCACTTGGTCACAGTTATTTAAATAAATTAAATAAAAATGATTTGAAAACAATTAATAAATTATTTCCACATTTAGCTCTGTGACTTTTGACTTACGTTACGAAAGTACGTTAAACAAATGCACATTAAAACAACTACTTCCCGGGCAAATACTAATTATAAGTCTGAAAGAGCTCCGCTCGATAGCTGATTCATCTATAGAATATAATTCGAATTTTATATATTAAATAAAAATGATTTGAAAATAATTACTAAAATATTTCCACATTTAGCTTTGTAACATTTTGACCTACGTTAGGTAAGTACGTTAAACAAATGCACATTAAAACAACTACTTCCCGGGCAAATACCCACGCCGGACATTGAATTACATAATGTACACCTGCTGTTGCACATCAATAAAATATTGCATAATGCAACAAATTTTGTTCCGAGAAAAAATTTAATGTGGAAATAATTTATTAATTATTTTCAAATCATTTTTATTTAATATGTTTAAATAACTGTGACCAAGTGAATGAATACTCTTTTCTATTCGAATTTTATATATTATTGTACATACATATACACATTTAAATAAAGATGTTTAGTTAGTTTTTAATAATTACTTGTAAATATTTTGAATTGTATCAAAAATTATATGATATGTATTTATCCATTCTCAGTGTGAGGTGAATTTAGAAAATAAATTACAAAAATGCACAATAAACGGCTTCAGCAGCACCATGTTTAATTTGTATTATATACTATTAATATCAAGTAAGAAATTATTAAACAATATTGGTAGAAATATTTTCCACACTTAAAAGATTCCCGAATATTGTATTATGTTGAAGGCATAGAATTTTCTACAATGCTGAAGTGACGATTTAGGCGAGGTTTTTTTTAAGTTTCCTAAAGGGAAATTTGTTAATTGTCCCCTTAAACAAAAACTGCATATAAGAAAAAATATTTTTAATAAGGACAAATCCTCTCGTTTCCTTATTAAAACTTTTCAACTATTTGATACTGTTTCACAATTGCATTATATACATATTCAAAAAATAAAATAATTTAGTTTTAAAATAATTTAAAAACTCATGTGCCTTTATTTTTATTAAACTCTATTCCATAGAACAAAAAATAACACTAGGTAAAGATTTTCCTATGAAAATCCCAATGAGGCGTTATTAAAAAATACATTTATATACATTTTTTATACATATTTATTCATTCTATATTGCAAATTTTTTGAAGTAAATATTTATTTTTATATGTCATGTATCCAACCGACCTGTTTCTGTTGCCATATATGTATATTTTTTTGTATATTTCTGGTGGTATATAAAAATAAACGTTATTATTATTATTTAAAAAAATTGTAAAAGTAAAATAAATCTAATTTCACAAATTATAATTACGTCTTGTCGCAAGGATATTTTTTTTTGTTCATAATTTTAATTATTAATACCTTTCTAAATTATAAAGAGTGTTTTCTAAATAACCATTTAAATTTTAATAGCCCAAGAAGCCTTTAAATAATTGCCTCATTGTTAATTTCATGGATTAATCCAAACGACGATTTCAATCCGTAACTCCTGAATGATTAAATCCGAACGAAACAGGGGGTAATTGGCGAGAATTTCAATTTCATGCGGCCGTATATAATGGGAGCATATATCTCTTGATAAGGAAGAGGCCCTTTTTATTTTGAAACGTACACACAGAGTGCGGCCATAGATCATGCTAAGGCCCGCCGTAATCTTCATTATTTCTAATTGTCCTTCCAATACGTGCTAACGGGCAGCAGGAATCCAGCAAGAACAGTGAGGGGCGGCGCCGGCCGGATAGCGGCACTCCACGTCTGGTCCACTCCGCACATATGTATCTATACTCGGTTGGGGTAGTATTTTATCATTAGATACACCCCGGGTTTTCTGCTGTACCTACACGAGGAAATGGATTAAAATTACATTAAGATGGTGATGGTTTATCTAAGGATATATGCCATCGTTCTGAATTTATTAATGCTTTGAATTACTTGCGATATTAAATTAAATATTCTATTAAAATAAAATAAAACGGACGTTTGCAATTATTTAAATTACAATAAAATTAAACTAGTAAAAAGTGAAAGTATTTTTTGCAGTTGAAATAAGGGAATGAAATAATTTTAATAAGGAAACTACTCCTCTCGTTTCCTTATTAAAATTTTCCAACTACTTGGTACTGTTTCACAATTGCTTACACTTTATTCTGACTAGTTTCGGTTTGCTTCCGTAATAATGATCTATGAAATAATTATTTTCAAATCATTTTTATTTAATATATTTAAATAACTATGACCAAGTGAATGAATACTGCTTTCTATTTATATTAAATGAATACTGTTTTCTATTTACCGAAACTATTTTTTTTTTTCAAATTTTCCAAGCTCCTTCTAGATCTGCTTCTGATTGAATTTTATTAATTTATTGTAGTGATGTTTTCTTTATTTAATTTATTACATTAATTGGCTGAAAGACCTATGGTCGGTAGCCCTAATTTGGGAATATATAATAAAAATATGTATTTATTAATTGTGCACGAAATCTCCAGTTCGTGGCTAACTTGAAAATCTATGCTCTGACAGTGTATTCCTCAATTGGATTTGTGAATGTACCCATTGGCGGATCTGCGATGAGTTAACTTTATACCTGAACCACATAGGACTTATTATATTATCTTAGATTATATACAATATATTATTTTTTTCTTAGATAATAAAGATTTAGTGGTATTAATAAATGCCACATTTGTCGTTTTCAAGTATCCACATTAAAGTGCAATTTATATTTAATTCCAAGTATTTTTAAATTCCCAATAATATCATAAAATTGAAATAATTTAGTTTTGTGGCGGTAATGAATACCTTAATTAAATACATAACTAACCGCAACCCAATTTTACAGTATACTTACGAACATCCTCCAATTAAAAAAAAGAAGTGGAAAAAAATTTTAATGAACCCTATCGAAAGGTATCTGATTACAAAGGTAAACACACAAGCGAGCATACGGTACTTGGTACCCGCGCCCGCAGCACGCACACTTTCACTGAGCACCTGTCAACCACATGTCTCGCAGGAAAACCAAAAAACCCAATAAAGACCGAAGAACACTAAAATTCCGCGATTAAACCCACGTCACGTACGCGACGACTCTTCGAAAACGACTGGCTTAGTACAAATTAAACACTGATAAGAGATGATATTAAAATAAAACGTGTCGGCGATAAGGACCGCGGACAAATTGCGCTGCTTACCTGTTTTCCTGTTTTCTTCGCCATTTCGTTTTTTGGCTTTTGGTTATTGCTCGGTCGGTCGTCCTCGATTCCACTTGTCGCCTTAAAACTGTACTAACTTATTTTTATTGGTAATTATACGGATTTTATGTTTATTTTACGCGGCCAAGGTGTTAAACTATTTCACGGGGATCGGACGTAAAAAAATATACGGCTTGTTGGGAGCATAAATTATTTTGTTAATTTAATTAGGAATTTTAAGTGGGATCGCCACGGAACCTTTATTGATTTTCTGTTATCTTGTTTCTTCGTATTATATATCTCGGATTTAGCTCGACAAATTGTTACTAAATTATAATTAATTTTAATTACCATCCTGCTTTGCCGAAACTATTAAACAAGATACCATTAACAATTGTAAAAATCAATAATTGTATATGAATTTTAGTGTTTATTGTTTTATAAAAGTAATAGAAATTTTAATCTGAAATAATAAAATCCATTGAGCATATTGATAACAAGTGATTATTATTAAACAAAATATGGCACTTGCGTCTTCCATTTATACTAACATATTCAATCAATCTGAATGGATTTAAAAAAAAATCTATTACAATTATTAAATTATACAAATTATAATAATAAATGCTTTAATCCCTCCCTCCAGAATACTTCTTTTCCTACCAAAGATGTGAAATCAATAAAGTCACTCATGACATGCTAATATCATTCAATCAAGATAACGACATCAATCCCGAGACTATCGCAGAATTCAGTGATATCTTTTCCCAATCCATTGCATTCTACACACCAAAGATAAAAAAACAATTCTACAAGTATCCCCTCCTAAAATTTATCCTTAGACTGTTAAGATGCAAAAGACAAATCTACAGAGACATTCAATTCAACGACGATAGGCTAATTTCTTGGATTAATTTCTCATCTGGCACTTGGTGAAACATATTACACTATGTAAAATAATTTAAAGAAAAGACACTTGGTATTGTTTCACAAATTTAGACTTATTCTTTGAAAATCCTTTGAAAATGGTCTAATAAACCGAAACTAGTTGGAATAAGTCTAAATTTGTGAAACAATACCAAGTGTCTTTTCTTTAAATTATTTTACATCAGACAAAAATTTAATAAATTGAGCAAAGACATAAGGAAGAATACAAGAAGACCAAATGGACTGAGACATGCAATAAAATTAACGATATGCAAGGAAAGGCGTGCTGGACAGAAATTAAGAAAACTCTCGCGTTATAAAAAGACAGACATATTGAATAAAATAATTGATTCAACGACCAGTACTTCACTGACAGACGATTTTCTAATTTAATTTGCAAGACATTTAGAAAATAAATACAGGCCAACAAACAATAATGACTATGATGATAACTTTTTTAATATATTTAATGGCTGGTTCAATTCTTTTGACAAAAACCAAATTCCTCCTCCAAATGACGATTTAATAGATGAAACTGATTACTTTACGACACTGCATACTGGCAAGAATTCTTCTCCAGGATATGACAACATCCCCAGATCCATTCTTGAAAAACTTCCTGATCAAATCCATTTCCTAATAATAAAAATGTTTAATTATTGTTACTCCCATCAATATTTCCCACCCCAATGGTAAAAAGGCATAATTGTTTGTATTAAAAAAAACCGAAACTGATCGCCCCATCACTCTCCTTCCAGTAATAGGAAAGCTCTTTGAATCCCTAATCAAACAAAAAAACCTGAACGCATCCAAACAATCCATACCAGATTATCAATTCGGTTTCTTGTCCAAAAAATCAACCACACTTCCTATTTCCATTAAGGTTGCGAGGAATGGATATTGGAAGAGATTCCAATATCCATTCCTCGCAACCCTAATATTCCCCCAAAATATAACAACCCTTCGGTCACTATCCACCAATTCATTAACTCATGCATACATGACAGTTCAGCTAGCTAGCATAGTTTTAATTTGCAAATCACCATAAATTCATATAGGGTAGAAAGACCTATGGTCGATAGCCCATGACAGACTACTAACACAATTCTACATATTGTTATAATAAATTTTATAAAATTTTGTTGTCATTAAATAATTCGTTCAATAAATACTTAATTGATTGAATCATATATTCATAATACAATAAGAGTATTATAATCAAAGATGTTAAATAATTATCACTTGGTTTTGTTTTATTTGTTTGACTAGTTTCGGCTATCATTATCAAGGATGATGTACATTGGATTTTCTTGAGATTTAAATACATTTTTTTATATTTGTATTCAGGTAATAAGGGCATTCTAAGGGTTCTCGTTGTCATTGACCACGTTTTTCCCGCTATTATTGCTTTAGCCGAAACTAGTTGAACAAATATAAAATTAAGTTAAACAAAACCGAGTGATAATTATTTAACATCTTAAATTTTACCAAGTGATAAATAAAAAAATAATAGCAGATAAAAGGAGTAATTTATTTATTTATTTACTTTACTCATATTTTTATTTGTTTAAATTTTAATTTTACATTTCCTTAAATTGATTGATTGAGTTACGTGAAGATCAAATTGAATTGATAGATAAAGCACTAATAACCTTTCTTCACACTTTATTTGTTTTACCAAAACAAATAAAGTGTGAAGAAAGGTTATTAGTGCTTTATCTATCAATTACATTTCCTTATTTAAATATTTTTTTTTCTTATTATTGTTTCTACTATGTAATTATACACCTGTATATGTTAGTTTGTGAAGTCATAAGCAACACTGAATCAATTCTTTGAACCGCTTGGGAATGCACTTCTCTTACTTATTAATTATTAATAGTTTAGGAATACTTACCTAAATATATAAAAATATGTAAATTATTGTATAATTTAAAGAATTATAATGGAGAATTTCGTTAAATAAAGTTAAAGTACTATAGTTGTTATATTTATTCACTTATTTAAAGTGTTTTAAATTAAATTAAATAAACTCAACTTAATATAAAAAAAAAATAATCATTTAATTATTCAAATAAGTATATTAATTATTTTTAAATTTTGTTTTATCAGGTTTAATGGCTACAGTTAGATGAAAATTATTTCGACATCTTTGGTCATTCGCGCCAATTAAATGGCCACATTGTATTCGTTAGAAGACCCTTTTTGTGCTAATGTTCAGACGAAGAGCACTCCATATTATGTGCATAGATTTCTTGAACCAAAATGCACTCGAAGATTTTGAAAAAAAAATCGTAGTTATGCAATTTCCTTCAATAAATATGGAAGTGAATAATTAAAACTTGCTTTCTTGTATTTTTTTTACAATCTGATCGATTCGTGCGTTTACATTTGTGTACAGTTCAAAATTTATTTGATAAGTTATATTTTGAATATATCGACAAACGCCTTCGAAAAATTGCTAATAATAATTCCTCGACATTGAAAGAATTGAATATCTGTTCGAAATAAACACATGCTAAATGTGGCCATCACATTCATATCAAGAAAACAATGTATTTATATCATATTGAGGATAGTTCCAGAAAAATTCACAATAGAATATGTGAAATACACATTTATTTATCAATTTTGTAAGTTGCTCAAATTAAAACTATTTCTAATTTGCAATGCTGATATTAATAATTTTTAATCGACGAATTTAAACGGAATCCATCCTCACAAAAATTTTAAAATTAAAGGTGAAGTAAGGATTTTTTTTCTTATTATTTCTAATTGATTGTTTAAGTAATTTTAAAATATGAAATTAAATTAATAAATAATCATGAATAAATTATTAAAAATCAACGAATAAAACACAGATTAGATTGAATAACTTTAAATTTTCGACTAGTTTCGGGTTATTAGCCCATTTTCAAGAGAATTTAAAAAAAAATCAAGAGATTTAAAAAAAAATTCAAGAGAATTAAAAAAAAATCTCTTGAATTTTTTTTAAATTCTCTTGAAAATAGGCTAATAACCCGAAACTAGTCGAGAATTTAAAGTTATTCAATCTAATCTGTGTTTTATTGGTTGATTTTTAATAATTTATTCATATTTATAATAAATTAAAGACGACGCAAGCGCCACACACTAGTCTGATGAGGTTCGAAAAACCGAAATGGCCATCACTAGTTATCCATACGCTAGATGAATGGTGACTGAACGTTTCATTAAATGTTATTCATATTTATTTCATACAATATGAACCACAAATGTCTAAATATTAAAACCATTAATTATAATAAATAATCTTTTATTAGCCTAAAATATAATTTTATATATTTTTCTCAAGGCAAAATTAGTTAACAAAATAAATTTATTTTACTATCATTTTAATATTGTTTGTAAATATAAGGCGGCTGTGTAATTACAATATCCCGTTGAGGTATGGAAATTTATTGCCATTTTATAGATCCATGATAGTTTTATGACGTTGGGATACTTTTATAAGCAATTTATGTCAATTTCCGCTTCATTTAAATATTTACTATCGCCTGATAAAATGACTATATTTGTAACGCCATTTAATGCAGTTTAAATTTTATTAAAAAAAAAATATAAGTTACTTTATTATGTTACGGTAATTTTAAACTTATTGTATGGTGGAAAAAAAGAGCACTCTTTAGTTATTTTGTATGAGACAACGCGTTTTCATGTTAAAAAATCACCTTACGGTGTCTTTGAGAGTTTTATCGTTGTTTTTCGTTCTTGACATTGTTCTAATTAATAATATGTTATTGGTAGAAATAGGTTGTTTCTGCATGCTTCAACAGTTCATAATTCACGACACCAATCTGGTAACAACAGGCATAGACTTAGCCATGTTTTTCACTTTGATGTAAAGTAGGGGATGCGAGATTATAATTATAATATTAAATTTTGTAGGTACAGTCTCAAGATCTGAATCCATCTAATTACCACCTTTTCACATCGATTTGGAGCTCACTAGCAAAGCAGCACTTCGCTGATTTCGAAAAATTAAAAAAAAAATGATTCAATTATTTTCGTTTAATTTTATTCGGTTTTGATTTAAATTGAATTAATTTGGTTTAATTTAATTAAAATTGATTTAGTTTAATTTTATTTAATATAAATGATTTAATTTTGCTGATTGTATTTGAATTGATTTAATTCATTTATTTTAACATCTTTAAATTATATAAGGCATAGCTGTACTGACGAGGGATAGATCCCGAAACACGTGTCTGCAGATGGCCTTAAATTAAGTAACGTTCCTTTTGTTGTTTTTTCATTAAATTTTTCTCGGATCAAAATTTGTTGCATTATGCAATATTTTATTGATGTGCAACAGCAGGTGTAAAATAATTTATTAATTGTTTTCAAATAATTTTTATTTAATATAAAAAAATGGGTCTATGGATGATTTAGCTCATGGAAGTAACAGTTTATTTTGAATTTCTTCCATAAATTTCCTGAAAGATGGGAAAAATATAAGGAATAAAATGGCTAATACTTCGAATAAATAAGGTTTAAATATCCATTGTAAATACAGGCTTTTCTTTAACAACAACAACAAAAAAAAAACGAAACGCCTCCAAGATTCAAGAAAACGGAAATACCGAAATTTGTTTACAATGATATTTGCGTTTAATAATGATAATAGTAATTGGCGCTGTTGTTGTTTTGTTGTTGTTGTTGTTTTGTTGTGTCGTTTGCCGAGAGAAGCGAACAGCGTTTTAGTAATGAATATTTAGCAATTTATCAAAAATATGTAGTTAAATTTATAAAGGTTGTAATTGCATAAAAGTAAGCAGCTATAAAGAATATGATTTTAGAATGTTTTGGCTGAATATTAAATTAATAAAAGAAAAAAAAAATGTCAGAACACGTTAGTGGTTTTATAATTCGCATTATGTAAAGAAAATCTAATTTAATATCGTGATGGCGTTTAGATATTGATTTAATAAAGATAGCCATCGACGTATTACTAATATTAAAACAATCAAGGCAGGTAGAGGTATGTCGTACATTAGTAGATTGCGGAGAGACAAACAAACACAGGGCCGATACATCAACTCGAACAATACTTGGCTGACTGGCTGACTAGCTGACTGACTGCGCCGCCCTTAATAATCTTAATGATCGCGGATAAAATCTGTATATAATTTAAGTTCGGCGTATCCGTGAATTCGCTTTAGGCCAGGTCGGGACTTCTCTAACATCGCACCGTCTCTTCTTCTCCCGCACGAATCCGACGTCGATGAGGATCGATGCTCGTGGATCCGACAAACTGTAACCATTGTGCCGGTAAATGTTGCCCCCCTTTGCTTATTTGACGGACTGTACCCACAAAACTTAACACTATAATTATAATCTCGAATCTCGATGTAATAATTATTCTCCACTTCTTGGTCTTCTTGTGGATGTAGTTTTCTAGCATAATTTTATACAATTATGCCCCTCGCTCGGCAGAGGTTCCAAATCAGTTTAAATTAGTGCTTTCATTAATCCGAGACGACATCATTTATCATCACAATTGGGCCCTATCACACTTCTACGTGTTTATCACCGGCTTCACCACTCACTCACACATTCAACACGTTTAGCCATCAAATGTACACATTTATATATATATATATATATATATATATATATATATACAAACATCTTTATTCAAACAATATGACAACAGAATTTTACAAAATTTATTATAACAATGTGTACAATTGTGTGTCAAGACCATAGGTCTTTCTGCCCTGTATGAACACATTTATATTTATGTGTGTTACTTATTATTCTCCGAGAATTGTAAACAATATTTTAAACTGGACAGCAATACTTATGGTTGATAGCCCTTATTTGAGAATATATTATAATTTTTTTTATATCATGTTAAATTATATACAATATATTATTTTTCTTAGACAATAAAGATATAACTGTTAATAAATATTTTTGATATAAATAAATCACATATATCTCAAATTATAACATTGGATACTTAGGAATAGCTACATCTGTTAAAATATTCGGAAACAAACTGCCATTGCTAAGAAAAATGATGTACAAGTTGAGGAGAAGGCAGTGGCTTTTAGAAGCTCTAAAGTCGTCATGCCGGAGTATATTGTTGGACAAAAACAGAAGAAAGAGAAAAATAACAAAAACACGAAGAGGGAATGGTCGGAAACGGAATTAAAATTGGTCCATTTGTTAGATGAAGAAGATTGCGAATGATTGCTTTGCAAACATAAGTTATATCATAATTTTTAACTTTTAATTCTACAATTTTAGTAAATAGTATAACATAAAATCCAATTATATATTTTGGATTTTTATTAAAGAATATATTTCAACAAATCAACGACTAACCTGGTATAAAGGAAATATTGCCTTAAGGAAATTTAAAGTCCAAAAACTATTTGCTTCAACAGTTAAATAACGCAAATTGATAAATTTATGGTAGACTACAAGTAGATGTTTCAAAAAAGCCTGTTTCAATTTGCTGCGCTGTAGTTTTAAACTTTTTTTAGCAAAATTAATGATATAAATAGAAAAGAGTATTTATTCCCTTGGTCACAGTTATTTAATAAAATTAATGATTGTTGAATGCCGGAAAAGTAATACTTTGCACTCCTTCTTTTAAAAAATATTAACAAATGTTTAAACCTAAAAAATATTATCTACTTAGTGTTCGAAAGTATAAAAAATAATTGATCCCTTTTAAAAATTGGTAATATATAAATTACTTGCTCCATCTGAAAAGAATCTGCCTGTTGTGCTACAATCACACGACCAACAAGATTTGTTCTTACAGCTTGGCCAGATGAAATACATGTTTAGGATTTTCGAAATAAATTAATTTTTCATCGCCCGTCAAAAACCACCCCTCGCCCCTCTACAATCTCACTGGTGAATATTTCGAAAAGCAATAAAACATTTTCTTCCCAATTTGTAACCTTTGCAATTTTGGGTTTATCTACTTTATGAAAGGATCATGCTGGCAAGCTTCAATGTTCGATTCCAAGGCCTGGGTATGTGGACACCGTGCTTGGAATTTTCGAAATAAATTATTTTTTCATCATTAGAAATTGATAGCTTTATGATTTTATTCTCATTTTTCTCATACGTGACCCAAAACGCGTGCCAGGAAACAGAAAATTGAATCATAATAATTATTGTTTTTTAATATTGAACTGAAGATTAAAGCCACTTGGTTTGTTTCACTAACTTCTTTATTTACCTAACTAGTTTTGACTTGGTTAATGAAACAAAGCAAGTGCCTTTAATTTTAAATTCAATATTGGTCAAAATGTTTCATCAAGTGATCAATAAGAACCAAACTAAACCTGTTTTTCATCTTTAGCAAATTGTCTACAGAAATTTCAGTTTGAAGATATAATACATTAAAAACGACGCAAGTGCCATCTTTTGCCTAATTTCAAGTGGCGTCGTCAACGATTTGGGTCTACAACGTAGACGACCGAGAATCATTGTTTCGTCCACTAAAGGAAGGCGAACTTGTCCTGTTTAAGCAAACAAGGAAAACGAAATTCATGTTTAATGAAACGTTCATTAATATATAATATATATAATCCAATTTAATATTAAGTTTATTGGTATATATTCGGGGCTATTCCCTAGGGGAAATAAAAATTAAAAAATCACAGTCTAAGCGGCTTTTTTTAATAGATATACATTCATTTAATGTGAATTTAATAAATAACGTCCATATTAAACGTATTAACATGCACCTTAATAAACGCATTAACATGCACGTTATTTATTAAATTCATATTAAATGAATATATATCTATTACAAAAACTGCTTAGACTGTGATTTTTTTATTATTATTTTTTTATTGGAGGACTGTTAGACTGTGATGGCAAAAATAAAGTTAAACTTAACATTTCCCTTGCAGATTAGCTTTGATTTTCTGTAATACAGCCACAAATAACTTGCAAAGTTTTAGTATTAATAAAAATAATATAATTTATTGAAAGTTAGCATGTTAGATTAATTATTTTTTTTATGATTATAGTAACATGTGGGTGTGTTTAAGTAAAACTCATTAGAAACTTGAACAGTTTCGCAAACATAACTAATTTCACAATCCAGAATTAATTGCGTGTTTGAATGAAATGTGGCGGTGTGAATGCGATTGTAAACGAAGTGTATAATATAAACGTGACAAAGGATCGCTAATAAAATACAGTGGTGGATTAACAAAAGCAAAAAGTTTTCATTAAAATATACGAGCGCACGTTGAATAACATCAACCATATAAAATAAACAAAGGGAGGCCATTAAAATTTCAATTACACATTCGCGACGAAATTACGTGGTAAATTAAAGAAACAACAGATTTATATACGTTCCAATTAACATCTAATGATTAGGTTGCGATAGGGGGTTTCCGATAAAGGGCCGATCCGGTGTTATTTATCGAGCGGGATAAATATTGGCTGGCGTTGATTAGCGGCCGGGAAAAAGAAAAAGAGAGGTTTATGGTGCGTGCGACCGGGCCTAAGCACGTTTTTAATTTCATCCCCCTCTATTTCCCATATTCCCGCACAACACCACAAATATTGTCATTTCACTTTCCTCTCTTCTTTCGCACCGTTCTATACACACTAAACACTCCGACTAGCGGATTCCGCTTCGGCTTTCGGCTCTCCTCTCCTTCTTCTACGGCTTCGAGTTCACGTTGCGACACATTTTCGCTCTAATTTACGGCAATCTGTGCCCTTTGATTTATCTTGATCAAGATTTATATATCGGATGAGCTCGCGTTTATTTGCTCTTCCCACTCTGGTCTGGCCTCGCCTCACCCCGGACGGACGCCTTCTGCTAACACCACCGATATATAAGAATTAGCTAATAATCTAGCGCTAACAGAAATATGTTTCCCAGAAATTACTATCAATTTACTAGGATTATGACATTATCAGCGGTTTATGAAAGTTCTTTCTAAATTCTTTATTGCAATATAACAAAAATTGATTAAGTATATCACACAAAAAGTAATTAACAGATAAATAGCTACCGAACGTAGATCTCTCTGCCCTTCTTTATTATTTTGTAGATTCAATATTACATGAAATTTATTTTGATTTTCATCACCTATCAAATAAAATTCCTCTTATAATTAAATGACCTTTAAGGATTTCATTTTGAAAACAACAATATCTTACAAAAAAAAATACTTTTTGTGCATTTGTTTTCCTACGCACCCCTGTCATCACGTAGAGAGAGCTCCATTAATATGCCCTAGTTGCCTCCTCTAAACCTGGAAGTGGGGCAACTAAATATACGTGTGTGCTTCGAGTAGCCGAAGCGATTCCAAGATAAAAAAAACCCTTCTGCATGGCTTCGGATTAAATGACGTTCTCTGTCACGACCGGTATGGTCCTCATATTGTTAAGAACGTTTTCTTGGTTCCTCCAAATACACCGATAATCAAAACCACCAGTTTGATTTGATATCCTGGGTATATTTATACTTAAATCGAAGAGCGAATCTTGTAGCAATTCTTCGTGGCATGCGTCAATGCATTTTAAAGCAATTTGCTTTAATTTTTCGTTGTGGTTCCAATGATATATAATGCGTTTTATCAGTTGAACCTTCGTTGTTATCATTTCTTTGGCCAGCTCTCTCTTCAAAAATTCCCAAACATTCTCTATCGGATTCATATCCGGAGAGTTGCCATGGTAAAAGTGGAAAATTTTCCTTTTCTAAAAATGTTTTAATAGATTTTGCAGTATGGCATGGTGCCCCATCCAGTATAAATACTTTTTTGCCATCACCAAACCATTCCTTCATCCGTGGAAGCAGTTTTGTTTCCATTACCTTCTTGCATTGGTCTTGCCGCATGGTTCCCTCAACCACGTATAAAGGTCCCAGACCCTTTCCATAGATGACAGACCATACCATAACAGACACAGAGAGCTCGATTGTCTTTATAACGCAGTCAGGGCTATATTTTTCATGTGGTCGTTGCCTGACAAACTGACTTATCATCCAGAATTTGGAATATTGACTCGTCACTGAAGCAAGTCTGTAATAAATCAAAAACAGTAAATAAGACACATAATTAATAGGTTTCAGTCAACGTACTATCCGCCAGTCATCAACAGTTAACTGTTTATGAACCATGGTCCAAGTTAGCCTCTTCTATATCATCCTTGGTGTCAATCTTGGCTTTTTTATTGGTCTACAACATTTGAAACCAAGATCTTACAATTTTCGCCTCACCGTACGGGCAGACACCCGGCACCCTGCTTCTTCAAATTTTGTTCATATTTGTGCATGCCTAGCCCTTCGAAATTCTAGAGCGATATTTCGAAATTGCCGCTTACTCCGGGGAGTTACAAGTGGTTTTCTTCCACACCGACCTTTCCTAGCTGCATCGGAAGGCTGGTTAGATTTAATTGTTTGCTTAATCGACGTACTGAGGACTGCGATACTCCACATCTTGTCGCTATTTACAGTTGACTAAAGCTGGTATTAAGTAATAATGTTCTCACAGAAGAAGTTTGTTCTACAGAAAGATCTTTACACTTTCCCAATAGCATCAAATATTAAACCTATGGTTTTTGTACCTTCAGTTGATTATCACTTTCAAATATATCCATATCTAAAATGTCCAGCATTTTTACAAAACGCGACGAACACAACAAACAATTTCTAACCTTTCTAACACAAACTCGGTGAACGTTTGGCAAAATGATGGTGAGTATTGAACGCGCGAGCGCACTAGCAAATAGTATTGTCAACCTAGTGAAGAACCACAGATAACTACACCATCATTTGTAAAATTCAACGCCGCTTAACGAAAGTTTAAAAAATAACGACGGCTTACTTAAACGAGCAGATACCTAAGATTTGTAAACAAGTGATGTACTTGTTCACTTAAACCCAAATTCCATGCTTATTGCACTCGTATACTACGCACGGCTTTAAGATTCCCATATCTTAAAGATTCCGATGAGGGAATTTTAAAGCCGTTCGTTTCGTGGTCTCGTGGTCTCTTTCTTCGGAAGTACATGGATGGCCTCATGTACAACAAATGGATGTTCTTATGCTTTCGATCGCCATTTGGACCACAATAATACTCACGGGTGTTGCGGATCGCGATGGATAATGGTAGTAGTGAGATACAGAATAAGCCGTTCGTCTCGTGGTCTCTTTCTTCGGAAGTACATGGATGACCTCATGTACAACAAATGGATGATCTTATGCTTTCGATTGCCATTTGGACCACAGTAATACTTACGGGAGTTGTGGATCGCGATGGATAATGGTAGTAGTGAGATACAGAATAAGCCGTTCGTCTCGTGGTCTCTTCCTTCGGAAGTACATGGATGGCCTCATGTACAACAAATGGATGATCTTATGCTTTCGATTGCCATTTGAACCACAATAATACTCACGGGTGTTGCGGATCGCGATGGATAATGGTAGTAGTGAGATACAGAATAAGAGAAGATTGAGAGTCCCCCTGGAGAACTCCTCTCCTACATCAAACCAATTCTATAATTTTTTGCGACTGTGGAAGGGGAAAATCCATTTACGGACGTTGTGGCGGACTCCTCCCAGATTTTGTCCTGAAAACTACCGACTAAAAACCCTTTCCACTTTACCGGCGTCGACTACCAGGGTCTCTACATAATAATAAATTATTGGACACTGTTTTTTTTTTTTTTAGTTAGCCGTACTTAAATTATTATCATAGATTCTACATGCATTCTGCACAGGTAGGTCTAATTATTATCATTAAGCCATAGTAAAAATTAAATTCCTCGATACCCAATACGGGTAAAAGAGGATAAGTTTAAGAAAGAAAAATTAAATTTCACAAATATTGATATTTCTGTAAATGTTAATTAAAATTATTTGTTATTCATTTTAGATAAATAAAATGTATTTTCTTGGTGTAACTGTAGACAATAAAATCTGTATTAATATATATTTTATTCAAGTTCTTAAATCTTGAAACAACATGTCTATTAGTATGGAGTTAGTTATGCAATTACTTAGAAAAACATAAACGTCTTCTTTGAAACGTTTATCTTTGTTCGTATCCGGATTTATCTAAGGCCCAATAAACCGGGTATCAAATTAAAGAATTTGTAAGTCGATCCGGACATAAATTAACCGAACACTTGTGTGGTATATTTGAATAAAAGTCAGCGTCCGTACGTTTTAGGAGTGGTAAGGTGTCAATCCAGTAATGATTTGATTGGTTCGGTTGGTACTAGCGGGTACCGGGCAGCGGCCTGCAAAGAGCCCCGGGTCAGATCTCGTCTCACGAAGGAACGAAACGGAACGGAATGGAACGGAGAGGAGAGCAACAGAACACAATTACAGCTGGTCGTGGGTGTATAATCGCTTCTCACCTCGACCCTGCAACCATCCGTCCGTCCTTCTCCTGGGCCGTGCTGAAGACAGGGAAAGAGGGATACCAACTGTCCGGACTAATAAAGGCCATATAGCACTGAATATAATAGGGGAATTAGCATACGCTTTACCACAGCGGCCCTTCCATCCGGGCCGCTATCAATCCGCCTCTCGCACGACCACTGCACATCTGGTCCGCTCACTTAAGTGTACATTATTAAATAATTATTCTGATAAATCAAAATAACAAATCGTATATTTAAGCTCGGGGTGCTCGCCGCGTTAAAAATAATTCCTTTTAATTATACTTTATTACAGACTTTATTGCCGTCTTTGCTTTAATATATTTTAGACGCATTTATGTTATAATCGAAATCTTCTTCAAACCAATATTACCTATTGTTTTCAATTACTTTAATTAACTTATTCTATCTTTAAAAAAAGAAAAAAAAAATACACTTCCTATTTTTAATATTGAATCTTATATTTAGTTTAATAATGAAATGATAATGGTTGAAGTTTTAAACTTACAAAGAATTCTAATATATTCATATGATTAATTAAGTTATCACTTAGCATATATATAAATTTTATATTTGGTTCTCTTTAATCACTTAATGCAACATAATTATTTGTTCCGATTAATTTCAACTTTCCTACCTTTGAAATATAAAAATATTGTATACTACTACAATATCTTTATTCAAAGTTATTTGTTTTACATACATTTACAATATATTATGGTATATTGGCTTCTTTCTTGCTTGCTTGAACAGGCTATCGACCTATGGTCTTTCCGCCAATGGGTTACTATTCTTGGTTTAATATGAATGCATAGAGGATATGTAGGACAAGAGGGTGATTGATGGATTTTTGAATTTTGGGAAGATGTTGGGATCTTTAGGGATGCATATTTTTATAAGTAAGTTAAAATTATTATTATTGCACGCGAATCTTTCGGTAAGGATCTGGATTCGTTTGCTAATGGGGGAAATTTTGGTTATCTGATAGAGTCGTTCGTTTGAGGGATTGTGTAGGGGATTTTGCGGGTGTCGGAGTTTTGTTAGGATGCGTAAGCAAGTTCTTTCCGCCACTTCGATGTTTTTAAGGGAAATATTGTACATAATCATGTTTTTATTTAATGTTTTTATTTAAAGAAATAATACAAATTTCTCCTTCAAATTCACGAAAAAAGCAATTGAATAAAAATACTAATACAAAAAGGATTTATTCACTTGGTCACAAATAAATTAAATAAAAAGAATTTGAAAATAACTAAGCAATAAATTATTTCCTCTTTAGCTACTGTGACATTTTGTCTTATGTTACATAAGTAATTTAAACAAATGCTCAATAAGTGACATTTGCTGTTGCATAACAATAACATTACTGTATAATGCAACATTTTTTTAATCGAAAATAGTTAATGCAAAAACAAAACAAAAATATATGTAATCTGTAGACACTTGTTTCGGGATTTCATCCCTCATGATGTAAAATTAAAATAATTTTTAACACTTTTTACAAAATTAAACAAACGAATTTCTGGCTCAATATACTGTCGTTATTGGTAATAAAAGCAATAAGATTTACAACAATAGATATTTATTTATTTTTTGTATTAGTTATACTTACTATCCTTCATTATGTAAAAAGGTGAATTCTGTAAATATTCTGTGCCTTATATAATTGCAAAGTTGATATTTAACTTAAATAAAAACATGAATATTTGTTCATTACTCAATTTCAAATAATCTTCTTTCAATTCAGGAAATAATGATAGTAAATATTCACTTCATAAGCTAAATGTTTTTTTTTTATAAAAAAAAGAAATAATGGGGGTAGAAAGACCTCTGGTCGATAGTTCACGTGAGTAAATATTTGTATTGTAAAATATGTGTTGTCTGAATAAAGGTATTTGTATATACTTGCGGGACTTCTTATTCAGGATGAAAATTAGAAGAGAAAATTTTATGGATACGGAATAAAGATCGGTAGAATATAATAATAAATAATATATATATATATATATATATATATATATAAATTTATTAAATAACGAATGTTAGAGTGCTCGATTTAACAGTATTTATAAAATATTTTATATATTATGCATACATTTTTAAATAGAAAATCCATACAAAGTTCCTCGCGAACATAAAATTCCCAATACTTGAACATTCCGCATGCGGAACGCATTAAAACAAAATAAATTCAACTCATGCATACGAAGGACTCCGATCAATTGTCCTTTGCGTTCGCGTACGCAATTTTTATTGCGTCCAGCGAACGTCCAGCACGACCACATTAGATCCGAATCTCAAAGGGAAAAATGAACACAGGCCGTGTACAACATAAAACAGTACAAATGCTAATGCGGTAATTATTTTAATTGGTGTTTGTATTAACAAGCGTACAATTTGCATTTATGCATAATTCATTAAATTTTATTAATACAAAATAATGGCGAAATCGCCTACACTATATCACTCTTCTGTGGGGTTTTTCATTATATCCGGATTCGTTTTACGAGCGGGCGCCACGAACAATGGGCCAATTTTACATTAAAATTCGCTAATTACGACTCTTGCCGCACGTAATTACTGTTACCGTTGAAACATTGGTCATTTCACTGCTCCGATATTTATTTGTATATACATTAATTTTCACAATTACTCTCGTAATAAATACAAAAAAATATGCAAATAATATACGAAAATTAAAAAAAAATACTTTGTAGTTCTTGTTTATTTTTGTTTCGCGTAAATTGTTTTGTTTTGTAACCTCGACACCCAATACGGGTAAAAGAGGATAAGATTAAGAAAGAAAGTAAATTGTTTTGTTAAAATTCAGATGCGATCTAATGTTTGTAGATTGCAAATGGGATTTTATTAGTGCCGAAATTTCATTAAAAACTATTACTAGTTTGTATATTTTTAATTTATTTAATTATAGAAGAAAAATAATATAAAAACAAAATTAAATTCAATTAAAAAAACGCATATTAAATGAAGGAATAATGAATGTTCATTTCTCTTTATTCATTATCACAGCAATTTATTCAAAAGATATCACGGCAATCATTGTGTTTTTCCTTGAAGAAGGGTTCGAAGGGAAAGGGTTTGGGGGAGAGATGTTATTTTACGGGCGGACATAATTAGGGCATATCATCCTTTATCCCCGGAGCATCATTGTCGGAATTATTAAACGAGTTTTAAAAGGGTTGAAGGGTTAAATCTGGCACGGCTTTTCATTATCCCCTCGCTTTTGCTAATGCTAATAGATTCATTGCGTCTCGCCCCTTTTATTATTTCAAATGTACATCCGCTTATCATATAATAACATTTTTATTCATCTCATCCTTTTTTTTTTTCTTTCGTGTTTGATGGAATCTAAAAAAAGGGGGTTTATTAAAAAGATAAAAAATGAAAATTAATTAAATTAATTAAAAATAATAAAGTGAGAATAATTAAATAATTTTGGATTCGCCAAATCTGAAGTAAAAAATCAACTGATTAAATAAAACGAATTTGAAAATA
The DNA here is from genome assembly GCA_963082785.1 of Philonthus spinipes. NCBI lineage: Eukaryota > Metazoa > Arthropoda > Insecta > Coleoptera > Staphylinidae > Philonthus > Philonthus spinipes. Next base: position 26,608,807 of record OY720304.1, read on the forward strand.
ATTAATTAATAAATTGAGGAAATACTTTTTTAATATTTTTTTTAATAATTTTATTACGGAATCACCTTTTTACAAAAACAATACAATATATAAATATATGTGTTACAATTAATCAATGTATATGCAAGTACAAAACAAATATTTTTTTATTAATTATTAAGTCACAGTAACTAAAAATTCAAATTTTTAGTTACTGTGACTTTTGACTTACTTGCACTTTAAATAAATGTTCAATAATGGATATTTGCTGTTGCATAACAATAACATACTGTATAATTCAACAATTTTTGAATGGAATTGAAAAATTGTTAGTTAAATTAATTAATTATTAAATAACTGTGACCAAGAGAATGATACTCTTTTCTATTTATAATTATTTTCAATTTCTTTTTATTAAATTTATCTTGAAAGTGGGCACATAATCCGAAACTAGTCGAAAATTTCAAGTTGTTTAGTTTAATCTGTGTTTTCATTTATTATATTAGTAAACAAAAAAAAATAACTGTGCTCAAGTTAATAAATCCTTTATTTTTAATTTTTTACATCAAATTTTTGCATATCCAACATTTTTTACTAATATATTTTCATTTGTGATAATTTATGTAAAAATGTTAATAAAAATAATAGGTCTACTCAATTTCTATTACGATTATTTCATTCCTTTATGTTAAAATAGCCATGTACACTCTTTCTTCCTTTTTTCAGACTCCACATTTGGCCTTCCGAGTGCTGGATGTTCGAGATTAAGTCTTGTCGCGGAGCTCCGGGTTTGTAATTTGCGGATCAGAATTGATCATTGCCTCTATTTGGACGAATCAACGTTCGAAACGAGAAATATTTTTCTTCTTCTGAAAGACATTTCCCCATTATCCGATACACTAAACACGCGGGCTGGCTTTGTACATGCTAATATTATAGATGTGATAAAAAAGAGGGAATTTAATGATTGTATTTATAATACTATTTAAAATCGGAATAATGAAAGACAAAATTGGCAGATATAGCTTTTCTTTGTGAAATAAAAAAAGTTTCGGTTTCTCAGACCTTATGGAGCTATGCCATTTATCAAGATAAAAGTTAGGTTATTAGAAACCTAACTTTTTTTATTTGTGTATAAAGGGTTTCTAATTATATAGTTTCAAATTATATAAAACATAATATCAAAAAATGTAAGAATTATAAACTATTTATATATATATATTCTATGACCCTTTCTACCCATATGGGTGTAGGGTTATACCAAAAAAAAAAGTGTAACATAATTCAAACCTAATTAAATTAACGTTTTACCCTTTCTTCCTTTTCCCTTTTTTTTCCTCTATTTTCCAAGATCCGCCCGCCGCCATTCGCCGGCCGCCGGGGATTTTCCTATTAAGTTATTAAAAGCGAGCCATTTGCAAATTGCCGTGGAAAAATGTAGTGTGTCTGAGTTTTTTAATAAAACTAATGGCCGCTGCCGGGCCGCAGCCCGTGTATCAATCGGTGCGTAACAGACTGAAGGCTTGAAAAATTTGTATACCGAAATCCGAAACCCCCTTTCGCATTTAAAACAGCACACCGTGAGTAATTAATTGACGGACATCGGATACCTTGTAATCGGCATGAATGTCCTCCGCGGATACGCTCCTCTCCTCTCATGCGGGGACCATTTTTTTCACTTTATCTCCGTTTTAAACACAAAGAATTTTAATTAAATGCGCCGTAAAGAATTTTATATGCCGGACTTAAAATTTAATACTTTATTGGACATGCGTACGCAAGGTGCGGAGAAAAGTGTAATAAATTAATTTTGAAAGGCATAAAAGAATATGTTGTGCAAAAATAAATGGGAATAAAGCAATAACATTTATTACCTAAAAACAGAAATTTTCAGTTATGCGTCTTATTTTGCGCATATTGCTATACATAAAACACAAAAAATATTTTTTTTGCTTAGACTCACACATGGGTATGACACATTATAATTCCCCTGTGTTCTGTCCCACAATATTCGGTATATTCCTGGGAAAGAATTTGCTCGAGAACTCACCTCGAGTAATCGGCTCAAGAATTATGATTGACCATCTGATCAAAAACTCTGCTCGACTTTCTCCATTACTCCATACTTAGTCCGTTTATGATAGATTCCGCTAATTATTTTTTAAGTAAGTCACTTAATTTAATTACAGTTAATTTTTCTATCAAAAGCTCGAGGAATCAAAGAAAATGTATATTAAAACTGGCGAAGTCCTCGAGAAAGTTTTCGAATATTTCATAAGGGAGCAGCGTATTACACCCATAATTACTTAAAAGTGGCTATATTTTGGTCTAAATTATTTTACTTGAAGCATTTTGTTAATTTCGAAAATTTCATGACTTGTTCGATGACTTTTAATAGAACGGGAAGTATGCTGATAGGTCTGAGATCAAGCATAGAGATAAACTGATTGCTCTAAATATCAGTTAAAAATGTGGGTAATGTATGGACAACACAAGTGCTGACCTATACTCCAACATGTTCTACAATCCACAAAGTCCTATTACAGAATAGAAGTGCTGCAAATTAGGTGGGTGTTCTCCAAAAAAAAAAAAAAAACTGATGGGACCTACACGGAAATAAAGGAACTACTGAAAGTCCACTTTCCTGCCTCAACTATCATATCAAAGGAGGCTAAACAAACCAATCAAGGACATAGGCAAAAAACGACCGACAGGATTGGAGAAGCTAAAGAAGTAACCAGACCAAATAGAGTCTGATGAGCAATAAGCAGATTCCACTGGGAATAAACCCAATTCTGCTCCAGGATGGCATAGAGGAATTAGTGCCGCATCTATCAAACGCCTTCACAGCATGCTTGGCATGGGAATACATACAAACGGCATGGCAAAGAGTAAGGGTAATTTGCCTGACTTAAGTCCAATTTTACAATCCGCATATAAGGTGTATGATTCTCTATGATTCTCTCCATTTGATTATCAATAAGACAGTGTTGCTAACCGAATAAAAAATTAAGAGTAACGTTATTTAAGATTTGTAAAATTGGGTCTTAGATAGACAGGATAATAGACCTAACTCCAAAGCCATACAGACCAATCATTCATTCTTATTAAAAACAGCGGAGAGACTGGTACGGGATGAGGTGCTGGGGAAAGAACCCCTAAGCAACCATCAATACGCGTACCAACCCGGCAAGCCTATGAAATCGGCGTTGGGTGACCTAAACAGGCTAATTTCAAGGATTCAACAATGTCATAACGGAATTCTTAATAGAGGTCAAGCCTTCCTTCTTAAAGGACCAACGCCAAATCTAACAACAGAGCTTCTTAAATAAGACGGGAAAATGGTAGTAGATCTACTGACGGGATACTGTAGGCTAAACAAGCATAAGTAAGTTCAAATTAGGCCCATTAGAAGATGAGGTCTGTAGAGGAAGACCCCCTACACATACTGTGCCAGTGTAAGGCCCTATCAAGAATTAGATACCTACAGGTAGGAGATACAAAACCTCGCCCAGAAAGGTACACCCAAAGCTCACTCTCAGGGCTAATCAAGTAGGCGAAGCTAGAGCTGAGAAATATGGGATCCATAATAGATCTGAAAAGGACGTAATGGTACAGGCCACCCAATCAATACCTACCTATCTATGGACATATACATGGATAGACTATCCGAACCAATGGCGTTAAATGTGATCTCATAGAGTATTTGAGGCTTACTGAAAACAAATTGTTCTTTGTTACCATGGCATTATTGTAAAATATAGGTAAATCATGAGCAGCTACTGATTTTATTGAATTAATAAGTTATATTGGTGGTATATCTCTTTACAGGGCGTTCCAGCGAAACCGGACACTAAAAGTACATGGACAAATAATTGATAAAATACAACACCCTGTATATAAAAATATATCGATTGGCTAACACTCAATCATTGGTTTCAGTTTTATTTGTCTCAAATTTTTTTTCACTGCATTAAAATATCACTTTAAATAACGGAAATATAAATCAAAAATGAAAATTGCATTTTCAGTTTTGTTTTCATTTTTTCTTGAAAACAAAGATACTTAGCCTAGTTTTCTTAATGGCTTATTAATCAGCATGCAATTTAAAAAAAAAAATCAATTTTAGTCATAGAGGGTATATTTCTCTTTCTACCTCTTATAATAAGAGATTTACAAGGTGAGGCACGAATTTAAAACACCCTGTATATTACTAAATTTATAAATTAAATTAAAAGAATTTTAAAATAATTAATTAATAAATTATTTTCCCTTTAGCTACTGTGACTGTTTTCTATTATTACTAAATATATGTTTAGTTTTATTAATTTCATTAGGAATGTTGGTTATTTTTAAAACTAATGGTATTGTCTAAATTGAAGCGTAATTATAATCAATTTTAGATGAATTGTCATCAGCATAAATATTTTTTTTTCTTTAGACTGATGGAATGACATAAAGGATATAGTATAGTAAATTTTGTTTTTAAAGAGAGTATTTTAATATGTGCAAACAAATTGTTAATTGCGCCCGTGTTCCCGATATTGACACGGAATAGATTAAGCACGTGAGGATGGACGGACTAGATGGATGATCGAGTGCACGATCGTCGAACGGCGCGTCGAGGCAGGCATAACATAAGGGCGTCCTGTAATTCCGAGTAAGGGAATTCCATCATGCGAACTATTATAAAATTCATATTGGCCGTCCGCTTTTTTGTCGTTTTATTCCTCATACGAGACACGTCAGTGCATGGAAACTCATGAGAATATTAAAAGCGCACGTTTTATACTAAATCATTATTCCGCATTTGTTTCCCTCCCGCGGCCGTAAATTTCGCTCCTTTATGCGAAAAGAAAATTATTAACAGCGCAAAGGGAAATGTCTTTATTTTGTTCAGAAATATTTTTTATGAATTTTAAAGTCAGGCGAAAAAGATCAAAGATGTACCCCTTCCAACAAAATTCATGAAAAAAATCATTTTGTGCTACAAAAGGCTGAAACCCTCTAGAGAGATAGACTAAAGTCTACTGAACTCAAATATGTGCGCCAAAAGTCTTTATTTCGTTCAGAAATATTTTTTATGAATTTTTAAAGTCAGGCGAAAAAGATCAAATATGTACCCCTTCCAACAAAATTCATTAAAAATTCATTTTGTGCAACAAAGGGCTGAAACCCTCTAGAGAGATAGATTAAAGTCTACTGAACTCAAATATGTGCGCCAAAAGTCTTTATTTCGTTCAGAAATATTTTTTATGAATTTTTAAAGTCAGGCGAAAAAGATCAAATATGTACCCCTTCGAACAAAATTCATTAAAAATTCATTTTGTGCAACAAAGGGCTGAAACCCTCTAGAGAGATAGACTAAAGTCTACTGAACTCAAATATGTGCGCCAAAAGTCCTTATTTCGTTCAGAAATATTTTTTATGAATTTTTAAAGTCAGGCGAAAAAGATCAAAGATGTACCCCTTCCAACAAAATTCATCAAAAATTCATTTTGTGCTACAAAGGGCTGAAACCCTCTACAGAGATAGACTAAAGTCTACTGAACTCAAATATGTGCGCCAAAAGTCTTTATTTCGTTCAGAAATATTTTTTATGAATTTTTAAAGTCAGGCGAGAAAGATAAAATATGTACCCCTTCCAACAAAATTCATTAAAAATTTATTTTGTGCTACAAAGGGCTGAAACCCTCTAGAGAGATAGACTAAAGTCTACTGAACTCAAATATGTGCGCCAAAAGTCTTTATTTCGTTCAGAAATATTTTTTATGAATTTTTAAAGTCAGGCGAGAAAGATAAAATATGTACCCCTTCCAACAAAATTCATTAAAAATTCATTTTGTGCTACAAAGGGCTGAAACCCTCTAGAGAGATAGACTAAAGTCTACTGAACTCAAATATGTGCGCCAAAAGTCTTTATTTCGTTCAGAAATATTTTTTATGAATTTTTAAAGTCAGGCGAGAAAGATAAAATATGTACCCCTTCCAACAAAATTCATTAAAAATTCATTTTGTGCTACAAAGGGCTGAAACCCTCTAGAGAGATAGACTAAAGTCTACTGAACTCAAATATGTGCGCCAAAAGTCTTTATTTCGTTCAGAAATATTTTTTATGAATTTTTAAAGTCAGGCGAGAAAGATAAAATATGTACCCCTTCCAACAAAATTCATTAAAAATTCATTTTGTGCTACAAAGGGCTGAAACCCTCTAGAGAGATAGACTAAAGTCTACTGAACTCAAATATGTGCGCCAAAAGTCTTTATTTCGTTCAGAAATATTTTTTATGAATTTTTAAAGTCAGGCGAGAAAGATAAAATATGTACCCCTTCCAACAAAATTCATTAAAAATTCATTTTGTGCTACAAAGGGCTGAAACCCTCTAGAGAGATAGACTAAAGTCTACTGAACTCAAATATGTGCGCCAAAAGTCTTTATTTCGTTCAGAAATATTTTTTATGAATTTTTAAAGTCAGGCGAAAAAGATCAAATATGTACCCCTTCCAACAAAATTCATCTAAAATTCATTTTGTGCTACAAAGAGCTGAAACCTTCCAGAGAGATAGATTAAAGTCTACTGAACATCTTGTTCAAACAAGCATTTTAAAGGATTCAACCGCTTCTTCGGGAGATGAAAATCGTTGTCCACGCAGTTTATCATTTAATTACTTTTAACAAGAAGTCATTGGATGAAATATTGGAACTATAATTTTTTGAGCGTCTGTCATCAAATATGGAAATGTTTCTACAAAATCTTATGTATACTAGTCAACTAATGCTTAAACATCTTTCTTGATATGTCACGTGACGATCTTCTTCAATTAGTTTTCGCACAGCGTCAATATTTTCCGGCACAACAACCAATTTTGGACGACCTTCTTTAACTTCGTCCGTGAGCGAACTACGCGAAAACCAACGATATACAGTGGTTGTAGTTGGCGCTTCATTGCCAAAAGTTGAATTTAGTTGATAGATGCATTGTTCTTGAGTTATACCACGTCGAAAGTCATAATATTTTTTTTAAATATTATTTGTTTTTTTTTTTATTTGTCAATTTTATATAAACGACTATTGATAAAGAACACATTGTGCTCGAAATGTACATTTAGTGTTAAAAACAAGTAGACATGTGGCTTATGCGTTTAGTATATATAATACATAAGCGAAGAAAGGAATAAAATTGTATATAATATATCATAGCTCGAAAATGTTCACGAGTTAATTCCATATTTGGCCGTGGTGAAATTTTCAACATACTATAAACAACACAAATTGTGTTCCCATGTAAAACGTTACCTCAAAAATGTCAAACTTTACGATGGCAATGTCAGATTTCACCTAGCATTATTAGTGTTGCCAAATCTCGATACTTAAATAGCAGCCCTCGTATAAATTATTGAAGCAAACCGAGTGTTTTAATTTTAATTAAATATCCCGCATCATATATGAAATGCTATTTGGTTACACTTTACATTTTTTCGTAATCGAGTCCTACTTTTATTTTTTTTTTTATTTTTGCTATTTTTGATTGATAAAAAAAATTTCGTAATAAAAATTAGTGATTTTCATTTTTTCGTAATCAAGTCCTACTTTTATTCTTTTTATTTTTGCTATATTTGATTGATACAAAAATTTCGTAATAAAAATTAGTGATGAAATGTTTATAAAGAAATATTAAACAATTTCATTGATGGTAAGAGAAGTAATAATCTGAGTGTGATATTTTTGAGCACGCGCCCCTCACATCCAATTAAAACGGCCGGATTTTAATAGCCCACCAGAGGACCATGAAACGAGCCTCCTCGGTACCCTCCGAAACGTGAAGATAAAATTTGTAGTTCGCCCATTTCCATATATAACACTTAAAATTTCCATCTCTCGGACGTGTTTAATTGCTGGAGTAAATTATAGACAGTTAAACACTTAAGCAAATTGCATATAAATTATCCGATTATCATCAGAAACCCACATCCCAGGCGCATTTTGACAAATTACTCGCGTTTAAATCCCAATTCCCAATTACCGAAACTTGATGAATAATTTATACGCGCCGAAACGAATAATTAAAATAATTTCAGCCGGCGAAGACAATTTGAAAGTCCTCGAAAGCTTCGCGGTGCTTGAGAGCCGGTGACACCGTAATTATTGTCGTAATTTCTTTTCCTCTCTCGTGTTTTTTTTTTTTTATGGGGGAGGAAGTCTGTTGCGTTTCGGTCGGGGCTGGAAAAAAATTAACGTCCCCACTTTGTTGCCACTTGTCGTTAATTGCGAATCCGGCCTGATTAATTTTTAATTCGAGACGTGATGACCGGCTGTGCTCTGCTGTGTGGTGCACAACTGTTCTAATTCCGTGCCCCCGAGAGATAATTGCCCTCTTCTGGATGGCTTGGGAAATTGTTCCATTAAATTTCACCTGATGCACGCTAAAAAAATACCACGAAATTTTAATAACCTGAGGGGCTCCACCTTATATTTTATAAATTTTTATATATATTTTTTAATCAGCATACTGTGCTACCTTAGAGATTCTATTTTTAATACAAAAATCATTAACGGTTTGTTTTTTGTAAAGAATAATATATGGCAGCTTGATTTAAAAGTTATATTTATATTTAAATCGTGAATTAGAATGCATATGTTGATTTAAATAATATTACGTCCACCCAAATACTAAAAACAACATATGCATTCTAATTCACGATTTAGATATAAATATAACTTTTAAATCAAGCTGCCATATATTATTCTTGGACGTAATATTATTTTAGTAAACAATGTTTTATTAATTACGAATTTAAACTCAAAATAGTTTTATTTATTAAATCAATTTCATTGTAGTTAATACTGGCACACAAAAAAGTTGGATGTATCGTATAATAAATGTTTTATTGGCTATTGATATAACATACACAAAAATTATATCTGATTTATGAGTATCGGGTGGGAGAGACGAGTATTAAAATTTCAGCGAATAGATTGATTTATAAATTTCGTTGGCGCTTGGAGATATACAGTTTATGTGTTGAGCTATATTTTAAACTGACTGGGGGTTTTATTTATGCCGGGGGACATAAATTACCCGATTTTTATTTTATAAATTAGATATCATTATAAATTAGGATGTAGAATCGCATACATCATGTTTTATATTGAAAATGTTAGGATAACAATGAAAAGTTAGTTTAAATATTTACGTTATTATTTTCACAAAATAAATATAGTAATGAAACAAAAAAAAAACGTTAGCTTGCTACTGTCAAACATGAATTATCATGTTATAGGATCAGTTTTAAACAGAATTTAAAAATTGTAAACAAATCGACTAATTAAAGTTAATAAAATTAATCTGCGTTTTTAATTAATGATTTATTCATATTTATTATTTATAAATTCCTATGTATATCCTTTTCTTTCAACATGGTTAATTATTATATGATGTGAAATATCTTTGCAAAAAAATCCAACAAGTCCCAAGTTTTGTGAATCCGCTTAAAAATCACATTTTTTAAGCTGTGAATTAGTATAACTAATTTAATCCAAACTAATTAAGCTTCTTTATTGCAATTTTTGCGGATTTTGACTTTGAATCTGAAGTGATATTAACGTATTTTGGCACTACTTTCCTCCTTGAACATTCATTATTGTATAACTGCGTCTATTTTATTTTTGTTTGTTATTATTTTGTTTATCTAATACATACCAATTTTGTGTTACTCTTAAACTGATGTTACCCTTTTATTGGATGTACTGTATCTGTTGGGTAATAAATAAATAAATTATTGAATCATATATTTTGCGATAACAGAAAGAGGAAAATGTTATCGCAAAATACATGATTCAATAATGAATGTTTAATGAGAAAAGTAGTGCCAAAATACGTTAAAATCACGTCAGATTCAAAGCCGAAACCCGTAAAATAAGTCCTTATTACAAAATATTGAAATTTTAACGAACACTTTTAATGTCAATAACATGAAGATTCAAGAATTTTAAAAAAACAATCATGTTTTACAGAGAAAAAAAAAAAACGGTAATAGTATTATGTGATTAAAAATCAATATATTATTATTATAAGTGAAAATAAAATTTCCATAAAACGTATTAAGAATGTAAAAAGTGGACAAGAACGTAGAAACTTAAAAACCGATAAGATCATTAACTGTACGGCCCGAAAGAAGAAGAATAAGAAGAGCGTCGAAGGCCGTGGCTATAATTAACATAAAATTTGGTATAATTTTATTAAATCCCATTATGCGGCGGGGCGATTATTTTTTGGCCGATTAAAAAATATGAAATGATGGTGGTGGCGTTTTCTTCCTTTTTATTTTATTTTTTTTTTTGTGTACGACGTACCTTTCGGACTTTGTCTAGAGGAGAGTGAAGAGAGGATCAGACGGTCTGTTTAGTGAGACGCCACAAAATGAGATAATTACACCGTGGCCATTTAATTGCGGCCAAAATTAGTCGGTAATAACGGGTACTTTGGTCGGGCCTTTGGAGGGCACCACTAAAGGCGACTTCAACTCGCGCCAAAGAACAGGTACTACTCTCTTTCGGAATTCTCGAGATTAGAGCGAGAGAGAGGGAGAGAGGTCGAGATCGAGGCGGCAATTAGCCCGCCTGCAATTATTCCCTCCTTAAAATCCTCAAATTAGTTTTGAATACAAAGTAAACTTTCCGGGGAAGAGGCTCTGATTATATCCGGGGGTATTAGTTTGTGCTAGGCCGCTGTCTATAAAAACGCCCTCAGGGTAAAGCAGTCTTTCCGAATACCATAAATTCTAATTGTTGGTTTTGCTAATTACAGTACATTGCGTCTGTGGAGTATTTTTTTTTTTAATTTTATTTCATAGACATTTCGGCTTAACACTAATTGAAGAACAAGGCAGATATACAAAAAATTAAAATTAATGACAAAGAATATATACAAAAAAAAATTATCGTTAATTTGATGTATGCTTATTTGTGAGCTACGTATGTGTGTGAATGTCTCTAAATGCCTTCATTAATTTATTCATATCATTCATTACAACTACATTTGCACTTTAAATCAATTCAAATATCATATCATACATTACATTTTATTTTTATTACATTTATTACAAAAAAAAGCAGTCTTCAAAACCATGTCAAGAAATATTTCTTGACATAAAAGAGGCAAATTCAAAAATTGAAATCGGAGGAAGGTGCTTCTTCTGTAGAAGTAAGCATAAACTATGGAAAAACCGAACAAAAAAAGACACAAGTGATACAAATTAAATTCTATTAAATTGAATAAAATTAATTTAAAAATAAATAATAAATTTATTAAATAAAAATGAATAATTAATAAATCATTTCCACATTTAGCTCTGTGGAGCTATTTATAAATCATTTTCAAATCATTTTTATTTAATATATTTAAATAACTGTGACCAAGTGAATGAATACTCTTTTCAATTTGAATTAATAAATTATTCCCTCTTTAGTTCCTGTGACATTTTGACTTATATTACATTAGTCAAAACGTTATAGTAGCTAAAAAGGTAATATTTTTTTATAAGTATGAGTAGTGCTCGCCTCCTCCTTTCTCATCCGGGCTTCGGACCAGCAATAGCAGAATTTCAGGACGAAGTCAAGGAAAACCCTGATGGAAGTCCATAGCGATTCTGACTTGCAAATTGATCGTCGGAACTGGGCAGAGGAATGAAAGATTAATCAAATCATCTTGTAGATGGTACCCACCGAAGTTTCCCTCAGAATAACTGGAACAAGGTATGAGCTTGTCTAATCTGGTAAGCGATTGATTAGAGGCACTGGTGTCGAAACGACCTCGATTTATTCTGAAACTTTAAATAGGTGAGATCTCCGGCTTGCTCGAACGATGAAGCAACTCGACACTCTCTACATTGTAAAATAATACAAACAAAAAAACTTGATCTCCTACAGAAGCACGATTTGAGGAAAAGTATAACAACGTGATACTTGTTTGCTTATATGAAACTGCTGCACCACGCCAACTATATTAAGGTGTCCACCTTATTAAACCTCTAACCACTTGATCTGGTAGTCAAGGTGCTGGTCCCAAGCCTGGATACGAAAAAAAAGAGAGAGAAGACTTGGGGCATAGTCAAGTCTTCTCTCTCTCTTTTTCTCTTCCAGGCTTGGGACCAGCAATGGCGGAGTTTCAGGATGAAGTCAAGGAAAACCTTGATGGAGATCCGTAGCAATTATAACGTGTCGGAACTGTATATAGGGGCGAAAGACAAATCGAACCATCTTGTAGCTGGATTCCTCCGAAGTTTCCCTCAAGATAGCTGGCACTTGGGATGAGCAAGTCTAATCCGGTAAAGCGAATTATTAGAGGCATTGGTGTCGAAACGACTTCAACCTATTCGCAAACTTTAAATGGTTGACTTGTTCAAACGACGAAGCGATGAGACACTCTCTACTTTGCAAGACATGTTAAAAAAATAGATCAACTACGGAAACACGATTTGAAGAAAAGTAGAACAACATGGTGCACAGGATACTCTATCAATAATGCAGCAACTAGTTTACTTATGTGCAACGGGTTCACCAAGCCAACTGTATTGTCGGAAACCTTATTAAAGCTCTGGTCACTTGATCTGGTAGTCACGGTAGAGGAAAACTATGCCCAAAGTCTTCCCTCTTCCTTGATCATCGACTCCGTACGTATGAGGCATGCAAGGCAGACATTCCAAAAATTGATCATGTGTTAATCAAACTTACTACAAATGGATTTTAACCATATTACTGTAAGCTACGGCTACGCAATTAATTATAAAAAGAAAATATATAAGGAAAAATCTTGATCTGGTGTGCAGATTGAATCAAACAGAAAAAAGAGCTGTAGCAGGTATTAATAGCGTATCCCCAAAATTTAATATCAATATTCTTTTGGGGAAAATGGTTAACGCACAGCAGAATATACTATTTACAATGAACTAATGTATACAGGAAAACCGACTGAGGCCAAAAATAGAATCGAAATAATCACCGATAACCAAGCCATTTTGAGAGCTCTTAAGGGTGTGGTTTAGAAGAAAGAGATAGCTATACAAATGTGGGCAATCACTAATTTGAGTTAGATTGTTGTTGTGATCAATGAACAATATTATATTATACATTAAAATAATCTCAAAATAAGCAGGAATTTCATCAGATAAATTAAAAATTATTTTAATGTTTAGTTTCTGTGAAAAATAATTATGAAAATCAATGAAAATTTATCAAATTTATAGCAAATTTTAAATTACATTTTTGCTAATAAAAACTTGTGCAATGAAAATTTAAAGGATTTCACTAAATTCTGCATTCAAATAACTTAGCAGACATGACCTGCTAATTTCATTATATCTTACAATTTTCTTTTCTAACTTAAACTAGTAAATTGACGCAATACACGAAAATTAACGATTTATTTTTTATTTAGACTGATACTTTATACTTGGTAGATAAAAAATGTAAATACACATTCATATTATGAAATCCAAAAGAATAGCTCTATTTTCAAACGATTATTTCCATTTTACTATATAGCTATCTCTTTCCACTAAACCGCAACCTTAAGGACTATAGAATCAAGTCCAGGCTAGTCTGGAAATGACTCCAAAACATGTCGAAACTGTTAATTTACACCACGACACACAGAGGAAGAAGACAATGGAATAGCAATGACATTATCTGGATTATGTATACAATTCATCAAGGAACAATGTGCGTAATTTGAAATTGTGAACAATTTATATTTCAAGAAGGGTTTCTTAATAACTAAATGTGCCTTTATAATAGATGCTTGTATGTATTCCGATAATTTTTCACTTTTCCTGTTTTTTGCTAAAAAGGTATTTATTCAGAAAATTTTGGTACAACATATGAAAGGAACAAATTCATTTAAATTTCTGGTGATTATTTTCGAGGAAAACACACACAGGTCGTTTAGTATTTGTAAGTGTGCATTTTTTTAACTAAAAATTCTATATACAGGATGTCCTATGAACAAATGCTGATACAAAGTTACATTTTTTTTTAAATGGAACACCCTATATATTATTACATATTTAGAGAAAATTTTATATATATTATTTTGTTTTTAATGTTGCATTCCTATCTTCAACTGTTTACAAAATAACGGCATTATTCCATAATTCTATGCCAACCATTAAAAAAAATGAAGAAATACACATCAACCGTTGTAAGGGGGTGCAATTAAGTTTAAATGACAATTCAAAGTAATACATCATAAACAAAATGACAATATAAGATTGATAGCCATATTAAAAATGTCAAATGGCTGACTTAAAATCATTAAACAATTGATAATATTTTGTAAACAGTTAAAAATAGGTATAGAATAGTATACATGACAAGTATCTAGAATTCTCTGAGAAAACCAAATATCTAATAATATATATTGTGATCCATTTGAAAAAATAAAACTTTGTATCAGTGTTTGTTTGTAGTACATGCTGTATTTAAAATTTTTAGTGAAAAAGATGCGCAATTGAAAAGACTAATCAACTTGTCCGACCGTTTTTCTCAAAACTGTTCACGAGCAATTTAATTGAATTTGGTCCTGTCATTATGGACGCACTGTATATTAATCAAAATATTTTCCATTATTCCCTACAATGTTGCCCATGTTGGTTTAACAGCGACTCAATTATCGATTTATTTTCACACTTCTTCGACAAATCGCTAATAAAAATACATGCAAGCACCTAATAGAAAGGTTAAGATAAATTAGTCATTTTCTAAAACGAATAAATTTGAGCAGTTATGGATGTTTCGTATAGGAAAAAGCAATATGCATGTTGTTTTAAAAAGAAAATGGTTAGTATAACCTTGTAACGTCTGCAAAGTTAAGTATCGTGTGAAAATTAACGAGATCTGTAAACGAACCCAGTATATTTTTCATAATTGACGCAAACAAGCCGATTGAAACTGAATCATATAATCGTTACAACAAAGTACGTGGATGAAGTCCGGGGCCTCGCAATTATAATCAAATTAAAACGCTGGAGGTAATACCTCAAGCAAGCAAAGAACGAGAGAACGCGGGGATGGGGGGGAGGGGAGGGGAGAAATGTAAATAATTAAAAATAATGAAGCACCAGGGCGCGCACAAAAGGAGTAAAATATTCCGATTCAGATTCTGTCGTCTTTTATCGATTCGAACCCATTTGGACTCAAAACTAGCTTTTTCCTTATATCTACATACTGAAGTGCTATTCAAACAGCCGTGCGGGCCATCGGAGGATTGCAATGGGGCGCGCGTATGCCGCAGCGACTACTCCTCTGGACGGCTGTCTTCGTAAGATGCAGCTTTCAATTTAGCTAATGACGTTTCGTCGACTGTCACGAGCACACGTGGAATGCAGTGCGCGAATCGCGATTTAGTGAAATAAAGGTGTGCTGACTATTAAAATACGAGTACGTACGAATGCCCTAACAAGACCTGCTCTAAATACGAAAAGCGAATATACGTTTAATTATATATTTCACTTTATGCAACGCGAATTCAACTTTAATTGCAGAAAAGTTGTCAACCGGCCGTTTTATGTACGCGCGCGAACTAGCCGGGGCTTAATCAGCAATTTGTACTTATTTACTATTCCACGGCTCGCTTTGCTCGTTGCCTCTGCTTCACTTTGGCGACTCGCATAAATAATGCGGCGGACACATTTGAAGATAATTAAAAGATAGGCCCTTTTCGCATTTGCCGCACCGGCGCTGGCAAAAGTGCCGAGAGTTCGCCGAGCTTTCCAAGCCAGTCACTCATTGCGGGACGTGTCTGCGCAAATTGCAGGAAGTGTATTATTGAGCACGCGTTCGCAGCCGATCGCTTTTTATGAATACTTCTCCTCTGTGATGCTTTTTTTATATTTCAACCGTTTGACGCGTTGCTGCCTTCATTAAAAACTAATTAATTACGCCTTTTCAAGGCCCGCATGCTCATTCATTAGCGTCGTTCCGCTGTGGCGTGTACAAATCGAAATGTATTTATCAAATTTACTATACTTTTATTCAAATCGGCTTAATATAGATGTCAAAATTAAATCTACATGAATTTACATAATTTATTTGATTTATGTATTTTAAATCAAACTCAACATATTATATCAAATAATTTAATAAACAAACTCACCACCATAGTAAAACAAAACGGAAATGATTCATACATTTCAAATTATTTAAATTACAATAAAATTGAAAACAAGGAAAATTTCTGGCAATGATCAATAAAATTCCATCAATCCCTTTCCCCAACTCCAAAATTTACTTACAATGTAAGTTTTTGACAAACATCTATTGAAACAACTAGTGCTATACCTACGATTTCCCACTCGTAGAGTGCTTTTAGCAATGACCATTCATGTTTAAGAGAAACAGGCAAATATCCTACATCTATTTCTGAATGTCCCGTTCAACAGGAACTTGCTCAAGAAGAAGAGCGATACTTACTACGATTGATGCTCAACCCAAGAATGGCCAACACACTGTAATGCTGGGTTTTAGGTAAATGAATAATAATTCCAGTTTGACTACTCTCTGCTGCGTTTTATTTAATACTGGGTCTATTGTACATACATTTCCCGCTTATTAACTATTTTCGCAATGGTGTTGCTAAGTTAATTATAAGCATTCAGCATTTTGCGATTTATTCCAATCTGTTGTAATAGTCCATTGAACTATTAATTGCAAACTCATCAATACATATAACTCACTACAACACTTAACGTAGGCCGGATGAGAGTATAGAGAACATTAGACAATTTCAGTTTGTACAAGTACCTGTACAAGCTTTAAAACCTGCCGACTACGCTTCAAGACTTGAATTTAGTTGCTGGATATTGAGAAGTCAAAGGATTAGTCGGATAATATTGTTTAGTAATGAAGCCTCGTTCACCCGAAACGGCATCAATAACACGAGGAATTCACATTGTTGGGCACTTAAAAATCCACAACAAACTCGGGAATACCATTTTCAAGATAGATTTTCGGCGAATGTTTGGTGTGGCATTATTGATGATCGCCTCATTGATCCGTTCATAATTGAAGAACGTCTCACAGCCATTCGTTGTTTACGTTTCATTAAAAATGATCTTCAAGCATTACTGGATGGTGTTCCTCTTAATGCAACCTAACACTCGTTGTTTATGTTTCATTAAAATGATTTTCCAGCATTATTAGATGGTGTTCCTCTTAATGTAACCTAACACTATCAAACCACACTAATTGCAGTTTAACCATATTACACCTAACCCAACCCTATCAAACCACACCATTTGCAGTTTAACCATACTACACCTAACCTAATACTACCATACTAGACCTATCGGTAGACAACGAATGTGGATTCAGAACGACTTTGTTCGGCAAGCAACAGAATTTCTTAATTAAAATTATACAAACCGGTGGATCGAAAGAGGTTAAGCAGTTCCTTGGCCAGCAAGGTCACCAGACTTTAATCCCTTAGATTACTTTTTATGGGGAAGACTGAAAAATTTACTTTATGCAGAAAATATTGAAAACAGAGAACAACTAGTAGCTAGAATTATGGATACCGCAGAAACTATTCGTGCTGATCCTGAGATTCTTAGCAGAGCTTCCACTTCAATTCTAAGAAGACCTAGAAAGCAACTAGGTGAACATTTTGAGCAAATAATTTAATGACAGGGACAATTACATCGGATCAGACCTTGAAAGCAACTAGGTGGATATTTTGAGCAAATAATTTAATAACAGAAACAATCCTTCGAGTAGCAAGCTAAATTACACACATACAAATACAACTTATATGGATGAAGTATCTCGCGATCGATGGTCAATTGCTCAGATCCTAACAAATACACTTGTTGTTTCATTTGTATTTAAACTAATAATTCAGAACTCGTATGCATTTGTAAAGTAATCTAGTGAGTTTTTATGAGAGGAGGGAAAAGTAAAATCTATTGTTTTAAACAAAATTCTAACAATAACATTGAGATTACCTGTGGTGGCAGCCTTATGGTGTGGACTACGTTTTCTTGTAACGCAAATTTAGATTTAGCCTTTCCATCAATCAGAATGAGCTGCGCGGAGTACATTGGAATTTTGGAAGCTTATTTACAAACCTGAATTGATATTTCAGTAATTTAACGACTCAGTACATTCAAGAAGGCAAAGAAAAGCATGACTTACTGAAAATGACATTACTGTTTTAGACTGGTCAGCATATTCACCGGACATTCTCTTTTTAGAGTACTTAAAAAATATATCTACATAAGAAAAAAAAAGGGATAAATCCAGGCCCTAATGTAGCAACGCCCATGATTGTGAAGAGTATTATTAGGATGAATAATTTTTGTGAGTATTCTTAAGGAGGATTTTTCTACAACGTGGATATGGTAGAGAAAGGATGGTTTAATTTGAGTGAAAAGGAAACAAGGAGGACAGCATATTAATTTATAAATTTGGCGGTTTTAATGCTTATGCCTTCCTGCTTATAGGTAAGCGACCTGGAAGAGTGGGCCCTTACTTGGATTTTATTGATAAGCTGTGAGGGTTGAGGCAAAAGTTTCGGTCGAACAGCAAGCCTAGGTATTTATAAGTACGGGAGGGAAATATTCGGAGCTATTCTGAAAGGAACATTTTAAGTTTATCATGTACGTTTTATCATAACAGTCTAAGCAGTTTTTGAAATGATATATATTCATAGAATGTGAATTTAATTATGCCACACTTCAATCTCCCACAATCACTAATAACATATCTCAATCGATGCTATTTCGTACGGGAAATGTTAAGTTTAACATTATTAATTAAATTCAGATAAAGAGTTGAGATTCTGAAGGATTTATTTTGATCTGCCATTTGGAACACAAAGCTAGGACCTAATCAAAGAATTTTTGTAAGAATATTTGCGTTATCTGAAGGGAGGTGTCATGAATGATTAGGGCTGTGTCGTCGGCAAAAGACATAATTAGAAGGATTAAAATATGTGGGATCAGGGTGGTGGATATCATGGCAATACATATTATATCGTGGTGGGGATAAGGGAGAACCTTGAGGAACAACTTGTAAGATTGGAAAATCATGGGAGAGTGTTTGTATAAGAATGCTGGGTTGAATATCGAAACATATTGTTACGAAATCGGGTTTAATCAGACTCGGAAATAAGTATGACAATATCTTAATAAATTAAAGACGACGCAAGCGCCACCTTTTGCCTAATTTCAAATGGCATCGTCAACGATTTGGGTCTACAAGGTAGACGACCGAGAATCATTGGTCGCGTTCAGGGAATTTTTAGACATGTAGCGCTACAGCGCAAAGCGCTTGATGTTCCCTGAACACGCTTTCGATGTTAAGGACGTTCACGAAAATATGGCGGTTTTGTTTACAGCTGCACGGCTTGAAAATCGATCAAGCGGAAAAAATATATGCTTTACCGCTTGAAAAAGCGCTGCAGCGCCACACATAAAGCAGCGCTACAGTTCCCTGAACGCGACCATTGTTTTGTCCACTAAAAGAAGGGAAACTTGTCCTGTTTATGAAAACAAGGAAAACGAAACTCATATTTAATATGTTTAATATTCTATTCTATTTATTTATTTAGAGTACACTTAACACAATTATTTACAACACAATGTTACTATTTATTTACAACGAAATGTTGAGCACTCGGACGTTCGTGATAGACTGACTGCCTGCAGCGCCACTAGCGTGCGCTTATATAGCGTGCTTGTTTCTCGAACTTTCCGGAACTTTCGATGACGCCGCGTTTACCGCCGCGAGCTCTGTAGAACATTCTAGAGTGATCTTTCCAGTTTCTTTCGTTACAATATGAATTTCGCAAGGCACATTCCTGTTAATGACTGACTTAATTACAATTAAAGTCAATTAAAAACAATTAAATTTCAGTCAGAAAAGTAGTGGGATATAAAAAATTCATAACTTAATTTTAAGAAAAAAAAAATATTATAAAACGATCAAAAATTTTAATTAGATTATTAAACATTTCACATTTTACGGAAGTTTCTTTAAATAAAGCAGATTTAAAATGTAATTCAGTGTTAATTGAATCATTCCCCGTTTTAACGAGACCTCTAATTTTCCGGTCGACGTTAAGTAACCACTCAAAAATTAAAGTAATTACAAAACGTCAGACATTAACAATTCAAATTAATATTTTTTTTTCCTTCACTGACAATGTAATTCCGGGGATCCGGTGAATAATTAAAGCAATTACTGCGGATGTAGCGCAGCGGGATCGGGGGATCTTTTCAGGGGGGCGGCGGCGGAGGGAAGCGAGCCAGCGAGCGAGCAAGAGCGGCGGAGAAGGGGACTTAATTCTTAAAAAGGCTATTTGAAGTCGACGCTAAAATCAGCTTTGCGAGGAAAAACGAAAGCCGTGTTTATTTTTCATCACGAGGATTTTTAACCCCGTTGCAGTCGAACAGTGAAGTATTCGTTGATTCATCGCGCTGGAGGGTGGAGTTGGGGGAGTGGAGTGTCGGGGCGGTTCGCTGCAATATTTGATCCTCACCTAAAGTATATGTGTGTATTTTGGGTTCGATTATAGAAAATACACATGCCGGTGTGTAGCGAGAGCGGGAAGCGGGAAGGGAAAAGCGCACGGCGGATTTTCACGTCACTGAAAATATTTGTACCACGGGATCTCGTTTTCATAATGGAATATTATTTAATTGAATTCTGCATATATACCACAATTTGATTAACGTTAATGATTGTACATGTTTCATCAATCATTGCAAATGTGTCAACGATGAGCAAAATAATAATAATTATTACAATAATAATAATAAAATGTACCAACACATAATTACAAATATAGACTACGTACAACTAAAATTCAATTACCAATCACCTTAAATTTTCTACCTAAGAAACTTGTGTGTGAAACTTCGATAAGTGTACTAGATAACAGTTGAAAACGTTTATAACCATAGATAAAAACATTTTTTTTTAAATAAGGACATGGAACAATTGAACTGAACTGAAAAATAATTAATGTAAATTTGCTGACAAACCGTTGGTCTATTCAATCTCCCTAGAAAATATTGTGAATTGTTTTTTTGTGGAATTTAAATAGTGAATTTAGTTTTTATATAATAATAGAAAAATATATTTTTTAAATATATTATTTTTTAGGGAATGTATAAGTTATTTTGAATATTGATATAAAAAATTGTATACCTACAACACAGACAATATAAAACATAAAATAAAATGGGGGGTAGATTTAAACAATACCAATTTTTGCGAACGCTCGTGTGTAATAATGTGCACGGCTGGAAATATTGTTTCGTGTTGGCGGAATAAAAAAAATTGGAGGGGACCCGGGGATAATGATCAAGAGGAATTGCCGGTGACACCGCGTATGCCTGCCTGCCGTACCATCCGAACTACCAACCATATCGCCAGTATCAATTTTTGGTATATAGGATCTCGCATAACGACATCGATTGAGTCTATCGCCGTTCCCCGAAGGCTCTTTTCAATTTTCAATATTTCCCTACAAGCTCTTGATGTTTTATTCATTGCACTCAGCGCCATCTTGAGAGACTCAATCAGACAATCTCATTGGAATGCATGCATATACCGGCGCATCCGGCCACACGTTCTCCTCCGATGCCGAAGCTCTGTGATACGTTCCTCTTTCTCCTCTACATTTTTTTACATGAGATTTCTCTATTTTTCCTAAATTAACATTACTTTTGAAACAATTAAATAAAAATGATTTGAAAATAATTAATAAATTATTTCCACATTTATTTATTAATTATTTTCAAATCATTTTTATTAAATAACTGTGACCAAGTGAATAAATACTCAACAATTAACAAGTTCATTAAATTTATATCTGAAATTTACCCTAATAATCATCAATTTTTGAAGATCTAAATTATTTAGAATAATTTTAAATTATTGAATAAAATAAAATTTGGGCATAAATATATTTAAAAAGAAAGAACACAATCACATGTGTTGTATAAAAATATAACCTGTGGCTCTAGTTTCGCCTTAACACATTCGTTTTTTGTTCTCAAGTCCGGCGTATTTACGTAATGAATGACGAACATTAAACCTAATAAACAATAATTTCCTTTATTATTTTTCCCGACGGGGCAAACACACAAAGGTGATTCATAATTTTTTTTTGCGCGATATCAATCTACCACACGAAGCTGCGGCTTTTTATTGCCTCGGGCGAAATATTAAATACAAATAGGGGCCGTAACGACGCCTCTAATAACACCCTCATTACTAATCTTAATCTCCGATTTTTGTTGCGCAAACGAAAATTTTTGTTATACAAACAAAATCCTCCGCTATCCGAGGATCTGCGTTATTCGGACTGTTATTATGTTAATTTTACACCTAGAGAGATACGTTTGTTGAAGGCGAACGATCTTTATATTAATAGTGTGAGTGTTTTAATACGGAGTATTGTTCACTGTAAGGAAACACTTAAATTTTGTATGATAAAGATAATAATAATAATTTACTATTCTTTATTCTATATAAAAATAACAATGTAACGCAATGTACGAAAAACATTAACAAATATACAGAGTTAAAATGTTTAATTATAATAATCTGATTTATTGCCCTGGCAGACTTATACATAAATGCATTGTATATAAATGTTATTGTAATTTTTCCTCTGATAGAATCATTTAGTAATTATTTGTAGTAATGTGAGATGAAACATAAACCACCTCTTGATTTTTCTCAGCGAGTAAATAAATAAATAATAATTTAAAAAAGAGTTGTTTTTAAATATAAAAATATATATATATTAAAATATATTTATAATTGCATAATTTATACTCATTATACAACTATTTGTTATGCAACAGCAAATGTTCATTGTGTAGCTCAATATCTGGCGGGGTATTTACCCGGGAACTAGTTGTTTCAATGGATGTTTGTTCTTTTTAAAGTAAAAAAGTTAAGTTTTTATTGTGTCTAAATAATAATAATATTCATCGTCTACACAGGAAAACCAAAAATAGACAAGTTTGCTTTTGTTAATCTAATAAATAATCTAATAAATATGGTATTGTGTATTTGGTTTGAGTTACGTGAAGAGATGAATATAATTAAATAATTAAAACACTAACACTTTCTTCACTAAATATGTAGTTTATTTATGGTATTATTAGATTAACAAAAGCAAACTAATGCTTGGCTTATAAAATCAAGCTTTTTCTAACTTCACTGTTTTTTTTTTTGCTTTTTCCCGTATGACCTTTACAAAATTAAATTATAAACAGGTAAGTAGTAAATTGTGTAATAAAACAAAGCTTTAATTTACTCAATTAAATTGCGCTTCAAACTTTTATCACACGGTACACATTAAAGGCGCAATCATATTTGATCTATTCACGCTGAAAGATCACACAGTCAATTACCACTTAATACGGCATTTGCATAAATAACCAATAATCCCATTGAGCATTCTCGCAGCCGAAACCGCACATTCTGTCTGTGTCTGTCCGCCGGTAATTTCCGAATTTTGACATAACTGCCCATTAGTTGTAACAAATATAATCTCGCAGCGCAAATCACGCAATGATTTATGGCGGCGAGCGCCGTGATTTAATCGTAAACTTAATTTAATATAAAATATACGGAATGCATGCTCGATCGACTCCAATAACAAATGCAAATGCTCCGCGCGGGACTTTCTCCTCCAAACTGCAACAATATCCACGATGGAAGGCAATAAATCAATTCCGATATTTCCCATTAGAACATGAAGACATCAACCGGTGCTCATTCGTATCAAATAAATTTCAATGTTTGATTTTATGATGGTTTGAATATGCTGTGGTATATTTATAAAATAATGCAATAAAAATATGAACGTTTTATTTACTAAATTTTTAATAACTTCTATAATTATTAAACCGTGGGTAATCTTCCAGTAACTAAATAATATACAGTAATTTATTAGTTATTGATAATTTATCATTGAGTACTGTGTTAATTATATATTCTTTATTCAGACTATACAGATATCTCAAAAACTGCTGATGGGGTCATTTTACTTTTTGGTATGTTCTGATAGAGTAGACTTTGATTAATATCTCCAGTAAGTTTCATTAAGATATCTTAAAAAATATAATTATTATGATTTTTTGAAAATGCAAATTATAAAAAAAAATGCATAAAATTCATTTATTTTGCTTTCCATTGGAAGTATCTCAAAAACTGTGGATGGGGTAATTTTACTTTTTGGAATATTCTAATAGAGCAGACTTTGATTAATATCTCCAGCAAGTTTCATCAAGATATCTAAAAAAATTAATTATTATGATTTTTTTAAAATGCAAATTATAAAAAATCCTTAAAATTCGTTGTTTTTGGTTTCCATTGCAAATATCTCAAAAACTGTGGAAGGGGTAATTTTGCTTTTTGGAATATTCTAATAGAGCAGACTTTGATTAATGTCTCCAGCAAGTTTCATCAAGATATCTAAAAAAATATAA
Organism: Philonthus spinipes; assembly: GCA_963082785.1. Lineage (NCBI taxonomy): Eukaryota > Metazoa > Arthropoda > Insecta > Coleoptera > Staphylinidae > Philonthus > Philonthus spinipes. The sequence goes on from OY720304.1 coordinate 26,633,293, forward strand.
TTATTATGATTTTTTGAAAATGCAAATTTAAAAAAAATCCATAAAATTCGTTATTTTTGGTTTCCATTGCAAATATCTCAAAAACTGTGGATGGGGTAATTTTACTTTTTGGCATATTCTAATAGAGTAGACTTTGATTAATATCTCCAGTAAGTTTCATCAAGATATCTTAAAAAATATTATTATTATGATTTTTTGAAAATGCAAATTATACAAAAATCCATAAAATTCGTTGTTTTTGGTTTCAATTGCAAATATCTCTAAAACTGTGGATGGGGTAATTTTACTTTTTGGCATATTCTGATAGAGTAGACTTTGATTAATATCTCCAGCAAGTTTCATCAAGATATCTAAAAAAATATAATTATTATGATTTTTTAAAAATGCAAATTATAAAAAAAATATCCATAAAATTCGTTTATTTTGGTTTCCATTGGAAGTATCTCAAAAACTGTGGATGGGGTAATTTTACTTTTTGGTATATTCTGATAGAGTAGACTTTGATTAATATCTCCAGTAAGTTTCATCAAGATATCTAAAAAAATATAATTATTATGATTTTTTGAAAATGCAAATTTAAAAAAAATCCGTAAAATTCGTTATTTTTGGTTTCCACTGCAAATATCTCAAAAACTGTGGAAGGGGTAATTTTGCTTTTTGGAATATTCTAATAGAGTAGACTTTGATTAATATCTCCAGCAAGTTTCATCAAGATATCTAAAAAAAATAATTACTATGATTTTTTGAAAATGCAAATTATAAAAAAATCCTTAAAATTCGTTGTTTTTGGTTTCCATTGCAAATATCTCAAAAACTGTGGAAGGGATAATTTTACTTTTTGGAATATTCTAATAGAGCGGACTTTGATTAATATCTCCAGCAAGTTTCATCAAGCTATCTAAAAAAATATAATTTTTATGATTTTTTGAAAATGTAAATTATAAAAAAAAATCGATAAAATTCGTTCTTTTTGGTTTCCATTGCAAATATCTCAAAAACTGTGGATGGGGTAATTTTACTTTTAGGCATATTCTGATAGAGTAGATTTTGATTAACATCTCCAGCAAATTTCAGTAAGAAATCATAAAAAATAAAATGATTGTGATTTCTTGAAAATCTAAATGCAAAAAAATCGCAGTTTTTGACTGTTCTTAAACCAACTGATCAGACCATTTATAAAAGTATCTCCATGAATGTTTTAACAAAATCGTTACACTTTCAAGCAAGGTGTAATTACAACTAAATATCCCCATTGAATGAGTCACCACCAAAAACTGAGGATTTCAATCCCTGTATAGAATAATGATTTCCATCTGCAGGGAGCTAAAAATTAAACTGACGCCCCACAATAATTTGATTGTTCTAATATTAGTTCCGAATAATTCTGTCGGACATAAGCATATAATCGTAGCTATTCATATGCAAAATTTTAGAAACATTTTTAATAAGACTTCTTTTATAATAATGCTTTTTATAGACCTTCTTATAAAATATCTCGTTAATTATGAAGTTTCTGCAACATTAAAATAATAATATGTAAAGTACTCATATCCTGTCTTCGCAGCATTTGTTTTGTTTTTGATAAAAATTTCGATTAGTTAGTGGAAATTATCGATGGAAATTAAATTAATTAATTAAATGGGTGATGTTTTATTCAACGTAATTATAAATAACCGGTTAAGTAATTTATGAATAAAAAATAAATAAGTGTATATTAATGTTATTTATAATAATAAAGAAATGATTGTTATCAAACCACGAGATAAGAATCTCGACCGATTAAATCCGAGACGGGACATTTAAATGATCCGGCTATTATTACATAAGAGACCATAATGTGTGTGTGTGTGATGTGCAATAGGAACTACAATTAATCATAATTTATATGGCCTTAGACGCGGACGGACGACGTTACATGTGTGTAGATTAATACATTTTTATGATCGCCGTTTGTCCTCTTATTGGCCATTTGAATTTAAAAGAGCATTGTGCGAATATTATGCGATTATGGCCGTGTTTCGGTGGAGCGAGCGCGCTCTGAATAATAACAATCCGTGCGGTTGCGACGAAATCTCAATCTCCGCGATGATATAATTGCGGCTTAGACGCGAAGCGGAATTGTAAGTTTTCCCGACATCCAATTTGGTCTAATTCCGATGTCGCCTCGACTCGGATCGTCTCGATGTGAATTTGTTTACGTACACACATGTTTTAAGATCAATTGGTTTAATGTTGGATTGCAGTGTGTTTGATATTAGGGTTTTTATAAAATTGCATGAGAGCAATTGTTTACGGTTTCCCGGCGAATCCACCATAAGTGCAGCAAATCAAAATTATATATATACAAATATCTTTATTCAGGCAATTACATTTTTACAAACATTGAGTATATACATTGAAATAAATGTTTGTTTGACCTGGGCTATCGACCGGAGGTCTTTATGCCCTCCAAAATTATATTATTCTAAATAAAACAAATTCAATGCATTTCATGATTAACATCTTATATTTATTAAAACGTAATCAATATAAATAAGTTTTATTATAATATGACAATAGCAATAATAATTCTTTGTTTTTATAAAAAATATTGGCATAAAATTTTTATAATTGAAACATTTTTTACTTGCATTGGGAGAAGACACTTATTTAGTTTCATAATTTTATTATCAGTAACCGTACACGTCTTTCGATCGTTGCCGTTCATTATCAAAGGTATACTTAAATAAATTAGAAATTTAAATACTGTAAAAAAGCAGTGTTTTATTTATGTTTGTAAAATATAATAAACTATTTTTGCTAGTCATTTACTAGCAGAAATATCACAGGTTCCTTAGTTGTCCTACATTTTTGGATTGTTAAGTTTAGTCGACTTGAAAATAATTAATTAATTAATTATTTTTATTTAATTATTTATAAATAAATTATTATAGATTTTTCAAGACAAAATTTCCCTAGTTGTATAATTTCTAAAAAAATGTGATGTGAATTAGCCTTCCACATTTGTTTACCATTTATTTGTTTATTCGTTTCTCGCGGTTTCCACAAACATTTATTGTTTGCAAATTAGACCTTCTTAAATTTTCTCCCGGTTTCTCCCAACTTAACTCTAAATCATATAATAAGTCTTAGATGAATGACAACAATTTTTTTCAATTAAAATAAATATGGAATAATTACTACACAAATTGGCTTTGGAAAATTTCAATAAAAACCTCAACGTTATTCAATCTGAGTGGGTTAATGTTATTAAATCTTTAATATAAATTTAATAATTGAATATCTTTTTAGTATTTAACCGTAACTAAAGAGAAAAAGCGTTTTTATGTATATCGTGTAAGTTAATAATTGCGTAATTGTTTCAATCGCAACAACTCAATTTAATAAAGAAATCGATTGTTTTTGTTTATCATTTTCTCTGTTCAGATATAAATTACAATACTGAATTAAATAAATTCAACTTGAATTGTGTTCTTTATTAAAATATGCATTCTTTTGTCTTTTCACTTACCTTAAACATATTACAGGCTTAATTGTGGTGGTATTTTTTTTTTAGATCGTCATTGTCTGATGCATTTCTTCACTGGTGCTGACCTAATATAAAATTGTGTGTAAAATAAATAAAATAAATAATGTTTTACTTCTTAGCTGTGAAAGTTTATTTTATTCAGATAGAAAATGTATGTTTTGTTATTTGTGAATAGTTAAGTTTAATATATAGCGTTATGGAAATTTTATTGCATTTTATGAATTGCCAATAAGAGCACTTTCACTTATTTTTTTAATCTATAATAACTTAATAAAAACAATCTTGAAAAAAAAATAAACGTTGGCGGGAAAAATATTTTAAGAGAAATCTTTAAAAATGAAAGAAAAATATTTTTCCACGAAAATGCAAATCGAAAATATGCAAAAAATGCTATCAAGTTCTACATTTTGTTTTTTTACATATTTTTATAAAGCAAGCTTTGCTTAATATCCCCACGCAGTTTCATTAAGATTTGCCTAAAATAGTAATTTTTGTGATTTTTCATAATTGAAAATATGCAGAAAATTCCAGTAAATTCATATTTTCCGCGTTAAATTGAAAATATCTCAAAAACTGTCGACGGGGTATTTTTATATTTTTACATCTTCTGAAAGAGCAAGCTTTACTTAGCATCCCCACTCAGTTTCATGAAGATTTGTTTAAAGTAATATTTTTGGTGATTTTTTAAAATTGAAAATATGCAGAAAATGACAATGAAATTCGTCTTTTCCGCATTAAATTGAAAATATCTCAAAAACTGTGGATGGGGTATTTTGAGATTTTTGCATTTTCTGAAAGAGCAAGCTTTACTTAATATCTCCACTTAGTTTCATTAAGATTCGCCTAAAATAGTAATTTTTGTGATTTTTTAAAATTGAAAATGTGCAGAAAATTGCAATAAAATTCGACTTTTCCGCATTAAATTAAAAATATCTCAAAAACTATGGATGGGGTATTTTGAGATTTTTGCATATTCTGAAAGAGTAAGCTTTACTTAATATCCCCACTCAGTTTCATGAAGATTTGCTTAAAGTAATATTTTTGGTGATTTTTTAAAATTGAAAATGTCCAGAAAATTGCAATAAAATTCGACTTTTCCGCATTAAATTAAAAATATCTCAAAAACTATGGATGGGGTATTTTTAGATTTTTACAAATTCTGAAAGAGCAAGCTTTACTTAATATCTCCACGCAGTTTCAGTAAGATTCGCCTAAAGTAATATTTTTTGCGATTTTTTAAAATTTGAAAATATGCAGAAAATGACAATGAAATTCGTCTTTTCCGCAATAAATTGAAAATATCTCAAAAACTGTGGATGGGGTATTTTGAGATTGTTGCATTTTCTGAAAGAGCAAGTTTTTACTTAATATCTCCACACAGTTTCATGAAGATTTGCTTAAAGTAATAATTTTTGCGATTTTTTAAATTTGTAAATATGCAGAAAATTGCAATAAAATTCGTCTTTTCCGCATTAAATTGAAAATATCTCAAAAACTGTGGATGGGGTATTTTTAGATTTTTGCATATTCTGAAAGAGTAAGCTTTACTTAATATGTCCACGAAGTTTCATTAAGATTCGCCTAAAATAGTAATTTTTGTGATTTTTTATAATTGAAAATATGCAGAAAATTCCAATAAAGTTTGTTTTTTCAGCATTAGATTGAAAAATAAATAAAAAATCTCAAAAACTGAGCTGGGATATTTCTATGTTTTCACATATTCTAAAAGAGCGTGCTTTTCTTGATATGTTCATGCAATTTCGTAGAGATACCCCAAAGGAAACAATTTTTATTATTTATGTCATTGTCAGGAGTAAAAAAATATCTTGTAAACATCAGGGATTACTCTTTTTATAACATAATGGAAATAGCCTAAAAAATTGACATGAAAACATTAAATTAATGTTTAATACTGTTTTAATATCGATACAACTTTGTGAAAATTTTGTTTAGTTTATTACTTTTGATTGAGATCATTTAATTTTCACAAATATAAGAACTATTTTATGGAGAAAAATATTTTGTTTTTTATTACTTACCTGGCTTTACAACTTTCATAAATATGGAAGAAACAAAAATAAATGGGTTAAATAAAACAATTTATATTTTTTTATGATAAACTATGTAGTTTATTTGACTTTCATATACACTCACAAAATGAGAGGCGGCACAAGCCGTAGGATACAAACATTTACCTATTAATATTATTATTAATATTCATCATCATCGACTTGATTTTTGTTTTTTTCATTATTCCGAGATTTTCTTTTAATTATTTTGCAGTAAAAACGTAACGAAAACGCACATTCGTCTATTGTTAAAAAAAACAACACAGCATTTGAGAACAAATAATAAATCAGTAAGAGAAAACAAACAATTGCAAGTGTAAAATTGAGAAGGAGAGAAGAAAACATATACAAAGAGACAAAAACAATCCTCGTTCGCTTGTTTCAATTAAAAACTAAGTTAGTTATTTAGCCTTTTTTATCATTTTTGCTTTTTTATAAATAGAACTTTCAACAATATAAACAAATTTTCAGCGAGAAGTTATTGTTCATTTCATGTTCAGATCGGATTTAGTTCGATCTCTCATACACACGCAGTCATCTTACATAAATAATATTAATCAACTAATATATACATCACAAAATAAAGTTTTTGAGGGTGGGAAAAAGAAGGGGGTTATTTCCAGAAATTATATATAATAAGGTGTGGGGGAGGGGGTGTTAATAAAAAATAAATAATATACAATAATAAATCAGATTCGTAAACTTATAAACTAGATCACTGTTTCATTTTTTTATTTATTTAATTAATTCGAAGTCTTACGCATAGCGTAAATAATAATGATAATAAAATATTTATATAGCGAGAATAGGCTCAATAAAAAATAAATGCGCGCGCTAATTTTTTTTTATTATACAGATTCAACACTTAATAGCTAATCAATCCTGCGGGTTTTTCTTTACTTTAAATTTTTTACTTCCTTTTTTTGTTTTTAAAGAAATAAAAAAAAACAATATTTATTTACAAAGATGCAGCCTTAACTAAATAAAATATTAATTTATAAATACCTATGCGTTTTTCTTTATATATAGAATTCGAGATATGTTCCTTGTTTACTGGCTTTGTACAATATACAAATTATAAAATAATATATATAAATAATAATAATAAAAAATAAAATAATAATAATAAAACACAATGCGCCGGGGAATAATGTAAATTAAGATAACTGCACGCAGATAAATAAATAAATAAAACGTGTGGGTCCAATTTGACTTTAATTCAATGTTTAATGTGGGTGTGAAAATAATAATAACAATAAATAAAATGGTCCAGTAAAACAAATTCACTTTAAAAAAAATAAACAAAAAAATATGTATACTTTAAATACTTTTTTTTTAAAAAATTATGTATGCTTAATGTAATGACAAATATATAATAATATTGTTTTATTTATTTATATATACAACATCTTTATTTGCCGAAGACAATTTTATATACAATAAATTAACAATATAATTCTTATACTATATTATACGTTGTCCTTAGAAAACGGCATTTATTTATATTTGTTTAAAAATTATATGTATCATTACATTAAATATTCATAAAATGAAATATATAAAATATGAAAAAATAATATTCATAATAGTATAAAAATAATTGTAATAAATACTTCCTCCGTCGTAAATTAGTTGTCACATTTATTTGATTAAAATGCTGAGGGCATTTAAAATAACTCATGTGTTAAATTTATTTAGATACTTACGTAAATAATGTTTTCAAGAAAACATAAAAATATAGATTTTTTTAAAAATTATGACTTCCATTGAAAAGTAAGAAGTTAATTTTTGTTATTAAATCTTGCATCCTCAGCATGAGAACAAAGCAATACAAAAAGTAGTAGTAAAAAATTAGAAAATTTATTTTAATAACTGTTCACTGCGAATAAATCCTTTTTTATATTATTACAAGAAATTCGTTTTGAAACTTTACATGCTTCAAAAAATTAATTAAATTAGTAATAGTTGAAGAAAACCATCAAAATTTGTTTTCCACTTAAATCACAGCTTCTCTTATCTCAAATTAGATTAATTTTCATTGCGATTACAGCAATTTTAGATTTATTAAATTTTGAACACATTTCAATTCTTGATTTTTTTTCTTAAAATGATCAGGGGAATTTGCCCTTCATTCTTAAAAAAATAAATAACTGAATAAAACAATCAATATTTTAGAAAGATAGCATAAAGCGCCATCTTTTGCAAAATTTATAAACACTTCTTTTCCACTTTAATTACAGCTTCTCGCAACTCAAACTACATGAAGTTTACGTGAGATTACAGCAATTTGAGATTATTTTAATTCTGAACACATTTTAATTCTTGCAAGTTTTCCCCAAAAATGAACATTTTAGATCACATGCAGGGTTTTTATTTGTTTTATTTTATATTTGCAATATTTTTACATCATTTAATGAGTATCATATTCATAATCTGTAACATAGATGTGACAACCAATTTTAAATTAGAGAGGGGGGATTGAGAATAAGGATCATGCATAAGCGGGTTTGAAACAAACATACAGATTTGATAAATTGTATGCAAAGTTTGGTAAAGATTTTCAGAATTATAAAAACTATATATGTAAAAATAAAAGCTAGCAGATTTTTTTGTTCAATTTCATCATAAATTCATGACAGAGCAGACCTCTGGTCGATAGCCCACACAGGACTAACACCTACATGTATTATAATAATTATTTTAATAGTGTTTTGTACAGCATGTAAAAAACAATATTTTCAGTAATTAATAAATTACAATTTCAATTGATAATATAGGCTTTTACTTCGTTATACTTTGTTTTAATATTTAATAAATAACCGATTCACTTTGTTTGTATAATTATGAATTTATTTACAAGTGTTTCTTTATATTCATATTTCGGCATGGTCTACCGATGCAGATCTTGTGGGTGATAGCAAAAACTGATATTGAATACGGTTTTAGCACCTACGAAAAGATTCACGAAAATTAGATATAAAAGATTTTTAAAACATTGTTTTTTTTAATGACCTACAATTTTTATTTACTTAGGAAATGAATTTACTCGTTTACATGTTTCATTTTTAAATGATATGTGATTTAGAGTCGGTGTTTTGAACAAGAAGGAGTAATCTGTTACACCGCATAATATTTAATTTAAACATAATAAATAGTTTCACGACATTTTTTTGGTCTGCAATTTTATAATCTTAGGAGATAACTTCACTCCTTGTTGTTTGTTTCATTTCAAAATGAACGGTGATTTAGATTCTGCGGTTTGAACACGAAGGAGCAACCCGTCACACATCACAATCATTAATTTCGAAATAATAAATTGTTTCGCCACAATAACTTTTTTCTTGGCCTGCAATTTCTATTTACTGATAAATAACTTTACATATTTAATTTCTAAATGAGCAGTGATTCAGAGCCAGTGGTTTCAACAGGAAGGCGCAATCGGTTATTCAGAGTTAATGGTTTGAACAGGATGGAGCAACCCGTTTCATCTCACAATCTTTAATTTCAAAATAGTAAATAGCTTCACGACAACAACTTTTTCTTGGCCTGCAATTTGTATTCACACATGAAACGACGTTATTTATATACAGGGTGTGTCATTTTAACTCTTGAACTCATTTCATTTTTTTATATCTGGGCTCGCTATTATTTTCTCATGTGAGATTTAATTTAAATCATCGAGAATTCTTGAATATATAATTTTATGATACGAGTGATACACAATAAGATATTAAAAATTCTATTGCGGAGATTTTTATTTTGTGAAACTTTAACTTACTTGAGAAAATGTTTGAGGATGAAAGAAAACTGGAGTATAGCTAATTTTCTGTTAATTAAAAATATGTAAAAAACGAAACTAGTTGAGTAAATAAAAACAAATAGTGAAATAAACCAAGTGTTTTTAATTTATCCTTTAATTTAATTTTTCAAAATGTTTCACCAAGTAATAAGTGAGAAAATTATTCAATAAATAAATAATATATTAATATATATTCAGTAACAAAACGTAGTGTGGGTAATTATAAAATTAAGGCGGTGTGCACTTTTAATTTTATAAAAATCCACACACCGATTGCTTCATCAATAATTTTATATTTATTTATATTATTAATTTATTTATTCAAACGGTACAACATTTTACAAAATGAAAACAAAATATATAAAAGAAAAATACAAATTGATATATTCAAAATAACAAAAATGTGTATTTTTTATTTATTTAATTGCAAATGTAGTGCGAAATAAATGCCTCTAATATACAATGTAATATATTAATTATTATAACATTTAAAACATAATCTTCTGAAAATCTTTACACACTTTAAAATAAAGAGAGAATTGTTAGTGTATTAATTTTTGTTATAAATCCGAAAATTTTGGGATGCATCTTTGTAAACGAAAGGCAGAAGCGGTGTATGCATGAGAGATTGAGATTTTGAGCGTTTTTTTTTTTAATAAATTTCCTCATGGGATATATTTTTAAATATAATTGGAGTATTCATTAAACACCTAGTAGTGTGTAGTAAAATTTAAATATATTGTCATGATGTGTATAAAAAATGATGTTGATGTTCACTTCTGCTCGCGTTTCGTCTTATTAAAATTTCCTTAAGTTTGATTTAATTCAATAATAAAATTGAGATATGAAATATATTAGGAACCACGTTACGGACAATCGGAGGTCCAGCAGTGCTAAAAAAAGAAAGTATTTAAAAAAGAGGAAATAAAGAGATATTTAATAAATACACACTGACTGCCTTATTAATAATTAATAATATAATAATAATAATAATAAAGATATAATATGAATAGTAATAATAATCGTGTAATACGTCAGAGGTGGCGTCGCCACGTGTCACATTCACTTAGCATTGCTAGTTTGCGATGGCTCTGAGTGGGGATGAGTAGTGTCCGGTGGCGACTGCTATGTATTATTAAAATTAGGTTTAGTGAGGTCAGAGTCGTCGAGCCATTATGGCCGATATGTTTTAGCCTCGTATATAAATATATATATAATAGGATAAATAGTTTTGCGACCTGGCCGCCACTCATCCGCCGCCAGAGGTCGCGCTATGTCAACAATCACACTTAGTTCCAAATCAACTCACTAATATGCGAGGCAGGTCATACCGAAGTATTTCCCAGTTTTGAGTTATTTTGGATACGTAAACCTAGGTTTATATATTTAAAATTTTAAATATATTTTCTACTACTATATATACGTACAATGCCGGTGAAAACCAACGTTTAAAACATAACTATATTATTACTTAAACACCGTATCGATTATTAGTAATTAGTAGGAACCAATTTTTTCATTTTTTTTTTTTGCTGGCTTTGAAAGTGGATGACGGGTGAAGCGAGCCGTGTACTTTATAAACCAGCTGATATACATATACATTTATATTTATATATATAATATATATATATGATAAATACAGCATTTGCCTTATATCAACTTTTTTTTAATAATGTGTTATTAATAATAGTAATAAAAGTTTATTTTTTTGTAATAATTAAATATAATGAATAAAAAAAGCGCCCGCGTCTTCGCGAGTGTCTGCAAATCTGAGGAACTGGGACGCGGGCGTTATAGGAACTTGTTTTACTGGGTCCTCGAGTTTTTCGGGACCCCAAATGGAGACTGCATGCAGTATCTACATCTCGATTTTAGGAACATTGTAGTCGCAGTATTTCTTATTTTTTTCTTTTCACTTTTTTATTTTTAAATTTATTTTGTAGAAATGAGGAACTCTGGCGCTACCCTACCTATATTTTATATGTACACCTCTACATTATTATTTATTAATATCCCTTTTCATTTAAACTTTTTTTTTGTTTTTCACCTCCCTTATCTATGTGTCATAGTAACTATACGTTGCGATAGGAATCATCGGACCTACTCGGCTATACACAATTACTACACTGACACACAACTACTTTAATAATAATAATAATAACGTTTAAAAATAGATCAGCTGTAAATATAATATTCACTATTCATTGCTTTTAATTTTTTGTTTTTTTCCTTTCTTTTTGTATATATATTTTTTTTAGTATGGCGCATACTAAAAAAAAGTTGTGGAGAGATAATAAGGATCGAAAAAACTAGTTTCAAAATTTTTCGCGCGGTTCGAGTTCCTTCGCTGTGAAGGTAAGACCCGGGCGCCGGCGGTAGGAACTTGGGTAATATTTCTTAATTTTTTGTAATTTTTAAACTGATTAACAATAACAACAACGGCGAGGTTTGCGTTGTGTGAGCAGCGCGGGCGCGCGGGTCCAACCTATATTGTCATCATCAAGAAAAAGTGTTTTTTTTCAGTGTGGTGCACTGGTGAGGACGTCAGCCGGCGCCAGGAACCTCCTTTTCGGCTCCGTGGGTTGGCAAAAGGTATTCGAATTAGAATCAACCTGCTGCTGTTGCTGCTGCTGTTGCTGCACCCTCGAAGCCGGTTGATCCGATTCCTGAGCGGCCCTCGCCGCCAACAGCGTGATCTGATTAACCACATCCTCCATCTCGTGACTCAGCGGAGACTCAGAGGGAGGCGGCAACGACGAACTCACCTTGACCACCCTCGTGTGCGACTCACTTTCACAGTGTTTCCTGAATTCCGGCAACGATTTGAAACGTTCCGCGTTGCACAGTTTGCACTCGAAACCGGTCTGTACGACGCGGAAGGCCCCCCGCGCCTCCAGGTTACCGCTGAAGCACTGCCTCTGGTGGGTTAAGAGGGCGGACTCTCCGGCGAACGCGACCCGACACTTCTTGCATACGAAACACACTTCCACGTCGACTTCACGTGCGGCCGGCAGTTGGTCTTGTTGTTGGTTTTGGGCGCGCGGACTCTGCTCCGGCATCCGGACCGTCGTCACGCCCGCTTCCGTGTTTCCGGACACCACTTGTTCCAGCACTGATGGTGGTAATGGCAGGAACGACGGTCCCGCTCCCGTGTCTAGAAGCAGTCCTCCGGCTCCCCCTGAAACAAAACAAATTAACAATCAATATTAATCAACAAAACTAAACTATTCAATTTTTAATCAAAAACCTTCATACAATGCTCAATACAACTAGATTACAAAGAATATCGAAGCACCCTATTATTCCCAACTAACTAACTAGATTTCAAAGAAAGCAGCAACAGCAGCAATTTACAAGATTTTTGACTAAATTTCATAGAAATCTAGTTAGTTAAGTCAAATAGACTTCGCCAGACTTTTTTAACCAATCGTTTTATACCAAATTCAAAATGACCTAGTAAAATTACATATTCTGGAAACAAGGAGTGACAAAATAAACAAATGAATAGTGTGTACTAAGAAAAAATAATACAGTTCTAATGATAAAAACCTCAAATAAAAAAAAATATATCCACTGCTATTCTGCTATAATATTTAGTATAAATTAATATATACCCTGTGATAAAATGTATTTTGAAGTCTATGGGATAAGATTGTTTTTAATTAATGAAACAGTATTTACAACTTGCTGACAAATTGTTTCTGAAGCACAAAAAAAAACGAATTATAGTGATTTTTGATACCTCAGAAATGATCTAGGATGAAATTCTGCCATGGCTTCTTATTAAATGGCTATCTATAATCTGTCATGTCGATAGCCATTTAGTAAGAAGCCATGGCAAAATATTATGATAGATCATTTATGAGGTATCAAAAATCACTGTAATTCGTTTTTTTTGTGCTTATATAAAATGTATTGTATTGTATTATCCTTAATGTAAATTTTATAATAAAGATGATATTCTGCCAGCTGATTGTGGAAACTGTTAAATAATTAAATAAAATGCTCGTCCCATAATATGTATGATTTTAGGCGAGATAATAATATTTTTCTCCAAACTGAAGCCAATTCTAGAGGGGACAATTTTAGAGGAAGCCAAAATGTTGTAGAGAAGACGAATACCAAGATTTTGGCTAAATAAAGAAGCAGTTTACAAGATTTTTGACGAGATAATTATGAAGGTTTTGGCCAAATGAAGAAAAATGTAAGTTTGCAGAATTCATTTTAATGGATGCCAAAATCTTGATAAAATTGAAACAGAATACAAGTTGTAGAGAAAATGAATACCTAAATGAAGAAATAGTTTGCAAGATGTTAGACGAGATAATTACGAAGATTTTTTCCCACATGTGGAAATAGTTTATAGGAATCTAGACATGAGCAATATTCAATACAATGGAACCAGAAGAAAAGTCTCAGCTATATAAAATATACAAAGGATAATTGATCCTGATATAAGATGATAATATTTTTACTCGTTGTTAATGTCAACGGAACAACCTACAGCAGATTTAATTAATAAAAAGCAATCGTCTTTGCTGTGTAATCAAAACCATAATGCATAATGATTATTCTCATTATTAAAACAATTCTGGAAGTGTTTGTTTCATGCAAACTTGTGGAGCTAACGATTCAAAACCAATATTAAGCCATCTCTTTTTTTATCTAAGTAAACTTCAGGTATTATAATAATTTAAATTTTATTATAAAAAGATTTAAAATTTAAAAAACAACAACTCTTAAAACGAGAGTAAAAATAGCATCAACCAGAATAACATTAATCATTCGCAAAAAAAAACAGAAATATTAAAAATTAAATAATTCAATGTCCGGCGTGGGTATTTGTCCGGGAAGTAGTTGTTTTAATGTGCATTTGTTTTAAATTACTTACGTAACGTAAGTAAAAATGTCGCAGTATCTAAAGAGGAAATAATTTATTAATTATTTTCAAATCATTTTTATTTAATATATAAAATTAAAAATTAAAAACCGTTACATCTATTGCCTAATGACTATTCTTATTATAGAAACAATTGCAGCAGTTTTTGTTTCACATTAAAATTGTAGAACTATGAATTTAAAATGAATGCATCATTTAAACAACAAATCATCAAGCCTTGAACAAATTTGTACATTCGGAAGATATTTTAGAAAAAAATATATTAAAAATAAATTAAAAATTATATTTTTACAAGCAAAAACAATTCGTAACAATGAATGAATTTTATATTTCCATAAAATTATAATAATTTTATAATGTATTTCTATTAATCATGATTGTGAAAAAAATTCGTCGAACAATTTGAAAATCGAAAAGGCTTAATAATATACAAAATATAGCCCTCAGTCTCTCAATCTTTGAGAGAATATTCTGAGGAAAATGAAGTTAAATATTTTGTTTTCGGTCAGCACAGTCACAGTCTACGTGATTTTTTTTATCAGATTTATATAAGAGAGATTTCTTTTTATCAAAATTTGAAAAAAAAAAATGCCAAGGAGTCACCAACTGTCTAAATAAAGTGTCAAATTATAACTAAAACGAATATATGCAAAAAATAAGCCTCAATAAAAATTTAATCTTCGTTAAGTTCTTTCGAAAAAATGACATTTCTAAAATGATATGTATTTTTCTTGAAATCACGTTTTTTTCATGTTACTCACAATCGTCCAGAGAAAATAATCGTTCTTATTTTCTTTCTGTCATGGTTGAATGATGGTTGATTTTCCATCTTCCATAAAATCACTGTTAATTTTACGCCGCCATTATTGAAACATATTATTCCACGTACTTCCTAGCATCATGCAAAGACTTCGCAATTATTTTCAGATTTTTTCTGAGAAAAAATTTATATCGAAATTCGAAAAAATAAAATTTTTATAATTTATATTTTTTCATGCATAAAAAATATTCATTGTGCAAATATAATTTCTGTTCTTTTGAAAATCGGTCAAAAATCTGAAAATCAGAAAATTAGCTTAATAATACACCAAGAGATATAACTAAAAAATGGGACATAACGTAATTTAAATTGTACGTAAGTAAATAACAAAATATGATATTTGGACTTTTATTTTGAACATTTGGAGTAAATTAAGCCTACAAAAAATTTAAATGCAAGTACCCCATATTTTTTCTAATTGGCAAAATCTTGTTTCATTATGTGTCAACGATCTAAAATCATCGATTTTGAAATGTTTTACACTGTGTGCTTGAGATATTACAATTTTATGTTGATAGATAAATTTGGAATGAACGCCAAATTATATAGTGTGAAGATTTTATTTCATTGAATATGATAAAGCTTGAAAATTGAAAAAATAATATTATGTTTAGTAAACATTTGTAACTTTTAATAAATAAAATAAATTATTGAGGGTACACATTTTTATGATATGTACACATTTTTAGAAGCCAATATTTTTACTTAATTAAAAAAAGACGTAAATGAATAATAAATAATAAAATCATCCGGGGCAGCCGAATTACCCCGGATGACTTTTTGTATATTTTAAGAATAAACTCGACGTCGTATAATACGATTATTAAAAAAAGCGAATCAATATTGATTCCTGCAGTTCCAACCCCCCTTATTAAAACTTCTCCTTCATAACTAAATACTGTACGAGGGGTGGGCTTTCCTTCATCCCGTAGCTGGGAACAACAATAAAGTCTCATAACAGGAAAATAACTGCGCTGGAGATTGCGTTGCGGGGGCCACTTTTTAATTATATCGCGGTTTGATTAAAAAATCCGGAGTCGCATAAAAAAAATAAATTGCCTATTTAATTGCAGCGGCCCTTTCCCCCGCAAACATCCCCAGTGCACGCTTGGGCGAGTGTAGAAAGCGGGGGAGAGGCGAGGGTTTCTTAAAATTTACTTTTTCGCTTGGCGAGTTATAATAGCGCGCGAGGGTGGGTTGCCGCTGCAGGGGTGGCTCGCCCGCCCCTCGGGAGTGAGATATGGATTTTGCTTCCGACGCGAGCGCTTTTTTTTTCTTTTTCGCCCCTTCTTCCTCTCTTTTCTGAATTATAAAATATCCCATCCCTCGCGCGGATACGTGTTCGGTTGAGGTTTCCCTCATTGAAAATGAGAATCAGGTGTAATTATTCAACACCAGGGGAAACCATAGATGTCGCGCCCGCGGGGCGGGGGTGGAATGGGGTCGCGGGAACGTCACACTCATTGCGACGACTTTAATTGGATTTTGAGTAATTATCCATCACGGAACGACCGCTATTAATTACGTTTACGTTTATTGAATTAGTTTTGTAAATCCTGTCCGTTTTGAGCTTCATGTTTATTTTTAATCCTAATTTAATTTATACTAAACCATAGAACCATTAAAATAGTAAATTAAATAACTGTTATTACAATGAAATTAAACAAGGAAAATGTCTGGCAATGATCAATATAATTCGATCAATCCCTTTTTCCAATATCCGGCGGGGTAAATGCTTGGGAAGTAGTTGTTTCAATGGATGTTTGTAAAACTTACAGTGTAAGTATTTTTTGCAGTTGGAAAAAGGGATTGATTGAATTTTACTGATCATTGCCAGAAATTTTCCTTATTTAATTTCATTGTAATTTAAATAACTGCAAATGTGTGAATCATCTTTGTTTCATTTCATTTTATTTAATTTAACTGTTATTAAGTGAATAAATCTCTTTCTATAATCATTAAAATAGTATTCACATTTAAGACATTGTGAAAAATATTTAAATACTTCGGTATAAATGGAGAAGTTGATAAAGTAATTAATTCTTTGATTTTGAAGGTGTTTACTTCGTGGTACAATTTCAATTTTGATATAAATAAATCACTTTACTTTTTTATATCGCTTATATAAGTATTTTTGCTTTTCCATCCAAAACCTTTTTTTTTTCGTACCAAATTCATAGGATTAGAATTTGATGATTTTGAATAGAAGATGTTCATTGATTTGTAAAATATGCCCATTACTTGATTTTCCCTTATTTAGGCTCATAACGTAGTTGTAGAATTCCGTTGCAAATAATCGCAGCTCTTGTTAGAAAACTTGATATACCTAGCCACGTATTTATTCTTGTCAATCTTTTCCACTTGGTGCCATTTAAATTTTGTTGACGCGTTTACTAATATTCATCATTAAGTTTGGTGTATATTGTATCCAGTAAGCAATTATTATTATTTTATTATTTCATTCCATATTCAGGATAGATAATTCCATACTATAAAGTTTCTGACAAAATTCCAATTCCGTTTTTTCTAAGGGCAAGTACTGCTGTAAGTTGTAATTAAGTGCTATTCTTTTCGTTAGAACGAGAACAATCCCTTCATTTACTTCTTGAAAAATTGGTGCTATATGAGACATTTGAATGCCATTGGAAATTGTATCCCATTGGAAAATAATCAAAAAATGATATTTTTTCCTTATCTACTTTGCACTCAATAGAATGTATTGGTGTCAATATTTATTCCATGTTTCTTAAGATTTTAGTAGTTACGGCCGCAACCATCATAATGATTAATTTTCGATTTGTTTCACAAATTAATTAATTTAAGAAAACATCTAACTTTTTTATGGCATTTTTATAAAAATAAATTGGTTTAAGCTACATCTGAAATTAAAGTTGTGAGTATCTTCAAAATAAGAAAAGGGAAATAACCAACGGATAATTATTTTTATTTCCCCAATTTCCCCTTCAAACTCCTTGATGGTATTCTCGTTAGAGTTTTACATGCCGGAGTAAATACCAAATCGATCCCAATCATGGTATGTGAATGGGTTTAAACATCTCGATAAAAACCCAAAACAAGATTTCACGCACACATATAAACACACGACCAAACTAGTCCCCGTAAATTACCATAAAGTCAGAGGGTGGGCAGCTGACCGGCGAACGCTTGTTTACGACCCGAAGATTGGTGCAGTCATTGATCCTCGCGTTTAAATGGTGTGTTGTGATTGAGTGGGACGCGTTTTAACTACAATTTAATCAGTACCAATCTGAGACGCGGTGCCGATACTAATTTTTACGGAACGGGCACGGTTCTGGTTCCAGCTAGTCGAAACACCCTTTGCTTGGATGGTACCACGCTGGACGGGCGTGCGGAATGTTTGGGACATGTGGGTTATCTCTTTGATTCGGTTCTAATGGTGTGGTTTATTTGTTTTGGAACGCGTCGGGTTTTCTTTTAATGGGTTCGAGGATACCCGTTGTGGCTTATGAGTTTTCTGTGGTTTTGTCGAACAATTATCTCCTAGACCTAATGCTCCATATATGGGCAATTTTATATACAAGGTGTACAGAAAATGAGTGAAAAGCTGTAGGTAGCGTGACTCTTTGACTAATTTTTGGATAAAAATATTAACGAAAATAAGTCACACGGTCCTTCCTTAAGCCTCACGGGCCACTTAAAAGAACTATACATTTGGCAACGCTGGATCAAACAAATGTGCATTTATCCTGTTTATAACTGCTACATCATCCGCTGGAGGTGTTGCATACACCTTTTCTTTTACAAACGAGCGTGCGTCGTTGCCAGATCTATTTTCATTAAAACAATGCTTCTGATGAAGTTATAAAATTGTAAAAATATCCGATTTATTAATCATTTGCATCAATGGAATTATACACGTGTCTAATTGATTGTTAATGCTATTGATTTTTTTACAAAATATTTAAAAAACAATACTAATTTATAGTCACATATTTAAAATTCCGAAGACCTCGTGAGCCTCAATGAAGAACCATACAACATTTTTTTATTTGGATTTTCTATTTAAAATTAATTAATGAATTGAGTTACCTGAAGGTTTTCACTCATTTTCTGTACACCTTGTATATATATACAATATTATTGATTTTATTAAATAATTATTTTATACCTTAAATTAAAAATTCAAATTCCTATTAGGTATTTTGGAGTACTTAGCCCTAAATACGATCGGAGAAAACTAAGATATATCTACCCCACCACACCATCGAAGCTTCTTAATCGACAAAATCGTGGTGATTGTTACGACGATCATGTAGTGCTTTTCGAGCCAATGTCCGCATTTTTATTATTTTTTTTTTCTATTTCGCCTGTTTTTCAGGGTATATTTAGGCTCACGCCGAGGTGTTACTACAAGCTGTGAGGCATTTGTTAGTTGTGTCTACGCGCATTGTTCTTCGGTGCATATTATTATATAATATGCAACCCAATGTGCATGGAATGACATAATGGAATGTCTGTGTAAATTGGTTTACTTATACAATTAATAAATTATTTAAAATTTTTGATTATCATTTACATACATTTATATATTTAGTTGTAATATTGATTTTTGTTACATATGTTTTGTAAAAAGGAGATACCGTAAATAAATATATTATTATTATATAAAAAAATTGAAATCCACGCCTCTTATTATTTATATTATTTTCTTCTTTATATTCCCATTTCAATTACTCTTCGATATAATTTATCGTTATTGAATTAACATCCAGACGTTACCGATATTCCCGCTTAACGACCGGGGGGACGTTCCGGTTAATGGCGTTGCGTAATTTTCGCGGCAGTGTGAATAAAAGTGCGATGATGGTGGTCAAATAAATTATTCCGACACTTTGGTGCGTTTTTTTTTTGCGCTCGCTCTCACCGCGCGAGGCCCGAGCGAGAATTACAAACCCAAAATTTTATTGCCGAATTTACGGCGCGCCCCGGTCAAAATACATAAATAAAGTATTGATTTTTATTGGCGATCAAATTTTAAAACGGGCCCGTTACACCGACACACACTCTCCTCCGGCCCGGAAAGTCAATTCCGATTTTGTTTCTTTTACAGTTCGAATGCATTTTTCAGGCGATTCTTCGCGAGATTACCGAAAATATTTCGCACAATAATAAAAATACAATTATCTGAAATTATTTTTTTTGTATTCATAATATATATGTATAGAAAATCTTTATTTCTGAGAAATATGTTACATTACTTTACAATATTTACATTACAATCATAAACCTCTAGTTAAGCCTCAGAAAATGGCTATCGACCATCGGTCTTTCTGCCTGTCTTTGTCCATTATTCATAATATAATCATGGAATATATAAAAATCACCTAAATACAAATCATAATCAAATATATTTTTTTATTATGCGAAATGTTTACGGTAATCTCATGAATAGTCTACTGAAAATTCATTCCAACAATTAAAAAAAAAATCGGAAGAAACAATTTAAACATTAAAATTAAACATAGGGGGCTCCTTATGGCATAAAATTCTAAATCGAATTGGCTAATTAGATTTAAAATTTTATTTAATAATTTTTTGTAAATAAAATATATATTGTAAAATATAGATTCCGTATATAAATATATAAAAAAACATCCTCCTATTTAATTTTAATATTTATGGTACGTTTTATTTAAGTCAATTGTGAATTTGATTCTTGCATAGTTCAAATGCATTTTTACAACGATTCTTCGAGAGATTACCAAAAATATTTCGCACAATAATAAGAATACAATTACCTCAAATTATTATTATTTATATTAAATAAAAATGATAATTAATAAATTATCAAAAGTCAGAGAGCTAAATGTGGAAATAATTTATTAATTATTTTCAAATCATTTTTATTTAATATATTTAAATAACTGTGACCAAGTGAATGAATACTCTTTTCTATTTATATTATTATTTAGGCGAAAAGACCATTGGTCGATAGCCAATTAATATATATAAAATATACATTTGATTTTGTAATTTTTAATATTTATTTAATATTTTGGCTGTATATATCTGTTAATGAAGATTATTATTTATTTTTTGTATTCATAATAAAATCATGGAAAATATAAAATTTAATACCAGAAAATAAACTTCCTGTAGAATGTAAAAGACTCGACAACGCAGATGACCATTATTGATGAACAGACAATATCAAACAGATTTTGGAATGACAGAAAATAACATTTATGACAAGACCTCTTCTTCCTTTACCAATATACCCATTATAATAATTTGCATTTTTCTTCCACTTTGTATCCGTGAAGAAAATGATGAATTATGTTAAATTTACAATTTCTTACTTAAAAAAATAGTTAATTTTTAAATTTAAATTAAATTTAATTTTTTTATGAATAAAAATCATGTTTTAATACAAAATCCTTATTCGCATCTAAACAGTAATTGTTTCAATAAAATCTTTATATTTTTTATTCCTAGATGCCTATTCTTGAATAATATATAGGGTTTCCAATTTGAAATTTCAAAGTTGACCCACTGAGGGTACAGCAAGGGGCTTAATTTAGATTTTTAGACAATATCTAATATGAGATTTAAATGCTTTGTAATTAAAATATTACTTGAAATTAGGCAAAAGGTGGCGCTTGCGTCGTCTTTAATTTATTATGATTAAAATATTTATATTATTCCCTTCAGAAAATAATAGATTTGTTCTTTTTTTTTGGCTGTGGAAGGAGAAAATTCCATTTACGGACATAGTGTCGGATTCCTCTCGTAGAAAATCCTAGAGACTACCGTCTAAAACACCCCTCCTACTTTCCGGCTTCGACCGTTGGAGTCATTCACCGATCACATTTTATACTTATTATTTTAAATACAAGATTATTTTAGAAATAAATAAACGTACGATAAAAAATATTCGTAAAGCGCAATAATATCATTATTATTACATTATCTTAAACTTAACAATATTATTATTTCAATCCACCCCAGCTCGGTAAATTTCCACAACTTATTTCCTGCTCGCATGACATTTCACAGGAAATAAAAATATTTCATTTCCAACATTATATAATCCACCAGCATTGTTTTTGTTCGTGCATTAAAACATTAAAGCGTTCAACTAAAAAAAATACAAACAACAGCGTACGTTAGTGATTAAAGTTGAGGGAAATCTTAAATGATTAACGCTGTCATTAACGGGCCCGAAAACAGGAAGAGCACCGGGCGGACATGACGTCACAGCTAATTACAGTGTGAACCGCTCTTAACTAAGTGTAATTAGTAACTTAATAGGGATACAGTAGTTAAAATAATTACCGTTTACACGGGCAATTGTTTGTGAAGGCGTTATAATTCATCTGATATGGAGAGAGGCTGAGCTTTGATATTGCGCTCGATGTGCGTTTAGGAATAATGGCAGATATAAATCAAAACGGGATTGTTTGTGGACGTGTTATTGTGTTGCGAGTGGAAATATTGTATGAATAAAATTATTACAAACCGCAAATATTATAAAGGAATATATTTATCACTTTTCATTTCAATTAAAATTATTATTATTTTTTTAAATAAATTTGTAACAAAGACTATTTCTATTTTATTTTTAATAAATGAATATCCCTTAATCATTAATATATAAAATCTTGTCAGTTTCTTTTGTAACTCACTCTTAATAATACCTTAAAAAGCGAAACTAGTCGAATAAATACAGGAAAATTGTGAAACAAACCAAGTGTAACATACAAAAATCTATATGAAATTCAAGCTTAATAATTAATAATCGTTGCTAGAATTTCATGTTGTAGAATTAGTACCGCAACTTTTTTTTTCACATTATTGAAAATAATAATAGAAAAAGGGGATTTATTCACTTGATGACAGTTATTTAAATAGATTAAATTAAAAGAATTTGAAAATAATTAATAAATTATTTCTATATTTAGCTCTGTGACATTTTGACTTACTTAACTTGACTTTTGAATAAATACTCTTTTCTATTTATATTAAATATTCTTGATTAATAAAAACAACGCTGTTATAGATGCTGGCTTAGACCTAAATGTATTGTAAATATTTATGTTATAATAATAATCTTTATTAACAGATATATACAGCAAAAAGTACTAAAAAATAATAAAAAATTACAAAATCAAATGTATATTTGATTGGCCGATGGCCAATTAACAGATAACAGAGGTCTTTCCTCCTTATGTTATATTATTTTGTACCATATCCATAGTCTGAATAAAGCTAAAAAAAACGAAAATCTATTCAAATATCACAACGAGAAAGCATCAAATGAAAATAATCATTATATTAAATTACACAAATTTTCATCGCAAGTTTTATTTTATTCGGGGAATTATTTCAATTGCAGAAACGTGAATTATAACCGGGACTCTATTAAAATTAATTGAATTTAAAATGAGGAAGCATGTGACTCTCACCACAACAAAACAAAAAACTACGCGTATACAATTTCAATATTATCGTGCTTAATCCGTAATGCGCTCATTAAGAAAATTACATAATTACCACACTATAATGCGCCTTTTTGCCGCATTTTTAATACTAATTTCAATTTAATTAAGCTTAATTTAAATCGGATGTCACGGCGGGTATTACCGCTCTTTTTTTATTCATTCACTCCATTCCCGTTCCCTCGTGTTTGTCACGGAACTTTTCACCGAAGAACCGAGAAAAAAAAAAGTAAAAAGGAAGAGAAAGTTCGGTTTAAATTCATCGCGCAAACTGGGGGGATAATTACAAGAGATTTCGCCCACTTAGCGCCCCGGTAATCGGTTTTAATTAACTGCGAGGGTTGCCGGCGGTGTTAATTGCTGAAATTAACATCTCTCCCCCGTTTTTTGCGAGGGGCACTTGTTGCCCGGATTTAACCCTTTCATTCGGGGTTGGCTTCGCGGCGGAGAAAGGCTCCTTCCGCAAATTAACCCCAGTTGTACTTTCTTGTTTGCTGGGGGGAGGAGGGCTAACTAACCTCGGGCACGGATTAACTGATTACGATGGTGTCGAGAGATTGTAAGGGGTTGGTAATTAATTTCGGGGAAACCGTTGTAAATCCCGCGTAAATTATTCAACTTTGTGTATCTGGAATTCATTTTGAATACTTTAATTAGAAATTTTTTAAATACTTTTATACAAAATAAAAAACTTTACGTATTTTATTATTTTATAAATATATATTTCTGAATTAATACAATTTTGATTATTCTCAAAAATGATTATTTCTCATCTTGGCACTAGGTGAAACATTCTGCACTAATTAATTGATTAATCCTTTGATAATTACTTAACAAAACGAAACTAATCACAACAAAGTGCCAAAAAAGTGGAATCAATGTTATTATTATCACCTATTTTACAAATATGAGAAAACACAATTAGCTATACATAAACATATCTAACTCATGCTCATTGAATTACTAAATAGAACACAAATGAAGGCATTGTTAATTGTTTTTCTTAATAATCGTACGTTAACTCGATAAAGCAGTTTAAATCTGCAGTTTACAATATTTTGCTTGACGCTGTGTTATTGATTAAAATCATCTGATAAGTGTTATCTACCATAGTTCTTTCTTTCCTTTTGTTTCGTCCTATCAATAATGGTTTAAATTATTCTCAAAATCAAACTTATTTAAATTCTTTACTTGACACTTTACTTCTGTTTACATCTAACAAGGTGAAACGATGTGAAATTTGGGTAAAATAAAAATATTGAAGAAAGGTTTGCGTATATTTGTTTTAAAAAATGTTAACGAGTCATAATTATTCACAAAATCAATAAATCAAACTTATTTAATTAATGGTTTTAATATTTAGACATTGGTAGTTCATATTATATGAAATAAATATGAATAAATTATTAAAAATCAACCGATAAAACAAATAAAACACAGATTAGATTGAATAACGACTAGTTTCGGGTTATTAAAATGGGCTAATAATCCGAAACTAGTCGAGAATTTAGTTATTCAATCTAATCTGTTTTATTAGTTGATTTTTAATAATTTATTCATATTTATATCATACAAACTTATTTAATTTAATTACTTCACTCTTTATTCTTTTACATATTAAAAGAAAATAAAGTGTGAAGTAAGGAACTTAACTAAGTTTGATTTATTGATTCACGTTATACTCAAAGAAAATAATCCTTTTTATGTCTTTCCTCTATTTCATATTATTCCATACACAAAATTTAACTCACAAGCAATTTATTGTTTTTTTATTATTAATAACATGACCTTTCAACGTATACTAATGAAATTCTTTCTTCTTATAGGCACACAACAGGCAATAAATCATAAGTACAAAATTCACGCGATGACAGTTTTTGACATTAATGAAATTTCACATTTAACGTAAACGTTATTCTTTACCTCACGATATCAGAATACATATCCATTAGAAAACTAACTAAGATTGTGACGATTAAAATATTAAATTTAACATTTTACGTACGGAATAGCCCCGATTTTTGATTTCGTAATCAATTCAAAACTGAATTGTTTGAGAATTGTACAAAAAAAAAAAAATAAATGTGCATTAATTAGTTGCTTGTAAAATATTAAACATATTATTCAAAACATTATTTTCCTTTGCGTTACGAAAATTTCAATATGTTTTACAAGTACGAAAACCTTTTTTTTTTTTCATATTTGAAAAGTCTGTTGCCCACATAGAAACATATTATATATATTTATAAACATCTTTATTTCTGAAGTTATGCATAGAATTTTCCATTTAATATTTACAATCATGGTTGATAAATACGTCAGAAAATGGCTATCGACCGTCGGTCTTTCTGCCTGTCTTTATCCTGTTCTTGTCTACAAAAAAACATTTTTTTTTCGTTTCAGAAAATAAATATTCGAATAATATGTTTTGAATAGTTTCATTGGCAACTTACTTTTTAAACATGGAAAAACAACCGCCCTTCTTAGCCCTCCTTAATTTACAACCCGGCTTCCTGGAAAACAAGTGAAGAAGAGCGTAATACAAGATCTATGAAGTATAACTGTGTTAAGTTTTTTTTTTTAATAAGGAAGCATGTGCCTATCACTACTATAACAACAAAAATATGCATATACAAATTCAATATCCTGTGTTTACTGCGAACAGCGGTATGACAGTTTCAACAGTAGGGGATTTTTATTACTGATTTTGACTGTCGGAGTGACGTTAAAATCACAACTTTTCAAATAAATGTATTTCAAAATCCCATCTCCCATCTCTAATAATTAATATTTCCATGGCTGAAAGACCTAATGTTATTATAAGTTTATATTAAATGTATTGTATAATATATGTATATGTAAATACCACAATATAGATGATTGTATATAATATTTCCATAACTAATTGAGATAGTTTCAAATTAAATTCTTTGCAGTTTTGAAATAAACCGATTATTTAAACAATCGATTCGCTAATTTAAAGGATGAATTAAAACACTTGGGTTTTTTCACGATTAGCAATAGTGAATTTGTAATATTTCAGAAATAAGCTTTATAACACAGACGTGTTTTTATACGCTCCGCTCGTTCGCATTGATTCGCCTTTCTAATCGTTAATTCAAAAAAGAACATAGGAATATAATTATTTGCCCGACGCTTCGCAACAACAACAAAAAAGACCCCATTGTGAGCCGGTACGTATGCGAAACAATCAGTACGCAGACACGCGTCCCTATATTTGAATCTCATTAGCAGCATTAAAAAGGGCGGTAATGATGTTTACTCTGCGACAATGTAAGCCTGTTTCGCGTCTCTTCATTCCTCCTATCCACTTTTTTTTCCTCTCTCCTCTTTCCATTCCATCCCCCATACATATTGAATAGTGCGGATCTGCATAAATTGGAAAGCGGAGAGCAGTGAGTGCATAACTAAATTTGGCAAACCCCCCCTTTCCACGTCCCACCCTCCGCGCGATTCCTCCCTTCTTTTTCTTCTCGTGTATGTGGAATACGAGATCAGCAATCAATAGTTTAAAGCCGCGGGCGGATTTTAAGTGCGGAGGCAGAAGACGAAGGAGGAAAATGCCCTTTGCCTCCGGGGTGAGGTGGCGGGTGGAGGAGGGGGTGCACCGCCTGTGTGACTCATTTTTTTTCGGTCCCTTATTAGGGTTATATGGATGTATATAAGGGGGTGGATGCGGGAATATCTCCGCATAAAAAATGCAAGCGCGCGGTTAATCGATAAAGGAGGATAAAAAAATCGCAGGGGTATTATCTTAATGGCAGTGCTTTCGGATTTGATAAAATAGTTATTGCTTTTCGTCCCCTAAATATCTGACATTAATTCTGACTATTTTAATAACGCCTAGGAATCACTAGGTTTTAAATTGAGTTATGTGAAGTTGTTTTAATAAAATAAAGTAAACAGATTCAGTCATTACTTTACTGTTACGCCTAGGAATGATAATCTAATTTGATTCCAGTAGATTCTTGCTTAAAATTCAATTATTGAATTAAAAAAAAAAAATTAATGCAAACAAAAGGGACAATAAATGGTGAAGACTGTCAATTCAACATTTTGTGAAATTTAGTGGCAACATGTGTTCGACCCATTTTCTTGAAAATGCTGGAAGATGAGGAGAGTGCCACCTCCATCATCTTAAAGTAGCAAAAGAAGATCACTAACCATCCAAATTTGTTGCATTATGCAATATTTTAATGATGCCCGGGAAGTAGTTGTTTTAATATGCATTTGTTTAACGTACTTACGTAGGTAAGTCAATAGTCACAGAGCTAAATGTGGAAATAATTTATTAATTATTTTCAAATCATTTTTATTTAATAACTGTGACCAAGTGAATGAATACTGTTTTCTATTTAACCATCCAAACGTCGAACAAGTAAAATTGTTGTTATTTCAAATAAAAATATCACTGATTTAAAATCACAGCAATTGATTGACAAAATCGAATAAACAAGATTTCAGCACAAATTCCATCTTCACAATTTTTTCATTTATGATAAATAATCGTCAATATCATTATAAAAAAACTCAAATTATGATAAAATATATAGTGTGTTCAATTTCAATATATATGATAAAAGGAGAAATGCAACAGCCTTTTTTTTGTTATTTATACTTTTTTTTAAGCTGCGTTAGTAGATTTTTTATGTTGCTTCTTATATGATTCAATATATAATAATATATATAACATCTTTATTTCTGCAGACAATTTTATATAGAATAAATTAACAATATAATTTTTATACTATGTTATACGTTGTCCTTAGAAAACGGCTATCGACCATCGGTCTTTCTGCCTACTCAAAAAATATTTGTTTTGAAAACACATTTTTTATTTATCTCCATTATAATTCCAGAAAAATTAACTACCATTTTGCTATTTTAATCCAATCTCTCAAAATAGATAACAAAGATAGCAATGTTGTGAACATAATTTGGAACAACCTGTAAAGATAAACATTATTCAAATGTACTAATTAAAAAAATAATAAACATAAAATAATTCACACAAAGCGGTCGTCTTCATCATTTGCTCAATTATTTATTTTTAATGTATGTAAACCTAAAATTCCAACGTGAATGCACAAAGCATGCAAGGCTCGAAATGAATACAAGTCTCTAATTAAATCGAAAAAAAAAAAAACAAATTAAATAATTGCAACTAAATTATTCAAACAAACAAATGAAACACGTACACACAGACACACACATACATATTTCTATTTCACAAAAAAAAATTAAAGACAATGACCCTGATCGCCCCTTAATAAGTAATTTAGAGTACTGACCTTTGAAATAGAGGCCAGTATTGGTCCATAGTCGCATTGTGATGAATTGTATTCTGAAACGGTGAAAAAGAAAAAATAATAAAACAACTGTACACAACAAGACCAACAAGTTTATAGTTTCGTACCCCTTTGTTTTTTTTTTTGGAACATTAAGGGAGCGCAAATCAGGGCCATTTCTACGTTAAGAGATACAAAAGAAAGTACAATTGTGAAAAATATAGTATGTGTGCGTTATTTTTTTTTGTATGTGTTTGTGTAAGAATATATTTTTATTAATTGATTAATTTAGTTCAACCACTAAAATGTTGCGTTTGGATAACTGGGGCCTTATTCTTGAAATCGATTGCATGAACTCGTTCGTACGCAACTGTCAAATTCTCATGTAAATTCCTATCTAAATGACAGATTTCGTACGACCGAAACGTTCGAACAATTTCAGGAATACGGGCCCTGGTGATGGGCATTTGCATTCGGACCTCTCCAGACCAGTGTGTTCTATGCACAATAGATGGCGCTTTACGCGATTTAATGAATTATTTTTTTTAATGTTTGATGTTTCGGTTACTTGGTTTACATAGCAAAATTTATCGATATGCGTGAATGATTTAGCTTTTTTAAATAAAAATCATGTCGATTACAAATATCTTTGGTTTATAATCAGAGAATTAACTAATAAAGAATCTTCCATATTAAAATCGATTACAATCGATGACTGTTTTTTTTTTATACATTTAATTTACAATTTGATAATAATTATAACGAGTGTCCGTATTTCGTGAAAATGCATGGAGATCTCTGTTATTTGAAGAGTTAGAGAGATGGATAAATTAGATTTCGAATTATTGTTTTCACATTTTTGCCATAATTTAATAAACTCTCTAACTCTTTAAATAACTGAGATCCCCATCTATTTCCACGAAATACGGACACACTTTATATATAAATGTATTGGTGTAAGCAATAGAACGACCACAGGTCTTTTAGCCCCGACTTGAATTTATGGTGACAAATAAAAAAAAAATATGCTAATATATGTAAATATGCAGGAGAGTGCTAGCTCCTGTATATTCGCATAAGTAAATGAATTGATGAATTATGAGAGGAGGGTAATTATATATATATATAAGTTTATGTTTCGAGGAATACAACATTTTTTTGTCCATATTTTTATTTTATATAATTTAAAATAAATCGCACACACGAATCGTCCCTCATAAACTGTGCAAATAAAAATAGCCCCGAAAAAAAAAATCCGAATAAAACCGCGAATGCAAAAATAAACCCCTCATATATTTAAAACACGGAAACCACCCTCGCGCGCGCGCGCACACACACGCGCCCGCTCATAAAACGTATCCACGAAAATACAGAACGCGGATGATTACGTATTCTCCCCCGTCCCGCCATTCCGAATACATAATAAGGCGAAATTAGAATCCTCGAGGCATAAATAAAAGAGTATCGATGTATTTCAGATGGCGTGAGATGTCCCTAGACAATAGACCATAAAAAAATAAATTATAACCGAGCCTTAAGAGTACGTTACGTTTATTTAATATTAGTTAATCATGCAATATTTAAATATAAAATACCCCGCACGGGGTGGTACAGTTTCGGGTATACATCCACCCTACGCAATCAAACAAAACTGATTGGAGTCGAAAAAAAATATATATAGGAAAGAAATTCGGGGGGATGAATTAAAGAGTGCGGGAGAGAGATAGTCACGGAAAATTTAGGGTGTTTTTACATGATGGGGGAATAAAGAAAGTCAAATGAAAATAAAATAACAAATAAATAATTAGTGATATATATATATATTCCTTTCTTCTCTTCTTTATTTTATTGAAATTGAATTCAAAAATATAAAATTAGTAAAAATAAATAATTAATTAATTTAAAGTAACAATCAACACCATTCAAATAAATAAAAATCTATTTATAAGAATAAATATACTTAAATATCCAATGCTATCAAAGAGCTTTTTTTTTAATTTGAATCTAACCATGGGGATATCGCTTATTATAAGAGATAGATGTTAAATTTAAATTTGTGGAGTTTCATGCTGATTTTCAAGAAAAATTAAAAATAGGATTTCTTTTTTTATTATGACTTCGTTATTTAAAGCAATACAATGAAAAGATATATAAAGAAAAGTACACAAAATAAATATATTGTATTTATTCATGTATCATAAAAATGGAAGACTATTGCTTACCCAATTTTTTTTATAAAATTATTTTATTTGGGAGTACGTTCATTACATTTAAGCGTCAACTTAAGAAATTACTTTGATTTTGTACTTTTTTTTTGTACTTGCATATACATTGATTCATTTTAACACTGGTATATATATATATATATATAATATACAATATATATATATATATATATATATATTGTATTATTTTTGTAAAAAGGTGATTCCATAATAAAATTATTATTATTATATAATTATTTATTTGTTAATGCCTAGGCAATAGATGGCGCTTGCGTCTTCTTCCATTTTTTATGATACATATATTAATATAATATATTTATAATAAATTAAAGACGACGCAAGTGCCATCTTTTGCCTAATTTGGCATCGTCAAAGATTTGGGTCTACAACCGAGAATCATTGTAAAGGAAGGCGAACATGTCCTGTTTATGAAAACAAGAAAAACGAAATTTCTTGTAAAGAATATATTTATTTTGTTTATTTTTCTGTATATATCTGTTCATTGCATTGAAATATTGCTTTAAATAACAAAGATTGAGTTTAGTCTTCAGAAGTAGTTGTTTAAATGGAAATTTGTTTACGTAATGTAAGTCAAACTTTAGACTAAAGAGGAAATAATTTATTAATTTAATATTTTCAATAGATATTTGTATTTTCATTGTACTTACTTCATAAGTCTTTAATTGTTAATAATTAATTAATTATTTTCAAATTATTTTTATTTAATTTTGTTTATTTTTTGTCTGTTATAAATTATATAGAATCAAATGAATATTCCATACAGTATTCCTCATGTTATTATTGCCCGAAACTCTTATTATTACCCGAATAAAAGAAACCACCCCGGATGTAAACTGTTTACACAGGGGTTTGGTAATTTGTAACGCCGCCGGTTTTCTAGACTCAGGTAAAATCGAGATCAATGAATGGACGCCGAAAGCAGCAGCACCCTTTTGTGGATCACTAATTCCGAAATTTCTCATTTCTGCGCGCTTATTGAAAACGAGGAAGGAATAATTGTGGAAAAACGTGCATACCGGCGAAATCCACCCTCAACTGGAGACAAGCGGGGCCGGCGAGGGGGAGAGAGAAGGCCGCACAAAAGAGTTTCCGTATCGATCATTTAAAAATGTCACACACTTGCATTTTAGCAACAATGCATCTGCGGGGAAAAAGAAAAACGTTCCATCATCGCGTAATGAATGGATTTTTGTAATCTCGGGGATTATCTACGGTTGATGATTGTGTTTTAAGTTTTCGTTGTTGTTGGGATTCCTGGAATTCTCCAGGTGGGGGTTTTATGATTATTGAGCGAAGAAAATAAATCTGAAGTGATTAATATTGAATACTCATTTCTCTAAAGGTTTTCAATTGATTTACAACGTAAAAAAATTAAATGCTTTTTGGCAGCGAAAATCATTTATTAATTTTGACAACAGAAAGTAAGTCTTTGTAAGAGTAAGACAATTCTAAGATTTTCAATATTTGGAAAATAATTAAAAAAATAAATAAATTAATAATTACAAGTAAAACTAACATCCTCTGGTTACTATCCACTAATTCATTAACTCATGTTCAGCTAGGTAGCATAGTTTCAATTTGCAAATCACCATAAATTCTGACAAGGCAAAAAGACCTAGTCAGACTACTAACACAACTGTACATCGTCGTCTTTAATTTACTACAATTGTACATATTATTATTATAAATTTCGCAAATTTGTGTTATCCTATGGTCTGAATAAAGATGCGAGGAAAACACTATTTTTTGTATCTTCTATAACTAAAAAAGAAACAGTGTTCGATTTGTAATTAACTATGTATAATGAAGTTGAAGCAACCGTAATTACTGAATTAATAAAAAATAAATTTATGTATGATTCGCTTCGTATTCTAAATAGAACAGCGGTTTTCAAAGTTGACTGGGCTTCGCATGAGTTGCTATCGCTGCAGGCAATCAAGAAGAAAATGGAATTTGGGCTCCTTTAGTTATATCCGATCTGGTAAACCATTCCCTAGTGGCGAGACGTGGAACTATTAAGTGTTATTTTTTTTAAATTCATATATACAGTGGCTAGGGCCAACTCAATATTCGACCAGTGGGTCGCGACCATAGAAGATTCCTTATCCAATATAAAATTAATCAATCGTATATCAACGATTTAAACGGAAATATCACGCGAAACAACTGTAATGGAAGATAATTCCCATTTTTTAAAATCGATCAGTTATTTCTTTGTTTAATAAGTATAAGAAATTTTAGTCATAATAAATGAAAAACGACGCAAGCGCCATCTTTCCCCAAATTTCATGTGGCATCGTCAACGATTCGAGTCTACAAGGTAGACAACAAAGAATCGTCGTTTCGTCCACTTAAAGAAGGCTAACTTGTCCTGTTTATGAGAACAGGAAATTCATTTAAATAAATAAGAAATATTGATTTACAACATTTAAATAGTTCCAAAATTAACAAAATAATTCTTTGTATTTTAAAGACGTTGAACCACGCGGAAAATCTTCAATTTGCTAAATAAAAATGGTAAATAATCTTTTATTTATTTTATTTTTATTGAATGATTTGAGGGTAGGATTATATTTCGCAGAGAAGACAAGAATTAGCCACAAATGTGATTTGAACAAGCTCGAATTTTTTGTGGGGTTTTCTGAAGTCACAAGTCTATACTTGTCTATACTTGTCATCTGTAATCGATTGATGTCCTTAAAATCAATCGCTCATATTCAGCTGAATTTATGCGACAGTGTTATTAATTACAACACTTCGTGCCACCGTGAGAAGCCTAACGATGACAAAAAATGGCACACGTTATATTAAAAATGTAATTCGATGTTATAAATTATATAATTCGATGCCTTTTAAATAAAAAAGAACATTTATGTTATATTCAACAAATATTCTGTTTATATGTGATTTACAGTCATGCTATTTTTCTAAACATTTTGAATATTGTTATTATTCTGTATAAAGGTGATTTACCGTAAATAAATGAATTGAATTGAAAATAATAGTAAGAAAAACCTGTATAACATAAAATGTCAAGTTAAGTAATAACGTGTACGTTAAACTTAATATTCCGTACAGATTAGCCGCAATTAATTAATGTAATTTTGAATTAAAATATTTATAGAATTTATATGTTTTTTTTTTTTAAATGAATACTTAATAATTTTTAATGAGGCTGAATGGAAAAAGTCATTTTGAATGACGATCTTTTTTATGAAATATGTCCGTACCGAAAATAAAGAAAACCGACATGATCTTGATGTCCCTTTAAGAGATTTAATTACCACCGCGGCGTCGACTCCTTAGTGTTCGCCCCTGAGATGAAATCGCCACGTTTTAATTCGGTAGCTAAATTGTTAAGACAGTCTTTCCGCTTAACCGGCTGATTAAATCATCCGGTTAGTTAACCATACCCCGCTCCCATACCCACACACACACATATACAAACAGATGAGCCCAAGGCGAGCCTCCTCCGACCAAAAACTCGTATTCCATTAGCGTTATTGATTGATTAACGCGATCAGAGCGCAACATACAGAAGAGGAACCCCTTCTGCGCGCTATTCCCAAACCGACCCCATGTCACGGACTTCATAAAACCAATACACCGTATAAACGGCCCCGGCCCAGGGTGCATAATGTATTAGCTAGATTGGAATTGGATAAATCATAAATTCGAGACGCGCACCCCCTTCCAGCGCGGCGTGTGCGGGGGGTGGCGGCCCCCGAAGGGATGCGGTGCGCGAATTTAAAATGGTCACAAATTTGTTAGGGACTGATAAAGTCACCGTGGGTTTTAAGGGGGTGTATTTATCCATCTGGACCATCTATATCCCTCCCTGTTTAAGGTTCGCAATTTCTTTAAATCTCCCTTATAAATCGGACTGACGCGCGTGGCCCGAGGGGGTGGCAAATTGCCGGATTTGCATCGATCCCCGCGTTTAAATCGGTTTTAATATATCGATGGGTCGTCATAAATTTTCACGATTTTAAATTGCCTCGAATTTACATTTTTATCGGATTTACAATTAAATTAAAAGTATTATTTTCATTAATCGATTATATTAAAAATATAAATTAAATAAGAACTCGAAAATAATTAATAAATTATTCCTTCTTTTACTATTCTGACATTTCGACTTATTTTACATAAGCACATTAAACAAATATTCAATAATGAACATTTGCTGTTGCATAACAATAACATATTGTATTGTATAATGCAACAATTTTTAATTCGAAATAAATTTAATGCAAAAAATACTGTAACTTACTTTTAGAATATACAAAACTTAAAATGTTGCGGTAATTTAATATTTATATTGAAACAGAGAGAGAGAGCCAATGGTTGAAACCAATATGAGAGAAAAAGGTATAAGTAAAATACCCGAGTGTCGGTGTATTAACCAGAGAAGTAGTTGTTTCAATGGATGTTTATTTTTTTTTTGTCAAAAAGTGAAGAAAAAATAATTAATTTCTCGATTGTGTAAATTAACCATTTTCAAATTACTTTTTGTTTAATTTAATTAAAAAAATGTAATCTAATTTTTATAAAAGGAAATCACTGAAAATTCCCCCATT
The DNA here is from genome assembly GCA_963082785.1 of Philonthus spinipes. Classification (NCBI taxonomy): domain Eukaryota; kingdom Metazoa; phylum Arthropoda; class Insecta; order Coleoptera; family Staphylinidae; genus Philonthus; species Philonthus spinipes. Next base: position 26,669,025 of record OY720304.1, read on the forward strand.
TTTTTCTCGATTATTATTATTTTCCGAGGGGGAGAACCTAGGGACGCGCTCGTTTACGTGGAAATGTCCCCAATGCAGGCGCATTCGTGTATTTGTGGATTAAAAAAAGCTTCTAATATCATTTCTGTTCCATTAATCATCCATAATACAATACATAGTTAGGGGATTTTGCATGGAAAATATTTTTTACACAAAGAATGTATCGCGTTAATGGGGAATCGCAGCCGTTCAGACAAAGGCCCCGACGACAATGCGACTCCCTTTTGCCTTGCTTGCCTATCCGTCCACGCTCCGGCCATCGATTCTCGTCCTTATTGCGGGCTCAGTTTTAGCACGGTTCACGTGTAAATTATCGATTCGGTTTTTGATGGATGTGTGTAAGCACACACACACGCACATTAATACACACACATACAAATGTACATACAGGCCCAGTTTGCATTACAGCTGCTACTTATTTTCGAACAGATTGTATTACTTTTGCTTCGATTACTAATTGATATATTGATTCAGTATTCTATGGCGATGCGTAACACAATGACTTTTAATTTATATTAATTAACAGCACATTGAACAACAAGAATTGAATTGACTAAACTACAAGTCAGTGAGTAATTCAAGAAATTTGTGGCATTGTATTATTTTTAAAATGTACGTATTATCGTAAAATAAGTATAGTGCATAACTTCCAAGGCAATTATTCTTGCCTAGAAGAGTTAACAACAACAAACCACTAATAATCATTCCATGCAAGTTATATACTAAAACTTCCATGGAATGATCATTTGCCTAGTATGAGTTGTTATTCTCGCCTCTGATTCGAATAATCTAGAATAATTCCAATGCAAGTTATGTTTTCATAATATAATTTTTTATTTATTATGAAAAACCTTACATTCAATTCACTTAATTGCAGAATTAGTTAAATATAATGAAATGGTAAAAGGATTTGAAAATAATTAAAAAAAAAATAATCCCTTAAATATAAAAAAGTCTATTCCAGTCTGTCGAATTTATAGTTTTGGTAGCAGTACAGTATTTAAGTTTATTCATATTTTCGCAGTGATTCAACTGAAATTGATTTTAAAGTTTATTGTAATTCTCAAATTGAAAATAGAACTGAATTTCTGCAAATAAAATGGACTTTAATCCACCCTGATTTTTCTGGAAATTATCTTTTTTACTTGATACATAATTAATAAATTTATTTATAATAATTACTTTTTATTATAAAATGTAATACAAACTACATATAAATTGTACATTTTAGCAATTATATCAGCAATGTTTTTTATTCTGTAATAAAATAATAAATTTGAGGGCAAAAAGACCCCAGGTCGATAGCCCGGACAGACTAACACAATAATTATTTTTGTTAAGTAAACATAAATGTATATATAAGCTTATGTAATGTTGTCTGAATAAAGATGTTTGTATATACAGAGAGGTTTTTTTATCAGTATACATTAGGGGAAGTGTATACCTGCAAAAAACGCGAGTTAAACGCATTGAACCGATTAATGTGTGTATGTTTAGTTGACTATTTGGCATATGTGTGTTCAGTTGCGTGTTATAGGCAACTAAACACACATACACTAATGCATTTGACTCGCGTATTTTGCAGGTATATATAGGGGAAATGTATACTGATAAAAAAGCTCTCTGTATATAATAAATTCGCTTATTATCAATTGAAGTTTAAAAGACAAAACTGGAAGTATTTTTAAAACTGTTATTTTATTAAAATTGAAATTTAACAAAGTAAAAGATTTAAAAGACAAAACTAGTAGTATATTTTAGACTCTTACTTTATGAAACTTCAAATGATAATAAGTAAATTTTACTGAAATCTGTTATAAACCCATCTGAAAAAAAAAAACCGTCAGCCCAACACAACAGAAATAAAAAACAAATAAAAAATTTAAATATATTAATACAAAAAAAAATAGTGTGAACTGTGTGTGTATAAAACTCCGGGGACACAGAGGGGCGATTTTTTCGGATCCCGGGGAAATAACTCGGCCAAGAAGCGCCCATTTAAATGACCGAACTTAACCAATAATTTAACTCCATAAAAAACTGGTATCATTGTTCTGCGCCCATAAATTTTAACTTTCCACATTAAATCCCTTTCAATTCTGAGCTCCGTTTTTTTTTTTTTCTCTCCCGTCTCTCTGCCTCCTCCTTCTTCATTCAGTATGTGGCCCCGGATTTAAGATGTGAAATAGAATGGACTGCATTTCTTTATATTCAAATGAGAGAACACACATGTCTGAAGCGGGAAAGGTGGACGGGGATGGCAAAGATTTTTACACACAAAAAAATGTAATAAAATAATATTAGAGATAAGACAACTATTCTAATATTTAAGAAGACATTGTTTGTAGAAACATTAGTTTCTACTTTAAAAATTCATGAAAAATATTTCTGAACAAAATAAAGACTTTTGGCGCACATATTTGAGTTTAGTAGACTTTAATCAATCTCTCTAGAGGGTTTTAGCACTTTGTAGCACAAAATGAATTTTTGATGAATTTTATTGGAAGGGGTACATCTTTGATCTTTTTCGCCTGACTTTAAAAAATCATAAAAAATATTTCTGAACAAAATAAAAACTTTTGGCGTACATATTTGAGTTCAGTAGACTTTAATCTATCTTTCTAGAGGGTTTCAGCCCTTTGTAGCACAAAATGAATTTTTAATGAATTTTGTTGGAAGGGGTACAACTTTGATCTTTTTCGCCTGATTTTAAAAAATCATAAAAAATATTTCTGAACAAAATATAAACTTCTTGTGCACATATTTGAGTTCAGTAGACTTTAATCTATCTCTCTAGAGGGTTTCAGCCCTTTGTAGCACAAAATGAATTTTTGATGAATTTTATTGGAAGGGGTACATCTTTGATCTTTTTCGCCTGATTTTAAAAAATCATAAAAAATATTTCTGAACAAAATAAAAACTTTTGGTGCACATATTTGATTTAAGTAGACTTTAATCTATCTCTCTAAAGGGTTTCAGCTCTTTGTAGCACAAAATGAATTTTTCATGAATCTTGTTGGAAGGGGTAGCCCGTGGAACTTTTCCGCCTGAATTTAAAAATTCATAAAAAATATTTCTGAACAAAATAAAGACTTTTGGCGCACATATTTGAGGTCAGTAGACTTTAATCTATCTCTCTAGAGGGTTTCAGCCCTTTGTAGCACAAAATGATTTTTTTAGAAATTTTGTTGGAAGGGGTAGCCCGTGGAACTTTTCCGCCTGATTTTAAAAATTCATAAAACATATTTCTGAACAAAATAAAGACTTTTGGCGCACATATTTAAGTTCAGCAGATTTTAATCCATCTCTCTAGAGGGTTTCAGCCCTTTGTAGCACAAAATGAATTTTTGATGAATTTTTTTGGAAGGGGTACATCTTTGATCTTTTTCGCCTGAATTTAAAAATTCATAAAAAATGTTTCTAAACGAAATAAAGACTTTTGATAGACCTATTCGAGTTAAGTAGACTTTAATCTATCTCTGTAGAGGGTTTCTAGAGGTATTTCCAATAAAAAAATAATTTCACTTGTTTCCTTCTTTAATTTTGATTTATGTATCATAATAATTGGAAACCTGCGCAAGCGCCATCTAACACACTGCTAAATTGATTTATGTACTGAACTAGTTTGGATTTTTACAGTATTATTGATAATGTTGTTACAAATCCTTTAAATATTTAAATAAAAAATGTAAGGACAACCATTTTTATTTAAATATTACTTATAAGTAAGTTGTCATTATAAATAGGAAAAAAAACAACCATTTTTATTTAAATAATTAAAGTCTCCAAAACCAACATAAAGAAGATTAAATCCTTTAAAAATGAAATTCATTCGAAAATTTAGAAAAAAAAAACTTACAAACATTATTAATTAAATTATATTTTGTTTGTTTGACATTTTTTCTTTCTTTTTCTATTTACTCCACTAGTTTCGCTTTTTAAGGCATTATCAAGGAATACACACTAATTTACAGTTGATACAGTGTTCAAGATTTCGAAAAACTATCTAAAATGTTTGCAAAAAAAAAGTGTATTGTAGTTATTGAACGCATGTCCATTTGTAAAAATTAAAAACCTCACGTATTCCGTGTAACCAGAGAAGGCGTATCCCTATTGTTAATAAAGCAACACAATTTCGACCTGGAAAACCAAACATCCGCTTCGACAATGCCAGCGCGGCCGAGTTTCATTGTTTAGAGAGATGGGTGGAATTACGAGCGGCCGTCCTAATCCCGGATTAAAAGTCCTGAAATAAAAGCCGGGCCCGGGGTGATTTTATACCTGGCCACGGAGATTTGCTTAAAATTTTTGGGTAATTTTCCGAGAACGAGCGGCCCTCCTAGCGCACACCTGTGACTCCGTCCGTGGTGGCTGCGTTTCCCGGTAAAAATTTACGATTTTCGAAATTACCGTTTTTACCATACCCGGGCATGAATATCGTGAGGTAATTAAGGTATTTACGGGGATACCCGGTAAAAGTTTCAAGGGAAACAATGGGAGGCTTACCGGGAAAAAACGGGCTTCGCTTTACTATTGAAATAAGCAATTATTTAAATATTCTTTTACTAAATAATTACAAAATTATTTTTAAAACACACTCCATATTTATTTACTTTCAAAAGTAACCGCAATTTTGTTAAACAAAAATGATTTATTACAAACATTTGTTGATTATTAATACTTTTACTTCGTTATGTATAGCTTTAAATATTGTACTGTAATTTTAAGAAATAAATGTAAATAATTTTATTAAATAAAACACTGTCTTTCTTTTTATAACTAATGATTGTGGCTTTATGGATTTCCAAAAAATTCAGGAGGTACATGTTTTAGCCATTTTCCCCAAAATGATGCTTTTTTTCATGGTATGATAAAAATCATAAGTTATACTAACAAAATTATTTTTTTTTCTTTTCAAAATGGACACATCCTGGCTTTGGTTAGTAATAATAATAAATCAACTTTATTTCAGGAAATGTTTACAAAATAATAATTCTGAGGAACATAAATGAAATTGTGTCAGGTAGCAAATAAAATAAACATTCTCAATTCACTCCAAAGAAATTGTTTATGGTAGCCATCAATTATTTAATTTATTAACTAAATTTATTGTATCATTCATACCCGGGATATAACAGGGATCACAAAATCTTCTCGTCTAGGATAAAAAGTGTTTAATTATTTAATATTTTAAATTAAAACAGTAAATTACAAAATAGTATTGATTTAGAAAAAAATATATTTTAATTATAGAAAAAAGTTTAAAAAAATATTTGATTTAGAATATTTCAATATATAGTATATTGGTTGTAACTGAATGCTAAAAAATATATCAATTTAAAGCTAAATGAAAACATTATTTTTTACATATTTTTAAGACAGGTCCGATGCAACTTTGGCAACAATTTACTCGCAAACAAAAAATCTATAATATAAAAAACAATCTTTTTAAATGAACGGAACATTTTTAACGTGTTTTCAACTATTATTTATTAATTTTATTATTAAATTTGTAACTACTAGACCATCTTGTCTATGCAATATTATTACTGGATTATATATAGTACTAACGATTATTATTGCACAAGTTAATGATAAATTATGTTTTTTTTAATTTAGTATGTGTAATACAAGCTGCATATTCTCATGTAATTTTGCAATTCATGCTTATAATTTCTTAGCTATGTGAGGGAAAATACGACATTAATAAAACAATTTAATCAACTTATTTTTTATATATGTATAATAATCCTTGTTGTTCATTTTAAATGCACACAAATTTAACTAATCAATAAAAAAATAAACTTGAAAATAACTAATATACAAACTGAACAATTAATTAATTATCCTCCTCTTTATTATTTGCGTTCTTACTAAAATCTGCACGATCTGCCGTTTGATGTGTTTATATTTTGAGAAAATTTTAAAATTAATTTAATAACTTACTTTAACAATTAGTTGCTAACATCTCAAAAATTTAATGATATAAATCTCCTGCTATTAAAACAAGCCTACGAGTATTTGCAGCAAACACAATCCAAATTTGGCGACGTTAGGAAATACAGATTTCATATGTATTTGCTTAGCAAGTAATGGCCCAAATTGGTAAATCAATTAATTTCTGCAACAACGGGGTAATATCGTCTTATTAACAGAATTAGTGGCATATGCACGCAAATTTTTTTTCTTTTACGAAAAATCATAAAAATAAATGAACTGTAGATTCATCATTAAACCAAAATAAAATTAAATTTTCTTTTAACGAAATTATAAAACCTAGATATTTTATTTATTTTTATATATATTTTGTCCTTATCAAGGGCTCAATCAGTGAAATTCTTGTTAATTAATTATTATTATTAATTAATTAATTTATTATTATGACCATCTATAATTTCTTGTTAATTAATCAGTGATAGATGGTCATTTTATTTACTTCATTATTTACTATTACTTTTGAAGCACTGGTTATTCATGTATTACTAAATATAAAAAAAAAGATTATTATATATACATATATATCTTTATTCAGACTATATAGATAATTTTAACAATATAACAATATAAATAATTACAATACATGTAGGTGTTAGTCTGTCTGGGCTATCGACCAGAGGTCTTTCTGCCCAATGATTATTATTTATATAAAATAATAAAATTGTATACGGCTAGTCTGCAAACAATATTAAAGAAACAAAAATTGTAAGAAAGAATTTAGTAAAAGTAACTGTTAAAAAGAAATGGCAGAAAGACTAGTAAAGGTGTGTTTATTCAATTAAAAAAAAGTGTAATAGAATTAAATTGTTTTAAAAGCGCTATTTAGTAGGAACAGATGGTTATATATTTATCAACAGTCATAATTCATACAAATTTGATGTCCGGCTTAATAGAAAATATTCGGGGCTATTCCATACGGGAAATCTTAAGTTTAACATTTACGTTATTAATTAAATTCACATTCTATGTATGTATATTTATAAATACAGCTGCTTAGACTGTGAAGTCAAATAAAAATAATTTGAAAATAATTAATTATTAATCTTTAATATAATTAATGGTTTTAATATTTAGACATTGGTAGTTCATATTGTATGAAAAAATATGAATAAATTATTAAAAATCGACCAATAAACCACAGATTAGATTGAATAACTTTAAATTCCCGAAACTAGTCGAGAATTTAAAGTTATTCAATCTAATCTGTGGTTTATTGGTCGATTTTTAATAATTTATTCATATTATTTATTTCATAATTATTAATCAATCATTTTTTCTTTTAGCTACTGTATTTTTTTTACTTACGTTACGTAAGCACTTTAAAACAAATGAACATTAAAACATTTACTTCTCGGGCCTGTACCCCGCAAGACTTTAAATTAACACTAAGAATTAATTTATTAAATATTTTTTGCTTATTTGCTTATTTTAGTCATTGTATAATAGCCATAAATTATTTATTTTTTTTTTTTTTGGTATTCGATTTAATATTTGACAAATTTCTTAATTACAAACGTATTTTTTCTAATAATATATTTCTTAATAAATATATAAACAAAAATAATTATTATGTAAAGAACTTTTTTTATGCCACTTTTATACTACTTTTTAATAAAAGTGGTATGAAAAAGTTAAGTGTTTACATCGAAATTGAAAATGTACCACGAAGTGAACGTCTCCAAGATCCAAGAAAAAATAATTAATTCTGATTGATTGTACGTTTTTTATATGTTATTATTGGCAGTAACAAAAATAAAATAATTAATTTCTAGTAGTCTGTAAGTTAGAATAGGTAATGACACAATTTCACTTTGTACATTATTGTAATGACATTCTGAAATAAAGATTATTATTATTTATTATCTTATTTAATTGTATGTAATTATCCTCAAATGTGTAACTATGATTAAAACTATAACATACTTAGAACGTTTTACATGTATTCGATTCATTAAAATCTATTGGTTGTTAGCAATATTTTTTCTATATTTCATTCATATATTTGGGTTTAGATCATTCCCTTTCTTCAATTCATGTTTAAAATAAAAATACACTTAGGAAGGTTGCTAACTATAATAATTCACATGTTTGTATTTTCGGAGGAAATTTAGGTTTCGTGGGGTACAAAATGTGTTAAGGGTATTTTGGTTGAAAGGATGTGTAGAGAAATTTTCGTTGAGGTGTAATATGCATTCAATTCACATGTGATATTTTTGTTCATTATATGCGATTTTTTGTAATAATTATGTATTTAAAAAAATAAATCTTTTTTTTTACATTCATATTTTACAATTTTCTTAATTACTTGATTTTGTTGTAATATTAACTGTTTATCAATAAGAAAAAAATATTTATTATTGTTTTAACAGAAGTATTTAAACGAATTAGTCTTTTTTGCATTCATATTTTACAATTTTCTTAAGTACCTGAGATTTTTTTATAATATTAACTGTTTATCAATAAGAAAAATAAATATTTATTATTATTTTTGCAAAAGTATTTAAACGAATTAGTCTTTTTTTTTTCATTCATATTTTACAATTTTCTTGATTTTTTTGTAATACTAATTTAAAATATTAGTAATTTTAACTACTATTATAATTGTATTTAAAATAATTAATATTTCGAGCTTCTCTAAGGATCAAAATAAAAATTTAGAAAAAAAAAATAGTATATGAAGTATTTTAAGAAAGTCGTTATTTATCCGAAAAGAATTAATTAACGCTGACAGTCATTCTCGCCCCGCTAAGAAATCCTTCAGGTAGTCACACACACCCAGAAAAAGCGAGATGCACATACGTGCACCTGAAAACACCCCGTAAAAATCTGAATGGATAGAATCGGTTTGGTCGCCTACAATACACACACACACACATACATATATAATTTTTTCTCTCTCCGTCCGGCCTGAATAGCAAATCTCCATCGGTTTTAGATAAAGACGGCGAAAAATGTAGTTTTGTTACGAGTTGATGGTGTTTTTAACAGATTTGTGTCAGAGCGAGGACAATATTATGTTTCCGAACTGAGCGTACCTGAGGACAAAAGGCGGATTTCTCATATCTTTTGTGTTACGGGGGCATTGTGGGTGCTCAGGTAGATGAAAACATGATGGAATGTTCGGCCGGGAATTACGTGTAATTCACGTTCTGGGATTACTTTCCGAATTATCCACGGGAACGGTAATAAGTTATTACCTGTTGGGGGGGAGGTGGGGGGTTTTATTTTAGACGGACGTGCCGCGGTGCATGTTAATTCATGCCATCTGGTTGGAATCGTGTGATTATTGTTTCGCTTAAAGTAATTAGTGGAATTTTAGAGGATTATCACCCTTTTAATTTTTAAAATTTGTGTCTTTGTGTAGGAATTCTGAGAATTCAATATTTCTACAAATTTTCACAACGTTAAAATCTTAATTGAATATGAGTTTCATGAAGATTTGATAGATATATGAAACATGTATAATATACGTTGTATCCTGAAATTTTGAATATGAGTAATGTTATGTGTTTGTATTATTAATTAATTCTTTATTTACGAAACAAAAATACAACAACATTTTCAATTGATTTGATAAAATTTAGACTAATTGTATTTCGATTCTTCTGTACTTTGCATTGAATTTGTTATTTTTGTTTTGATTTCCATTTTTGTATGTATATATATTGCACTCTTTTTAATCATATATTTAGTTTTAATTAAATATTAGTTATTATTAATATTTAATATTGGTTTTTTGTTAATTATTCTGTAATTGGGCTATTTTGTCTGTTGGGTAATAAAGTTTATTATTATTATTAATACAAAAAAACGAGCGTGGTACCTAATTGCCAAGTAATTCCTTCAAATGCTTCCAGCATTATATATATTGGTTCTTCTCTATATTCATTATTAATGGTACTTTACTTGAAGAAACCATCAAAAATAGTACATTTCCAACACAATGTGACCATTGCAAATGTTTTACAAAGATTACAAATGTTAAAATTCTCTTGAAATTCTATTTAAATTAAATAAAAAGAATTTGAAAATAATTAATTAATAAATTATTTTCTCTTTTGTCACTGTGAAAATGATTTATTAATTAATTATTATCAAATTCTTTTTATTTAATTTAATTTAAATAACTGTGAATAAATCCTTTTTCTGTTATCTATTGAAATTGTTTATCAATATCCATATGATCTTTTAACCTTCTTTTATTTAATTTAAATTCAATAATCGAATCTTTAATAATTAATTTCTCGCTTAACACACGGTGAAACATTTTAGACTACAAACTATTGATTAAAAAGCATTTGGTATATTTATTATATATATATATATATTAGACAGACAGGTCGAAATTTCAAAACTATGATGAAAGAACATAAACATTCAATTATCAATAAAAAATATACAATTCGATGAATTTACTTATGACAGTTTGTATACCTATATAGTTCGGAACCTATGTAAATTTCTATATTCCTTGGAATTGAGTTATAGTCGAAACTATATAGTCAGAAAGTTAAAATAAGGTCAACAATACCAAGTTCCTTTTAATATATAGCCAATAATCGAAACAATTCATATACAAAAAATAAAAGATTCGTCATTAAATATAAAAGCAAAATATTTTGAAAAGAGTATTTACTCACTTGATCACAGTTATTTAAACAAATTAAATAAAAATGATTTCAAAATAATTAATAAATTATTTCCACGTTTAGCTCTGTGACTTTTGACTTACGCTACGTAAATACGTTAAACAAATGCACACTACTTCCTGGGCAAATACCCCGCTGGGCATTGAATTACATAATGCTGCTGCATATCAATAAAATATTGCATATTGCAACACATTTTTGTTCCGAGAAAAATTTAATGCAAAAACACAGAGCTAAATGTGGGAATAATTTATTAATTATCTTCAAATCATTTTTATTTAAAATATTTTATTTTTCAGATAAATTCAGATAAAAATAAATTGGACATTGCTGGATAAGTTCTCTCTAAATTCAAGAGAATTTCATCTATGCAAAAATTTGTAGAAATATTCAATTCTCAAAATCTTGAATAAAGAAACCTTTTATTATTAATGATGGAGCTTCTAATTGTTTCACATACATAATTCAGATTGCTGATGTTAATTGAAAAAAAAAAAACGAAATGGAAGACACACAGATAAATTCAAATAAAAAAGCCTAAAAATCCATTTGGAAAATTGTAGACAATTTATTTCTAATTTAATTTAATAAAATCAAATTATGTTTAATTAATTTCTCACTTAACCCGTGGTGAAACATTTTTTAATTAAATCATCCTGAATTAAAATCAAATTATATTAATTTTTAGAAATATTTGGTAATCATTACTAGGGACGAAATGAATTGTGCCTTTTTTAATAGTTCACAACAAAAAGCATTCTCGTCTCAGATAGTAAAAATAGTTGGATATTAATAAAAAAAACAGTAATAATAAGTGAAAGTTGTAGGATCTAAAAGGATTTTTTTCTTCTATAAGATATTTGATTTATTTATTTTCATAATATTACTTTAATTGAGTAAATAATCAGCACATATTTTTAACGCTTTATTTACGAATTGTCTCCATCAATTATTAACCAAAACAACCGCTATGAAAATAACCCAACGCCCCACCCCAACTTTACCCGGCGTCGTGGCTCTTTAATATTTCCCGAAGCTCGGTGTTCAAATCGTGAAAATACAAAAGTGTCCGTCATTTATATTTCAAAAAGTTTCCCGGGGCCCGACCCAGCGCGGCGTTAATTCCGGCTGAGCCCCCTGAAACCTTAATTCAATTAATTTTTCAAGTTATGATCGATGACTCGCCGAATTCCTTGCCCTCAAATTTCGACGAGTCACACACACACACATACGTATTATATACGAAGGCCCGTGCAGCCAGGCTGCCAACAAAGAAATAATTATTCCACGTCAGTTCGGCGCAAGGAACCGCTACTGTTTCGGATTTACTCTACCGAAAAATAAAAGTACGTTGTTGATGAAGAAGAAGAAAAAAAATGAGTTCAAGATAGAGATTTCGACATTATTTGCAAGCAAGATTTTGAACTCGTTTTTTTGCAATTATTGCAATTATCATTAGAATATGATAATAAAAAATAATTGTAGAAAGACCTCCGGTCTCTAATTTCGATTTCAGAATGTAATTTAGTGTTGGCCAAAATTGAGCGAATTTAGTAATCGTGAATTTATGAATAACCAATTTTAAGTAGCTAAAGTTAATAAATAATAATAATTAATGGTTTTAATATTTAGACATTGGTAGCTCATATTTTATGAAATAAATATGAATAAATTATTAAAAATTAACCAATAAAACACAGATTAGATTGAATAACTTTAAATTTTCGACTAGTTTCGGATTATTAGCCCATTTTACTAATAAAAATGTGACACTTTCCAATGTATATATAACGTCTTTATTTCTGCAGACAATTTTATATACATTAAATTAACAATATAATTCTTATACTGTTATACGTTGTCTTTAGAAAACGTAAATAATATTAACTTCTGGGCAATGCAAAATTGAGGGTTATTATCATTATCCGTAGTTCACTGCTAAGTAGAACAATGTTATAATCTTCTTTATTTCTGTTGTGGAGACTTTTAATTTATTTATTAAAATAAAAATGGTTGTCATTTCTCACACTTATTTTATACTGGAGATGGAAACATAGTTTCCGAAATATATTTAACTATTTGTTTAGTTTAATAAAAAATTATAAGTAGGAGAAAGGACAACAATTTTTATTTAAATAAATAGAATAATGTTGATTAATGAATAAAATTATTTCCTGGGTGCAAAAAAGTCGTATTTCATTGGAGGTAATGTTGTTCCAAACGAATACAAATAAGACTTTGTTGGTATCTATAGCTACAAGAAAATACTGGAAAGCAGGCATCCTATTAATAAATTATGCAAATTTATTGTCCAAGCGGATTATTGTTTTCACAAATAAATCTATTTTTCCTATCACAAACACACACACACAAACCATTTACTATTCATCGAAAAGCGCGCATCCATCATTCCCAACAAACCGTCAATCACGCGCAGACTTGCAAAACGGCGCGTGTTGCGCATTCCCGATCGGCAATTAAAGCGCTTTGCATTTTCGCGAAAAACAAACGCGGCTCAACTCGAAAGCAACATAAAAAAAATCAGGAATAATCTCAAAATGTAAAGCACAACGCGTCTCCGCGTATAATTTACGGTCCTCGGGCAAGAAACGGACGGAGAGGAGATCGTTCGCCCCGCGGCGATCCAGAGCGAGATAGCGGCATGAATTAAACTCAAACAAGGTTATAAATTATAGTACACTTATTTACCGACTGTTCCTTGTAAGGCGGACCGGACAACTTCGAGCAGAGGTCTTTTACACCTTTTCTAAAGAGCGAGAAGGAGAGATGAAAAATCCAAAAAAAATGTATGTAGGAAATAAAAAAATAACGCGCAATTGTATTCCAATAAGTCACGCCTCGAATTTAACGGGGCTATTTTGATTGAAACGAGACGCGCGCGATTGTTGTGTGGAGATCGCGTTTGATGTTTTAGAGAGGGGAAGAATCTAAGGCGGCAATTAAGTGTTAATGGTTTGTCGTTTTGGGTTCACGAGAAGTTGAGATTGATAGATAGTGGAGATTTTTTTTAGATGTGATTGTTTTTTTACTCTCCTCTTGTCTTCTTCCAGCAATGTCTACAGATCTTAATCTGGAATTGGTTTCTTTAATTTTTCAACAATCGATTTATATTGAATATATAAAATCTATACCAAAAAAATATACATGTAAAAAATATCGAAAAATATACACTTTTATATTATTAAAGAATAACGAAAATCAAACTTTTTACATTGCTATCCATGTTTCACCAAGTGTTACATGAGTCAAAATTGAATAGTTCAACTATTGTTAATTAGAAACATGGTCGAATTTGATAAAATTGTCTGTAATCTTGTCAAGTAGATTTTATCTTCATTCCTATCACATGTCACTGAATAAAACACTTACTATGTTTTTACCACAAAATATTTTGTGGTACTTACTATGTAGTAAGTGTTTTATTTAGTGATTATGAATTACCACATAGTTACGGTCGCAACCATCATTATGATTATTCCTATCACTTGTTTTAATTCAAGATGCGTTTATCCTTGCAGTCTTATTTCTACAAGCCAGGTTCCATCGCCTTATGATGTCTCAATTTGACTGAATTATGTTTAATCTTATCACACAAAAAATAAGGTCAATGTGTTAGGTAATCACGATTATAGAAATATGGCTGAGTTTTGCAGAATTTTGTTGTCTTTATTAAGATAAGTAGATCTTATCTTCGATCCTATCGTCTGTTTGAATTCAAGATGCCTTTGTCCCTGCAGCCCTTATGTCAACAAGCCAGGTACCATCACTTTCATGGTAACTGCATTTGAGAGAATTGTGTTTAATCTTGTGTAGCAAAAAAGTAAGATCTTATCTTGTCAATGTGTTTACTTTTGTTGTTGAATCACGTTTATAGACATGGCTGGTTTGATATAATTATTTTGTCTTTATGAAGTCAAGTAGATCTTATCTCTAGTCCTATCATCTGTTTGAATTCAAGATGCTGTTGTCCCTGCAGCCCTAAGATGTCAACATGCCAGCTAAAATCATTTTTATGGTGACTGAAATTGTTTTTAATTTTGTCACGCAAAAATAAAATGTTACGTGAATGCGTTTACTACTGCTATGGAATTACATTTATAGAAACATGGCTGTGTAGTAGAATAGTGTTGTCTTTAGTCTTATTAAGTAGATTTTATCTTATCCCTGTAGTCCTTATGTCCACATGTCAACTACCTTCACGTTTATGAAAACATAGTTGCATTTTACAGAGTTTACTTTAATCTTATCAGGCAGAAAATGAGATCTTATGTCTATGGGTTTGCTTCTGCTGCGAAATTTCGTTTATAGAAATATCAAAACTATTTTATAGAATTGTCTTTAATTTTATCACCCAGAAAATGAGATCTTGCGAGAATGTGTTTTGCTTCTGCTGTGAAATCATGTTTGTCGAAATATGGCTGAATTAGACAGACTTGTCTTAAATCTTGTCACACGTAAAATGAGATTTCTTTTAATGTGCAGAAGAACACAAAAAAAAAACACAGAATGACAAATTTAGGAAAAAATGAATTTGCAAGAATTAATCCTTAAATTGATTGTAGACTTTTTGTTCGTACGAAATTTATTATTTAGATCGGGATTCAGATAGTGGATTTGACAATTGTGTAAAATCAAAAGGTGAGATCTTTATAATTAAGTTTCAATTGTGTAAAATGAAAAGGTGAGATCTATATAAAACCCCATGGCATTAACGATTAGAAAGACCAGCAAAAAGTAGAATAATTAACCTAAGAAAGCATGTAAATTGTAAAGAAATCAGTACATTAATGGAGAAGGAGAGGATTTCTATGACAGAAATTGTAAGACAAAACATACATTGGAAAGAAAGAAATCAACATATTTACGCATCACAAAAAGACTTGCTGTAAAAACTTCAGCAGCTACAAAGATTAACCAAGCCAACTATTCGTAGAATGGAATATACGATTAAATAAATTAGTAGAAAAACATGGAATCAGAGGTTTAAAGAAATGAAAAGAAAAAAAAAACAAATTTTATGAGAAAAAAAGTACGGAAATTAATGCAAAATAGAAATACTTGACGTAAAAATACAGAAAAAAATAAACCGATTACCCTTTACGACACCAAACAAAGAAAAAAAAAGAAATTAATAGAATATGACAAATATTGCTAGAATCATATAAACTAATAAAATTTAATTTTTGTAACGTAAACGTAGCATCAGTCTGTAATTTCCGAGGCGAGGACTAAGAAACAACACATGTGGTACTTTTCTTTTATTTTATGCTATTTATCTAAACATTTTGAATATTGTTATTATTCTGTATAAAGGTGATTTACCGTAAATAAATTAATTGAATTGAAATTAATTTATTTTTGTAATATATTAAAAAATAGTAGAAAAGGACTAAGAGGCTATTGGCCGGTAGCCGATTGTCAGTACATATTACATTGCCCGAGAAGTAGTTGTTTTAATGTGCATTTATTTAAAGTACTTACGTAATGTAATGAATATTGTTATTATTCTGTATAAAGGTGATTTACCGTAAATAAATTAATTGAATTGAAATGAATTTATTTTTGTAATATATTAAAAAATAGTAGAAAAGGACTAAGAGGCCATTGGCCGGTAGCCGATTGTCGGTACATATTACATTACCCGAGAAGTAGTTGTTTTAATGTGCATTTATTTAAAGTACTTACGTAATGTACGTCAAAATGCCACAGAGCTAAATGTGGAAATAAATTGCAAAGGAAAATTAGAATTCAGCTGAATAAACATTAAATATAATTTAAGGCAAAAAGATTGACGGTATATAGCGTTTTTCTGAGGCTTAAAAAATAGTAAATGATTGTAATGATGTACATATTGTAATGTATTTTGTTATGTTGGTTTTATTATTTTCATTAAAAAAATACACAAATAACAATTTTTTATAATCATAATAAATTAAAGACGACGCAATTAAACATTTCATTAAACATTTTTTTTATTTGTGAAAATAAATAATCCGACAAAAAATTAGAGTTTTTTTATTTGTGAAATTAATCGAAACAACAAAAAAGGGAATTCCGCTGAATTATCTAAATACTAATAAAAAAATCAAACCAACACGTATTGTGAATATAATTTGCACAATTAAAGTTCTTTGCCCAATTTCAAGGATGTGTAGCTGCGAGATTAATTGCCGCGATAAGGAACCGTTTCATTTTAATCCGAAATAAACAAAGGAAATTATACACCCATAAAATCACGCTAAATCATTTGTTTGAGATTAAGTGGATAAGCCGATCATCTATTCTAGTAACAAGCTGAAATTCCAGTTTAATTTCTTGATAAATGAAACACTTTTTTTGTCTATATAAATAATATTTAAATAAAAGATCTGAGTTGTTTCACTTGAATATTGTCTTTCTAAAATTTTGACCATTGGTTATCATCAGTTTTCAATAACCAAATAAAATCCAGTTTTATAGTAATAAATATGTATAAATTATTAAAAAAAAATGGGTATTAAACTAATAAAAAACATGGTTTAATTCGACTAGATTTGTGTTATTAGCTCATTTCAACAATTTTATTTATTTAAATTCAGTTTTATTGCAATAAGTAATAATAAACTTTATTACCCAACAAGCAAAACAATTTTCGCCTGACTTTAAAAATTCATAAAAATATTTCTAAACGAAATAAAGACTTTTGATGGACCTATTCGAGTTCAGTAGTCTTTAATCTATCTCTCTCTAGAGGGTTTCAGCCTGAATTTAAAAATTCATAAAAAATATTTCTGAATGAAATAAAGACTTTTGGCGCATATATTTGAGTTCAGTAGACTTTAATCTATCTCTCTAGAGGGTTTCAGCCCTTTGAAGCAAAAAATGAATTTTTGATGAATTTTGTTCGAAGGGGTAGGCTGTTAAATAAGACGTATATAAAAATTTAAAGAATAACATATTTAAATAAAAATTATAATACTAGAATATTAAACAGTACTAAAAATTTAAGAATAAAATTAATAAAAACACAGTTTAAATAGCTTTAAATTCGACTAGATTCGGGTTATTAGCCCACTTTCCACAGTTTCATTCATATAAAATAAAAAATAAATTTCTTGATAATGGACTAATAAATAGTGCTGTTTTTTTTGCACGTACGTGTCTGGAAGTTACGCGAGGGGTTGAATTCCTCTTAACATAAATAATCCAACGTATTCGTAAATTTGACTTGTATCACAAAAATGGATATTAAACACCTACAAATTTAAACTTAGTTGTTTTATCTTCCTCCACCCGTACCACCTTATTATATTAAATGAAAGACGCGAAACGGAGTAAATTGTACGTCGCGTGGAAATAGCGAATCGGTATTTTATAAATTTAATATGAATCTATATCATTCGCGTGTATGCATGGAGATGATACGTGCGAATGTCTGTGGGGTGGATATGGATGTGCGAATAGTTGACGACACCTCATAAAGTGCAGAAATCACTAAATGGTATCGTTAGACACGCGATAACGGCCATCGCGGCATGATCGAATGGCTCTGCAACAACTCATAACTCTGTTTAGCTATGCGGCATGGTGATTCCTCGCATATTCGAGATTCCTTCCTTCCAACCTCTCGCTCCTTTCTCTCTCCCGCCCGCCCGGTGTCTATCTCTCGTCCAAGTTTATTACTCCCCAACGCGCACCTCTTGTTTCTACCTTTTATTTATGGAGATATTAATTATTGTAATTAAGTGGTGATAAATTCACGCTTATAAGGTGATGCGTACTTTGTTTTATCTAGTCTTAGATCCTAAGAAGTAATCAGGTTTAATATTGTATGAAAAATTATGTCTTTACCACTTCTCTTCCATTTAATAGATATCTCTATTAAAAAAAATTACAAAAACAGGAATCAAACGCGCAGAAGTGTGGGAAAAATAATTCGAGGCAAAATAAGAATGTGAAGAAAATAGAAATAAAACCACCCAATTTGTACCCATAGCACAATGTTTGGTAAGCCTTTCCCAAAAATTTGCAAACAACTTTTACAACAAATCTCTCATTAATTAATTCTGTATTCCTCGAAATCCAAACGTACTTCCTAAATATACATATCATAGTCTCACCATTCATAAATTCATCAGTACAAATTAAGACAGTTCAGCTAGCTAACACAGATGTTTCTAAATTCATGACAGGGCAGGAAGACCTCAGGTCCATAGCCCATGACAGACTAAAAATTTCATGCATATTTATAATTGTAATATATAGCTGTATCTAAAATTTAATGGAATTGTCTGAGTAAAGATGTTTATATATAGATAGAAATAAGACGAGACAAAATGAAAAAATACCACACAAAAAAAATTACAAAGCATGGAGTGATTAAAAATAAAGAGAAGTGCTAAGATATTAATAGATCTACATTTTAATTTTTCAGAAGAATATGACGAAAAAAAATAAGAAATACCATATTCAAAGAGAAACTGGAAATAGAAGCAATTACAGAAGAAGAACAGATGAAATAGTTGGAGTATATCGGCAGAATGGAAGAGCAGAGGTGTAAAGGGCTTTTTGATTTGAAACCAGGGCATTCTTAAATATATAATATCTTATACGTTCTATCATTTTGGCACTTGATAAACTTTACCTTTCAGAAAACCCATAGAAAAAAAATCCGGTGATGTTAAATCAGGCCAATTACTAGGACCACCTCTGCCGATCCACCGAGCATTATAATAACGGTCTAATACTTCCCGTGCAACAATTGAATAATGCGCAACCGTCAAGTTGGAACTACATACATTGGCGAATATCTAAAGCAACATCCTCAAGTAGTATTGGTAGTTCTTGTTCCAAAAAATGTCGATATTTAATTCCATTTAAAATACCGCCAATAAAATAACATGAGAGAAACTGGAAATAAAAGCAACCACAGAAGAAGAGCAGATGAAATAGTTCCAGCATATCGACAGAATGGAAGAGTAGAGTTGTAAAGAGCTTTTTGAAACCAGGGCCTCCAGAATTATTAGGAAACCCATAAAATAGTGGAAAACTGGAACAAAAGGTAAAATGCAGCGCAGAAAAAATGGAAAGGAATCTGAACAGTTCTTTTGGCAAACGCCCTTATTTCCGAAAAGATAGAAAGAAAAAATGGAAAGGAATCTAAATAGTTCTTTTGGTAAACGCCCTTATTTCCGAAAAAAAATAGAAAGGCATCTAAGTTAAAGAAAGGAAAAGGCAACGGAGAATAGAAACAAGGTGGATAAAACAATTGAACAAGAAAACCTTAGTTGGTTAACCACACCTAGCTTTACACTTGAAAAAGTAGAAAAGAAGAGTTTCACTAGAAAAGATAGTAATGCTTAAAACAAGCTCTAGCATCCTACCTCGGATCGGTACTGACTTTTTAAAACCGGCTAAAAACAAATTGAATAATTCTTGTTTTGGGAAACTAGAAGAATTCTTCCAGAGAATCGATATGGCGGTAGAAATCTAGAATGATTGACTGTTTTCTTGTGATAATGTTTCAGGTACGGCAAAACTAATGTCCTTGGAAAGGCTCCTCTTTTTCATTTGAGCAAAAATGCTTTATTTATTGTGTTATATAATTACTATTATTATTATTTTGTTATAGTTTTTTTTAATTAAATTGTCCTGTAATTGATTCAGCGGTTGGGCAATAAAGTTATTATTATTATTACTATTACTTTCTAACCAATAAATTTTCACGGTTTACTTCAATAATCTTCAACTGAAAATTTTAAACAATTGTAGAAAAAAAAATGGTAGTACTTTCTAGCTAACTAAAGTCCACTGGTAACGTCAATAACCTTTAAATGACAATTAAGTATTCTATAGTTGCCGTTACTACATGAAACTCCGTTATAATTCAGAGATAATTAAAACACGTTCTAGTTTTTAAGTTTTACAGATTTAATGTAGGAAATATTCCTACAATTGTTACGACCTAAAACGTACTTTACTTCTCAAATAGTATATATATATATATATATATATATAATCGATGTCCCCTTTTACCAATTGGTGTCGGGGTTTCTCAAATAGTGGTAATTAAAATATTCATTGATTTTCAATCAATATGACAGCTCTTTTTTTAAGGAAATTTTATGAGTTACTTCAATATTCTTCAACTGGCAATCACAAAATGAGGAAATTATAGAAAATTATTATTTTTTTATATAGGCCCGGTTTTTTTTTAAATTATAGCCTTTGCTTAGATACTCTAATGTTACTAAAGAAATATACAAGTGACCAGAAACATGAGGCAATCTTTAGTTAGATTAATTTCTGGTAGAAAATGTACAAACAAATTATCCTCTAGTAATTTCCAGAAATTTTAGATTTTGATTTTTTTTTCTAAGAAAATGTAATGAATTATTTTATTGGAATATTATCGAAATAT
The DNA here is from genome assembly GCA_963082785.1 of Philonthus spinipes. Taxonomy (NCBI): domain Eukaryota; kingdom Metazoa; phylum Arthropoda; class Insecta; order Coleoptera; family Staphylinidae; genus Philonthus; species Philonthus spinipes. Next base: position 26,690,130 of record OY720304.1, read on the forward strand.
TTCAAGGTTTAGTCAATTAAATATGAATACATTTTAAGATTTTTTTCATTAAGTTTTCTTTCTGTAGAGTAAGTTTTGTGGATCCAATCAATCTCTTGCCGAAACTCATTTAAATAAAGCCCATTACCGATTCCATCCAAATAAGAATTATTCCGCTCCAAATGATAACAATCCTTAATCCACCCTTCCATAACACCACCCCCCGCTCAAAATAACAAACCATTCCGCCCCGAATTGTCTCCCAGAACCCATCAATAATTTATTCCCCAGACGTGATGCAACTGTTTGAAAATAAAATAAAAAATTCAATTAACCCCCCTGATCCCACCCCACCCTTTCCCTCCACAATCCGAATCCACGGCGGAGCGCAGCCGCCACCCCCTCGCATCCAGGGGGCAGAAGTATCCGCAATTATCCCTTTTCGTGTAGACCAATCTGGATGAGATGTGTCCCTGAGCGGAGCTAATTGGCGGAGGTTTAGGTGTATATTGGGGGCGGCGCCGGCGTCGCGACTTGCGCGATGCCAGACCAAACAGGACTCGGGGGCGGCAATGAACGAACCCCCTTCAACCCCTTACGCCGGGCCGGCTACATATTTAACGCGGACCCTCGCGTACATACACGTTACTAAATAACTCAGGCCTAATCGGATTTTCTAATTGATTTACCATCCGCCCTCCCACACACACACAACACATAAATACTTCAACTTATTATTACAACAAACATTTTCGATATGAATCGATTGCTTAATACGGCCAAAAGAAACTTAATTGGTTTCGTTCGAAGGGAAAAGTTTTCCGTTTCGGTAATTGCTTTGTATATTTTTCTGTTATGGAATGTTTTTATTGTTTCTTTTTCGTCGTCTTGTTTAAACTAACAATTTAACGTAAATCATAAGAAATTAAGAAAAACAATTTAAAAAAAAATAAACAAAAAGAAACACCCTTTAACTTCCTATAACACGATTTTATTTTATATGACTGACGTTTCGACAAATTCAACGTATTATTATTATCACGATCATCACATTTTATCCGTTTATTTTGACAATGATGAAAATACAAAATCCAGGCGAAAAGACCACCGGTCGATAGCCAATTGGCAAACTCTTACAGCATGTATTGAAATATTTTATGTTATATGTAGGTGTTGTAGTACGTTTGTCAATAAAGATTATGTATATATATATTATTATCATATGTCAGCAATTTTTTTGTATTCATGCTGTAGCGATGAGAATTAAAACCTGAAACGCGTATACAAATAGCCGGAATCTCATATATATATATATATATATATATATATATGTATATATTCTGGTAAAATTATTTCTTATGTTTATGTTGTATTTTTTTTATTCATTTATATTAATACATCAACATTTTGTTTCCTGAATATTAATTATCATTTCTGATAATGACAAACTTAAACCAACGTACGTTTGAATGAAACAATAAATCACACAGTTTGATTTATACAACATTCAACCATTCCAAACCAACTAAAAAAACAAAAAACGATCGCGCGCACTCAACGCCACAAATGAAGTGAACCAGCCCATTGTGCTCGCGTACACTCTGCGTAAGCGTTTTATCCGAGTGCGAGCGCTTAAGTAGAGTCGAGTGTGCGAGCGAGCATAAGTGAGTATGTGCTGAGTGTGTAGCTGAGACCGGGTCTCCTCCAATGAAGAAGCGCGTATTCCGGTAGCTATAGAAACCGTGCGCTTGTTTGTCTTATTGTAAAAGCGGAATGAGACCCGCGAACCGCCCAGAATCGTCACCTATCTCTCCTTCTCGCTCGCGCGGGGAAAAGGATGGTGTGGCTTTCTAAACAAACGAGGATGGTGAAAAAAAAAAACGGTCGATTCATCTAATTGCCGGTGGTTTTCCAGCGCGGACGGGATTTTGACGTGACGAACAATTGAATTTCGGTAATTGTCATACCTTGTCCGGATTGTTTTGAAAGTTTGGGGACTGCGATGGTTTTGATTTGATGAAAGTGTTCTTTTGTTAGAGTTGGTGGGGTTAATTTAAAATCACTTACGCGTGCGATTAATAATTATCCCACTTTTTTGTAGTTTACATCAGCTACAAATATTTTGACGCTTTTTTCAGAAATATCCGCTCATTTCACTAACAGAAAAAAAATCTTTATTTTTCTGTAGGGTTACTTTAAACCTTTTACACTGATAGCTATGGTACATTGCTATTAGAATAGCCTATTCTTAATGGAGTTGCACAATAATTGAGAAGCTGGACCCGGATTTTCTAAGAACTCTTTGAACAACTACAGTGGTTCGTTCTTAATGGGATTGCAGAATAATCGAAATGATGATCTGGATCTTTTAAGATGAATTCTTGAGCCCTTTGAACAATTTCCAAGAATAGCTTTTTCTTGATGGGGTTGCTGATTTTAAATCCAGAAGGTCTAGTAGTTCGTAGATATCGGCCAGGTAAATGTGGACTAATTTTAATTTCAGGCTATACCTAATTTCGGAATTATGTCGGAGTTCGACTAGACTAGAACATTTTTTTTAATCAAAGCTCATAATGGCAGAGCTGCCAAGAAAGTCAGAATGCAACAAATGAGGGACAATAGTTGAAGTCTTCCACGCTGGACGTTCATCGAACGAGAAAATGAAATTTTTCAAATAGCCTCGATCAACGTTGTTACTAGATATAAGTCTTCAGAGGAGTAAGAAGAAGATTCTGCAACTCTATTAAGAAAGAGAGCCATTCTAGGATAAGAGCTTCGGAAATTGTTTAAAGAGTTCAAGAATTTATTTCAGAAGATCCAGCCACTCAATTATTTTGCAACTCTATTAATAAAAATAGTCTTTTCTTAATAGAGCAAAAATCTGGGAAGTTCAAAATTTCATTCCACAAAATTTGTATATAGGTTAGCAATTACATTTTAATGGGGTTGCAGAATAATTAAAAGGCTGATTCGGAGTTTCTCAATTATTCTACAACCCCATTAAAATGTAATTGCTAACCTATATACACAATTGTTTTATAATTCTGAGATATTTCTGAAATTTTGAGGTAGCCGGACCTATATACAAATTTCGGCAATTGTTTTTGAATTTATGTTCTTTTGAGAACTTTCCAAAATGTTGATGTAAGATTTAATTGCTGGACCCTCGTACAAATGTTGGCAATTGTTTTTGAATTTATACTCTTCAGATCTCTGAAGGTCAAATTTTGAATGTAGGTCCAGCAATTACATCTTATCTCAAAATTTTAGAAATAGATATTTCTGCAGAAATAGATATTTCTGAAAATTTTGAGATAAGATGTAATTGCTGAACCTACGTTCAAAATTTGACCTTTTTCTCACTTGAAGAAAAAAACGTGAAATTTTGAAATTGACAGAGTTCTTCAAAATATTTTGAAGACATCAATAAAAACATTGTTAAAATAATACAGCCTCCTTCAGTTACCGTTTCCTATGAAAAAAGTTCAATTATTCTGCAACCCCATTAAGAAGGAGCTACTTCCGTGGTTCTTACCTTAAAGGTACCACGGCAGTACAAGAACTCATCTTAGTAAATCCTAATAATTGGAAAAATAGCGCAAGCGCCATCTCTTTTCCTAAGTGGCATCGTTATTAATTTCCAAATAATATGATTCATATTATTTAATCACAAAATAAAATCGATTCAACCGCTTTCATCAATGCATTCCATATGGAACACACTGCTTGGGGATCGTATATCTCCCATCACGATATCGTAGGTGCTGATACAAGAACATTTGGTCAAACACTGGCAAATGTTTCATTCATTTAGCGTTTGGATAACTGACGATAGCTATTTCGGTCTGTTGACCTCGCAAGACCAGTGTGTTCCATGTGCAAAAGATACTCTCTTTCTAATTATATTACTGATGGACAAAGTCGATCTTTTCATTACTGCTAAATTAAGTATATTGTAATTTTATGAATGGTACTTCTTATAAAAATATCAAGAATAACTTATTATTTATTAATAAACATAAAATTGAAGTCACATTTTTGTTTTAAATACTTAAAATGACACATTTATTTTTAAGCCGATCCAGTATGAATTGTATGTATTTTTATTTAAACCAAAAGATAAAATATGTTTAAGTTCAGAAAAATCTCAAGTGAAGGAATAGTTATAGAAAAATCAGTGAAGGTTTACATTTTAAATAGGTCTTCACCCTGTTCTACAAAATCCATTTATAAAACAATATTCATCAAAATCCGAATCTTACAGTGATACACACTTTCTAAAATAAAAAGGGTAATCTTCAATCAGAACTAATGGAATCAATACAATAATGAAACATCTGTTTATCCCGTAATTTTCGCACGCGACATGAAAAACATCTCCATCTGCGTCAAAAATGATTTACACCCAAAAACGCATTCAGCAACACCGAAATCCAGCACCGCACACCCCAAACAACAAACGCAACCCTTTCCGGAAAACTCCAATTTACCCATACCCATAAAAGAGGAGGAATAAATTCCCGAAGATTAATTAACGAATCCGCCGTTCGTTCCGAGCATATGTCGCTAACAGATTTCGATTCCGATCCCGATCAACCGATACGCGCCCAATACGATACCCCTCCGTATCGGGCATTATGCTTTTTTTACGATGCAGAATAAATCTATGTAATTGTATTGGATGACGCACACACAAACTGTATATATAAAAAAACGGCACATGCGGTGCACGGTTTATTAGTTATGGGTAGTATCCATTGTTCCTCTGAAATTTATGGGCCGTCCCGAGGAGGACTAGAGGACGGCGACACGTTCCCAACGATAGACACGAGACGTAGACAATTCGGATGATTAATGCCGAAATCGACAGTCGTTAATGCGAGTTATATTGACAGCGTGCTAAAAGTGCGCTTTTTTATATATATTTTATTCGGATAGGCTTTGTTTCGATTTAATTTAATGGCAAACCCTTTTCGGTTTGTGAATGTCAATTGGCTCGAGTCGTTTATACATAAATCAAGATTTAATTTGAATAAATGAAAAGTATACAAACAATAAGAAAAAAAAAAGTGGATTTTCAAATATGAAAAACAAATGATTTAATTTAATTTATTTTACGGAAATTTCCTTTCTACAAAATGATAAGCATTTACATAAATCATCACAAATAATAATAATCATAATAATCATCATAAATGATGATGTTTTTTTTTTATTTTTAATATTAATAATCAATAATATAAATCACAAATTGAAAGACTGTTATTCCTTACTTCACAATTCACTTTGTGTCTCACTTTGTGTCTCGAAATGTACATCTAACATAAAAATAAATTGTGAAGTAAGGAATAACAGTCTTTCAATTTGTGATTAAACACTTCACTTAAACTCAAAAAACCATTCAGTGAATAATATAAATGTTTCTCTTGATAATGCTGTAAAAGGCTTAACTAGTTGAGTGAATATATAATTATATGTGTGATTTTAATTATACTCTATATACCTTTTAATATTAAATATGTTTGAACTATTCATTTTTGACTAATCTAACACTAGGTGAAACATGGTTTACACTGTACAGAGAACTTTTTTATCAGTATACATTTCCCCTATGTATACCTGCAAAATACGCGAGTCAAATGCATTAATGCATGTGTCTTTAATTGCCTATAACACGCAACTGAACACACACATGCCAAATAGTCAACTAAACATACATACATTAATCGATTCAATGCGTTTGACTCGCGATTTTTGCAGGTATACACTTCCCCTAATGTATACTGATAAAAAAAACTCTCTGTATATGTTTTTTTTTTTTATTAAAATAGTTACTTGGTTATTATTTCACAATTTTTATTTATTTTTTTGTCTAATGGTCGTCTGACCGAAACTAGTAAAAAAAAAATTTTAAGCAATAACCAAGTGTTTATTTAAAGAAAAATATATATACAGTGTTAAAAATGTTTCACCAAGTGATAAGTGAAAATGTTATTCAGGAAAATCTTAGAATGTTTTTTTACCTTTTAAGAAGCCTTGGATTTATAATTCGATTGGTCTTACATGGAAGATACGCAGTTTTTTCAAGTCAAGATGCGATAAGAAAAATGAAAAACATAATTAGTCTTGCGCAGAAAACATACAATTTTTATAGAATTGGTAAGAAAAAAATCTTTATTTCTACCGACAATTCGATGTAAAATATTTTGTAAGTTTTTTTTATTTAGAATTGTTTGCAGAAATAAAAATATTATATTTAAGTACAGATATTTTTCTTACGATATCTTGACTTTAAAAAAAAAGTTAAAAAATAAGTATAGAGATTTTTCTTATCGTATCTTTATTAATTGTAATTCTTCTTTTGTTTTACATATATTTACAATATATTATGGTATATTGGTTTCTTTCTTGATTGCTTGCTTGAACAGGCTATCGACCTATGGTCTTTGCGCCAATCTTAATTTTTATTTTCTTAGATTTCTTAATATTTTATTGACATTATTTATTTACTTCTTATTTTTCGTATATTTCAATCGATTCTCTGAATTAATTAAAAAGTTTAATTGTACTTCTTTTTTAGAATCGTAATAATGCAATTAAAATTCCGACCTCATTGCCTTGACAAGTTGTTTATTTAATTTGTTCTGTCTGTGTTATACAAATAATTAACTCTAACCATGTTAGTTTTGTGGGTCACTAACACGTAATTTGCACTGAAATGTACAAATCCTTATACGGAGAGTTGATCTTCATTTTACCCGTGCTCAAATGATAAACAAAAGGCCGAGAACATTAATTTATATATGATACAAACTAAACTAAAATTATAATAAATTCGATAACCGATTTGTGAATATAGAAAATTAATACGTAAATATATTTTCGCCAGACCTAACAATTTGTGAATGATTGTATTTATATGTATTATAAATTATATAATGTAAGACTCAGAAATAAAGATTTTCAATATACATATTTCCGTAAATTCATAAAGATGTTAGTATATATAATAATAAATTATTAAAAATCTACAAATAAACCAAATAAAAACAAAGATTAAATTGTTTAATTTTGTCGGCTTTGTTTAATTCAGAGCTATAATAAAATATTTTTTATTAGAAAATTGACTATCGACGAATAATATTTCAGCCTATCTTTTTGCAGTTTATATCTACGTTTTAAATCCACAAATTTCAAAAATGAATATATTGGATGGTTGAAGCCATTACATTGTGATACATGATTAATTAATAAAAGTTTTTTTGGGGGCAGAAAGACTTCTGGTTGATAGCCCAGGACAAACAAATATTTATTTTAATGTATACACACAATATTTGTAAAAATGTAATTGTCTGAATAAAGATATTTGTATAAAAGTTTTTTGAAAATGACCGTATAGGTCGAAATAAATTGTGTACGTGATACCAGCAAAGTGTTTAATTCCAAAAAATACCTTATTGATTCAAAATTAAGTTATTTTGAAAATTGAGGATTTTTTCGAGTTATAGTAAAATATCTTTTAATTAGGAAATTGGCTATCGACCAGTGAGATTTCAGCTTATCATTGTCCATTTTTTGCATACGTTTTAACAACCGAACTGATAAAACCCTAAATTTCAATTTTTAAGTATTGAAATTTGAAGCTTTCTTCGTTTTTGAGTCCTTATGCTGTATTGATGAGTGCATAAAAAAATCAAGGGGAGCGATTTTATTGGGACAGTAATGACGACCCTCTTACATTAGTCATTGAAAAAATAAAACAATAAATAGTACTCATTCATTATTTTGACATTCACAAAATTTTCAAAGAAATCTTCGCTTCTATCCTATATTCGCCTTTGATTTCCACTTAACATATTATACATTTCTTGAATTTAATGTATAATTTAAATAGAAAAGAGTATTCATTCACTTGGTCACAGTTATTTAAATATATTAAATAAAAATGATTTGAAAATAATTAATAAATTATTTTTTCAAATCATTTTTATTTAATATATTTAATGTATAATATGTATTGTATCAAAGGAAATATACAAATATCTTTATTCAGACAATATGACAACAAAATTTTACAAAATGTATTATAACAATATGTACAATTGTGTTAGTAGTCTGTCATGGGCTATCGACCATAGGTATTTCCCCTCAAAGGATATTTTATTAGATTTTATTATTGATTCACTTATATAATTTATTATTTTATTTTTATTATTATTATTATGGAAAGGGATTAATTAAAACAAAAACAACTGGTCTTTCTGGCTTAGATGTGCACTTCCCTAAGTTGGATAGAACAAACATCAAGGGAAGGGTACATTTTAATCAAGCAGGTCCTTTGTGATGTTACAGTTTCTCCCCCTTTTTTTATGTTTTGCTTTCTATTTTCGAGAGGGATTATGTAAACACATGATGCATCGTATCGATTAATACTAAAAGACGAAAATTAAAATTTATTTATTAAGCATTTTGAATTTTGGATTATAAGAAGCTAACGTGATTTTCACTAACAAAGTAAAGTAACACAAATTACACTTATTCCGACTAGTTTCGGTTTATTAGACCATTTTCAAAGGAATAATTTAAAGAAAATACACTTGGTATTGTTTCACAAATTATTAGACCATTTTCAAAGGAACATTCCTTTGAAAATGGTCTAATAAGCTTATCATTCTCCATTCCTTTGAAAATGGTCTAATAAACCGAAACTAGTCGGAATAAGTCTAATTTGTGAAACAATTAATTATTTTACATAGTGTAATATGTTTCACCAAGTGCCAGATGAGAAATTAATCCATGAAATTAAAGTAAAGTAAATTATGTGAGACTGTTACACAACAGTCTTAATTTATTCACCATAGTAGTAGATGAAAATTCTGAAATGGTTGAGTCTTAACAAATTAACAACTGCTGCTGATAAAATATTGAGATTAACAAAATCCGAGATAGTGTGTTTAATAATTTTTTTATCAATTCTAAAAATTATTTCAATGAGGAATTGTATAGATGATTAAAAAGTGAATATATTTAGTTATGACACTATATTTTCTCGAGTTTAGTTAATACGTGAAAAGTAATTAATTAAATGAATGTTTTAAATATATCTTTCTTAATCTTATCCTCTTTTACCCTTATTGGGTGTCGAGTTAAATATATAAGAATACTTATTTAAAGAAAATTTGAATTTAATAGGTTACGCCTTAGTAGACAATGATTTTTAGTTATGCGTCAAAGAATTGATTAGAAAATGTATAGCTGACGAGACCCGATACACATATCCCGCACGTAAAAGGTTATAAATCGTCATAAAAGCATAAAAAAGGTCGTAGGTAGTGTTTTAGGTAGACCAGATGTGAGCCGAGGTGAGACGGGCTCGCGCGCGCTGCTAATTGCCTGGAACGGGACCGGAATCGACCTTGTCTTGTCTCGTCTCGCCTTCTTCGCCACTACGGACCCGAAGACCCGGGTCGGGACGCGACGAGCGGCCAAACGGTGACAGACCAGTTTCCTCCGCGTAAATAAAGGAGCCAACCCCACGGACCAGAAACAAGAAAAGACACAAGAAAACAACTTTTCGCGCTGCGCCCGAGGGTCCCGCTCATTGTGATTGTGCGACATTAAAAATGGCAGCTGCTAATGATGAGAGAGCGCGCGGGTCTCAGGTAGGTAGTGGTGCGAAAGACGTGTCCCTTTTATTGACTGTTTACAGAAACACACCTGGCCGCTCCCTTACCTGGACCAGAGACAAACAAATACTCGTAAAGGTGGATGATGGTCGGTTTTATGAGCCGCACCCCAATCAAGCCCTGATTCATTCAGGAGTAACGTCGAATTATGTTTGTGATTTTTTTTTTTGTTATTCTTTTCTCGAAGGCCGGAAGACCACAGTGATGGTCAAGGTGAAGGTACAATCCATCGACCATTAGTTTAAAGAAAGGAAAAAAACTCATACACGTACAAAGCGAAGAAAACTTGAATGCGAAATTTTTATTTTTAAAGCCTTGCTTTATTATTTTTTTGTATTTCCAAGAACAAGCCAAGCCCTTTATTTTTCAAAACTGTAACCATTAAATTGTTGTGTGTGTTTTTGGTAAATTGTTAATTCACTTGCTTTATATATAAAACAATATTATTAAATTTTTTATTTTTAATAAATTAATCATAAAAACTGAAAGACGACGCAAGCGCCATCTTTCGCCTAAGGCGAACTTATCCTGTTTATGAGAACAGGAAACGCTGGATGAATGGCAGAACATTTTATTAAATATAATAAATTAATATAAATAGAAAAGAGCGGCTGAAAGACCACTGGTCGATAGCCAGTTTCAGAGTTGGAAATATATTGCGAACGTTAGTGTATTGTTAGATATTGTATTGTAATTGTATATTCCAATCTCAGAAATAAAGATGTTTATGTAATGTAGAAAAGAGCTGACAATAAATTAAATATAATGAATTTGAAAATTATTATTTAAATTATTCTCTCTTACGTTACGTAAGTCAAAAATGTCATAGTAGCTAAAGAAGAAATAATTTGTTAATTATTTTCAAATTATATTTATTTAATTTATATTAAATAACTGTGCCCATGTGAATAAATACTTTTTCTATGAATCATTTTAAATTAAAAAATAATACTAGTATAAATTATTGTTTCTACAACCAAACATTATTTCACTTAAATAATTTCTCAATATAACTAACAATTATGTAAATTTCCCCACATGCTAAGTCCAAAATACAAATACTTATTACCAATTCCTACTACACCGTTAAAATAGCATACTTATATCAGATTAGTGATAGTGAGATTATTTTCATGAGAATTTTTTTACGTACTTTATTTTTTCATTTATTTATTTTTATTTTTTATAAAACACAAATCTTAACTTATAATTAATAAACGTTGAAATTATACGTTTATTAATTATAAGTATATCAAGTATTGCACTTAGGGCAAACTAGTCTGCTAAGTTTCGAAAGTCTAAAATGTAATTCTGAGCTATTACTTAAGGGAAATTTTATGTTTTACTAAAAGTTAATTTGACAATGACACGCTAATGTCGAAACTATAGCCACTAAATACAATTTCAGTTGTACAAAAAAAAAGTTAAAAGTGTTTTATTAATTTATAATAGGTCATGTAGAACAGAGTGGAAACCTTAACAATTGTACGTTTTTTATTTACTTCACACTCTATCTATTACAAAATTTGTGTAAATTGTGAATATAAAAAATTAGATTGTGATAAAAAAAATAAGGTACAGGTTAAACTTAACCTTTCCCGTACAAAATTGCCTCGATTACCAGTTATCCTAACGTTAGATGATTGTGATTGAAGGGAATTAATAATTCATTGAATATACATCAATGCAAATCAAACTCACAAAATAAAAATGTGTTAACAAATACATGAATTTCTGCTTATGAGAAATTTTTATATTAAAAATATTTTAATACTTAATATTTTAGTTTGAATATTATTTACATACCTTTATATATTTAGTTATAATATTGATTTTTGTTGCATATGTTTTGTAAAAAGTAGATACCGTAAATAAATATATATATATATATATATATATATATATATATTAAATACATGAATGAATTTTTAATACATGACTTTCTGTTTACGAGTGATTTTTATATTATTTTTTTTAAATACAAAAACCACTGACATAAAAAAAATAATATAAAAATCATCCACAAGTAGAAATTCATGCATTAAAACATTTTTGATTATAAAAATTACTCACAAGCAGGAATTCACGTATTAAAACATTTAAATATAAAAATCACTCACAAGCAGAAATTCATATATTTTTTAATATAAATTTCTGCTTTGTGATTTTGATTTAAGGTGATTTTTTTTTATCAATAATTCATTAAGTTTATTAAAATCTCTTAAATGTTTCCAACGTTAATAGTATAGATGTGTCTACATAATTAATGATTCATAAAAAAATATTTATAGAAACATCCAACTACATAATACAGTAGAGACACAATTGCAAAATTTTCCAAAAACAGGCTGGAATACTACCTCAGGTCGGTAACCATTTTAGCATCGATTTGTTTCACTTCAAATTTCTGGTAAAAAAAATCAGTTTAAAATATTTACTAAAACATAATGTATTTGAGATTTCAGTGTTTATAATAAACTATGAAATCTAAACGTATTATTTAAATAAAAACAGTTGTCCTTTCTCCTACTTATTAATAATTAATAAGTAGGAGAAAGGACTACTGTTTTTATTTAAATAATTAAAGTCTCCATAACCAACAACCAACATAAAGAAGATTAAATCTAATTTTATAAAAAAATATATTAATTTTATATTTACTGAGAAATTATTTTTTTAATCAACTGTGTTTTTAATTTTAATCATCCAAAATACAAAAAATATACATGCAAATTTGAAAGTTGTTTAGCAAAAATGTAAAAATGGATGATTCGTTTAATAAAAAAATGAAAATTATTATCTCTTCGTGAAATTGTTAATTTTTATCGTTACAGTTTTATCGAAACTTACTGGATATATAGTTAGAATATAAGATGAATTTCTACTCGTGACTGATTTTTACAATAAAAATTATTTACGTTTTTAATTTACAAAATTACAAAATTAATGGGGTCAGTTAAATTGAAAATTTCACGTATGGAATACCCCCGACCAAGTGAATACGCGTTTCTATTATTAAATACATTTGTTGTAATAAGGTTTGTTTTCATTAAAAATTAGTGTTTCACTATCTATATTTTTTTTATTTTATTCTATTCAATTTTAAATATGTATACCATCTACCACCTATAATTTTTTTATTTAATTTTAAATATGTATACCAAAAATTCCCCAACAAATTTCGAATAACTTCTACATTTCTGATTTAAATTAAATCCAACTAAAAAACCGTCAGTATCTCGCAATCCAGATTTTGTAAGAATTTTTCAAAATCGGCATTACTAGATTTCTTACGGTTTTCTGCATTACTTTAATTTAAAGAAAATTTGTAAACTTGTAACTCACTCGTTTCTGGAACACCGGACTCGTCTCGCCGCTTCGGATTTTCGAAAACACGCTCGCACACGGATCGAAATAACACCACGGATTCTTCTCCCCCTGTATTCGAGACGCGGACCTTTCTGATCTTTGATTTCTGCCAATTATTGGTATTTTCTTCTTGGGTTCAATATACAAGCGTGGTGTAAGGAATGCCTTGCTCAATTAATAAAAAAAGATTTTTGCGTAGATGCGTTTTCACAATGAAAACTATTTTTGTTTGGGCAAAACCGAATAATATTATTAATCGAGTATTACTAAATGTAATGTTACTTATTATAAAAATATTATGTATATTTTATGGTTTAATAAAGGGAAAAAAATAGTCTGTTTATTATGCATATTTGTTCTTTTTTAATGTTGTGTGCATAATTTCCTCTACTTATAACTTTTTATTCTTCAATTCTTTTATGATTGTTTATCATTCAATATTTTTATAGAATGCAGTAATTTTAGTTTAAACAGCTATTTCTTAAAAGCATAAATAATTTCACTTGTAATTTATTATTCTCAATTCTTTTAGGTGAAATATAATTTTAAAAATGAATTAAATAAAAATGATGATTAAAATAATTAATATTTTTTTCTACATTAAGCTCTGTTACATTTTGACTTATGTTACGTAAGTACTTTAAATAAATTCACATTAAAACATCAATTATTTTCAATTTTTTTTTAATTTAATTTAGTTAAATAACTGCGATCAAATGAATAAATACTCTATTTTGAATTAATTTCTCACTTAACCCGTGGTGAAACATATTTAATTAATAGACTTTGATTAAAACACTTGGTTTGTTTCACTGATTTTTTTTGTTTTTCAGTGAAACAAACCAAGTGTTTTAATCAAAGTCTATTGAATAAATACTCTTTTCTATTTATAAAATTTTAAAAGCATATGTTAATAGATGTAAGCGAGTTACATAAAAAATGATTTAATAAATTAAAATACTCTAAACTTTTCTTCGCATAATCCAATGAAGTACAGATTTTTTGAATATATTTTTTAACCTTCGAGGCGTTCCCTTCTCAGTACATTTTCAATATAAGGATAAAGAAAACATTATTTTACACAGCTTAACTCATGTAAAGTTTTAAGTAAGTTCTTCATACTAAGACTACATATATTGTTAGATTTTTTTTGATTTTACTGACCGTTTCTCGGAATTTGTGGATTTAATGATGAATGATTTTTTTGTCTTTATTGACAAACATAATGCAAAATCTACGTATGGCATAAAAATATTACAATAGAGGTCTGCCTATTAGTCTCCAACCAATGGCCTTTTCGCCTTCGTTTCAAATATTTTGTTTTTATAATTATATTATATTTTATTGAAACGCAATTTCCTTTTTTCTTAAAAGATTTAGATAAAAAAAACTTAACCACGAAAAAAAAAAAAGAAAATAAATATAAAAATAATAATAAAATAAACAAAATTTCGCAAATTTTGATCACAACAAAAATCTGTAATAAAGGAAAATAAAAAAAACGACTCTACAAATATTTGATATTTTTTTGTTGCTGTTTCGAATAAATAAAATTAAAAACACGTTTTAGATTAATAAATAATTTATTTTCTAATTCAACAGATTCAAATATATAAATTATATACAAAAATTTACAAAAAAATATATATAGATATTTAGTATATAGGTAAACGCAATTACCGAATAATAATAATAAAAAAAATAATAATAGAAAAGAAGAAGAGGATAGAACAAACGTTTTGTTATTCATTTAAATTTTTAGGAACTTTAGGCTGTCGCGTTTTTTTTTTTAAATATACCGAGACATTAGGATTATAAACTTACACACAATTGTATATTTTTTCACGTAGGTTTTTACAATAATAACAAATAATGCACTTACAAACTTAAAGGAATGTTTTTTTTAATATATGCGCACGCAATTTTAATCTTTGCAAAAAATGAAACAAATACAAAAGTGGATATTTAATAATCAAAAAATTAAAATTATTCATCTTCGTATTTGTGTTTTTGTTGTAAAAATTAAAATTGGGTGATTTCAATTGAAAATAATAAAAAAAAAAATACTAATTATATACATGCATCTGGCGAGGTTTGGGTTTTTATTTGTTACATTTTTTTTTTGATTAATTTAGGAATGATTGTTGTGTGCATTAATAAAGTTGGTAAAGTTTTATCTTTTCCATACAATATTCCATCAAGGCGGTTGTATTCGGGGCGCCGCGACGTGGGCTATATATTATTGATGATGGCGCGTACGACTGGAGGCATTAAGAATTCATATGAGAAACACAAGGGGGACGTGAAATATTAATCTGTATTTCTCATTTTTCCGTAGAAAACAATTCAAAGTGGATTTTTTTTTTTCGTAGATGGATTGTTTCTGAGGGGGTTTTGTTGCGTAACGACATTGAATGTAAGGATGACAACACGGTACAAGCACACACATTTAGTAGGACTCACCGTTTGCACCGAACATCGGGTGGTGGATGTATTGGTTCTGCGGAGGACCGAAGGAGCCGGTGTTGCCCAGGGAGTAGAGTTGCTGGAAGAGCGCCTCCTGGTTCTCCTCGGGCTCGTTCTTGACGGCGGCTGCCATTTGCATACCGGCCATCTGCAGGAGCTGGAGGTGGGTGTTGTTGTTGAGCGTCTGTTGAGGGTTCGTTGTGGAATCCGCTGAGACCGCGCCGGAAGCACCAGGTATCGGCGGCACCGTGAACTCGCCGTCGCTCATGCCGTCCTTGCTGTTGTTTTCCAAATGCGTCCGCACATTCGCGATATGCCCTTTGGTGAAGATGTGGTCTTGTATGGAATACTTGTGCGAGAACTTGAAGCCGCAGTATTTGCAATCATCCGGGAGTGGTGGTGTCGTTTCTGTTTCCGTACCGCCGAGGACTTTCTGAAGAGCTATCTTTCCCTTCTTCTCCTTCGCTCTAGCATTTTGGAACCACACTTGCACCACCCGTTTAGGTAAGCCAATCTCCCTCCCCAACATCTCGCACTCCGCCATCGTGGGGGTTTTGTAATCGTTAAAAAGCGATTTCATTATTTTCACTTGCACTGCGGACATCTGCGTCCTGTATCTCTTGTTTCCACCGGAATTCGGGGTGTTCCCCGCGGCTCTTTGCTGGTTATTGCTCTGCGTGCTGCTCGCCGGGGATGTGGGGTTGCTCTCATCGTCCAGATATTCAGCAGTTTCCGACATGGAATCGCTCCTTTCGTCGCACAAAGACCGCTCGCTCAAATCCGTCAACGGACCTGGATCACACAAATTGCGTTCGTGATCCATACTCACTTTCATCGGCCTCGATAAATCAACTGGTTTTGATAAATCTAAAGGGATCTCACCTGTTCCATCCTCCTTCATAGTCTTAATCTCACTTTTATCTCCATTGGAAGCATGCGCTTGCAACTCACTAATATATCTCTTCATACTCTCCTCGTAATACTTCTTAATCGAATTCTCCATATCCGGGTGTAAACTAGGGAACATCGGTGGCATCATATTCTGCCCTTGCGGGAATTTATTGTCGCCACCCGAGCTCAAACTAGGCGTCGATTCCAAACTAACCTCCTCATCGGGTAAAGCATCAATGTTAATCTCCCCCCTCGCGCATTGATCAGCATGCTTCGTCGTCAAATGCGATTCAAGCGCCGATTTCACTTTGAACAAAGCCGGACAGAACGGACACCGTTTATTAATCACCTGAGCGTGTGCCCGGAACTGCCCCTTCCTTTCCCTCGCTCTAGTGTTCTGAAACCACACCTGGACCACCCGCTTCTTCAAACCAACCTCCCTCGCGATGTTCTCCAGCATCTTCCTCGAGGGATTACTCTCGATTTGATATTTCTGATACAAGTAATCCAATTGTTCAGGTAGAATAGTCGTGCGTAGACGTTTATCTTTCGGTTGATCGGAAACGTCGCTCTCCCCATCGTACTCCTCCAGTTTCCTCTTCTGCGCCGTGACGTTGTTCAGCATGTTCATCAGCGGATGTTGAATCGGGGAGGCCGCTTTATTATTCGCCATATCCGGCACGCCTAGATTCGCGTTCAATTGCTGCAGCTGGGCGTGCTGTTGCAGGATGCCAAAAGGGGAATCTGGGGGGTAGTTTGGGAATAAATTCGGGTTCATGATGTGGACTAGCTGATGCTCGCGCCAGAGATCGAATCGCGGGAAAACCAGGTTGCACTTATCGCACTGGAACGTTCCTTCTTTAGCCTCCCCCTTGTTTCCAGAAGGGGAAGTTGGTGGGAAGTTTTGGTTGTTTTGGTTGGGAGTTGGTGTGGTGGGTGGGTTTGGCTGGTTCGGGCTTTGTGAAGGGCCTTGGATCTGCGGGCTCTGCGCGACTGGGGGTTGTTGCGGATTTTGTTCGATCGTGGTGCTCGAATTGGAATCCTCGGAACTCAAAACGGCGGCGATTTGTGCTGCGGCTGCTTGTGCTTGCGCCGAGCGTTTAGCATCCTCTTCTTTAAAACAATGCGTCTTCTGATGTCTGATTAATTCGTAATAGCGCTGGAAAACCAGCAGGCATTTCTTGCATTGGTAATTCAAACCCGGGGTGCGCTGAAATCGATTGGCACCACCGTCTTCGGGGATTCCCGGGGAAGGTTCAACAGCCGGCTGGTTTTCATACACTTTCCTTGCTTTCTGCCGCGCGTTCTGGAACCAAACCACAATCACCCGCGGGCTCAAACTCAGCAGCTTCGATAAATATTCCAAATCATCATCTTTAGGATAAGCGTTGTTTTCGAAGAACTCTTGCAACACTTTAATTTGATAATCCGTGAAGCGCGTCCTGTTCGCGCGCTTTCCCGTGCTTCCACTCGAGCTATTACTATTCGAATTCATCGTGTAATCCCGATTCGGGCTCAAACAACGGTTAGGAGTTAAAGGAAGCATATTCTGCAAGGAATTGGGCGTGGGGAAACTCTGCTGGTTAATCTTAGGAGGAGGTAACATGGGACTACTCAAAGGATGGTTTCCAGAAGGAGTCATGTTAATCGAAGAAGGCGTGCTCGTTGTGATTATACTATCCCCAAGCTGCGACGCGATAATCGATGTCAAAGTCAGGTTATTCGAAGTCGGTGTCGAGGTTTGGATTGTGTGCGGCAGGTTCTCATTGCTGCTCATTGAAGACGCCGGGCTTTGCGGTGGTTGCAAATGAGGCGGTAAATTAAACATATTCGGTTTCTCATCCACTTCATGCATCTTCTCGTCGTGGTTGTATTTGTTATCCTCAACCGGCTCTTCTTTCATTTCCGTCTTGATTTCAGCGTTTTGAAAAGGCGGAGGTGGCGGTGATTCCTTCGACTTATTCTCCTCGGCGCTGCTCCCCGAACTATTCAACGGCATCACTTTCGCCTCCCCGGTCTTCTCGTACTCTTCCAAATTGAGCGTCGTCGAGGGCGGGTTATTAAAATTATACGGACTATCCTTGTTCCTCTGCCTTTCCTTAAAAAGCGTATTCCTAAACCAGTGCTTGATAACTTTCGGCGGCAAACCACTCTGCGCGGCCATATCATGGATCTGCTCCTCGCTGGGCGAGTTGTTGATATCGAAATGCGCCCTCAGGATCTTCAACTGGTCATCGGTTATCCTCGTCCTGGCCCTTTTCTGATTGGCAGCGGCGTTGACGGCCTGCACACACAAACAAACAAAACAACAAATTAATAACAAATATTTAAAAACAACAAAAAAGGCAAGTATTCCCGATACTCAACGCCAATAAAGAATAACAAATTGGTAATAAATCAATTACGATAATTATCGCCGGGGCAAGGTTGCTGGTTGCGGGCTCACAAATGGCAATTAAAATAATCAAGAGAGTCGGATCGTCGAGATACGCCGCTCAGTAATTGTCAGAGATTGAAATGTATAATTAAATAATTTTGAAAAGGAGGAAGGAACGAAAAAAAAAAGAAATAAGGTGTACTCATGAAAAATTGCTCGCCGGCAACAGCCAAACAAAAAAAATGCGTGTAATGAGTTATTGCCCATCACATCCGGATGTAATTTAGGCCTTTTTTGTCTTTGTTTGAGTTTCCTTGTGTTGTGTAAACAATTATTTAATCGTGCGTTCTTTTTTTTTTAATTATTTCTTTTCATACAATCCCTTTCTTTTGAAACAAATTCTTTACACAACTAATCAATTGTAATTAATGATTCAATGCCACGTCTGTAATGGATTTAATATTTTTTTGTTGTTAAAATTAATTAAAAGCCTTTATATTAATTTTCTTCTAACGGTAATAAATGTTTGATATAATGGCTTTTGATTAATCCGGTTAATAATAATTCGTGTGCAGGCAAACTGATTGGAAAATTAATGATAATTTCGTTCAAACAATTAAAATTAAAATGTGTGAAATTACAGCAACAAAAGCCCCAATATATTACATATAATAATAAGCTTCGTTTAATTAAATATTAAGATTGAATGAAGGAAAAAAAAACGTAAATGTTAATTATTGGGATATAAAAAAAATTGTTTCATTTTTTTAATAATCAAAACTGGCGAAAAATTAATGATTTTCTTTAGTATTAGGCTAATTCGAGTTCTTTTAGTATTCGAACATTTCTAAATGATCTATTTTAAATAGCCAAATTAAATATACATCAATGAATGTGCGTGTATTAACAAATTGGGAGAATTTTAGATGGGTAAAATAGAATTGTTTGATATTAATTACTGCTAAATTAAGTATTCATAAATAATTATATTTTTTACATAAAAAATACATTTAATCAATTTTATTAGATTTTTACCGATTTATTTATATTTATTATCATAATATGAACTAGCTATTTTTAAATTTTAGAAATATATTTTTTTTTAATATTAATTAATGTGTTCGGGGGTGAGGCCTACTTGCAAAGTTAAATAAAGATTTTTTATAGCACAAATCGAAAATGTATATATCCAAGATTATTCTAAAATTGTCAAGTTAATCTGACAAAAATAACAAACAGTTCTATTTGAATATAACTGTTCGTTCTTATTAATTACTACAGAATTAAGTAATTTTTCTAATGTTACTCAGTAGCCGCCTTAATGTAATTTAATGAGTAACATTAATAAATTTATAATTAATGAAAAATGAATGAATGAAAAATGTAAGCACAAAAAATAGAACCGTTTTGTTTTTAATTAATGCTATAATTAAAAAGAAAACAGTTCTATTTTTTGTGTTTACATTTTTTCTATTTTGCCCATCTCTAATTTTGTTCAAATGAATTCAGGATGATTTGATTGAAATTAAAACACTTGGTTTGTTTCACTTATTTATAATTAAATCATCCTGAATTAATTCAAAAATGTTACACCACGGGTTAAGTGAGAAATTAATTAAACATTTGTTCAAATGTTAAATAAATCATAACAGGCAGCAAAAGATCTCTGCTTAATGTTTTTAATAATTTATTCACATAAATTAAATTAATTGGAAATTGACCTAACGTCTTTCGAGAATTTGTGATTTAATTTAATTTGTTTTTTTTATATATGTATAATTTATTGTATGCAAATTAAACATTTCTCAACAATAATAAAAAAAAATCAACGTCACACTCCCGTTTTCTCTTTTTCCTATCTCAATTCATTATTTTTGTTTAGTAAATAACTCCCAGATAGAAATCACCGTTGTGCATGTATGTGTAAACGTCCACACGGGTAAAAATTATCGTGTGCCGGTGATGTAATTAATGAATTCCAAGACAAAAGTGGGCGTGCCGAGTTGGCACATTAACGACCCGCAATGGCAGCTATTAAGAAAATCAATTATAATGTCGCGATTGTGTTTAATATTCCATGCGGACTGATCACGTAATGTTCCGACAGTTTCCACCGATTCAATTTTAAACACACGCATTCTTGTTAAGTTTATTACACTCGATTAAACTTTGCGGCGTTAAATTAATGCGCTCGCAAAAAAAATGCACGTGTGAATAATTAATAGTTGTATTAAAGCGCCGTGTCGGATCGGGGATTGTTTTTTGGGATTGCTTCGGGTTTGGAGAAAAAAGTAAGTGGGTTAGAAATGCGAAAAGTAAATCGATTCGTTTTTGGGCGAGTGAAAAAGTAATTGATCATCAATCGGGTTTAATTGAAATTTTTGTTTTTGCTCGCGACATAAATTAAAAATTCCACATCCAGATCGTTTGAAAATAATAATGAGAATAAACATTTTAAACAAAACAGTTTTTTTAAATAATTCCAAAACTTTTTAATAAATAAAATTATATTTATAAATAATTTTTGATAATTCTAAAATAGTACTTAAATTATTATTTCCAATATTTAAACACGATGTAATTTTTGTAAATTAATCAATTTTTTCTTGAAAATGAACTAATAACCCGAAACTGGTTGAGAATTTTAAATTATTCAACTTAATTTGTGTTTTTACTTGCTTCATTCATAGGTTTTGAATAATATCATATAAATTATTAATGTAATTGTAAAATAGAAATAAAGATCCGGTAGAACAATTTTTATGCAATGTATTATTTTTTTTTTAATTATATCCAAACTTTAAGTTTTATTTTCAAGATATTTTCAAACTGTTTAAAGAAATTATTTCTGTTTAATATTGAAGTATGGAATACAAAATTACTTCACCGCACTGTTCACTAATTAACACTTTTGCAAAATTGATTCACTTTTCTGTAAATGAAATTTATTAAGAACTTTATAAATGGGTTTGATTAAATTATTCGTTGTATGGGTTAATCAATATTGTAATAAAATAACAAATAATTTAAAAGGAAGCAATTTGTATTTTCTTAAAAATATTGTTTCATGCAACTAAAAATCGGAGAAGTGAGGTTGATTTTGAGTAGTTCAAAATGTTTTGATATTCGATTTATTTAGCTACTTAAAATGTTAATTGTTAAAATAGATATATTTAAAGAGAGAAAAATAAGTAGTATATATCTTCACATCTGTACAAATTTTTGTATTTATGTGGTTTGTTTGAATAATAAATTGTGTGATTTATTTTGTAATAATAAATATGAAATTAAATATATTGTAAAAAAAAACAGAAAATAAATCAATAGTTTTAAGATGTTGACATTGGTAGTTTATATTGTAATAATAAACATGAATATGAAAAATCTAACAGTAAAATAATAATTTTATTTTTTTGATTAGTTTCGGATTTTGAATTCTATGATAATTCATACCCGAAATTAGTGATGAATTTAAAGTTAATCAATTTATTTATTTAATTAGTAGTTATTTAATAATTTGTTCATATTTATTATTATTGCAATATGAACCACTTAATGACTAAATTTTGAAACTATTTTTTTTTTTCTGATATATATATTTTTTTAATAAAAATTGATCTTTTTTTAAATTTTAATATGGGAGTGTGAAATGAATTGTTATTAAAAAGAAATGTACTCACCGCTTGTTGTTGCATCATGGCTTGTTGTTTGGCCATCATGGCCTGCTGTTCCTGGGGGCCAAACTGTTGCATCGGGTCGTAGGGCGGAGGCGGCATCATGAGCGGCACGAGCGGCGGCTGTAGGTTCATGGCGGCGAGCGCGTTTAGGCCAAGAGGCAACCCCATGCCCATCATTTGCATCATCGGATTGAAATTCAATTGTTGCAATTGCATAACGTTCAAAGCAGCCTGCATTTCAGACATTTGTTGGGCGAGAGCCATCGGATTTTGGGCCATTGTCTGTGCAATCATTGCTTGTATGTTGGCCGGAAGGGAGTCAGTGCTGCTGGCGGGCGTCGAGGACGACGTCGGCGTCGAAGGCGCCGTCGAGGTTGCCTCTGGTGGCGTTTGTAAGTTAAGTTTAGCGTGCAGGGTCTCTTTCGATTCATCTTCCTTTTCTGGTGTGGAGGCGGATTCTGTTGTCGTCGTGGTGGCCGTGGCTCCCGGGGTCGACACTCTGGGGTTGCTGTTTAGTGTGGAGGATGTCGCTGCCGTCACCACCACTGATTTCTTTTCGTATTCGGTCTTGAACTGTTGAGCATATTTTTCTAAGAATTCTAGTGGCACTAAATCTTTATGAACTTCTTCACAGTGAGATTTTAACACCCACACACTAGAGAACTCTTTACTGCAATGTTGGCACGTGGATCTACTTACTTCGGGTAAGTTGTTTTCTATGTCCTCCTCTGCCCTGGACGTTTCGGACTCCTCGGTGGCCGTTGTTGCGGGTGGGGTCGTCCTCTGCTTCTCATCGGCCTCACGTTCGCGCTGGCGCTGCCTTCTCTGGTGACTTTCGTTATATTGCATCACTAAATCGAATCCGAAACTCTCAAGCAAGTGTTTGTACATATGCGAACTGTTATTTTTCTTTGGTATATTCAGCCTGTTTACGATGTCTTGTTCATTTGGTGGTGGACTCTTGGCCTGTCCCGGCTCTTGCGCCTGGAATATGGCCATCGGAGCGGCAAACATGCAATACAACTGCTGATGAGCACTCAACTGATCTTGTGAACTGAATAATGCGCCGCACTTGGGGCAACTCATCATCCCCTGACTACCTGCAGTACCTGAGGGGTTGGGTGATTGTGACGGCGGGGTGGGAGACATCTTATCCCCACCACTATTACCGCTACCTGGCGTCGGGCTCGATTGTTTCGGAGACTGCATGGCTTCTGGTTGCTCTATTAGCGGTTTCGAGAGATCTATTTGCCCCGCCATTGCTAAATCTTGCAGTTTACTGGCTCTCGTCTGATGGAGCACGCTTCGCATGTGGATATCAAGCGTGCTGCCTTGTGTGTAAGCCACTTTACATATATTGCACCGGTAGCGTTTTTTATCGTCCTCCTCGGAAGACGTGCTTTTCGGCGTTAAAGACATGTTAGGTTGTTGTTGCTGCTGCTGATTAATCACCGGCGAAACCGGCGGGTTATTATTGTTATTCTGTTGCTCTTGCATCGCGCGCTTCAACTTATGCAAATGACTGACCGAATTATAATGCACCAATAAAATATTTTTTTGCGTGAAGCTCTCTTTACACACATCGCACTTGTACGGCCGATTCGGATCCAGGTACTTCTCCATGGGGTAGCTCAGTTTCTCGCCCTTTCTATGCAAAAGGGTTTTATTGTGGGCGGTCAAATAACTCTGCCTCGTGAACGCCACTTTGCACCTGTGGCATTTGTACTTTCTATTCGGGTCATTATAACTATCCTCCGCGATCGCCTGACTGTTCAGGTAATCTTCCAAGAATTGCTGATCTTTATACGTAATGCTATCATCGGAATTTTCACCGTCGTTCGCGTTACTGCCGTCTTCATGGCTCGTATTCAGCTCTTTGCTATCATCGCATTCCACCGATTCGGAATCATCATTACGCAGAGATTCCTTCTTTAAAATGTCATTCGTCGAACTGTCGAGGACTTGCCCCTGCAGTCCAGCCAGAAGCAAAGGATTATTCATAAGGCTCTGTTTGTACGCGTTCAGTTCTTCATCAGTGAGTTCTGAATGCACGCTCTCCACGTGCTTGTGCAGCGCCACCAGCGACCGGAAGCTCCGCCCGCACAAAACGCACTTGGTCGCATCTCTAATCATATGATACTGCGAATGCAACTGCAGTTTCTCTAAAGTCTTAAACGCTAACGAGCATTGATTGCATCTATATTTGTACACGTGTTTCTCAGACACGGACATCTGCGAGATTGAGTTCTTCGCGTGGACGTCTTTAAAGTGCATCTGCAGAGTGTGGGCGGTGGGAAAGAACTGGTTGCACCCTTTTTTCCAGCACACGTACCCCGGGCCACTAGGCGTTTGCTTTATCTCCAAATGCCCAGTCTCATTCTGGTGAAAGCACAACTCGTCTATATTCTTAAAATTCTTCAAGCACGTGCTGCACCTCTCGTATTCGAACTCCGTCGTGTCGTCGCTGTGCGGCGACATCAAATCCCTCTCCTCAACGTTATTAGTCGAATCGCTTTTGTCCAGCTTGGAATCTTTCGACGAGACCGAATTCGGCGACACCATCTGGTTAGTCCCCGCGCCGCCACCTGAATTATTCGGCGTCGGCGTCCTCGACGACGACTGATTCAACCAGTGGCTCTGATCGACGAGCATCAGCAGCCTCTGCAATCCTTCGCTGTTGACCGAGTGTATTTGCATGACATGCCGCTCCAGACTGATCCTGTCTTTAAACGCGTCCTGACATAAAGGACACTGAAAGCTCGCTTCCGAGGAACTATTTGTACCGTGCTGAGCCAACACGTGAGCTTGTATTCGCATTTCAGAGTCGCTCGTATACTCGCAATATGGACACACATGCTGAGAACCGGCGTCGCGGATTTCCTCGCTCTCTTCGCTCGGCTCCGATTTGAAGTCCTTGTTCTGCTGCTGTTGTTGTTGTTGCTGTTGCAACTGCTGCTGCTGTTGTTGCTGCTGCTGCTGTTGATGGTCTCCTTGGCTTTGTTCCGAATTCACGCTGTCTCTTCGTTCTAAGTATAAACAATTACATATTAAGTTACACGGCCATTCATCCCAAACCACTGCATTCTAACTAGTTTGCAAAACAAATACATTTACATCAATCCGAATGGTCGGCAATAATCTAATCCTAACCTAGAATCACTCAATTAAAGATTATTAACACACAAAATCACAATCATTAATTGGTTAATAAATTAAAATAACGTAAAAACTATGTTAGATATGTGTGCAAGCTTTAATAAAGTGCATCAATTTATAATTGTAAGGATTTTTTTTAATTAAAATAAAAATTATCTTTATTTTAACATACTTTTTATTCATCATTAAAAACATTCATTCCAGTAAAGATTACTTAAAAAAAATAGTAATCAACTTGACTTCATTATCTTTAATCTTCTTTAATTATTTAAGTAAAAATGGTTGTCCTTTCTTTTAATTATTTTTTATTAAATCAAGTAAATTAAACGTATTAAAATTTATTAATTAATTTAATTTCAAATTAAAAAAATAATAAAATTAAATTGATATTCCTTTTAAATTAATTAAATAAATTCACAGATAAATTTATTTAATTAATTCTTTAATTTTGTCGGCGATAACTTGGTGGTACATTTTCAATATTGGGTATAAAAAAGCAAGATAAATCTTTATACAATTTCGATTCGAATCGAATCTTATTTTTCTTTATATCCGTTATTTAATTTATATAACTATGACCAAGCGAATACTCTTTTGCTATTATAAAATGTGGCATTTTGGGCTATTTATAAAATGTAAATATACATTTACTAACGCAAAGCTATTGATAAATTTAGAATAAAAAAAAGAAAATACACTTTTTTTAATATACTCCATCTATTTTTGTTATTCTCAAGGAAAACATTAAAATATAAAATAGAAAAATACACCGAATGCCTTTGTTAATATTGTAATGATGTTTCACCAAGTGATTAATAAGATTAAAAAAGTAATTCATTAAAAATGATCAATTTTGTTATATTCCTTTTATCATTTCTTCACTTTTGTTTTATCCACACTAAATATACATTTTGCAAGCAATTAATTATCAATACTTCAACATTTGTAGTATTGATAAATACTTGAAATATATATTTAATATCAAAAATTAAAAGTGAAGAAACAGTGATTACAACTTATTTTCATACCATTTTCACGCAATTCAGTTAATACGTGTTAATAGTTGCCATTGAGGCAGAAAGACCATCGCTGAATAGCCCGACAGACTAACACTAAATATTAATAATTATTTGTAAATATTTTAAAGATTTCAATACCCAATACGGGCATAAGAGCAAAAGATTAAGAAAGATGAAAATATTTTATAGGCAATTGTATCAAAAATTGTATGAATAAAGATGTTTACATATATATATATATATATATATAGTTGTTATTATTTAAAGAAAGTATATATTTAGAATTTCTATTTCACATTATTTTAATTTCGTAATTCAACTTGCTAACGTTTCAATACCATTATAATAATAATAAATGTATTACGGTAATCACCTTTTTACAACTTTTACAATTATTTAAATATAAGTTTATAATTTGATAATTTATCAAAATGCAAAATAAGCAATGAATACAAAACGAGATGATATTTTACGATCCATTGAACTCAAACGAGAAAAATATTAAAGATATAAGAATCTATATATTTATTTCATTTATTATTTATTACGGATATTAATTAAAGAATTTATCAGCTTTTAACAATAAGCTATTTAAAACATTTCTCGCTGATTTTTGTTTACACGTCGAAATATTAATGAAAACTTGATTTAATTTCAATATTATTAAACATTAATGATATTTATTACATTTAAAAAAAAATAAGATTTTTTTAATAAAAAACGTTAATTTAGAATTACTGATTTGGCGTGTTGATATTCGGTGTTTGGCTACTTACTCTGCCTGTAATTTATTATTTTAGTTGCAAATTTTACTGCGCACTGTTGATATATACATATATTTAATCTTTATTAATAATTAAGTTTACAAGAACGTATCAATAAGTGATTAAGCATATCACGCAAAAATTAATTAATTGTTAAATTGATATCGACCATAAGTCTTTATGTCCACTTTATTTAATTTAATATGCAATATAAATTTTTTATATCGGAAATTATGTCAATAAATATTGTTGTTGTTAATTTTGAAAAGATTAAATGTAAATGGGACAAAATCTAAATCTTTATAATACAAATCGAATCGCCAATCATTTCAACATATATTTAATATAATTTCGGATTAAGTAAGGATTAATTTAATGACATATAAATAATAGCAATTATTATTAAATATCTTATCTACAAAGTTATTTACAATATATAAACACTGCTAATTCATATTGTATACATTTAGCAAATTATTTTTAATTTTAATTCTTTAATTTTAATTAATTAAAAATCTACCAATAAAATAAATTGCGATAGTTTTGGTTAATTTTTCTTATTAATTACTTTGTGATACATTAAACAATATTTAAGGATATTTAGGTAAATAAGAAAAAAAGTGTAACCCGTGGCCGCCTATAAAAACAGGAATATTTTTTCAGCCTACTTGGATTATTACACGAGTTTTAGTTATATATATAAGGATAAATTTGGATTAAATTAATATATTTTTATTGATTTATGATAGATTGAGTGACTTGAACGAATTTTATTCCTATTAAACAATCGACCAACAACTAATAATTTCAAATACAAATATTAATTAAACCGATTATTCATTCGAATTTCGAAAGTTGTCTTTGTTGTCGAGTTAATTACCATTCTAAGAAAACCCAAATTAAAATAGAATGAAAACTTTCGTCACGTTTGCATGAGCGCATTTATTATGTTTTTAATCCGTGCGTAAAATTTTACATTATTATCTCCGATGGAAACCATGTTGGAGGTATTAACCTTTTTGTTTACACCCCCACGGATACGGCCGGAGATTAGCGCGGACCCCGCAACTTGAAAACTACCTGGACTAGGAGATTACAGCTGTCCCCCCGTGCGCGGACGCATTTTCTGAATTCCGAAAATCTCTTTGGAATTTAGGCAGGTTTCAATAATGCGTTAAAAGAACGCGGACAAAAGTTTTTAATCAATTTAGTTTCTTATTTTTAGAATTGTAATAATTCAATTAAATATAAAAATTTAGTATATCATTCACTACGTTCTTATTAATCATTTGGTGAAACATGATTTAAATAAAATTTGAAATAAAAACATTTGGTAATAATTGATAATGGCTGGAAGCCGAAACTAGTAGGAATAAAGTAAAAGGTTAGTGAAACGTAATGAATAATGTAAAAGTCTACCAATTGGCAATTGACGAATGGTCTTTTCGCCTAAAAAATATTATTATTAAAAGAATTGTTTCTTAAAAAAATTACTGGTAATTGGAGTGTTTAACCTTGGTTGCTGATAATTTTAACTTCATTTCATAGCTCACGTAATTAAAAATGAATTTTTATATGTCCGGAAAACATATTAATATAAGTAATAATAGTTTTTATTAAATTTAATATCAGATTATATAATTCAAGGAATAATTTCATTAATCAATATCCGGCGGGGTATTTGCCCGAGAAGTAATTAATATCAGATTATACCATTTAAGGGATAATTTCATTAAACGATGTCTGGCGGGTTATTTGCCAGAGAAGTAGTTTTAATATACATTTGTTTTAAAGTACTTACGTAACGTAAGTACAAAAACCACAGAGCTAAACGAAGAAGCCATGGCTTTTATATTAATTATTAATTATTTTGAATATAATTGATTACTGAAGTGATTGTGATACATGTTTATTATTAATATGAAGGTAAAAAATTAATAAAACATTTTGCTTGTATCACGCACTTATTTTTTTATACTGTAACTATTTAACTTAGTACAGTCAAGAAAAGTGTTTCATTAAATGTTTACCTTCATATAATTATTTTTTTATAATTAAATATTTTTTTTAATTTAATTTATTTAAATTACTGCGACCATGTGAATGAATACTCTTTTCTATTGAAATTAATAGTATTTGAACCTGGTTTGATTAATTCTGTGATTTTTAACCGTTTATCAAAGTGTAATGAAATAAATAAAATAAATACATCCTTATTAATAGTATTAAAATCTACATTTTTTTTCTTTCTGCTAATGTATTGTACAACAGGAATGCTCAGACAGTGTTCATCGACTTAATAATACATCAATTTTCAATTTACTTTCACCTTTTTATTCATTACAATGTAACAATGCCCGCAACCATATTTCCATATAAGCCAACTTAATTATAATGAATGAATTAAAAAATAAATTCGAAAACAAATATATTACGTCGTTTTCTTTCTTCTACTTCTGGAGTTATAATTGAAAATAATTGTTTAAAAATATAAAATATGCGTATTAGTATTACAAGCTATTAAAAAAGTTATTTATATTGACTAATTTAGTTCAACCACCGTCCTCTGGCTTTTCGATAACTGGTGATGTCCATTTTAATCGCTTAATTCTATTATTGTAATTATACTTTTTAATTGTCTGAGTATTTTTTTTAATTGTTTTCAAATATAAAATATTCCATATTAGTATTGAAAACTATTAACAGTTATTTATATTGACTAATTTAGTACAACCACCGTCCTCAAGCTTTTCTATAACTGATGATGGTCATTTCAATCTTTCGAACCTTATTAGACCAATGTGTACAATGCCAATGATTAAGATTGTTGACACAACTAATATTACAAGTGCAAATGTAATCGAGTGAATGAATTTTCAAATAATAGGTGTATAAATATTGGAATATATGGAAAAACGCGTAAGTTAAAACCATAACCATGCAAAAATGTGGCTTTGTTACTATAGTTTTGACAAAGTAAACTATTTTTTACATTCTTTTATTTATCAACTTAAAATGATCTTCACGTAACTCAAACAATCAAAGTTTAGAAGTGTTTATTATATTTAAACATGTATAGCGAAGTAGAAACCTCCACAATAGAAAAAAAAACAATAATTTAATTTATAATTATATATTATTATTTAGAAACTAGACAATTTTTTGGTTTGGTTTTGAGGATTTAAAAAAAACTAAAAGTATGTAGAGTATTTAAAACTAAAAAAATATATATATTATGAAAAAAAAAACCTTTATACCCGTGGGATGGCAGTGTAAGTTTTGTAATTAGTTTATAGACTATTTTGAAAGCACAACAATCAACTACATTTCATCCTTTAGTCTGTTTTTCTCCAAAAATATAATATAATATAATATAATATAATATAATATAATATAATATAATATAATATAATATAATATAATATAATATAATATAATATAATATAATATAATATAATATAATATAATATAATATAATATAATATAATATAATATAATATAATATAATATAATATAATATAATATAATATAATATAATATAATATAATATAATATAATATGATATAATTGTTAATAAAAATATATTTGTCAAAGCAATTTATGTAAATTATTATTTCATAAATAAATCTAAGCTTTAATTGAATATTGGATTAAAATGCACTTGTTTTTTTTTTTCTATTGCCAGCAGGTTTCAATCTATTATTATATCAATGATAGAAATATTTGAATAATGCATTACACCTTGATGTACGGTTATGTTATTTAAATTTTATAGGGTCGATTTGAAGAAGGAACGGCGAGCAAAAGAGAATATTCACAGGTATCCGATAAGTACCTGAACGCGCGTGTTAGTTGTTCCCGTGAAAGAAAAACAACAACAACAGCAAAAAAAAAAGAGGTGCCCGCCACGAATAGAAGAATCCGGGCGTTTGGCATTCGCAGGTTGATTGCTCTCGGACATTGTCGAGAGGGAAGGGTACATAAGTAGGCACGATTGTTTGAATTGTTTGGCAAATACCCTAAAGAAAAGCCGAAATGAGCGGTATCATTGTACCCCTCGGAAACAAACGTCTTTTGTTGCGTACCGGGAGAGACAATTACAATTATTCACGGAGTTGACTATTGTTATCAGCAGCCCGAGGGCTAAACACTCCGCTGGAATGAATGCGCGGGTAATTATACACTTCCCGAAAAAAATTTAATTTTAATAATAAAAAAATCCCTACAATTATTTGTTTGTAGTATATAAAAACATATGGCGGAGGTATAACTGTACACACCTGAGGGTGTTGGGTGTTGGGTGTTGGAATTATTATCGAGGGCCTTTGTGCGGCTATAAAAGTGATACCGCTGCACGTAATAATTTCATGTCTATTGTGTCGGGATGGATGATGGTGTACAGTTATATATTTTTTTAAAGCGTTTAAGTGTTGCATGTTTAATGTAAGACTCACCGGTCTGCTGTTCGACTGGGCCGGGCACGACGTGGAACACTTCGCCGATCTCGGGGGCGGTTTCCTTGCCCTCGGCTCTTCTTTGGAGTTGGTGCAGTTGTTCGAGGTGGAGGTGTTTTAAGGATTTCACGTGTTGGAGTAGCGGCAGGCGGTTTGTTGCGGAGAAACTGCAGAGGGAGCAGTGGAACACGCGGGGTTGGTCCGGTCGGAGGGTGTTGCATTTGTCGTGGATGTGCTTGAGGAGCGCGACGCCGGCCTCGTGGCGGCCGCCGGCGGCGTGCAGCTGGAGTTTGTGGGCAGAGTTCGTGTAGTAGTCGCACGCGTTGCATCTGATTTGCACGCCGCCGGGGGCGGAGGCGTACTTGAGTTTCCACTCGTTGCGCGGGCCCCCTTCTTTCACGTGGTTCACGTGTTGCAGTCTCTGGAGGTGTTTGTCAGTCTTACAGTGCAGTTGGAAGTTCGCTTTCAGGTTGGTTTTGTAGGTACATAGTTTGCAGACGTAGTGGCCCGCCACCACGGCCAGGATTTCCTGCTCTCTTAACCTGGTGCGGTCCTGAGCTAGATGTCTGCCGAGGTCTTCGAGATTGTCTGTGGAGAAAATGTTGCAGACGCAGCAGTGGTACGTTTTTTCTGGGTCGGGGTCCGCCGGTTCCGGGGGTGGCTCCATTGTTTCCGGGTTTAAGCCCATGTCCGCATGGGAGGCCATTTCCGTGGGAGTTGCGTGCCCTGGAATCTGTCCTCCAGTCATCATTTGAATCAAGAGGGCTTGATTATAAGCCATATCCGCCAAAGCGGCTTCTGGTTTATCGCCTAATCCAGGGTACATTCCATACAGACTTTCCATGTGCTGCTGCGGATGCTGCTGGTGGTGCAGCGCTGAAAGGGTCTGCATGTGCTTCACGTTCTGTTGCAGTACTAACATGTTGTGCGTATGTTTCTCTGAGGTCATGTGTATTCTTAAATTCCTAGCCACGTTCGTTTCGTAATTACACACATCACACCGGAAACTAGGTTTAGGTTTATGTCCACTACTAACTGGTGAGTGATGTAGTGGTGGAGCTTTCGGCGACGCCTGTCTCGATTCATTGTTTGGCGCACCGCCGTTCTGTAGTTCTTGCATGTTGTTTAAATGTTTGTCGGATTGCATGTGGATGCTGAGGTTACCTTTGGTTGTCGTCGAGTAATTGCATACTTCGCACCGGTAGGGCTTGTAACCGCACGTGTACGTTTCACCGCGCGCCAGCCGCGGATGGGGTTGCCCCGCTATACAATATATACAGCTGGTTTCAGCTTCAGGATGTTTCTCTTTCATATGAATCTCTAATGTTTCCTGGTATTTATAGTGCCAGTTGCACTTCGGGCACTTCAAGGTCTTACAAGAATTCCTACTGTGGACATTCCCCAACCCTGCCGGACCCAAGCGACCCGACGCGAGGATCATCTCGCACCTCGCGCAATCCGCTCCCGAAGGCCTCCCTTGCAAATGCTCAGGACACACGCCTATCGTCGTTCCTGTCAAGAATGCTGGCGGTTGTGCGAACGGCGGGGACGGCGATTTCCCCGGAGTATTCCGGGAGGAACATGGAGGCGTTTCTGAAGTAGGCATTGGCGGATTCATCGATACAGGAACTGAGTTTATGTTGTTTTCGGAAGGGAGCGTCGGACTGCTGAGCGGCTCCAACAGGGACACCATCGGCCTCTTGTCCGCACCCACGCACTGCAATATCGCTGAACAGTCTGCAGCTAACACTTCGCGTTCCGATTCTTTCAGCGTGACGCCGTGCTCGGCTTGCGCGTGGTTCGCGAACGACCTCGCGAACCCGAAACTCAGTTTACACACAAAGCACATCAAAATTGGTTTCACTGGTACGGACGCCGGCCGCGGCGGTCTTGCATCCCTGAGGGCGATTACTCTATAACTATGCACCGCGGGCAGTTCCGTGGGCCGCGTCGCCTGCCGCAGCAGCCTCGACACGTACACGGCCTGCAGCGGCGGCACCACCTCCGGCACCGCTGTCTGGGTGTTCTCATTCTCGCTCTCCGAGTCCTCGATGATGTACGCGGAGCCATCAGGGTTGTACACGATTTTGCCGGAGAACTGTTCCACGTCTGAGGTGTCCTGCTGCGACATGGCCGGCGATGGCAGGTGCGTCGGTGCCGGTGGCGGCGATGCTCCAGGCGCTGCTGGAGGTGGGCTGGCCTCTTGTTCGGGGCTCATTTCTGCTAGATGCCGCTCGGTGCGGCCGCCGGAACTGAGCTCAGGCGCCGCGGACAGAGTGGGCATCGCGGCGCATCACATGCTCGCTGACTGAACGCCCTGAAACAAACAAAACACACAATCAAATTCACATTCTTAAACAACAACAATTTAAACAAACTAACTAAACATGACCTACACATATCATTCTAGCTATGAGATTTGTATTTCTGGTCTCCTGTATATTTCAATAGTTAAGCACTGCAGATTGGAAACTCAAAACAAAATTGATCAAATACTAAAAAAAAAAATATCCTGTCTCCATGTATACTTTAATGTTGTTGACAACTATAGTCGAACAATATGCAAGCTCAGGGCAAAATTGATCAAGTACTCAGTGATCAATATCAACTATCCTGAATTGTTAATACTACTGAGTGATCAATTTAATATATTTTTTTTATAAAAACGCTGATTCACTTTGTTTGTATAACTTTAATTTTATTTTAGTGACTATAGTTTCAACAATTTTCACTAAGAGTTTGATAATGAGAAGTGAAAATTGTTGAAACTATAGTCACTAAAATAAAATTAAAGTTATACAAACAAAGTGAATCAGCGTTTTTATTAAAACTTAAAACAATGTATAACGAAGCAGAATATCAATAATTCAATTTGATATTGATGGCACTCTCCTGAATTGCATACAAGTTATTACAACTGTCATGAGTGGGCAATACTAAATTTAAATTGGGATAACTGTAAGATTACCGAACCTGAGTTATTCCATTTCAGGTTTAAATTTATCAAACAAATATTATATTATTTTTTTAAAATTTATTTATGATTTATAACCTGCCAACGGAGTGTGCTCGCAGATGTGATTTATTCATAAAAAAAAAATCCACGTGCTCAATTCTTGAAAACGCGAGCGAAAATGGTGGAAGAAGCCTTCAATTCAATGGAAGGATTCAGTTGCAACGTAGTCCAGGGCGCGATGTACGCTTTCCCGCGGTTTACACTTCCGGAAAAAGCTCTGACCGCTCCAGCGGAAACCAATCAGCCCGGCAACATTTTTTATGCAATGCTATTTCTGGAACGGACTGGGATTTGTGTGGTACCTGGTAGTGGTTTCAAACAAAGACTAGGAACGTGGCATTTACGAACCACAATTTTACCACAATCAGTTTTACTGAAGGTAATGATGCTCAAGACGTTTGGGGAATTCCACACAGATTTCCTTGAGGAATACAAATCAGTTTTTTTTAACATCACTCGCTTCAACATGAGAAGCAAATAGTCCTTTATGTTTATACAATTATAACTAACAACAATACTGCTATCAGTCTATACAATTATAACTATCAACAATGATACTGCTTTCAGAATAAGTTGCATCTCTGCTTAGTTTTTTTTATTCAATTTTTAAATTTTATATATATATATATATAAGTTCAGTTGAATCATCATATTTTGGATTAACTGTTTTTATTCAACTAAAATTTCGAAATGCTATAAAAAAAATATCAACAAATGTATCATTGTTGTACAAAACTCCTCCTCGCAAAAATGTTGTGCGCGCGTTCGAAATCGACATTAACAATTCCACATTTGAAAACACGAAATGATTAATTAATACCTTTCTTTCTCGCAGAGTCCATTTATAAAAGCGTTAGGTATTCATTCGCGGTCGATTTAGATAATATTTATTGGCCGGTGGTATCGTGACTGAATCTATCTCGGCGCGGACAAAAACAATGATGAGTCCGTATAAACCAGTTTTATGATTTCGAGGCGAGCGATCTAAATGGGAAAATTTATTCCGTTTCGTAATTTATAAACACATTTACTTGCGCACATAAAATACCGCAACAGTTGGTGATTTTTTAAAATAGGCGCGCAACGCTGCTGCTGCTCCCTGGTATTTTTACGGTTTTTGTACGATTTTCACGTTTTTCTTTTGTTTTGTTTTGCTTGTTGAAAGCGGTTGATGATTGTTGTAAGTTTCGCTTAATGGTTAATTATATAGAACTGCTTTATTTACTTATAGTAATTGTTTAAAAAATACACTAGCCATAGTGTGTTAAATAAATTAAACAACTTATCATGAAAAAAATAGAAGTTTTCCTGCACAAGAAAACTCATCTGAAATCATATGTGTAATTCCAAATTTCTAGCTGATGGTTCAAATGAGTGCTCTGCATCAAGTTGTAATTTATTTATTTATACAAACCCAACAGACATAGTCCATTGACAGGGTTTACAATATTTACAAAATTTTTTTATATGGCGAGTACAAAGTTCATAAATTCGGTTTAAGACAATCTAAAAGAACGCGTTGAATGAACTTTGCCATAATAATGAATGGCTTAGCCATAATAGAGGTTCCCTGATGGTATGTGCCGAATTGGTTGCAGAAAGTAACTTTATGAATTTATAAATCCTATAAGCATTTAAGCAATTATACGCAGATACAAACCTCGCTAAATACATCAAGATGCAAATACTCAAATGGGGTGGCCAGGTACATCGCATGGAACACCATATAATTCCAAAGAAAATGTTCACAGTCTAAGCAGCTTTTGTAATAGAATGTGAAAATAATTAATAACATACACGTTAAATTTAAAATTTTCTTTCACGATTGTGTGTTATAAATTTGAAACGAATTATGTTTCGGTATGGATTTGGAAAAGTTATGAAAAAATTCGAAGTAAAAAAAAATAGTTTGAGCAGTATTGATAAATGTATTTTCAATTATAACATACTTTAAGTTCGTTGAATCGTTCGGAATGAATCGTTTCTCTCGCGTTAAAAAATTCACGACAGACTTCAAACATAAACAATTATTTATATAAAACGGCTGCAGTGAATGCATAAGAGCCGGTACACACACGCTTTTACTACTAAAGCCATATAATAAAATCGATTTCTAATACGGCAGCCGGCACACGGTCGCACTATAAACTTTAGCCTCGGCCTTGACACGCTCCCACGAAATTTTCCTCCTCGAAAACCGAATTATCCCCCGATTACCAACAATTAACACCCCGGAGCCACAAACGTCACGCGCCAAAGATTTCCCGAATGCCGTGCTGGATCTGATTAGATAAACAAGTGGAACCTTTGACTTGAGGTAAAAGAAAGGCGAAAACAAAATAAACAGGAACAAAAAATGAAAGAAGAAAAAAAAAGGCGCATTTTGTGTTCTGTGTATAATAACCGGAGATCTTATCCGCGTAGTGAGTATGTAGATGCTCGTGTCTGTTCGCGCTGGCTGACACACAAGAGGGCAGCACGAAGGCCCCTTATCTGATCTTCAGATATGAGGAAAGCCGATTGTTTCAAAACCGAGACGAAACTGCGCAATAATTTAATTGCTCTATAAACAAACACCCACGATTAGAAACACATGAAATAAAACGCCTCAGAGGAAGAATTAATGAATCAAACCACCGGCGTTTGCTTTTTACTTGTTTTTTACTAACCCAACCATTGTCCTCGCGATCGGTTAAAGATTACCCACAGGAGTAGGTTTTTTTTGTATTTCTTTGCGCGCTCAAATACTCTGTATGCGTATGTTTAATATAACTAATGACAATACGGAATGATTACGAACGTAATTACTGGGGAACACGCGAGCCAATCACGCGAGTTTAATACGGAAAGGTTACCCCCGAACTGGTTCCCAGGTCTTAAACAATCAGCTGAATTATGTAGAGTTTTTTTTTTTATTTCTGCTGTGGCCGTTGCTTCGTCAATACTTGGGACAGTGATATGTGTGGCTGGTTTCTTTGCAATAAATCCGCTTTCTCTAATCAGGAGGCTTATATAATCACATAATTGGCGTTGGTGATTAGGATCGGATTCAATGGGATTGGTTGAATAGAAATTATTTTAGAAATAAATTTTTACGCTGGTTTTTGATAGGGATGAACAAATTGATAACGAAATTATTGGTTTCAAAAATAAATGATACATAAACTCACTGTATGAGCAGATGAGAAGCAGTTATAAATAAATAAATTTGCCATAAAATTAGGCGAAAGATAGCGCATGCGTCGTCTTTCATTCATTATGATTAACATCACAGTACCACATTACAAGGTCCCCGTTCAGCCTCCTTCATCAAGGCATTGCGCATAAAACACACTAGTCTACTGAGGTTCGAAAAACCGAAATGGTCATCACTAGTTATCCATACTCTGGATGAATGGTGACTGAACATTTTATTAAAAGAATCTAAGGCCAAGAAGACATCCTTAAATTCTTATTAAACAAAATTTGGTTGAATGTTTAGAATTCCTATTTATTTTCTTCTAGAGTGCAATAAACTCCAAAACATTTCGAGAGCAACAAACTTGCATCACTAACTATAACGGAATTTATGTGTTTACACCGGTTGCCAATATTTTGACTTGCTGACCGAAATGAACCATGAAACGCAATTTTGGCAGCAATTAAGAAAAAACTTCGAAATGAGACGTGATCCCGACCTCGTAAGAAGCAAAAAAAACCCGATCCAAAAATATGAAACGCGAATGTTTTGCCTCAATAAATCAGCAGACATCGAAAACCACGAGGCAATTGTTTTGGCGACCGCGCTGCATAATTGCCGGACCTCGGATTTCAGAATCAGGATCCTCTACCTGGCCGCCCGACCCGAACTCGAATTCGGATTCGGGCCGACACCTGTGACTCGTTCCATTATAAAAAAAAAACTCGAAGTAAGAAAAAGAAAAAATCTTAACGGGGAAGAAAGAAACGAAACCTCAACACGGTTTGAAATTTGTAAAGACAGATTTATTAATTAGATAACGAGCGCGTTTGGATCAATTCGGGAAACGATTTCCGAATTCCAAATTGGCCAGGGAGACTAATTGCCCGGCGCGCGATAAGAGATTGATACCGGATTATTCCGTGTGTGTTTGTTGCTTTTTATGTGTGTGTCGAAACGGCCCACTAAAAACACTTTAGTCTAATTTATCGTGGAAACCGAATTATATAATTTGTCCGGACAAATTGTTGCGAGATTAATGACGCGGCCAGCTGACGCTGTCACTAATTAAAAAGCTGGAAATCCACGGATGGAACAACACGCATTAATCACAATGTTCCTTCGGTTCAAAATGTAGATTTAATGAAGTGATTGCGGAATAGTGAAAACAGTATTGTTAATCAGATTAGATATAGTGGGGTTTTTGATTTATCTTATTAAACAAGCTTTTCTAATTTTATTAATTGGTGATTAACATAATCAGTGATTAATTGATTTCGGCTTCACAAAAAAATGCCACCCAGTAAATAATTTATGGCACTGCCGAAAATATCTGTGGTATGGGTGGTAATGGAATTTTTATTAGCGTTATTTTTATGTAAAATATTTGGGGATTTACATTAATTTTATTAAATCACTATTAACGGATTTTGCTGTTTTTCCCAAATTTTAAAACACAGATTTCCGTAACTGATCGATAGCAGTTCGAAACCAAGACCATTAATTTCACAGAAAGAAGAAGACTTTAAATATATCACATTACCACATTACTATATTTAGTATGTTCAGTCAAGGAAGAATTTTTTTATTAAATAAGAAAAAGTATCCATTTCTACTAATTAATTATTTTCAAATTCTTTTTATTTAATTTATTTAAATAGCTGTGACAAACTGAATAAATCCTTTTTCTATATATACAAACATATTTATTCCTAAAGAATACATACATATTTAATTCAATATATAATACATGAAACAATTTGAAACAAATATATATTCTTAAGAGAAACGGCTATCTACGGAGGTCTTTCGGCCTCCTTTTTCTATTATTATTAATTTCTTCCATTAAGGCCAAATTTTACAATCCGCAATAAAAGCGTAAGTAACGTATTCGCGGAATAATAGTAGATGTCTATGATTCTCTCCATTTGATTATCAATAAGACAATGTTGCCAACCGAATGAAAAAATCAAGAGTAACATTACTTGAGGTTTGTAAAATTAGGTTTTTTAGAACATTAGTAGAAATTTTGATCAAGATTAAATGGTTCTCGTTAGAAGAATCAAGCACAGGATAAACTTGTACGAAACTAGAAGAGTGGAAAATAATTACAAAAAAAAACTTTATATAGGTACAGTTTTTTATAATGCTAGTAGAAATTTGAATGAAGATTAAATGGTCCTGGTCAGCAGAACTAATCACAAGACGAAATTTTCGGAAACAAAGAAGGAGTGAAAATAATTACAAAAAAAAAAACGTCACGTAGATGTAGTTTTTTTTACAATGTTAGTAGAAATTTAAATAAAGATTAAATGGTTCTGTTTAGCAGAAGTAAGCACACAAAAATTGTAGAATGCATAAGGAAGAATGGAAAATAATCATAAAAAATTGTAGAATGCATAAGGAAGAATGGAAAATAATCATAAAAAAATTGTAGAATGCATAAGGAAGAATGGAAAATAATCATAAAAAAACATTGTGTATGTGTAATTTTGTATTTTATTTTCGTAAAATCATAATTAATTTCTTATAAATTTTACAAAAAAAAATTATACAAAATTAAACATACACAAAGTTTTTTATGATTATTTTCCATTCCTCCTTATGCATTGTACAATTTTTTTATGATTATTTTCCATTCCTCCTTATGCATTGTACAATTTTTATGTGCTTATGAAATAAATATGAATTATTAAAAATCAACCAATAAATATTTCATGTAAATATCCATAGAAATTTTAATAAAACAAATTTTAAATTCTCTTGAAAATGGGCTAATAACCCGAAACTAGGCGAGAATTTAAAGTGATTCAATCTAATCTGTGTTTTATTGGCTGATTTTTAATACGGAATTTTTCCTGACAAATTGAAGACTGTTGTAATTAAATCTATTTATAAAAGAGGAAATTCTGAATGTGTGGAAAGTTACAAAACAAATAAATAAATTTATTCATATTTATTTCATACAATAAGAACTACCAATGTCTAAATATTAAAAGCATTATTTATGTGCTTATTTTTCGATTATTTCTAACGAATTTTGTTATCCTTAACAATATTATCGAATCATTAATAAAACTCCAAAAAAAATAGTGAAAATATTTTTGTTGCAACAAAACGCTTGTTGTTTCTTTCTTATCGCCAAACAACTAATCGAACATAAAGAAGCTTCATTATACGAACTAAATACACATATATTTTATTAAAGCCAGATGTTTCCAGTAATTCCGAACAACTCACAATAAACCTTTGATGATCGATTTACTAAAATACACACTCGCTCGACCCAATCCTCTCCAAGAATCAATAAACACCTTTGTGCGGGCTATCAAAGCCATCCACTCACACACCTTCCATTATAATCATTATCATCAAGTATTGCGCGCATTTTTCAACATCATTACCAGAAAAAAAAATACTTCGCAAGACCCAACCGTCCTCCTAGAACAATCCCGCATTGAAGTCGATCGTATTTGCTCAGCTTGCCGAGAAGGAAAGACAGAGGAGATCCATCGCCTGAATCCACAGAGTTATCTTAAGATATGACACGTGTGAAATTAAATAAGTCGACTCTCGCACGTTAACAAATCATTTATTAGGGACGATAAACTGGGACGGTATGTAAATAATTTCGTGTAGGAATTGATAAAATCGATTCGATTCACGCTAATCGATTTGTGTTTTGTGTAAAGAAACCTTCTAGAGATTATTTTGTTGTATGTACGTGTTTCTATATACGTGTGTGTCTGTATGATGGGTGTTCGATGTTTCCGGTGGAGTCTACTACGTATTGACATGTTGATAATGGTAAACATTTATTACGTTGTGTTATTGGGTTTATATTAAAGATTACATTTTATGTATGTCTATATATCGTTGTATTTAAAAGATAACACTACTTATGTATTAAATATATATTTTAATAAGAAAACCTAGGAAGGACACGCCTGGTTTGTACACACGGTATACATTCATATTAAATTTATTATAATTTAGAATAATAATAACATCTTTATTTGTCCAACAAGATGACACAGTTACAGGAACAAACATTTGAAGACAAAATATGAGAAAAATACAATTTATAG
The DNA here is from genome assembly GCA_963082785.1 of Philonthus spinipes. NCBI lineage: Eukaryota > Metazoa > Arthropoda > Insecta > Coleoptera > Staphylinidae > Philonthus > Philonthus spinipes. The sequence goes on from OY720304.1 coordinate 26,732,250, forward strand.
AGTTTATAGAAATCACAAGAACGAATGGAAAAATCATTAAAAAAATCGTATGGTAGTTTTTTTATTTTGTTAGTAGGAATTGTAATCGAAATTATCGTTGCATTTATTAAAATAGCACCCCTTATGTATTAAACATAAATCTTAAAAATATATATATATATATATATTCAATGACCCCTTTCTACCCACATGGGTGTAGGGTAATCTTAAAAATAAACTTGTTAATTGTTGAAGTTTCTTTTTTGTTATAAATTGTATATTTAAAAAAAAGCATAAAAAACATATCTGTAGATGGCTTTATATTAAGTAACGTTCCTTTTGTTGATTTTGCATTACATTTTTTACGGATCAAAATTTGTTTCTTGATGCAATATTTTATTAATATGCAACAGCAGGTGTACATTATGTAATTCAATGTCCGGCGTAGGTATTTGCCCGGAAAGTAGTTGTTTTAATGTGCATTTGTTTAACGTACTTACGTAGCGTAAGTCAAAAGTCACAGAGCTAAATGTGGAAATAATTTATCAATTATCATTATTTAAATAACTGTGACCAAGTGAATGAATACTCTTTTCTATTTATAAGAATGGCTCGCCTGGTTTGTGCAGAAGGTATACATTAATATTCAATATATACTAGCAGCCGGTATCCGGAGAATAAAGACAACTTTATTTGATTCGCAAGTGTAGAAAAAAAAGATTTGGCCATTTAAGTGAGCCATTGAAAAAGAACAGCCGGTACCAGAGCATGCGTAATAATTAAAAGCTCATATTATATTTTTATTACAATAAGAAGATAGATTACTTCTTGAAAATTTATGAACCGCAGGAAGGGATGGAAAAAAAACATAAAAATATCTTGTGTACGTGTGTTTGTTTTATCGTTAGTAAGAATTTTAACCAATTCAGTCAAAATTTGTTCCTCAGGAGCGACCCCTTGCGACGCATGTGGGGGACAAGCATGGATAAAAGTCGTCGCTGAGCTTGTAAAAGATCGCATACTATGGACAGAGATTGCGCGTGCTACGGCATTTGTCGGCCGATTAAATAAATAAATAAATTTTAACCAAGATTAAAATATTCTGATTGATAGAAATAAGCACAAGAAGAAGTGGAAAATAATCATAGAATAGACAATAAAAATTGTGAAACAACGTGTTTAATTTTTATCTAAATTGTTAGCGTAAATTGTCAACCCAGTGATTTTAATATATTAGTTGATTTGATTATAGGCAACCAAATCAACATATATAGGTAATGTCAAACGTGTTTGTAATAAAAATTTAAATTGTCGTGGTAAATTAAATTGAACTGTTTGTTCGAAAACATGCAATCCCTTTATTTCATCTTCCCCAATTTGTTTTTAATGCATACATAAATTCATCCATAATAAAGCAGACATTATGAGAAAAACAAAGCCTGATATACGATACCCCATTAGGAGGGCAATAACTGGAAATTTCCTCGCGAAAAACTTTCCCTCCGCGAGGATCGTATATATATATTTTTTTAATAAATAACTCGCCAGGTCTACGGTTTCCTCGCAAAAAAAAAACACCGTGTGCTTTTCGCATTATTAAAAAAGTTCCCGTTTTTTTTTCCAAAATGGAGAATTCAACGTGTGTAATAGTCACGGTTTTCCAGTCGGCCAGTCGTGCGGCGGTGCGGGCCCGCGTCCCGACGCTCCAAGGCGTCATTGGGGCGCTATGCATACGTTATTGTATTCCCTAGCAGGGCATAAGTTATGTATGGGGCGCACATATGGACTCGGAATGAAGTTACACCAGCCCCTCGTATATTACATCATACAGCGGGCGAAGGGTGGGGGGAGATAACAGGTATCCGGCAACACCACCGACGCGGCATAATCTTCTTTGTGGTGTGGTGGAGATGAATGTGATGTTATATTTATAAACTTGTAAATAAATTAGGTTTAATGAAAAAGTTTTCCAGGGCTCGGGAAATCGGGTTTTATGGAGGCTTTCAGAAAAATGGATTTAATAATACATCGGACAATCAACAGATTGATTATGTTTAAGAATATGGTCTGAGATTAGTTAGATAACTATACCTGACATTTATTCTTGAAATATTTCAGAGGGAAATAAAAAAAATCAATACTATTTACAAAAATATTTGTATTTTGTTCCTGCCAAAAGAGATCAACACCATAAAATCAATTTTGATTTTTTTCCTGCCAAAAGAGATCAACTCTAATGATGGGCAAAATCGATTATTTGAAGAATCGATTTATTTGATAAATACAAAAAAAAAATGAAAGATGAAATCAAAATTATCTCAAATAGTTATAGAAACAGCATTTATAATAACTCTGGTTGAGTTTTTAATAATATATTTCAGAGAAATGATAAAATTTTCATTCGATTATCAAAAATAATCGAATTAATCGATTATTTTTATAATAGAAATAATCGATTATTTCTGATAATCGAATGAAAATTTTATCATTTCTGTGAAATATATTATTAAAATAATCGATTTTGCCCATCACTAATCAACACCATCAAATCAATTTTGAATGTTTTTTTCTGCCTAAAGAGATCTACACGATGAAATCAACTTTGAATTACTTATAATTTCCTAGAATAATGTATAATTTTATTTTTCGCATTGTAAATAGCTATATTTATTTCTAGACCTTCCCTTAGATTTAAATCTTGACCCTTCTTACCTGTGTACAAAATTTGAATGGATTTGCTTCGAAATTTTCCAACTTTAATACAATATTCATGAAAATGGACGAAACAATGATTCTAGGTCGTCTACCTTGTAGACCCAAATCGTTGACGATGCCACTTGAAATTAAGCAAAAAGTGGCGCTTGCGTCGTCTTTAATTTATTATGTTTAATACAATATGTTATTGAAGTGTAAACATTTTGTGAAAAACATTTGGACTTATCTTCAAAGGTTTACACTTCTAATTAAAGATATCTGAACTTTTGAAACCCATTCTAATAGTAATAGTAATGTTTTATTAACGAATCGGTCATTTACAGCAAATCATGATATTTGATAAGATCATTATAAATAAAAGACGACACAAGCGCCATCTTTCGCCTAATTTCATGGGGCATCGATTTGAAAACACGTTTTTTTTGGTACACGATTATTTTTCAATCAGCCACTATCAAACACTTAAAACGTAATAATTATTCTTATGTTATTTCATTCGATTATATTTTTTGTAGCTACAACAGGCATTATTTAAATATATTTATTTATTTATTGTCATTATTATATTGTATTTTTTTTTTTTTCTTGGTATCGAATGAGATCGATACCATGAAATCCGGTCTCTTCGAAAATCGTCCGGTTTTTCCTTTCCTTACCTACGGCCGTAGCGTTAATACTCATTTAAATGGGCCGGGACATGCACGCCGAGTAACACAAATGAATTTAGTGGACTGTTGATGTTATCGGGGTCCCTAGGTGTTCGAAATTATGTATGGAACAAATGGTACACACATTACCGGCCGGGACCGGGTAATTACCGAAACCTCCTGGTCCTCTCCCCTTTCTCGAAACGAAAAAATAAAACCACACAAAATGAAGAAGAAGAAAAAAAGGACACGAATGAGGTAAATGAGAAACGGAGAAACGAAAAGTGATTTCGTGTGATTAGTAAATTGAGACTTGTTTGTATTTACACAACTATTATTTCTTTCGATGACATATGATATTGTTTTTTTATATTGTAACAATGTTTTCTTTTAACTTAAGAGAAGAAGAAAAATCCAAATAACACTAGATAAGTTTCGAACTTGTTACTTATAAATAGAAAAGAGTACTCAATCTCTTGGTCACCGTTATTTAAATAAATTAAATAAAAATGATTTGAAAATAATTAATAAATTATTTCCACATTTATCCCGGGGGAATTTTCCCGGGAAGTAGTTGTTTTTATGTGCATTTTTTTAACGTACTTACGTAACGTAAGTCAAAAGTCGCAGAGCTAAATGTGAAAATAATTTATTAATTATTTTCAAAACATTTTTATTTAATTTATTGTTACTTATATTTTTCAACTTATTCAAGAATAAATAATAACTTGAAAAATATAACCATTTGAGATAGAAGATTTTATCGCATTATAGTTTGTTTTTTGATATTCCTATATTGCTCATTTTTAATTTGAATTTGGACCTTCGATAGAATATTTGCATCAATGATTTTTTCTTCGATTCTGTGTATTTACATTATATAAATTATGTTTGTACATTTTTTTATTATACGTTGTTTGTATGTTTATAAGTGAATCACGTTATATATACCACTTCAAATCTGTGAAATTAATTGTAGTACTCTTTGTAAGTAGGGATTCCGTTAAATTTGCTACTGGAATAATAGTATTCCATTATGTGGATAGATTTTTTTGTATTATGTAAGGGTGTAATGTTTTTTGGATGCCAATAATGTTTTTTTCTGAGCGATTAAGCTCAATATAAGAGGAACAATCATTCAAGATAAATTAACACGAGATAATTTAGAAAGTGATCACTTAATCTAAGAGAAAAAAAAGAGAATCTAAAAAAAATAAGGCTAGATAATTTAGAAAGTGAGCAAACTTACTCTACGAGAAATGAAAGAATCCAACATAAATTAACATCAAATAAATAAAAAAAAAACAAATACTGCAATATTTAATGTGATTTCCTTCCAATTTTTTTACACTTATAATGGCGAAGCCAAACACGAAATATACAAATTGTAAGCATCTTGTTATAAAGCAATGAAACATTTGCAACATAATTCACGTAAAATTTTATATGCTCACAATAAATCAAAACTAATTGTTCAATTTTTTTAATTTAACATAACTCGTAAACACATCGAAACAGAAAGTCTTTGTCAGTCTGCAGACACGCTTCTGGTTTAATGTCTCATTAGTATAGCTTTCGTTAATTCATTTAGATTTATAAATATGCAGAATATAACAGAATAAATATCTGTTCTATTCTGCTTATTTATAAACAGAATAGATATATATTTTTTACATAACTCATAAACCCATCTAAATAGAAAGTTTTCACAGTCTGCAGACCCGCTTCTGGTTTTAAGTCTCATTAGTATAATGAATATTCTGTTCTATTCTACATATTTATAAATCCAAATAAATTGACGAAAGCTATACTAATGAGACTTTAAACCAGAAGCGGGTCTACAGAATGCCAAAAATTTTCTACATACATAAACATCTTTACTTCTGAGATTGGAATATACAATTACAATACAATATGTAACAATACACTAACGTTGACAATATATTTCCAACTCTGAAACTGGCTATCGACCAGTGGTCTTTCAGCCAAAATTTTCTATTTTGATGTGTTTAAGAGTTATGTAAAATCAAATAAATTGAATAATTAGTAAAATAAATAACAGAAATTATTAATTTAAATAAACCTACAAAAGCTGTACTAAAGAAACCTTAAAACCAGAACCGCGTCTGAAAACTGCCGGAGGTTTTTTTTAATTAGATATATTTATGATAGTGTTGAAAGAATACTGGCGTTTTGTATTGTGCTGTGTATTTATTAATAGTTTTAAATTTTGGTGGAGTGTTTTTGGTGTAACCAAAATGATGAAAGGTACTATTATAACCCTTTCTTGTTTTCATATACGTTTGTTTTCAAATGCAAGGGGTTGATATTTGTCAAATTTTATTATTATTAAAAGAGTTTAAAATATTCGATTATTGTATTTTGTTTCTATTTAAATTTAGTTTAAAAAGCATGATTAAAAAAAAACATAAACGTTATTATCGGCACTGATAATAAATCTTGTCCGTGATGTCGAAATGCCGGTGGTTGGTGCGTCGGAATGCCGGGCTACAAGTTGATGCGAGGTCGGAGAGTCGGACAACAATAGAGGACGGCGCATGAATGACCGTGGAGAGAGCCCTGAATGGGGTAGTAAAACCGCTACAAGGGATGGTCAAGCCGGCCACATACGCCTATTGGGGTGGAACTCGACCTAAAATAACAAACCAGGTGTGTGGCGGGCCTTCCTTCATCCCCCATTCAGCGCCGATGCCACTGAAAGGGGGCCGTGTGGGAACCGATTAACAGATTCTGATTAATTTATCACCTCGGAAACACATGCTGCCACCGCTCTTCGCCGATTTATCGGGCGACACACGGTGGTTTTATTGACGGGGAATAAATTATTTTGATGGGTTTTATTCTAATTACTCGTTATGATAAAGCAAACATGCTGGATTCTATGGTTGTCACTGTTACTTGATGAAACTCCACAATTTATTATAAGAAAAACAGAAGTTTTTGAGTTTCACAATTTTTGTACAGTTTTTAGTGTTTTACTGAAATAAAATTAATTATTATAGATACTCGGGAAGTCCGACGTGGTCCAGGAAATCCATGGAATTGTGAAAATCGTCAAATACAAAAGAGAATCATGAATAAAAACCCATGTGGTTAAAATGTTATTGTAGATACCCTATAATAAATTCAGGATGCTTTAATTGAAATTAAAACACTTGGTTTGTTTCACTTATTAAGTGAAAAAATGTTTCACCACGGGTTAAGTGAGAAATTAATTAAACATACTCTATAATAAAGTTTATAAAACTCAAAAACGTGTGTTTTTCTTATAATAAATTATAGTTTCATCAAGTACAGTCACAACCATGTTTATTATATTTGATAATAGTATGTTTTATTAATACTTCGCATTTGAAACCTGTTTTGAGTCATATACTAGATTCAATTTTCGTCGACCATAATCACCTAGCGTCTGGATCCTTAAGGGAAAAGCTGTGTTAATGAGATACAAAGCGCGAAACGCGTATGTTGATTTTACTAGGTTTCACACCGCATTATATATCTATAAAAAATAAAATTATTCATTCTTCAACAACATCATCTAGCTTTTGGAAAACTGGTGGAAGCCATTTTAAGTTTGATGGTCCTAAATATCGAAAAAAAAAAACGCCAGATGATATAAAGATGGTAAAAGTCGATGTTTTCAATTTTTCTTTACACTAAAAAATGGTTGATTCTTAGTGTAAATAAAAATCGAATACATCGACTTTTTATAATTTAGCATCTTTTTTTTTAAACTTATCATAAAATTAAATAATAATATATACAATGTACACATTTTTGGCTACATTGTAATTTAAGCAAATTAAAATTATTTTTATTATACGAAATGAAATTCTCTTTATTTTTTCTGTCACACTATAAAAACACGAGTTCTATCAAAACATTTATTTATCTCGTCTACTAATTTGAGGAATAATAACAAACAGACAAGAAAACGTCGTAAACAGATTTCTGCGTGCGACTAAAAATATTTACTTATTGCCTTGTAAATATTTACCAATTTTATTATTTCAGAAAATCAAAGAACAAAGTGCTAAATATAAATTTACCATATTTGCATGGCGTTTTCCATTATAAATATTATCAAATAAGTGAGAGCGCGTTTAGTGTGTAATCAATTAATTTGATAACTTAATTGTGGCGTGACAAATATTTTAAAAAGAAAATGAAGAGATTTTAAAAAAATGTTCATGTTTTTATTATTATTAGATACAAACGTTGAGCGTGATAAAATTTTAATTTTATCATATTAAATATATTTCATTTATTGCATTGTAAGTGAAATACCAAAAAAAATGTGTATGTAATCATAAAAAATATTTAACAAGGGAATAACTAATTGTTGTCGGTACTAAAAATCAAGGATTGATTCTAAATTGCGTACTCATTCACGAATCGCGTCAAAATGTATAAAGGAGTCGACTAATCCTCGATTATATTATTTTGTAAACAATCCTTGGATCCACTAATAATAATCGGGACTTTCGGATTCATCCATTTTAGATTGATGTAGAAGAAAGTATAATTAATAATTTTATTTGAAAAATTAAACAATCTCCACAACCAGCTCATAGAAAATGAATTCTACATTATTTTTTGATTTGTGAGGATGAGGCGGCTCTTCGACCTAAAGATATTTTGTGCTTCCCCTTACTCAAAATAATATAATTTGTTATCTCACAGGATATATCTATCCTTCTCACACTGTACAACTATATTTAGTTTAGTTTATACATATATATTTCTCTGTAATTAGGCTCTGCTTGTTGAGAAATAAATTATTATTTTTATTATTATTCTGAACTACCCTAAAAGGTTTTTTTTTTTCTTGAAATATTTTAGTTCATCAAGAGTGGGGAAGTAGTTCCCCAAGAACCTTTGCTTTACACGAGCTAAAGATTCGTATTCTGTTAAGAGGTGGAAAACTGTGAATCCTACATTATTTTAATTCAAGGATTAATAGAAAAACTCTGGTCAACGTTTTGCGCGTTTCGCGCTTTATATCTCATTACTACTACTTTGAATTTAAAGATGCAAACGCTTACCATTTCAGAAAAAAAGAGAGTTTAAAATCAAACCATATAAACAAATATGGAATCAAATATTAAAAATTTTGCAGATTTTGCAGAAATACCTCTGGTCTTATAAATGACATGTAATTAAAACAAGTTTGTATGTCTGTGAATAAATATTATTTTATATATAATAAGAATTAGAGACAAATAATTTAAGTTAATAATAAATAAATATTCATTTCAATTCTTTTTTATTTTATTTACTAGCAATTAGTGTAAACTGAATATTAATTGGATGAAATTGAGTTTACAAATTGTTATTTGTTTTTCTGTTTTTTTCTTTTCTTTAAACAATTAGTAAAGGTTAGTATCTTGCAATAACGACCCTAATTAAAACGTTGGGTATGTATATAAGCAGATATTTCATAAACTCGTGTTTATGCGCGCACACTGAGACGAAAACCAGATTGATTTTAATGAATCAGAACAGGTTCTTTACCTGTTTCGTCGAATCGTGTATACGGGGTGAGTTATAATTATTCGTGCGGGTTTATTGATCAATTTGCTTATTAATATAATTATTGAGAGTAAGTATAAGTAGGCTTGCATTCGTGTGTGTGTGTAGGCAAAAGGCAAATAAAAAATCAATCGTGAGAAATCATGGGAAAAATACGCGCCGCGCCGGCCGAAGCTCAAAAAACCAAATTGAACAAAAAGCCCATAATTATTGCCGTGATTAGAGCAGTGTGGGAATTAGTAATTACAAGTACCGTGCCCGTCCAGACCGTTTATCAGCTCGGTTTTCACGACTGTCCGTGCGCAGGCATCGCTCTGGTCCGCCGGCCGGTGTGTGTCGGCGCCCGATCCGGGGCCCTACCCTTACTTATAATCAAAATTACACATAATTATTAAATTTTTCCGACGAAATGCTACAAATTGGTGCCGGCCGCAACCGATGGGGGAAGGAATTAATCCAGGTATACGCGGGACGTTTTGTTGTAATGTTCAGGGTATTCCTAATTAAATCGCACACAAAAGTGCTTTTTTGATCGGTCTCTGGTTTGCCCAAGAAAATTAATGGTGTCGAACCAACACTTTCCATTATTAAAACCGAATTTACTACAACATAGGATTTTTGTAAAACCATAAAATGTATAATAATAAATAATTAAAATCTATCATCTAAAAGCTATAGAAACATCAGAAGTAATAATTAATAGACTTCCTTTATTTTCATTAAATATTTATTTAAATTCTCTGATCAGTCTCTAATGGTCTCTTGCTTACCCAAGACAATTAATAGTGTTATGCCAACACTCCTTATTTTCATTAAATGTACCGGGTGTCCAAATAAGAAATGTTATCTGCTATATCTCAGGAACTAAAGAATTTTCAAATAAAAAAAATAATAAAAGTGACTATGAAAAAATGCTGGCAATAATTTTTAGGTTCGTTACTCTTCCGTCATCATCTAAATGGTATTTAAACATCACAAGTTAATAGACTTCCTTAATTTTCATTAATTCCATATTTTTGATCGATCTCTGGTGGTCTCTGGTTTCCCAAAGTAAATACTGTTGAACCAACACTTTCCATTATTAAAATTTACTACATCCTAGGATTTGGTATCTAGGAAACATCACAAATGAATAAACTTCCTTTGCTTTCACTAAATGTACTTTTCAATTCTTTTTCGGCTTCTGGTAGTCTCTGGTTACCACAAGAAAATGAATAGTGTTAAACAACATAACTAAAAATTTGTGTTTTGGAATGAATGAAAGATCTATGACCCAAATGGTATAGAAACATCACCATTCATAGACTTCCTCTATTTTGATTAAATGTATTTTTCAACTCTAGATAATGGTGCAAAAACAAAACTAGTGGGGTAAAAGTATTTGGCTTGTACCAACTATCCTTATTTACCTAAATATCCTTGGTACCTTTGACTATATAAATAATATATGACTATAGTTATATAGTCAAAGCTTGGTACATTTCTGGTGCTAATCCAAGTTTTCAATTTAAATTTTGCCACATTTGCTAACCTCCACCAAGACGAAATTCAATGAAGGATGAGTAAACAAAATTCTTGGTTTGTTTCAATTATTTATATTTCTTAACTAGTTTCAACCATTGGTAATCTTCAGACAGGAATGTTTCGCCACGGGTTAAACGAGGACTTGATTAACCACTCGATAACAAAATGGAAATCCTATAGCTGTTTGTTCTAAAAATAATTTAACCAAGTGCAACCGTTCATAAAACTTCTTCTACAGTAAATTGAACCCAGTGCAATGCCATTCATGAGATACCAGTGCAGCTCGTTTTACACTTTCTGCACTGGTATCTCATGAATGGCGTTGCACTGGGTTCAATTTACTGTAGAAGAAACAGCTACAGGATTTCGTGTTCCTCATCGAAAAAATTAATAGTTTTCTTCGTTACTTTCTCACTCTTTCAAAGAGTAGCATTTGAAAATCGAGTAGCGAGGATTGGCAATTAGGATCTGTTCTTCTCATCCTCCAAAAGTACTAATCCTCCCATCTCGAAGCTTCCCTTATATACACACATCTTTATTCAGACTATACAGATGATTTTAACAACATAACATAAATAATTACAATACATGTAGGTGTTAGTCTGTTTCTGACAAAGCTTCCCTTTTTTCTCTTTTTTTTTAATTCATCTATGATAAATCTGTGAAACTATAAACTTTGACAAAATTGAAACGGAGTTTCGTAAAGTAACAGCGTCTTTATTATTTAACTATTTACGGAGATATCTGTAATAAGATGAACCAATTTTGTACATCTTTCGATTTACCTATAGCAACAAATCTGTCTAAATACAAAATGTTCTGAAAAGTACTTTGAAAATAACACTCTCGTTATTGTGTAACGATATAACTGTAAAAAAAGAGTAGATTTTCTATTTTGTTCTTGCAGTTACGTCTTTCCTCTGTTGAAGTTTCGTCTTTTTATCATTGTTTCGATTTATCTATGATAAATCTGTGAGAATTATAATATTTCTTTACCTATGCAACAAATTTGTCAAAATACAAACTTTCACAAAATTACTCAGTCTCATTATTGTGTAAAGATATAACTGCAATAAAAGGGGAGTAGATTATATTTTGTGCATGCAGTTATGTATTTCTTCTGAAGAAGTTTCGCCTTTTTCTCATTGTTTCGATTTATCTATGATAAATCGGTGAAACTCTAAACAAAATTATAATAATTTTACAAAAAGTAACAATCTTTACTTGACGAGAACGTTTAAATGCGGTTTCAAGTGGATCGATAAGTGCGCAAATAAAACCACTTACCGATCCACTCGGAACCCCAAGGCTTCCACTTGGGCCTCGAGCTACCGCTTGTAAATTGAGAATGTATTATTTCAATATTGCCTTTAAGAAAATATTTCTGATCGCATCGAATATATCAAACATCCCGACACACCTATACGTGTTTTTTTTATTTAATATTCCATTCTATTCCCAATAAATAAATAATTTGGACAATTCCTTAATTAACACTTCTGTACGAAAAAAAAAAAAAACTGGCATAATACCAAACTGTTTCAATTATCGCAAAAATTTAGCTTCTTCAGGTATTTAAATTCTAAATCTGAAGAAGCGAAGCAATTGTAGTGAAATTAATAAAAAGTTGAAAATCATAAACAAATTTGTTTTGACAGCCCTCTCTCTCCACGTTCTTCAATAATGACATTTGGTTGTAGTGCAAACCTATGCTAGGATCCACAAAAAATTAAAACCAGTATCTGCAGAATTCACAGTTCTTGAAGAAATGCAAGAACATAGTTCTCTGTCTACAAATTATTCAGACTCTGACTACAACCAATCTGGTCAAGAAAATCATTTGATGACTGTCGCTGAACTTTGCGACCTTGTCCGGGACCTGGCACTAAGTAAAGGCCAAGCTGAACTGCTTTAATTTATTATGATTAAACAAATATAAATTGTGTTTATACAATTGTAAATCTTGAAGAAAAAAATATGCATCTGTTATCAATCTAATGTACACTTATAGATTTTTATGAGACAAATATGCACATGTTATCAATTTAATGATATCCAATTAACGTTAAGTACACATAGGTGGTATTTTATTTATTTTGTTGCTGTTTCATTTGGTTTAGATATAATTAAATATCTGGTTTGGAATTAAAGGCTTTAAATAGCTTCCATAAGCTATGAAATGATGAAAAAATGTTATTTTTAATTTGGCTCGGGTAAATCTGTAGAATTATATAGATCAAAGCGTCCATCATGCGATCATCCCATCTCTTTACTTAGATATAAAGTAATAAACGTTCATTATTAGTTATAGGTATTTATGAAGAAATTACACGTGTACCGGTGTGTGCATGTGTTCGCCGTATAAACCACCGCTCCACCGCATTCCTTTGTTCGGAGAGAAAATGAGAGCATTAAATATTCCGTTTTTAAGTTTAGAATAACGATCTATATAATTGATATCTCGAGGCGGTGCAATCAAAAACGATCTAGTGGTAAAATATTCAAGCTGTTAAGTCGAACCGACTCGGGTACGAGCTTTTAGAACAATATTGGATCGGGGGATATTAATTCATGAAATTACGATGCTCGGCCTGTGTTATTACCGAGGCTTTAATGCTAGGAATCGTCCCGGATAGGCGAGCTCTATCAGATTTTGGCATATCGGCGGAACGATTCCGCCCGCGGCTCCGGCCCAAAGGAATTAGTACTAATTAAACTCGAAAACATCACGAGATGTTTGTTATTAGTGGTTTCACAAATTTTCGAGTCGGGCGCATTATCGGGATTTATGGCTTCATGTTCACGTACAACGACTTTTGTATAAGCGACTTTTCTTGTTTTTTTTTTTTGGTGCTGGTCGAAATTACAACAACTGGTTCGTAATTTTCTACATTCACGTAACATCAATATCCAGTACTTGAAATTTTGTTAGTAACAAAACTATATATTAAATTTATAAACCACATAGAGATTAGTATTACTACTAAAAGTTATTTAATATAAATAATTCATTTAAAATTTCTTCTAATCGAATCAAAAATAATCACTCCATTCCGCTTCTCAACACAGAATTATTATATCAGTTAAAATCGATTTCCTCCTTCTCGCTCAATGTTGTCAATAAAGTTGAAACATTAATGCGCATTGACATTGTGCGGCGATCGTGAGCGGAGGTGATGAATTAAAATATCCGCGGATTCGCGTGGACTGTCATCATATTTCATGTATCTTCTTAACATGCTTTTATCACACATGCATCTCACACTCGGCGGCGAGAAACCAAGGAGGAAGACGAAGCAGAAAAAGCAACAACACAAAAAAAAACTCGTTTGCGTTCAAAGTTGATGTCGTGCCGTATCAGTGTGTTCGAATCGTGTATATATTGGTATTGCCAAAGCAGATATCTCCATTTTTTCCCTGTCTAAGCGGTAAGTGTGATTTGTTTGGATAGGTTATGATATTGTTTTTTTTTTTATAGCGACATGAAAAGTTATGTTAAGATTACATTTTTATGTTAATATGGTATAAAAAAATAAATAATATTAAAAATTCTCGTGCGGCGTAAACCGAAGCAGGAATTCTCCTAAACTTTCTTTTCGATTTCTTATGCTGATTTTCACTCGTGCTAAAATTGTTCATGTTGCTTAAAATAAAACTAGTTCCGAAATAATAGCAATATATCAAATGATGATGAATTTTCATCAATTGATATATTGCTAAACGAAAATTCTGAATGAGTTCATTCTATCTATTACGACTAAAAACTAAGTAGGAGGAAATGCTCTATATATTACGACAAAAATCTAAGTAGGAGCGAAGCCGAACCACTGTTGATAGAGAGAGAGAGAGAGCTCTGACTCGCTGTCGCAATGCAATCTTATTCGAAATCTCAGGAAAGAACATTTTTTAATTCAATATAAAACTCAATAAACAAATTCAAACCTGGAACCAGCAAAAAAATGGTATCAAAACCTACTGCGATGAAAATAAAATGTCAACAGGGAATAGAAATATTCTTGAAATAAAATGTCTGTAACTTCCAAACACTTAACAATGACAATCTTCATATGGACAGAGAATAGAAACATTCTTGAAATAAAATGTCTGTAAATTACAAACACTTGTTATTACTTGACAATGACAGTCTTAATTTGGAAAGTTGAGTTGTAGTATTTGGCAAAATCCGGTAACAATCTCATTGAGTGAATTCAAGGAATGAATAAATTTGAAGTTTTTAAGGCGCTTCGGCAACATTAGTCATTTGCGCTAGAAATTTAAAGAATCAAGGGATATATTCGCGTTCCTTTAGTTGTCGAAACAACGTTTGTTTCGTTGCCTACCTTGTTGAGCCCAATTTACATTTGTTGGCGATGCCACTTAGAAATCATGCAACAGATTGCACCTTTTGTTATTGTTACACATTTTTATTAGTAACTTTTGTAATCGAATAGTTATAAATTTATTTGTTTAACTGATTTACCTTTTTACAAATCTACAATATAATTAATAATATTTATGTATAATGAATATAACAAAAATAAAGTAATAATAACAACAACTAGAAAACAAATAATTGGCGCTGCTGGATGAAAATACTGTGCCTTGCTTAGATTAATGAAAGTCAGTCTTACGCTGCCTAATATACACAGAAATATTAGCAAATAAACCATTTTCAATAGCTAACGTTGATAAATTTAGGAATAGTAAAAACGGCCAGCGTTCAAGTTAAGTTAATTAATCATAATAAATTAAAGACGACTCTTTTTAATTATATAATTGAATATGGCAGAAAGACCTCTGGTCGATAGCCATTTAACAAGTAATTAATTTTTGTGTGATATACATAATCAATGTTTGTTACCTTATTATAAACTTAATTGTTAATAAAGATTGTTATATACAATTGAATAACGATGTTTAATGAAGTATAAGCATTAACAATTTATAAAACATTAAAATCGGCTTTGTCTTATCTTTAGTCGTAATTAAATAAATCTGTAGTGGTAATAAATATGTTTCATTTTTATTAATAACAAAGTTGTTGAGTTGAAAATTTGACACTAACTGATTTCTAAAAGACCGCGAGGGTTTTCACGTGCTGCAAAAGTTCGAGGTTCAAGTTTGCAATTTCGTCACCACGCCATTGTTTCTGCTCAACTCTAGTTTGATTTATCTTCGAAAAGGAAAATTACGAAATGAGGAAGTGTTAAAAGTGTATGTTTATTGTTTTTCATTATTTTTTTTTATTCAATTTTATTATACAATAATGAAACACTTGAATTACGATTGTATAACAAAGTCAACAAAATGTATTTCAATTTATAAATTTCTTATTGAAATTAGGTTGATTTCTATAGATATTACAAAACTTATACAATTAAAGGTTTGTGTTTTGTTGACTTTCGCGAAGATGAAAATGATTTGTTGTTTTTAATTTGTTAACAAATTTGAGGATTTTCATGTTTGTGATTTCCGGGTAAAAATATCACTTAGTTTTCATTTATTTATTTACCATTTTTTTAAGTTTAATTATATTTTTATATAAAATGTTTCGTTTCGTACCCCAAACACAAGACTTATCTGTAAAAATCCCTCCACAACAATTTTTCAGTTAAATTGACCCTGATCGATTCAATAGACAGCTTAACAACGACGACCAACGACAAAAAAATTGCAAAAGAAGATAAAAACAATTAACAATTAACTAGAGGTCTTTCCGCCTATTATTTAATATTTCTAAGGAAATTGCGAAAAGAAAGGAATATTTAGAGGAATTTTAATTGACATTTAAAATATGTGTACAAACAAAACTTAAAGACGCGAAACGAATATTACTAAAGATTCAGCAAAATGTTAATTTTAAAATTTGTCAAATTGAAATTATTTTCAAGTAATTTAAATTGTATTTTAAATTTCAAGATATGCACTGTGAATGGGATTTCCAAAATGAATGACAATGAGAAAACAACATTGAAAAACACTTAATTAAATGTGAGTTTCGTGAAGACTTGATAGATATATGAAAACACTTTGTACACTTTTCTTCACATATAAGTGAAGATAAAGTGTACAAAGTGTTTTCATATAACATTGAAAAAGCTGCAAACATTTTACAATGGCTTTCGAGAATTGAAAAGTGCGATTTTAAGCAAATTTGAATGCAGGAATTTTGGTTTCAATAACACTTGAAGATTGAATCAGTTGAAGGGATTTTTATTGGCGTTTAAATTTTGAATGAAAAAAAGTACAAACTTTAAAGAAGCGAAACGAATATTTCTATCGATTCGGAAAATGTCAAATTTGAAGCTGGAATTGTCACTGATTACAAAAAAAATGATTACAAAAAATAATTCTACGTTAAAGAAGTGAAACGATTAAAGATCAGAAAATTTCAAATTTAAAATTTCTCGAATTGAAAGGAACTATTGGAAATATTTCGGGGTAATTTTAATGGGATTTTCAATACGAATAATAATAAAACTTCTAGATTAACGCACATAGATTGACACTCAAAGTTGAATACAAATAAAAAAACTTTTAAAACGCGAAACAAATATGTTTTAAGATTCAGAAAATGGCTATTTCAAGGCAGAAGTTTTCATTGACATTTAAAATTTGTGGACAAAAACGAGAAGCGAAAAAAAAATATTTTTCAGGATTCAGAATATGTGAGAAAATGTGGAAAAGAAGGAATTTTGATTCGAAATTTAAAGAAATTTTAAACAAATTCAAAGAAAAACAAAACTGCTTCTTTAAACGCCACGATCTCTAAATATTCAGAAAATGACAATACCATGATATTTCGAATTGAAAGGAAAGATTGAAATTGGCGTTTGTTATAATGAAATCACTTGGTTTTGTTTTACTAAAATTTTGTTATATTTGACTAGTTTCGGCTTGAAAATGGCATCTAGCCGAAACTAGTCGAAAATATAACAAAATTTTAGTATCACTGCCAGAAATTTTCCTTGTTTAATTTCATTGTAATTTAAATAACTGCAAACGTATGAATCATCTTTGTTTCATTTCATTTTATTTAGCTTATAAATATGTTCTACCAAGTGATAAATGAGGAAAAAGTAAACAAGATTGAAATTGTTTCAAACTACTTTGAAGGGAATTTTTAATTTGAACAATAAAAAGACTCAAATTAAAGAAGGCTGAACGAATTTTACGGAGATTTAAAATTTTAATACAAAAACATTTTAACTTTAAAACAAGCGCAATGTATAGATTCAGAAAATGTCGAGTTTAAGATGTTTCGAATTGAAAGGAAAGATTGAAATTATTTTGACGTAATTTAAATGGGATTTTCAATTTGACAATGTTTTTGTTATCCGAGTTCCATTCAAAGCACCTCAAGATCACGGAATTTTACCGAGATTTCAAATTTCAACGGACAAAACTTTTAACTTAAAAAAGCGCATCGAATAAATATTATATATTTATTATAAATATAAAGATTCAGGAAATGCAAAGAAACAGTTTTCATTGAAATCTATTGTTTTCTTTTTAAGTTAAAAATTTGTTTCTTGCGCTCTTTTATAGCTAAGGTATAGCTTTAAAAGAGCGCAAGATTTAGAAGTTTCTAATTTAAGATGCAAACGGGAGATTGAAATTATTTTGAAGTGCTTTGAATGGGATTTTTAACTCGAATAATAAAAACATTTTAAAATAAATGCAGAAAAAAAAACTTTATGAATAAAGAAGCGAAGTCAACTTCTCGAAAGATTCAGAAAATTGACATTTAAAATTTGAATGGAAAAAATTTTATGAATAAAGAAGCGAAGTCAATTTCTCGAAAGATTCAGAAAATGTTAATTTTAAGATTTTTCGAATTGAAATATAAGAAATTATTTTAAAATCATTTAAATGGCAGTTTTAATTTGAAAAATAAAAAAAATCAAGGCTGACGAAATTTTATTCTAGATTCAGAAAAAATCAGTTTTAAAATTTTCAATTTGAATAATAAAAAAACTTCAAGAATTTTACTCTAAAGATTCAGAAAGAATTAGTTTTAAAATTTTCAATTTAAATAATAAAAAAACTTCAAGAATTTTATTCTAAAGATTCAGAAAGAATCAGTTTTAAAATTTTCAATTTGAACAATAAAAAAAATTCAAGAATTTTACTCTCAACATTCAGAAAGAATCAGTTTTAAAATTTTCAATTTGAACAATAAAAAACTTTAAGAATTTTACTCTAGAGATTCAGAAAGAATATGTTTTAAAATTTTCAATTTGAATAATAAAAAAAACTTCAAGAATTTTACTCTAAAGATTCAGAAAGAACCAGTTTTAAAATTTTCAATTTTAATAATAAAAAAAACTTCAAGGCTCATGAAATTTTACTTTAAAGATTCAAGTATCTGTTTTAAAACTTTTCGAATTGAAAGAAGGATTGAAATTATTTTGAAGGAATTTAAATGGGATTTTCAATTTGATTAATAAAAGAACTTTAAGATTGAAGAATGCTTAAGGAATTTTACTGACATTTCAAATTTGAACGGAAATAACTTTTAACTTAAAAAAACGCACCGAATATTTCTAATGATCCAGACATTTCAAATTTAAGATGTTACACATTGAATCAACTCGAATAATAAGGACATTTCGAGATAAATGTAGTTTGAATGAATTTTCATTGACATTTAAAATATAAGGAAATAACTTAAACTTTGACATTTTTTTTTCTAAAGATTCAGGATAAATGTAGTTTGAATGAATTTTCATTGACACTTAAAATGTAAGGAAATAACTTAAACTTTGACATTTTTTTTTTTTTCTAAAGATTAAGGAAATGTTAAAATAAGATTTTTTTAATTAAAACTAAAGACTGAAATTATTATTAATTTTAATGGAGTTTTCAATTTGAATAAAAAAATGTCGAGATGGATTTTTTATAGACATTTAAAATTTGAATAGAAGAAAAGAATTAACTTAAAAATGCGCATCGAATATTATTAAAGATTAAGAAGTTTCAGATTTAAGATGTTTCGAATGGAAATGACTTTGAATGGAATTTTTTAATCTGAATATTATGAGCACTTCAAGATTAATGTAGAATGAAGAAATTTTCATCGATATTTAAAATTAATAGAAAAAACTAACTTTAGAGAAACGAAACAAATATTTTTAAGGATTATAAAAATTTTAAATTTATTGACGGGATTTTTGACTGGCGATTTGATACTTCAATTTTAAAAAAAGCGAAATGAATATTTCTAAGGATACTAAAAATGTTATATTTAAAGAAGCGAAATGAATATTTCTAATAATTTTGAAAATATTACATTTAAAGAAGCGAAATGAATATTTCTAATAATTTTGAAAATGTTACATTTAAAGAAGCGAAATGAATATTTCTAATAATTTTGAAAATGTTACATTTAAAAAAGCGAAATGAATATTTCTAAGAATTTTCAAAATGTTGCATTTAAAGAAGCGAAATGAATATTTCTAAGAATCTTGAAAATGTTACATTTAAAGAATTAAAATGAATATTTCTAATAATTTTGAAAATGTTACATTTAAAGAACCGAAATGAATATTTTTAATAATTTTGAAAATGTTATATTTTAGGAAGCGGTTGTTTTGAATGGGATTAGTAATATGAAGTACCAAAAAAAAAAGGCGGCAACAATAGTAGTTGTGAACTTTGTAGAAAATCTTGTTCCTGTAGAATTGGAATATTCTTATGCTAATAAGATTTTAGCAAAATTAATCTTTCCTGGGATTTTCTGGTATTCTTATAGAAAGTCCGATAAGAACATTTCCGGCGATTTGTTTCGGAAGGATTTTTAGGTTTTCGCGAGCGGTTGCGGAGAGAAGGGGCCGAGGAAGAAAAAAAGTTTCGCGATTCTTATCGGATCCGTCAGATTGAAAAATGCGGGGGACGTGTTGGGCAAGGAGGCCGGTGGTGGCCGGACAAATGGCCCCGTCCGGCTTCGAAATTAATTTCAGGCCGGTACACGTGTTCGGGAGATAAATTCCCCACGAAAACAGCGATACCGAATTTTATAATTATCGTATCGGAATCTAGCTGGACTGGTCGAGGGTGCTGCTCCTCCTGACGTGCCATTTGTAACACCGGCCGCGCGGACACTTCACAGTTTTCACACCGGACAACTTTTCGAAAGAGATCCACCGAGGAGTTTTCTCCTTTTGCATTCCGCGCGCCAAAGGCGGATTCTTTGTGGCAGGAGCGAAGGCCGCGCTGAGGATGTTTTATTTGGACGACAGGAGCAGCAAATTGCGACTATAAATCACCGGATTCGACGGATTTCCACTATTTTTTTGTTTGTTGGCCTATCTGTTTGTATCAATGTTTGCGGTTGTTCCGAACCCGAGTGTTGTGATGGGACTTCCGGATAAGCGCGCGCGAAAAGTTTGACTTATTTTGAATCCGCGGGTGAAATATTCGAAATGAAATAAAAACAAAGGGTATAAAATTTGGATTGCGGACAATACCTGTGCACATTCCTATCTTGTATCCAACACTGCAAAACGATTTCGAAAAGAACACATGAAAACACAGCACGTATATAACAACTGGCACAGCACTGATCTCGCTCCGTGTGTTCCGCTGAGTGGTGTTGATGATGTTGACGTAGATTTCAAAAGTGTCGAGAAGTCAAAATGAATAAATAATAATATTTAAAAAAAAAACTAGTTTGGAATTAAAACAATACAGGTGTTCATAAAACAACACAACGTGCGGCCGGACGGCACGAACAACATAGCCGCTTGACGTTAAGGCTTGAACTGTGTTGTCCGTATGTTGACGGCCAATAGGGGGCGGGCTGAAAGGGGGGATGACGCCCCCACCACGGCGCACACCTGAGTGGTGGGGATGGGAGTGGGGAGGGCAGAGCGTCGTACGCGCAGTTGAACGCTCGCGAAATAAGTTTAGAGCAGATTTGCAACAATTTCACGATTTTTTTCTCTCCGTCCTTCTCCTCCGCCGCCGCCTCCTCCTCCGCCACCTCCTCCTCCTCCACCACCTCTTCTCTTTTCCCGCCTTCTCCACACGCTGCTCCTCCGCCGCTGAATAATTTCTTTGTATCAACGTTTCATCACCGCGCGCGAGTTTGCCATCATTATTACACGTAATACATTCGAATTAACGGACTCGACCATCAACCAGCACGGAACAATTGAAGTATTTTGCATTGGCAATTAGTGTTATTCAATTGTTTTCGCGTTTCCGCCAAATTTCCACAACCTGTAAGGTATACTATAAGCAAACAAACCGAACATTTCATCTCTTCCTTTAAATAATGCAACAAATTTAAAATAGAATTTTAATCAGAAAAACAAAACTAATTAATATTTTTTCTTTGACAATTAGTAGCACCCAACGCCCTAAGGGGCAACAAGGGATAGCAGAAGAAGAAGATAATTAGTAGCAATTACTTATTTTCTCGTTTCTGCAATTTTTACAGCTTTTAGGATTTGCTGATACAAGAAGATGCAAGCAAATGTATCACTGACATTAATTCTTATAAAGTTATACCATTATACTAGATTTCAAACAAGATTTAGAATATGAATTAAAAGCAACTGATAAAAGAAGTAGTTACACATCTTTATTGACAAGTTTTTCTGAGTATACAATAATAATAATAATTAAAACAAATAAAGTATTTTGTACTGATAATTAGAAATAATTAGTTATTTTCGCGTGTTTCCATTTTTTTACAGGATAGATTCAAATAATTTATATTCTTGCAACACTATCTACAGTGAGAAGATTTTTACAATAATTAAGAATTAAAACTTGTATTTATACCGTTAATTCTTAAAAAAAGAAACCAGTGTATAAACTGAGAAATAAATAAATAATAATAATAATAATATAAAATCCGGCATTGTGGTCCTTTTTGCCGTCTCTCTGTGATTTTAGGTTAAAATTTATCGTAGGTTTAAATTTTATTTTATTTATTGTAGATATAGGTTTCATTTATTATAGGTTTAGGTTTTTATTTTATTTATTTTAGGATTAAGACATCTGTGATATTAGGTATAAAGCGCTGAACTTACAATCTAATATCACAGACCATGTGATATTAGGTTGTAAGTTCAAAAAGGCAATGTCTGACACAACACAGTAAAGAAATGTCAGAGCATATATATTATTACTATGAGACCGGCCAATGACCGTAGTAGTCGACGCCGGTAAAGTGGGTGGGGTTTTTACTCGGTAGTCTCCTAGTCAAAACCTAGGAGGAGTCCGACACTCCGTCCGTAAATGGATTTTCCCCTTCCACAGTTAAAAAAAACAATATAAAATATCTTGAAAATGTATCAAGATATTTTATATTGTTTTTTTATCATCTTATCAATCGGCTATCATAGGTCTTTCTGCCTGTCTTATAATTAATTGTCTTTATGTTCTTTTGCAAATTATTTTGTCGTTGTTCGTCATTGTTAAACTGTCTATTGAATCTAAAAGAAGTATTTTGCATTAACAATTGTTTTTGATGTTCCATCAAATTTTCTCCAACCTATAATTGTTTCCGGTTTTTGTGCAATTTTTCTCCAACTTGTAATTGTTTCTGATATTTAAGAAATGTTTCTTTAACTCGTCATTATTTTTGGTGTTTGAGCAATTTGTCTTCAACGTGTAATTGTTTTTCGTTCTTTATGAAACTTTTTCCATATTTGGGCACTTTAAAGTTTACTTACTTTCACCTAAACCGCAACTTTAAGGTTGCTACTTTCTACTAAACCGCAACTCTAAGGTTGCGGTTTAGTAGAAAGAGATAGCTATATAGTAAAATGGAAATAATCGTTTGAAGAAAGAGCCATTCTTTTGGATTTAATAATATGAATATGTATTTACATTTTTTATCCACCAAATATAAAGTATCAGTCTAAATAAAAAATAAATCGTTAATTTTCGTGTATTACGTCAATTTACTAGTTCAAATTAGAAAAGAAAATTGTAAAATATAATGAAATTAATATGTCATGTCTGATTAGTTATTTGAATCTAGAATTCAATCAAATCCTTGAAATTTTCATTACACAAGTTTTTATTAGCAAAAATATAATTTAAAATTTGCTATAAATTTGATCAATTTTCATTGTTTTTTTATAATTGTTTTTCACCACAAACAAAACATTAAAATAATTTTTAATTCATCTGGTGTAATTCCTGCTTATTTTAAGATTACTTTAATGTATAACACAATATTGTTCATTAATTACAATAGCAATCTAACATGAATTAGTGATTGCCAATATTTATATTGCTATCTATTTCGTCTAAACCGCACCCTTAACTTGTAATTTAAATTGTAATAATTTTTGGTGTTTGGGCTATTTGTCTTCAACTTGTGTTTTTTGTGTTTCATCAAACTTTTTCCATTATGTAATATTCAATATATCAATTAAAAGTAAGCGATTAAAGAAGTTTTGATGTTTCATCAAATTTTCTCCAGCCTATCATTCTTATAGGTGTTTGAGCAAGTTATCTAATTTTCCTCAACTTATAATTGTTTCGGTGTTTGTTCAAGTTTTCCCCAACTTATAATTCTTTCTGGTGTTTGAGCAACTTTTCTTCAACTTATAATTATTTTTGACGTTAGCAAATTTATCCAACTTGTATTTGTTTTTGGTGTTTAAGCAACTTTCCTTCAACTTGTAATTGTTTCTGGTGTTTGATCAAACTCTCTCTAATATGTAATTAATTTCAGACAAGATTCAGTATAGCGATTAAAAACAAGCGATAAAAGAAATATTTTGCATTAATAATTATTTTTGATGTTTCATAAAATTTTCTCAAAACTCTAATTGTTTCAATGTATTTCAGCAACTTTTCTCCTCCTTGTAATTGTTTCTGGTATTTGAGAAAGTGTTTCCCAACATGTACTTGTTTTTGGTGTTTAAGTACATTTTCTCCAACTTCTAATTGGTCCTGGTGTTTGAACAAGTTTTCTTGGTGTTTGATAAAACTTTCTCAAATATGTAATTAATTATAGACAAGATTCAGTATATCAATTAACAACAAGTGACCTAAGAAGTATTTTGCATTCATACTTATTTTTGATACTTCATAAAATTGTCTCCAAACTATAATTGTTTATGGTGTTTGAGTAACTTTTCTCCCCTTTGTAATTGTTTCTTGAGCAACTGTTTCTCAACATATACCTGTTTTGGGTTTAAGTGCATTTTCTCCAACTTGTAACTTATTATTTTTGGTGTTTGATAAATCTTTATCCAATATGTAATTAATTTAAGACAAGATTCAACTATATATATACCATCTAAAAACAAGCGATAAAAAAAGTATTTTGCATTAACAATTGTTTTTGATGTTTCATCAAATATTCTTCAACTTGTAATTGTTTTGGGGGTTTGAGTAACTTTTCTCCCACTTGTAATTATTTCTGATGAAATTTAATTTAATTTGTAATTATTTTTGTGTTTGAGCAATTTTTCTCCAATATGCAACTCTTTTAGGCGTTTGTCCATTTTTCTCTCGAATCTATAAGGTATATAATCTTAAATGAATCGAACGTAACACTAATATTTCTAAATTAAAGACTTCGCATATATTTCAGGATGTGAAACAGGAAATAAATAATGAAATTAAAAGAATTAACTAAAAAGATTATATATATATATATATATATTATATATTTAAAGTTAGTAGAAAGACCTCTGGTCGATAGCCCAGGACAGACAAACGCTGTCAATTTAGTATATATACTTATTTTTACAGTAGTAAAGGATCAAAGCGATCGACTTTGTCCAGCTCTAATAGAAAAATATTATAATACATGAAGCGGAAATGTTTTTGTAATGTTATTTATTGTTGTTTATTTATTTATTGCATGATGCATCTCCAATCGGGATTCATCGAACATTTATTTGATGCCTACGATGAGTGAAATGTCAAACGAGTTAACTTTCACACTCTCGCCAATCACCAACAGTGGGCTGTAAACTGTCAACAAACTTGTCTTGTTTATTTCGCTATCAAGATGCAAACACGAAATCAATTTATAAATACCAACGAGTGATTGTTTAAAATTATGTAATGTATATACTAGTTTAAACAAATTTAATTTAAACCATTTTTTTCGTTACTAATGAATTGTTTATTATCACAGTAATTCACTTATTTCTTTTAAATTTAAAGGATATTTAAATAAATAAATAACTTTGTGTAACAAAGTGTATATTAATGAATACAACTGCAGTTTCGGAAAATCAGCTTGCCATTATCAATCATATATACTTGATAACAGTGTGTTATATAAACAAAGTTATTTATTTATATAATTATTGTTTAGATTAAATTGACATGTATAACGAAGTAGAAGTCTCAACCATCAAGAATTCACCAGTCTTTGTTAGAATAGAAAATTGCAAGATAAAATGAAAATTATAGCTAATGAATATCAATGTAGAAATTAGTGAAATTAACTATTTAAAAAAAAATCAGACCAACATTTTTTTACTTGACATGCTTGACTACTTGAATTTGATATCAAATTCTAATAACATAATAACTAATAAAAAAAATATTTAATTGACATAAAGCGACCATGGTTTTTAATGATTCAAAAAATCAGCATAATTTGTAACAATTTTAATCAATTACAAATTAATCTATTGTGATTGATATCAAATGTAGTCTTAAACCTACTGTTGAAAGTTGGAACATGCAAATTAATTAGCTGTTTATTGAATTTTGTGAAGAAAGGAAATGCAATATTTCATTAGTTCTTGTTGGAAAAGAAAAATTAAAAAATAAAAAAAAAATAATGGGAGCAGGTCTCTGTTTTTGAAAGTTTTTTTTAGTAATCCGTTTTCTGTATAATTGATATATTTAATATATTCGTAATTATTAATCAAAAACAACATTCACATAATTTATTTAAAAGCTATTTTTCAGATGATTTTAATTCCATCATATATTCCGAAAAGAATTTATTTACGTATGCATTGTATTGAATTGAAACTCAAGTCTTAAAAACACACTGGTCGAATAAGTTAAGATCTCCATTCATCCGCGTGATTACACGCACAATTAGAAATTTGATTTGTATAGAATGGGTATTTTTAAGAAGGAATTCGAAACGTGGGCGTCCGGCCATTCAGCCACTCACATTGTTACCCAAAGAATAATACGCATAACGAATTTATCAAAATTAAACATTGCAACACAACTATAAATAACGGCACACTAACCGTGGAAACGCGATAACAACACTCGGATAATCTTAATAAAATAACAGAATGTATTTTCATTATTGTGTTTGCGGGTATAATTTATTTACGGATTTTAATCAATCAATAATGTTTATTAATTTATTATACTGGAATGAATTAAAGAATAAATTTAGTTTATAATTAAAAAAAAAAAAACACCTCACACTGAAAAGTAGAGAGAAACATATAACGATGTTATATAAGACTAAATAAATAAATTAAAAAAAATGTAAATTATTGATAATAGAGGCTTCTACTTCGTTATACATTGTTTTATGTTTAAATAAAAACGCTGATTCACTTTGTTTGTATAACTTTAATTTTATTTTAGTGACTATAGTTTGAACAATTTTCACTTGTCATTATCAAACTCTCTAGTAACAGAAACATTTTTAATTATATAATATACAACTCTACATTTTTTCACTTAAAAACATAATTTTTGTATTGCAGGGTTTTTAGTGTAATTTTAAAATGATTCAAATTATACGATGCATTGTAATGAAATTATTTTTAGTATAAAAACCTGAAATCTCTTTTAGTTTCAGGTTTTTATTTTGCAGGAATTTTTTTAAAATGAATAAAAACCACAGTTTTTTTTAGTGTTTAGATTTAAATAAACACTATAAAATTATTATATATAAAAACAGAATATTATAAAAATATCAGATTTTTTTTCATTTTGTTACTATACGTGCGTTTGTTATTATTTGTGTTTCTTACTTATAAATATTGTTTGGACTATACGCGTGATTATAATTACTAGTATTAAATAAATTATTTAAAACTTTCAAATTGCTTAATTTTTTCGTAGTTTTTTCTCTTTAATAAGAAAGCTTTTCATTCACGAGATTTAATAATATAGTTACACTTTAAATACTCCATTTTTTTTTTTTTTCGTTTTTCACATATTTATCCAAAAATAGCTCTTTAAGACTAAACACACATTTTAACCAGAATCCTTTTATACACACACTTGAAAACAACAACTTTTTGTACGTAGAACATTAAAAATCAATTAGTCTAATAAAAAAAAGCCTGCTCAATCAAAACGTCAGTCAGCACATGAAGTCTTGAATACGCACACTCGCGTGTAATTAGTTTAACTAAATCATTATTAATATTGCGTAAATAGTAATTAATTTTTCTTACATGGCATCTCCTAATGCGCATTAGCGACACGCAATGGATTTGCATGATTTAATGATTTACACTGGCATCGAATGTAATAAATAGTTGACGTGGTAAAAAGTGATTAAATGGAGGATTTGCTTTAATTGTGTCTGTCAGTGGCCGTTTAAATAATTATTTGTATACGAGAAATGAAGAAATTAAAATTTAAATAAATAGATAGACAGAAAGATCTCTGGTCGATAGCCCCGATAGACAGGCTAACACCTACATGTATTGTAATTATTTATATTGTTATAAAATTATCTGTATAGTCTGAATAAAGATGTGTGTGTGTATATATAGATCATTTGTTGAAAGACCTTTTAGTCGATAGCCAATTTGTGAATTAAACTGTTAATTATGGTGGCTTTTACTTCTTTATACATCGTAATTCACAAATAAATAAAAAGTGTTTGATTATGTTTTGTAAATTTATATAAAGATACATATACATATAGAAGATGTTTTTTAACTCATCAATTATCAATTTTGAGATCATGTGACTGTTCATAACAAAATAGAAAGTTTAAGATTGATATTATTATGTTTTTATTTCAATTTCAATTTACTTTATTAACGGAATCTCCATTTCTAAATTACAATTATAATTACATATTAAAAATTTTGTAAGATATATAATATATTATATATATATATATATTTTCATATTTATTAGTTTTCTTAGAATCCGATGTTAAATTTAAGTTATTTTTTCTATAGTATGGGCTTAGAGGAAGTCCAATCGTAGCAATAGGTTTATACCGAATGCTGTGAATGATCTAAGTCCCTTTGACAAATGCTTCAGATATATTGTTTATTGTTATATATTGTTAAGTCAGTTTTCCTTTATAGTTAAGTTATGTTTATATTATTGTAAATATGCAATTTGTCAATAAATGATTTATTATTATTATTATTCAATTGTTTACATCCTAAGAACTTGATTGATTTATAAAAACTAACTACTTCACAATACGTTTTTTTATTTTTATTTTTTTATTTATTCTATTAACAAATTTTACCTCCAAGACTATTTCTAATTAGTGAAAGAATTAAATAATAAATTAAAGACGACGCAAGCGCCACCCTTTGCCTAATTTCAAGTGGCATCGTCAACGATTTGCGTCGACCGAGAATCATTGTTTCGTCCACTAAAGGAAGGCGAACTTGTCCTATTTAAGCAAACAAAATGTGAAAGAATTAAATTATTACTTCAGCTTTTTACTTTTTGACTAAGTTCAATTTCTTAGAAGTGTCAGGGTGATTCAGTTTGGTGTTCCACCCCCTTCTAACTTTTTTTTATTTTGATTTATTATATGGGTTCTCATGCACATAATTTTTATCTTTTTCAATAAATATGGAACAAAATATGAAAACACTTTTCTTCACTTATAAGTGAAGAAAAGTGTACAAAGTGTTTTGATATTTCTTTCAAATCTTCACGAAACTCACATTTAATTAAGTGTTTAAATATGGAACAGTTATTGATATTAATAGAATACGTTGCATTCATAAAATTGTCATATTCTTTATTTTGTAGTAACAAAGATAGATCGAAAAGATCTACTTATTTATTGTAAAGAGACACTGATTACTCCTGTACATAAATCAGGTACAAAAAATATAGTTTAGAATTACATATTTCCAAGCTATTCCAGAAATATCTTCGCATATTTAAGGAATATTAAACAAGGCTTCAATTTATTCTTACTATGTTTCAAACGCCTTAGTAAAAGATCATGTTGATTCGGATCATACAGACTTTTCTAAGGCGTTTAATATTGCTGATGATGGTATTCTTTTTATAAAATCAATTAATTATGGTCGACATCTATGATTATCGATCTAATTTAATATAAGTTACTTCAGTCGTGCCCCAAGATTCTTTTTCTTGGGCCAATTCTTTTTTTTTTAATATATTAAAATATTATGTTGAAATTTATTGTTTTTAGCAATCACAATTTTTATTATTAATTGGAGATAAAAAAGTATTCAATGAAAACTCCCAGGAGCTTATTCAAAACGATCTTCTAAGATTTAAACTATTCTGCATCATATGAACAGAAGCTAAACAACCAGCGATAAATAGAATGAAATTAAACCAGTTTTTAGACTGACAAACCAACGTATTTAGTATAATGATTCATCGATGCTACTTGAAATTAGGCAAAAGATGGCGTTTGCGTCGTCTTTTATTTATTATGAATCAAACCTATGGTTTTTTAAACTACTCCTTTAATTAATGGTTTTAATATTTGGACATTGGTAGTTCATATTGTATGAAATAAATATGAATAAATTATTAAAAATCAACCAATAAAACACAGATTAGATTGAATAACTTTAAATTCTCGACTAGTTTCGGGTTATTAGCCCATTTTCAAGAGAATTTAAAGTTATTCAATTGGTTGATTTTTAATAATTTATTCATATTAATTCATACTCCTTTAATATTACACTATATAAGTAGAAGGATTTAGATTAACAAAATTTGAAATTAATATTGTTTCTAATTTAGCTTGAAAATATTGAATTACATTAAAATGCTCTGTTAAACCACTGCGGAAACATATGCTCTACATTTTTAAATAAAGTTAGATGATTTGTTTTAGATAAATTGTAAAAAAAATCATCTTGATTATTAACTTTTAAACTTAAAAATTTCGTATAGCAATTAATATTACGAAATAATCGTCCTTAAAGAAATGATCCGAGAAGACAGAACAGCAGAGCACATAATTTTCCTTGTCATGACATAATTTCCCATTACAAGTATTTGTATATACAAAATACCCTCATCACCTCATATTTACATATTTAACACACATGATATACCTTCACACCTTCCACTTCTTGTAACCACCATCATTTACATACGCATTCCACACCTGATTTCCAGACACACTTCTCGCATTATTCGATCGAACCGTTGCCCAAGAATCACATCTCCTAAATTTACATTCAACTCCTTTTCCAGCATTAACATATCTTTGGCTTATGCCTATATTTACCCCCCCCCCCCCCCCCCCCCCCCCTTGACCTGACTGTCGTATGACTGCTCGCCTATTTCTATCCGCGCATTTGCATGTCTATCTATTTGAGTATTGTATCGTTTAATTGTATGCAAATCGAAATGGCCGAGGTGATACAGACATTAAGGCGGATTTGCATGCGGCCCTTTTTTCCTTTCTTGACGTCTTTCCTTTCGGTTGCGCCAAGGAAAGGGTGCGCGCGTGCCGCCGCTTTATCATACGCCTCGGACGCCTTAATGGCTTGTAAATATTTGTGTAGATTATTGGTGTATTTTACCATGACAATTACGGCGGGGATATTTGCATTCGTAGCGCACTTGATGCTTTCACTGGGCTACCTGTCTTTTTTTCACTGCTTCTTCACGCTGTATTTGATTTATCGGGCTCATTACCTGCAACAATAGAAACAAAAAATAGATTATTAAATAAATCAGGGCAGAAAAACCTATAGTCGATAGCCCATGACAGACAATTGTAAATATTGTTATAATAAATTTTGTAAAATTTCGTTTTGTCTGAATAAAGATGTTTGTATATATAAATAAATCTGGCGGAAAGACCATAGGTCGATAGCCTGTTCAAGCAAGCAAGAAAGAAACCAATATACAATAATATATTATAAATATATGTAAAACAAATAACTTTGAATAAAGATATTGTAGTAGTAGTAAATAAATCATCAGGATAATAGCATTAATTAATCAAATTTAACCATCAGAACATTAGAGCTAAATGTCTAAGCCCTTTATGAATAACTTTATCCTTAAAAAAAATAGTATAATTAATTTATTTAATTTCATGTTTTCAATTCGATCTATCAAATTTAACAGTTCCATATAATCCAATTCCTGCATTTCTCCAGTTTTAAATCAATCAAATTTACTACTCGAAATGATCGTTTCCCATAACGCCGCCCCAGAAAATCGATGGGCCCTTTGTCCGCGTCTGAGATTTCCATGGTGTAATAAAATACGAAAATGATTCCGCTCAGAATGAATAACTTCGATCGGAATAAGATAATCTGCATAACTATGGCCTTTTAAGGCGACAAAGAAAAATCCACGGAGGGTAGATTCTGTAATGTAAAACTCTGACGCGACGCAACCCCTCGCTGAAATAAGAATGACACAACGGTCATACCCTTCATTATAGGTTGAAGGGAACGGTGATTACGAAATTGGGAGACACGCTTAATCCTCTCCATTTAAAAAAAAATCAAGTTTTTTAATAAAACAAAATTAATTTAAATTCATTTGAAATTAATTTAATTAATATATATATATATATATATATATAATCTAAAATCCCCATCTACCATAATGGTGGTGTAGGGGTATAATATAATAAATAATATATATATATATATATATATAATATTATATATGTTATTAATTATAATTTTATATATATATAATTTTAATAAAAAAAATAGTCGTAATTAAATCTTTAAATTAGACGCAATATTAGAAAACACAATACAAAACTGTACTATCAGGTTGTTAAATATGAAATGAAGCAAAAAATGCATATAATTCAATTACATTCTTTTCCATTTTTTTTTTTTTAATTTTTAATCAAAGTATGTAGCTATATTATGGACACATTTTTGCCATTTCACATGTAATTCATTTATTCCTTTGCTGTAGAAGTCGTGATTCAGACTTCTACAGCAAAGGGAGTCGATGAACTCTTGAAACGCCATTTTGACAGACTGTGTGGAATTGATTTTTTTCTAGATAAAAAGTTATTTAAATTTTGAAAGAAAATGAACTTACAATTCATCAACACACGAATTTCCCCGATTTCCATGGTCTCACTTAATCGCCTATACAAAAAAATGCATTTTTTTCAAACTGAAATATGCTCGAAAAAGACGAAAAGATGTACCTTTCTCGCGAAAAACAAATTATGTCAAAATACGGCGTGTAAATGAGGTTACGTGCAATTGAAATAAATAACAGGAACTTTGCTCCATTTCATATTTGACAACCTAATATGATGGGCGGTAAACGATTTACAAAATTTTCTAAGGAAGCTGCCCCATTATGTAGCCGAATGACGCATTGGCGGACATGAATACGCGCGGAGGGGTATTTTTCAACTTTCAATATTAACGAAACTAAGTACACCATCATCTTCTCTATACTTCAGAACAGAGAAATACAAAATCTCAACGCAATAACTTTAATAGTTATTGAGTAAATAATTTATGAACATGGCCCAAATTTAGAAGTTAAATTCCAACGAAAATCTATACATTAGTAAAAAATCATATCTTTGTAACCGCTTGAAAAATATGTTTGCAATTTTTTCTGTTTAAACTAAAACATGTGCGCTTCAAATTATGAAAGAACCACTTTAATTTCGTGAATAGTTTATGAATTAAAAATTATCAAAATTATCTAATTTTAAAACATGAATTTACATTTAGCGAATCTCGCAAAAGCACAGTTCAAATAGATCCGATGTCTGGTTTATACCAGAACATAGCCACAAGTTTCCCCTTTTTGGGAAAGAATTTTTTAATTATCGAACCGATCTTTTGAGATATATTTTTTTTGTATATTAATCTCTGTAAGTCTAAATAGAAAACAGTATTCATTCACTTGGTCACAGTTATTTAATATACTCTGTAAGTCTGATTTTTTCAAATCAATCATCTTTTTATCCAAATTACTTAGTAAAGTAACCAAACATCCCCCTCCCCCTTTAATTCCTTTTTGGTTTAGCGATTTAGCTATTCAAAAAAATCATCACTTGATGGAACATGGTCACAATATTAATCCTGAGAAGTCCGATTTACCAAATAAATTTATTTTTTATTCAAATTAGTTATGAAACATCCTTTTTAAATTGATATATTAGACATTTATTGAAGACATTTCATAAATAAATTAAATGAAAATACATTATAATTATTTTAAATTTTACAAACATGACACACATTTAATGCAATTAAACGTAATTTTTATTTATAAACACACACAACCTGGCGAATCCATATCAAGCAGTTTTATATCGGTTGACTCATTAATTGTCATTTTTTATTGTTTCGAAAAGGTGATTTTTATAATGCCATGTATTCAGTGAACATGTGTTTCTCCACACGAGAGCCGTTTGTTTAATTTTTATGAGTAAATAAATTGGCCGTGCACATTTTACTTGTAATTGAATCTAAAGCATCAAGGCGAATGGGTATGGATTTATTTATATAAGGAGAACGAATCCACGTTGACATTGACCCACAATTCACAAACTTATATACAAACACACGCACACAAATTCACCTATGGATGGCATGTTTGTTATGTAATTTTCTTCTTCAATATTTAGATGTCGTAATTTGACGATTTAATAACTCGATTCTATATCTAATATTTATAAAAAAAATGTTTTGTATATTAGGATACATGAGGAAAATAATACATGGTGAATATTAGGCATTTCTAATAGTAAAATCCTTTACACACAGCGGCATCATCAGGCAGATGATTAATTAATAATATTTACGAAACTTTAAAAAGTGTTGATTGTTTACAAATATTAATTATTGATTATTATTCAATAACAATAATAATAAATTGATTATTATTGAATAATAATCAATATTTGTAAACAATCAACAGTTTTTAAAGTTTCGCAAACATTATTAATTAATACAAATATTGATTATTGATTATTATTGAAAAATCAATATTTGTAAACTATCAACAGTTTTTAAAGTTTCGCAAACATTATTAATTAATCATCTGCCTGATGATGCCGCTGTGTGTACGATAAAATTTGCGAAATTTGAAAAACTATTGTTTTATTCACAGACATGCGTAATGGAGTTAATAATGCATTTATTTACGGAATCTCCTTTTTATAAAACATATGCTACAATAATAAATATTACGAATCTTTCATTAAATAAAAACCATAACCATCGATTATGCTTTCTTTTAATATAAATGGTTCTGATCACACACATAAACTACTTTAACAGGCTTAGAATGTAGAATGTAATTTACTTAAAACAAGAAATTAAGGAGAAACACGAAAGAGTTTATTCAATTGGTTTTTTATTGTGAATTAATATTCGCAAGAAATAAATGAAGTAATGAATTTAAATATTCTAAATTTATTACTTTTAATCTAGTATTTGTAGTCAAGAAGCAAATCTTTCGAAATATTATTATTTTTTTTTTATAGAAACAAAAATACCGAAAAAATTATGTATATCCCCTATACATGAATCTTTCGGTCCTCGATTGAAGATTAGCATAATGGAGAAAAACAAAAAATTCTCGTTAAACAGTGGTAAAATTTAATTGTTACTTGTAATAATCATTTAATCAAGGGATTCATATAAATTCAACGAAGAAGAATGTTAAATAAAAATGATTTAAAAATAATTAATAAATTATTCTCACAATTAGTTCTGTGACATTTTTGACTTACGTTACGTAAGTACTTTAAACAAATGCACATTAAAACAACTACTTCCCGGACAAATACCCCGCCGGACATTGAATTACATAAAGTACATCTGCTGTTGCATATCAATAAAATATTGCATCATGCAACAAATTTTGGATCCGAGAAAAATTAAATGTAAAAAACAAAAACACAGTACGTTTTACAAACATCTATTGAAACAACTACATCCCGAGCATTTACCCCGCCAGACATTGGATTACACAATAGATATTTGTTGTTGCATAGCAGCACTACTGGGAATTGCAACGGTTCAATTAGTTAAAATTATAACATTGCTGATATTATTGTAATAATAACAAGGAATAAAAAAAAACAGTGCAAAAATTTAAATATATGACATTTTGTATTTGCCCGACGCCCTAAGGGGCAACAAGGGATAGCAGAAGAAGAAGAAGAAGTATTTGCTCAACTGTGCGTCTCTATACAAAAAAATCTGTCAGGACCACTGCTTTAACCTCTCATTGATTTAAAATTTTCAACTGAAACATAATTTGTCTGAATCCACGTTAGCATCTAAATAATCACGTTATTTGCAGCGTTAACGCTGTAATTTCCGGTTCGTGTATTTGCCTCGAACTTGCACTCGCAGCCGGATTCCAACCAACTTTCAGTTCACACCGCGAACCGATGGTAAAATTATATACACAAAAAAAACATCTACCGAAGAAAAAATACTTGGCACTTCGATTGGTGTCTGCCTGTCGGGGAAATTATTACGCGAAAAGGGCGTAAGCAGCGCTCGCATATTTCTAGATTTACGGCGGTAATGCGGCCTAATCTCCCCAATGTAACTCATCTAAACGTAACTAATAAATATTTCGCGGGTATCGAGCCTTAGTTATGGCCATACGGTCCGCATACACGGACTCCACAATGCTATTATTTACGGAATACAGAATTCCCGACGTTTTCTATCCGACGTAACCGCCTGGAGATCTACTGCATAGGTTTTTCTTATTTTATGTTTTCTTTTTTTTTGTAGTTAATTTTATTTTTGAATACGAATAGCGTTATTCCTGTCGCAATGTACAAATAATGTGGCATAACATATATTTCCATCGAGTGCATTAGTATTGGGCAAAAAATAATTACTTCTCTGATTAATAAAAAGTTATGTTATGAAGAAAACATGCAACTTTTTTTTACCACGTTATTAGAGTGGAATCCGTGGCTGGAGTTAAAAATTCATAAAAAAATAAATTTAAGACATACTATTTTTATACTCTCTAAATTACTTCATTAGGATGTAGTTAACTAATTAACATCGAAAAAATGAAAATAAAAAGCGACAAACAGTGTTCTGTAGAACTTTGAAAATATCACGTATTGGAGTGGAATCCGCGGCTGGAGTTAAAAATTCATAAAAAAAATAAATTTAAGACATACTATTTTTATACTCTCTAAATTACTTCATTAGGATGTTATTAACTAATTAAAATCGAAAAAAAACGAAAATAAAAAGTGACAAACAGTGTTCTGAAGAACTTTGAAACAAGCGCATGTTGAAGACGATTTTAACAATAAAGTAACATATTAAATTACATCCAAATATAAAATACTAAAGAGTCAAACAAAATGTTTTAATTAAAATAATATTTGGCAAGTTACAACTCCAAGGAACAATTATTTATCAATTAACCATACCTGGCGCCTCCGCCATGGTGGATGCGCCGGGCAAACCCGTGGCTGGAAAATCCGTGGGCAACTTCTCATCGGTGCAAGATTATTAATGATATAGGATTATTACACCAGAATTTTCTAAGAAAAAGAGGCCTTTTTCGCCTGAAGAAGTTATACAGTGTAATGAAAGATTTTAGTAAAATACAACAGAGATTTTGAAATCTCTGTCAAGAGAGAGAAATATTTTTGTAATATTTCTGTCTCTTGAAGTGCCGAATGAAAAAATAATTAAGAATACAATAAATGTTGGTTGAAAATTGTATTAAATTAAAAATGATTTAATTTAATTTTATACGATCAAATTTAAGTTTTATATAATTAATACTATTATTTTTGAATGAATAATACGTTTTGTTTTTTTTTTAATTAAATTCTCACTTATCCCGTGGTGAAACATTTTTTATGTAATAATTATGAAGTATTTTAATTAATACACTTGGTTGTATTAATTATTAGTTCCTTGAAAATGATCATTGGTCGAAACTAGTCGAAACTCAAATATAAAAGTTTAATGAAACGAACAACGAAGTGTATTAATTAAAATACTTCATAATAATAATAATAATAATAACTTTATTGCCCAACAGCTGAACCAATTACAGGACAATGTTATATAAAAAAAACTTATAATAAGTAATAATAATAATAGTAATTATATAATACAGTATAAATAAAAAACATTGAATAATACGGCCGAAAAAAATATTCCAAGAGTAATTGTTAAAATATGAAATATATTTCGATTAAAAATGAATGAATTCGTATATTGGAGGGAAAATCCGTATCTCCGCTGAACCCGCGCGTGTAGTCAGTAGTTTTCTGCCCGCGCTTTCTTACATCGCAAAGGAAATAAGAAAGTGCCGCCGCGCGGTGGAGACGCCCAGAACTATCGCCGACGTCGCAGGATTTTTTTTCCTGCTGGACATCTAGCGTGAAATAGTTGAGGCAACTTTAAGGACGTGTGCGAGCGTGTGTGATTTTCGTTTGCAGGAAAATCACGCGCGCCGAAAGAAAAGAAATTCGCCCCGAAGTGCGCGGGGAAAACGGTCGCTGTAAAACTCCGTCGCAATTAAGACAGGACCCTCCCTCTCGACAACCCCCCACGACACTCCGAACTTCCGGACGAGCTTTTTTTTTCTTCGCCTTTCACGCCACGGTGGAAAATGTAAATTGCGTTTAATTGCCGGAACGGGCGTAAATTAATTAAGGGAAAGTACATCCGTGTAAACACGCCGTGAAATTACGACAAAACACCACTTATTACGCTAATCTAATTAGTGTTGTTATTACTCGAAATCCACACCCCGAGAGGGGTATATCTTGATCTTGCGCATCGCCGGAGCGTGCCCTGTTTGTTTCCACTGCAACACTCAAAAGTGTTCGGTATCTTTACTTAAAACAATGGGCTCAGGGAAGTTGGGTGAGAAATTATAAATTACTCTATAATTACAATTATAGCTATACATTTCACGACGGTTCAACTGTATCAATTAACTACGATTTAGAAGTAACATTTTTTATTACCTTTTGATATTAATCTATAATAATACATTGAATCCTATAAAATTAAAATTCAAATAATATAATTAATGGTTTTAATATTTAGACATTGGTAGTTCATATTATATGAAATAAATATGAATAGATTATTAAAAATCAACGATTAAAACACAGATTAGATTGAATAACTTTAAATTCTCTACTAGTTTCGGGTTATTAGCCCATTTTCAAGAGAATTAATGAATTAATGGTGCCACACACCTACCCTGACTTCCCCATATAGGAATAATTTATTATTTAAATTCCATAAAAAAAACTAAAGAAAATGAAATACCATTAAAATTAATAATAAAATGTGGATTTATTTATCATTGTACTTTTCAAAGCTGCGGAATTGGAGTCCTAGAGTCCACCAAATTTTATAATTTTGATAATTGCTCATAATTATAAAATATGTTAAAAATAAACATACTGTAATATTACTTTAATGCATAATACAATATTGTCTATTAACCAGGACATCAATGTAATACGATTTAATGACTGCCAATAACCAAGTTGGAGCCGTGGAGTCGGAATTTTTGAATTTTTACAGGAGTCGTGGAGTTGTTCTTTTTTTTCAGTTAAGGAGTAAGAGTCGATTACTCAATTCAACGACTCTATAGCTCTAGTGAGCTGGCTAAATTTAAGCTATATAATAAAATTAAGCCAGACACAAGTAGAGGTGATAATTTATTTTGTTTGATACAGTTTGTAAAAACTAGAGTTGGAGTGTTTTTTTATTTTATTTTAATTTTCGAGTAAAAATCGATTGTTCATATGTTTAATTAATTTCTCACTTAACCCGTGGTGAAACATTTTTGAATTAATTCAGGATGATTTAATTGAAATTAAAACACTTGGTTTGTTTCACTTATTTAAGTGAATCATCCTGAATTAATCGATTGTTCAGTTCACAGCCCTGGTTCTATCTTCGTTACTTTCATACAAAGATGTTCATTACAATATTTTTCACGTTTACTGCATATTCCTCTTATATTATTAAAGTGAAAAAATGAAATGTAATAATTATGAAGTATTTTAATTAATACACTTGGTTGTGTGTTGTGTTTTACTGTCCATAAAGATATTCTCCCTCTCTCTCTCCCTCTGTATTAATAAATTGTCGCAAAGTAGCGTTTTCATCAATATTCTTCTCTTGATTTGATTCCTCATACGAAATGTGTAAATTAATAATGCTGGTATATTGTGATATAAATGGTTGTGAGTTGTGTGAACATTTAAATGATTAATATAAGAAAAACACTTGTAAAAACTTTTCTTCACAAATATTTATTATTACTAAATAAGTATTTCGATTACGATGTGGCCATCTTCAGTAGTTTGCAATTGATATTCTGGTAAACAAAATTTAGTAACCTATATGAAACTTGATAATTTGACAACTTTTGATAATTAATATTTATTGACGTTGGTGCTGGAAAATTAGGTAGGTAGGTAGGTATGTAACCATACACTAATATAGATTGAAATTAATAAACAAGAATTTCATCATATCAACAATTGAATGTTAAAGAAATGCAATGGTACTGCAAAGCTTCTATGATATTATATTATTGGTTAAAATTCATAATCACCATATAATATAAAAATAATACATAACTGGAAAATGAAAAAAATGCAATCGTACTGCAAAGTCTCCATGAGGATTATTGGTTTAAGTTCATAATCGTTAGAGAATATAAACATAATTATTTTGTAATCTTCTTTATGTTAGTTGTTGGTCGTGGAGACTTTAATTATTTAAATAATTATTTTGTGTTTATAAGTTTGAAATAAAATAAATATCTTTTTTTTTCCTTTGTGTCGCACCAGGAATTCAAATGTTGTGGATTATGAAAGGCTTAAATCTAATGGAATAACATTGAACTATTGAATTTTGTAACACATTAAAATCAGATGATAAAAAGTCATTCCAGGTATGAAATGTATTTTTCAGCAAGAAATATTATACTTCATATTTGTATTTCTTTTCATAAAAAGTTTTTATTGCATTCAGTAAATACTTTACTGTTTATGAAAAGAAATACAAATATGAAGTATAATAATATATAACGAATTTTATTCCATAATAATTAGAACCATTTTTTTATCGATTCAATCTAATAGTTTGAAGACAAACAACGACGATATCTTTATATATAGTATGTATACCCATATATAAAGATATCGATGGCTGATTTTGAATTAAATGAAAACTTTTATAATAAATTCTCTTGAAAACCCGAAACTAGTCGAGAATTTAAAGTTATTCAATTTAATCTGTGTTTTATTGGTTGATTTTTAATAATCTATTCATATTTATTTCATACAATACGAACTACCAATGTCTAAATATTAAAACCTTTAATTACGTTTATTTTTTGTTTAATTAATTAATTCATTTTTATTACGATTTAAAAAATATATATTAAGAAAATTTAATTAATTCCTTTAATTTGGATTTAAATTAAAGTTACCTGTGAATTCGTAAATAGATGCGGGATATTATTAAATTATTGTGGTGGTTGTTACTTGGTGAAATTCAATATTAATTATTAAATTGCTTTGGATTCAGTGTTATACGAATAGAATGATGTCGAAAGAGAAAGGAAAGCAAAAAAAAACATCTTGAGATAACAATGCG
The DNA here is from genome assembly GCA_963082785.1 of Philonthus spinipes. Lineage (NCBI taxonomy): Eukaryota > Metazoa > Arthropoda > Insecta > Coleoptera > Staphylinidae > Philonthus > Philonthus spinipes. The sequence goes on from OY720304.1 coordinate 26,773,447, forward strand.
AAATATATAAAAAGGCGACGAAAAGAAATCAATTCACGATTTATTTATGGTGGCGCGGAAGGTGTCCGGAATAATGGGTCCGGGTCATCTATCGTAATTTGCAGTTCAACGATCTACTCCATCGATTACCAACCAAAGCAGACAACGTGTCGATAAACCAAATGACACACGAGTGCCTCTCGCATTAAGCCAGCCTGCAAGACCACAAGACGGCAACAATAAAAAAAAGGGAACAACAAAATAGAGGCCGCTTTTATTCGGCATCGAATAATTCGAGACATGCATCCATTTTGTCGTGGATGAGAGCCGTCTTTATTATGATGTAATTGATAAATAATACATCAACTCGTTGTCCGGCGGAGCCGACCAACCGTGACACTACACCGCAAAACTACTTTTTTTCCGCGGTGCGCGTTTTTTCAGCCCCCTTCGCCTCGGACGAACCCTCCGAGACGCCATTGTGGAAAAATCAGAGATTCCATCACGCCGCTAATTACACAAAAATAACACCCCGGCCGGGAAAATCAAATTGCCAATTACACGCCGGGTAATTACCAAGGGGGAACTTTGCGAACTCCTCGTTTCTTTTAAAATATTTCAAGAGCCGCGTAAAAATTACCATTAATTTCACTTAGGGCTAATTAAGGGGTCGAGACCGGGGGTTGTTAAAGGAAGCCGCGGCCTCCTCATTAAGGGATTAATGGAGACATTGTTTGAGCCGGGCTTTACATGCAAATTAAGCTCTTAGCATGCAAACTGGGAAATTACCAGCATCCCTCCGGCTACCACTTAAAAATTTAACCGCTCCCGCTGTTTCATCCCGCCCCCGCTTTTCTCCCTCTCGCTCCGTTTCCTTTTTTTGCATGAAAACACCTCCTCCCAGTGAATTACTGCAATTATTTTTCCGTCTTCATAATTTTCTTTAAACGCGGATTTAATTGCATCATATTATTTTTTTGCTTCCTTTCATCCCTTAATTGCTACTTCAGTGTTTAATCTCGAGGGTTGAATTAAATATTTATTACACCTAAACCAACACGTTTTTTTTTATGAAATTGACAAAAAAAAAACTTAGAATCAAAAGCTTAAGCATGATCAAGAAGTTAAATTTCCCGCCAAAAAAATCTGGGGAGTTTTAACATTCTTTATTTTTACTAGAGTTCTACGAAAAAAACAGTCTTGTATAAACCAATTTATTGCTTTATAAATTGAGTGTGGCTAAACTAGTTTAATAAAAAAATTAACATCCGCCAATTCGTTTATCGCCTGGAATATACGGTAAGTTCGTCGAATGTACAGCTGGACGACTTCGGCTGCAATTGAAAGAGGTGTGGCCCAGATGTACACTCAACGATCTTGTTGTATGTTACAGGTGATGAACAAACTGAGTATGCCAATGCAACTATTTTATCCTCTCTCTGATTATAAGTGAAATAGTGTTTGATGCGTGTAGTCTAATTGTCAAGCTCTAATACAATATAGAATTTCTTAATTGTTAAGGCTTCTACTTTGTTATACATCGCTATTCGATTAATGAAAACACTTTTTTAACTTTGTTTGTATAATTGAAATTCATTTAGTTTCAACGTCATTAATTATATATTATAATTTATCTATTTAGTTCAATTTTATGTTATAATTTATTTGTTTAATGTCACTGAGATTACCGTTTTTGATATTTCAATTATTTTTTCATCGCTAGAGTTGACCACTTGGGTTAATTTTTATTTTGCAGCCACTGATATTAAAATATGTTATATATATATAAAATTGTATTATTCTGTTTATATGTGATTTACAGTCATCTAAACATTTTGAATATTGTTATTATTCTGTATAAAGGCGATTTACCGTAAATAAATTAATTGAATTGAATTAACTCGTTTGATAATAACGCGTCGAAACTATAGTCACAAAATAAAATTTCAGTTGTACAAAGTTATTCATATTTTTATATACAAGTGTAGTGTTTTCATTAATCGAATATAGAATTTCTTTTGTTTGTTAAGAGTTACATTTTACATCCGTGTAAGGAATATGTTTATTGTTTTATATTCATACTCGATTTGTACATCTGTTGTGTCCATTTGTGGCTTAATCTGCGATACAATATTGCAGCTCACACGATATAATCAAACAATTACAATACCGATAAATTCTCTCCTCTTTGCTGTTGCTACATTGTATGCATGTAATTTTTTTTTGTGAATGGTTGATATTTAATATTCACCGTCCAAATTGAAAAATCATGTAACAATCAGCCGATTCACGTGTTCTCATAAGACAATCGAATAAATCCTTATCGATGTTTGTACGAGGGAATGAGAATGTAGTTGCAAGCCAAAGCTGGAGCTACACCCAACTCATTTAAAGATGATTGTGATTACAGCTCTTGAATCAACCTCATTGGCGACTCGTCTTGATTACAAGAAACCAATATCGACCGTTCCCACCCCGGAAAATCTGCAAGAGTAATTCATACTTATGTAAGACGTAGGTTATTACTGCAATTCAAGATATCTGTAGGTGGATCCGCATTTAATGAGAAACGCTTAATGAAATCCCCTCCCCGGCCACCCCTCGCACTGGCGGCGGCGGCGGCGGCGTCCCGACGAAAAAAGTCCATCAAGTGCAACACGTGCGAAAAGTGCTCAATATTAAATCTAGCCCGTTGGGGATGGGAATATTAGAAAGGGCGGAAAAAGAGCGGAGGGGGTATGAGATTTTTAAAAATATTTCCATCGGATCCTGGGTTGGAGCGAACGCCCCGCGGAAAAACCCTTGTATGCAAATTCCAGGCGTCGCCTATGCCGCTGCACGGGCGCACAAAAAAATCCATCGCCGAATGGTCCCGATTCGCCCCGAAGTGCACATTTACTGACAAGAAATGGAATACTTATTGATTTTGAATTCTACTTAGCAAGTCTTAGGTGACACTTTCCGATGCAATCAACGGTTGCCGGGGGTTTTCACCCTCCTCACCACGCTGCACGTACTCCCTCTCCGCTTTTTTTGTATTTTCACGAAGGGTAAACTTTTCTTTAAATACACAACTCAACTTTATTTTCGTAAATAGAAATTCATTCAGGGTTTCTCTATTTTTATTTTCGTGATTTATGCAGATAAAATTCAAAGTGTATTTAACGTTTATTTCTATATTAACTCTATCTGATAAAACAAAATATATGCATATACACTAAGTTATATAAAAATAAATTATTTCTTGAATTTTATAATATCCTTAAAAAAATGTTATAATAATAGAAAAAGGAAGCAAAATTCTCATTTGCAAATCACCATAAATTTATAAAAATAAATTATTTCTTGAATTTTATAATATCCTTAAAAATTTTTTTATAATAATAGAAAAAGTAAGCAAAGTTCTCATTTGCATAACAGGGCAGAAAGACCTCCGGTCGATAGCCCATGACAGACTACTAACCCATCAATATGTATTGTAAATATAAATATTTGTAAAGAATTGTAATTCTGCTGTCTGAATAAAGATGTTTGTATATATAGAAAAAGGAGATTTATTTTAATTAAAAAAATGTTTTTTGCATTATATATTTTCAATTCAAAAGTTGTTGCATTATACAATATTAGCCATTTGTTATAGTACTTATATAACATAAGTCAAATTGTCACAGTAGCTAAAGAGGAAATAATTTATTAATTATTTCTTTAATTTTGTCGGCGTTAACTTGGTGGTACATTATCAATATAGTATATAAAGGCAATAAAATTACTTTTTTTATACCACTTGGATTTTTTTTATTAATCGTGACTAGTTTCGATTACACGGTAATCATTTATTAATTATTTTCAAATTCTTTTTATTTAACTTATTACAAATTTATATATAAAATAATTTAAAATAAATTAAATAAAAAAAAATATGATGCAGAACCATCCTTTAATAATATCGTGTACTTAGTGCTTGATCTTGAGCAATTATAATTAAACTTTCTGTTTCATCTTTTTTTCAGCTCAGCGTCATGTTTTTGTCTGCCTATTCTTTGTTCATATTGACATTGGAATTGGCCATGAAGAGGTTTAGACTACAGTTTAGCTACCTTTTCTTCATAGAGCGCCTTTTATTTGGATCCTAGGACATACTTCAATAATATATTTTTGATTATAAAGTTTTTTTGGGACACCCTGTGTATTAAAAAAATACGACATGATGATATGTGTTTTTAAATTGCTTGTGTTTAGTTCCTTCAGCTTTTGGATTTTCCGATTGTTCAATGTCTTAGATTTTCTCCGATCGTATTTAGGGAGTACTTAGTCTTTGATTATACATGTTCCATTTTAAGTTTCATAAACTTATTTTTACTAAGGGTGCTTTTGTATGCTGATTCCAGTTCAATCAGTCCCCGTCCACCATCGAGGGGTATATATTCGGTCTACATCTGCTTTAGGTTGATGAAATTTATTGATGGTCAGCAGCTTGCGTGTTTTCCTAACCATCTTTTGGATTTCTTCTTGTTTCTAGTTAATAATCCCACAGCTATATTGCGGGCATGGTATTGCTAGGCTGTTTATAGCTTGAATTTCGTTTTTTGCGTTTAATTCAGTTTTGAGGATAGACTATAATATTCTGCCCGAATGTTCTGTTTCATTTTTTATGGTATATGTTCTCAGTTTCTTCGATACCTAAGTATTTGTATGGCTCACTAAGGCTTAGGCTTCGCATCTCATTACCATCACTAAAACATGTGTCTGATCCTTCGGTTATTATTATTATTAAAAATAAAGTCAATATAAAAAAATCAATTTGTCATCGCACTGAAATTTAGCAAATAACTTAAATTTCATTTACAGTTACCCCGAAGGTCACTACATTAACACCCTCCGACAGAACACGCGGCGATCATCAACCAAGAATAACCGCATCGCAGAATCTTCATAGAGATGAATCAGAGTCACGGAGTTTTCACGAAAGCCGAGAATAAACTGGTGTTTTGGTGCTTGAAGAACCCGAAGGGGACACTTCAATCCTCACTGCTATATAATAATAATAATAATAATATTTATTGCCCAACAGGAAACATTTCCCAATTATAAGACAATATACAAGATAACAACAATATAGCGTATTTTAATATTATAAAGAAAAAAAACCTAATTATTTGATTGACATAAAGCAACTATGGAGTTTAGTGATTCATAAAAGATATCACAAGTTGGAGGTAGTTGATTAAAGTTATTACAAATTATGCTAATGGGGGATTTAGCGCCAAATTTAATCTATTATGATTGATGTTAAATGTAGCCTTATATCCAACAATATGCCGATGACAGCGCTCTTATCTCTCACCAACTATTTTTTTTTCTAAAGCACTACAATCTCTCCAACAGCTAATTGATTCACTCGATCTTTGGTTCGCCAAATGGAGAATTAAAATAAACCGAAACAAATCCCAAATTCTTATTCCCTACCACCAGAACTATCACAATAAAAATGTTTCAATTTCCCAAGAAACCATTTCTCCCGCACTTCATATAAAATACTTAGGAATAATCCTAGATCTCAAACTAAGTCTCAACAAATATTCCCCACAATAAAGAATAAAACCATTGCTCGTGCAAAATATTTCCGTTGCTTAACCTACCGTAATTCCGGCATCATAACGAAAAGCGCCACATTAATAAATAAGATGATCTGTAAATCGTAATTAGCTTACGCCACCATCCTTTTCTTTGGGAAACAGGCTACAGAGGGTATTTTCAAATGGTAAACTGGTGGATACTGAGGAAATAAGATATGGGGTACCCCAAGGATCGATACTTGTACCTCTTTTATTTATTTTATATATAAATGACCTTCCAAATTTCGACTTAACATATTATTTTATACGCAGACGACACATAATGTATAAATAATTCTCATGACTTGGCTATATAGGATTATTTTCAATTAAAATAAAATCTTCAGTGTATTCCGCAGAATAAAAGTTTAGTCAATTCTACCGTTTTAATTATAATAAAATAACATTGTGTGAATAGAAAATATTATGTTGCGTGTTTACGAAGAGTGTAAAAGATTAAATATAATTATTACGCAATAGTAAACGTAATATTTTTACTAAATCAATAATTTCGTATGTGATTTAAAGGCTAATGTAATTAAGAATAATTCCATTAGTGTAAAACGTCTTTAGCCCCAAGGAACGGGCACGTGAATCAATGCATAATAATAGAAGGAGCATAATTGTTAATCAATGTTTAAGTAAGTAAGGTCTGGATAATTCAGCGTGATTGCGCTTATGTAAACTCCGACTGAATTCATGTCCGTATTCCCTCTCTCCATTTCATTATGTAAAATATTGCGTGTCAAGTTGTGTGGATACATATTGAATCTATATAACTGTACACAGGTTGACAACATAAAATACTAAGCAACATTTATCAGAGCCGCGGTTTACATTGTGTAAACTAAGCGATTAAACGCTCATTCTGGGGGGAATCGGAATGGCCGCGGCCGGGAAAATTAATTGGAATCCGCGCAAACCGGCTAATTTTATTACGAAACCTTTTAAGGGCCCGGGTATTTAAAACACGTTTAATTGGATTCGGCTAATTTATGGATTAGCCGGGGTTTGAGGGAGGGAAAAAATGCCGGGGTACTGATTCCGGTTGCCGTTTTGCGCGCGGCGCTTTTCCAGCGGCCGTAATTACCCACTTTTCAGCCGCAACGTTCGATTATCCTGTAAATGATATCTCGACATTTTTATCTGGTTCAGTCGTAATTGTGATCAATTGAGATATCATGAACGGTGGAATAATTACCGGGCTTTGTTCTCTCGGGTTTTAATGGACGCTCGATGTGTGTGTTTTGTGTGTGGAACGATAGTGAAATTACCGGGGTTTTACATTTATACTGGGATTTCAATTGTTTAAAGGTCAATGGAATCCATCTGGAAAAGAAAATTCACATTTAATGAAACGTTCAGCCACCATTCATCTAGCGTCGTCTTTAATTTATTATGGAAAAGAAAAATTGATTCTATTTAAATTAATTTATTGTAATTGTTTACTACTTTATTTCATTATATATGTCTATATATATAATATTTTCATGTTTATCTTAACAAAAAAATATACCAGATTGAGTCCAAATATTAAAAAAATCACTTATTTTATATACATGGTCCTGAATCTTAGCTCCCGTCTTCGATAGCTTCATTACTAATTAAGATAGGATTTTGAAATTTTGGAGACTTTACTTGGATCCTAGGACATACCTCAGTAACATATTTTTGATTATACAGTGTAATAAAAAAAATACGACATAATGATATGTTGTTTTTTTATTACTTGATGTGCATTTCATTACTTGCTAAGGCACCTTTTATAAATACCTTAACATTTTATTTATTAATTTTATTTTATTCTTACATTGGTATTACTGAAATGATTCAGTAATACCAACATAAAAAATAAAAATTAAATTGGTAAAAAATTAATAAAAAATAAAATAGAATCTCGTGAATAAAATTATACAAGATACTCATTAAATAAGGTCTAACAATCGTTATAGTCAAATTTTATATAACGCCTTTATTTCTGCTGACATTTCTATATATAATAAATTAAGAATATATTTTTATACTAAATTATACGTTGTTCCTAGAAAACTGCTATCGACTAAAGGTCTTTCTGACCGACTTCAAAATATTTATTCACTATTTACTTATTACTTTAAAAATATGAGATTACAAGGCTATTCTATAAGAGTTTAACGTGTACGTTATTTTTTATCATCACAGTCACAGCAACTTTCTTAATATATATATATATAGAATGTGAATTAAATTAATATCGTAAATGTTAAACTTAACTTTTCTCATACGGATTAGCCTCGATTGTTATACTCTAAGAATTTACGAGAAAAACAAATTAATTAATTTTTTGCAATTGTATTGTTTGAAATGGTTATTTTCGAGTTAAAGTTTCATATAATTTCACGAACAACGTCCTGTTTTGTTAATGAGCTAACAATGCATGGGCAGACGAAATTAACGATCAGAATGGAACTAAACGTTCGAAATTGTAATTAAACCTTTTGATCAACAGTTATAGTCATGCATATAACATAAGTACGCCCTCTTGGAAGAGATGTAAACAAAGCAATTAAGCGATTATTTCATTTAATTACAGCCCGGAGGAATGCCTGAATAATTGATCTGTAGGAGTGTCGTGAACTAATTCGTAGCACCCAGCCAGATACACCGAGTTGAAACAATGGAAAGAATGGAAGACAGAAAAAGGAAAGGGCCGGAAAGTCGAAAGATGATAGATGGAAAACGAGCCGGCAATTAAAGCGGTGGAAAGAGGAGAGAGGGCTTTCTGTTTACAGAGTGCGAAAGGGGTGGATGTAAATGAGCTGTAGGCTATCATCAACAGATTTTAAACATCACGCCGAGCAACAGGTCCTCGCTGTTAATTAATAGCGAACATCCCCTTTAATTACCCCTTTCGCTTGGTCCATTATGCAAACTCAACCCTCGCCTCGGCTTCTAAATATGTAATTACTTAAGACCTAATTGACGTTTATCGCATAACTGGGGGGTGCTGCTGCTAATGAAAGATTTAAATGGCCGAGATAATCGCCGGCGGTGGCTTTTTCACGCCGGTGGGGCTGTTTTCTTCAAGATTTTTAAGCGCGCCGCTCTCTTGATAAATTGAAAGGGGTTGGCCCCGGATGTCAACGCCGATTTAATTGTTGAGAAATTAACCGCCTTCCTGAGGCTGCCTCGGTTTCGGGGGAGGGACCGACCGCGCCAGCACTCCTCAAACACCCAGGGATTGCTTTTTATTGCTTTTTATTTGAATTTTAATTAAGTTTACTTCAGCGCCTCGCTCATCAAACAAATTAATTACACAAAACAGTATCTCCTCTTTAAATCACACCAATAAAAACAAACAGCTCAACTTTTTTATTCGTTTCTTTTTTCTTTAGCTATTATATTCACACTTTTTTTGGTTCATACTTTTTTTTTATTTCAAAAAAACTTAACAATACGATTCTATGGATTATTTTTAATTCTATAAATGTTTTGTGCCTCGTGATTTAGAAAATGTTCACCATAATGCCAATAACAAATCAAACAATCTTTCAACAACCTTTTCAACATTTCATATGAGAGTCTCTCAAACACACAAATCAAATATTCCATGCTTGAAGATGTTGCTTGATGAAATTCCATTTTAAATTCTTGATTAGCAAAACGCTATAGTTTGAAAATTTAGACATATGTATGCTTATGCGTTTATTGTGCACACACAACCATACCCGCCAAACCCGTCCAAAAAAAAAAAAACTTTTTAAAATAGCTGAGAGCTATGGACCTTAACACGTGATCCGTCTGCTCAATATGATTTTGGTCTATCTGAAACAAATCATCAAAAAAGTAACAACAACAAAGAAACGCATATGTTGCTCTTCAAGGTATTTAATATTATCAGCAGAAAGAGGATATGGATCATTATCCTCTTTCTGCTCATAAGGTCAAATACCTTGTTATTTTATTCTAGTGACTATAGTTTCGAAGCATGGAGCTTCATTATCAAATTTCTAGTTTAATAAAATATCAGTCTTGAGATGCAGCTTGATTTCTAGATACGTTTTGAGAAGGATTGAAGAAATCGGATTATTTGATAAAGCTTGTATTTCTGATACATATCAAAAATAGTGGAAACATTTCTGAACCAGTTAGAGAGTAGTCATTATAACGTTTTTCCATTGCACGAGGAATATTCAGTAATTAGGTCACAAAGTGATTTGATAAAGCTAAAAATAGCAGTTAGTTATTTCCCTATCTGTAAATAGGTGGCAGCACAATCCAGCTTTATGGTACTCAAGTGACAGTTGCTGTTCGCATGTCTAGGCAATATTAAAATGAGGATCGTGCTTGAAGAGTGTACTGTGGAAAAATAGTGTACTGTTTGTTGACAATAGAACTTCTGAAACTTGCTACTTGTATTTTTGTTCTGTTATGGAAAAATAAAAATATTATTATTATTATTAAATCACATCCATAAGGAAATGTCTCCTGTATACAGTGTTTGTCGCGAAAAAGCAGGGCGTTCTAAAATTGTTGACAAACATCAAACTGGCCACCCCGTTCAGATTGCTCTATCGCAATCTGAAGGGTGGCCAGTTTGACGGGTGGATGAGATGGTTCGAACTGGCAGGCGGGTAGTAATAAGCAGGATAGTAACTGCAATAGGTTCTTCTCGTTATTTGGTCAATGAAATTATGCACGACCGTTGAATGTCCCCAGTACCTAAGATGAAATAATTTATTAATTATTTTAAAATTCTTTTTATTCAATTTATTTCTAGAAATTTCACGCACGGTATGCACCTAGATAACAGACTGAGGAACACAAAACGAATCGAATAGGCTTATTCTTGCAATACATCTCTCGGTACGCCGATGGAAGAGAGGGCATGTTTTACAGGATTATTACCGGTGGTGAATCATGGGTGCATCACTACAAAGCGTAATTCAATGTAATGAAAACATCCGTCTTCACCTCCTACAAAGAAATTCAAGGATGTTCCTTCAGCTGGCAAGATTATGCTTACCATGTTCTGAGATTATCAAGAAGAGTACAAATAGAAAAGAGTATTCATTCACTTAGTCACAGTTATTTTATATATCAAGAAGAGTTTCTAACCCATTTCTAGAATAGAGGTTTGAACGTTAATGCTGAATTGTACTGAAGAGTTTTCTTGTTGTTGCTTCGGGATGCAATTCGAAGAAAAAGTCCAGGCCTACTGACGATAGAAATATTCCTGCATCACGATAATGCTAGGCCGGATGACCCAAACGAGAATAGAAGATTTAGGGTGGCAACTTCTTGATCGTAGTCACCCTTGAAATGTTTGCCGCCAAGATGCCTTTTGAGTGGATCAAATAGATGATGGTCGAGACTGTAACATCCAGCTTACAGTCTCGACCTTGGCGGCATCTTGGCGGCAAACATTTCAAGGGTGACCAGAATCTTCATCAAGAGGTACATATGTGGTTCAGACGGTAGCCCAAATAATTTTATGCAACAACAAATCGTTGACGATGCCACTTGAAATTAGGCAAAAGATGTATATAACCACAACACAATTTCCGTTCAGCCGCCTTCATCAAGGCATTGCACATGGAACACACTAGTTTGATAAGAAATGCCCATCACTGGTTATCCATACGCTAGATGAATGCTGGCTGAACATTTCATTAAGTGTGAAGTATTGGGGCATTGATAAAGCAGTGCGTAAATGTCGGTGGAAACTTTGTGGAAAAATAAAAATGATTTTTATATTATTATAATACCTTTTGTGACCTAATTACTGGATTCCCCTTATATTTCACCATTCATCAAATGAGATTCACTATATCTCATATATTTTTTTACGTTATTAAATAATACATTTCCCAATATTTGATGTAAAGTGAAATATAATGGAAATACCAGTGTTATTTTTTACCTACATTAATTTTAAAATATTTATTGCCCAATTTAATTAAACACGCAATCAAGTTCTGTAGAAATAGTGAGTCTGCATTTATTTGATTCGTCTGAGTAAATAAAGAAAAAGTAATTATATCTGGAATAAAAATTCAGGGTTCCCTGATGACTAAGCGAAATTTCCGAAGCGCAGACATTGGAAAGAAAGCTGTTTACCCAGCAGCCCTTAACAAAAATGAATAATTGCTTTCATTAGCGGAAGACGTGAATAGACCCGGTGGAAGCGGCCAGTAGCTTAATTGGAGACCCGCGGGGAGGGAGGAAGGTGCTGCATATGTATAAGCCAGCAAGCAGCAGGAAGACAGAAAACTCCGAAGTGAGTGGTGAAGTCGTAGCAAGAGGAGCAATTGGGTGTGTGCAGTGTACGTGTTATTAATAATTTGCGCAGGCGGTAATTAAATAAATGGAGGGCAATTTAGAAAAATGGCGCAGAGTGAGCGAATGAGCGAGTGCGGATAATTAATTGTCTGCCGCAATATAATAATTAAGGAATATACGGTCTCTATTAATGTGGTAAGGCGCCCCAAATAAGAAAATGCCGTTAGGCGAGCTCATAACAATCCAATTTATTAAAAAATCGAAAACCCATACACTTTCTGAACATATAAAAATTAATCACATTATCAATCTGGAACCTTCCGTGGCACAATTCAGTCCCGCACGACCGTTCCATCTAAGAGATTAGCAAGACAGATTCATTAATTAAGCCACGATCATTCATTACGTTGATTGCCGGACGGGCTACGAGCAGCGGCGCAGGATTGCCAACTGCGCGCCGCGAATAGCCACACACACACACAACGACTGCACACAAAACTCAAATTCAATTCAGTTTGCCGCACCCCCGAGAAGAGGATACGGATTATTAGTAATTTACGAATGACGTCATGCCTCATTACGTATGCCAACGTGGAGTAATCATTAAAGGTATTGATTGAAGTTTTTTTACCCCTCGTCTAAAAGAATCAAACACGCTTGCGCCCCCCCTTTTTTTAATAGCCGCACAACTTTTATGCCGGAATTAATGGATTTTCAATTTTTTTATATTCCGCTTTCGGGGATCTCGTTGGGTTCATTATCGCCCCTGGGAAAGTCCCCTTCTGGGTTACATTGTTCCTCACTCTCATGTGGGTCTTGAATTTTATGCGACGCTCTTTTTTCTCTACTTTACTTACAATTGGGACTGAATTGGGAATACGGTGCGCGTTGCCCACATCTTCCCTACTTACTGAATTAATTCCTGCCTTTTTTGTTATTTGTGTGTGTGTGTGTATGTGTGTGAGTGATTCGTGTGCACAATCAAAATATTAATGTAATCACGAACGGGTCGAATCGGTCTCGCTTTTATGTCGCGTTTACTGAAAAGGGCTTAAACGCCGCTATAATGGATGGAACATGCTGGAATAAATAATGTCGACTGGTGTGCGCTATATCAGCAGTTCCAAAACGTTTTATAATTTCCTATACAATATATTTCCCATTTATAAAAATAATTATTAATCGCAGTTTAATGTTTGAATTAAACCATGATTGACAAATCCTGAATTCGCGAATATTATTGCGTAATAAATAAATTTTTATTTCCATCAACATTAAAATTTACTTATCTAAGGATTCTTTAAGTCATAAAATATTTTTTACTGCATTGGCAGGCTCCCATAAGCAAATTAAACGGAAATTTTTAGATAAGGCTGGAAGAGGTAATGAAGACAAATCCTATCACAAGGATTAATTAAAATATAATCTAGGATCTCGTTACTTATTCGATACATTTTTATGAGACCCAAGAATTAATACACAATTCCAATTAAATTACTAACTATTAGTGTGGGTATAAATGTTACAACTAATTTAGAACAGAGGCTCCGAATCAGCAGTGGTTCCCAATCGTTTTCTGAGAATAAATCGCTACGATTGTTAGTTCATGATAGTTTAATAAATTTTATAAATTGTAAAGATTGATTTGAAAGATAATTAATATAAATGATTACTTCCTTCTTAAGTAGCAAAAGAAGACAACATCAACTATATTCTCTGACAGCCAAACGCTTCTAAATATCGCGACGCATATTTGCTTCGGAGTAATAGCAAGACAATAACAAACGGCCAATAGCTATATTCTCTGACAGCGCTTTTAAAGACACTAAGCAATACATAGTTTAACTCCAAACTTGTATGGGAATGCGTAAAAGCCCTAAATGAAACAAAAGAGCACAAAATTGATGTGGGGCCCCGGCACAAGGGTGAGGTAGGCAACGATAAAGTTGACGAATTAGCCAAACAAGGCTCGCAAAAAGACCAAAAACTCTTCTATGGCTTCGAAACCGAAATCTGAAAGTACATCAAAAGACAGACAGAGATACAAGAGGGTAAATGGTGGGGGAAAACCCAAGGACAAAGACTGAAACTTACCATGAAGAAAACATTCTAAACCTTCTAAAACAGGGAAAGGAAAATGATCAGAGAAACGGTCGGTCTACTAACAGGATACTGAAGACTCAATAAACATATTAATAAATTAGGTCTAATAGCCGAAACCGATTGTGGATTTAGTCAAAAAGAAGAGAACATCGTTCTTTTCGTATTCTGTGCTACTTTGAAGCTTAGATTTTTTAAGCAGGGTGTGGCTTAACCCAATGTAAAATACAATACCTAAGATATCTTTAATAAAAGAACTAACTAGTTATCATCATAGATAGTCAGCATCCACAATAGAGTGATACAGGCCATGTGGCTACCAAATTAATATCTACCTATAATGTTTTGAGAACATAAATTATGCTTAATAAAATGTTCAACCACCATTCAGGACAAGTTCGCCTTTCTATAGTGGACGAAACAGCCATTCTCGGTCATCTACCTTGTAGACCCAAATCGTTGATGATGCCATATAAAATTAGGCAATAGATGGCGCTTGCGTCATCTCCCAATTATTATGGTTCACATAAATTACGTATCATTCGAAATAGAAAATAATGCTATTTTGATTCTTTATCCCAGACATAACCGGAATTAGAGATTCGATTAGGTATTTTCGTAAGGTATTAGAAAATGAATTTCACTTGGCATTATTTCACATCAACATTTTATTTAGCCTGTTTTAAGTTACAAATTATTAGCGATGCGATTCACTATAAATTTGTAACTTTTAAAAATACAAAGCAAAATATTATGAAGTGAAACCAATGAACTTGACAATGCCCGTAGCCCCCCCATTCTCCTCCTCAAACACATCGACTTAATCTCACCCAGGAGTCCAAACTCAAACTGTCAATCGAACACCGCATTGATGCCCGCAAAACCATTAATCATCATTACCCACAATACACACACACTCACTTCTCAAACAAATTCAATTAAACAAAATCCCCGCGATGATCTCGACAACAACACCAAAGCGAAAACTCTTCGCACGTGCAAATGTATAACGAAACGGCCCCGTTATCCATTGTCTGAAAAAAAAATCTCCGCGATTCCCGTGAAATCCGCGCGATTTATTAGCGGCAGGAGCCTCTCGTGACATCCGGCGAGGATTTATTACGTCTGTCCATCGATTGTTTTCAATATTTAACTGTAAATTACTTAATGCCGATTGTCTGCACATGCTAAGCTCGCAGCCATTAAATTAATAGCGGCGAATTACAATCATGCATCATTACATAAATAAAAAAAAAAGGACGGCCGCTTCTGCCATTATTCAAATTAATAGCTTAATGCCAGTTAATAGTTTTATTGATATGGTAAATAAAATTACGCGTTTCATGCGAGAGGGTTTCGTGTGTTTCGTTCGGACGAAACCCCCTTATTTCATTAAATGACAATCGGTGTTTTAATTCAAGGTGAGCGCAGGTTTTTATGAATTATGCTTCTACTCAATTGAAACAATTGAGTGACTTGAATAAATCGTAATATTTTTTTACTATAATTTATTTATGGCGGGAATTATAGAACTTGAACCCTGGTTACTTTAGCCAAGACATACGTTCATATATCAGATGTAAACTGGTAAGTGGGAAAAAAAATTGAGCTCTGTCTGCTTTAGCCAAAACATGCGTCTACATTATTGAAGTAAACTTACCAGGTGACAAGAAAAGAAATATATACATCTATAATGTAAACGTATGTCTTGGCTAACGCAGAAATATATCAATATTAGACGATTTTGTAATATATATACAATCATCTTTATTGTGGTATTTATATATACATATATTATACAATATATTTGATATAAACTTATAAATGGCTATCGACCTTAGGTCTTTCAGCCAGTTGTCCTTCTCATATGTCTAGTATGTCGGTTAGTCGTTAATGAAAGATGAGATGAATTGATGAATAGTGGTTTGGGAGTAGTGGAATTTAGGAGGGATATTAGGGTTTCGTTTGAGGCAGATGATATTTAGTATATCTTGGGTGAGGGATTTTGAAGCAAATTTGTGGGCTAATTGGGTAATTCTTTGGGATATTGGGTCAATACCGGTTTTTTCATATAGGAGTGTATTGGAAGGATTATGTTGGGGTGTCGGATTTTTGTGAGGATTCGAAGGGCTGATCGTTCCGCCACCTCCATGTTGTTCAATGTTGGAGGTCTAGGATTGTGGAAAAGAATTGCTCCGTAGTCCAGAAGGGGACGACAAATCATTTTATATATATGCGTCGCTGTTTTTGTGGAAATGCCTCTATTGGCTTTGATTGATTAGGAATGAGGTTTAAAGAAAAGTTTGGGGTCAAAGGTAATTCCGAGATATTTACAGGTGAGAGAAATCTCCCCTTCTCTCACCTGTAAATATCTCGGAAGGTGTTGTTGATATTAACTTTGAATGGGGAGGTGAGAGGTGATTTTGTAATATTTTAGCCAAATATGACTTCCAGAAGGGGAGCATTTCAAATTAATTCGGACGACAAATTAAAATTTTAATTTATTAAAAACGCAATTTTAAAATTTTAATTTGCCCTCCAAGTAAATCTTAAATGCTCTACTTCTTAAAGTCAAATTTGACCAAAATATGACAAATTCATTTAATTAATCTATATTGATATATTTCTGCGTTAGCGTATGTCATATTACATTTAATATGAGACATGGGCTTGGATAAAGCAGATAGGACCCAAGTTTTTTCACACCTGGTAACTTTACATCTAATATGTATCGAAATTGCGTCTTTAATAAATTTCAAATTTTAATTTGCCATCCAAAAAAATCTTAAATTCTCCCCTCCTGGAAGTCATTTTTGGTCATAATATGAAAAAATAGTCTAAAAACAGCTCTGTTTTGGGATGCTCCCAAGGACTTGAATTGGTCTGGACCAGAGGTTGGATTTTGAATAACGACGAGAAGTCAGAAGTGGTTCGATTTCGTTTCAACTTCGTTTTTAATCGCAATAGACGGGAGCGACTTATTCTGAAAATCAATACATTGATATCGCGCATTTTGGTGTTTACCAGAAAAAGGAGCAAAAACACGGATGAGGGAGTTTCATTACGGTTACGGTTTTCATTACGGTGATGATGATTTTGATTCCTCAGTTTCTATTTAAACAGCATTTACTATTAAATCTCAATAGAAAAATATAAATTATTTCTAAAATTACTGCTCGTAATTATGAAGTAATAATATAAAAGCTAAACAGCTGATTACAATTTCTTTTTGGTGTCTAATGTATAATTTGAGGTTAAATATTTTTATGCGAAAATGGGAAAGCTTTACGCCACTTGTAATTGATTATGGAAACCGGCGTTCTTGCTCTGAATATTGTAATAATTAGATCGGTGAGAGTTGTGTAACAAAATTTCACAATTGGATAGAAACGCCGAAAATAATTCATACGCGAAAACGCGCGGACACGAAAGTGAGAATTCCGGAGTTTTACCCGAAAAATGTCACGCGAACGAAAATCTTTCATCACCAACGATGTTTAGTAAAATAATGAATATAAATCAAAAACAACCAAACAAAATATTCCACATGTATAGAGAATGTAATTACGAAGATTCCTTAAAACGGTGAATAAGCTTTTTGAATAGAATGGCAACAAAATCGAGCATTGTAATTTATTTAATTAAATATGGTTCGATATTTTGTGGATGCTAGTTTGATGTACACATTAGAAATTATTAATTATAATCATAAAAGTAATGGTTTGCATAGTACGGTTTCCATCATACACATTTTTAAATATATTTGATTAATTTCTCACTTAACAGTTGGTGAAACAATTTTAAATAGAGAATTCTGTATTTCTGAACCTACAAAATATTTACTCCAAAATAATTATTCGATAAATACTAGAAACTTATAAGACATAAAAACAGTCCGTCATACATTTACTTGTAAACAACAAAACCTATAATTTAAAAACAATATAAAATATAAAGTTTCAAAAAAAATTGGAAGAGCAGCAACTGTTTATAAAAAATTAATAATCTTTATGTACAAGCTCGAAAAATATAGCATCATTAAATAAAAGAAAACCAACACATATTAACCTTCGGTTGCGAAATATGAACATAAACGAACAAACAGGAGAGCAACACCCAAGTGATATAAGTGAAATACCACAATCTGGAAGGATCTAGAAGTAGAAGAAATATTCAGGTTCATAGAAAAAAAAAGGAAATTGATTTGGAGGGGGGGGGGGGGGATTAGAAAGAATGGGGAGGACAAAATTATCTTATTTGTGGAGTTATACTTTAAGTTTACAGTATACGGTTTGATATATGGTAGTACTTTTACCTCTAACATCTCGTTATTTATGTATTGTTATTTTTTTATTAGGACACTGGAGAGTTTATAGAAAGCCTATAGGCTGTCGTCTCATACTATTTACTATTAAACATTTTTTGGCGCATTGGTATTTTTTTAATTTATAACATCTTTAACTGCACAGTTTTGAGTTTAGGTGAAGTGATTAAAACAAATAAATGGGCTTTGAGTTCACGTGAAGTATTAGTATCAATAATAACAGAAGAGTATTTTCCTATCTTGTGTTATTATTGTTAAATATCAAATAAAAAAAATCGTCTTAAGTCTAACCACCTTTATTATACTTTTCATTCGGTAGGTTAAGCTGTTATTTATTTCTGTCTATATTCGTTTAGTTTTAAGTAGTACATTAATCGTGGCTGAATGGTAAAAGCCTAAGTCAGAAAAAATGCTGTCGATATTTCCACGTGTCTTATCTTTTTTTTTTGTTGTTGTATGTCTTATCATTTCATGAATTGTTTTCCAGTGTCTTTGGGACTCCAGCACGTTTCACAAACAATGTTTACAACAATTGATAATGATCACATGGTGATCGAAATGTACATCTGTTAATAAATAAATAAGTGAAGAAAAGTGTACAAAGTGTTTTCATATTTCTTTAAGTTGGTTGTTGGTTGTGGAGACTTTAATTATTCAAATGGAAACAAAAATAAATAAATGGCGCTTTACGATTTTACTATATGTATTAGCACGTCTTAATATTTTGTATAAATTAATTAAAACAAGGGATTTCTAACGCTTGTTAGTAACTGTATATTAAGGAATGCTGAAATGTATGATTTTTTGTTATATTTCACTTTTGTATATAAATTGATTTGAATGATTTGAATCGTGCGATATTCACATGATTAATTCACATTCCAGTCATGTTTGTTATTACGTAGTTGTTATTTTTTTATTATTTAGGGGTGATTCGCCTTTTCAATCGTTCCCGGGAATCGTTTCCTCGCACGATGCGGCGTCCGGGGGTGGCCCGCCCGAGTTAATTTTTTAATTGTGCCATGTCTGAGCAGCGTTACTTTATGTTTTAAAAACACGAGAGAGCGTCGTTTATCGATCGGCGTTTCGCTGTGTGCGGAGAGAAAAAAGCAAGCAGCGTCGCGGCGCTAAGTGCGAGTGTGGCATGCACACACGCCATCTTAGCAAACCGCAATTAAAACTACCCCTCGTCGTTGCTGCTTGCCGACTGCGCCCCCCCTTTCGGCCCCTCACCCCCTTCGCCGCCCCGCGTCTCGCACCCCTCTCACACCCTCGAACGCCACCCTCAACGGCGGGTTCGCCCACCCTACTCACTGTAACTTACACATACTGCATAACAGTCTGCATTATTCATTCCGTTTCTACCGCGGGCCACTTTGTTGCCCTCTATTTTTTTGGCAAGTTTTTTTGTAGTATTGCGAATGACAGATTTAAAAAATACAAGGAAAGCAGGAATTACTAATTACACCAGAATTAATAAAAATAAGCAAATAACATGCAGCGAAACAATTGCTGCACTACTAATTATATATTGTAAAAATAAAAATAAAATAAATATTTGATTTCAATTTCGCATCAATTTAGAAACACCCTGTTTATTTAATTTATTTTTAAAATATATAATTAATAGTGCAGGAATTGTTTTACTACATGTTATTTGCTTATTTTTAATTAATTCTCGTGTAATTAGTAATTCCTGGGTGATTTTTCAGAAAAATTTGATGCGGGTCTTTCATAATTTTTTTTCTTTCTTCAAAACCCCTTCCTTTCAAAATTACAGCCCTCGAAAGTCAAGGTAATAAAAAACATTTTTTACTTAACCTTAATTTTTGCTGAAAAATCACCCTTTAAAATCTTTAGCATCAATTTAGAAACACCCCATATACTAGGTAAGACCTTTATCTTGAGACACTCAAATATCTCAACAATTAATAATTTTATGATAAATTGTTTCGATATATATTTTTTTTCGATGGGAAATTTAACTTGTCTGCAATTATTACATATCCCGAAAGATATTCTCATTTTGTTTGTTGTCCCAATCAGGTTGATTGTTTCCACTTTAGTCTCTTTTTATATAAAATAAATTGAAAGATTTATAAAATATTTATATTATTCGTTAGTCTTGCCCCGGAAAATACTTCAACCTTCACTTTCGAGGAGTCTGAAGTATTTATTTTATAAATAAATTCGAAAAATAAAATACCGATATAAATTTCTTTTGTGTTTTTAGTAATTGAATCAATCGTTTTGAAGACTCGATATTTGTTTTATTTATTTGTTGTTATTTTATTTATCTAATGTCAACCTCCTCTAATAACAAGCCGAGGAACTCGAACAACTTCCTCGATGGTCATTTATTGTGGCAACATTAATAAAACACCTTTTGTATATGTATTTGTCCAAAATTGTATGTCATTAATATCGGGGTAGAACTTTTTAATGGCCCACGAATAAATATATTATCACGAATTACCGATGAACACGGCCGACTGTCATCGGAATGAAAGGAAAGGAATTGGGGCAATTACCGGGTTTCATTGCCTATAGACCGAAATCAATTACATGAAATAATTAGGCATGAATGTTCTAATACAATTAGTATAATGATTTTTTTTTCAGTACTCATTACTATTTTAAACTAATACATTTTTTTTGTTGAGATGCAACGGCAAATATCTATTGTATAATTCAATGTTCGACGTGGGTATTTGCCCGAGAAGTAGTTGTTTCAATGGAAACCTCTTAAGTATTTAATTGCAGAGTAAATGGAAAGAAAGTGATTAAGTAATTAATTGTTTTCTTTTTTATTCTTTTAATTATGATAAAAAAGTTAGTTTATTGACGATTTGCAAAATTGTTTGCAAAATTGCATTAAAAAAGGCTTTTTTTGGACTCTCATAATTACCAATCCCCATTGACACCAGCTGTGCCAAATCATCCGGAAAAACCACCTGTTTAACCCAAACCACCAAAAAGCAAACCCATCCTTCCACCAAACCCCTCCCCCCCTTCCCATCAATTGTTTCACAACATATTTTTTTTTTCTGCACATATGCAAAGATAATAGACAATCCGAACCGATTCCAAAGCCGACTGGAACCCGGCTTTATATAACTCTTTTGTTTTCAATAATGCACTCATTACACGGCACCGCTTCCGGCCTTTAGCATGCGCCTCGCGCACAATACCGTCCAGGAAATGATATATTTTTACACACACATGCACGGACAGAGATGAAACAGATCCAAACACACGTGCTCGGACACAGGACGGAGGACAGAGAGGAACGGTTTAAGTATTTAATAATGTGCGGATTAAACCATGAACGTATTCCTCTGCTCTGTTGTAATTACATATATTTTTTTTTCTCTCCGTGTGTTATTATTTTTATTTAGAAAAATGTCACGCCGAGCGCTCGGGCTCGTAATTATTAAATAATCTCGACAATTAAGAACGGAATGGTGATTTTGGTGAAACTGTTTGGTCGGCTGATATTGTCGATGTCTATCCGGTGTTGCAAGTAATTACGCTTTTTTTCATTAATATTTTTTATATGGGAATTATGTGTGTAATTATAAATATATTACTCACTGCTGGTGTTACTAATGATGGTTTTAATGGGGAAAAACTCACCTCCTGAAAAAAAAAAGGAAAATGTAAATTATTAGTGCATTTAAAAAATGATGGAACTAAATATTGAAATGATTGTATATCACAAATATTACATTACAGCTATACATTTTAAAATAGGTGTTTCTCTTTTAAATAGTTAGATTGTATCATGAGATAAATAAATATATTATATATATATATAAAAATAAAAGCAACTGTAATGATAATTATTACTTTTATTATTATTACTCTATTTATCTATATGCATATGCAAACAGTGGCTTAGATAGGGGGTGGTTAGGGGGTTATAACCCACCTAAATTGTAATGATTGATAAAAAAATATCGTTTTAGCAACGCTGTAACAACATGAATATAATATTTAATATATTCATGTTGATGAAACATTACTAAAATGCGTGCTTACTGGGTTGTTTATTTGTGTTTTAAAATCTATTTCATTTGTATTACATTATTAACAGTAATACATCATAACAATCACCCCCCCCCAAAAAAAAAAAAAAAAATAAATTTCTATCTGCCCATCTGTATGCAAACAACATTACCTTTGAGTTTTAAACACATTTAAATTTGCACATTATTACACATGTATAATACATAAATTATACAGAATTAATAAATTACCTATCGTTCAAAGATCAAATAAATTTATAACTAATAATCTTTATTTCCAGGTAATAATACAAAATATCTCTAATAACTCAACTTACCCCATATTACAAAATTCTATATTCCCCGTAACCTTAACACCCAAATCCCCCCGCCCCTCCCACCGGCCCATCACCATTCAAAAATTAGTTTGTGAATCAGCAGGACTGTTCAGCTAGCTAGCATAGATTGTTTCTTTGACTTCATCATAAATTCATGGCAGGGCCGAAAGACTTATGGTCGATAAATAAATACTTGAATGTACTGAAATTATTTCTGTTATATTATTTTGCATAGTCTGAATACTGATGTGTGAATGCACCGTGTCCAAGATAAGAATGTAAGGTATGGGGATTTTGAAAACATAATCTCGGAGATGAAACATCGTATAAACCTGGATCTGTTGGAGAGGATGATAATTAGGAGACGAGGATACATTCCTCATAGTCATTTGTAAAGGTGTCTAAAATAACTATAAATTATATTTTATCTTTAATTAGAGAAATTGGAGAAGCATCCAAGATGTCTTGGATTTATCGATATGGAAAAATCGGTTGACAGGGTAAAAAGAGAAGAACTATGGACAATGCTAAGAAAGAGAGGCATTAACAACAAATTAATTAACATAATAAAATAAATCTATAATACAAACACCAACGTCGTAATAAGAAACAACCAACAATCAGAAACTTTTAGATTAAGACAAGGAGGAGGATTGAGCCCAACGTTGTTCATCTTGTACATTGACGAAATACTAAAAAAGTGCATAAACAAGACTGAGAAACTACTGATCGGACATAGAAATATGCAAAGAATGGAAATATCAGAAGGAGCGTTCGCAGAAGATATTGTGATAATATCTGATGAGCAAAAAAAACTTCGAAAAAGCCTAAATATGTGGAATGGAACACTTCACACTGGAGATAAATGAATCAAAGACAAAGGAAAAGAAGATAGGAGAACCAATAGATATGAATTTAAAGATAGAGGACACGTGCATAGAGCAAGTAGATACGCGCTTGCGTCGTCTTTAATTTATTATGATTAATTTAAATAATGAAAGTTTTGAAAATAATTCACTTTGTATTGTTTTACTTATTAATTTGTTTATTACTCGACCAGTTTCGGCGTACATACCATTGTTAATAGTGTTTGACACCCTTTTGTGAATTAATTTTAAAACCTTATACAAACATCTTTATTCAGACAATAAGATAACAAAAATTTATAATAACAATATGTACAGCTGTGTTAGTAGTCTGCCATGGGCCATCGACCATAGGTTTTTCTGCCTTCATAACCTTTTTTTTTTTAATTATTACTAAAAATAACCTTACAAATGTTCAGTTTGCATATTAAAAGCAAGAATAGATGGGGGAATAATTGTGGATAATTTTGGAAACAAAGCCGAATGAATATTCTGGATCAAAACAAATTGAAGGAGTTTTTTGTTTAAGATGGGATAATAATTAATTTGCACTCATGTTTCTCTTCAAACCTAATTAATCTTTCGCCTTTTAGTAGAATTTTTCCAAAATTATTTTAAATTCAATTGCATTTAACGCAAATAACTTTGTTATTTACTTTGGCAACTAAGTTTTTTTTTTTAACGAAATCGTATGAGTCATTAAAAATAAAAATAGCTGCGATAGTAACATATCTATTCCTGTTAAGCACAATTGAATCGGGTAATTAATCGCAGAAAAAAACATTTATTTGCTAAAGCTTCTTATAAATATTATTTATTTAAAAAAAATCTGAGGTTTTTATTGTTCCATATTTTCTGTATTTAGTACCTTATTTGTATTGTTGTGTATTTATACTAAAGACATTGTTAATTCAGGATAACATGAGAAAGAAATGAAATATAAATGGAAAATTAATTTAGTTTGTCTTTCTTTCCAGATAATCAATTGCGACCAATAATTAGAATAATAGTCTTCTAATTATTAATTGATTTATGGATTATTTTCAATATTAATTAAGCCATTCTATAAATACATGCCGGTTTCATGATTATTATTTTTTAATAATAATGTAAATGAAATGTTGTATTTTTTGTCTTAATTAAAGTGTGCCATTTAGTAGAACGTTTTGTAGAAATGCCTATATAATAAATTGGCAGTTACTAATTAGTGTTACATTAAATTAATGTCCTGGTCATTGGAAAATATTGTATTATATTGGGTTGATCTGAAAGTAGTTTCGTCTTTTGCTTCCAACATTGGACTTAATTGATTTCTTTCACAACCAACTTCACACTTTAGCCATATCAGCTCACATACCAAGGCTTGCTTGTGAAAAAATCGATTAATTCTGCATAGTATCCTTAGAAATATGAAAAGTGAAAAATAGCATTTTCGGCATATTTTACTTTTTTCTTTAGAAAAAATATATTAAAGTAATCTTATAGCATGCGAGAATTTCATTAGATTATCTAAAAATCATTATATAAATTTAATTTTCTGAACAATAGTGAAAAAAAAAAATGAAAATAGGTAAATCTATATTATTAGTAACGAAAACGTGTGCTTCACATTCATTACCTCTTAATTTCATTATGTCTTAGAATTTCCTTTTCTAATAAAAAAAAAATATTTCTCTAGGAATTGTTGAATAGGTTTCATTTGGTTTGTTTTACACGCAAGTGAAACTTACTCAACAATTCCTAATATTACTAAAATGTTTTTTTAACATTTGGGACTCAAATATATATTTTTCTACTTTACAGTTAAAAAATGTAAGTATAAGTTTTAATAATATTGTAACGTTAAAGATAACGAGTCAGTCGCTAAAGTTATTTTATAAACAGCAACCTAAAGGATGAGGTTTAGTGGAATTTAATGGAAAGAGAGAGAGAGAGAATTATTACCATTTACTATTTCGCGTTTTATTAAAGTCCTAATCCATTAACAATAATGTTTTTTACGTTGAAGCAATCTTAATATATGCAGGCTTCTCATTGTTTTTTATAATGTCGGATTTTCGTGAAAGATCCAACGGTAGAACGTTTGCTGAGTTGTAATACATTGGTAATTGCCAGACGAGGAAATAGCTACATAATCCGCTAATATTTTTGAATAATTTTAGAAATTATGCAGTAACGACTAATCAAAACTAGTACTGGCTATATGCCATTTTATATATTGTAGATAATTACATTTTGGGTGGAGATTCCATACTTTTTGTAAATGAGGCATCCAAAAAATGTAAAAGGTGTTTGAAAATCCAGTCTCACCATGGGAGAGGTAGAGGGCATGTTTAAATTTGGCACTTCTGCAAATTTTCATCCTGATCAATATTCCTTTCAGAAAATTGGGCTTTACTTTCAAGAAAAAAAAAACCTGTAATTGTAGGGAAATTAGAAAGAGAAGTAATTAATTATTTTCGTTTCTTTTAATTCAATTAAAACTGCAATGTAAAACATTTCACATTTATAATGATTTTCTTTATTATTCTTTTTTAATCGAGCATTTTCACATTTGCTATGTATTTTGTAATTACTTTCATATCTTTTTATTACCGCCACGCATTATAATAAATAATACAAATTGTTTAACCCACTACATTTTTTCCAACTCCACTTTAGCACATAATAAACCTGGAAACCCATAAAGAGCGCGCCGCGGACGTCGGATGCGGTGTGAATAATGAATAATTATCTGTAATGACGTTAAATTTTTCAATCTACTGCGTAATTACGTTTTTAATATTGAGCGTTTATTTTTATTTTAGTTTCGGGTCGTTTATAATTGAAGGAAGGATGGGATGGTGCGCGTCCGTGTCGTGTTAAAGACAATTTGGAAATTGCCGCTCGGAGGAAACCGCTTATAACAATTATGAGGCGGTTATTTTTGCACGGTCATTACTGACTGTGACTTTGGAATATTACTCTTCCATCCCCCCGCCCGTGCCCTCGCGTTCCCGAATCGAAACAATTTATTTTGAAAAGCAGATTAAGTACTTTAAAACATGATAGCGAAATTTGTATTCTTGCGCTGGAATTAGAAACGGGATATGTGAAATATAAAATTGTCATTTTTTTCCTTTTATTTGAATTTAATTAAATCTAATTAAAGAATCTCATTCATTTCTTTTCGCTTAAATTTGTATTCTTGGACTAGAATTAGAAACGGGATATGTGAAATATAAAATTGTCATTTTTTTCTTTTATTTGAATTTAATTAAATGTAATTAAAGAATTGATTTCTTTTCGCTTTGTATTGTTAGGCTGGAATTAGAACAGATATAAGTGAAATATAAAATTATGATTTTTTTATTTGAATTTAATTAAATCTGCATCCAAAATATCGTAATTTTTTTTTTTCGGAAAAAGTATGATTTTTTCCTCTAATAAATAATAGTTTCTGAAATTTCGTTAATTATTTTTTTTAAATCAATCAATTTTAAACCAAACACTACGCTGTAGCTTCTTCAAGTGAAGATTTTAAACAGAAATTAAATTGTATTTTGCAATATGTGAAAAGCTTGACGACAAGTATATAAAAAAACAATATTTTTTATAGTTGTCGTGTTAAAAAAGCGTAGGACGTAGCTTGTTTCGTTCATGGTGTGTATATTTCTTCACATTTAAGGAATAAAATAAATATATATGTCTTTAATTTAGTTATTTACATTATGCTTTTAGTAGTATTTCGTTTCTTCTTTATAAATGACTGTTAACTATAGATATTTCTGTACATCCTTATTAATTTCCGTAAAAATAATTCGAATAATAACTACCTAGGATTCGAATGAATGTCTCTTTCTTCGATATTCGAATACTGATAAACAACAGTTTATTACAAACCAGCATTTGGCAACAATACCTCAACAAAACCCACCGCACAATTGACATTTTTTCCTGTACAAATATTTTCGCACCCTCCTCGAAAATTATTTACCTGCTTCCTCTCCTTTTGCGCTTTGCGCTTTCATTCGAGCCGAACACCCAACACCCACTAAACAAATGCACCTGGCTAATTTATCTCTTCCTTTACGAACCCTTTATTTTCCGTGAAGTTCCAAAGTTGTGGCGTAAAATTTCAACTAGGTACGGGATTTTTTCTCCGTACAATTACCGGCGTTGGTCGGATGGGCGGGCGGAGAGGAGGGGGGCCGCGCGCACCTTTCCCCCCGAAAGCCCCTTTTAATTTAATACCGGCGACCGTAAAATGTGTGATGGAAGGGGGATTTACACCCGACGAAGAATGAGAGAAGAAAAAAATGTGAAAACGGTTTTAATTACGGGATACAAAAGGAGGGCGAAGGCATCCGTTACATCAAGTCTTTGTTGTAATAATAAGCTTTTTTCTTCTCGACTTAATTTTTAGTAGGATTCTTTGTATAAAGCGTCGAGGTGAAGTATCGTTACGTGGGACACTGTTTAACTCAGTTTTTTATTATTTTAAATAAATATATTTTCTTAAATAAGGTAGAAAGATCTCTTGTTTGTAGCTCTATAAGAACTAACATCAAAATGTATAGCATATATAAATATCATTATTTGATTTAAGATGTTTATATAATATTTGTATATACAAAAATAATAATAGAAAACCACGAAAAAGTTACACTGTGGTATTAAGAGACATATTATATTCAACAGATTTGATTTTTTTTTTAATTACATTGTGGCTTTTTCGATACTTTAAAGAATAAAGAATGTATTCTGTATTAAAATGAATTTTAGTTGCTTTCAATACTTCGATAAATGTTTTAAAGAATTATATATTATTTTTTTTTAAGCAATTCAGTTCCTCAATTTATGATTTTTATCGTCAAGAACTTTTGTATGTGTTTTGAGTACTCAGTTTGATTCTTTCACAATGAATCATCATTGTGAAAGAATCAAATTGAATGTTTTAGTTAGTTTCCATGGTTAGTTATTCTTGATAATTTAACCATGTAATTTCAAATCAATTCAAAGGATAATGTTTCAAAGCAAGGATAATAAAATAAAAAGCTTGATTGCAAAATTTACATAATTGACAAACAACATGAAACAAATTGTAAAATACGCGTTGTAAAGAAGATAAAAAAAGCAAAACAACTGTTTCAATTTATATATTTTGATCAGTTCGTGCAGCGAAAATACATACAATAAACAATGAATATTTCAGGTGCCGGAAATCGATGTCTTCCCAGAATCCCAAGTATAATAATACCTTATTTATCGATGTCTCTTTACCTTATTTACCACCGGCCACGGTAAGCAGACCTTAAACATTGAATCATTAATCCCGCCCTCGCGCTTCACATATTTTCCTTCATTATTTCATTTCCTTGAGCGAATCGTCGCCGGCCGCAGCTGCGGGCCCCGATTCTCTTTTTGGGGTTTCGCTACTTCTTTTTTTTTATAGTATTTCGTGTTTAATAACGTACGGTGGCGATAAGAAAATTTCACGTGGTAATCCAATTTAACCGCAGACCATCTTTAAAGGCGACCATGCGAGGACCTTAATGACCAATCGCCGGAAATCATCATCTGCCTTCGTGAAATTACTCGAGGAATCAGAATCGCCGTCTTCTACGGGGTATAAATTAGTTTCATTCTCACCCACTAATAACCGCCGATCGGGGATACAAAAAAGAGAATAAAAATACAAGGGAAAAAATAAACTTGTTTTGCTGCAGATGCCGATTGTGGTTTGTGAATTAATTTCAGTCGGCAGAAATGGCATTGTCATTTTTGTTAAAATTATTCATAACGAAGTAGAACATTTTATTTTTTTAATACTTAACAAGCTTCAGAAATGAGTTTGTTCAACAACTATTCATCTGGTTTGAATAATTGGTGAAGGCCATTTCAGTCTATCGAACCTCATCAAACCAATGAGTTCTATATACCTTAAAATTGTGAAATAAAGTGAATACAACCGTTTCTATATTTTTCTATATTGAAATACATCACGTAACTCCATCTCATTTATATTGCCTAGATGAGGAGGAGGAAGAAACAGTACTCCACTATCTAGGACAATGTCCTGCCCTCGAGGGGAAAAGACTCAAGTACCTCGGTCTGCACTACGCAAATGAACTGGCGGATCTTTCACCTATAAGGGTGAACGATCTGAACAGGTTCATTAGGTGCTCAAATTGGGTTGTTTAGGAGGAAAAACCTTCTACTTGTGGTAACACAATGGGCCTAAGTGGGCCTAAGTGAGCAGTCCTGAGGCTGCTGCCACTCGAACCTAACCTAACCTAACCTATCTCATTTATATATATATATATATATATATATATTCAATGACCCTTTATACTCATATGGGTGTAGGGTTTTGTTATGTTTTTCTTCTTTTTTCTTAATTCTTCATGAACTTCTTCCAGGTCTTTCTGTCTTTTGCCATTCTTACAGCTTCTTATCTGGTGATGCCTCTCTTTCCTAGTATCTCATTTATTACTCCTTCCCATGTTTTTCTCGGTTGCCCTTTTTTTTCCCTTGTGTTTTTGCTTCCCATACCTCTCTGGTTTGCATATTTTTCTCCATTCTCTGTATGTGCCCTCCACCATCCTAATCATCTCACCCTTTCCTCTGAAGGTTTAGTTAGGTGAATTCAAAATCAATTGACTAATTTGTTCTTCCGAAATATAATTATTCCTTATGGAAAATGTTAAGTTTAATGTGTACGTAATTTTTATAATCACATCTAAGCAATTTTTGTGATGTATTCACATGTATATAGAATGTGAAGTTAACGTATAAAACCTAACAATATCTATGCGGAATAGCCCTGAAAATTTGTAAAAAGTTTATTAAATATTCAATGGTTGAGGCTGTCACTTGACGAAACTGCATATTCACAAATTAGTTAAAATACAACAGGTTTTTTTTTCAGTTTCATGGTAAACTATGAAAAACAAAAAAAATAAACAACAATCAATGAATATTTAATAAACTCTTGAAAAATATTATCCAATTTTGATGCTTGATTTTTATATAGTAAGTTCTATCTATTCTTATGGGAAGATAAGCAGAACTAATAATCCTTTATAAATGCACATTAGTTGCTTATTAAAATATAAATGTTTTGGATATTTCTTATATACATTGTCCCCTTTAGAAATTCGTTAATCCGTTATTAAATCTGAGAAGAAAGAAAACTTGAAATCCGATTCGGCACGACCCCGCGCTGAACCAAAACACATAAATAATTCCGAAAAAATCGTAGCCGGAGAAATTAAATCGAAATCCGCCCGTGTGGCAATGCAGACACATATTCGCACCCCGTTAAAGAAAGAAAGCGAAAAAACATAATCGACCTCAATTTTTGAGCCCCATTTGGAACAGTTGTAAAGGAGGTATTAAATTACGTCCCCGTAAGAAGGCAGAAACACCACCAAGAAGAAGCAAAAAAAAAAACGGAATGGAATCACATAACTAAGCTCACGTATCAATATGAGAATGCATCGGGCGGTTTACCTGGTTATGTAGTAACGAGTTCGCGGGGTCGCTTCCGTTTCATGTTGGTACGATTGAATCCGGCATGAGAAAATATCATTGGAATAAGTTTTAAATTAAGGGTTGTCATTGTGAGTTGAGAAATACGCAAGGGTGGCGTATGTGTGTGACCTATTTTTTTTTTCCTCCGGAGAACTCTTTGAATGGTTGACAGTGTTACTGCCTCGGCATCCGCGGCCCGCTGCACCCTTTCTTAATTGTACAATTCGTTAAGTAAATCTCTAAATTGGACTAATATGTTTGTGTGTCTGTCCAACTTGAAATAATTTCCCGTTACCCCCTTCCGTTTGCCAGAATAATCCAAGCTGTTTTCTTTATTTCTTTTTCGCAGACGTTAGAATCTAAAGAGAAAAAAATCCCATGCTTGTTAATTTTGAGTTATAAAATAAATTTGTTTAATAAAGGAAACTATAACAATCGAATTCTAAAAATAACGAAACCAATTAAATAAAATAAAGATTACAATAGAAAACAGTATTCATTCACTTGGTCACAGTTATTTAAAATAAATTAAATAAAATGAATAAGACGCATGGGCTATGTGAAACTGGAAAGAAACAGAAACAGGAAAAAATGGAGAGAAATAACAAGCACAGCCAAAACACACATAAACCAATGAAGATAAAAATATAAGATCAATAGAACAGAGTATTCATTCACTTGCTCACAGTTATTTAAATAAATTAAATATGTTTTTAAATTTAAAAATATAAGAAGAATATTAAATAAAAATGATTTGAAAATAATCACTAAATTATTTCCACATTATTTTATAATCATTTTTATTTAATATACTTAAATAACTGTGACCAAGTGAATGAACACTCTTTTCTATTTATATTTATAAGAAGAAGGATCCAATCAATCCACCTTAGAAAATGGATTCAAAAAATACGCTAAAGCGTAGCGATAATCCTTTTAGGATTAAACCGCTTAATGGAGAATCAAATAAGAGCCATAATTCCGAATTGATTTTTTGTTTTCGTATAATCTAACGAGCCATCAATGTTCTTTCTTTTCGCTCTTGAATTCTACTCTCTAGAAAACCTAGCAATAAATTATTGAATACTTAAATTTCCTGTATTATTAGGACATAAATACATGAAAAACATATAAGTTGGGCAAACTTTTAGTTGTAAAAAATTGTCGATAGTTTCACAATTTTGTTGAAGTTTAAAGATTACTTTAATTTTAAAAGTATGTATTTGATATTGTAAAAAGAAACATGTAGAATAAAGTAAGTTTTCTTTTTTCAACTTATTTTTCTTGGATTTGCAATGATAGAATGAGTGCATTGACCCCATCGTACAAAAAACTAAATCAACTCAAACAAAATACGCAACACGTTTTCTTCAACTTCAACACGTAATAATATCCTGTTTTGTTTCACTTCTGTTATTATTATTTTTTTGTGAAAATGCGAGGTCGCGACGTGCATTATTCCTAGCTAAATTATTGATTGAATCCGATACATAATTATGTTGTGAGTGGGGTAGGGGTGATTAGCGGCCCCCGCTCTGATTGGTTGCTTTAGGGTTGAAAAAAAAATGACTCACGCAGGGTGTAAAGTATTGACTAAACAATTAGTGTGTACCCTTAACTATATATTTTTATATTAGTTAGTCTACTTATGTTGATTGCAAACACGGCATGTGTGCATAATTGTGTTTACCGTGCAATAATTGCGTGCCGCCCTTCCTTTCTACCCTTGGTCGTCGCTTATTTTTTGTTTTGTTTTTTTTTCGGAAAAAAAAAATAAATTGTTTGTACTTGATGTCTGCAATCAAAAATATAAATCGGGAAATTGTATCAGAATATATTCAGGGCTGTTCCGTACGTGAAATGTTAAATTTAACGTTATTTCTTATTGTTACTGTCTAAGCGAGTTTAATAATTGTATATTTAGATTGTGACATTAATAAATAACGTATATGTTAAAGTTTTTTTTTATTCGTCAGGAGCCTTTTAATCACGATCCGATTGCTTTTTATTATATTTCATATATGGAATAGCATCAAATTTCAATCAATTAATAAAAAAAATATATAAAAATAGAAAAGTGTAAACTCAGGCTTCCCAACAACCCACTACACAATCCCTCCAACGAATACCTTTATGAATTCACCCAAATCCCACCCATATCCCAGAGTATATTAGCCTTAAGTAAAAAATTTGCCAATAATTCTGATAATCTACCCCTTCTTACAAAATTCTGTATTCCCCGTAACCCTAATATCCTTCCTTAATACAAACATCCTACAATCACCATTCATCAATTCATTTGCGCAAATCATCAGGACAGTTCAGCTAGCTAGCATAGATTTTTCTTTAATTTCATCATAAATTCACGACAGGGCAGAAAGACCTCTGGTCGATAGCCCAGACAGACTAACACCTACATGTATTGTTATTATTTATATTGTTAAAATTATCTATATAGTCTGAATAAAGATATATATGTATGTGTAGAAAAGTGCACAAGATTAATTCTTGAATCTTTGAGGTGGTAAATTTTCAATATTAGGATAAAGAAAACACTTAGTAAATTTTTTATACCACTTAATAATGACTAGTTTCAACTACGCGGTAATCATTCTCAAACTGAGCTACACGCTAATCAAACTGAGTGAGTTTGATTAGCGTGTAGCTGTAGCTTCTTCAAGTGAAGACAATAAATAGTTGATAAGCCTAAACAGCGATTAAATTAAAAATTATCCAAAAATTAATTGTTTAAGTAATAAATAAAATAATTCACAAATTGAGGATAATTTATATTATAATAATTCTAAATAAATATTCATCAAACAATCAATTCAATTAAAAAAAATCAATAATATTTGTTGGTGAGTTCATTAAGTTTCTTGATAAAAAAATCAATTCAATCCTTTGTACCAGAAAAAAGTATAACTCGCCCCAAAATATGGCCCTTCGATTACATTTAGAGTAAATATGAGATATAATGGCATAGAAGATCGTGATTTGTATTAAATCCAACTCGTTTAGCGCCTATTTTTAGAGATAAATATAATGAGTGGAACTTTTGTTTGATCAAATACGAATGTGTTTGATTTTTCCAACCTTGTCATTGAGAAACTCAACAAAAAATCGACTGTAATTAATGGTTAACCCATTTTGTATATCTGTTAGGGTTATTTTTTAAATTTCGAACAAAATAAATCTTGTAATCCTCCTAAATCTCATCACATTATCGAAAGCTACTGAACAAATAATGTGATTACAGATTTGTATGTAGTTGGATTTCAATATCCATAAATTCCATCCCGACGTTATGCCCTTTATTCAGCACTTATTGTTTGTATTTCGAAATATATAGGGGATTTACATTTAAAACATATTTCATTTTCTTTTTTTAAATTAAACGTGCGCCATTGAATTTCGAAATGTGCAATACATCACATTACGTACAGCCCGTTCAAAATAATCAAATTTCACATTTAACGCACGTTTTTATGTGGATTTCAGTGCGGGACAACCCCATGATTTCATCATTAGAAAGAAAAGGAATAAAAAGCGAGTAGGGAGAGGTATCCGAAGTCGCGCAGAATGGGGTTGTGTGCCGCTGGGTGATACATTTTGCAAATCGCACTGACAACGTATCGAATTCTCCGGATCGGGCGTCAGGGGGTTGTTTTTAATCGGTTTTCTGTTCGACATTTTGGGGAGACGGCATCGAACCCTTGTCGATAATGTCGTTAAGGGTTAAGGCGGACGCCCACCGCAACAATGGCCCCCTGGAATAATATTATTTACTACCGTTGACGTTTCATATAAATGAATCCAGTTCGTTGGCGCAAAAATATAAATGCGAAATGCAGAATGGAGCCCCCCCTTTTCGGTTCTTTCTAATTAATTTTCGATTCTGTGCAGAGGTGAACGGTTTATTCTGTACGCAAATCGATTCGTGTCTAGGTTCGGCGATTGGTCGTTAGATCAGAACTGGGTTTCACCTACGTCTTGGGAAATTTCTTTGCTCCTTACATCCGATACATAATAATAAGATATTACAAATTGAAATTAGGGCGATGACTTCGGTTTAAATGGAGATTAAATGCTTTCTTTATAGGTACACCTACTAACAAACAACGGCGCTTCAGTTTTTTCCGCCTCTTTTAAATTAATTCACATTTAAATTAAAACATGAGCTATTTATAATTGTTTTTACGATAAGGGGAATCTTAAAAAAGTTAGATAATATAATTCTGAACGCAATTCCACAGTTAACTCCTTCCAGAAAGACTTAATAAGACTCAATATCCGTTGTGAAAATGAAACATTTTTATTGGTTTTGTTAAAAAATAATATATTAAGTTTATTTATTGTATTCCTTTTTTAATAATAAAAAAATCTTATTATAAAGTTAATACTTATGGCTCTACATTCTTCATTGAATTTATTCCTAATATTGGGTAAAAAAAAACTCTTGTTAACATTTTATACCAAAATATAATTTAAACTATGCATGAATTAGATACCAGGAAGGAGAAGAGATCTCAACTTCCTAGGACAGAAATTCAAGGTTTGGCAAAACATGTACTACTTAAGATAGCTTAAGCTACATAAATAGCTCAACATGGTTGAAATTTCATCTAAAACTTGTCAATTAATTAAGTTCTCATTTAACCCATTTATAAATATATTTATATATATTAATTTTTAAATAAAGCACATTACTTCTTGAAGATGACTGATAATCGAAATTAGTTGGAGAGAAAAGTCTATAAGTGAAAGAAACGAAGGGTTTTAATTAATTTAAATATCATACATATAAAGCTGGTCGTACTTTTAGATTTATCTTAAGAAATAACACAAGATAACTTTTTTATACCACTTGGATTTTTATTAATCCTGACTAATTTCGATTACACAATTAATTCATACAATTAGAATTAATTATGTAATCGAAATTAGTCACGATTAATAAAAATCCAAGTGGTATAAAAAAGTTATCTTGTGTTATTTCTTAAGATAAATCTAAAAGTATCTTGTTTTCTTTATATACGAACAAATTTAACACCGACAAAATAAAAGAATTAATTAGTTCACACTAGGCTTAAATATAGTTCTTAAACCAAGTATGCAATTAAGTTATTTTAGTTTAAATATAATAAGATAATCTGAAATTAATTTTTATTATTAGAAATATATGTAAAAAAATTGTTTGATGTAGGTTCTGCGATGTAAGAAGCTAGTTAATATTTTCACATTGGTGCGTATAACTGTAGAAAACCAGTTTGATTTCGATCCTCTTAACATCCACGACTTTTACCTTGACATTGATACGAGCACAATTAAATTCCCGTACATGTCAACTAGAAAGAAAGAATAAAAAACCGAGGAGTACATGTGTGTAAATGAGGGGTAGTTTTATTCGAATAAAAGCAGAGGGTTATCGTCCAGGGCCGTCTTTGCGTCTTTCCGTCGCGATGGGGGCAAACGCTAACACAAATTCATTATACAGTGTCTAGTATATATAAAAGAGCGGTCCTGCTATATATTGTAAATGCACATGCTTAATCTCAGACAAACACTCACTGGCTCACTACACGGTTGGGGATAAAAATCAATACGACACAGAAAAGAATATTTTTGCTTATAAGGGAACGGACTTAACATACACCCTCTCGCGCCATGTGCGAGACTACCGTCTAAGAACATCACTCGAGGAGGCGAGCCTTCATTAAAAATGCCGCATTTCATTATCTAAATATGGATTCGCGCCCGATTTCCATACGCAACCAGTATTTACCATATTTAATCGATGTATATTTCAATCGGATCCCGACGGGCTTAATTAACCCGCTAATTATAGCCATACACGTTTGAATCGATAATTAGTTTTGATTGTACACGCGAATATAAACTGTGGGATATGTTTCAGAAAAAATGAAAATATAAAACTTAGAGTTTCCGGGAAAGCAGGTTTTATATTTACCAACAAATAAATTTTAATGTGCAACGTGTAATTTAATTATTACTTCCTGGCCTATATTATATCCCAAACCCACAGATCTCTGCCTTATTAGCAATCATTTGCATATCAACGACTATCTATGGAAACCAGGCTAGTTCTGAAGGAGGATTTAAATCCTCAAGCTTTACTGGATTGTTACCTTGTTACAAGTATATTTACAAACACTAATGGAATTAAGATTAAAAATATAAAGGACTTATCTTAGAAAATTAAAACTAATGATTTAAATTATTTTGAATTAATTTCTCATTTAACTCGTGGTGAAACATATTTAATTAATAGACTTTGATTAAAAAGTTGTTTCACTGATTTTTTATTTTTACTCTTTAAAAAATCAGTGAAACAAACCAAGTGTTTCAATCACATGATTTAAATTATGTTCTCATTAGGCACTTTTTGAAATTTGTAACGATATTTAAATAAAAACTTGGTGTTGATTCACGAGTAATGTTCGCTTTACTCCGACGAGTTTTAGTTCTATAAAATATTTTAAACACATTTATTTTTGAAATCTACGATTCATTAGTTCATCACATTTAGATCAGCAGAAGAAAGAAACAATGACAAATTATTTTATTATTGTGAATTACGATGTATAACAAAATAAAAGCCTGAGCAAGCAACAACGTATAAAATTAATTTTAATAAAATTATTTTCCTTTCCAATACTCTTTTTTTAATTTTTTTGATCTACAATTTTATTTCGATAAATTGAATACTAATACTTAATAGAAGCACTTGAATCACTGCCAGCGCATTTAATATCGGAGATATTTGCATGTGAAAGCCTTCATTTCCATCTTACACGAATTCGTGTGTTGATATATCACTTGTATAAATAATCTGCCACGTGGTAAGTATTGAATATCAAATTATCATATTTCCTACCTGTTCATATGCATAATCTCATTATTTATGGTTTCTTGTAATGTTGAGGGAAGTTAAGTAATCGTGGAAATATTACCCAGGAATGGATATTACAGTGAAATAATTTTGTTTATTTAAGAAGAATCGTTATTTTATGTCAATAATATTAATTAATCTAACAAGTAATTCATATTTTCTAATAGAAGCTGTTTCTTGATAAAATTCAATTTTAAGCAAAACTTTTATTATTATTTTATTATGATTAAGCAAAACTCTTGTGTTTTTTTAATTGTTTTTTAATTGCGGAAAACAATGCATAATTAATATCTCACGCTTTCTGTCGTAAAACATTTTGTATCAATAAATGATACGAAACATGTATTGAGAAAATGAGTATGTAATCAATTGGATCTTAAAACATTGCTATTCGTTTTTTTTTTCCTGAATTTAATTAAAGGGAATTGAAAGCGGAAACTCACTTTTGATTACAAGTTTCGAGGTTTTTCGAAAATGTGTCTAATGTTGATACTGTGCATTGAAACACATTGAAACAAATGTAGCTGTGATAAATATCATATTAAAAAAAACTCACTTAGTTTCTGTTTAGCAAAATCAGAAAAAAAAAACAAATTCGAAATTACCCCTATGGTATGATTAAGATTATTTTTTTACATTGAGATTTATTAATAACAAAATGTAGAAAAAACGTTCTGGATCTTTTTATTTAATTTATTCCTTCTTAAGCTTATTCAGATACGTAATGTAAATACATTTTTAATTATTTGAGCAAAAAATATTTTTTTTTAATTTAATAATGAAAATAAAATGTCATTATCCAAGAGCATAAATCATGCTATTATTGTTAGTATTTTTGTTCATCTATGATAACACATACATACAGTAACACACACATTATTTTTTTTTAATATGATATTTATCATTTTATTATTTAATTATTTAAATAAAAATACTTGCCCTTTCTCCTACTTATTTTTTTATTTTAGATATATTTCGGATAATAATATATTCGGAAATATATCTAAAATAAAAAAATAAGTAGGAGAAAGGACAAGTATTTTTATTTAAATAATTAAAGTCTCCACGACGAAAAACCAAAATAAAGAAGATTATGATATTTATGGCAGATACATTTGTTTCAACGTGTTTCAGTGCACAGTATCGACATTAGACACATTATAAGGAATCAGAGAAGCCTTGAAACTTGTAATCAAAAGTGAGTTTCTACTTCCAATTCCCTTTAATTCCATTCAGAAAAAAGAAACGGAATAGCATTTTTTAAGATCTAATTGATTGATAACACATCTTCGAACATCTTGAATTCATTTTCTTATTATTACAATATTTGAATTTAAAAGATTTAATAAGTTCTAAGTTTAGCTCTCTAGAGAATTATGCGATTCCTCGAATAGGAAAGTGTTACGAGAAAATCTTCCAAAAAAAGCGAACTAGGTTAGATGAACTATGATCCTCGTCAAAACAGATTCCTCAAAAAAAAAGTGAACTAGGTTAGATGAAGTATGATCCTCGTCAAGACAGATTCCTTCAAAAAAAGTGAACTAGGTTAGATAAACTATGAGGTTCCTCGTCATTTTCGATTAGCGAAAATTTCAAACTCGCAAAGAAGAAAAAATACGTATGCAAATTACGTGCACGTGCTAAAGGCTACCTTACAAATTTATGCTCCCCGAATTGTATCTATATTTGCATATTACTTCCTACTTTGTAACGAAATCCTTTATAACTTCAAAAAAGTCAAGGGTTACAAAGGTAGGAAGAAACACCCTATATGCAAATTTAAATAAAACTCAGGAAATCTATCAAGGGTTTTGGATGTAAATATTTTTGCGGGCATTGAAGGCCTTACGAATTGCTATTCATCTTAAACGCAATGATTTGCATAACTTTCAACTCCTGAGGATTACATTACCCGTTATATTATGTAGAATTCAATATTGTATACCCATATTCTAATCTAACCAAATAATTTGCATTCTTTCTAAGGAGTCTAAGGAGTGAGTATAATAATGATACTTTAGGGTTAGCAGTAAATAAGAAGATGATGAAGTGTTGGCACGTGGCGTTTCTAAAATTAGCATACTTCTTGTTAATGGTGATACCTGCATAATTTATTTTCTAGAAAGATATGAAGAAATGGGTTTAGTACCTACTAATAAAAAGTGCAACACTTAGTTCCACAAGTATATGGATACTTAAAATGTTTTTACTTTTTCTATAATTAAACTTTAATGGTGGTGAAACAAACCAGGTGTTTTAATTTTAATTAAATCATCCTGAATTAATTCAAAAATGTTTTACCACGGATTAAGTGAGAAATTAATTAAACATATATTAAACTTTAAATTTAGTTTTTCTTGTTTATTCTTAATATCGTAGATAGTGGAGGCACTTAATTTTTGAAAATCCATGATCACTTAAAATAAAACACTTAATGATTTTCAACTATTTTTTGTATATTTTTAAATTTGTATATAAAGATAGTTTTAAGAAATTTGTAAATATTATAAGTTCTTCACCTGAAGAAGCAACAACGTTGCGAAACAATTGTCGTGAAATACACAAAAAATAGTTGAAAATCATTAAGTGTTTTATTTTAAGTAATTTAATTATTTTCTTAATATATGTGAAAAATGAAAATTCCGTACTTCACTTTAAATATTTAAAGTTTGGGATATAATATAGTCCAGGAATGAAAATTCCTTACTTCACTTAATAAAAGTGAAGTAATGAATTTTCATTTTTCACATATATTATTATACAACACTTCACATTACTCAATCTACGTTTTTCAGTTGTTTATACTTATTAATACAATACAATAATACAAATATCTTTATTGAAGGGACTTTTACATTATATTAAGTACAGTATTGTATTGTATAATAGGGTATATAATTTGAGGTTGTCCTTTCATAGGCTATCGACCCGAGGTCTTTCTGCCACAATAATATTTGAGACCAGTCTCATTTTCGTTCAGTATGAGTACATTACTCTTGCACCAACTTGATACATTTAAATTATTTTTTCTCCTTACATTTACTAAAACAAAATCAAAAAAGTAGTGGTATCATCTGCAAATACTAATTTTGTGGATATCTATTTATTTATTCAATATACGGCTCTGTATTAGGTAGATATTTCAGGAAACTTTTGCCTCCAGATGTTTACCTTGAGCAGACCAGTTTAGTTGAGGATCTAGATGTAATCCCAAAAATGTTATAGATTCATCTATCGAAGTAATATGCTTTACAGTAAATGGCGTATCCACTGTTTTTTTTTCTTCTTTGTTTACTTCTAGTTTATTGCTTCGAAATCAAGTGGAGGTTTGGGTAAACTCTGACTCTAGTTTGACTTTAAGATGTTTCACTGACGAACATTTTGTGACTATGGCTGTGTCGTCTACATAGAGTTGACTCTTGAACAGAATCATATCATTGATGAATGATAATATTGGCCCAAGAATAGAACCTTGAGAAACCCCGATGTATAATATCTGTTTTTTTTTTTTTTAAATGATGAACATAAAAAAATATATATTGGCCCAAGAATAGAACCTTGAGGGACCTCGGTGT
Organism: Philonthus spinipes; assembly: GCA_963082785.1. NCBI lineage: Eukaryota > Metazoa > Arthropoda > Insecta > Coleoptera > Staphylinidae > Philonthus > Philonthus spinipes. The sequence goes on from OY720304.1 coordinate 26,814,940, forward strand.
ATAATACCTTGTTTTCCAAAAACTGTCGACGGTCGGGTACAATATATACAAGTTACTACTTGACCCGACCGGTCATTTATGACATTACAAAAAATATATTGGCCCAAGAATAGAACCTTGAGGGACCTCGGTGTATAATACATGGCTTTCCAAAAAGTGTCGACGGTATAATATATACAAGTAATATTGTACCCGACGGGTCATATATGACATTACCATCTTTCGGCTCCTAGTTGTGATATTGTAATAATATAATTCCCGTAACAGTATTTCGTGATTAACAGAATCAAACGCTTTAGTCAGAAATATGAATTTACAGAATGTGATGTCAACAAATGGACATGAAAGAAGTTTATAAAAAGTTGAAATTACCCAAAAAAATTTAGTGATAAAAGCAAATAGATTATATATATATATATATACGGCGAAAATAGTAATTATTTTTTGAAGAAATATTATCATTATATTTTAAGACATGAAATTTATAGGGATGCAATATAAAAAATATTTATGTAAATTATCAGTCAGGCCTGTAAAATTTTTGCAGAAAAGAAAATTTGAGACATTTAATCTCACATTTTGAATCGCTCATTTGTATATAGATTATTTAACACACAAAGTCATTTATTAAAAAATATAAAAGTTATTTATATAATTTTTCTACTTCACCACTACAATACATTTAAATTAGCTAACACATGTAGTTCATCATTTATAATCCATCCACAATAAAAAAAACCGAAATTAATCAAACCGTTTGTAAAACTTCAAACATTTATGTAAATACACGCGTCCTCAAATTCTATCACCATCATTATATTTTTTTGTGCGCGCCAACACGTGCTGGTTTATAGGGTAGTTTGATTTATTTGCATATGATACACCAAATACCTGAGCCCGGCTAATGCCACAATGGTAACAAGTGTTGTAAATGTAAATCGCGTGGGGTAATATGCAAAAAAGGGTTGTGCATCAATGACCACGCGCCTATGTTATTTTTTATTTACATGCAAATCCGATGGTGCGGGGTGAACAAACAAATAATAAAAAAAAAACATAAAGAGCTGAAAGGAAGAAATACGTTATGCACGCGCTGCATTCTAAGATCCGTGCGCATTTAAAGCGCGGACCTTTTTTGCATTTCCATTTCAAACAGTCGCAATACCGATAATTATTGGTGGGATTTGCATACCGGGGACCCCTTTCGAGGATCGCTTTTGCTTCTTTGTGGGGGTTATGATTATGTGTGTGTAAACTGTTTGTCACGTGGTAAGGGTTGTGTTGGGAATTAGCATAGCTAAAGAATTATGTGATTTGCATAAGATTTCGATTTATTATTATTGAGTGTGTCTAAATTCAATATATAATCACCTTATAACTGATATATTTCCCTGAGTATAATGATAACAAAATTTGGAAAAATCTAGATTTATTTTTTGTATAGCAAAATATTGGATTTAGGACAACAAAGAAATATGATGATTCAAAATTATTGAAAAACATAACAATACTTTGTGTAAATGCAATTACTGTTAATTAAAAAAATAAACGCGGCAAATTTTAGTGTTAATGGAATTTTTAGGAAAACAAAATCAATAAGTGTGTTCGATTAGTTGTAGAAACATGAAGGTTCGATATGAAGACAATAAAATAATCTAATAGCACTAATGGATCAACTGCTATGGCTACTTTTTGAAGTGCAAGGAAAAATATTCAAAAATCATTTAAAGTATGGGTCACGTATTAAATTATTCTATCCAACCGTATACACACTTTACTACTCGTTAACCTCACCATCAGTGAGAATATAGAATATATTATTTTAATTTTCCAAATATTGTTTTTTTTTTATTAAATATGAGGATTATTTAGTACGGTCTAAAATATTTGAAAATTATCAAAATTCCTGAAATGTCTCGTATAATCGAGTATTTTAGATTATCTTGTTGTGTGATATACGAAAATTCAATCAACAATGAGCACAAATGTCGGATTATTTTTGAATCTGAATAATTTATTATAATCAAAGCATTTTTTATTAAATCTCTTTTTCGTGTCACCTAGCAAATCCTTTATTGGCATATTTTTCATGGTACAAAAATAACAAAACTAAAAAAATAACTGAAAACTGAAAATCACCTCTGTAGGATGGAGGTGATTTTCTCCATTCAATTATTTCCCATACTACTGCATTATTTAGATTGTTTTTAGTTTATTTAAATTTTAAATGAAACGTTTTTTTTTGTGATTAAATAAACTAGTTTATTTATCTACAATGACAATGATCACTCATCCCGTCGGAATCTAATTAATACTTGTGTGAAATAATTTAATAAAGAACGCAAGGCGTCCCCTGAAGCACAAAAGCCCGAATCCCCGATTTAATTTCACCTACCTGAAAAAAGCAACGGCACCTCTGCTCTAATTGAAACTAGTAATAATTGAAAACGTTGCCCGTACAAAAGATTTTCACATCAGCGATTAAATTTCATTATACCTGTCTCCCCCCCTCTCAAAAATCAGTTCGTTATACACACATTGTTCATGACCTATCTTAAACATATCCACAAAAGGGCAATTTCTTATCAAAACTCCAACCACCCAGATCAACCCATCAGAAGCGCGTCCGTTTACGAATCGAGCTTTAAACGTCTGGCCGACGGTGTGGTACCTTTTGGGACCGACCGAGATGATCCCTTTCATTCTAAATACCCCCTTATTGTGGACATGTGAGGCATTCGACCCTTTACGGTCCCCTGCACCGTCTCCTCTGCGGAAAGCCCGATACGTGAAATAAGTAACGCGTGAATGTAACGAAGTTTCGCCGGTAATTGTATTTTTTCGATACACATCCGCATCCGGCCCTATTGTGTGAAATTAAAAATGCATACATTAAATGTGCGCCCTTATTCTTCGATGGATATTTATTAGCGTGTGATGCTTTTGTCGGAGCTCGCCGTATCGGGGATGGAATTTTTGGGGCAGATGCTTGTTTCTGGGAAAATTGCATTTTGGGAAGCTACAATTATTTTTATTCCACTGATTTTACGCATGTTGAATGAAATGTGTAGAAGGTTGGAGTGGTTCCACTTCAAATTTCAACTGACTTATTCAGCATGTGTTAAATCGGTGAAACAAAAATAACTGAAGTAATATTTTTTTTACATTACATACTCGAAATGTAATTGATTTATTTCCATTCAACTTCTCCGGTATATAGCAAAGCGTTTTTTTTACTTCACAATACTTAAAATTGTATTGTGTAAATAATATTTAAAAAATCAATTATTCTTATTACTCACAAATTTATTGACAGATTGTATGTATAAATATTAAACTCAAATATTAAACAAACCGTTAAATACTCTACTCTTTCACTTAATAAACGCAAAATAACATAACTTGAACATATTATAACTTTTAAGAGGCCAGTGCGTATGTATCGGTATATAGAGAAATAACGTAAAGTGTTAAGCGCTCTAAAAAATAAATTCAAAAAATTATTTTCTTTATTGCTTACAATGTCGTGTATTTTGTTTAATGTTTATATCAATAAAACAAAAAATCTGGCTAATGAAAAGCTAAAAATATCTAAGTAACGTGCATATCCGTTGAAATTTGCGATTCGAAAATTTTTACGATCACAATACTTTCTCATGGGAAGAGGTCCGGGGAAAGTAATATTGGTTCTTTATCGTTATTACTAGAGCTATTAGTTTTTGAGGGATTCGAGAAAAATAAAACATTATCTCAGAATAGACATAAAATTATGACAATTAATTAATATTCAAAAAAGTCAAAATTATCATACATTTTCTGAACACCGTTTATAAACTGGTGAAAGTTGAGTCTTCACTTACAAAAAAAAAATCAAACGATAACGCAGGAATTCTGTAACACAGAAGTTTTTAGCAGCTAGAGTGTGATTCATGTAGAAACTTTAAAAGAAACAGTTAGTATCCAATATGAAGAGATTCAACAAAAGAGATGATGTATTCAAGATGAACTACGATATTTCCCGACGTAGGTGTTGAAAAACAACACTACAAGTAGTTTTATGTAATTAAGTGTTCAAAACAGCGAATCTGCGATTATTTCAAGTCAAAAAAAAAATCAAACGATAACACAGGAATTCTGTAACACAGAAGTTTTTAGTAACTCGAGTGTGATTCATGTAAAAACTTTAAAAGAAACAGTAGCATCCAATATGAAGAGATTCAATAAAAAAAAGATGTTTTCAAGATGAATTACGATATTTCCCCACATAGGTATTGAAAAAACAACACTATAAGTAGTTCTATGTAATTGAGTGTTCAAAACAGCGAATCTGCGATTATTTCAAGTAATTAAATAAATGAGGTTTGAGTTCACGTGAAGTGTTAGTATCAATAATAACACAAGAGTTTTTTCCTTACTTCACTTTTTTTATAAAAAAAGTGAACTTTTTCACTTTTTTTTAAATAAAAGAACAGCTCGTTTATGTTAATTTTAATTACTTTAACAATAATAACTAAAGAGTTTTTTCCTTACTTCACTTTTTTATAAAAAGTGAAAAAGTTCACTTTTTTTATAAAAAGTGAAGTATATTATTGTTAAAGTAATTAAAATTGACATAAACCAGCTGTTCTTTTATTTTGTGATAATGTATTTGATTCACACATAACTTCGTAAATAATTGAACGGAATCCAATATTTACTCTATTTATCAATCAGTTTTGAGTGTACCAGAAATTGTATATTCATTTACATACACCAACTAATTTATTTTAAAACTCTTTTTAAAAATTAACCGAAGATAAATTGACAATATATTAATACAATTAACTTTATACAACTAGATAATTTCAGCGCGTGGCTTGAATAAACTTGTCACACGTTTAAACCACCAATATTTGCATAATACTCCGATAGATTATGCAATAAGAGGCTACCTCTTTTCATCCCCAGTATATCACTTACATATTTGCATACTACAAAATATTTATGGTCTAATCATTCGGAAACCATTCAAGGAAGTAAAATGTATTACAACTTGTGAAGATTAGAACCAGGTTTTATTCGGAAACAATTTTGGCACGTGTTGGGTAAGGGTTGAGTTTTAAAAATTAACATACTTTTTAGGAGATAAAATTTGCATGTATTTAGAATTACAATAAATATAATAACACCTTAAACCCACAGCTCCTACAAGATAATTATTTTGAATAATTTAGGAGCAAACATCTTTATTCAGACAGTAGAATTAGAATTATATATATATATATATATATCTTCATTCAGACTATATAGATAATTTTACGAATACAACAATATAAATAATTACAATACATGTAGGTGTTATTAGTCTGTCTGGGCTATCGACCAGAGGTCTTTCTGCCCAAAATAAAATTAGAATTATTTACAAATATTTATATTTACAATATATATTGATGGGTTAGTAGTCTGTCATGGGCTATTGACCGCAGGTCTTTCTGCCCTAGGAGCTTTTATATTTACATAAAGAATTACTTGATATATGTTCTTTTTTACCAAATGATTAAAAAGTAACAAAATAGATTTTTTTTGTTCTGGGGTGGGGGCTTAATAGGAGGGTAGAGAGGATCGGAAGAGATAAACGAAAAAGTAATTGTAAATAATGTAATGAAAAGATGATTGGGAATGAGTGATTACTAAGACCAACTACTCGACTTTTGAGGTTATTGCTTGTTCTAAATATAAAACCAACAATAGTTGTTAACCTTTTTCTGTATTTAATATTGTATTTACGCTATGTAGATTTTTATTTTATATACATGTTATTATAATCTAGATTTTTATTTTATATACATGTTAATATATATAATACAGAAAAATCTACTATTTGAACTGTTGTAAAATAAATATACATTTTTTTGTAGACGGATGAACCAATAAAAATGGGTGTGTTTATTCCCTTTTCTGTAAAGAAGAAGTAAGATTAAAAAAATATATTTTGCCATCTGATATACTGGATGGACCACGAATTAAGGATATTAAAAGTTTTCAGGGTTCCTAACAGAGGACAAATTTGAAAAAATCTACATAGCATGGTTGAATGTGATGTTATAGAAAATATTTTGACTTTCTATAATTTGTAAGTGTTATGTGAAAGAAAGTCGATTTTTTTTTTTCATGAGGAGATCGTATTCAACCTGTGATATAGGTTTTATTTAAAATTTTCCTCGATTTGGAACCCCGAAAATTATTCGTGGCCGACGTATTTAATACGATACGATTTTTTCCACGCCAAAAATATAAGCGCATACGATGCATGAGCCAGTCAACATTTTAATATTGAATTAAGCGATATAATCGATGGCGAAGAATGCATTTCTTACTTAAAAAAGTGCCTTTATTTCAAATGTTAATTGCTTTAATTTATTCCGATAGTATAATCAATAGTGGAGAGATTATAGCTTGAAAACATTCTGTAATGTTTTATTTTTAAAATTATTTTCTTAGGGGGCATTTTTTTACAATATAAAATGTGATGGCTAAAACTAGTTGGACTAACTGTTTCTTCATCAAACAAAAAAACAGTATTTAGTTTTATATTATTATTCAGTGGATCTGAAGCCTGAGCCTCCAGAAAATATTTTGTATCGAATTGCGGTGAAGTTTTCAGCAGTCTAGTATAATTTTTATATATTATCAGTTTATTTTTTGATTGCAGCAATAAAAATTACAGTATTCAGGAATTGATACTATTTATATTGACGGAATAAAATCGTCTGGTTTGCCACGTGTATGGATGTGTGTGTGTAACAGCCAGTGTGTGCGAGTGTGTGTGTGAATGAAATGCACCCTGTATTGTCCGGCGGGCGGTCAAGGAAGAAGGAATGGATGAATGGGGGAAGGGGGGTGAATGAGGGAATGGGGGTGTGCAGAGCTCAACAAGTAGACCACTGCCCCAGTCGATATATCGATTACACCATGGAAAAGTGCACATCAGCCGGTGACCACTATGACCACTACGCTAACACGAAATACCGCATGAAAACCTGCTGGAAAACTGGAAAACTCGCACGACTTTCCCCCCACGAACGCCCGAATACAAAACAGATCGCGCCGCAAGACCACCGTTTATAATTTTCGCTCGCAACGCAATCTTGCCACGACATTACTTACATACTTACAACATAACCATTTTACCTTTCAAGCGCCAACCCTTCGTATTATTATTACAAAGACCATTTTTTATGTGATGTACTTAAACTACAGATTTATTAGGAAAAATGTTGTTTGTTTAATATAAACAACAAAACTATTTAAAAATAAAACAACAGTTTCACTAAATTTCTTGTAGATACTGCTACAATTGTTTCGCCAGCACAGTGGCATCATCAGGCAGATGATTAATAACAATAAATATTTTTAATAAAAAAATAGAAATAAACTACAAATCTAACGAGAGTATTGTAGGTAGAATTTCAGTCAAATGATTTCTCTATTATTTATTTCAAGGGTAAGACAAAAAAGATGTTACATTTTTATTTCATGGTTATGTTTGATTTACTTGGGATGGATCCGGTGAAAAACCGGAGAACTTTTTTTTTAAAATAATCGCAATATTATATTTTTTACTGTTTATTACGCCACCTATCGGAAAAGTCAAGAATTTGAAAATTATTTCCAGAAATTTCTCATGGCCAATTTTATTAACATTGTTTTTTTTACTTGAAAGCTCCAGGACTCATAGTTTTTGACATCCAAATAAGAAAAGTCACCAGCTAGACCTTTCTTAGTGTCTAAATAAATCAGTGAAGAAAGGAGTTTAACTGTGTTTTATTATTAAAATCAATCTGATTTGATCACTTTTCAGATATATATATATATATATATCGAGCATATAACAAAAATCGACGACGAAGTTGGCATTGGAAATCGAAAGTCAAGTCTGAAATAAAATCACACGCGCACGCGTAAAGTACTGATTGTCACGTTGTCACTGTTTAACCGCAACGCGTGTGATCTTAGTACAGACATGACTCTAGACTTCCAACGCCAACTTAATAATAATAATAATAATAAATCGTTTATTGACCAATTAGACATAAATATACATGCTGCAAGATATACGGTATAAAAATATACAATAATATAGTCTAATGTGGTCAAATGGACCTAAATCAGTTCCATTAATTCCAATTACTTGGAAATTAATAGAACTGTTCTACCTTTAGGCCAAAATTAAGAAATAAATTGTCGGTACAACATACATACAACCGTTGCCGCGTTGCGAACAATATTATGGTGGGGCAAACAACAGATAAAACCGAGAAAAAAAAACTGATAAAGTCAAAGTATTAATTAATATAATAAACTTAGGGCGTTAGTGGTTGGTAGAAAAAGCACGAAGATGCTTAGCAAACAATTTGCGAAAAGCCATGACACAACTCTCCTTACACGCGTGAGGTACTTTATTATACACTTTAGAGACCTGGATCGAAAATGCTCTTTCCGCAAAAGTTGATTTGTATTGAGATGGTGTTAGCAGGCCTCTAAAGCGCAAATTTAGAGTATGCACATCAGAACGAAACTTGATTTTTTCGTACAGATAAGGAGGTGTTTTACAGAGCAGTAATTTATGACAAAACACCGCGAAGTGGAGTAGACGCCGATCACTCATATTAAGCTATTTAATTTCAATTAGTTTATGACTTATATGTTGGTATTTTCGGATGCCAAAAATTAGCCTCAAACAAGAGTTCTGTACTAGCTGAATTTTATTAATTGTCTTCTTGTCCAAACACGAATTGAATACAACATCGCAATAGTTGAAGTGCGATAACACAAGTGATTCACATAATATAGTCTTAAGTTTCTGAGATAAACAGTGACGGTTCAAGAATATAAGTCTAAGATTAGCATAAGCTCTATTAATGCACATGGAAATATGGTTATAGAATCGAAGGTCAGAATCTATTTGAAGCCCTAGGGTTTTGACACATGTTTTTATTACAACACTATTAGATCTATCATTGTTCATTGATAATGAGATTTGAGGTAGTATTCTCTCTCGTATTTTTTTGCTACCAAAAAGTATTGCTTCAGTTTTGGAATTATTAATTAATAGTCCATGGTCACTGCATTTGGCTAAGATATTGGAAAGATCAAGGTTAATTTTGTTACAAACTGAATTTACATCCTTCTCCGCAAATGTGTATAACAGTTGGGTATCGTCTGCAAAGAGGTGAATATTATTTATATTGATACTAGAAAATATTTGGGAGGTATAAATGGAAAACAACAATGGGCCCAAAACTGATCCCTGAGGGACACCCTTATTTACTTCAACTTCCTCAGACATAATATTATAAGATTTCACCATTTGCGCTCGATTGTTCAGGTAGTTTTTAAAGAAGTTAATAGAAATATTGTCAAATCCAATAAAGGACAAAATAGATATTAATGTGTTGTAGTTCAACGTATCGAATGCCTTCGAAAAATCTAATAGTATCAGCAATGATAAAAGACCTTTGTCCTGCGAAAGAATTATTTTATCAGTAATGTCTGTGAGGCTAGTGGCACAGCTATAGTTCTTACGAAAACCTGACTGAGTCATAGGTAGGATGGAGTTTTCAGACAAGTAGCGTTTTATTTGCGGTTCAATTGCTTTTTCCATTACTTTGGAAAGGGTACAAATTAGGCTAATGGGTCGAAGATCGTCGATTTTTGTTATACGCTCGAAATATATATAACATCTTTATTGAGCCTTTAATACAATTTAGTTATAATACAATATTTAATTTAATTTGAACAAAATAGCAATCGACAATTGGTCTTTCAGTCGGAAGTCCTTGTCTTTATATTATGTCAGTCGATCGGTAGTTGATGAGTGATGAAATGAATATATTGTGGTTATTTGTTTTTTCAAATATTATAGATAAAGCTGAAAAAAATAAGCATGTTGCCTAATTACACTCTTGAAAGTAAGATACAATTCATTGTATTTGTACAACCCCTTTAAGGCATCCGCAATTTTAGTTATTTTCAACTGGATGGTCATATTTGACGCGTCTGGTAATTCATATAAATGATGATGCTAATTATACTATTGTTCTTTATTTTAGATAAAATGTATTTGTTTAAAGATGAAATTGATGGTATAAATGAATTTACCTTGATTGTACTCCAGTTGCATTCCTTCGATTCCATGCGAACTCCCCAACAAACCAATTTCATCACTTATTCGTCCCAAATAATACGAACAAAACTGTAACTTAAAATGTATTCCCACTATCCTGCAAAAGAAAGAAAAACAAAGCCACTGTATTCGCCGCTGCAAGCAACACCACCAAGAATCCAACTCTTGATTCCCCCCAACCAAACAACCAACCAACCAACCAACCAACCAACCAAACACCATCCATCTCCTCGCTTCTTATACATATAAATAATCATCATCATTAATAAATTTATGCAAATCACACCCACGCCGCGGTGATCAAATAAGAGTACACGTGATTATTATTTGTGTTTATTTTTTCCGTTTTCGAAAAAGGTAATAAAGACTATTTCATTGCGTGTCACTACAGGCTTTCCCGGTAGGTGTCAAAGGAGTCGAACGGCTGGCGGTCGGCGGTGCCGGCCCCCGGGACACGGGCCGAGAGTTCGTCTGGGCCGCTGCGGCTTCACGGCGTGATCCTGTTCGAATGTATGTTGTGCGCGGTTAAAACCAACGTGCCACATATATATATTTTAGCTTTTTGATATTTTTTTTATCACACCTGATTCTTTTTGGCCGTCCGGAATTAACTTGTACGATTTATAAAAGCTCGACGTGGAAACATTTATGTCTTTTGTTTAATCGACCGTGCCGAGTTTTCGTGTGCGATGAATTAATATATTGGGAGCGATAATTGCTTTAAAGGAAATTAATCGATTTCGCGTAAATACTGCTTTAACATATTTATTAATCGTAAAGGTTTTTGCTTCATTATACACCTTAATTATAAATCCTGCGATCGTAAATATATATATATTTAAGTAACTGCACAGATCTTGTATATTTCTTGTAAAGTTCATTAAACAAATATTGAAGATTGCTGGATTTATAATTAGAGGGTATAATGAAGTAAAAATCTTTACGATTAATAAATATATTAAAATGATTTTACTTAAAAAAAGAAAATCTATTTGTTACTTGACAGTAACAGCATTTCAGACTCAACTAGTATCGTAGTTAAATAAAATTTAGATATAAACAAATAAATTCGCTTGAAAATGGGCTGGTAACTCGAAACTAGTCGAGAATTTAAAATATGGGTTAATTTTTCATTTGGCACTTGATGAACCATATTACTTAATGTAAAGGTTTAAATAAATTAGTAATTATGAAACCATATCAAGTGTTAATTTATTTAAACGTTTACATTAATTTAAAGTTACTCAATTTATATTTTTATTGGTAGATTTTTAATAACCCATTCATACTAATTATTACAATATGAACAACCAATGTTTAAAAATTAAAAATATTAATTATTTTTAATCATTTTTGTTATTTATTATGATATCTAAAATTATTGCATAATAATAAATAAAAATAATTTGAAAATAATTAATAAATTATTTCCACATTTAGCTCTGTGACTTTTGACTTACGTTCCGTAAATACGTTAAAAAAATATCTGGCATGGGTATTTGCCCGGGAAGTAGTTGTTTTAATGTGAATTTGTTTAACGTAAGTCAAAAGTCACAGAGTTAAATGTGGAAATAATTTATTAATTATTTTAAAATAATTTTTACTTAATTTATTTAAATAACGGTGAACAAGTGAATGAATACTTTTTCTATTTATAATAATAAATAATCGAAAACATTGAGCTACCTCTGGTCGATATCCCAGGATAGAAAACTCTTTAATTTTATTTATTTATTTATTTAACCCAACAGCCAAAAGGTCAATTACAGGATAATTTAAATATTACTTTGTAAAATTAAAGTAAGGTAACATTAGATAATAATAAATTTATTGTGTATTCTTAATATTAATGTTTGTAAAATTGTATGTAATTGTATTGTATTGTATTTATATATATATATATATATATATAATAATTTAATTATTGTAACTTATTCCATAAATATCAATAACCATATCCAATTTATTATTTTGAACCAATATATTGTTATTTATTAACTTTTGCTACTTAAAATCACTCGCTTGTAAACAATAGTTTACTAAAATTAATTTATTTAGCCCGGAACCAATAAAAATTTGCATAAAACTTTGACTCTACTTGAGGTGAAATATGCAAAATTGTATATTACAAAAATAAATAATTGGTGTTAAGAGAAGTCCAAAGTGGTTCGGATAAAGAGACCAAATTGAAAAAAAAAAAATTGGGGCAACAAATAAAATGAGAATATCTTTCGGGATAGAAGTAAAATTGATATTCTTTCATGTGAAAAATGTTTCTCCAATAAATAAACTAGCAGACAAGCAGTAAAAATTATTTAATTTTAAATATTATTAAATATATTTATAATATTAACAAAATGTTCTAATGGGAAAATCTTAAAATATTTTTTGTAGGATATCAGAAAAGTTCCTACTTCACCCATAAAACTAAACTTTAACAATTTGTTACGTAAATCTTTATTACTTTATTATTTGTATTCATTTGTAACGTATAATCTATGCCAATATTGAGTTATGAATTAAAAACAAATTAAAATTTAAATACATGAATGTATGCAGCACTTTTTAAATAAGAAATATGTGTGGCGTCACTCAGTTCAATATAGTGCAGAACAAACAAACCTAACATTAAGAGGAATATAGATCTTACGAATGGCGTCATGAACTTACATCAGTTCAACCTAATACTCATCTTATTTGTATACGCTAATAGTACATATACTGACAAATACGGGGTATTAGTTGGTGAATTAAGTTTAAACATACATTTTCAGAAATTTTTTAGGCTACCATTAAATATTAAATATGATTTATAATCGTAATAAAAACGTTATAGAGGATGAAATTTTGGTGTTACTTTTCCAATTTTCGACAAGCCTCTTATAGTTTATTTTAATCGATGCTGTTAATGAAAAAAATCGTTTTTTATATTGAAAATTGAAAAACAGTAAAGAGAGAAATAAATATTTTTTAAGGATTAAACGGAAGTAATTAAAAAACATTTTGAGTATTTCACAAATAATTTAAATTATAAAAAATAATAATTAAAAGAAATCAAATATTAAATTCTAAAAAATCTCTGACCGATCGTCATTTCGCAATATGTTACATATATGTAGTACAAATAATAATTAATTATGAAAATTTACAAGAAAGAAGATGTATAAAAATAAATATTAAAATAATAAACGAAACATTTTTATTTACTCCCCTTTAATTCTTAAATAATTTCAGCACATTTCACGAAGTGATTATTCAAGAAATGAATAATATTTCCCTTAAAAACAATCATGAAAATATAAAATTAATTAAATAAAAATGATTCATCACCATAAATTCATGACAGAGCAGAAAGACCTCAGGTCGACAGCCCAGGACAGACTTACACTTTCATACAAACTTATAATTGTATTATATAACTTTAACTTTAACTTTATTTTACGGATATTTTACATTATAATTGATTACATTATACAATAATTTACATATTTGTATATAATCAGGTAAGTATTCCTAAACTATTAATAATTAATAAGTAAGATAAGTGCATTCCCCAACGGTTCAAAGAATTGATTCAGTGTTGCTTATGACTTCACAAACTAACATCTACGGGTATATAATTACATAATGGAAACAATAATTTACCTAAGAAAATGTAAAAATAAAATTTAAACAAATAAAAATATAAAGTAAATATAACTGTATATTATGTTATCATATACATTGCATTATTTTTTGTATGTTTAATATTATCCTGTAAGAAGTGTTTTTAACTGTTGGATAATAAAGTGCTGTTATTATTATACAAAATTATTGTCTGAATAAAGATGTATATATATATATATATATAAATAGTTGTTCCTTCTCCTACTTATTTTTTTTCACTTCATATTTTTTTATAATTGTATTTATATTAGTTTATAGACAACATGATTTTTAAATATTTTAATATTATCACTATTGCAGTGAGAATACTATAACAACGTATTATTTATATAAACTTCACTACTGAAGATGGAAACATAGTTTCCAAAATATATTCAGTTTAATAAAAAATAAGTAGGAGAAAGGACAACTATTTTTATTTAAATAGTTAAAGTCTCCACAACCAACAATCAATATAAATAAAGAAGATTATATAAAATTAAGTTGAATTAAATTAAATACTAATGTAAAAAATACAGGCTTAAAAATTAAATATTATATAAGTTAAATACAATTATTTATGCTAACTACAAACAAATAATACAGTTCTTTATGTTGATTGTTAACATGTATGATTGAAATGTGATGTTAAATTATAACGTGTACTTCAATTCAATATTTCACGTACAGAATAACCCCAATTATCATATTAAACCATGAAAATTACTTTTAATTTTTATTTAATAATTTTTTGTAAATAAAATATATATTGTAAAATGTAGATTCCGTATATAAATATTTAAAAAAACATCCTCCTATTTAATTTTAATATTTATGGTACGTTTTATTTAAGTCAATTGTGAATTTGATTCTTGCATAGTTCAAATAATATGAAAACATAAATATTAGTTTGCTCAGCTTTGAAGATTAATTCCAGATTAAAATATAACTTTAGAATAAAGGCAAGTTCTGCTATATCATCATATGTAGTTTTCAGGAATACTAACATCGACAACTCTATATATCAGACACATTTAAACATACAATTTATAAATTAAATAAAAAAAATTGAAAATAATCATTCAAATCATATTACATTAACAAAATATTCTAATGGGAAAATCTTAAAATATTTTTTTGTAAGATATCAGAAGAGTTGCTACTTTATCCATAATATTAAACTTTAAAAATTTGTTACATAATCATTTAATTTATTTAAATAACTGTGACCAAGTGAATGAATTCTCTTTTCTATTTATACTATTTATATATTCTTACATTCTTCTTAAACTCTCCGACTAAACATATTATTTGTTTTAAAATAAAGTTAATATAAAATTAAATCAACGAACATTATTACGATCTGTGGTATAAAAACATAATAGTTTTCGTTAACTTAATTTTAATTAATTTGATTTTAAATTATGAATACATAATGTGTAGTGTATATAAAAAAATAAAATTTGTATAAAAGCGCAATTTTATTTGAAATGATTTAATGCGTGGAAAATGCCAACAATTTGTCATGAATGAATCGATTTAAAATGAAAATTCAGAACGATATGTAAAATATGTCGGAACAAAATGCAATAGCTTACGATCCGTAATTGAATGTTATGTAAAGGAAGTGGACGGACGAAACTGATAGCCAGCGCGGACTACACGCAATGTTTGTTGTGGCATTCAACATACCAGATTCGATGAATGCACCATGTCTCAATTCAACGAAAAACAACACTTTAAACTATATGTAATGCGTACGCACCACAATTTTTATAAAAATAAGAATAACAAAAAAATAGAATAAATTTCACATTGTTATTGTTTATTTTATTCACTGAATTGTTTAACGTGATGAAAGTTGTGGTTATTTACCGAGATTTAGTTGGAGTGGAGAAGATATCATGCGTGTTGTCGGTAAAGAGAAAAGTTAAGTTGCGGGTGAAAATATGGGGAAAACTCGTCGCACGCTTTTTGTTGTTTTTTTTTAGATTTTTTCTTTTTTTAGCGCGCACGTGATTCCGTTTGCTTACTAGCTTTGCGTAAACAGGGGATTCACTGGAAAGTTGGTGTTGTTTTGTAGAACTAGCTTATTTTGCGAAATGTTTTTTTATACGCGCACGTGATTTTTGTTTTATTTTGTTTATAGTGTGTTTACTTTTTTGAATAAAATTCGTCGTTGGAGGAGGGTGGCTTTTTCGGGTGGAGGCGCGCGCGCGCGTGCTTTTCGGTTGGTCGGAAGGAACCAAGAGTTGGAGCAGTAATTAAAACCGGTTTGGTAATTACAATAAACTGATTGTAGCGTTCGTGAGCGACGCCGACGCTGTTCTGGCGCCGTTCGGAGCGCCGGTCGAGTAGTTAGCACGCCTGCCGCATTTGCATGGCGCTACCGACCACCCCACCTTTTGCCTTGTGCCTTTGCTTGGAGGCTCGGAGGCAGTAGGCAGGAGGACGGACAGAGTTGGCGGCAAGTGGCGCGACAGAGACACACGCCGCCGTTCGCTCGCTAGCCGAGTTTTACTTTTTACATTTTTAGGGGGAGGATATGAGCAGAAAGGAGAACGATGTAGAAAAATGTAGTATTTACCATCGCATTAGAGCGAAGGAGATAAGGATAATTGGGAGGGAACGGGGGCGACTGAGATAGCGCTATCAAATTGGAGAATCTTTGCATTTAAAATGTATATGACGGACAAAGGAAATTCAAGCCGTGGAGGAAGAAAAAGAGAGAGGAACGGGAATGGGAACGGGAACGGAGGAAAAAGGGAAAGATTAAAAACTGAGGAGGAGAGGAATTGGAATTTTTAATGACGGAAGAGCAAACATCTGAGCCGGGCGTGTATTCCAGAATTTATCATGAAGAACGCTCTCGCTGCTCCAGCGGTGGATATTAAGAGCGCCAGAAAGAAATAGACTTACATTTCATTAAGGGTAGAGACGGAATGAAATTACATACCCCATAAGAGGGACTAAGACGGGGTGAGCGAGAGGGCGCCGTCCGATTGCCGTCTTCGCTGTGGCGCAACAGAGACAACCGCCGTTCCCAGTAATTTGCTGGCGTTAGAAGGAGCGAGCAATATGCAAGTTAATTAATCGGTAAAGTAATGAGAATAGGGCGCATGCGCTCAGCCCTCCGGGCGGGGGTCTTCGGGGGTCGGGTGGTAGTCATCAACGCCAGCGCAGATTACAAGTACAGTCCATGCAAAAAAATCGCGCACGGTTTTTTAATAATATCACTAAGAAAGATTGGGTCGCGGCGGGGGCGGCATCGGGTTGGGGGTGATTTGATTGTCGTCGTGGCCCGACCCCACACACCCTCCCCACACCCCCGCAGAGGCCCGCCGACCCTACTTCATCCCTCTGGCGATCCGCTGAACTCACGGCCACGGCTGATTGACGCTATTCACCCGTTTAACGCCACTTTCGGATAGAGTTTCCTCTAAAATCCCACTTTATTGTATTTCCCTCCCGATATTCATATCGTTCCCTGCCACGCACTTTCAATCAATTAATCTTACAATTATTCCCACCCTCACTCAATTCACTTAAAAATAACATTCTAAAATAATATATACAAAAACTTCTTCAATCTAAATATAAAACCACAGATTATTATCATTTTCTTTTTTCAAATAAACACATTTTAACTTAAAATTACATGTGGAATCTCCTATTTTGTGAAATTCACAATTCTCACGAAACAATATTTATTGAATACCAACACTTTTAAACATAATACATCTTAATAAATGGAAGACGACGCAAGCGCCATCTTTTGCTTAATTATCTATTAAATAATACATCTGTTCAACTGTCTTCATCAAGCATTGCAGACCAATGTGTTAGATCTAATGAAGTTCCAAGGACCGAAATAGCCATCACCAGTTCTAATGCTACAAAAATCCTCATTCTTGTTCCTACAAGAAAGAGGATTTTGTAGCTGCGAAAAGTAACATACAAGATATAAAATCTGTTGCGCAAAAGGAAAATGCAAAGATCAAATAATATATTCTGGAGAAACAAAACTTCTCCTTCAGATCTAGCTCATTGTAATAACAAAATTTCTTAGAACAACAGAGTTTATATTTTTTTATTACAATATACATTTTCTCTTAGTCATTGTAATAACAAAATTTCTTTAAGCAACAGAGTCTATATTTTTTATTAGAATAAAAAATTTCTCTTAGTCATTGTAATAACAAAATTTCTTTGAGAAACAGAGTTTATATTTTTTATTACAATAAAATGTTTCTCTTAAATCGTTATGCATTGCGTAACATTAATCAATTGTTTGTTCCATTGATTGTAATTTTATAATTCCCCAATTTTTGTGAAATTTTTCTTTAATTCATAAAAAGAAGAAATTTTTATGAATTAAAGAAAAATTTCAATTTACAACATTGAGATATAATTTAAATTAATTAAATAAAAGTGGAAAAGAAACATCTCTGAAGGGATTTGAACCCGTGTCCCCCGATTTCTAGACGAGTGTGTTACAAACTGCATCACATAGATATCTTATGTAAAATCTCCATTCAGTGCTTCAAGTTAACTTATATTCAACTCATACCGACATTAAATATAATTTTAAAAGGAATATCAACTTAATTAATTCTTCTGTTTATATTGTAGTCCTTGTAAATTTTGTAAAAACCATTACATTAGCTGCTAGATGATGGTACTATGATATCGAAACAATTTTAATGTTTTTTTTTTCTACATTAAAGTTGTAAAACTAAAAATACAAAGTGTTTTTAATAAATTAAAGACGACGCAAGCGCCACCTTTTGCCTAATTTCAAGTGGCATCGTCAATATATAAATTTACAAAATCTTGTTACACAATCAGAATTAAAATGTGTTTTTATCGTAATAATAAGATATCTTTTATTTTTGAGCGAATTTTATTTTATAAGTCAATACTTCTCCTTTTCAGAAATCAAGTAACATCAATTATACCTTTAACATAAATCCTTCCATTTTTTTTTCTTATTTACAGGAACTCATATTCTTAGGAAGCGTGAGGAGGAAACCCATCTAAACAATTGGTGACTTGTATTAAATAAATATGAATAAATTATTAAAAATCAACCAATAAAACACAGATTAGATTGAATAACTTTATAAAAAAATAAAATAAATAAATTCTCTTGAAAATGGGCTAATAACCCGAAACTAGTCGAGAATTTAAAGTTATTCAATCTAATCTGTGTGTTATTAGTTGATTTTTAATAATCTATTCATATTTATTTCATACAATATGAACTACCAATGTCTAAATATTAAAACCATTAATTAGTGACTTATTTTTTCAATTGAGCCTTGTTTTGTGAGTAACAAACTAGCTTATTCCGCTTCTTCCAGAGGAATTGGATATATGAATCAAAATTCGAGTCGAGAATATTTTAATGAAAACTCCATTTCTCGTTAGTTTAAACAAAATAGTTATTAGAGACTAAATTGATTTTTTTTGTTGGCTACCTCCTGAATGTTTTCATTTTTTTTTAAATGAGGAACAATCGGCGAAAATCAAAATAAAATGCTGAGTTTATGATCGCCTTATGAATTTTTTAATAAGGACAAGCTACCTCCTGAATGTTTTCATTTTTTTTAATGAGGAATAATTAGCGAAAATCAAAGTATATTGCTGAAATAAATATGAATAAATTATTAAAAATCAACCAATACAACACAGATTAGATTGAATAACTAAATTCTCGACTAGTTTCAGATTATTAGCCCATTTTCTTAATATGAACAAAAGTCGTACTGGTCATCTCGTACCTGATAAATTGAAGACGCCGCAAGCGCCATCTTTTGCCTAATTTCATGTGGCATCGCTAGATAAATGATGGTTGAACGTTTTATAAAATGAATTTCGAACCTGATCATGCTAAAATATAACGAAATGATAGGTGTAACAAAGGTGGGAAATTGTAAGGATCAATTACACATTTAGAAGTATATTCTACAATATAAATAGCAGGACTAAAAAAGTTAGTAGAATTTTTACTTATCACAACCCAAATCAGTTTTTTTAGGGAGGACAGTTGTTGCATACCTGTATTATAAATTACACTTCGAAACCGAAACAATTCCGGTAGCATGACAATCGAGGCAATTAGCGCACAAGCACAAAAACGCCTTCAAGTAATTCAATTAGGCACACGTTGGCGCTATCGATTGAAATTGAACATCGCCTCGCCGGTCAGGAAATACGTTTGAATTTTCCACAGTCTGTCATTTATGCAAATTAAAGGAGGATAATTTAATTACCATAAAAGCGTGTTTACACTTCCACCAATGATTGAGAATTATTATCGATACACACATCCACGCAGTCACAACACAAACAGATAAACCAATCAATTGTCAACAAATTGTACACATTCCGGATAAATATTAATGAACCGTATAATTATTTACGACACGCTTCCGCCTTAGATCGGCTCGAAATTAATTCAAATGCGGCGTATAGGATCCGAGTTTGCAATAAACAACGATTTGTTTCAATTATTATTGGAAATTATGATGGATTTAGTTACGTTATTGCCTTTCCATGTGTTGGTTTTCGAATAATTAAAATATGGAAATTTCATTGCGCATTGCTTTACGCTATTTGCTTTCATGTTTTATGCGAATGATCTTCTATCTACATATTTTACAATGATTTATATAGATATTTATTTAAATTACTTATGAAATAACAATAAAGTAAAGACGATTTTACAAGTGCTGAAAATTTGTATAATTATTCAAATCCTTAATTATTCCTGATATATTATTTAGAATAGATTAATATATTTTTAGTAATCGTACTTATCAAAATAATTACAACTAAATTAAAAAAAAAAACTAACTAATTCTCACTCTGAGAACTCTTTATTTATTCACGTCCTCATAGTCAAAGTTGTTTTGATGTGCATTTGTTTAACGTACTTACATCAAAACTCACAGAGCTAAATGTGGAAATAATTTATTAATTATTTTCAAATCATTTTTATTCAATTTATTTAAATAACTGCGACCAAGAGAATGAATACTCTTTTCTATTTAAAACATCCGCGAATCCGCGATTCATGAATCTTAGGATGATTCCAAGATTAAACTACGACTATTGGTATGGCTATAAATAAAATATCCTCTTATACAAACACAGTCTTAAAGTGATTTCTATATTAAAATTTAATCTAACTACAACTATTGATATGATAATTAGTACCTGAAATTGTAGATAGATAATTAGTACATGAAATTGTAGTTCTAACATTTTGAAGTAAATATGAAGAAAAGGAATTATAATTGTGTTGTTAATTATTGAAATTTTCTCTCTTTATGTATTAACTAATGAAATTGCCTCTTCATATAAATTGTATTCTCGAACTCATAGAAAAAGTATAGTGGATAACCAGCATGAATTTGTTCTTGTACAAACTCTTAATACGTAGCAGTTAAACGAATGTACAACAATCATTCTAATAGAAGTTTTATACCCGTGAGCATTTTTTTAAATTTATTTTATGTAAATTATACAACAGTTAGTGTTTGCAATTCCATAATTAAATCAAGAAACTGTATTTCATTCAGTATTTCCTATATTTCTAACACAAATGACAAACAAATGATTTATGCATATAATTCGCATACTTATGCAATAGCAAACATTATTAAATCATTGTTGATATGTTTCGAAGCAACATCCATTATTCCGTTGATTTATACATTAGACCCGATGTGTTGGAATGAGTGTGTGTAAATGTAAACAATAATTGTTGGAAGTGGAAGGTTCGAGCGGAAATTATTTAGTGGAGTATAATTAATGATGTTGAATGGATGTGTCGTTGATTTCCGGTAGGGCCCAACTGCGGGATTTTTCGTTTACGACACTAATTATTTATTTAATTGCGAATAATCATTTCTAATTTAATTGCTTATGTAACGCGGGTGTAATTAGGCTATTGTCTGTTTTAAATAACGGAAAAAATAATAATAACAATAACCAAGCGAATACATGCGGGGAAAATGCTGACGGTTTGTTAGTCATGTTTAATTACTTATTTTGTTGTTCATGTATTGATGCGTAATTTTTCTTGTGCTTGTTGATGGTTTAATTGCGGGTAATTAAAAGTAAGATCAAGCAAGGTTGTGTATGATTGTTCTTTGGAACTTTTATAGAATTTTATTAAACAAAAAATAAGAAATCCCACTTTCATTACTGATTTTGCAATACCTTGCAACTCTAAATATTATATATACAGAAATATTTATTATATATGTGTATATATATATATATAATCTAAAATCCCAATCTACCATAATGGTGGTGTAGGGGTGACAGAAATATTTATTAACAATTATTTTACATATATTAATTTTAGATACAATAATATGCATTGGCTATTGACCTGAGATCTTTCTGTCCTGTCTGAATTTATAGTGATGGATTAAAAAAAAATGTACTATCTAGCTGAACCGTCTAGAAGCGTAATACTGGGAGTGGAATGTGAACATTTTGAAAGAATATTAGGATTTTTGGGCAAACACAATTTTTTTAAGGAAGGCTTGGCTATTGGGATTTGTAAATTTTATTTATATATAGTACTTGTTACGACTATTATTCTTAATAAATATAAAATTACCAACAAAATACTGGAATTGCTGCAATAAATATAATGGAATATGAAATACAGGCATGGATTAAAAATTTGTCTGGACTTTATATTTACTAGCAATATCAATCATTTCAGCATTCAATCAAGAGGATATATGTATTAAATAATGATTTTTATTAAAAAAAAACTCGCATATTTTAAACTAAGCTGAATATCATTCGTCTATCATTTTAAAATCTGCTTCATGATGACCCAAATTAAAACATTCATTACATTTTCTGATTAAGCATCATAGAACAAAAATTAATAAAATTTTGTAAATTTGGTTTACCATGAAGTAAATTTTAAAGATATAATGTAATTCCATTCACTTTATTGTTAAGTATACGAGCTTTAATAAAAATCATGGTTGGCTGAGATTAGTGTCATGGCGAGCGTATACGGGCTTCTCATAAATAACCCCCGATTGGCAATGCCTAGTATTAAGTATGCCTATAAAAAATATTCCTTACTGTCAATGTTTAGTGTTAAGTTTCGAAGCGATAGCGAGCTTAAGAAGATTTCTGACTGGCTGAGCTTAGTGTCAGGTTTGCGAGCGATAGCGAGCTTATGAAGATTTCCAATTCGCTAAGTATTTGCGAGCGAAAGCGACCTTATAAAATATTCCTTAATTACAATGCTTAGTGTCAAGTTTGCGAGCGACAGCGAGCCTATGAAGATTTCAGGTTGGCTGAGATTAGTGTCAGGTTTGCGAGCGATTGCGAGCCTATCAAGACTTCTGACTGGCTGAGTTTAGGATCAGATTTGCGAACGATAACGAGCTTATAAAATATTCCTGATTGACAATGCTTAGTGTCAAGTTTGCGAGCGATAGCGAGTCTATGGCTGGTTGAGCTTAGTGTTAGGTTTGTGGGCAATAGCGAGCTTAGAAAATATTCCTGATCGGCAATGCTTAGTATCAAGTATGCTAGCGAAAGCGAGGCTATGAAGACTCCCGACTGGCTGAGCTTTATGACAGGTTTGCGTGCGATAGCGAGGTTATAAAGACTCTTGATTGGCTGAGTTCAGCTGCTGAGCTAAATGTTTCGTTTGCGACTGATAGCGAGACTATGAAGATTCCTGACTGATTCAGCTTAGTGTCATGCGAGCGACAGCGAACCTACAAAAACTCCTGATTGATTAAGCTAGGTTTACGAGCGATAGTGAGCTTATAAAAAAAAAACATCTGACTGGCAATATTTAACGTAAAATTTGCCTAAGAAGACTCCTGACCTTTTGAACCTAGTGGCAGATTTCTGAGCGATAGCATACCTATAAAAAAATAATCTCGACTGACAATTCGTAGGGTTGGGCGATAAAGAACTTATAAAGGCTCATAAATCTCGGATCTTAATTTCAGGTTTGCAAGCGGAAACGAATTAAAAATATATATATATTGACTGGCAATGCTTTCTTTCAAGTTTGTGAACGATAGAGATCCAATGAAGACTCCTGACTGGCTGAGCTTAGTGTCAGGTTTGCGAGCGACAGCGAGCCTGTAAAAACTCCGGACTGGCTGAGCTTATTGTCAATTTAACGAGCGATAGCGAGCTTATACAATTTTCCTAACTGTCAATGCTTAGTGTCAAGTTTGCGAGCAATAGCGAGCCTATAAAAACTCCTGACTGGATGAGCAAAAAAAAATTATAAGTTCGATATCGCTCGCAAATCTAACACTATTAGATTTCCGAGCGATATCGAACTTATAATTTTTTTTTGACTAGCTATGCTTGGTATACACCTCATACTGAGAAGTGGAACATATAACGATGTTATATAAGACTAAATAAATAAAAATAAATAAAATATGCTTGGTGTTAAGATTGCGAGCGATAGCGAGCTTATAAATGTTCCTGATGAGCAATGTTTAATATCAAGTTTGCTGGCGATAATGAGTCTATGAATTCTCCCAACTAGCTGAGCTTAGTGTCAGGTTTTCAAGCGATAGCGAGCTTATAAAAAGTTCTTGACTGACTATGCTTATTGTCAAGTTGGCAAGCTTACGACGATTCCGGGCTTGCTGAGCTTAATGTTTGGTTTGCAAGTGATAGCGAGACTATGAAGACTCCTGACTGATTCAGCTTATTGTCATGTTTGCGAGCAATAGCGAATATTCCTGACTGGTAAAGCTTAGTATAAGGTTTGCGAGCAATAGTGAGTTTATGCAAAACTTCTGACTGGCAATATTTAATTTGTCAGAGAAGACTTATAATTTTCTGAACTTAATGTCAGGTTTTCGAGTGATAGCAAACCTATAAAAATTTCTCGACTTGCAATTCGTAGTGTCAAGCAATAGAGAGCTTATAAAGGCTAATAAATTTCGGATCTCAATGTTTGGTATGCAAGCGGAAGCGAATTTACAAAAAAAACAACTGACTGTCAAATCTCACTGTCAAGTTTGTGAAAGGACATCTAATGAAGACTCCTGACTGACAATTTGCAGTGTTGTTTGTAAGCCATAAAGAGTTTATAAAGGCTATTGATTTATCGGGTGATTTTAGTGTCTAGTTTGCGAGCCTATAAAAAAAACTCTAAGTGGTTGAGATTAATCAAAGCAAGCTTATAAATACTATTAACTGGCTGAATTTCGAGTCAAATTTGCAAGCAAGCTAATTTAAACTCCTTACGGGCTGAGCTCAGTATCCTGGAATTATTTAATGTCAAGTTTGCGGGCAACAGCGAATTTATAAAGGCTCATTTTTGGTTGAGCTTAATGTCAAGTTTGCTACTGATAGCGAGCCTATAAAAAAAAACCCTATTGAAAATACATAGTGTGAAGTTTACGAGCGAAAGCGAGCCAATAAAAGCCCCAATCTGGCTGATATCAGTGTCAAAATTTTGCGAGCGATAGCGAGCTTAAAAACAATCCTGAATAAAAATGACTAGTGTCAAGATTGCGAGCAATAACGAACCTATGAAGACTCCTCTCTGGATGAGCTTAGTGTCAAGTTTGCGAGCAATAACTAGCCTGTAAAAAAATACTAACTGGTTGAGTTTTATGTCAAGTTGTGTGAGCTTATGATGATTTTTGAGTGGTCTTTCCAATCCAGCTTCTCCAGTACTTCTCTCTTTAGATCGTCAGTCATGATTCTTCCTTCTTTTTCTAGAAAGAAGAAAAGAGCTTTTAGGCCATTCCGTTCGCTCGAATCCTAAATATCTTTAACCTCGGTGCGACCTTTCGTTGGAAAATCGAAAACGAATTACATTCCGGGCGAAAGTTACGGAAATCAGTTCTTCTTGGATTGTTGAGACAAAATGAGGATGAAGTTTTGGCGAAGCAATTACCATATATTATATATTATATTATATTATATTATATTATATTATATTATATTATATTATATTATATTATATTATATTATATTATATTATATTATATTATATTATATTATATTATATTATATTATATTATATTATATTATATTATATTATATTATATTATATTATATTATATTATATTATATTATATTATATTATATTGAAAATTATATAATATTTTAGGATTGAAAGCATTCTGTTATTGGATAAAGGACACATTTAATGATCTCTAGATTCTAGACTACAGTTTTTCGTTGAATACACTGCAAGATCCATACTAATTAAACTATTCTCTTGAAGAAGATAGAAATAACTTGATTAATGAAATTACATGCAACCCACTTTATACAGCAAATATGCTTCGGAAAAAATTGAGGGAATGGTTAAGAAAAATATATATGAATATTGTATTACATATCAAAGCGTACATAAATAATTTTTATTGAATTGTATATCATTATGGATAAAACTACACATTCTGTTAATAGAAAAGAGAATAATATGTAGCTGTAAATTTTATATTGTCAAATTAATTAAATTAATTATAATATATTATATTATAGGATTGAAGAATTGTCTGATTCTGAAACGATTTACAAATATATCATAACAATTATAGTTTTCGTTGGCTCTAAAATGTTTTATTTAAAATAAATTAAAGAAAAAGATTTTAAAAATAATTAATTAGTAATCTTTGTATTTTTCCTTTAAATGCTTTTAACTGCTTTTCATTGTCATATTTTATTTATTTAACTTATGCGAGCTTTCAGCTAAAGAAAATTTATAAAATATTCACATGAACATAAATACTTACAACTGAACTGTATGTGTTTAACTAAAAAAATAGCTATTAAACACTTTCCTATTTTCATATTAATTGATAAGAAAAGGTCAATTTCTTATCAATTAATATGAAGATAGGAAAGTGTTTAATAGCTATTTATTTATATGCTAGACATATATATATATATATATATATATATATAAAATTAATATGCTCAGCATCTTTTATTGTATCAATACCATCACTTCATATAACGCCCAATGCCCGCAACAATTAATCAAAGCGAAAAAATCGCACCCCTTAAAAGCCCGGATTAATTCGCAGCCCGGGGCCGAGCGGGAGAAACAAAAAATATTCCGAAAGCGGCGGCATCAATGAATCAAAAAATTCGGATGAATGAACGAAGAAGAATTTCGTAGACGCATGAAGGTTATGTTGTTTATATTCCTTCACATGGACTCCCCTTCTCCGGCACAACACACGTTGAACACGTGAGTGAGTCTGCTCTAAGGAATTTTACTATCACTCACACACATAGAAAAAAAAGGATGTTTTAGATAGCTTACTGAATGAATCCTGTTTGATGAGCGCAAAATTGAATTAATGAAGCTTAATGAAGGTTTAATTAAACATAAGCGAGGTTCGTGCTGTAAACGTATGTAGTGAATAGTGCACATTTTTATCATTGCGAAAAGGAATACTTTTTTAATTAAAAAAAAGGATGCGAATTAATAAAGGAATACTTACTGGAATCACAACGGAAGCTCCGTGTATTTTCATAACAAGTTCTATCAAGGAGTAAGAACGTAAATAAATAACTAAACGAAATAAACACTAAATTATAAACAATCACTTAAATCACACTTAAATCTAAATCTTCATTCGCACAATTCCTTTACGGGTGTTAGTAAACAGTTCACTTATTATTATTATTATTATTATTATTATTATTTATACAATTGTTATAAACTAAACACGTTTGTTTTTATACATTAACGTTAACACTAGCGAAATTGTTTTATTTTCAGCAGGAAAAGCTTCGGCGCTTTCAGTAATCCTCAGTTTGGGCGCGTGTTGTAAACGTCGAAAGACCGTCCTGTATCCATGACAAGCGGAGATGCTCTGGCCAGTGCACTGCTGACCAGCAGGAGAAGGGGGAGGGGGCGTAATTACGTAGAGGGGACCATTTGCGCTAACAATGTAGTTAACATATCGCCTAATGACGCTCGCAGACTCACTGTCTCACCTCGGTGAGGCGGATGCCACCTATCTATCGATATTTCACGAGGTGGAATTCCTGCTTTATTCCTGCTGTTTCGGGGCGAAAGAAAGAAAAAAAAAAGTTTCACGACTTTGCGGACAATCCACTGCGTTGTTTACTCGCGTTTCTGTAATGTTTAATGGATTGATTTGTGCGCTGGGAGTGTTTAAATAATTGCTTCACACACTGCGAACTATTGTTTATTAATGCAGTGTTTAATATTAATAAATAAAATAATTCAAGCGTCTTTTTAGATAAATATCTCAAGTAGTTTCAGACGAGGCAGGTTTCGGTATTCATTTTCTTGATTATCGACTTATTTTCTGAATTTACTTAAACTGAAGATAACAAACAATTAGTTCATAGAATAATTAAATTATCCTAATAAAGAGAAAAATAATTAATTAATTTATTTAACGGATTTACCTTTTTACAAATCTAAAATATAATTAATAATATTTATGTATAGTGGATTGTACAACAAAAATAAAGAAATAATAATAACAACAACAAAAAACTAATTGGCGCCGCTAGATGATAATAATATGCCTTGCTTAGATTAATGAAAGTCAGTCTTACGTTATCTAATATCTGCAGATAAATGAGCAAAAAGGTTCGCATATATAATTTAATCATTTAAATTATTAGTAAATTATTTATTTCAAAATTCTTTTTATTCGCTAATAACGCGACACCAATCGAGATTTTCAAGTTATTCAACTTAATATGTGTTTTTTTTTTTTTTTATTGGAAGATTTTGAATATTTCATTCGTATTTATTATTGTAAATATTTTTCTTATTGTGAATAATTTAAGTTATTAATAAATGATTTATTATAAACAAGCGTCTTATTTGAAATAAGTCATCTAATATCTGAATCATTACAAGGATATATATCCTTACATAAACATGTTTATAAGCATACAATGAATTTATTAAGGACATTCAATTGCTTGTAATTGTAATACGCTACATAAATAATAAGTTCTTATGCTATTTTAATATTTTTATTTGGTTATGATTTCGCAAATGCATTTCAAGCGTAAATTTTATTTATATTTGTAATACTTAAATAATTTTCCTCTGTTTCCATTTTATTTCAGGCTGAAAATAAAACAATGTAACCCGTAGCTGTTTCTAAAGACAGGAATAATTTTTCAGTCTACTTGGATTTTTACACGAGTTACAATTATATAAGGATTCATAATTATTGTAACTGTTTATCCATTGAGAATAAACACATCGTGTTCGAAATGTCATCTGTACTAAAATAAAGTTGTGAAGAAAAGTCTACAGTGTTTTTATCATTTTCATAATTATTTATTTTAATATATAACATCTTTATTTCTACAAATAATTTTATATAGAATAAATGAACAATATAATTCCTATATTATGTTATACGTTGTCCTTAGGAAACGGCTATCGACCATGAGTCTATATTTTAATATATTTATGCCTAGTTTTTTTAATTCTTCATTTAAAAATTATTATTTATGGTCTCCAAATTGGCATCCACTATTGATTTTTACTAAATCAATTCTGATAGACTCAACGACCAAAGAGATACGTGGCACTCCCCACTAGTAGACATTCCCCCTTCTCCTCTACACCCTACAAAACAATGCACAGTAAGTAAGCTGCGTTTAGGAAACAGCTGTAATGAAAAATTAGTACGTAGGATATATATTAGAAACGCAGTAGAAACACATAAAACGTATGCAACTAACTAATCTTAACATGAAGAAAGACAAGTTGTATTCACTATTTCTTCACTTTCTGCTTTTGCTTTTTAAAGAGCGAAGGAACGTTTTTTTCTTTATGTTTCTCATCTACACGTAACTTGTTTTTCTTCAAGAAACAATAGAAGATCCACACAAATATATAAGTAACAAGCAAAAATTCAATTAAAAGGAGGCATAATAAATTTGAGGAGCTTTCATTGGAAGAATACTCAAATTCATAAAATCAATCAATTCTTTTTTACTTTAAACTTAAAAAAATCATTTAAACTCAATTTCCTTAAAACATCTCATTATTGCAAATAAAAGTTAATAAAGAAATGCTCCTTTTGTTCATGTTGTGTTCTTTAAAATTAAGAAGAAAAAAAACATAAAGTCCACTTTTTTTAGGCTAGAAGAAATAAACACACGTGCAATTTTAATATTATTTACTTTTTGCGTCTTATAAATAAATAATTTAAATATTGTAGGTTTCGCGATAAAGAAAACCCTTAATAATTATGGATTTGTTTAAGTAATTAATTGTAAAGGCTTTTACTTTGTTACACGTTTTTATTCTATTAATGAAAACTGAGAGTTTTATAATGTTGCATTAATGACAAGGAAACTATAGTCATTAAATACGTTTAAGTTATGTAGTAGTGTTTTTTTTTCATCTCAATATTGAAAATTTAAATGACAATTGTTTATTGAAAATAGGTTTCACATTTGCAAATATAGTACGAAAGACTAAAGAACTTTAGATTTTTTGCTCAAACAGAAGCTGAAATACTTTATAATATTATTGTTATTTAAATTAAAAAAAATCGATATACAGAAACTTTAAGTCAATTTCATAAAATGATTAAATTTCTTTTCCAAGTCAATACTTGGTTAACAAAAATAATGGAAAAGAATTTTAATCATTTGATGACATTGATTTAAAATAATTAAATAGAAAAATATTTATGGGAAGGCAAATCTTACCGATGGTCGATAGCCGTTTTCTAAGGACAACGTATAATATAGAATAAAAAATATATTCACAATTAATTAAAAACACAATAGTATTTTACTTTCACTGAAAACCAGTAAAAACACTGTTACATTTTTTTCACCAACACAGTGGCATCATCAAGCAGATGATTGTTAGTCAGAACCATTTAGTCTGTTTTTTTTTTAATTCAAGGGTTGAGGCTGTCACTTGAATGATGAGGCCAAAATAATAACAAAAAATATATTTTATTTGGCCACACTCGATTACATAAAGTAAGTACTTAAAGATGAAATATTGTTAAAAAAAATACTTCCTGGGTAAATACCCAGCCGGATTTTTGATTAACATTACATTATCGTTTTTATTTTATTTTTATTTTTTAATTCTGATGAATATGAAATATCCACGGCATAAATTGTAGAATTTATCACATTAAGAACGATAGCAATCATGACTGTTAAAATATTGATGAAAACTTAGCACACCACTGACCTATAACTAATTTCCTTTCAATTCAATTTAAATGAATGAATTATTAAAAGTAATTTCTAATCATTACCTAGAAATATAAATGTTCAGTTGGTATTGATCGCATAAATTCAAATTTCCCGCCATAAATTGTAAATTTTATCACATCAAGAACGTTAGCTATCATGACTGTTAAAACATTGATAAAAACTTAGCACACCAGTGATCGATAGCCAATTTCCTCTTAATTCAATTTAATAGAATATATTATTAAAAATATTTTACTAGAAATAAAAATGTATTGTAGTTCTTAATTTTAACATAAATGTACTTTCTTGAGTTCCAAATTTGTGAAATGTCCACTGATTAATTGTATTCCTTTTTTTTAAATTGTAATGTATTTTAATATCGAGAAAGACACTTCTTTACTGTAAGCCGATATAGGCCTGTTTCATTAGCACTGGATTTTAATCACAGAATTCTTGATACGTTGGCAATCGATTAACAATTTGAGGTATAAGTTATAATTTGTCTATTAATTTTATAATCCTTAAAAATGTAAACACACGAATCGAGTAGACCGTGGAGCATTGTATAAAACCAAAATATTTGTATTTTCAGATTAATTAGCAAATACTTGCTTGTAACTTTTCAATATTATATTTATTTATTTAAAGGAATATACCATTTTTACAAATATAAGAAATATATTTAAAATGCAATAAATTTATATGTATTACTAACTAATTTTAAATACAATAGTAAACACGTCTATGCGGAATGTTGTTGATGTTTTTTTATTCTCATTTAATAAAATACCTGTGCATAAAATTTTAAAGAGTGCGTGCTAATCAAAAACCTAATTATTTGCTGAATATAAAGTTAACACAGCTTATTTTTCGAGAAATTTATGATTTTTTCATATATACAAAAACCTTCAAAAATAAGCGAAAAATCAATTTGTTCTGAAAAAAATCCCAAAGTTACTCGAGGAAAAGAGGGGTGTATTATAATTTTTCCCACAAAGATCCAGTTCAATAATGAGGAAAACAGTGGATTACTTATTTCTTTAAGAAACAAATAATTTGCTCATTTCAAAAGCGAGTCAAAATCAAGAGCCAAAATATACATGGAGCCTTACGGGAACCGTTAAAGTGAGGTCGGTCTGATTGACAGAAACGAGTAGGGTTTCAGTTTAATGAAGATATTTCAAGTTAAGTATGGTACAGAAAGTTGTGGATTGAAGCATTAGATAGAGAAATGTTTCAGCTATACTCCAGATGAAAACTCATTATTTTAAATTATTTATGATCGTCACAAAAAAATTACAAAATCGAAATATATTTTTTCAAGAATTTACAAGTAAGCGCTTTGAGTGCCTGTTATTCAAAAAACATTTATTTGTTGCTTGCAAAATTAACACAGCATATTCTCCCATTTATTATGAACATTTTGGTATAATTTGAAGTTATTTGGAGATTTTCGGATTTTTCGTGAAATTTGAGTTTTTTCCTTAATAAAAATGCGATTTTCGACAAAAAATAAATTTGCTCTAAAAAATCTGAAAAAAATCTCAAAGCTACTCTATAAAGCGAGGAAAAGCGGGGATTAATTATTTTCCAATGAAAAAAATAATTTACGCCACTCAGCTATTTTAATGGGGTACAAAATTATTTACATGGAGCCTTATGGGGACAATTAAAGTTGGAGTGGTCTGATCGACACTGACGTTTAGGCTTTCGGTTTGTTGAAGGTTTCTCAATTCATGTGTGTGATAGAAAGTTGCGGATTGAAGCATTAAATATTGAAACGTTGTAGCTACATTTCACATAAAAATTCATTATTCTAAATTATTTGTGATCGCTACAAAATAATCACAAAATCTTAATATACTTTTCTGAGAATTTACAAGTAATCATTTTGAGCTTCTGCTGTTCGAAAACCATTTATTTCCCGAATGTAAAATTAACATAGGATATTCCCCCATTCATTCTGAACATTTTGGTATAATATGAAGTTATTTGGAGATTTTCGGATTTTTCGTGAAATTTGATTTTTTTCCATGCATATACCTTAATAAAAATGAGATTTTCGACAAAAAATAAATTTGCTCTAAAAAATCTGAAAAAAATCCCAAAGTTCCTCTACAACGCGAGAAAAAGCGGGGATTAATTATTTTCCAATGAAAAAATAATTTACGGCACTCAGAGCTATTTTAATGGGGTACAAAATTATTTACATGGAGCCTTATGGGGACAATTAAAGTTGGAGTGGTCTGATCGACACTGACGTTTAGGCTTTCGGTTTGTTGAAGTTTTCTCAATTCATGTGTGTGATAGAAAGTTGCGGATTGAAGCATTAAATATTGAAATGTTGTAGCTACATTTCACATAAAAATTCATTATTCTAGATTATTTGTGATCGCTATAAAATAATCACAAAATCTAAATATACTTTTCTGAAAATTTACAAGTGATCATTTTGAGCTTCTGCTGTTCGAAAACCATTTATTTCCCAAATGTAAAATTAACATAGGATATTCCCCCATTCATTCTGAACATTTTGGTATAATATGAAGTTATTTGGAGATTTTCGGATTTTTCGTGAAATTTGAGTTTTTTCCATGCATATACCTTAATAAAAATGCGATTTTCGACAAAAAATAAATTTGCTCTAAAAAATCTGAAAAAAATCTCAAAGCTACTCTATAAAGTGAGGAAAAGCGGGGATTAATTATTTTCCAATGAAAAAATAATTTACGCCACTCAGAGCTATTTTAATGGGGTACAAAATTATTTACATGGAGCCTTATGGGAACAATTAAAGTTGGAGTGGTTTGATCGACACTGACGTTTAGGCTTTCGGTTTCTTGAAGTTTTCTCAATTCATGTGTGTGATAAAAAGTTGCGGATTGAAGCATTAAATATTAAAATGTTGTAGCTACATTTCACATAAAAATTCATTATTCTAGATTATTTGTGATCGCTATAAAATAATCACAAAATCTAAATATACTTTTCTGAAAATTTACAAGTGATCATTTTGAGCTTCTGCTGTTCGAAAACCATTTATTTCCCGAATGTAAAATTAACATAGGATATTCCCCCATTCATTCTGAACATTTTGGTATAATATGAAGTTATTTGGAGATTTTCGGATTTTTCGTGAAATTTGATTTTTTTCCATGCATATACCTTAATAAAAATGAGATTTTCGACAAAAAATAAATTTGCTCTAAAAAATCTGAAAAAAATCCCAAAGTTCCTCTATAACGCGAGAAAAAGCGGGGATTAATTATTTTACAATGAAAAAATAATTTACTCCACTTAGAGCTATTTTAATGGGGTACAAAATTATTTACACGGATAGTCACCAACAACTAGAAATGAATTAATTGAGTTTTTATATCATTATCAAATTTTATGAAAGAAATATGAAATTTTAAATTCTCGACTAGTCGAGTTATTCAATCTAATCTGTGTTTTATTGGTTGATTTTTAATAATTTATTCATATTTATTTCATACAATATGAACTACCAATGTCTAAAAATTAAAACCATTAATTATATCAAATTTTAATTTAATTAATAGATTTGATATACAGTGAGATTAATGTTGCCTAACCTAAAACATATAATTGGAACTAACTTGAATAAAATTGCTTACTTCACTTATATTCTTTATTAAACCGGGTGTATATTTCGAGTGCCAAGTGCTCATTCCCATCAATTTCTCTCATTAAATTCTTGAAATTTCAAATCTGAAAGATAAAATTAAAAGAAACGAACATTACATTTATGTATTCCTTCTTTCATAATAAATTATTTTCTTTTACATTACTGTTACATTCTGTTACATTTTAACATTTTTTTATTATTATTGAAAATCTAATAATAACATAAATAAAACACAGATTAAATTGAATAATAAAGTTATTCAATTATTAGATTGTCAATAATTTTTTCACTTTTATTTTTCTAAAATTTTCGATTTTTCCATTAAATAAATTACTATATGGAAAAATATATATAATAACCAAGAAATGGTGAAATCCATATTAAATAAATTAATTGGTTGTAAATCATTCAATCACTTCTTAAAATTATTATTCTATTAATAATATAAATAATTCTATCTATTATTAATCTCAGTAGAGATTTTATTTCATTGAACATGAGTTTGGACTTGAGAAGAACTATCTCAGGTAGTTTGTATCATTATTGTAATTTTAATTGAATTACTTGAACTCAATGGAAGAAAATCATTGTATATCAATTTTTATTTTATCCAACATTTTTGCAATTTTATGTGCAAATACATTAATTTCCCACAAATAAAATAAATATATTCCCCGCATAAACAAACACCTATATGAATAATCTGTCACCATTCATAACGATTATAACCGTCCGTGTTGTATTGACCATTAAATATTTACATATCGTCGAAT
This sequence comes from Philonthus spinipes, assembly GCA_963082785.1. Lineage (NCBI taxonomy): Eukaryota > Metazoa > Arthropoda > Insecta > Coleoptera > Staphylinidae > Philonthus > Philonthus spinipes. The sequence goes on from OY720304.1 coordinate 26,850,401, forward strand.
CGTCGTATTAGCGCGGACACGAAAAGCTCTCTCCGTTTTAAGTAAAAGCGCAGGATGGGAAAGAGAGAATGAGGGTGGCGAGGGCGAGAGGCGGGTGTGCGGGGGAGGTGGAAGAAGAGGAAATGGCGGTGGGGGAAAATGTGGAGGTTAATACGTATGCATGCATATGTGTGGTTTATTGATTTGAGTGCATGACGCAAAAATGAAATCAGGAAAGGAGGATGTTTTCTTTTTTATTTACGGCTGGGGAGGTTGGAGCAGGAAGGTAGCATTTACAATTCCTCATTTCCTATTAAAATATGTAGAATAACAGAAACATTGAAATCGATGATGATGGTAATTATTAATTTAAGTTAAATTGTATAATATTATCGAAAACATGTGATCAAATAATATATAGTAAGAATTATTTACTATTGATATACATTCAATTTATTGAATTAATGAACATTTTGCAATTAATTCAGGATGATTTAATTCAAAAATGTTTCACCACGGGTTAAGTGAGAAATTAATTCGAACATTTTGCTATGTTAAATTAAATTAAATTAAATGTTTATTTAAAAGGGAAATAATGCATTTGTAGATTGGTATATTCAATGAAGTGAACATATCAATATGTTTATTAATTCGAAAATTCGTCGTTGATTTCTGAGGCACTTAATTTTTGAGAATTTATAATAATTTTGTATTAAATACTGTTTTCTGAAGAAATTTAGGTTGTAGAAACAATTATTGTGGAATACAATAAATAATAGAAAATCACAAGCATTGTTTAATATAAAAGTATACCAATGTAAAAAAATCTATTAAATACTATATACATCTGTATTCAGACAATATGACAAGAAAATTTATTATAAAAAAATGTACAATTGTGTTAGTAGTCTGTCATGCATACACAGGTCTTTCAGCCATGTATGAATTTATGGTGATTTACAAATTAAAACTATGCTGGTATTATATACTATTTTCTGAAGAAATCAAACCTTAATGAAACAATTGTTGTGGAATTTTATTCTATTCCAGTCAAAAATCAGAAGCAGAGTTTAATATAAATGTTTACCAATGTAAAATATCCATTTTTCATATTTAATTTTATTTACTTTTCCTGTTGTATTTTGTTATTTCAATTTATTTTAATCATTATATCTAATTATTCTTTAAACTATTGCACAATTAAAAAATAGTTAATTATGTGCGTAATTGAATTTCAAATAAAGGGTATCGGCATTTGAATGAGTATGCAAGGAGAGAATTGCAGAAGCGTTAGAAGATGTGGAACAATAAATTTAACTTGCCAGAATGAATTTCAACTTTTGTACAGCTGCGGAATTTAAAACCGGGCCACTGTTATTTAGCTAGTGTAAATGGTACTTTTAATAAATAATTGTTCCGCGATTTTAAATTCCGCAGCAGCACAAAAGTTGAAATTCATCCTGGCAATCGACCTTATTCGATAGCCCAGGACAGACTAATCGCAACATATATTATACAGAGAGGTTTTTTTTATCAGTATACATTAGGGGAAGTGTGTACCTTCAAAAAACGCGAGTCAAACGCATTGAACCGATTAAATGTGTATGTTTAGTTGACTATTTGGCATATGTGTGTTCAGTTGCGTGTTGTAGGCAACTAAACATACATACACTAATGCAATTAACTCGCGTATTTTGCAGGTATACATAGGGGAAATGTATACTGTTAAAAAAGCTCTCTGTATATATACAAACATCTTTATTCAGACAATACAAATTCCAATTCTAAACAAATATTTATATTTACAATACATATAGAAGGGTTAGTAATCTGTCATGGGCTATCGACCAAAGGTCTTTCTACCTCAGACATATATTAATAAATATTTTTAAAGTGAAATACATATTGTCTTATTATTATTTGTATATATAAATATCATATTTTTAATGGTAGAATGTAATGCGAGAAAGATTAATATACGAACTCTTTATATACTTACTATTTGAAGAAGAAAATGAATATATTAATCATTTTCTTCTTCAAATAGTAAGTATATAAAGAGTTGGTATATTAATATAAATAAAAAAGAGTGGAAATAATTTATTAATTATTTTCAAATCATTTTTATTTAATATGTTGGTATATTAATCCTAGATATACCCATCTCTCATTAACAATTCATCAAATCATCTCACTAAAGTCTGAAAACTTAGACAACGACGTTAGCAATCATGACGATTAACTAAAATGACAAGAACTGGACAGACAGGCAGAAAGACCGATAGTCGATAGCCATTTTCTGAGGTCTAACAATGTGTAAGTGATTGTATGTATTATAAAATTATATAATGTAATACTCAGTGTTACGCTCGTTCTTACTGTGGAATGTGTGGTTGTAATTTATAAGACTCAACCTTAGTGATAACATAAACTTTATTCCTCACTGTTAACTAGTCAAATTCACACTGACTTGCCTTGCGAATTCCGCAAATGCAGAAACCGAAAAATGAGGTACAAAAAAAAAACATTTGGCGCTACAAATAAAAATGTGTTCAAATAAATGGGCGCCAAAATCAAAACACTACACTCAGAAATTAAGATTTTCAATATATAAAGAGTTGGAAATATATCAAAAAAAAATCAAATTTTGATTCAAATAATGAGGAAAACGAAATTGAAAAAAAAGGAAGCTCTTATGTTTACTGTGACCATGATTATCATAATATTTCGACTCACCTATATGTAGCAGCTTGCAGTATTTTCCATTCATTGATTCAAATATGTTCGAAACATACAGCTTTCCTGTAATTAAAAAGAAACGCAATGAACAATTTTTGAATAAGAGAACAAAAATGTGGTTTCAATGGTGCAGTTACAAATAGTTATATTTTAATAAATTGGCAAGTAATTTCAGATAATTTCAGAGAAAAAAAGTGGGATTGATCGAATTTTCCTTGACGCTTTTCAAAATCCTCCATTATTTAATTTCAAGTTCAGAAGTAATTAACTTATCTGGAGATTTAAAAAAATGTTCAACCAGCATTCATCTAGCGTATGGATAACTAGTGATGCCACATGAAATTATATTACAAAGTATATATTTGTAAATATGCTTACAATATATTTTTATTTAAAATAATTTTTCTACAAAATATTAAGACTATTTTTTTTTCATAATAAATGAAAGACAACGCAAGCGAAATCTTTGGTGATTAATATCATATATATAACCACAATACAAAATACGTTCAGCCACCTTCATCAACTTTTGTTTTGATAATGACATGTTAAGGTTGTCGAAACTATAGTCAACAATAAAATCAATCTGAGTTATACAAATGAAGTAAAAAAGTGTTTCATTTATTAAAATTGACCTTCATCAAGGGATTGCACATGGAACACACTAGTCTGATGAGGATAAGAAAAAAAAAACGAAATCACTAGTAATCCATACGCTAGATGAATTTCTAAATATTTTATTAAAAAAAATATTTTGTTTAAAAACGCCAAATATACTGAATTATTTTTTTAACTTGAAGTTTTAGGGCGCTTCGACAACATATTTTTTAACTTCAACTGGTTTCAGTGATTGCATTTGTCGTAGTAAAAAAATATAAAAATGATGATTTGGTTATACTTAATTACCTTCATTAAAAGGTATAATTAATAGAATTCTGAACTTTATATATTCAATACTTGAATTATCTAATACTCGCTTCAACATAATTTAAACTTTAGATTGCATTAATACTAACGTTTTATAAATAAAAAATCAAGTCATTACTGAACTTTCTTTTACCATTTTTCAATACACTTGGTTACAGAAAACCTTCAGAAAAGTTGGAGGCTTTCTTCATCTACAGTTCTAAACGACTTCATCTCAATCCTAGTCAACACAAGTTGGGCGTATTAGACATATGTCAAATAGTGAAGCAATTATAAATAGCGAAGGAGATGTTGTACTAAGAAGAATCGATATTAGGAATCTTTACTGGTTATTAGCACCTAGGTAATCATAGGAAGGTTATGTGAATGACACACAATGGCAATAATTACAGAAGATGAGCACCTAGTTAGTTATAGAAAGGTTATGGGAATGACACACAATGACCATAATTACAGAAGAGCACCTAGTTAGTCTTAGGAAGGTTATGGGAATGACACAAAATGACTTTGATTACGGAAGATGAGAAAGAGATCGTCTCCACTTCCTAGGACAAACAATAATTTAAGAAGATATTCCTGCTGATTCTAGCAGGGTTTCACAATGGTAATTAATTTTCAAACACAAAAAGGATTAACAGAATTTGATGGTATGTTATAATGTAAATTCGAGAACATGCTTCTACTTATTGTAGTGGAGTGTTTAATTTATAAAAAAAGGCAATGAAACTGGTTTTATTACATACCATCGAATTATGCTAATCCGCTTTGTTTTTGAAAATTACTTACCTATGTCAAAACCTGCTAGAATCAGCAGGAATACCTTCCTGAATTATTTTTTATAAAGCATGAAATTCTAGTATTGTATTTATTCATTATTGTTTGAAAAAACAATGCTAGAAAACCTGCTAAAATCAGCAGGAATATTTTTTTAATTACTTTTATAACATACCATCAAATTCTTATTTTTGTCTGCTGTTGAAAAGTAATGCGAGAATATAATGATGTTGATTTTTAAATAAATATGTATAATACAAATGAATTTGTAAAAAAATGGGAATTAGAGTTTTATGGTATGTTTAGATGCAGCAAAAAGGATATAAAAAGGATTCATTGATATTACGTGGAAGTTTAATTGTGAATATTTGGTTTAATGAGTTTTTGAAATATTCCTGCAGTCGAATTACCAATAAATTGATCCGGTTTTTTATAACTAAAAACAAAGTAGAAGCGATTCCTATCAAAGGTTTGGTGGTATGTAATAAAATAAATTCAAGAAAATATTCCTGCCGGTGGATACCTAATCCATCAGCAGGAATATTTTCCCGGATGGCTTTTAAAAAAAGGCTGAAATAAAAAAATGATCGTCGAGGTAAGCAAGTGAAGTGTGAAGTAAATTAGGATTAGGCCCTCGGATATAGGAATATGGGAATGGTGGATCGGATTGTGCGTGGTGCCCGGCTCCTGCTGATGCTGTTCCCTGCAGATACGAGCATGGACAATCGGCGCGAGCACCGAAGAGACGAAAAACGAGCCGATGCCGGCAGCAGGCGGCAGGCAGCGGCAACGGCAGCAGCAGCGCGCGGATCGGGAAGGGTACCCACTCTCTCTCGTCCGCAGGATCAGCGCCGGCAGGAGATGAGATCCTGTAAATGGTATGGAGTGGGGGCGCATTTGCATACCGGTAGGTGACAACTCGCGGGGGGCGTGGCCCCGGAGCCCAATCGCCCAATGGACGCCGGCCCTCTCTCGCGGATACCCCGGACCGAACCTGCCATTCTTGGTTCCTGCGAACCCGCAGGTTCCGCCACCCACACACACACAGGCATACCCTGCGTACCAACGCAGCGCTCTCTATCGGACGTGCTGGATTGTCTTACGGGGCCGCAGTTCCTTCTCTCTTTCCGTCTTCTCCTCCTGCTTGTGTTGGTGCGCACCGGACTTTATGCGCTCTATTATAATGTGATAACTAGAGGACGGTTTAAAAAGGAGGCAGTAGGCGGTGGGCGACAATGGATTGATTTTCATGAATGCACACACTCACACAATCGCACACACATGCACACACGTATGAATATCTGGAACGGAGCGAGAGCACTTTCAAAAGCATGTCTGCGAATGCGATTGAAAACACGTCCAACAATTCATTTATTAATACATGTCATTCAATGATCAATTCGCCTGTATTGTCATTTCTTAATATTTATGTAAATTTATTTTATTACGTCCTCACTTAATCTCAAAATGTTACTCACAAAATAATCAAATCAATTTACGTTTAAAGCCATTCTTAATTTCAATTACAATAATCTTCTGGAATACCATCAATATACACTTGCTACTTCTCAATATTAATTCAATATTACATTTACACTTATTTTTTACAATTTAATATATCGAATATTAATATCCTGTTGGTTAATAAGCATTTTCAAATCAATCAGAAATTAAAGAGTTACTGAAAAAAATGAGGTACTACCAAATCAGCCGTACCAGTCATTTGAATGATGTGTTGTATTTGTAAATGAAAATTGATAATCTTTCTAAATTCATAATTAATTAAAGACGACGCAAGCGCCACCTTTTGCCTAATTTCAAGTGGCATCGTCAACGATTTGGGTCTACAAGGTAGACGACCGAGAATCATTGTTTCGTCCACTAAAGGAAGGCGAACTTGTCCTGTTTAGGCAAACAAGGAACGTTTCATTAAATGTGAATTTCGCTTTCTAAATTCATCATTTTGAAAAAAAAAAAAAATAGTTTTTTATAGCTGATTCAAATTCTAAACGTATGCTATGTACTGTTTGGAATTTGAATCGGCAATAAAAAAAATGGTTAAATATATTTTTTTTTTCAAAATTACAGCATCATTCAGCAGCTACGGCTGGTTTGGTAGTATTTTATCTGATCAATTAATTTTTTCCAGTAATTTTCGATTCTTTACATTCCACTCACATGACTGGCAGCTTCTCTTTTTGTATTTGAAGGAAATAATCATCTCTGGGTAGACTTACCCTTAATGATTTTCCACAAAAATAAACGTCTCTAGATAATTAGCATTAAAGGAGGTCCGATATCATTTGGGTAACAATCCGCCATACATTTACTTGTAAACAACAAAACCTATAATTTAATTAGCGCTGCGATTATGTCTAAAGTTTTTCCTCAAAAAATAATCGAACGTGGTCCAGAAGCTGTACTAGATGGGTAATCAGCATTTCGACTGATTTGTAAAAACAGTAAGCAAAATATCGATGGTGCTGCAAGTGACCCCATCCTGTTGAAACCAAATGTCATCCATGTCATACTATTCAATTTTTGAACATACCATTGGGTAGAAGACCCGCTACTTTGGAAGTAAGTTTTCAATATTTCCTAAACTGTTTTTCAATCATAAAGCATAGTATTTCGTAGAACTAAATTCCTGTCAACCTATGAATGTCATTTTTATTACAAAATTCCTCCTGGTGGATACCTAATCCATCAGCAGGAATATTTTCCAGAATGGCTTTAAAAACAGGCTGGAATAAAAAAAATGTCCGTCGAGGTAGGCAAGTGAAGTAAATTAAGATTAGCTCCTCGGGTATAGGAATATAAGAACTAATTGATTGATGAGGCTGATAATTGTTGAAAGTTCATAATTACTTATATTAAATAACACTATTTAGTCTTTCAAAGTCTATTGCAATATCGCTACAATTGTTTCACCACACTGTGGCTTCTTCAGGCGAAGAAATGATCATTTCTTCGTAAGTAATATAAGAACTGTGGATCGGTTTATGCGTGGTGCCTGCTAATGCTGGTCCCTGCAGATACGAGCGGTAGTTTAAATAACAAATGTTAGTTTTCTTTATATACTCTATTATTGTTTATAAATTATTTCAACAGTTCAACAACATTGCTCAAGCATAAAGCAAAGCGTTTCGTAAATGTCAAGCATCAAACTAAATTTCTGCAAACTCGTGAGTGTCCTTTTAACTTTTAAAATAAAATAATTCCAAAATTTCAAATGATTAATGGCCTACCCTTTTCTGGATGAAATACTTGCTAGTGTGAGGTTGGCTAGCCTTCAACAGTTCCATCTTTGTCTCTTACTTTAAAATGTTTATGAAACAAATATTATTCGATCATCTCTGGCCAAACACAATTGTCAACGTTCAAATCAATTGAAAATAACTTTGAAATAATTATTCGAATCTTTTTTATCTGGTTTTCATTAATCACTTGATGAAGCATGATCACAATATTAATAGTTTGAAAAATATACTTGATTTGTTTCACTACTTAAGTAGTAGGGTAGCCAAAGTCAATAATGGTTGTCTGAAAACGTCTACGACTTCACTGGTCCAAATGTTTCGCCTCCAAACTCTCGAGACCTTAATCCCATGGATTATTTAGTATGGGACGAAATTGAAAAAGACACCCGCACTACCAGTAATACAAAAGCCCAGTTAATGGATAAAATTAAAACAGTTTTTGTGGTCCTTCCCAGTGAAACTGCAGCATTAGCTTGTTCGAAGTTCCGAAGCAGGATTGAAGCTGTGATCGGTGCTAATGGTGGTTATTTTGAGTGAATCTTGTTGATAGTATTGTAATTTACTCTGCCTGTATTTTTTTGTCAATTCATTAAATTCAAAAGATACAATAAAGATTTTCTTTTTCCTTACGAAACTGTCATTTTTATCCCGAACACCCTGTACTTTGCTACATTATTGAGAGACCTATATTTCGTTCCTTTAAAGTTTATTTAATTTAAATAACTGTGATGAATGGCTTCTGCATAAAATCATCTGAAGAATAATCTTTTTGTTTAATGAAACGTTCAGCCACCATTCATCTAGCGAATATTTAGTGGACGAAACAATGGTTCTCGGTCGTCTACTTTGTAGACCCAAATCGTTGATGATACCACTTGAAATTAGGCAAAAGGTGGCGCTTGCGTCGTCTTTAATCTTTTTGTTATTATATTATAATATTTTCCCTGTTATTAGAACTATGTATCTGTTGGGAAATAAAGAGTTATTATTATTATTATTATATCATCTACCTCTTCCATATTTTGCATTCTGATTCAACTGAGAAGTAAATCTGTATTTTTTCTATTTTGTACAAATAATTTATTTCCATTACGCGATTCTCCTTAAATATGTAATTTAAAAAAAATCAAAACTATCACTTGGGCGCCTAGAGGTCTTTCTGTCCTCTAGATTAATTTATTTACACTTGTCATTATCAAACTAAAAGAATTTTAGTTGAAATTAATTCTTGAAACTATAGTCACAATAAAACCTAGTATTATATAAACAATGTTTAATAAGTTTTATTTAATTGATAAACAATGTATAACGAAGTTGAAATGTCAATTATTAATAATAATAATTATCAATAATAATTTATTTCTGAGAAATAAAATGAAAAAAATGTGTTGAATATAATCACGTGTGTTAACTTGGGACTTCATCATAAAATTATAATAAGCAAATCATCGCAAATTCCATCACATTAATGCACATTGTATCTTATCAAATCACGCCTTTTATAACTCGAAAATTTTATTCGTAGGCTAAATAATCGAAATTTTGCCTCTCATTAATAATCTTCGGAGAAATACATTATTGTTAATAGAAAAAAAATATTTTTGATTGATTGAATATTATTGTTAATATTTAAAATAATGAGTATAATATTTGGTTGATAATAGTAATTATCAAAATAATTAAATACAAAATCAAGTGTGATGATTTTCTATAAGAAAGAAGATTGTGAATAGAAGAATATGCAGTCTGATAAAAAAATATGTTAAAAATACCCTATGATCGAGAATTCCTCTATTTTTATTTATTTTTTTTTTTTATTGAAAAAATAAAAAAAAACTTCTGAACCTTACATCCATATGGGTAGAAAGGATTTTTGAATATATATATATACCATATGATCGGGAACTTTTATCCTGTAGAGTGCTTTGTATTTTTTTTTAATAACAAAAATATGTTGGCAATAAAAGTAACCCAAATCGTCGACGATGCTACTTGAAATTAGGCAAAAGGTGGCGCTTGCGTCGACTTTAATTTATTATCACACGCTATAGGTTGTGTTATTCTAAGAATTTGATTTGATAAATAATGACACATGTGACGTTTTATTTGTTTTTAGTCACTGGTATCAACAAAATGTAAATTAAAGAAAAAAAATCAAAGCACTGACTTTATTTGTTTATAGTCACTGGTATCAACAAAATGTAAATTAAAGAAAAAAATCAAAGCACTCTTAATGTAGTATTTACTGTGCTAATTCAGAAATATTTAAATATGAGAATTTGCTATTTTACAGTTATGATTTCTATTTAAATCTCTTATCGTCTGGTTATAGAGTGATTGGCAGTCTTTCCATTATGAATCGAAAATAGAAACTAGATATACTCGAAGCATAATGAATATAATCAATTGTTCCATAGAGATTGGATCACACCTCGAAGAGCATATTCCCAAAAATAAATCCATAATTAATTTCAAGAAACTCGAACCAGGTCACACCTTCTCCCAGACATCCTTTCATTAAAAAAATGTGATATTTTCTATGATTACACCGCTCGTTTATTTATTTATCTTTTTTTTCTTTTTCACGAAGAGTAATAATAGTAAGGCATTGTTGTCGGATTGAATGAAGGTGGTCGGGCACAGGTAGAACGGGTCGCGCGGGGCATGGGCTTGGGCATGGTCCTGGGCATGGGCATGGACAACACAGGTGTGTACGATATTTTTGATTCGGCTCGAATTAAGGTGCGCCCCGATGTAACCGACACTTTTTTTATGTCCCACAATATTTATTTATACATCCGTGTCATAAACGTCCACGTCTCCGTCGTTGGCTCGCATTATCATTCCGATGTCCCTTATACAGACACAATTATTTAAATCGCCCAATAAATTTTTACAAAAAATTGTGTACGTTTTCGATTTTGTACAAAATGGAGAGAGAAAAAAAATATCGATGATATTGATAATAAAAACGGTGTACCGTTTTAATGGGTCGAATTATTTACTACGGGGTATGCCAATAAAATGTTGAGATGTTTATTAGCAATTTACAAATATTTAAAAATACATACAAATACACATTATCTGTCTCTTCTCATATATATATATATATATATATATATATATATATACAGAGTATATTTTTTAACAACGTCTCATAGGGATTGTTTTAACATGAAAAAATCTTTACATCGTGTTAATGGCTTTTCTGCTTTTCTATCGTATGGATTTTTTTAAAACTAAACACATATTTAAAATGAGTATTTCGTGCGAGTTTTTAAGTTATTTTAAAGAGATATTATGTTTATTTTTTAAAATACAATAATTCTAATTTAACTAATTTCTAAAGTTTTCAGTTTTTATACACAAAATATACATAGAATCACAAAACCATAAAAAATTTAACTCTTGGAAATGGCAAAAATTGAAATCCTAGCATGAATATAAAAAAGGGAAGATAGCAACAGGTATTTTGAAATTAAACTACTCTTAGCATTTTCCTAGTGTATTAATTTTCAGTATTAATCAACACATTATTAATAATTAAACTAAATTGTTATTCCCTTTTAAATTATATTTATATCTATGAATTGTAATTGATATTATTAATATATGTTATTCATAGTGATATAATAATAATGATATCTGCATATTATTATTATTATATCCTTTTTGTTTACAAAATTTGGAACTTTAGATGTAAAAATATATTTTATATTTATGTATTGAATATAATATCATTGAACCACCAGTATGGCAATGATTACGTAGTGTCCGAAAATGACTGAACAAATCAGTGAGAGAGAAAAAAAGGAATATAATTACATTATTGTTGGTTGAAGCTTATTAAATCATGCATAGTTATAAAATCAAGGAGAAAACGCCTTAAAAATAAATAGAAAATAATTAATAATGCTACGTAATTAAAACGCTTCGTTTTTTATGTTTCACAGATTTTAAATTATTCTTCGATGTAAAAAAATAAAGTGTTTTAATTTCCTGTCATTATGAAAATGTAGATTTCTGTTGGGAATAAAATCTATTATTATTATTATTAATTAAAAATGTTTGACCACGGGTTAAGTGAAGATTTTATTAAGAATAAGGAAAATAATTATTTAATTTTTATTAATTAATAATTTTAAAATTTATTTTATATAATTTACTTTTAAATTCAATTATTTATTTTTAATGATTTAAGTTTACATATATACACATCTTATCAAACTAAGTCTCCTATCTAGTGTTTTTTTATCTTCTTCACACAACTACAAGTGTTATTATTTATTGAATAATGTGAAACAATAAAAAAATAAATACAAATACTTTACTCACAGTTCATGAAATATGCAGAAATTAAAGCGCCATCACTAAATATTTATGCGCATTAAACACAGCACCCACGAGGAATCATGATCTAACGAGGAAAAACAATAACATATTGATTAATAATAAATATCCGAAACACGTTGTTTGCGCCATGTCCATTAAATTCCTTATCGTAATTGTGTGCCGTGTAAATATTTTTATTTTCCCCGAATAATCAACCGCAGCTAAACACTGATAATGACACTTAATATGCAAATAAAAATAGTTTGCATTTATTACTTGACCGCGACACTTACTTCCCGATAAGATTACGAGAAAAATGCCCGAAGAGAAAAAGACGAAAATTAAATAAATAAAACTTCATGTTAAAGCGGGGAAAATTACGGGAAAAACGTTCGAGTTGCAGTAAAGTATAAACGTGGAAAAAGAAACGCCGAGTGGGTTTCGGTTAATACTTCTTCCATATTCTCGTATGCGACTTTATGGTTTTACGATGTTAGTTTTATTTCAATGTCAATTCAATCTTTCGCCGGTTTTATTGTCGCCGCTCCGGCTCGATTTAATTACATATGCGAATCGCGATAAATTATTCAAAAAAAAAAAGAGAGCAAACAACAACTTCATCGACCTACATTCCGCGAGCTGAACGGGCGAAAAGATAAAAGGGATATTTGTGTGTTCGTTAATGGTGGTGGGATTGTGGGAGAGGATAATTAATGGGGTTGGAGTTATTCGGATAGATATTCACTGTTTAATAACGTTTGGTGTATTGTTAATTAATGGAATCTTATTTGATTGATGCAGTGGAAATATTAATAAAAATCAATTTATTATCATTAGCATTATCAATGTTATTTATCAATATTTGATACTGTCTTCGTCTTTGTCAAGTATTGAACTTGGGATACACTATTTAAATAAAAATCCTTTCTCCTACTACTAATAAGTAGGAGAAATAATTTTTTCCTACTTCTACTAATAATATAGTATAATATTTATAATAATATATTATTATTTCACATTATATATATTATTATAATATATTATATATTCTCCTACTACTAATAAGTAGGAAAAAATCCAACTATTTTTATTTAAATAATTAAAGTCTCCACAATCAACATAAAGAAGATTGGAATATATTGATCTGTTAAGGGCCGAAAAAACAAAATGGCTGTAGCCAGTTGTCGAAACGCTGAAAGATAGTGATCGAAAATAAATTAAAGTTCACATTATTAGAACAAAAAATGAAAAGTTTATTTAAAATTACTTTTAACTTCAGACAGAAGTTAGAAGAAATCTGCCTGATTTCTGAGTTAGGAAAGCATCTAGCCCAGACAGGCAGTTTTCTTCGTAAGTAATTTTCTCCAACACAATGGTATAACCTGTGATTTTTCGTGCTCCCTGAATATATAATTTTGGTTTATCCAAATTATTGAAAACTAAAATCCAAGGTTTCTAAGAATATGCTATTACTTTATGAGATGCACAAATAATATTTTAGAAGAAATTGAAAAAAAACTGTAGAAATACCATCAAATACGTTACTCTAAATTTCAATAAACCATCTGCGAAATTTATAAAAAGGAATAAAGAAACCTTTTATCAAATTTGCTTTTATAGCAATGTAAAGCAAACATGAGTGGTATACGTAAAAGCTGAAAATCAAGCGGAATTTCATCCAAAGAAGATAACCTGCGCTTCGTGAGATTAGAAAGGCATTGTGCATTGGAAAATTCTTAGAAAAAAAAAACAGTTTTTCTTGTAGTGAAGATGGGAAATTATACCTTTATAGCAAACTAGTGGAATACACCAAAGCCGAGAGACAAGCGAAACTACATGAAAGAAGACTATGAGATCTGCGTTTGGTGAGACTGGGAGGGCATGGAAAATGCCCCAAATGGAGTAGGAACCGGAATATACGGAGTAAAACTCGAGACAAAGACGTGAGTCAGTCTATCGAGGAACACCACAGTGTTCCAGGTAGAGGCGATTGCGGTTCACCTCTGCATCGGGGAAATAGCAAAACAAGACAACAAAAGTCGATTAATAGCTATATTCTCAGACAGCCAAGCGTTGCTAAGAGCACTAAGGAACACACAGGTCGATTCCAAGCTAGTGTGGGACTGTGTAAGCGCCCTCAATGAAATGGGCGGTCGCAAGAAAGTGACAATACCATGGGTCCCAGGACACAAGGGTCACCAGGGAAATGACAAAGCAGACGAATTGGCCAAAGAAGGCTCGTCAAGCACATTCATTGCGGCATAGCAAAAACCGTAGTAAGAAAGTCCATTAAAAAATGGATGGAAACACAGACTCAAGCCTGGTGGACGAGTACACCAGGGCAGAGGCAAGCAAAACTCTATCTCAAAAAACAATCGCCGACTTTTACGACAGAGCTTCTTAACCAAGACAGGAATATGGTCAAGGCTATAATAGGTCTACTGACAGGACACTGTAGGCTCAAAAAACATATGAGCAAAATAGGGCTGGCAGAGGATACGATATGTAGATTCTGCCAAGAAGAGGAGGAATATCCTTTTCACATCCTGTGCCAATGCGAGGCCCTGGCAAGGATTAGATATCTAAAGATGGGCAGGTTTGGTTTAGTACCAAGCGCAGAGAGCTTCACCCAAGGCTCGCTAGCAGGGTTAATAGGGCTAATCAAAGAGGCGAAGCTAGAGCATATCGCCTAAGGTAGCAGGGATCCACAATAGATCTGCAAAGGTCGCGGTGGTACAGGCCAAGAGGCCACCCAAACTTTATCTATCTATTGGAAAATGCTCAGAAAGAACACCGCGGTTAACAAGGAACTCTACATTACCCAGCTAAAAACACGATAGACTAGGCCAAATCATACTTTTTCACGATAGCACTAGGCCCCATGTTGAACAAATTGTTTAAGCCTCACTCTAAGGGGTTAAATGAGAGGTCCTACGGCATTTGTTTTTGTTTTGGAAAAAAAATCATAGTTGGGTTTCTTAAAAATGCGTAAAATCACCGTTTTCTTTAGCCTTGTCTACCTTGCTCCAATCTGAAAACAAACAGAAATAAGTGTTGACAATGCAATTAATTTGAATTTGATTTAATGTTTATACCTGTAACTGGAATTTGTATTCTGTTGGGCAAATAAAGGATATTATTATTATTATTAAATATGGCAAACCTGAAAAAAATATTGTAAGCCTGTTTTCAGCTGAACCCTTCTAACGTGCTAGAGGTAAGATTCACTCAACCAAAACAAACTGTACACAGTAAAAATAGAATTACGTTAACTCTCAATTATTTCAGATTTTTTTTATAATTATTTTATGTTTAATTTTGTAACTCTTATTTAATATAATTAATGTTAAACATTGGTTGTTCATATTGTAATTATAAATATTAAAATATTAAAATAAATAAAAACATAGATTAAAATTAATAACTTGAAATTCTCGACCAGTTTCAGGTTATCAGTCCATTTTCTTGAGAATTTAAAATTTGATTTTTTTATTTTGTAGGTTTTTTTTTGCATATAGCTGTTAATAAAGAGTAGTATATATAAGAAAAATATCCCTACATTATGTTTATGGCATTCATTTCAGAATTCAATATAATATAATATAATATAATATAATATAATATAATATAATATAATATAATATAATATAATATAATATAATATAATATAATATAATATAATATAATATAATATAATATAATATAATATAATATAATATAATATAATATAATATAATATAATATAATATAATATAATATAATATAATATAAATGATGTTTCATTTGAAAAAAAAAAAAAACTCAAGTATATCAAATTATCACAGTAAATTAAACAACCTGTATATTTAAAATCTAAGTATTTGCTAGTTATGTGAAGTGAAGTAAGGAATTCACTTGTTTAAACAAATGATGTAAGCTATTCTCAATGATTTGATACTAATCATAATAAATTAAAGACGACGCAAGCGCCACCTTTTGCCTAATAATAATAATATTTCATTAAATGTGAGTTTTTGATACTGTTTAAAATTTAATTAAATGATAGCTTTTTATAAATAAATAACTGTCCATTACTTTGTTTGTATAACAATTGATATATTTGATGATTATAGTTTCGATACATTCAGGTTTCATTATTAAATGTGTTGACAATGTTTCTATTTGTATTCGACGAAGCATAAAAAAGCTATCAATGACTAAATAGGCAGTCAGTGATGGCTTTTTTATAAACAAGATACTTTTTTTGAACATTTCTTTTTATTTCGTTTACTGTTTGAGGTTGTTCATGTAATTTTGACTAATACTGTATGTAAACAATGAAATATTGAATATAATATTTACAAAATAATGGAATAATAATTTTCCATGTTGTTTACTTCCGTTGTAAAATAAATATTCTTATTATTATTCTATTTTAGGAGAATGTAGTGAATATTAGGGATGATAATGTTGACGGAAATTTGTAAAGGTCAGAATATTTACCCACGACGACCGCAATATTTCACATGACTTGCGAATGCGAATATTAAACATCAAGAGAAATCCGTGCAAAGTCGTTATCGCGTCTTGCCTTCAGAGAATAGCTGTCCAGAGCCGCCTATGTCCATTTCGGCCAACACCTGGATTCCGTGGTAGTTCAGTTCGGTAGTTGGACTATTTGCATGATAATACGACCAGCCGACCATTCCACAATCAAACAAACCCCGAATCGAAGAGCCCCCTTGTCCGAGCGGAAGGTCAGCTCGGACGGTAATTATTAGGGGAGCGTAATTATGCGTAATATAAAAACTAAACCTATGGGAACGCAAAATCCCGCGTCGAGCCGTTTCCATACGCGTAATTGCGACCTTGGCAAGTTGAAACCGTTCCAAAAAGACGAAAAGGCCGTATTAATAAATTAATATTAATAGAATCCGTGTAATTAAATTTTCCTTCATTTTAATATCTCGCACGTGCGTCCGCGTAAATTTCTCCCTCTGTGTGGGTTTCGCGCTAATTGATTACGCCGGATTTATAATTAAAGTAAAGTAATATAATAATTTATATTAGATTTACGCTTTAGTAAAAGTAAAAATAAGTCGTGAGCGTTTTACTCACTGAAATATATTATCTGGCACAAATTCAAGTCGCGTAATGTGTTTTACCTCTCAACAAACAAAATAATAATGTAATATCTACAGCTGCGGGATAATTATGAATAATTTTAACTGTGGAATTAATAAATTGATACGGGGGTGCTGCCATATTTATGGCTTTATTTATATACTTTGCTTATTAGATCACTGCCACTTTTAATAATTATGCCGTCTTGCGTAAGTACGCTCCTCCTAATTATATCATTATTTCTCATTACTTTCATTCTATATTTATGTTCCACATCAAAGGTATATCTATAGAAACACTTCCACATACCATGATCAGCCAAATGAGGGATCGATTAAATATAAGGAATACACATTAGAGACATGATTTGATATAGAAAAAGAATCTATAATAAAATCATTAAAAAAAAAAATAAGGAATATATCTATGGCACACTTTTAAGAAATCCCGAGAGAAGAGAACCTCATACAGAAAATATAAATTAAAAAAAAGTAAGGTCATCTTAAATATTATAGTCTCCCACTTTTTTTATTTTTAAAAAATAAAAATTATCTGATGTTCATCAATAAATAAGCCATCTGCCTCTATTTAATGTTTATTTTTTTTTATTATTGTATAAAATTGTTAATCCTTCAAAACGGAAACGTATTGAGGATCGCAGTCTTAAAATCTTCCATTTTCTTTTAATTTTGTCATTCTATGTGACAGATTCTTCTCTTTATTAATCCATCCACTAATCAAAATGGATATATTAAGCATTTCAACAATGTTACATTAAGATTCAATGTTGATAAAAAAATCAATTGTTTATTAATAAATATTTTATTGAGTGGCAGACTATAATACCTTTTTTTTTAATTATTATCCTCTGTGTGAGGTTCAATAAAAGTTGTATCAATATTAAATCTTAATGTAACTTTGTTGAAATGCTTCATATATCCATTTTGATTAGTGGATGGATTAATAAAGAGAAGAATCTGTCACAGAATGATAAAATTAAAAAAAAAGAATGGAAGAATTTAAGACTGCGATCTTCAATACGTTTCCGTTTTAAAGGATTAACAATTTTATACAATAATAAAAAAATAAACATTAAATACAGGCAGATAGCTTATTTATTGATGAACAACATCAGATAATTTTTATTTTTTAAAAACAAAAAAAAGTGAAAACAATATTTTTTCAAAAATTAATTAAATTTACAAAAATACATTTAATCTATATTAAATATATCTGATAATACGTGGAAAGTCTTCCTCTTAATCCTTATTTAATACATTATATTTATTTAATTTAATATTATTAATAATAATAATATTAATTATTTTATTTAATACAATCATAATATTATTACTTGTATCCTCGTTAATCCTATAAAATAGTCAATGAGAACAAATTTAGTTCGACGTCATAATTTTTATTGCGGATCAGTATCTAACAGTTCAGATGTTTTCCGCTAGGTTGAAAAATCAAAGTTCGAATAAAATAAACACACTCATTTTGTAAAAAAAAAACACTGCACGTTCTGTCGTTAATCGCACCGTTTATTAGGCGAAAAATCGCATCCTTAATCACTTGCACGTTTTTCATAATGCTTCCATTAAGATGAACAACAATAATTTGTTACTTTAATTACTCATTCTTCCAACTGTATAATAATAGCTCTTTAGTTTGGCAGATATAAAATTAAGGTTGCTCGTTTGTTTCACTAAACGATTACTCACATTCACCGCACTAAAAATATAGCTTGTTTAAATTTACTTAACACTTTGCATATATAGCAACCTACAAACAATTCTTATATTTGTAATAATTATACAGTTTTTTTTTTCACCTCTGCCTTTTCATAGTAATGCAGATATAGCAGAGTTCACTACAAAGAAATGTAAAGCTGGAAAATAGTATAACTATTTAATATATTTAAATAACTGTGACCAAGTGAATGAATATAACTTAATTTCATTTCATTTCATTTCATTTCCTAAGAGTTAAATTTATAATTATATACTTGAGTAAGTTAAAAATGTCTCAGTAGCTAAAGAGGGAATAATTTATTAATTATTTTCAAATTATTTTTATATTTAAATAATATAATATTTTTTTAAGGCAGAAAAACGTCTGGTCTATAATACAGACAGACAAAAATCTACATGTATTGTAATTATTTATGGTATATTGTTAAAAATATCTGTATAGCTTGAATAAAGATGTGTGTGTATATATAAAAAAAAATTGAAAATTTGAATTTGAAAATAATTAATTATTAATTAGAACGTTTACTTTAAACTGTTTTTTTTTTAATAAAAATGATTTGAAAATAATAAATTATTTCCACATTTAGCTCTGTGACTTTTGACTTACGTTACGTAAGTACGCTAAACAAATGCACATTAAAACAACTACTTCCCGGGCAAATACAGATTAGGCCTCTAATATGTAGTTTTGCAAAGACAAACAAATACACATGAGGAAAAATAATTCGAAAAATATCATGCACTTGATTAACCCAAAAGAGCAATTCGTATTT
The DNA here is from genome assembly GCA_963082785.1 of Philonthus spinipes. NCBI lineage: Eukaryota > Metazoa > Arthropoda > Insecta > Coleoptera > Staphylinidae > Philonthus > Philonthus spinipes. The sequence continues at coordinate 26,870,042 of OY720304.1, forward strand.
GCGTAAAAATAATTTAAATGCATATTAAAATATGCAAAATCCCCGAGATTAATTGGATTAATAAACATTTATTTCGGATGAGCGTTTTAGTTACTTTTGGCACGGGATTGGCGATATTTGGAATCTTTAATTCCTTGGTAATTTATGAGTTTGTTTTGGCCACTCGGTTTGTAAGTATTGGTGGGTATTTTAGGTCGAATATAAAAAAATAAAAATTATGAATACTCTATAATTCTCGCGTTGCTTGCTGCAAGTAAACAAATTGTGCTACACTTATTAAATTATTAAATAAATATTATTGCTTTATATAGCATTTTGGCTGTTATACAGGGGTTGGCTAGAAAGTGTGTAGATAATCTTTTCGGTTTTTAACATTTGTATGACGAATAATAATAATAATAATCCTTTATTAGCGGTGGCCATTAAAAAAATTAAATACATTTAAAACATTAAATATCCATAAGTATGCAATGATTTAAAATATAAAGAAGCAGAAATGCTTATAATTATTTCGGGCCGAAAATATTCAATTTACTCCCCATACTTCTGAAAAGTATGACATACAATAATTAAAAAAAATAACAATTATATAAAAAGGATTTATTCACTTGGCCACAGTTATTTAAATAAATTACATAAAAATAATTTGAAAATAATTAATTATAATATATTTATTTACGGTATCTCCTTTTTACAAAACATATGCAACAATATTACATCAATATTACAAGTAAATATATAAATGTATGTAAATGATATTCAAACTGACAGTGATATTAAATTATTTTCCCTTTAGCTACTGTGACATCATGAATTACGTTACATAAGTACTTTAACAAATGTTTAATAATAGACATTTGTTGTTACATAACAATAACATATTGTACAATGCAACAATTTTTTAATCGAAAATATTTAATGAAAAAAATTAAAAAAAATAAAATGAGTGTTACGTAATATAAGGCTATCTGCATTCTGCTATCCGACGATAAAAGCATTCTATAGCAATATTATTCTTAATAAGAATAATTAATATTTGGTGTTTTAATGTTATTGGTCCTGTAAAGTTCTGGGGAATTTATTCTATAATGAATGCGGCATAATGAAATAATTTCTTAGTTCCATTTTTGTTGTATGGAATGATTTCCCTAATCAATTGCACTTTGCGCAAAGTATAAATTATGATAAGGCCGCGGAACCAAAGGAAACAATAAATCGCGACATTCACAGTGATTGATGTTAATAGCACATTTTTACTAGCGACAGATCGAACGGCTCGATACCGCGGAAAAAATTAATACTTTGACTCGGACCGGTAATTATGTCATATATCACATGTTTCTGCAAAACGGCGCGTTTAGACTTAAAGCCTGTAACGGTTGCCTCGCATTATTATACACGTGTAAATTGGATTACTCCGCCGCCATCCATCAAAATCTCCCTTCCGTCGCTTTTTCCTCCACTTCCTCCACCTCGTGGGGGATTTGAAAGAAAATCGGGAATTATCGCCGAAACTAATTCGAATATTCGCACCGGTGGCGGTGTTGGCGTTTTTGTGTGTGTTTTTGAGAGGGACAGGTAAATGGATGGTCATTGTTGGGACAGGTCGGGGTTGTTTCGGTGGCGTGACCGGGCGATTGTTGTTTTGGTCGAGATGATGGATTCAAGGGCTACCGGCTGTCCAGAAATTTAACTAATGTCCTTTTACGCCAGGTAGCCTGGGAAAAAAAGGAGAAGAAGTGAAATCTGAACGGATTTTTCGGATTTATGTAGATCCCCTGATTCTATTGAATTCTACACAAGAAATTTAAATATTCATATATTAAAAAAAAAAAGAAATTAATGGAAACGGAATATCGCTTTGAAAAAAGCTCAAAAATAGATGAAATCCGTTAGCTAATGGATTATGTCCAAAACCAGACAAAAGCCACACAATTTTCAAATGAGAATTTAATTGAAAGAAATAAAAATTGAGAAATATGGAGGCTTCTACTTCGTTAAATTTTATTTTTACATTTTCTAAGGTAAATTATTGTTTCCATTATGTAATTATATACCCGTAGATGTTAGTTTGTGAAGTCATAAGCAACACTGAATCAATTCTTTGAACCGTTTGGGAATACACTTATCTTACTTATTAATTATTAATAGTTTAGGAATACTTACCTGATTATATACAAATATGTAAATTATTGTATAATGTAATCAATTATAATGGAGAATTCCGTAAAATAAAATTAAAGTTAAAGTAAAGTTATATATGTTGATTAAAATAAATAAATGTTTGTATAACACTAATTATTTTGTATTATAATTGCAGTTTCGACAAATTAACTTACCATTATCAAACAAAGTATATAATAATAAATAACTGTGACCAAGTGAATAAATCCTTTTTTTATTATTAAAAAAATAATTTTGTATCATTCGGAATTATCGTATTTTAAGCATAAATGTTGCTCTCATTTGGTAAATTAAAAAAATGGAAATATAAAACACTTGATTCTAAATAAATCAGTTTTGTCATAATCATTGTTTTTTTAAATAAATCAAAACTCTAATAATACCTGTACGAGAAAATTGATTGAAAACAACGATCGTGTATAAAGGATTCGCCTTTATTGCCACATCGATGGCGTTTTACGTTTGGAAACAAAAGGCGAGAGGAGAAAGAGAGCAACTGCCCACGTAGGGATAATTAGAGTTGCGTGACCGCAGAGTGATTAAAACATAAATTACTGCTATGGGGAAATTATTTTTGACGTGTCTGCCCTAGGGTTGATAACAACCCTATGCCATCCATCCATTCCGTCCGATCGCCTCCACAATCAAATTCGTGTTTAATGCTTATACGTCCCGATGCATGATAATTTTTTCCCATTTGATCCCATCCCACTAATCATTATTTACAGCGTAATTACTTAACACGCAACAAGCGTTCTTTTGTAATTCTACCTTCAAATCTTATACATATTAATAATTACAAATTAAATTTATTAGATTAAAAAAAAATAGGTAAGGTTATTAAAAAAAAATGTTTTCCATAGTGTAAGGAAAAAACTCTTGTGTTATTATTGATACTAACACTTCACGTGAACTAAAAACCCATTTATTTCCATAGTGACTAAGATTTTAATTCAGTAAAAAATAACTAATCCTTTATTTACGGTAAACACCTTTATACAAAAATATCTACATAACAAGAAAAAATATACAAAAAAAAGTAAGTGCAGAAAACATTAGTTTATTAAATCCAAGAAATTGTATAAATATGTCTAAGAAGGAATAATGGGGGCCAATGAAATTTAATAAACAATTGAGCCCAGCGCATAACTTTGCCATGACTGAACGAGATATAAAAACATTTTTTTAACGTTGACATCAAAAAAGTTACATCTGTATCAGTTTATTATTTATTTATTTAACGGATTTACCTTCTTACAAATCTACAAAATAATTAATAATATTTATGTATAGTGGTTTGTAGAACAAAAATAAAGAAATAACTGTTACAGATTATATTAAAATTATATGAAAACACTTTATACAGTTTTTTTCACTTATTTATTTGTTAACAGATGTACATTTCGATCACCATGTTTGTAAAACATTGATAATGATAAATAAGTGAAGAAAAGTGTACAAAGTGTTTTCATATTTCTTTCAAATCTTCACGAAACTCACATTTAATTAAGTATATTAAAATTGTTGAAATATGTACAAGACCGAACCTTATAGACAGACATAATAATAACACATTAAAATGGTCTTAAATCACAGAGGCAAATAACACTGACAATTTGCAAAACATATCACAGATTGAAGTTTTCAGAAATAATGTAAATACACAGGACTGTAATTACTGCACAAACCGACTAAATAATATTATAGATATTATATTATCTAAATCTACTTGCAAAGTATTCTTATGGAGGTTATACTTTTATATATTTTGAGATCAACAGTGTAGAGAAGAAAGTTGTGTTTTAAAATTGCTGATTCAATATTGTTAATGAACAATAAAAACAAAATAGGGCCGCAGTGAGAACCCTGGAGTACCCCTTCAATACTTTTGGAAATATATTTTCCAATATGTACGGAACAAGAGAAAGCTTTAGAGCCATTTCAGCACATTAACACCTGTTCCAATATGATTGAGCTTGCATAAATTTATTATCAAATAATGTTGGTAATATTTTCATAGAATTTGATTTAATCGTTGTTTCTGCAATTAAGCATTGCTAATAAAAAAAATACCTTAATTAAATAAAAAGAATTAAATAATTAATAAATTATTTCCGCCTTTAGTTCTGTGACATTTTGGCTAGCGTAACGTAAGTAAAAATTAAATAGAAAGAATTTGAAAATAATTAATAAATAAATAACAATAATTTATTAATTATTTTCAAATTCTTTTTATGTAATTTAAATATATTGAAGAAAAAACACTTTAATGGATTCGTTAATTGTTAAAAATTTTGCATTTTGGATTCAGAAAACTCACATGCACAAATATATTGAAAAAAATACTTTAATCGATTCGTTAATTGTAAAAATTCTTGCATTTCGGATTCAGAAAACTCACATGCAATTGCTAAAAAAAAAAATGCAAACGTATCAATGTAGCGAATTTTGGACTGGAGGCGTCTTTGGATTCTTTACAGCTCTATAATTCTTGTCCAGAAGCAAAAATTGTTCCGAATTTTCTAATCTGATTAAAAAAAATATAAGCAAAAATAAATATAATGAGTATTTGATCAAACTTATAATTCACTATTCATGAATGCACTATATCTCGAATATATTTCTCGTTATATTAAATAAAAATGATTTGAAAATAATTAATATTTAATAAGTACGTTAAACAAATGCACATTAAAACTCTTTTCTATTTATATTTCTCGTTGTTGCAGATTTTATTTCATTGCAAATATTCAATTTACTTCCCTTACTACTGAAAAGTATGACACACAATATTCAAAGAAATAAAATCCGAAACTTATAATTATTTTTTAAAGGTGTATCGATATTTTTAATTTATTTCAAACAGACATCGCACCAACACGTATCTGGTCAAATAAATATTGTAAATCCAAATTTAGGTTTCATATTAAAGTTTTGTTTTGCCTTTTCAATCACTAAAAAAGTCAATATGAATTGTTTAAATAAATCAATTTAAGAAGCATATAGGAATATTTTAAATATTTTTCGAATAATAACCAAAAAATATAGTTGTTGTTAGTTTTTAACAATTAAATTAATCATTTATTGAAGAAGTATGTTTAACTGCACCAGTGTTACAAAATATAACGTAAAATGGACTTTACTTACTAATTATAATATTAAGCGTAACTTTCACAACTAAATAAATTAGTTGTTCTGGCGCCGCCTACTTTTGTTAAAAAATATTTAATCAAATGCAATTTTGGAGAATAAATTGATGATAATAATAAGAATCGTAAAATCTGTTTAAAAATAAATTATTAATATTAACATACCTTAATAGAGAAAAATAACTTCCAACCCATTCCTAGTGAATCGAAAACCAACTCACCTCCACCACTCACTAATTACCACTTGTTCATAAACAAAAATAAATCGCGTTTTTAATTATTAATAATTTCTAACGTTAAAAATTAAACCTGAATAGTGAACACTGCGCGTTTTCGGACGACTGAATCGAAATACAAGAACGCAATTATCGCAAATCAAGAAGAAAAAAACGATCGATGACTCACTCCGAGAACGCATTCCTGAGATAAGAAGATTCGTTGTACCTGGATCCTGGCGCACAGCCAAGAACATACCTATTTAATTTGTTGTATTTGCAATATTATCGTGTATTAAAATAATTACAGCTTAATATTTATTTACTTTTTTTTATTAAATTCTCATTTATCCCGTGGTAAAAAAAATATGTATGAATTATGATGTATTTTAATTAATACACTTGATTATTCGCTTCACTAAATTATTTTATATTTGTGTTCGCGTAACTTTCACAACTAAATAAATTAGTTGTTCTGACACGGCCTACTTTGATTAAAAATTCTATACCAAATTTGCATTTGAGATTAAATATCTCAAAAACGGTAAACGGTAGCTATTTATTATGTTATATAGAAATGAAGAGTGATTAATTTTCTATCAAAATAGCATAAAAAATATAGGGTGTCCCATTTAAGTAAAAAGAGAAAAAAAACATTTTGCGTATTGCTTCACCTTGTATATAAACATTTGTTTTAAGAGAAAAAAAGAGTATTTCTTTTATTATTAAGTATTTTTGCATTTGTATGGCGTTGACAGAATGTTTATTTCATTTTTCATTATTGAAATATTAGGCTTTAAACATCTATCGATTTCAACATTCATTTGTTTATAACTTTTATACTATGAAAAATTGACTTATTAAATCTTATATAAAAAATGATTATTTTTAAACGTAGAATCGAAAATCTTCATAAAAAATATATCATTCCATTTAAAAAAAAAAAACATATGTTTGATACGTTACGTGATTATTGGACACCTTGTATATATGAAACTAATTTTAAAATGTGAATTTTGACAGTAGCTACTAATAATGTAAGTAACATTTTTTTGTATATTTCTTTATAACTGAGATATTGGACTTCATCGTAATCTTGCGCCACCTTGTATATATAATATATAAATATTTAAATTAAATAAAAATAATTTGAAAATTGGCGGAAAGACCATAGGTCGATAGCCTGTTCAAGCAAGCAAGAAAGAAACAAATGTACCATAAAATATTGTAAATATATGTAAAACAAATAACTTTGAATAAAGATATTGTAGTAGTAGTAATTTGAAAATAAATAGCTACTGTGACTGTGACACAGTAGCTATTTAAGAGGATTTATACTCAATTATTAATCGATTGATAATGGTCACATTGTGTCCGAAATTGAACATTGTAAATTTTTAGTGGTTTAATCATTAGACTTTTATAATTAGGATTCGAATCGATATAATATTAATGTATTAACAAAATTCAAGTGTCATTAATATTCAGCGAATTATCTAATAAAATAAATATTTCTAAGCCAATGCGATATTTCTTTGTTTACAAATGCCTTGAATTTATTAACCACAGGCACTTAATAATCTCGCCATTACAAAATCAAACTTGATTTCACGGATAATAACGAATCGTGTGTCAAATAACAGTCTGCTGCGTTCGAGAGAGGACTTTTGTTTTGTTCTTAGGTGCCTATGGGTTTCGTAGGTGCGGTGTGTTTGTATTGGGTCATTATCGATTATTACCGGCCATTATAAAATTACCATGAAGTGGAATATGTCAACAAATAATCAACGCCCGCGCCACTGATTTTTATAAATGCCCGCCACCACCACCACACACGAAACTCGTACGTTTCCTTAACGAACTGGAAACGACAGTTACTTTCTTTCCATCCGGTCAAACACGCATTTAAATATGCTTAATCATAACACACAACAATGGTTTTAATCATTATATATTAAATTGCGGAGAGAGATAATTTGGGTTGAATTATTAGAAATCGTTACGAGTGCTTTAAATTTGATTTGGAATTGCACAAAATTAGTATTTACAAATAAATTAACTCAAAAACGGGTGTTGTTTTCTTAAATGCTTTAAATTTGATTTGGAATTGCACAAAATTGGGTGTTGTTTTCTTAAATAATTTCTTTTCGTATTTTTGTAAAATCAAAATAATTGTTTCTTGCGATATTCTGACTCGTTCGTTCACCACGAGCAATTTGGTTATTAGAAAATTCTATGACGTGGATAAATCTAAGATTAAAGATTTAGGGTTATGAGGGCAGCGAGTATGCCGTACCCACTTAAACCATAACCTCTGACCTATTGTAGTGCTTCTCATTCAAGTGGTTAGACCCATGCTATTTACTAGAGATGGGCAAGTCGATCTTTTGTGTTACTGCAAAATTAAGTATATTACAATTTTATTAATGCAACATCTTCTATTACAATTATTAACTGTTCCCTATTTATTTAAAAACATCAATTTATCGTTTCTTTTTGAATTTATTTATTTATTTAAAATTGCCCATTCAGAAAAAGTCGATTACTAATATTACTCGAGTTTGCCCAACACTACTATTTACAGTACTTGGTCATAGGTCAATTTCCACCACAATTTTTGGGCTTCTAATGGAGCTTCTTATGCTTGACATTGTGAAGTATATGCTCTGCTGTTTCCATTTCTTCGTTGCATCCTCTACACAGGTCATCCTGCCCATTCTTAGGATGTGCTTTCGAAAATCATAATGGCCGGCAGCAGCCATTATACATAGCTATATACCCTAATATTATGGTGTGCTTAAGGTATTTAAGGAGTTTCTTCGTTTCCTTATGGTCAGGATTTTGGAGTTAATTCCTTACTTCACTTATTTTATAAGTGAACTGCATTCCAAAAAGTAGGAATATTTTCTTAGACAAATTCTTTATAGATGTTTCCTTATACATCACATCTTTACTAGCTAAGTGAACTTTCCTGCATGAATCGATGAGTTTTGTAAGTCTATGTTAAGACAGAGAAGATTTTTATTTAGTTCTGCAATTTTGTGTCGAATTATTCAAACGTTTCATAACTTCATTTTTTTTAATAATCCCATAAATAAAATTTACATCTTTATCGTAACAATAATAGAAAATAAAAGTAAACTAACTATATTATTACGAAAAACTGATACCGTAACACTTCCGTAATCATCGCAGGTGTTAAAACCAACAGAACAAAATTACACGAACCGGCAATAAAAAACCCAAACAAAAAAAGAAATGTCTATTATTTTCAACGAATACGAATGTTAATAAGTCAATGGTGGAAGTCTGTAACAATTTTTGTGTTAGGGCGCCCGCCAAGGTGATTAGCATTTAATGGGCCGAATTAAAATTGGAGTAGTTATTAAATAAAATCACACTCCGCACAATCACACACATAAAGCCCTAATTTACATGCATAATAACTAAAAATGCCATGCATTACGCTGATTACCATCTACACGGAATGTATCGGAAAGGTTTAATAGCCGTTGCTCAGTTCGTTTTTGTTGTTGTGTCTTGCCACCCGCAACACCGAAATAATGAAAAATATTGTGTTTATATATATATGTACAACAACCGCCCTCGTTTTATTGTACTAACAAGGTTGTGTGTTTAATAAATATTTACAAGTATGTATGTGTGAGGAATTATGTTCAGGTTGTTACATGAAAAAAGTATTACAGTAAATATTTGTTTAGGAAAACAATTTTGTTACAATAATTAATTTTATTATAGTGAACTACAATTACATTAATACATTTTTTTATAACAAATATAACTGAAACGAATTGCGATGATTGTAGAAGTTACGAATTATTTTGTGGGAAGAGTTCGAACTTTGCGCCATATTTTTAAAAATTTAAAAATAATCAAAAGTGTTTTTTTATTTTTTAATATATTTTAATGTTTTTATTTTGACTTTGTATTTCATATAATTCCGTTGAATAGGCAAAAAAAAAACAATAAAAATGATTTAAAAATAATAAATTATTTCCACATCAATATCTTTAATTTAACATCTTTAAATTATGCAAGGCTGTACTGACGAGGGATAGATCCCGAAACGCGTGTCTACAAAACGTTATTTTTTGTTCTTTACATTGATTTTTTCCATAATCAAAAATTGTTGCATTTTTTTTTCTTTGCATTGATTTTTTTTACTGATCAAAAATTGTTGCATGATGCAATATTTTGTTGATATGCAACAGCAGGTGTATATTATGTAATTCAATGTCCGGCGAGGTATTTTCCCGAGAAATAGTTGTTTTAATGTGCATTTGTTTAAAGTACATAACGTAAGTCGAAATATCAGAGAGCTAAATGTAGAATTAATTATTTTTAAATCATTATTTAATTTATTTAAATTACTATGATCATTCTTTTCTACTCTTTTCTATTTACATAAACAAGGGAGGTTTACTTTGTGGTATATTTTAAATATAATCTAAACTAGAGTGATATTTAAAATTTAGCATAAGTCAAAATAAAAATAGTTAAAGAAGGAATAATATATTATTTTCGAAAACACAATAGTTAAATAAATTTTAAAGGTATAATTAAAACACTAACACTTTCTTCACTTAGTGATATAATTATTCAATTATATTAATCTCTTCACGTAACTCAAACCAAATACATAAAATTTTAAAGGCTTTAATTTACAATTTCTTTCTTTCTAATTCTTATGTTTTAATTTCGAGCATGAATTCCAGAGAATTCCGTTGAATAGGAACAAAAAAAGAGCGGAATAGAAACAGCTTTGCTAGCAAATATTAAATTTAGTTTAGAGTGAAATTACAAAAAATCAAAAAAGGACTTGGCGATGGAGGCGACAACGCGTTTTCAATTAAAAGCCAATCACACGCGAGCATCGGAAAACAAAAGAAGAACGGCGACGGTTAATTGGAGTCCGAGATAAAGTAAGCAAGCAAGCAAGCAAGCACAAGCAAGCGCAAGCAAGTAAGCAATTGTGCAGGAGAGGAAAATGGAAATAATTAAGAGCGAGCGCGCGAGGGAGGAGAGAGAGGAGTTTGTTTGTCCTCAAATAGCTCAATACATCGACGATGATGAGGCCACGACGCAAACACATATCTAATAGCTCTAATTTAATTAAGTCGCCGGATCTAATTAACACTTCTTATTCTTATTATTGAGTTTGCTTGTCTCTCGGCGGTTAATTAAATTCCTGACGGCCCACACTCTTCTCTCTCTCCCGTCTCCTTAATTGCCTCTCTAATTATTATTTCCTCATCTTGGCACATATTTTATTTTCGTGCTAATTTTCCAATTTCATCCGCGGCCCCGTTTTATTATTGCTTTTTTTCAACACACACAAACACGCTTGTACAAGCGGCATTATTCATACGTTTATAAATAAACATCAAAACATATACCTTAATTACTGCTCGTGGTTTTGATAAATGTCTGCTCTAGGTGGATTAAAACTTGTGTCATCCAAGTTGTTTTAATTTCAAATTTGATAATCATAACCTTTTAAATTTATTAAAAAAAACTTTTCTCTCGACTAATGACACTCGGAAGTAACTACTGCAATTATTCTTGCTTTGACTTATTTGCTGGATTAATTACAACGTTCCAACAGTACTGAGTGAACATTTATTTTACACATAAGTGAAATGTGATATGTAGTGATTTGTTTTCTGTCCATCCATTTTGGGAGCCAAAAGAGAAGAAGAACTGAGACAATGGGAATGGAAGAAGCAAACCGATGACAAACTGAGTGGGGGCAGAACAACATACGTACATGTGGGAAGAGACACACTAAAACTAAATATAAGAGCAATGCAGATCGTTTTAGGGCACGGGAACCTGAAAGTCTACGTCAAGAGGTTCCGAAAAACAGAAACTGATGGGAAATGCGAATGCAGAGAAGACGAAACCACAAAACACCTACTGTACGAGTGCAAGAACACAAGAAGAATGGAGGCGAGAAGAAAAATAGGGAAGAGATCCTCTTCAATGGATGAAGCCGGTTCCAATTTCGGTGATCTTTGTAGTCGATATCAAATCAGGTTAGTTTCCCTTATACTTTTCTCTTTTCTTCGAGCTATGTGTCTTCATCTAGGATGAGTTGTGCTCATTCGTTTTATCTCATCATCCCTTAGTGGTATTGTTTGGCTTCCGTACTAAGATGAAGACACATAGCTCGAAGAAAAGAGAAAAGTATAAGGGAAACTAACCAGATTTGATATCGACTACAAAGATCACCGAAATTGGAACCGGCTTCATCCATTGAAGAGGATCAGCGGGGAAAAGGGCAGGCAGGAATTTTCAACTTTCTCTTGCTAATTTTTAGAGTGTGGTGTTGGGATGGGTTGTCTCGGAAGTTAGTTCCGTGACGATAGCGGATAGGATGTCATGTAAAATCATATCCATACATGTTATTGTTTTATTGTATTGTAATACTACTTGTTTTTATACTACAACAGTATCTGAAAAGTTCATAGGCTGTCACATAGATGGCGCTACTAGCATTAAATCCAAATGATTTTTAGTTAGCTCTAACCTTCAAAATATACGTGTATAAATTTGACAGCTGGCGAACTATTAATCCATCACCGAACTTCCACAGGGGAATACCAACCATGCGCTCAGCGAAGGACGCTGACCAGGTTGGTGTTTGTCTGCGGGGAATGGGAGGCGGGCTCGAGAGGAGCAGTGAGTCGTCGATCTCCAGGAGATTGAGATCAGCAAGGGCTGACCCGGCCGATGTCCAATTTTGAGGGACCAACGATGGCTGCCGTAGCGCTGATAGGAAACGATCAATGATCCCAACACAACATCTACGACGCCACAACTTTCCACAGACGAGACCATGAAAACCTCAATAAAACCATTTCTATGGAGGGAACACCCGCGGCATTTCCCGGATTTGAAATCTTTCATCATTAAACATCACCCATCCACTTTTCGGAGGAGGAACAGAAAATACCCCAACAAACTTCGAAATCCAGTTCGAAAACAAAAAATTGACCACAATGTACCCTTGTCATAGCCTGACGGCTGAAACATTTTATTGAGAAATGAAATAACAAAAAAAAACATTAGTTTATGAGATATAGCATTTTGAGTAAAACAACTTTTGCTAGTTTAAAAAAATGTTAAAAAGTAATTTCTTGTGTTAATAAAACATTGCTTTTTTGAAAGAAAAAATAATGTTGAAGCCAAGGCTTGACTTGACTTTCTGCACCAGGAAAATCAATCAACAGCTAATATTACATCCACCTTATTCTCCAGATCTGCCCCCCAGCGACTTTTTCCTGTTCTCAGACTTCAAAAAAAATGACCAGTAAGAAATTTAGCGCCGTTAAAGAAACTGAGGTATATTTTAAGGCTAAAGATAGATCGTACTAGAAAAATCTTATCGAAAAATTGTATTTCATCAATTTTTTTTATGTTTAGCCTAGGAACTATTCAGCCCAACTGTTATTTTATTTTATATAACACAGTTGGGAATAGTTCGTAGGCTAAACATAAAAAAATGATGACAATTTTTCGATAAGATTTTTCCAGTACGATCTATCTTCTGCATTTATGAAATGGTGATATGACATTAATTAACATTATTATTATTATATAAAAAAAATCTTGAAGTTGCACTCCTGTGTAACATCCCAGCAATCGCTCAACGTCTCGAATTTCTTTCTCAAAAAATTGGCTTTAATTCCAACAACTCTAAAATTCTGAACCTTCTTTGTACTCCTAACCTCAATTTATACCGCAAATATAAATATCCTACCACAATTCATCACATTACACCAGAAGGACATAGACAGGGACGTTAGTGATCATATTGAGTAATACGTGACAAGAACAGGTTGAAAGACCTATGGTCCATAGCCAATTACAAAACATGAATATGTAATAGATTTCAAAGTATAGGTGTATTTATTGTTAAATAAATATTGTAAAGTTGTTTGGTAGTAATAAATCTAATTTAATTGTATATTTAATCATAATGAAAAACTAATGGGTACAAGATCATGATGCCTGAAACTGATAATTGGTCAGGAGGAACTGATAATTGGTCAGGAGGCACTGTCCTCGCACAGATAAGGGGATCTCTGGTATGGTATACAGACGGGCCCCTAAGGAAAATAATGCCGGATTCGGGAGTCAGTCGACCAAGGACTGAAATCCACTTGGCTCTGGGATCTGGCTGCTCCATATTCCAAGAAGAAATCTAGGTAATTTTACTATGTTCCAGACATACCCTGAGGAAGGGACATAGAGGGGTAAACATCAACACAGCTAGTGACAGCAAGGCTGCGCATATGGCCCTTCAGAATCCGGCAAAAAACTCGAGCCTAGTTCTGGAGTGCCAAAACTCCCTAAAGCAATTGACAAAAGGCAACAGATTAAGCCTAATATGGGTGCCAGGGCATGAGAGAATGGAGGGCAATGAAATAGCAGATGTCCTTGTGAAAAAAAGGGCTGAGCTAGTTCAAATAGACCCTGAACCCATCTGGCTCCTTGCCAAACAATTCCTGAAGGAAAAAATAAGGGACATTGGGGCTAGAAAGAAAGAACGCTACTGGGGGGAGACAGCAAAAATCCCCACAGGGTGGTCATATTCCACTGCCAATATGGAGTTCTGGCTACTCAATAGGAAAGACCTCAAACTACTAACAGGACATGTCCCAGTAAAGGGCCACCTGAAAACATGGGAATAGTCGCTGATGAAACTGTAGATTCTGTTTTGTGGAAAGGAAGACAGTTATCCATCTCCTAACAAAATGCGAGTCTTTAACTCGTGTAAACCGAAGGATCTTGGGGAACTACTTCCCCACTCCTGACGAACTAAAATATCTCAAGAATAAAAATCGTTTAGGGTACTTCAAAAGTATAGGTATAACCTGTGAGGTAACAAATTAAATTATTTTGGGTAAGGGAAGGCACAAAAGATCTTTAGGTACCACTACACCCCCACAAATAAAACAATAATAAAATACAGAATACACCATTTTATTTTATATTTGAAAATTATTGTTTATTTCCCATTTGATCACAGATTTGTTAAATCCCATTGCAACACAAATAATTTTGATCAAGCCATCCCATCAAGTTTCCGCTTTGAGTCGAATAAATTCGGAGTATATCCATATATTTTATGAACACTAATGAAACGGCTGAGTGATAGAATAAAATAAATAATTTAAATCAAAGTTGGCATGATGTTAAAAGGCGTTCTATTTCTGCGTGGGACATACGAATTCGAATTTTGCGGTAGGCGCACACCTCGTGCCAATTACAGTTGTCAGCGAACGTCCCTAATTATTTTAATTAAGCCAACCGACGTCTCGATCCGCCGCGAGAATTACAACTAATTAACTCAGCTTAAACGACTAATCGAAATTTTAGAAACTCGAAATAAAAATAAAATAAATAAACACAAAGTGAGTATAAATAAAATTGTGCTCAACGCGATCTTTTTCCCTTTCCTTCCTTCCTTCCTCGGATTTGAGTTGAGTTTGTGTGTGTAGCCAAGTGTGAACCAGAGACGTACAGATCTATCATCAACATATACACGCCATGTCAAACCAACAAAAGCCGGTAATTTGTTGTAGACAATAATACGAAGACAAAAAATACGATAATTACCATGCCATTACTCGCTGTTGTTCTATGGCCGCAATTAAATTTGTTTTAAATGCGACCTGTCGCAGGGAAACGACTCGTTTGTAACTGTTTACAGTTCGTTAAGGACGTGTGCGTACGGGAAAATCTTTCTTGGTCATTGTACTATACAATAATACCTACCCACTTCATTATTACATCAAAACATTAATTAATTATATGGTTTTCTTCGTAATTAACTAATTGTACTCTCGGAAGCGGAAAAACAAAAAATAATTTTAATTATAGATGCCATTATGTTACACACAATCTTTAGAAATACAACAGAATTAATGCACGCTATAAATAGTAAACAGGATTGTTTATCAACCATTTATTACAGTATTTTTAAATATTTATGATGATTTGCTTAGGCTGTGATAATAAAAATTAACGAACAGGGTAAACTTAATATTTTTTCTTACAGAATAGGCTCGATTATCAGCAGACCGAATATAAAATGTGTTACCATATTCATTTCGATGTACATTCATTGAAACTTCAACAGAGAACAACTGTTTCAATAATGAATCATACATGGAAAGATTACGCAAGTGCCATCTATCATGCGGCAACGTCAACAATTTGGGTTTAGACGACCGAGAATCGAGCAAATAAATTTGATGATTAGCGAAATCTAATCATACAACACTGTAGCTCATAAAACGAAATACCTTAATGGTAAAGCTTGGTGTATGGTATTGAAGCGATTTAAAGGATGTTTTTGATTAAAAATTAAATGTTATAAATGAAATAGACTTTATTTCAAGAATATCGAACATTTTCAACTTTATAATTATTAAATAAAAAAAATCGATCTTAACTATTACATTTTCATTTAAGAAACATACGAAAATTTTATAATGAATTTTGTCTGATTTCGTCAAATTTAATTAATATTTAAGTTCGTTATATATTTTTGAGATTTTCGTGTTTATATCATAAATAAAAATTGGGGGTTCGAAAATTTTCACGATCACAATTCCCTTGGACAGGGGTCCGGGGAAAGTAAAAATATATTAGTAAGGAACGAATTTTTGATTTTTATGCGAGTTTTATAACCTTACTTATTAAGGTTACAAAACTCGCATACAAATCTGAAATATTAATTGAATTTGATGAAATCGGCCAAAATTCGTTATAGATTTTCGTGCGTGTTTCATAAATGAAACTATATTAATTATGTGATTTTTAAATAAAAATATATTGTAATATTTATTTAAAATCTTTTGTAAGGTTGAATTTTGTTCGTGTCGAATTTTGTAATCGCATTGTAAACTTGATTAAAATTTCAAAGCCCTGGCATAATACACATACGAGAAAGTAATTATTCAAGAATGTGAATATCGATTGTGTTTGAGTAGAATAGCGCCCAATATAAATAAGGAATAGTAGGGTAGGGTAGGGGGAGTCGGAGGGGGAGTATCTGAGGCGAGACCGTTAATTTCGTTCCGCCGAAAGCGAGTTTTAATATAATTAAATCGCCCAAAAAAGCGAATCGATCGCATGCAACTATTAATTCTCGTATAGTGTATTAACTGTTGCCTCTTTAAAACAATAGTCCGTACCTGGCTCCGGGCATCGATCCGGACTACGGTCTCCGGACTCCGGACAAAGAACCATCCAGGAAACTGTCGCCGCCAGCCAGGGTCACGTGTGAAATTAATAAATGTACACAACACCAACGCCGTAATTAAATATCTGACTTAATTCACCCCTTGCATGTCTGCCACCACCCCGGAAAAAAAGCGAAACCCCCGCTAATTACCTTAATCCAACCTGAAATTCTGTTACCAACAAATTACCAAAAGAACAAACATGAGAAAACCGAATAATTACTCCCATTGTTTCCACATACATACGAAATCCAAGAAACCCCCCACTTAAACAAGAAATTAGACGGCGAAATAAAAAAAAATAACGAAAAGCACGCTTTGTTGTCGAATAATTACGGCGGAATTAAATATGGAGCTCGCACAGGTGGATACATATAAAACTATCTGCTTCACATGTTATAGTAATTATCGATGCATTGAACTAATGAACAATCCGACTAATTGCAGGAAGTGACGTCACTCGGCACGTTTTGTGTGTGTTTACCTATGTATCTACAGTTCAGCTTGATGTGTGTGTGTGTGTGTGCTGTGTGTGAATAATAAAGCATCGCGTTTTGTATTTTAGTCGAATTCAGCGCAATTCAGATTCACGCTATGAAATTAGCGATAAGTAGCGCGTTATATTCATTCTCGATTGCTCGCAATTATTAATAAAGGACTGAAATTGTTTCGTTTGTGAATATTAATAAGGAATTGTAGTGAGAATTGCATTTAGGAAAGAATCCGAATAAATTAAAAATCGAGTCATAAATTAGAGCTTTAAATGATCAAATTCGGCGGTTTGTACTTATCGTTTAAAAAACGTTTGTTGATTGGCATATGAATTATAGAAGATTCTAGACAGTTTGAGCCAAATATATGAAAGACTTGAATTGATTACCACGAGGCATTTTATACATTGTATGATTTAATTGGAATTTACTCAATTCTTCTGGAGTACTAATAATAATATTAGTCCTGGAGTATTACTAATAATAATAGTATTCAAGATGAGTAGATACCGTTAGCCCCTCCATCGCAACCAGATGGTCTATTGTGGCTCATATGTAGGACTTTTACATCGTTTTTCTGATCTATGGTTTCTAAGTATTCCAAGATCTTACTCAGAGGGATCCTGTTGATCGCAGCTCTGTATCTACACCAGTTCACAATGAGCCTAAGTGAGCAGTCCTAGGGCTGCTGCCACTTGAACCTAACCTAACCTATCTACACCAGTCGTCGCTGGGCAGTCACATAGTACATGCTCTAGTTTCTCATCATCTTCCAGATATAGTCTACAGGTAGGGTTATCCCGCATCCCTATTATGGTAAGATGATGGTTAGAGCGACAATGTCCAGTTAGTACGGCCACTGCAGTTCTGAGTGTATATCTGCTCAAATCTAGTAGGCTTTGTTACCGGATAGTTCTCAGAGAGTAGTTTCAGCTACTTTCATGCCGGAAACGTTCTTCCGCCAACATTAATCCATCCGTGTATCGTTGCCTTGAACAGGTGTGGGGAAAGGCCCAGTGCAGATTCTGGTGCCAGCATAGGTTTCGTCGTCTCTTTCTAGGCCATTGCACCCGCCTTTACAGTCCTTGGCTACCCGAAGCGTCCATGTTGACATTCATAATCTTAGACAGATTTGCTAAATGCCTCTTTGCAGTCACTGTCGTGCAGCGATGTACATTTGCGGTAAGAGCGTAGATTTGTTGTCAGTGAGCGTTGCTTCTGACCAGGCTATATCGTCAGCGTATGCCTGCACTTCAACATCCAGGGAGTCAATAGTTGCCAGCAGATTGTCTACTAACAGCAAACACAGCAGGGGCGACAGAACTTCCTCCTGTGGACATCTCCTAGTAGTTTTTAGTCGCCAGAGAGGAGTCACTTTTCTGGAATTCAGCATAGCTCCAATCCAACCCGGCAGTGATGACGAGACCCTTTTGCTGGTGGCAACTCTGCAGAGAGAGTCCAAAAGGGAAAACAACGGTATTGGCATTAAATAACATCGTTGGAAAGATTGCAGAAACTCTGTGCAACAAGGGAACGGCATTGAGGGAGCTTTTAATGCTGCACTAGAAAAGCTCTCTCAATTTCCAGAAATGCCACCAATGCCCTTCTCTTGTTTCCAAATGTTTCGGCAATCTTTCCAACGATTTTATTTAATGCCAATTCCGTTGATGCCCCCTTTTGGGCCCACCAGCAAAGGGTTCTCGTCAACCCTGCCGGGTTGGATTGGAGCTATGCTTAACTCCAGAAAGATAACTCCTCTCTGGCGACTTACTTCAAACTAAAAACTACTAGGGGATGTCCGCAGGATGAAGTTCCGTCGCCTCTTCTGTGTTTGCTGTTAGTAGAAAATTGCCACAATGCAAATTACGCTGATTTACCCTTTCATATGGGAACTCCAAAGTGGCATCAGTTGTTCAATGGTTCTCAATATAGATCTTAGTACCAAAAGATAATTTATTGATAATTGAGAAAATGCAATTATCTTTAGGTACTAAGACCTATATTGAGAACCATTGAACAACTGATGCCACTTTAGAACTCCCGTCTTATATTCTTTAAGAAAATAACAGCTAATAAGTCTAAAATAATCTCGTGGTGGTCAATTCCGTTTTAGTACCCAACTACAATTGAGCAAATACAATTATCTTTGGGTACTCCTATATTGAGAACCATTGAACACTTTGAAATGCCCGTCTTAATCTTAATAATTGATTGATGAGGCTGATAATTGTTAAAAGTTCATAATTACTTATGTTAAATAACACTATTTAGACTTTGAAAGACTAAATAGTGTTATTTAATATAATTAATCTTAATAAGTCTAATAGCGTCCTTGTAGACCAAAAATTTAAAAGTAAGGATCATTGAATTCAGCCGAAACAATCATACAATTAAAATAGGAAGAAAGGCAATTACCAGAAATTTGTTTCGCTTTTTCTCATTCCTTATTAATATATTTTCATAATTAAAAATAATTTATTACTTTTTGTATTTAAAAAAAAAACTTATTTTTTTCTTTGTAAGACTGAAAGCAGCGTTATTGATTTTAAGTAATATTTGTTATGAAAAGATATATTTTATTATTGCTTTAATTAAGTCTACGTTTAATTTGATTCAACGCAAAGTCCGTTGAATTGTTTGGTAATTTCGCGTGTCTGTGCAACGTGTTCCCTCCCCGGGGAACGGATGTGACGTCACGATTCTTCACAATTACAAGACATACAAATATAGAGTAATATATATCTATTAGCCAGAGCCAGAGCAAATATGTGACTGAGCCGAAGGAAACTTATGTGATTGAGTTATTCCTATATAACCGAGGTGATCAGCTCTTGATTAAACCGCCGCTGGTTCCCCACGGATCCCCCAACACGACCGACCCCTCGCCGTTGGATAGATATCGCTTTTAATTTTTAAGAATAACAAAAACGAAAAGACCATTACGATCGGTCATTAGGTTTTTTGTTGTGCGAGGAATATAATTTTAGTGCAAGAAGATAGTGGCAGTTAGGGCGTCTATGCCGGCGCCATATAAGAAAGCGACAGTGTTTAATTAGTGGTTGGGTTTGCGGGGTGAGAGCAATCGCTCTTTCCTGGTGACTAATGAACTCCTTGATTACAGGCAAGGCGCCCTCCGGCCCCCTCACACCCACATCCACCACCCCCTCCGGCCACCGCCGCCCGTCCTCCTGTCCTGTCGCTGCCCTTACACAATACTTTCGCCAAACTCTCATTCTCCTTCCTTGATTAATTCATTATGCTGTCTATGAGAAAAGGAAAAAGTAGCTAATCGAAGATAACTTCAATTTACATATTATGAATGATTTTTTTTTTATAAATAATGATTCTTTTTGTAGTTTTCAGAAAGAAATATTTTAAGAAATTATTATGTTTGACAGCAAAAAAAATATATATATATATATATATATACAGAGAGCTTTTTTTATTAGTATACATTTCCCCTAATGTATACCTGCAAAATACGCGAGTCGAATACATTAATATATGTGTGTTTAGTTGCCTATAACACGCAACTAAACACGCATATGCCAAATAGTCAACTAAACATACACACATTAATCGGTTCAATGCGTTT
This sequence comes from Philonthus spinipes, assembly GCA_963082785.1. NCBI lineage: Eukaryota > Metazoa > Arthropoda > Insecta > Coleoptera > Staphylinidae > Philonthus > Philonthus spinipes. The sequence continues at coordinate 26,890,952 of OY720304.1, forward strand.
GACTCGCGTTTTTTGCAGGTATACACTTCCCCTAATGTATACTGATAAAAAAAACCTCTCTGTATGTATAAAATGTAATTCACAATTTAAAAAAATAATATATATACAAATATCTTTATTCAAGGGACTTTTACAAAGTACAGTATTGTATAGTATAATACGGTATATAATTTGAGGTTGTCCTTTCATAGGCTATCGACCCGAGGTCTTTCTGCCATTGTTTAGCTTTGAAGATGAGTTATGATTAAAGTAAAAAAAATAAAAAGAATAATATTTAATTTGTTTTTCGCTCAATTTCTCCTACGCCGAAAACACGAGAGAAGTATCATATTTGTTTATTAGTGACAAAAGTCGGACTTTTACATATAGGTGCTGAAATATGTTATATCTATCATTCATTTGGAAGAATATTGCCACATATCATAATACATCAGTTTTTACAAGAGAAATTAAAAAACTAACATTTTATTTTGCATTTAATAATATCCATAATTTTGAATGGACTAAATTTTGTTTGGGTTTTTCGAATTCTACGCAATATGTGTATAAATATCTCAAGAAAGATAAATGTTCGTTATTCTTTATGTTGCAGAATTCATTTGGACTAATTGTAATTTAGAATTACACGGCCGAAAAAAAGGTATTTTCGTCGATTCAACAATCGCAAATCGATTCTCCTTGCTCCGGTTTCGTTACGACGACTTCCGCGAAAACTTCGATCCGATTTAATTAATGCAAAAGAGTTTATAACGACATTTTAATGCCAACAAACGCGCGCCGTCCACAAAACGAGAAGTCGAAACAACAAAAAAATAAATAAACAAACAGCCCGGCAAACGCAAACAAAGCGGCAGATACCTCGAGGAAAAACAAGACACGAAACCCTGGAAATAATGGTATAATAATTAAAAAAAAGCGCAAAACTAAACAACGACAATACGAAACAAAACAAAAAATCGTCCGGATTTTCCCGAAACAATTAAGGCGATTATGAGGACGCAATTGAATTATAATGAAATCAAAACTCGCTTCTCATTGTGTGTTTATGTATTATGCAGGAGCTTCTTGTTGTCTCGTTACACGTTGTAATTGATGTAATTACACTGTTTTAGAGATGTAATTATTTTTACATTAATTTCACAGAGTGCTGAATTAAATATATTCCCATGTCACGCCAAGGAGTATCATGTTGCCTATTAAGATACTTTTAAGATAGTTCCAAGTGAGCTCTTTTTATTGCCTTCTTTTACCACCGCTTGCTTATTTATTAATTAGTCGCTTTTTACACTCTTCCATTATCCACAATCTATAATTACTTAATTACAATAATTATGCTGTGTTTATTTATATAACTAAATTGAAAACCTAATTTATTATTTAACACCTTCGTTCATTATTAAAAGAAAAGGATTTTTCGTTATATTTGCTTGACACAATAAGGAAAAGAAAAAAATATGAATAAATTTAAATAACGAAAAATTACTGGCAATAACATTCGATCATTTTCGTTTTCTAACTACGAAAATTACTTACAGTGTAAGTGTTTGACATACATGTATAGAAACAACTACTTCCAGAGTATACTAGAATAAAAATGTTTAGTTATATATCTTTTAAATCTGCACGAAACTCACATTTAATTAAATGTTTAGTTAGTTAAATCGAGTCTGCCAAACTCATTATTATTTTAATTGTGACATATTTAACTTTAGTCTGAGTGAATTCAAGGCATTGAGTTTGTGTCGGCAATAGATGGCGCTTGCCATCTTTCCAATTATTATATAAAAAAATATTGTATTCTTCTTTGTAAGGTCTCACGCTGTTGAAATATTAAACGTATAAAAAACATTTGAAGTTATAAGCAACAATACAAAAAAAACTTAAATAAATGAAATAAAAATTATTTGAAAATAATTATTGAATTTTTAATAAAATCTAAATTGTACAAAAGATAATACATCATGTGTTATTCATTATAAATGTTTGTTGTAATTAACTCCCCGGTCATATATTCGGGATTTCAACAAAACTTACTCATAAGCTAATTTTAATTAAACCCAGAGAAACACACTCCGAAAGCGATTCATCCATTCACGTCTCTATTAATAGAAATGAGTTAATTAATGCACGAAAATAATCCACCGGCGCGCTAATTAATCAAAATTAATTACAAAACCGAAATACCCCAAAAACTACATGAAATCTAAAAAAAGAGATAAATAGTAGAAAAAAACAACACAAACGTATATAAATACAGTCCGGCAGTGTGTTATTATGCGGGCGTGCAATATTGGTAACAGTGTGCAATAATTAAAGCCGGTTATTTATAGAAAACCCCTACACTTTACTCGCAACGACGCTAAAGATTATTTTAATTTTGGTTACCACTTCTAAATTTGATTTTTCCACACACAAACACATCCAGTCCGGAATTTAATTATACCAATGACGCAACGCCATCAAATATTTATACGTTTCTTCGGCTGACATCCAGATTATAAACAAATATTTGATTTTAAAAATGTTCCGCGAGGCCGCCACTTCCCACAATTAATATTAAATATTTGCCCCTCGTGTCCCCGTTTTCATTCTCAATATAGTTTTTTTTCTTTGCCTGATTTGTGTGTGGTTCGGGTTAGAAGTATTAATTGCACCCACGCTTTTGACACGACACCAAGGAATTTTTTATCATAAACAATGATGTTTTCGACCTTTAGATTTTTTTTCGGGTGTTCCATGCATTGTCTAAAATTAGATGGCTTTTAACGTGCGTCGAACATTTGTTTCGTTGCTGCGAATGTTTGACTAATGTTATATTCATTGAAACTACAATGTATTTAAATGAAATAAAATTGGTTGGAAGACTGATGGTCGATAACTATAATATATATATATATTTTTTTTCATAAGGTTTTTCATTGAAAAATCTTTACATCGTGTTAATGGTTTTTCTATCGTATGAATTTTAATAAAACTAAACACATCTTTAAATTGGAATATTTTGTGCGAACTTTAAATTATTTAAAAAAAATATATTATACTTTAAATATTAATTTAAAATTATGACAATTTTCAAAATGTAAGTTAATGCAATATTTTGTAAGAAGGGATAAATTGTTAGGTTCAAATTTTGTTAGATCTTTTTATTATCATAAAATTATTAAAAAAGTTATATTAATAACTAAATATTAACATAATATTAAATCTATATTTAAAACATAATAATGACTCTTTAAAATAACATAAAAACTGCTTAATTTTGCACAAATTGTGTTACGAGTCGTTACGATCATTTGCAAAGTTTTTCAGGCAACTGAAAATATAATCACGGACCAAATAAAGTGAAACGATTTTTCCAATATGGTATTTAACATTTGTTCGATCGAGCTTACTTTTCACTTAGTTTACTGAAAACTAAACTCGAACAATATTTTAGTTTCATAAAACTTATGATCGAGCTTACTTTTCACTGAATTCAGTAAAAACTGAACTCAAACAGCATTTTAGTTTAATGAAGCTTATGATTTTTTCATAAGCTCGATGATTGGTTTTGAGTTACGTGAAGAGTATAATCAAAATAATTAAACACTGTTGTATCCTTTCTTCATACTTTATGTATTATTGCTATAAAGTGTGAAAAAAAGGATACAACAGTGTTAATTATTTTGAATTAGTTATTATGAAAACAAAATTTTCCCATTATTTTCATTTTCGTTCTAATTCCATTTTAATTTATGAAGACAGACTTTGTAGCAAACTGAATCACCCTTTACGAAATGATTAATAATGTTGGCAACTTTATGCAGCAATTAAAACTGACAGTTTTTCGTTCGTTCCTGCAGTTTCCGCGCATTTACAATTGCGAGAAAATAGAAATAAAAAAAAAACTGGCTGGTTATGAAATGCATAAAAGCGACGAAATTTATTTGGCAATTATATTCAATTCCACTCTTTCGCGTTTCTATAAATTAAATTGTTTGCACGATTACACAAACGTCCCTTTTATCCTTTTTTATATATGCACATAATGAGATTTTGAATGCAAAGATATATTTAATAATACCGTTAATGAAAATGAAGCAACAAAAAAATAAAACGAGCAACTCGTATCTTAAAGATTGTAGACGGTTCCCATGTGAACGAAACAATAGGGGCGATGGCAAAAAAAGTGGACACGTTTTGTTCCACTTGATCCCTTAGAAAACTGGACTGGTTCGAGGAGCCTCTTCTTGCACTTAACATCCGCAATATAAAATACACAAACGCATATAAATACAGTCTGTACATTCAGGACTGACCCCACATTCGGACATATGTTAATTGTCTACAATCGCACGGGGTGCGACGTTATAATAACCCTTCGCCGTGATTAAATGCTTGATTATTAAAACACATATGCTTAACCGTCGGGTCGTTATCTGGCTGAGACTCATGTGTCATTGTTTCGGTCGCTGGCTAGGGGTGGCTTATGAATATTTTTGAATAAAATTAACACTCCTCTAGCGTGCTGCACAACGAAATAAAGGACTGGCTGTGATTCGTGCTCGGGAATAAATTATTTTCATAATTGGGAAGGCTAATAGTTAATTCATTCCCAGGACTTTTCGGTCTTAAGCAGCGAGCTGCTAATTATTTATATTTGTCGCTATAAATATTTATGAAGAAATAAATCAACGAGTGGTTTACATTCGAAATCAGATTATTTACACGATTTGTTTAGAGGAAGGTGAATTGATTAGGAACTAAGTTACTAATAAATTTGATTAATTACCGTCTCTTCATGAAACTTTAATAAAATTGTGAAATTCTTTAATGGCTTTCTCACTAAACATTCGATGGAACATTTTGAAATAGTTTTACGTTAAGATTAGTAAATATGGATGAAACCCATCCTTTTAAAATCTTGTATCCTTCGAAATATAAAATTTCCTTCAAAATATAAATAAATATTTATTTCTATGTTAGTCTGTCTGGATTATCAACCAGAGGTCATTCTGCCCTGTATTAAATGTATGGTGACGTGCAAAAAAAAAATGATCAGTGCTTGCACACCTCACAATTCATTAATGAGAACAATTAAGACAGTTCAGCTAGCAAGCACAGATCTTTTTTTGTGTACATTTCTATGTTAGTCTGTCTGGATTATCAATCAGAGGTCATTTTGCCCTGTATTAAATATATGGTGCATTTAATACAGGGCAGAATGACCTCTGGTTGATAATTCAGACAGACTAACATAGAAGTTGAGTGCACATATATTTATTTACTTGAGTAAACGTAGTTATTAGTGAACAAAGAACACTTGGTTTGTTTCAAAACTTTAATTATTAAATGAACATATTAAAAAAATAATTTTCAAAAGTATTGTGCTCTAAGAGGGGGGCGGAGGGTTGTTGTAGTTGGTTGGTTGGTGTTGTACCTTAAGATTCCCACTGTAAGTTAGGCTCTGATGTTGACAATATTAAGAGCTTTATTAACTTACTTCACCACCTCTGCATAAATCTACTTTTTAGAAATATTTACAGAATCTATGTGCAATCCAAGTAATTTTATATAGTAATAATAATATCGAACATTTTTCCATAAAAGTAATAGAAACATGATTATCTTGTTCTGGAATTGGCTATAGACCAAAGGTCTATCTGCCGCTAATATTTATTTATTTATTTATTCCAACAATTTACAACAATATAATGCAGATTCGACTTAGGGCTAGTTAATCTAAAACTAAATATTATATTTAAATACACATTTTATTAATAAATTCATTATTTCCTCAATAATATTAATTAAAGAATGAATTAATGGGATATTTATAAATTAAATCACATTTTCTTGTTTTACACTCAGAGTTAATTCTTAAGGAATTTCAGTAACAGTCACATTTCTGAAGATAATATTATTTTACGTAAACTAGTTGCAAATGAAAAAAAAAAAAACAAGTAAAACAATTCAAGAGATTTTATTTACAAATACTCCATATTCGATTAATAAATTATATAAATAAAAAGAATTTGAAAATATTTATTTAATTTATTTAAATAACTGTGACCAAGTGAATAAATCCTTTTTCTATTAATAATAAATGATATTATTATTAAAGGACGAAAAAAGAAATATTTTAAATAATTATTTATTTGCTTTTTAATGTGGAAATTTTGGTAAATAATTAATGAATACTTAATATTTAAAATGTAAAATTCAAAAAAAAGAAAGTAAAATATTTGTGTATTAAACCAATTACTTGACACTTTTCTTCTTAAAGTCCGCGCCGGGGCCCACCCCGGTGTGTAATAATTTTGATTAATTAGCGCGGAGGCGGATTATTTTTACGCATTAATTAACTCACATCTATTAATAGAGATGTGCGTGGATGTATCGCGTTTCGTAGAGTTGTGCGAGAGGGACCGTGCGTTTCTCTATATTTAATTAGAAATCCGCTTATTTAGATCGGAAAATGCGAACTTACCGTCCGTAAAGGAAAAATCCTGGAGTAAAATCCGTGTGTACGATAAAGACAGATAAGAATCAACAGGTACAAGAAACTTGACAAACTTTCAAAACACACCTTGCAACACACCGAGTATCAAAAATACACATCACGCGGAGGGAAAAGGAAGCGCACTTTGGTATTGCGATTTCCGGATGAAAAATAGGGAGATTTTTTTTTAATTACAAAATTTTACGCGGCACTAATTGTTGTGTTTACCAGGAGGGAAATACCGCGTCGGATTTATTGCGGACGCGGGCAAGTGGAATAAAGTGTGGAATTCAGAAATAGTAGCTATACTGAACCTAACTTAACATAGTTGCCCACCCTCACTTTCCTGCTGGTCATGTGTAGTCAACAGTCCGTGTGTGTATTTTTAAATGTTACGATCATCATGTGTGGAACTGCAAATACTTGGTGGACGGCGAGACGGCGGCGCCTTACGTCAGAGCGCCCCGTCGGCTGGTAGGAGAAACTTGCTTTCCAGACGCTTACTCGCCCGCCGTTCGCCGTTCTTATAACTGCATGTGTGCTAACGCTGCGCCCGAATCCAAATTAACCAACCGACTAATCGATACCAGACATTTTCTTAATTACTTTTCGTCTTTAATTAAAAACAGTGCGCAAACAACTTCGTACAATGCGAAGGGAAGTTTCATGTTACGTCCAAGGTGAATGTACCGGAATGTGAGATCCTTTCAAAACTTGGTAACGAATTTAACGTCGGCTTATTTAAAACTAAAACTAATCACGTTTTATTACACTTACTAAATTTTAATAGTATAAACAATAACTATAATAACTTGTTGAATAACTTTCTCATATATCACTTGATGAAGAATTTTGGTTTGCTTCACCAATTGTGATGCTTCAAAATAAACGAAACATTATAAATTTATCTTTAAGATAAATACACAGTTAATTTTTATATACATTGAGGAAGAAAAACGCACAATTTTCCATGATGTAAAGCCCTAAAGGAATCGACGTCGAGTTGTTTATAGATTTTTTTCTTTTTAAATAAATACATTTCTTCAATTTTAGATGCCAAATCTGGTTTTGATAAATATGTCAGAAAGAAATTATTATTATTACATTCAATATATATGGACTTTTGCCTCTAAGGATAAAAATAATACATCTGAATCACATTTGCTCGCGAAATGTGAGACATCTTTCACGATTTCGTCGTCAGAGAACTATGCCGCAGCTTGTGCAAATTCTATTTCAAATAACCACACTTGTATTTTCATGTATATATTTCATAATGTTGAATTTAAACTCATTTTGACAATAGCAAAATCTCGAAGACATAATTTTAAAATGTATACATGTATTTTATCTTCGATACAAAACCAAGTACACTCAAACTTCCCAATAGATCCGAATTTTACACGGCCTTTTTCATTGATGGTACATTTTCTATTTCTTGCCCAAAAAGATTTTGGTAAGTAACTAGTTACAATCTAGGTACTTACCAAAATCAAAAAGCGAGGAAGGTAAACTTCTTCGTTTCCTGTTGAGAAAATTAATATTGAATAATACTTAAATCCTTATTTCTGGGAACTGAGTGAGAGATAAATATTAATTGATCAGAGCAGCACATTGACCTACGAGAGGCTTGAGAAACACAATTCGTTTTATAAAACACCTGAACCCTCTTCCTTATCAACAGGGGATGTAGCAGATGATAAAGCGTTTGAAGTAGGAGCACTAGTCTTGGAAGAGATTGAACAAAACAAAACATTCAATGACATACACTTGAAAGTTAGCCATTAAGTCCCTATAACCAAGCCTAAGACAATTAATAGCAATACTGTATGTATGAACCCTAACATTCTCTTACATCAGATGGAATACACAGTAAGGTATGCAGATCTTCCATCCCTTTTCGACGAATATGGCTTGATGAGGAAGGGAAGTAAATCTTCAGTGGTGACCGTTTTGGTTCCAGATTCAAATGAATCGTCAATCACCCCAGAATCACAAAAAATGTCCTTTATTATTGATGGAAGTCACCTCCTTTGTCGTGTTGTCTGGTGAGGCCCAGCTACCTTCAGACAGATTTGCGAGCAATACACAGATCATATAATATCATATAATTACTCATTATGGGCCAGCATCTGTTGTTTTTGATTAATACGAGCAGGGAAACACACAAGATGAAAAACACTTACGCAGATCATGTTATAGTGAAAGTAAGACTCAATCCATGTAAATATCAAAGTGACGCTAAAAAGAAAATGGACCTTATTCCTCTCTTTACAGTGCACTTACAAAAAGGTGGTTGCACAGTTCATCAATCATCGGGTGACGCTGACTAATAAAGCTAAGACAGGAATTTAAGCTAATGTAATTGATGATGACACAGACTTACTAGTCTTGTTTTCTTTCCACGCACCCCCAGAGAACAAATTGAAAATGGTGGTACCAAAGAAAGGCAACAAGCAGGAAAGAGTGTATACTATTTCTGACAATCAGCGAGGCATTGGGAACATCGCAAGTGTACTTTTAGCCTTCACAGGATGTGACAGTGTATCAACTATCTACAAGAAGGGGAAAATTCAACCTTATAATAAGCTCTTCGTATGAAACGACAATTTCTGCGTTCGTTCACAATTTAGAATTTCGCTCGACATACTTTTAATTTTTTGTTTAGGGTCGCAATAAAAAAATAATCAATTTTCAACCCATTTCTCTTTCGGCAATAAAAGCTTTCAAATTCAGAGGGCTGTAACTCCATCTCTTTCACAGAATAATAGTGCGTCGTGAAATCTTTGAAGCCTGGCTACAGGGGTCGAAAAGGGACGATTTTTCAACATTTTCTTACAGGGTAAAATAGAGATTAAAGAAAAGGATCATGATTTATTTTATGCCTATTAGTTTAACTCCAGATTGTGACGCTGGAACATAGTTACAAGCTGAAGTTAAACTATTACGTTTAAAATAAAGTTTGATTCTTTGGAACACAGTAATAAGTTGTAATAATAATAATTCTTTATTAGTGCTGCTACAAAAAGATGTTTACACTCGTCATTAATACAATGAGATACAATAATGAATCATAAATACAATAATGTAGTTAAACTAGTGGGCTTAATAAACTTTGGTCATTTGTCTTTAATTTGAAGACCGACTTTTTGAATTTCAATCGATATTTTTTTAAACATTTCCAAAAAATACAAAGTGGACCCAAACTAGAGCTACATTTGAGTCATCGAAATCATAACAAGATTCTTGCTAATATTCCAAACAAATTCCCAAAATCGCAAAGCCTTATGACATATATATTATTCATTTAATAAAATGTTCAACCAGCATTCATCAAGCATATGGATAAATAGTGATGGCCATTTCGCTTTTTCGAACCTCGTCAGACTGGTGTGTTCCATGTGCAATGCTTCGATGAAGGCGGTTGAACGGATCTTGTGTTGGAATTAAATACCTGATATGAATCAACATCAATTGTATACGCCATAGATGGCGTTTGCATCATCTTCCATTTATTATGATTCATATCAGGTATTTAATACCAACATAAGATCCGTTCAACCGCCTTCATCAAGGTATTGCACCTGAAACACACCAGTCTGATGAGGTTAAAAAAAGCGAAATGGCCATCACTAGTTTTCCATACACTAGATGAATGCTGGTTGAACATTTTTTAAAATGAATATCTATCTATATAAATAATGAATGACAGGTTATTATCAAAATCTACCTTCAAAACCCTAAACGTTTATATTTTATCAAAGGCAGTAACGCCAATTAAACTGATATCCATTTAACGACGAAAACAATGATTCTCGGTCGTCTACCTTGTAGACCCAAATCGTTGACGATGCCACTTGAAATTAGGCAAAAGGTGGCGCTTGCGTCGTCTTTAATTTATTATAAACTGATACCGTCCAAATATGCAGGAGTACATCTATTATAATCAATAGCACAAATATTGTCTCTGATCCAACTTCACTTCAAACCAAAATTCGATGTTTTATATGCAACATCTGTAGTTGCACAATTTGTTCGTTACTCTAATTTAACCTGTTATTTTTTATCACAGTAATATCTATAATATATATTTGAATAAAATAAATCGGTAAAGAGATTTATTTTAGCCAAATATATATTTCAGTAGAATCTAAAATGTGATTAATAAGAATTTATAAACACACGTTAATATTTTTACTGCAAATGGTTAAATTATAGTAGAAAATTTAAGTAAAAACTTGTTCTGCTTCATAAAGTCGCAAGAGGCCGTTGAAATAATAAACGTGTGTCTGGAAATTCGTATTATTCTTCAGATACAGGCAAACTTTTAGGTTGTAGTGTAAGCTAACACTGAAAAGTCTGGTATATTGCAAGTGACAAAGAAAATATCGCGGAACATTGGGGAGGTTAGTGTAAATATTAACTCTCTTTCTATTTCCTGTAAAGCTACTTCTCATTTTCATTGCAATGCAGGTTATTTGATACTTTGCAAAAATATTTAAAAAAATGTATAGAAAAATAGAATGAACAAAATTAGTAAAGCAACACTTAATATTTTATTTCTAAAACGTTATATTCGGTACGATTATTATTTTGATTGAATAAATTATATTTTCAACGTACGCTTTACACATGTTGTATAGTATAGTGATAGAATAGTTAAGACGTAACGAGTAATGTTTATAATAATAAAATAAGAATATTTATTAATTATACAAAGTCAATTTTATTCGTCAACAATGGAAAAGTCTCCACTTCATCAATATTTCAATTATTAAATTAAACATTTTTTTTTATAAATTTTTGTTTATTTTTTTTTTAATCTTTATAGTAGAAAGTCATTACTTCTTAGCGGCTCCTTTGCTGCTCTTGCCTGGCCTGGGCTTCTTGGTCTTCTTCTTAGCCCCTTCTTTGGGCATGGTCCTCTTGCCGAAGAGGGTACCGTCCCTATTATTATATTTATTCTATATTCTATTTATTTTTTTATTTAATATATCTATAGTTTTACCTGGTGTTAACGCGAACAGGTATACATAAAAATTTTACATGCAAATTTTTTTGTAAATTTCTGTATAATTTTAGAGAAAAACTGAAGGGATTAAAATTTGTTCAGAATATAAAAATCCGCCTAAAATGATGCTTTCTTCAATTTTAGAATAGATATAATTAATAAATAAATGTAATTAAATTTGCAAATAATTGCATAATTAAATTGTATTAGCCGTGACTTTTATATAAAAGTTGCATTCAAAATAAACGTTACGTTTGCGATATTTCTCTGATTGGAATTTAACATGGATTTTTTTACAAGTTCCATGTTAAATTTCAATCACAGAAATATATCAAACGTGACGTATTTTCGAAATATAATCAATATTTATTGATTATTTATAAATTATGCACCGATTTTAAAAGATTTTATAGATGAAATAAATATGAATAGATTATTAAAAATCAACGAATAAAACACAGATTAGATTGAATAACTTTAAATTCTCGACTAGTTTCGAGTTATTAGCCCATTTTATAGATTTTTAAATTCTGACCACATTTAATTTCTTGTAGTCTGGAAGCAGTAATTTGCATTAAAAGGATTTACATGTAAAATCCCTATGGTTATCTGATTGCGTCAATACCTGGTATACTTGTTTTGGCAAATTTAATTATTTTTTTCATTATTATTGTAAAATATTTTAGTTTTCAGATATATATTATTAAAAAAACAATAATTCCTGAAAGTAAAGTAATTCCCTTGATGCATTGGCGAATATAAAATAGTAGCTATATCTATAATGGTGGGTTTTCGAGTTTCGGATTATCTGTAAAAGACATTATGCAGATACAAGAGTCATGGATACGTTAATGCCGGAGGAGTTCATGCGGCACACCGTGGTATGTGGATGGGATTTATTGGGACCGATAGTTGCCTACCAGTATGTAGGCACATCGACAAGGCTATATTGACTCGGTCGACTTATAAACACTTTTCTCGCGAGAAGGATGTTTGGCAGGTTTCGCAGATTAAGGCAGATAAATGGTCCGAGCTACTTGGGGATACAACGTTTACGTTTGCCATTAAATAGATTAGTTCATAATTTTCGCGCAGCTTTTCAGATATTCAAACATGGGACGAATTTAGAAAGTCATTTCAACCGTAAGCTATTCATGATAAATGGAAAATAGAGAAAGAAATAATTGCAAAAAAATATACGAAAAATTTTCGTTTTAATTTTTTAATTGTTAAGGCTTCTACTTTGTTATATATTGTAATTCAATTTTAATAAATGAAACACATTTATTTATTTAACGGATTTACTTTTTTACAAATCTACAATATAATTATAATTAATTAAAGACGACGCAAGCGCCATCTTTTGCCTAATTAGGCAAAAGATGGCGCTTGCACATGGAACACACTAGTCTGATGAGGTTCGAAAAACCGAAATGGCCATCACTAGTTATCCATACGCTAGATGAATGGTGACTGAACGTTTCATTAAATACAATATAATTAATAATATTTATGTATAGTGGATTGTAGAACAAAAATAAAGAAATAATAACAACAACAACAAAAAATTACTTTATTTGTTTTTTTCTTGGATTATTTGTTGTTATTATGATTATGTTTATAACCAACAATAATCAATCCAAATTATACAAAAAAAAAGTTTGATATATTAATATCAATGCACTCCTCTATGAAATTTACAATATTTCTACCTTGACTGAACGCCTCCAAAGTTGATCCATTAAGTTATAACACAGAAATTCTCAATCAACATTGTATTCCCTGTAATTTATGAAATTTCCCATTTTTACGTTTCGTCAGTTCATCAAAAAAAAACTTCAGAATTCAACAGATAATAGACTAAAGCTTGATTGAAAATTATGTTAATAAAGTTTAATTATAGTGTTATATGCTGGATGTGAGTTAATAAATACATCATAAAATGAAAATTAAATCATTTTTAAATAGAAAGTGTTTCAATAATAATGAAATAATAATAAAATACAATTTTTATTAATATTTTTTTTAATATTAATAAAAATTGTATTTGAATAAAAAAAGTTAATTTCCTGGGATTAAAAAATAATGAAAATTAGTTTGGCATAGACAAACATTTTGAAACATGAGTCAACAGTATTAACCCTCAATAATGAAAGGCTTCGAACTGCGGTTTCCGTATTTATAACTGAATAATTAAGGGCGAGACGGCCGGGTTTTCAGAACGCCACCGTTTCCAGAAACGGATAAATTAGTAGGATTTCGTGGAAAACGGGAGCCCCCTTCGCTCTCCCGCGCTTTCCGGCTTGCTTTCGGGGGGATTAATTATGAAATGATTTTCGGGATAATCAATCGTAAAAGTAATAACGTCGAATTGAGAGGACAATGTCGTGGTGGAGGAGAAGAGACGAGAAGGAGGTGAGGGCACAATGCGAGATAAGCGGACGGACAATGAGAGCGTCGTTAGGCCTTGTTCTAGACCGTCATTGTCATTATATAATATCATGCTTGATACAATATGTGCCGAGGAGCAGCCATTATGTCACGTAAGTCGATTGGCCATTGTGTCCCGCTCTTTGTTCTTTATATTAAAGATGAGGACTCGCGTCCTTATTTCATCAAAGCCCCGCTTATGATTCGGCTCTTCACAAAAAAAAAACTTATATTATTTATTAAATTATTGTACTTTCTTAATTCCACATTTTTTTTAAATAATTTAGATTTGAAATTACATTAAATTATTATTATTGTTGCATTAAACATTTATTTTTTCCTTTTTTTCGTAATTCTAATAGGTTTGTTCTGTACTTAGTCAAACTTTTTTTTTAATTTGTTTGTGTGTTCATCATGCAGAACAAACAAACCTAAGGCAATCACGTAAAATTAAACCTTGGTACAGAAGAAACAAACAATTAGATAAAATTAAACACGTGGTTTGTTTCACGATAAATTATTGTGAAAAATTTATTTAAAAAATGTGGAATTAAAAAAATGTATAATAATTTAATAAATAATATAAGTTTTAAATTATTGTGAAACAAACCACGTGTTTAATTTTACCTAATTGTTTAAACATGTTTCACCAAGTGTTAAGTGAGAAATTTATGTTGAAAATCTTTATTTCTGAGTATTACATTATGTAATTTTATAATACATATAAATACAATCATTTACACATTGTTATACCTCAGGCTATCGACCGTCGGTCTTTCTGCCTTATTACTTTATTATTCTAAAAATTTGATTTGGATAATGGAAGTTTCGTACGACTGTTATGTATTTTGAATTGAATTGAACTTACTGTATCAAATTTGAGTCCCGAAGAAATAAATCATGCTCGAAAAGAATACTTTCATGAAGAAACGAAAAATCATGCATAATGTATACCGTAGGTAGTCGTCTGATGCCTAGTTACATGTGTGAATCGGTGTTTCGGGTAGTTAATATTACTTTCCTGGCTACACGGCGAGCATATCATTAAATGATATCGGAGCCGTATACCAATTAGGCGGCCGCAAGGTGTTGAGCTCAATCCTATTTTTTTGACATTATTAAATCGGGTGGATATCTCAATCTACGATCTAATAAATTCAATTTGAAACCAATACACACATACACGCACTCCTGGAATTAGTAATACGAAGCAATTAAAAACGTACGCGATAAACCTATTAAGTAATCAACGGCTAGATCGATCACCTTGTGTCGGTGCTGCTGCTGGCTGACGGAAATCGTTTATTAATCTTTGCCACTTTGGAAATTCGATAAAATTGTCAATCGAAAATGTGTTGTTCGGGCGGTTATAATTAAGTTGTTGCTTCTGATATTTATAAATCACTTCCTCTCATTATTTCGCTAATTTATATCAACAACTCTCCTCTTTAATGAACAGTTACTTCGATCTAGATTTTATATGTTTTCTGTTTTTGTTATTATAAACTAAAACCTGTCAACCGATTTTTACGATAAAGTCAATTAAGAGTGTATTTTTATTTCCTCTTCCAATTTATCAATATATTAAAATTTATTCATAATCTACATTTTTGTATTGACTTATTGTTTTGCAATAATTATTTGATTTATTCTATTTGACTTATTTTAAACAAATATTTGATTTATTTAAGCTTCATAAGAAATTGACTAATTACAGTTGGTTTACATTGCTACGTTCACAGCACAGATTACCTTACTTAGATTGATAACTTATATATTAAAAGTTTTCCTGACCGCCGAAAAATTTTTAAAAATTCTAGATTACACGGTTGAATAATATTGACTTTATTTGCAACAAAAAAACGTACTCAATTTAAAAATGAATACACTTCTTAACATATTTTTGTCATTTTTTTTCAAAAATTTCAGTTATGTCGTTTTTGAGGCACCCTTCATTATTGTAATGCTTTCCAAGAGGAACATTTTGCAAGAAACGAAACAAATGTTGATTGGATTGACCAATATCTGGAGAATATGCAGGTTATGGGAGAACTTCCCATTCCAACTGGCGCTGTTTTCCCACAATTATTCTTGCAGCATGTTGTCCTGCGTTAACGTGAAGACGAATTACGCCCTTCTGAACTGTGGGTTCTTTTTCTTTCAAATCTCGGTTTAACCTTTCAAATTGTGCATTATACACTTCATTTGCAATAAATAATGAAGAATTCCTTTTAAAAACCACCAAACACACATCACTTTTTTCGCATGCAAGTCAGGCTTCGGCGTGATCTTCGGCGGATATTTAAAGGTTGCTAATTCCATAAAATATTAAAAAAAAGATTAACAACAATGATTTGAAAATAATACATTTAGCTCTGTGACTTTTGACTTACGCTACGTACGCAATTTCGGGGTTTCTGTGCAAACAAAATAGGGATAGAACCCTGTAATTAAAAAGATTTTTGTAGAATTTTTCGGAGAGGAATTTAAAACAACATTAAGCTGATTGAAAATTAATGAATCTTTTTTAATTGTTCAATAATTTATATTATAGACAATGGATATATTTTCCGATAATAATCAACATCTGTATTACTGCTTACAGAATGAAACGACTTTTATATCTTATGCTTAATGAGATATAAAAAAAGAACGGGAAAAAAGCTCTTATTAATACGACAATGGATATTTGCCAGACGACTACTTAAGGATATTTACATATTATAATAGGCTGCGGATTAATCATTTTCGCGAGGAGCTATTTTTTATGATTCGTAAGAAATAAAAAAAAGAGAGAAAAACATGTGGTTTTCCTTGGCCCTGGATCAAAAGGCGGATCCGAGGAGGAAGGAATTTGTCTTTGAGATATTTTTATAACCCACATATTTAATTAATTATATTGTTCTGTATTTATTTCTAATGAAAACAAAATTTGTAGAAAATACAAGTTTTGAAGTGAATTAAAAATAAAACTATTCAATCATGAAGCTTTATACAGTCAGGTAATTTTGTGGGAAAGTTCTTTCCTTTACCACAAAATTACCTGACTGTATAAAGCTTCATTTTATTTTGTGGTAAAGTTCTTTCCTTTACCACAAAATTACCTGACTGTATAAAGCTTCATGATTGAATAATTTTATTAGTGAAGTAAAGAAAAAAGAAAAGAAAAAAAAAAAGCGAGAAAATGAGAAAAAATATCAAAAATGTAAGAGAGACAAATATTTTTTCCAATTGAAAGAAAAAGTAAATTACAAAATGACATGAATTCTAAGGCAGAAAGACCGATGGTCGATAGCCATTTTCTGAGGCTTAACTAGATGTTTATGATTGTAATGTTGTAAATATTGTAATGTAATTTAATGTATCTCTCAGAAATAAAGATTTTCTATTTACATGAATTCTAGATAATTGGAAAGTTAACGCAAGCGCCATCTATTGCCTAATTCCATGGGGCATCGTCAACAATTTAGGTCTAGAAGATCATCTATCTTGTAGACCCAAATTATTGTTTTGTTTTCGTCCACTAAAGGACGGCGAACTTGGCCTCTTTAAAATGAATTCTAGAAATATCAAAATCTAGAATTATAACGAAGTTATAAATAATCAGTATTTTAAATCTAAATTATAGGTTATTTAGTAAAATAAATATTTAGATGTTTTAATAGATTAATATTGAATAACGAATGGATTTTCCAGCAATAATCCACGCGTCTTTGAACACAAATTAATTTATTCAGATGCTTTCTCTGCATTTGCATACAATATTTCATTACTAATTGCCACATTCCCATCATTACGAATTCAAACATGATGTCATCCAGGTCGTCAAAAATTAATAATCAATTAACTCCAATGAGTATGGGAACTCGAAACAAAACAAAAAAAGGCGTATCTAAATAGGATGAGTTCAGTAACAGTGCATGCAAGTTGTATAATTTGATTAGCCGGTAATGCTCGCGCTCGGGCGTGCATTAGACGAGCTAAAATGGCAGAAAGGGCATTCGGCGGAATTTGCATAGGTACCTTTTGTTGTAGCCAGCAGGAATATAAATTGGCAATTATAGCATATCAACATACGTATGTAAAATGGACGTGTGGTGAGTAAATTAAATTTCCGTTTATAGCGCAGCTACTGAAGTGGTCCTTGATTTATGTGCGGATCTGCCCAACGAAACTTTATAACACATTTGCAAATTTATTGCTCGGGCTTTAATTGAAATACACCATTACGAAAAAAAAAGCAAGCTCCTCTCTTTGCTCTCGGTGTTACCTATAAGCTTCACCTTGTTCGATCTCTTTGCTTCGCTCGCGTGCTCGTTGTATTACTGCAATAAATCCACACCGATGAGTTCATCATTTTTTATACAAGTAATAATTACAATAATTTTTATATGTATAAGAATAATTTATAACAGTAAATTATACACAGTGGCTTTTTATATAATACCTCATGCAAAAATTTAATCATTAAAATCGATTTTATAAACTTTTGTGCTACAAAAATTGTAAATAAAATGTAATGGTATACCGAAATCTTAAATTGTATCCATTTTCGAAAAGGCAGGTGAGTTGTTGGTGTATTTAAGATCTACTAACTTTCTAAATTTGTTTTCAGATATTTAGTAGCATTTAAAAATGTAAGTAAAATTAAAAATAAATATAGAAAAAAACTTTTCTTCTTTTTCTTTTGTGAAGAAAAGTTTTTACAAGTGTTTTTCTATATTTTGGGTATATTTATTTTCGAAAATTCTTTATCTAAGTCACGGAACAGATTGCTTTTCAATATTTAAATTATTTATGAAGTTATTTAGGTATAAACTAGAGGAAGCATTTCAGGTAACTTTTTTCGCACTTTGTTATATCACAAAAAACACAATGGCCAAAATAAATAAAAAATAATTAATAGGTAACGTTTTCTAATCATGAAATCACTCCTTAGGCGAAAATAATTTAAAAAAATTGAATAATTTACTTTTAATTTGGGTTAACAATTTACATTCAATTTTCCATAAGCGCCCACATACACACAGCCCTCTTAATCATTCCAATCTTCACACAACTCACAACCATTCATAAAATTAAAGATGGTAAAAAAATATTATAAATATACAAATATGTTAGACAACCATCTTTCATGATTCATAGTGTTTTGCAAAGTGATCAATGAGAAAAAAATGAGCAGAAATATGTAAGTACATTTTTTTTTATTTTTACATCATTTAGCTAAATAAACATATTTATTTAAATGTGTATATGTATGTACAATAATAAATAAAATTAGAATTATATTCTACAGATGAATCGGTTATCCACCGGAAGTCTTTCTGCCTATACTAATAAATGGTATAGCCTGAAAGGTGGATAGCCGATTCATCTGTAGAATATAATTCTAATTTTATATATTATTAACACGTAATCGAATACTTTGAATAACTATAGTCATCATTATTCACTCCCATAACAGATCTCTACCAACATTTCCATCAACATCCACTATTTTTTTTATATATGCTAATTTATAAGTTAATTATGTTATGTTCGGAAAATAAAACACGCATAAAGAAACAATTTTCCCGCGCCGTTATTCACACTTTCTTCGGGAACATTTCCCCATAATGAGTAAACCTGACATTTGTGATGGCGATTTAAATTCAAATATTTCTTACCGATCATGTCCCTACAATACTTAAAACATAAAAATGCTAATGCCCGTGCCCACGCGGTCAACATAATTCTCGCTCTTGTAAAATGTGTGAACAAGTCGGCTGATTGCATAATTAAAATATTTACGAGAAAACAATACTTTACAGTAATGTAAATGTAAAATACAAACAAATAAATTAAAAATAAAAGAATTGGATACTCTTATATTCTATAATTCTATCGAAAGGCATGGAAGATTTTAATTATTCCAGATTGTTTCCTACTTAATTGTAATAATTCTAATAAATTAAAAAAAATATATTTCTGTATAAATTGATGTACGACTATTAAGAAAACCTTTCGTACAGCTTTATATTTATTTACACTTTATTCTGTCTAGTTTCGTTTTATGAGTATATAGTATATGTTGCATAGGTACTTAAAAAAATATGTAACACAATGCCATCTGCAGACAAGTGAGAGTTGATGAGAGAGGATAGAGTTGGCGTAAAGATACTGAAGAGACAAGAGTGAGGAAGGAACAAGAAAAAAAAAATATGTTAAGTTAAGGTTTATGTTAAGATGTTTTATATCGTCTAAATTTTGACGCGTACACAGTTAGTCTCTACTTTAGCCAGCCAATTCCTCTGTTTTTTTTTTCATCCTTGGGTTGCTGGATTATTTTCTCTCCTTGATGTTACCTTCTTAATGGGATTGGCAAGAAAGCACTTTCTAGACGCGCTGGCAAGAGCTGCGGAAGGGATGAACCTATTCTCACCGGAGTGCGACTCGCTCCTCTTTCCTTGTGTAACATATTACACACCAATACCCTGGAGATATTTAGGATGCGTTGGAATGATATATAGAACTACAAGTTTTTCTAAGGAAACATTTGTGTATCCTAATGAGAAATCAGCAAAACTGACTAGAAGGAACCTCGGGCACTTAACTGCCATTCTTATTGATCACTGTGTACTAAATGGGCACCTCTACAGGATGGGGATAGTTGAAGATTGTACCTTCTATTGAGTTTCTTACTAATCCACTCCATCAGTTTCTTCATTCTTTATAATCTTCATTCCCTACCTCCATCTATTCGCTGCTTAGGTTTAATGGTGTTAGTTTTTCATCTCTTCATCTTGCAGCATGAAAAATTGCATGGAATTTTCTTTGTGTATGCCCAGCACTCTACTGGGCGACAGATGGCCTTCAATGGCTTACATTAGAGATCCAGTCACCTTGGTTATACAACTACCTAAACAAGGTAGGCTATCTGAACTGAAGATGAGGCTTAAGTGCAGTGCAGAATTGCGCACTCCCTAATACCAGATCCTAGACAAATGCTTCACAAGCACAACGCTCAAAGAGATGAAAAACTAACACCATTAAACCTAAGCAGTAAATAGATGGAGGTAGGGAATGAAGATTATGAAGAATGCAGAAACTGATGGAGTGGATTAGTTAGAAATTCCATAGAAGGTACAATTTGGTCCACACCAAAATATTATACAAAAATATATAGAATATAAAAGGAAAATGTAAAAATAAAAATTGCGACGAACAAAAATATTATAATTTGGCAATTGAAGAACTCAAGACAATAATTAATTTAACTTATTATTGAAAATCACCTGGAATAAACCAAGTGAAAAATGTTTAGTAAAAAATATGTACATCCTTTCATGAACACTTAATACAACAAATAAATGTAATTATACACAACCTGAAAGAATCAGTCTATTTCTATTTGAAGGAATTTCGTCACTACACTCTTAAAGAATGATAAAAGTAGAAACTAGTCCGAGGAAACAAACGTATTTTGAATTAAATAAACTATTTTTCCTTCTTGGATCTTGGAGGCGTTCACTTCGTGGTACATTTTCAATTTTTATATAAAGAAAACCCTTAACTTTTTTATACCACTTTTATTTTACTTTAGTGACTAGTTTCAATTACACGGTAATCATTATCAAACTTAGTAGTATAAAAAAGTTAAGGGTTTTCTTTATATCTAAACTATTTTTGTTTTTAAATCACATGACGTTACAAGTTTCCTTTGGTAACCTAGAGATCACGAGACTAAGAACGATAGATCATAAATAGGAGAAAATACAAGGAAGCAACGACAACAACAAATAATATATAAATAAAATGTAAAACCTTGTAATTTCAACAAAATATTTAAAAACAAAAAAATAATAATAATAAGTCTTTATTGTCCAACAGGAAATACACATCCCAATTACAAGACAATATACATAAATCCATATAAAATTAATTTTATAAAATTAAAATTAACGTTGATACACTATTTATTAATAAAAGAACAGTTTATTATATTTTACAAAATTTATAGTGTAGTAATGTTTCACCATCTATCTGATGATGTTACTATGTTGGCGAAAAAATTGTAGCAGTGCCTACAATAAATTTTGTGAAACTTAAAAAAAACTATTGTTTTATTTACAAATGGTGTATCATGGAGTTTCAAATAAAAACCTCAACTATCGATTAATTAAAATTTTTATTTTGAATGTGCGGCAACTATCATATATTGTTATGTAGAAAATATAAATCTTAGAAACTACAGTCCTATATTTAAGTGGTAAAGTAAACTTATTTTGTACAGCATCCTTGTTTTTTTTTTTTTCTGAAATGACGCAACATCCAAAACCGAATAGATGTTAATGGTGTTCTTGTTCTCTCCAAACAATGCGTAATTCGTAATGATCACTTTTAAACAGAAGTGAGCCGCGCAAATATTTATTCAAAAATTACTATTAGCTCGTTTTTCATTAGACCGTGATTATGCCCCGGCTTGTCGACTAATTACGAACCTGGTGTTTCTTTTCCTCCTCAGTTACGCTCTCCGGCCGCCTTTGTTTGCACTTTTTCTAAGGCTTAATTCAATTATCGGCCACCGGACAAATATCACAAGCTAATTATTACGCGCCTCGCGTTATTAAAAGCTGTTAATGTGCTGTTGTGTTGTCCGAAGGTTGGTTGCTCGGCTGCGTTCTAATTTTATTCGAATTAACTCTCGGCGGTTATGTAACGAATTATACACAGTAGCAAACCGCATAATGGTTTTAATGAACTGTGTAAATAATCAATATTTTTGATGGTGATCATTTCTTAACACTCCATTTCTCATTTCAACATAATTACGTTTATCTAAAGAAAAAGAATATTTACTTAAAACAAAAACGACTTATTTAATTTTATTGTAATTTAAATAATTGTAAATGTGTGTGTTTTATTTAAAAACAACTTATTATAAATGAAATAATGCTATTTATTTTAAAGATGGTCAAAGTCGATCATTTTGTTAATCTAAAATTAAGTAAAAAACAAAGAATGTGATTCTTTTACATTATGGAAAGTTACACTTCCACACAAAAAAATCAGAACTGTAAAATATTAAGGCAATATTAATATTATTAACTACAAATTTCATCCTTACCAAACTGATATTAAATTTAAATCAAAATTACAGAAGAAAATAAAAATTTGTATATATATATTATATTTAATAAATTAATATTAAATAATCCTATGAAGTTGTTTAATAATATAATGTAATATAATATAATATAATATAATATAATATAATATAATATAATATAATATAATATAATATAATATAATATAATATAATATAATATAATATAATATAATATAATATAATATAATATAATATAATATAATATAATATAATATAATTAAATATAATATAATAAATAATAATAATATTTAAGAAGTTAACAAAAAAGTTTGTTATTGTTAAATCAATCATACAATTAAAATTGCAAATCACGATTCCAACAGCTAAATAAGCTAGGTACGAGAGTCGAATCCAGGTCATATTAATAAACGCTTATGAAAAACATTGTCAGCGACGAAGGATGTAGGAAGCATTAAAACAATTATCTAAACTAAAGACGCTCTCGACGTTACTTTTAATCTGTACAAGTTGATCCAATTTATCAATTAAGAATTCAAATATAATCCGTCATTGGACGACCGTAATTTTAATAATAATATACACAGTGTCACTTAACGAAATATATTGTATAATTGGTTTTGATAAGGGTACCCAGTCGGCCAGATGTCGAGACGGCAGGGCCCGTATGAGAAAACGGCCGCGACGCGTTTGGCCGGCAACATGTTCGTCTTAAGTGACAAATAATCACGGCTATTCTACTTAATTAATTGGTAAATGTGTAGTTTTGATTTTAATGGGTTTTATATGTGTGTGTTTAAATGATTTTACAGGAAATCGTTAATAATTATTTCTTTTGCAAATTAATAAAATTATTTATTTAATTAATAACATAAAATTAATAGCCTTAAGTAAAAAAATATTTTATTAAAGAAATAAATTATTTTATAGGAGGTTTCTTGACGGCCCAAAAGACTAACAATAACATATATTTATTTAATATAAAAGTGTATTTATGCACTTAGTCACAGTTATTTAAATAAATAAATAAATAAAACAAATTAAAATAATAAATTATTTTCTCTTTACCTGCTGCGACCTTTTTTACTTACGTTAGTAGTAGTAGTAGTAGTAGTAGTTTATTGATGCAAGTACATACAAAAATGTTTACATAAGTCAATTAAAGAAATACAGATAATGAAATGTGACATATTAAAAGTAGTGGTAGCAGGAGATGTGTTAACATATTAAAATCAGTGTATATATATATATAAATAAGAATCTTAAGTCTAAAAGTTAGGACAAAATACAGGCTGTAATATATCACAGTTACATTCACTTACGCTTGAAGAAACTCATCCCATGTATAATATGGAGTTGAGCTCAAATTGGCTTTCAGATAAGTTTTGAAATTTTTCAGTGGAAGGCAATTGACAAAAGCAGGTAATTTATTGTAAAACTTAAGTCTGGGTATCTAACCCATCCCTTGATTTACTTAGCCGTGTATATTGGATATATATACATATCATTTCTTTGGCTGACTGATATGATTCTATGTTTTTTTTATATAAACAAGGCATTTGTATATATATATAGGCAAGGTAGTGTCATAATTTTCAGTTTTACAAAGTGTGGCCTGCATTCTTCTCGATATTGGACACCGGCCACAATTCTGGTTGCACGTCTTTGCAACCCGAATATTCTGTCATTGATGGCAGAATGCCCCCAGGCAAGGATGCAATAAGAAATGATAGAGTGGTATGTACTGAAATAAGCGATTTTTAAAGCTGCAGGGGATAGTGAATTAGACAAATTGCGCAAAAGAAATATATTTGAGCAGAGTCTGTTTGCTAACTTATTTCCATGTACACTCCAAGTCAAAGAAGAATCCAGTTCAACACCCAGAAATTTTGCGGAAGTTTCAAAGTTATGTTCACACGGTTTTAATATAAAGATTAAATCAATGGTTTTATTTTCGTTTATGGCAACTTTGTTACTATTACACCAGTCGAACGAAGTTTGTTTTGCGTTACGGTTCTGTTGAATCAGCTCAGGCAAATTGCTTCCAGTATCAATCAGCGATGTGTCATCCGCGTACAATAACTGTTCTACAGTTGTTCTGATATATTATATAGTCATTAAGAATAACAGAGGGCCCATGATGGAACCTTGTGGCACACCGTGTTGTACTGCACGCATAGATGACGTTGCATTATTAATTCTAACAACCTGCCTTCTACTGGATAAATTTTACGTAGGTATGTCTACTAAAACAACTGCTTCTCGGACATATACTCCTCCAGCAATTGAGTTGTTTAATAGACACTTAATATATTGTATAATGCAACAATTTTTGTTTCGGGAATATTTAATGCAAAGCACAAAAAAAAGGTAATGTAAGGCCATCTGTAGACACGTGTTTCCGGATTCATTCCTCGTCAGTACAGCTCTGCCTTATTAAGTTATTAAATCAAATCAATTAATATCAATAGAAAAGAGTTATTTATTCACTTGGTCACAGATATTTAAATAAATTAAATAAAAATGAATTGAAAATAATTATGAAATAAATATGAATACATTATTAAAAATCAACCAATAAAACACAGATTAGATTGAATAACTTTAAATTTTTAAATTCTCTTGAAAATGGGCTAATAACCCGAAACTAGTGGAGAATTTAAAGTTATTTATTTCATACAATATGAACTACAATGGTCTAAATATTAAAACCATTAATTATATGAAAATAATTAATAAATTATTTCCACATTTAGCTCTGTGACATTTGACTTACGTTACGTAAGTACTTTAGAAAAATGCACATTAAAAATTCAATATCTAGCGAGGTATTTGCCCGAGAAGTAGTTGTTGTAATGTGCATTTGTTTAAATTACTTACGTAAATATGGAAATAATGTATTAATTATTTTCAAATCATTTTTCTTTAATTTATTTAAATTAATTAAATTAAATCTCTACAATACTTGTTAAGGAAAATGGATTGATTTAGAGCAAAAAAAAAAAAATCGGAGATCTCATGATGATCCAGGAGACTTACATCAACAGAAACTATAGAAACTGTAATACGGTCAACACAGACTTTGGAAAAGTTAGATACTCCGGTCTGAGAAGTTATTCCTTCAGGACAATTGTCGTTGATATTTTAGTTTGTTATTAGTGTGTAAATTGTGTCTCTGTTTCTTTTATAATATCATTTCTAGATTACTTGTAGTTAAGAAGTAAAAATCTGTACCCAGTAGAAGAAGTTACATTATTAAATGCCCAAACATTCCTAGGTAAATAAAAAAAATAAGGACGAATTTAAAAATGAAAAAATGTCAGAATAAAACTTTTATGTTGAAGAATAAAAAAAAAATAAGTGGATGCCACTTATTGAAGCAACAATATTTGGCTCATTAGGCAGACGGGGGGCCCTGGAAGTTTGGACAGTCCCGAAGTGTTTGTTATTGACGTTAATTTTCCAGTTTGACCACCTCGGACGCACATATGTAGTAAAATAGTAGAGGAGGCCGTGAATGAGCGCCAGCCAAACATGAATGGATCGGACAGGTCAGGAGGGCCCCAATAAGACAACATAAGCCTCTCGCTGTAAGCCAGGATGTGCAATGAACCGCCGAACTAATCCACGGTCTTGTCACTTGTCTCGCACTCAATATTAGAACTCCCGGCATCACCTTAATTCCATTTTAATCAGAATTCACCTCCAAACATCGAAATGAAAGAAATGAAAAAGAAACGGGGCGAGGAAAAAAGTGGGAGGGAATAAAACGAGGTACGTATTGTAATTCCAATTCCGAGACAGCGGGCATGATGATGCGGCCCGGAATTCTTATTACCGACTACGGACGGCTACTTTGCATATTTTAATTTAGAAGTTTTACTAATTCCGTCTGGCTCTTTTGGAAACGGACCAAAATAATAAATAAATTCGATAATTTATTCCTTGATTTCGTATGCGAGTCCCCGTGGCGTAATTAAGGACGCATTCATTTGACTAAACGATGGAGATGCCCTCTCATCCATCAATGGGGATCAATTATGACAGTTATTAATTAGCTCATTGTGGTGCCCGTCGAATTGTGTCAACTCGGAGTCGTTTATTTTTCTCGCTCGCTCACTCACTCCACCGATGTGTTTATAAATTTAATGAATTATTTCCTTAATCTACAGACGTGCAATCATTTATATTTCTTTTACCTTTACCAATGACACGAAATGAACATTCTTACAAAAAAAATATATATTAATTACTCTCACTGTTGTAAATGATTTAGATTAATTTTATTCAGACATCAAGGTGCAATTATTATTTATACATAAACATAATAAAGAAATTTGATTTCTAATATCACTGCATATATTCTCTTAACGAGGCTTTGAAAACATAAAATCTATTTTAAAATTAATGTTGACATTAAATAATAGTGAAGTTAATATAAATGAATCTTGCTTATAAATGAATAAATTTTATTTTACAAGGAAAATAAGGAAAATTTCTGGTAATGATCAATAAAATTCGATCAATCCTTTTTCCCACTGCCAGAAATGTTTATTGTTTTGCGGTTTAGATGAAAGCTATATGAATATTGGCAATTACTAATTCGAGTTAGATTGCTGTTGTGATCAATTGAAATATTCATTAATGTAATCTTAAAACAAGCAAGAATTTCATCAGATGAATTAAAAATTATTTTAATGTTTAGTTTGTGTGAGAAACAATTATGAAAAACAATGAAAATTGATCAAATTTATAGCAAATTTCAAATTATATTTTTGCTAATAAAAACTTGTGCAATGAAAATTAAAAGAATTTCACTAAATTCTACATTCAAACAACTTAGCAGGCATGGCCTATTAATTTCATTATATCTTACAATTTTCTTTTCTAACTTGAACTAGCAAGTTGACGTAATACACGAAAATTAACGATTTATTTTTTTATTTAGACCGATGCTTTATACTTGGTAGATAAAAAAATGTAAATACATATTCATATTAATAAATCCAAAATAATGGCTCTTTTTTAAAACGATTTTTTCAATTTTATAAATAGAAAACAGTATTCATTCACTTGGTCACAGTTATTTAAATATATTAAATAAAAATGATTTGAAAATAATTAATAAATTATTTTCACATTTATCTCTGTGACTATAGACTTACCTACGTAAGTACGTTAAACAAATGCACATTAAAACAACTACTTCCCGGGCAAATACCCACGCCGGACATTGAATTACATAATGTACACCTGCTGCTGCATATCAAATATTGAATAATGCAACAAAATTTTTTTGATCCGAGAAAAATTTTATGTAAAAACAACAAAAGGAACGTTACATAATATAAGGCCATCTGTAGACACGTGTTTCGGGATCTATCCCTCGTCAGTACAGCTATGCCTTACATAATTTAAAGATGTTAAAATAAATCAATTAAATTAATTCAAATACAATCAGCATAATTAAATCAGTTATATTAAATCAAATTAAACTAAATCAATTTAAATCAAATTAAACCAAATTAATCCAATTTAAATCAAAACCGAATAAAATTAAACGAAAAGAATTGAATCAAATTAATTAAAAAGAGCGACCCTCACCTGCCGCGCGCTGAGATAGTAATGACCGGCGAAGGAGGACGTGCGCTCGTGTATTGTTGTTATCGCAAATTCACAAAAAACTTCTCTCGGTTCGGATTTGAATAAATGCCTCGCTGGCTATTAATATAAATAGAAAACAGTATTCATTCACTTGGTCACAGTTATTTAAATATATTAAATAAAAATGATTTGAAAATAATTAATAAATTATTTTCACATTTATCTCTGTGACTATAGACTTACCTACGTAAGTACGTTAAACAAATGCACATTAAAACAACTACTTCCCGGGCAAATACCCACGCCGGACATTGAATTACATAATGTACACCTGCTGCTGCATATCAAATATTGAATAATGCAACAAAATTTTTTTGATCCGAGAAAAATTTTATGTAAAAACAACAAAAGGAACGTTACATAATATAAGGCCATCTGTAGACACGTGTTTCGGGATCTATCCCTCGTCAGTACAGCTATGCCTTACATAATTTAAAGATGTTAAAATAAATCAATTAAATTAATTCAAATACAATCAGCATAATTAAATCAGTTATATTAAATCAAATTAAACTAAATCAATTTAAATCAAATTAAACCAAATTAATCCAATTTAAATCAAAACCGAATAAAATTAAACGAAAAGAATTGAATCAAATTAATTAAATTAATTTTTAATTAATTTGATTCAATTCTTTTCGTTTAATTTTATTCGGTTTTGATTTAAATTGGATTAATTTGGTTTAATTTGATTTAAATTGATTTAGTTTAATTTGATTTAATATAACTGATTTAATTATGCTGATTGTATTTGAATTAATTTAATTGATTTATTTTAACATCTTTAAATTATGTAAGGCATAGCTGTACTGACGAGGGATAGATCCCGAAACACGTGTCTACAGATGGCCTTATATTATGTAACGTTCCTTTTGTTGTTTTTACATAAAATTTTTCTCGGATCAAAAAAATTTTGTTGCATTATTCAATATTTGATATGCAGCAGCAGGTGTACATTATGTAATTCAATGTCCGGCGTGGGTATTTGCCCGGGAAGTAGTTGTTTTAATGTGCATTTGTTTAACGTACTTACGTAGGTAAGTCTATAGTCACAGAGATAAATGTGAAAATAATTTATTAATTATTTTCAAATCATTTTTATTTAATATATTTTCAATTTTACTATATAGCCAGCTCTTTCTACTAAACCGCAACCTTAAACAAGTGATCATAATTTTATATTTGATGTTAAGATTTTCATGTGGATGGAAGTTGGTTGTTTGAATTTTCGTCGACGATTTGCCAGGTTAAGTACGGAGTAAAGAACAGCATTAAGTGAAATGGTGCAGTGAAGTGCATGAATGAAACAACATAACAGATTACGCAAGACACACACATACTGCCGGATAATTGCATGCCATGAATAAGTGCAGCTAATGAATGCATTTTTTTATGATGAACGTTGCCTGCAAATAAATGGCAGTGCAAATCGTCAGAGGCTCATAGCGTAACAGCGGAATATTGCTGGAACACAATCATTTGCCGGACTGATTGTCGGTTCGTTAACGGCATTAGCGAGCAATTTCCATCTCTAAATCCCATCTACATACAAACCTGCACTAGCATTCGCACACACACACACACACTCACGCCATATTCGCATGCAATCTTATAAATTAGTTTACTTACTTTGATTTAATAATGTTATATATCATAAAGGAAATATGCAATTTTTTTCCGGCGGCCGCGGGTAATTATGTGCAATGCCGTGCAATGGGGGAGTTTGAAGGAAAAAAATGTGCATCGTTAATTTTTATAATGACACGACTGCCTACCGTGCATTGTGCCTAATGCTTAAGAGTTTAATTCCTATTTACAACGTCTTTAAACACAGGCGGAAATGCACCATTGTCGATGGCAGAATTAATTGCCGCTTTTTATCCACTCCGAGTTTCGCATTAACAATCTTCTAATGATCGCAATAATCATACCTCCGCTGCTCATTGCATCGCTTTTTTTTTATTTAATGTCCTGTTATTATTTTGATTAACTGGACGTTTAATTCGTTTGATCGAGCAACTTGAGACGAATGGAAATTATAAGTTTCTTTTTACTTTTGTGAGGCATTTCAGCGAAGGGAAGTAACTTAATTATAATAAAACACTCTTTCTTTGTTTGTTTAACTCATCATTTTCATTATATAGTAAAAAATATACAGAGAGGTTTTTTTAACAGTATACATATCCCCTATGTATACATGTAAAATACCCAAGTCAAACACATTGATGTATGTGTGTTTAGTTGCCTATAACTAACCCGAACGATCGATTCCTTCAACTAGGATAATTCAAAAAAACAATTAAACAATTTTCTATTTCTGTTTATGACAATATCGAAATGCATAATGTGGAAGAATTTTCGCGATCGTTTGAGTTAGTGTCTTGCAGTTTCTGGTGATCATTTCTAGCACTTATTTTAGTTATTTATTTCAAGTTTATTGTTCTTCACTGTTATCTATTAATATTTTTTAAATCTAATTTCTCCATAATAATAAAGTTTTTGATAAAAAAAGGAAATTGCTTGTGACGGTAACGTATGCAGTCTTAGTCATGATTTATTTCGTTGCCTTTTTCAATAGAATAAAGAGAACGAAACATACAACCTTCCAAAGAAAATGCTTTAGTTTAATTATTTTTAGAATCATCCTAACCAAGGTATTTGGCTACTTTGGATTCATTTAAAACATGTCTTATCCTCCTCTAGTGCTGTTGGAATTGTAATACACGATTGAAATTCTACTTTTTCTTCATTTGTATACATTTTCTGATAAATATTTCACACAATTTGAAGTTTAGCGTTTGACGTTTAGTTGTGTATTATAGGCAACTAAACATATATATATATATATATGTTGACGCATTTATTCGGGTTTGATCCTGCGTATTTCTTTGGAACTGGTCCATTAAATTTTCTGATCGACGTTTCGATGACGCTGCAGTCATCTTCTTCAGGAATAAACTATTTAATTATATTGCTCTAGCAACCACTTGTTAGATTTCTACGCATTGCTACTAGATATTCGTGTTTCTTGTCAACATATATATATATATATATATATATATATATATACAGAGAGGTTTTTTTATCAGTATACATTAGGGGAAGTGCATGCCTGCAAAAATGCGAGTCAAACTCATTGAACCGATTAATATGTGTATGTTTAGTTGATTATTAGGCATATGTGTGTTCAGTTGCGTGTTATAGGCAACTAAACACACATACATCAATGCGTTTAACTCGCGTATTTAGCAGGTATACATAGGATAAATGTATACTGATAAAAAATGCTCTCTGTATATATAATTGATGTCGGGGTTTTAAATTATATTTATTTCTAAATCAAATTTTGAAACTTTCGACTATTTTTTTTTGATACAAGTAGGTTTTATTATTAGCAACATTTATTTCTAATATCAATCGTGGATATATTGCAAATCCTTGAAATTTCAAATAACGCAAAATATAAAGGTCGGAATCGTTCCCCGTTCGGATTCCCCGGTTTTTAATTCCCACTGTTCGCAATTTACTTCGGCCACAATGTGGTCAGCAATTATCGTAAGTTATGGTACGCAGGCGATATTATTTAGAGGCCGGTCGGAGAAGGATGAATGAATAAAGATGGCCGGTTGAAGGACTGAGATAAGAGCAACTTATTAAAATACGTGTTATTGTTTCCCTCGCAGTCACGTTTCTGTTTCTCACGGGATCATACCTTTTGCGTTATTATGCAGACTTATTAGAATATTAGGGTAATGGCCGAACGTTTAGCGGCGACTTATTACCGCCGGTATAATTACGCCCAACAAGATTCCACTTTAAAATGAGAAAGAGAAAAAATTAAACGTTGCGGGGATTAAATGCTTTTATTTTTTGTTTTGTTTGTAATAGTCATGGACAGAACTTGTGACCGACGAAGGTAATTTGAAATTGTTATAATATATTGAATTAAACTTGTAAATTAAATTAATTCAACATTAACAATGGTTTATTAAGTGATTAATGAGAAAAAAGTGTCCGATATTGTTATAGTATATTTTAAATCCGTACAGAATAATTTAAATTAGTTTTTGTTTAAGTTGGAGTAAGCTCCAATAAAATAAGTTAAAAGTGTTTTCAAAAGTAGATTATCTTTAAATGGAGTGTGATAATGAAGAATATTCACATTTAATGAAATGTTCAGCCAGCATTCATCTAGCGTATGGATAATTAGTGATGGCCATTTCTTATCAGACTAGTGTGTTCCATGTACAATGCCTTGATGAAGGCGGCTGAACGTAAATTGTGTGGCGCTTGCGTCGTCTTTAATTTAATATGAATTAAGAATATTTTTAATTTGTTTCATTTATTTATTATAAATGTGTGATAAAATTTCATTAAAAAAACTCAATCAATTTTGTGTATCACGTTATGTATTACTTCCAACCATAATATTTTTCGAAGCAGACTTGAATCTGAATAAAAATGAAATTTTTCATTTTCAAACAATAACCACAATCGCCGAAACCGCGTTATTACCGGCGATTAATCAAACATGAGCGGCGATTCCCGTGAAAAAAGGAGGCGATATACGCTTTTTATTTTTTATCCGAAATTAAGGAAACGAGATTTGCGTTTTGAATCCCAATTGAGGCATTATTAAGGCGATATGCGACGAGATGAATAATTAAGATTACGGTCCACCGTTTTTCTACGAATTTCGGTTTTACGCGGGTGTTCCGATCCGAATGAGCACTTTATTATTCAGGAAAGCGCCTGGTACCATCTAACCAGATCATGATCATCACGAAAAATATGTTTTTTTTTTTGTTTCAGAGGAGACAATGTTATCATCATCTGAATTATACGGAGACGTTAAACTTTATGAACGAAATATAATGAGATCACAGGGTTTAGATTTACGTGTTAATTTTATTTTAAATTATAGTGTGTATACTTTTAAATTTTCATTTAAAAATGGATTTTAATATAAACAAGTTTATTAAAGCAATAATATAGAATATACCAAAATATAGCTGGAAAATGGAGTAATAATATGTGATATTATGCCTTAACATCACATATTTATTATTTAAATATAGTTTTGGATGAGCACGCTCGTAAATATGACCTTCAAAAAGTATGCTGATATTTTGCTATTTTTTAAAACGCGCCAGTGGTTAGCCAAAGATTTCAAGCTTCGGGATATAATGAAACGACGAGGATTCTTAGAGAATACAGATATATTTTCACTTACGATCATACTCTTTGAGCGTTCATGAGCGCCATTTTTGCAAAGCACAGCACGTTCACGGAAAAGATGATGAAAATATCCTCATTTTATCTTTTCTGTGAAGCTTGTAATCTTGGTCTAGCCGCAGATGCATCCAGAGCAGCTAATCTTCGTTTAAAACGTTCAAATAATACCCCTTGCTATCGTTACAAAGATTTCAAGTAGACCGAAATGGACGAAAATTATTATTTCTCAGATAATTTTACAAAATATACCCCAAACATTTCTGCTATCCTGAAACTACTATTCATCCATTCATCACATCACTCATCAACGACAAACAAACTGACATGATATAAAGATTTGATGATATCAAGTAAAGATTGCTCTTTCAGAATATTCAAAAAACAAAAAAATACCCCATCCACGGTTTTCGAGTTATTTTCAATTAAATGTCAAAAAACGACGATTTTATTGAAATTTTCTGTAAATTATAAATTCAAAAAATCACAATAATTATTATTTTCGAGTTATCTTCGTGCAACTTCTTGGGGATATCAAGTAAAGACTGTTCTTTCAGAATATGCAAAAAAAAAAATTCCCCATCCATGGTTTTCGAGTTATTTTCAATTAAATGTCAAAAACGACGATTTTATTGAAATTTTCTGTAATTTATAAATTCAAAAAATCACAATAATTATTATTTTCGAGTTATCTTCGTGAAACTTCTTGGGGATATCAAGTAAAGACTGTTCTTTCAGAATATGCAAAAAACAAAAAAATCCCCATCCATGGTTTTCGAGTTATTTTCAATTAAATGTCAAAAACGACGATTTTATTGAAATTTTCTGTAAATTATAAATTCAAAAAATCACAATAATCACTATTTTCGAGTTATCTTCGTGAAACTTCTTGGGGATATCAAGTAAAGACTGTTCTTTCAGAATATGCAAAAAACAAAAAATACCCCATCCATGGTTTTCGAGTTATTTTCAATTAAATGTCAAAAACGACGATTTTATTGACATTTTCTGTAAATTATAAATTCAAAAAATCACAATAATTATTATTTTCGAGTTATCTTCATGCAACTTCTTGGGGATATCAAGTAAAGACTGTTCTTTCAGAATATTCAAAAAACAAAAAATACCCCATCCACGGTTTTAGAGTTATTTTCAATTAAATGTCAAAAAACGACGATTTTATTGAAATTTTCTGTAAATTATAAATTCAAAAAATCACAATAATTATTATTTTCGAGTTATCTTCGTGAAACTTCTTGGGGATATCAAGTAAATACTGTTCTTTCAGAATATGCAAAAAACAAAAAATACCCCATCCATGGTTTTCGAGTTATTTTCAATTAAATGTCAAAAACGACGATTTTACTAACATTTTCTGTAAATTATAAATTCAAAAAATCACAATAATTACTATTTTCGAGTTATCTTCGTGAAACTTCTTGGGGATATCAAGTAAAGATTGCTCTTTCAGGATATACAAAAAACAAAAAATACCCCATCCATGGTTTTCGAGTTATTTTCAATTAAATGTCAAAAACGACGATTTTATTGAAATTTTCTGTAAATTATAAATTCAAAAAATCACAATAATAATTATTTTCGAGTTATCTTCGACAGGCTTTTAGAGATTATCTTTCAGCGAAAATTAAGGGCCATAAATATAGGTGGCAATTGATGTCACTGAGAGCAATTGTTCAGTAATTCCGAAAAGACACAGACTTTCACACAAAGAAGAGCGTTATAAGGCCAATAGTAACTGTTCACTAATCCCGAGAAGACATATATTGTCACTTTCACAAAAGGCAAAAGAGCAAAATTTTCCAGAAATTAGACGAAGTCGATTTCCCAAATTGTTCGTAAAAGTATACTCAGTTTAAAAATTTTGCTCAAAACGATTTTCTGATTTAAATTGAACGTTAAATCTACGAGAGTTGTTCAGTAAGTATCATATCGTTGTTAATTGTTATAATTGTAGTACGAAAAATATGTCACTTATTGATCGTAAATCAAAATAATAATGGTTCAGACTTTTTTTAACATTACATTCTAAATGATAAGCATCTATAAATAAAAACGAATGATAATCTTTTCATTTATAGATCCTTATTATTTAGAAATTTCGCGCACTTATAATCCCCCGCCGTAATCCAGTACATTAAACAATAAACATGTTTACTCACAAGGTTAATTAATGATGATGTAGAGGTGACATTTAAATTCGGAATAATTACAGGACACCGAAACACACACACACACAGATAGAGAGAAAGAGAGACAGAGAAACTTCGTTAATATTCACCGAATAACGCACGACATACTTTATTTTATTTCTACTTGTTTATTTATTTATTTTTTATTACATTATACAATGATTTTTTTTTTGTTTCTCATCTTTCGCAAAAGGAGGCACACCTTAATGACATTAATAAGCGATGGCTTGAATTACAATAAGTAACTTTTTCGGATTTCACATTCAGGACGACTCTTTAATCATTATAATGTTTCGCTAGACAATAGGCTCGGTTTCGTTTTACGGCGCTTATTAAAGGGGATTTATTAATTGTGCGTGTTGCCGACGCCTACTGGATCTACTGTTAGGTGGATACTTTTTATGGGCTTGGATTTTGTTTGATTTAAGACGAGATTATTTGGGCTTTTGCTCAACACTTGGTGAAACACGTTGAATATAAGGTTGACGGAATAAAACACTTGGTTTTTGTTTCACAAATTTAATATTTTATTTCCTCGACTAGTTTCGGCCAGACGAAAATTATCAATGTGGTTTACAAGGATTACTGTGGCAGTGAAATATTGAATTTGCGAAACAAAAACTAACTGTATTATTCTATTGATTGTATATTGGGGTTTTCAGTCTTATTTTTTACATTTTCGCATTTTTACAATTGTAAAAAAATAATCAACAATTGACAAAAATATCTGTAATGTATCCCAAGATTTAAACAAGATTTTAATTTAGCGTTATTTCTACCGAAGTTCGGCTGAAAACATTTTTTTTATACGAGGGTGATCATTGGGTATATTATCGCGAAATTTAGTTCTTGAAACCTTAATTGGATTAAACTGAAATGTAGGATATGTAGTTTCAACAGGATGGTGCGACATATCATGCAAGCCGTCGAATATTCCAATTTTTAAACTGGAAATTATTTAATTATATTCATCTCTTCATGTAATTCAAACCAAATACACTAAAAAGTGTTTTTAATTAAAAAAAATCATCGACTTACATGAATTTATAATTCAATTTAAATCAATTTAAATATTCGTAATATTTGAAATCACAAATCTATATCATTATTAATGCATTTTAAACCGGGGCCAATTGAAAACCCGTAGCATTGAAAAAGCAAGCGACGAACCCAACACGACAGCCGCTAAATGCCGAATGGAGCGTAATTATCTGCTGTCGCTAAATAGTATCGCCAATATTGATCGAGCGGACGGCCGTTTGACTGTTTGACGTCACTTATAATGTCTTAAGTGTCCACTAATTACGATCTTGTTTAATTCCTGGCGTTACACATGCATGCATTCGGCCTTGCCGCGAATTAAGAACACAAATTCGAAACACGTGCTAATAAACCTAACCCATATTAATTGTTATTGATTTCGTATACAGCGCCTTAAAGACGTTTAGTGTAATACGTGCTAATTGCTCTAACGTATTTTACTGAATGCTTATTAGTGTGGGTTGGTATTTGGATTACTAATTAATTTTTGGTTATTCAAAAACCGAACGAGGAATTAACATACGCGAACAAATTGATTATTTGACCTATTTTATATAACAATTTAGGTAAATAATTAAATATAATAATTTTATGAGTTACCGAAAGAGTTATTAGTATTCATCTTTATCAGAAATTGAGTACTAATAAAAAAATAAAAGAGGTAGAAAGACCTCTGGTCGATAGCACATGACAGACGCTTGCAAATATGTATATTATTGCATGTAAAATTATTGTTTATGTCTTTTAATAAAGATTTCTGTATATAAGAATAATATTACAATTTATCTATACTATAAATTTCTCAGAATTATACTCCTCTTTAAAGAAACATTACAGCTATAAATTATAAGGGATTTATAATTTGTGTAAGATTCACTATATATATAAGGAAAGAAAGAAAGAAAGAATTTCTTTCTTTCTTTCCTTCTTTCTTTCATTTTTTCTTTCTTTCTTTCTTTATCATATCATCTTTTACATGTATTGGGTTTCGAGGTTTATTTATCATTTACTTTAACAAATTACTAAATAACATATTTTGCAAATAGAAAAATAAGCACTTTGAGGCGGGAATAAAATGTTAAAAAAGATTAACGACCAAAATCTTTCAAATTACTTTTTTATTTCAATCATTATTAATATAACGAAATAAATAATAAAATATTTGGAACCATACTGCAGAACGTTGATGTATTAATTCAACCGTATCCCAAATTAATCCGCGTCGAAATCAATTTCAGTTGTGAACAATTTTTATTCGGGACATAATCCAATCGTTATAATAATGCATTTATATATACGTTCTTTTTTTTCTGCAAATAAAAATAGAAGTTGGCAGCCTCTTGCGAAATCTATTAAAAATCACGGTTCGCAGTTTTATTTATAAATATTAATAGCGGCACGAAACCACATAATTACTTTCACAAATGTAATCATTCCCAAATTAAACCGAGCCAAATATTCTTCGGAATTTATCACTTTTATCCGGCGAAAATAAAATAAATATAAAAATAATAATGCGTTAGAACGTTTTAGTACGCAATGATAAGTGAATGTGCACATAATTTCTAATTCTGTGTCAGGTGTATTGTAAAGCTGGTGTATTTTTTTTGTTGTTTTCTCCACCACAACAGTGTGTGTGTAGGAAAGTATGCGTTTCGAGCCAAGTGCAATTTTAGTTTTGTTTGAAATTGCGATGATATATTAATATGTATAATTTTTATTATAAATATATTTATTTTGTTTATGTTACTGCGTTATTAATGTATGACAATTAAATTTGTAAAAATTTAGAACTACACAAATAATAATAGAAAAAGGGATTTGATTTACTTAGTCAAATTTAATTAAATTAAATAAAAAAATATCTGAAAAAATAATTAATAAAAATTAAAAAAAAACATTTTTTTTTCTTTATCTGGTTAGCAGATTATATAACATAAGTACTTAAAAAACAACTACTTCCCGGGCAAATTTGCCGGATAATGGACTACACAATCGACATTTAGTGCAACAATTATTATATGTTATTGCAAAGAATAAAAAATAATTATGAGAAAATTTATTATATATTTATGTTTCCCAATAAAATATTATAATAAATAGAAAAGAGAAGCAATAGCCAGCGAGGCGTTTATTCAAATCTGCACTGAGAGGAGTTTCTTTTTATGAATTTACGATAAGAACAATGTATTGCGACTGCATTTCTTTAAACTTTATCAAATATTGTCATTACTTGTACACGCTGTCTTATTTATGTATTTATACATTATTGTTTGAATTATTTATATCTATTCTGTTAACCCAACAACTCGTAAAACCACTTGGGATAATAATTGATTAATTTATTTGTTAATTTGTATTTTTAGTTATTGTTTATTTATATGTAATAGCCTATTTGTAACTTATAGTAAAAAATTGTTACAATTTTTGTAAAATGTTGAATTTTCCATAAATAAATAAATTATTATTATTATTAAGAACATACGCTCCCGTCCTACCTTCGCCCATCATTTCTATCAGAGCACGCGGCTGGTAAGGATCGCTCAATTTAATTAATTTAATTCAATTTTGATTTAATTTGAATTAACTTGGTTTAATTAAATTTAAATTGATTATAAATAGTTTGATTTGATTTAATTTGACTGAATATAGCTGATTTTTATTTAATTAATTTATTGTAACATTTTTGAATTGACGAGGGATAGATCCCGAAACACGCGTCTGCAGATAGCTTTATATTAAGTAACATTCTTTTCTGTTTTTTTTACATTGAATTTTTCTGCGATCAAAAATTTGTTTCATGATGCAATATTTTATTGAAAGCAGGAGTACATTATGTAATTCAATGTCCGGAGGGGTATTTGCCCGGAAAGTAGTTGTTTTATAAGTGAATTTGTAACGTAACGTAAGTAAAAAGTCACAGAGCTAAATGTGGAAATAATTTATTAATTATTTTCAAACCATTTTTATTATAAATTTTAAAATTAAGCAATGGAAAATATTCCTTATATATTGCTGCTCAATTAAAAGAAATAATTTGGCTGAAAGACTTCCAGTTATTTACATAACATATGACATTTTTATTAACAATTAAGTTTACAAAAACTTAACAAAAATTGATATAGCATACTATAAATAATTAAATACTCGTTAAATAGCTACCGACCATGGGTTTTTCTGTCTATTTTTTTATTTCCTCTTTTTTTTTCAATTTTAGTTTAATTTAATCTCTCGAAAAACTGAGTTTGAGTTTTCCTTTGGTTAATAAATATCACGGAATGTATTTCATTATTAAGCCCCGTTCATTAATGTATGGATCAATATAAATCTCACTTATAACAATCTAAACAATGCATCGACACGAAAGCGAGCAATTAGCGAAAGGCTGCAATGAAATTGATTAAATAAATTAAGACGTTCCGTGTCAATTTAAATCAACAAAAAGCTAATAGGCGGAGGTAATAAGCGGGCATGAAAGCAAACGTGGAAAGTTTCGCCGGTTCCCTTCCATTGTCATGTCCCATAATAACCTTAATTCGGCCGCGGATTAATTATGCAGATTTACAGGTGGAAAGAAATAAAGAGGTTCCAGTAAATGGAGCGAGTACGTTTCCACAAACGCAATTTTCGTTTCTTTGTTTTGATCGTCATCACCGTTACCCGTAATGCTCGTAATGTTCGGCGTGCACTATTAAATAATAATTTGCGATCGGCAAAAACTCATGTAGATACAGGATTACCAATTTGCACCGTCCAATCTCCGTCAGGTTCTTATTATTGCTATTAAAAGATGCATGCAGCTGTACATTACCAATCGACTTCATTATTACACATGGATTTGTTGTTGTTATTAAAGAGAGGAATTGGTATTGAGATATTTGCGGTTTAGTGGTTAAGTGTACATAGAATTTACGTGAGTTAACAAAAAGACGATTATTAAAGGCAGGCCGGAGTTCTCATGAGGCGGATTCACTAAGCTTGACGTGCAACGACCCCAACTAAACAAAAAGATTCTAAAGATCAAAAGAAAATAAGAAATGAAATGTAATAAATAAAATAATAAAAATACTGGTAATTACAAGAAATTGGAGTATCGAGATCACAATTGTGAAAGTCGCATCGCGCGCCGTATCGGATATCTAATAGGCCATTGTTAGACATTTAACTCTGATTATATATGTGGGCGAGCTTATTTAAAAAAATCATTTCCTGTACATTACAATACATGCATAATTACCCGTAGAAAGATAATTGTCATAATGACATCTATTAACCGTATCACAGACATTAAGTCGCAGTGAAACATGGCCGTTTAACTAAATCATCCTACTTGATCGCACCAAAATACGCACATCGTTGCAGCGCACTGCAATTAGCCCCGCAAATTCCATTTTATTATTCCAATTGCAGTTTCTTGCTTATACTTAATACACTTTACTGTTCGTTTAAATATAACTTTTCCATCCAAATAATTCGTTTTAATAAAAAGAAATCTTCAAATATTGTTATTTTCTGTTGTTCGTAATTTTATAAAAGTGTGCCATCACTGTTATTTATTACCATGAATGTATATCGTACCTCCTATTAATATAAGGTGCACAATACAAAAGAACAAATGTGAAATTGGGGATTAATAAAGGCATCACCTGTCACCTCGAACGCAGTATTATTTTAACGCCCCCAGGATGAAATATGTTACACTTTACACACACAAAGAATGATACAATCATTTCGAACATATGTCGAGGACTGATTTTTTTCTACAGTACATCTTAAATCATTAATTTAATAATACAAATAATAAATATAAACAAATTAATAAGAGAAAAGAAGTTTTTATTCACTTAATCACAGTTAT
Organism: Philonthus spinipes; assembly: GCA_963082785.1. Taxonomy (NCBI): domain Eukaryota; kingdom Metazoa; phylum Arthropoda; class Insecta; order Coleoptera; family Staphylinidae; genus Philonthus; species Philonthus spinipes. The sequence goes on from OY720304.1 coordinate 26,932,985, forward strand.
TTAAATTAAATAAAATGAAAATAAAAGTATAAATAGAAAAGAGTATTTTCAAATCATTTTTATTTATTATATGAAAATAAAAGACCTCTGGTCAATAGCCCACCTATATGTACTAAATAAATATAAATAAATAAATCTTTATTGACCGATAAACCATTTTAAAAACTACGAACTCTTTTACAAAATAAAAATACAATGTAATAAAAAAAACATGAAAAAATGAAGTTATAATTATTTATTGTTTTGAATTATCTGTGTTCTGAATAAAAATGTTTTTATATATAAAATTAATGTTGTATTATGATAGAATTATTAAAAATCTAGCAATAAAAAAAAACAGATTAAAATAAATTACTTTAAATGTTCAACCAATGGCCCTAAAATAGTCAAGAATTTAGAGTTATTGATTTTAATCCATGTTTTTTTATTTATTGGTAAATTTTTAATATTTTATTCATATTTATTTTTATAATATGAACTACAAATATTTAAAATTGTACATTATGTACTATGTTGGTATATTATGTATAGATTTAATATTATAATTGCTATTCGTAATATTCCTAGAAATAGTATATTCTAGGAATATTACAAATATTATATTATAAATTGTTGGTGTTATACAATAACAACAATAAACAATATACAAATATCAATCAGGTATCTGTATAGTTTTAATTATATTATTCCTACGTATGAAGCTATGTCATATCTCTCTGTTTGCCTGAGAGATTTTTTCTCTATATTTTTCTGTCTCTCTGAAAGAAATAGTCTCTCTTTATCAGTCTCAATTTATCTGAGAGAAAGAAAGAGTTATTTTCTGTGTTTCTCTCTCTCTCTGTCTATCTCAGAGAAAGAGTTCTTCTTCTCTCTTTTCCTGTCTTGTACTCTTTGTTTGAGAGAAAGAGTTTCCCTCCACATTTTTCTTTGTGTCTGAAAGAAAGAGTCTTTGCTTATCTTTCTGAATTTATCCGAGAGATATTTTTCTTTGTATCTGAAAGAAAGAGTCTTTGCTTATCTTTCTGAATTTAACCGAGAGATAGAGAGAGAGAGAGAGAGTTTTCTATCTCTTTTTCTCTCTCTCTATCTGTCTTAGAGAAAGAGTTTTTCTTCTTTTTTTCTGTCTCTCACTCTTTGTATGAGAGAAAGAGTTTCCCTCTACATTTTTCTTTGTATCTGAAAGAAAGAGTCTTTCCTTATCTTTCTGAATTTATCCGAGAGATAGAGAGAGAAAGAGAGAGAGTTTTTTCTATCTCTCTTTCTCTCTCTCTATCTGTCTTAGAGAAATAGTTTTTCTTCTTTTTTTTCTTTCTCTTACTCTTTGTATGAGAGAAACAGTTTCCCTTTATATTTTTCTGTCTATCTATATGATGGAAAAATCTTTGTTTATCTCTCTCAATTTATTCGAGAAAGAAAGAGTTCTCTTTATCTTTATTTACGGAATTCACCTATTTTACCCCAATCAACTATACATAGACATATGTAGCTCATGCTCATATTGAAAATATTCACATCTCTAAGCAGTTATTATATTGTAATATAGTATTTCTTACACTATGAATTTTGTCTTAATTGGGCACTTGTTAAAAAATGTTAATCAATATAAGGATAATTAAAGAAAATCACCGCACTATTTCACAATATTAACATTTTATTCTTGGCTATTTTCGTTTTTTTTTAAAACCATTTTCAAAGGCATGATTTTGAAAGATGTAAAATATTCTTGTAAATTAAAAGTTATTAATCGTAATAAATGAAAGACGACGCAAGCGCCATCTATTGTCTAGTTTCATGTGGCAATAAATAGATGAATATCCGTTGAATATTTTATTAAATAAAATTTATTATTTTTTAATTTGATAATCTAAATCAACGTTTGGTAATCTTAGGATTTTTTTATAAAAAAATACATATTTCGTAGAGGAAAGTATTGGATGAGGTGTGTTATTTATTTTATTGAACATAATGAATTATTAATAACCATAATACAAACATCTTTATTAATTACATTAAATTCTATATATACAGCTATTTATTATGCATGAAAGTGTTATTCTGCCATTGGCTATCGACCTGAGGTCGCAGAAAGGTGCCCTATCATGAATTTATGGTGATATCGATTTAGAAATATCGGTGCTAGCTAACTGAAGAGTCTTGTTTCTATTATGAAACAAGACTGTATGAAACTTTACTGAAGAATTGGTGAATGGCGAGACTAGGATGTGTATATATGAAACAAGACTGTATGAAACTTTCATACTGAAGAATTGATGAATGGCGAGACTAGGATGTGTATATTTGGGAAGGATCCCAAATATACACATCCTAGTCTCGTTGTTTGGATTTCGAGGAATACAAAATTTATTAAAGAGGGAATTGCAAGTTTTAGGAAGGATTTACGAAACGTTGGGCTATGGGTATGACTCAGGTGAATTGGTAAAGGTATTCGATCGAGGGATTTAATAACTTTTATTATTTAATAATTAACGAAAATATTATATAATACCCTGGCTGTTGTATAAATTAATCCAGGCAATAATTTAAACGGTCATCTGTGACACTTTCCTGAAGAGAAAAAAAAATCAAATGATCCAGAGATCGTTATTACAAATCTCTTTAAGAGAAATGATAAATGATCGAGGACCAGCCGTGATCTATTGATTAGCTCGTTAAGGCCCGAAGCAGCCGACCACCTCTTCCTTGGGCGCGATACACTGCGGACGGCCGCGAGCCCCCAGCTGACCGATTGCACGAGATATATGTATATATAATGAATTCAATGTATTTATGTATTTTGTATACGATATCCCGTGGGGCCATTGTTAATAGTGTAAGATTGTGGACTACAATGGCACAACTGAGCAGTGCTAGGATGTGGGAGGTAAAATCAGGCGTGGCGACCTATAACGATGTCATTTTTACCTATTAGATATCCCAAATCGGTATCCAAATTAATTTTATTATTATCGCCCCGGCTTGCTATTTATTCAACAAATCGGGCTGCTCGCCCCGGACATTTGCATAAACTTTAATTAATATTCATTACCGTCCTTGTTCTCCGCTCGAAATCTTGATTCACGAAACAAAAGCTCTTTCATTTGTATTCACGGGCCGGAATATTTTTCGTATACGCTTTTCTCGATCTCGTTTCGTTTTTGATTCCGGCCAAAATATTTCATGCCGGCCAGTCGGCGTGTTATTAATTTTTAATGCGCCCAATCCTTCAACTTAAGTGCTTTCTTTGTAAAATAACAATATAAACATGCTTAAATAGAGTGTGGGTTTTATTGTTCGCTTCTATTTAATTAAAAATTTTATCTTAAAGGTTATAAATATATTTATATGTTTGTGTTAACTTGAATCTTATAGACACAATCACAACTAATTAATTAAACATATTTATTCATGTAACATTAATATAAATAGAAAAGAGTATTTATTCACTTGGTCACAGTTATTTAAATGTATTAAATAAAAATGATTTTAAAATAATTAATAAATCATTTCCACCATTTAAGTACGTTAAACAAATGCACATCAAAACAACTACTTCCCGGGCAAATACCCACGCCGGATTACATAATGTACATGTACACCTGCTGTTGCATATCAATAAATAAAATTAATATTTATATTAGTACTTACGTAATATAGTGAAAATATCACAGTAGCTAAAGAGGGAATAATTTAGTAATTATTTTAGTATTCTTTTTATCAAATTTATTTAAATAACTGTGACAAATTGAATAAATCCTTTTTCCTATTATTAACATTAAGACATAGACAATTATTTAGAAAGTATTTGCAAAGTTATGTTCACATGAAACAGCTAAAGACCGAATGTCTTTCAACCTACACAATCATATTTTTTCACAAATACCTATTGAATTTTTTTTTCTGAATTTAGCAGACATTTATACAAAATTGTTATGACATGTAGAAACCCCATATCTCTGGTTAGTACAAAAACACCAAGTTTTGTCATGATCAGAGCTGTAGGGATTTTTAATAAAAAGGAATGAATTATTTTTTTAATAAGGGAGAATATATCAATAGAAAAGAGTATTAATTCATTCACTGGCTCACAGTTTTATTTTTTAATAAAATGCGACCAAATTACAGACACTTTTTTAATATAACTTCTTTTTTAATTGTTTTTCTTGTCAAGTTACACGCACTTTTTTATGATTACTTTTGTTTTATTGGATCATATATGCATTTACTTCGTGGTACATTTCGATATTAAGAAATAAAGAAAAAACTTACATTTTCATATTACTTTAAACTTTTTTTATATTTTGTCAGGACCAATTGTCTCTAACTCATAGCTAAAAAGTCAAAATAAAATTAACAATTGTCGACACAAGTTTGTTCTATCTTTTTCACTTCCTTCTTTTTTAATATTCATGCTGACATAGACTGGCGCATTCACCATAATAGAAAAACATGACAAGGCATGGTTACTATTATTTAGTAAGAGACTCTCTATGCTAATTAATTTAATATTTTGTTAAATCTTAATTATCTGAAAAAAAAAATACATTATATATAATCTAACATAATGTAAAAAATAAATATTTTCAAATGAAGGCTATTGACCATAAGTCTTTTTGTCCTTGTTTTATTCTTCTTTTTTTCTGTATTCATCATAATTGAAATTTATGCAGGGGTAGGAGGGTGTACATTCAAATAATATCAGGATTTCTGGGGATTCACAATTGCTTGAGTAACTCATAATTAATATCGTTGCATGCAAATCGCTCAGCCAGGAATCGAAATCTATCATTAATTGGTAATCATTTTATAATTTGATAGAGAAGAATATTGGAGAGATTGTGGAGAAGAATTTGTATGATGGCGGAGTTTTATCAGAATATTATTTTATTAACCCACACTTTATTACTTATTGTGCTGTATAGGACACATTTTCTCTTCAGTGAAATTCTTTTGAAAATATTTTATGGTATAAATAAGAGCCTTTACATACATAATCTTCTTTATTGGGATATTTATAGTTACATTAAGTTTACAAAATATTACATATTTATTTACAAAATATCTGTCGACCATTGGTCCTTCAGCCAGCAGTCTTTGTTCTTTGTCCTTTGTCACGTATATCAGTTAGTCATTTACGTGCGATAATATGAATTTATAAATGGTGGATTGAGGATATTTGAATTTTGAGGGATATTGGGATTTCTCGCACTACGTAGATTAAACCTTCTATGTAGTACGAGAAATTACAATATCCCTCAAAATTCAAATATCCTCTGTCACAGTAGCTAAAGGGAAAATAATTTATTAATTAATTATTTTCAAATCATTTTTATTTAATTTATTTAAATAACTGTGACCAAGTGAATAAATCCTTTTTCTATTATCAAATATCCTCTATCCACCATTTATAAATTCATATTATCGCACGTAAATGACTAACTAATATGTTATAGGTTCAGAGGTTTTGTGACAATTTTTTGGGATAGATTGCTGATAGGAGATAGGATAAGTTTGGTTCATATAAATTTTGAATGGAGAGGTGAGAGGCTAATAATAAGGGATAAACAGATTAATAGTAATTCTTCCTTTTGCGAAAGTCTATGAACCAGCTACTGAATGGTAAACAGGTTTTTTTAGACACTGGTGGACAATTAATGCCGTATTATGTGCAAATTGCAGAAGATGAGGGATTGATTTAGGTATTATGGATTGGGATTAAAAATATCATGGACGATGTTGCGCAATGTAGGCGAGAAATTAGTTGCGCACCTTATAGAACACATATTTCACCCTTTTATTTTGTTTATCTTACTAAACGAGAACAAATTAAATTCGAAATGAAAAACAATAACATAGATACAATAAATATGAACTACCAATATTTAAATATTAAAACTATCAATATCTTAGATATATTAAATAAAATGATTTGAAAATAATTAATAAATTATTTCCACATTACATTCCAAGTGAATGAATACTGTTTTCTATTTACAATATCTTAGAGTTTAAATTCAATAATATCCTCTATTCAGTGTTAACCATATTTCGTCAAGTATTAGATGAGTTGACAGTGAATAATCAATATGACATTTGCTCGTATTAAATGTATTTATGTTTACTATTAGAATTTTTTCAGTATATATAGGCACAACAATTTTTACGATTAGTACTTCATGTATTTTTTCTTTCTTAGAAAAAAAAAAAAAATTATACTCAGTATAATAAAAGACAAAATGCTCCATTCACATGGTCATTTATATTTAAATAAAATAAATAATAAAAATTTGAAAATAAATAAATTATTCCCTCTTTAGTTTCTATCCGGCTACAACCTTTTTATTTTAATTTATTTTAATAACTCTGACCATGTGAATGAATCCCTTTTTCTATTATTATTAATAGCCAGCGAGGCTTTATTTTAAATCTGAACCGAAAATATTTTTAACGATACAATTTATTAAGATCGTGCGTGAATCACGTCCGTCAACTTCCTCTCGATCATTTCCACCGGAGATCGCAGCGTGGACGGTACGTTTGATTAATTCAATTTAACAACTTTGCAATTTCAATTTTCAATTTACTTTATTAACGGAATCTCCATTTCCACATTACAATTATAATTACATATTAAAAATTTTATAAGAAAAGTGTGACGCTCTAAAAACATTACAAAACATATGTATAAAAAAGGCAAATTACCAATCTCAAATTACGAAAAAATACAAAATAAAAATATTATATAATTATATAAGGCAACGCTGTAAAGATAATGAAATACGTGTATACAGGTGGCCTATTTTAGTATTTTTTTTTGTATTGTGTTTTGCATTAAATATTTTCGAATCAAAAATTGTTGCAATATACAATATGTTATTGTCACGCAACAGCAAGTGTTCATTAATGAACATTTGTTTTAAAGCATTTATATAATATAAGATAAAATGTCATAGTAGTTAAAGAGGGATTTTTTATTATTATTTAATTTATACTTAGCATTTTGCACATGTTGTATAATGCAATATTGCACTGAATGTAATTACGTATACTTTCGCTTGTTATGGCTTTACCAATTATTTCTAATAAATATTTAATCACACAATTATTTTATGTGTTAATAACGTATTCAATTTTCATAAAAGATGTGAGCAATTAAACGTGTTCAATTACGAAATATTAAACACCTATCAAACGTCGGTATTCCAGCCTGTCGAGCAACCACCTCAATGTTAATTAGTCGTGATTTATGCATAATTATGTGTATTGATGAATGATGGCAATGCTTTTAATAACCAATTATTATTAATAAAATCTCTGTATGGGCGCCATTCTCATCAGTTTCGAAGATTATAATGAGGAGTGAAAGAAGAAAGGGAATTGCTCACTTTTATTTTCATTCGTAATCAAGTGATGTTTACGTAATATAAATTTTGGAGAATTACGTAATATATTGAAGCAAAATGTTAGTAAATTAAACACAACGTTATCAAAAAAAAAACGACACGCTAAGGTTAGAGTCAAATATAAACAATCCATGTTTTACAAAGAAAACATTTGTTTTATTTATAAATATTGAACAAAATAGAAGCCCAATTAATTAATCAATAAATAATTAATTAAAAAACATATTTATTTATTTAAAAATGTTATACTAAAGAAAGTTTAATCAAATGTGTTTTCTTACAATTATTATCGTCTTTAAGTAATCGGAGAATTTAAATTCACGTATTGACAAACTTGAAATTAATTGATAGTTTTGTAAAACAATCATATTTTTAAAAAAATCTATGAATTAGTCGCGAATACCCTAAAATTCGCCACTAATCCACTTATAACATCAATTATAGAACACCTTTCTATCCCTCGTAACACTAACCTTCATCCAAAATTTACAAAACCTTCATTAACAATTCATCAATTTTAGCGGACCAAATATGCTCTAAAATAAATACAACGTTGTGCTATCAGTGCTGCTTTACTCTCAGTGGGAATAATAATAATAACATGACTGTTTGATTTTTAATTAGGTTAATGATTGCGTTCAGAAGACTTCACTGGTCTTACCGGAGGGACTAACTGATCAAAAAAAAAACTTAATTATTGATGATTATAAATTTTAAGAAATTAAAAGATCGTATAAATTATGTTCTATTTTTCAGTTATTTGCCTCTAACTGAAGAAAAAAAGGGTGAATTAAAACGTTTGTTTAGTCGCACCAGTAGCGGCCAATCATTTGGGACTCAAAATTAATTAAATTTTACACATTTCAAATTTAAAACTGTTATTTTAAATGCAACAAAGTATTTTTTTTTTTTAAAGTGAGGTCATGAAAAACAATCCCAGGTTGTTATATGAGTAAAAGAGTGTGGAGTATAAGAGATGTTTAAAGCAGATAGGGATCAGATGGTGAGGGTATTTAATCCCGGCGAGTGTATATACGCTAACGACGACCGGCCAGGACGATCATTAGTCAATATGTCTATTTGGTTGGCTACAATTATGATTTAGTTATGCAAACAAGCAGGGGTCAGTGCGGCACTGGCACTCTTTGATTGATAGACGTTCGCTCCTCGCTCTTTGCCCCATCCACATCTCGCACTTCAGGCGCCGAGAACAGCCCCGAACCAATACCATCTATAATCGTGATAATATTTTTCTTTATCTTTTTTTTAGTATTCAATTAATGGTGTTTTTAGTATCGCGACAAGAAAAAGAAAGAAAGGGGGTATTAAAATCCGAAAACCCGCCCTTCTGTTATAAATAATAAAAAGCAATCGTCAGCGAGCGAACGCCTCGCATTTAAATTCCATTCCGTTCCCATTAATTATATCTCTTAAATGAAAAGGCAATTTAGTGTTGCAAACTGCGACCGTGCCAGACCGGTATATATGTAAATGGCGAAACATTGAAAACGTACACTCCATTTAACAATTACAACTCAATTATGTAAATAATGGTATCAGTTCGCAGGAAATTAACGCAGACAAGTTAAAACGGTCGCAGGGGCACAGGATGTGCCACACGAGGCCCGCCCCGATTAAACTTTACTAATTTGAATTTGTATGATATATTTGTTAATTATGATAGTGTATGCGTTTCGGAAATTAAATTGTTGACCCGGACTCGCGATACCGTACAAACGGCGCCCCGCTTTTCCCTACCTTGTTTACACTTCGCATTAACTCGATTAATAATGGTTGGTACATCAAAACGAAACGCTTAATGCCCACCATTTACGATATCGCATTGTTTTTGATTGTGGCTAAGTGGATATTTCGTATTCAAATCATTTCGAGGAGTTTGAAATGTATTTATAGCGGCCATTTCGTAAGTCGATAAATCTTAATTAAAATGGGTGTGCTGATATTCACCGTACTTATAATTTATAATTAATAGTTTTATGTGTCTTGTAATTAAGTCAAATTAAATGTTTGCATGTTGTTGCATGTATTAATATTTAATAGGACTTTGTTACATGTCTTGGATAATTTATCTTTGTATCATACATTTTACAGTATAAAATCAATACTTATTAAACTGCATTATTTCGTTTGACATAAATAACTTACAACGCATGCTTTAATAGTCGTGTCTAGCCTCACAATTATGCTTTATGATTTGCTTTTATTATTTATAACTGTTATTCTTTGATGCTTTTATAATACGAACAATAACACCTAAATTTTTTTCAAAATTACATTAAAAAAATTAATAATCTATACAAACAAAAGTTATTTGAAGGCAATCAAAACTAGTTGAAAATAAATTATTTTTGTTTAGTTAAAATATATTCAATTATCTATTTTAATTATATTATTAATTAAAAAACCAACATGCCATGTTAAAAAAATAATTGAGGAAATCGATTATTTTTAAATGTTATAAAAAAAAAACAAGTGAATTAATTCAAAAAACCTATGTATTCACAAAAAAAATGTTTTATCAAGTGATCAATGAGAAACAATTTAACATTTTTTTAGCCTTTGTTATAACACGATTTTAAGTGGTTTCCTAAATTTGTAAAACTGAATTTACATTAAATACAACCATAATTGAAATTAAATAACCATTAAAAAAATATTCATATGTCTTATAATTCTTGAATGTCCATCAAAAATAAATCAATACAATTTTTCAGTATAAGCAATTTTGAAATCTAATAAAGGACCATATATATTTGATGATATGTACAAGAATATCTTAGGCATTTTTTAAAATTGTTTTCTAATTATAAGTGGTCTTATTTATACGTTGATAATTCACGCTAATTATATCGTTCAATTTTTGTGTGCTGAAGGTTTGCAAACATTATAAATTCATACACGTATGCAAGCAGTTTATGGGAACACATGTGTTGCGTATCCAACTATCAAGGAGTGGTGTCGAAAATGTAAGAGTGGAAGACAAAAGATAAGTCGCGAACAGGTGCTTTGATTAGTGTATCAACAGACAAGAAAGTGGCATGTGTGAGAAAAAATTGTCGAATTTCAATCAGAGTAATTTTAGAAAATCTTTGGTGTCCATACTACAATACACAACATGGGTTTCAGCAAAGTTGTACTCAATGGGTTCTTCGCCTTTTGTCAGAGGAACCATACTATCGTACACAAACTGGGTTACAGCAGAGTTTGTACTCAATGGATTCCTCGCCTTTTGTTAGAGGACCAAAATGCTTTGCAATATCTTACAGAATACAAACATAATAGTAACGACTTTCTTTCGTCTTTCGCGGTGATGAATCTTGGTGTCATTATTTTGAACCATCCAGTAAGGTGTCATCGATGCAATGGAAACACTTAAATTCTCCGCTAACAAGAAGTTTATAGTTCAACCTTCTGCAGGCAAGATTACGTTTCCATTTTTCTTTTCGACGATTGAGGACCCTTACTCATAGATTTTAAAGATCCTAGAGTGCATATCAACACAAACCTATATAATAAAACTTTGAAAAACCTCCACGTGGTGTCATTCTGCTACATGGCAATGTTCGGCCTCGTGTTGTCAGAGTAGTGAAAGAAAATCTACAACGAATAAAATGGAGGATATTAGAGTATCCACCCTATAGTCCCGATTTATCCTTGCGATTTTCACATTGTTGGGTTATTGAAAAATACGTTAAATGTAATCATTTTCGGTAGAACAAAAAATTACTTTCTTCGAGCAGCAGCCTAAATAATTCTTTAAACAGAATTGATGAAACAATTAGTGACATAATTGTAGTGGTAAGTATTTTAATATTAATACAAAATCAAAATTCAGTTTAACTCCTTACACTTACAGACACAATCAGCTCATTATCATAACTAGTTACGTTACTAGTTATCGATAATGAGTAGTGATGTCTAGAAATGTACATCCAACAGTGAAATCTAATAAATTGAAGTAAAGAATGATACTGAATCTAGATTTTGAATTAATAAATGATTATTGTTTTAATCTGTTTTATGCTGGTTGTTGGTTATAGGGGCTTTAATTTTTTATATAAAAATGGTTGTACTTTCTCCTACTTATATTTTTTTGTTTGAACTAGATATATTTCGGAAACAATGTTTCCATCATCAGTAGCTGCAGTTGGAGAAAGGACAATCATTTTCATTTGAATGATTATTGTTTTAATTATCCATAGAAATAATGAAGAAAAGAACAATAAAAGTGATAAAAATGGCAGTAGTTATCATATTTGGCAAAGGTGGTTTATATTAACCTATTTTTGCGTGTGTGTGTTTGTGTGTGTGTGTGTTTCTATATGTGTGTCTAATTAAAGTGTCGCAGCAACAGTAAGGCGGAGCAGTTTATTGGAAAGGCAATAATTATGCGGGCAAGCGGATTTTTCGAGTCGGTAATGCACGTATAAAATGAAATGTTTATAGGTGCATATATATTTTATAGTGCTGCATTAATATATCGTAAGCCGCATGAAATACACACACAACAAAACAGAAAACGAACGAGAGGAGAGAAACAGGAAAAAAAGGCGAAAAATAATAATAAAAGAACCGAGACGTCCAATTGCAATCACTTGCGACTTGTTTGTTATTTTTCAACTGGACACGTATCCTCGTTTTATTTCATTATAAGTGAGCCTCTCCAACCACACAAGCTGTAAAATTTTTCTTAGAATTATCTGTCCCGGCGCAATAAACCAGCATTAAAATCCACCGGCTATATTGTACAGATTGGATTGTGCCTTTTGCCTTGTGCCTACATGTCAATTCGGAGTCGATCGTCAGAAATATGCTCAATAAAATATCGCACCGCGGCCTTAATAATAAAGGGAAAGCGGTAATGATTCAAACACTCCCACTCCCACTTTTACTCCTCCTATCGTAAATATTACTTAATAATTATCATTCACAAATACTGTAATTATTGCCATTTTTAATAGAAAGCAAAAATGTCATTAATTAACAGAAACAAATTATCAATTAAATGTGATAAGTTCAATACGTGTCATAAAACTAATATAAACAAATAAAGAAGCGAAGTACTCGCTAACGAATGTATGCATTCCATTAAAGAAGTGAAATTTTTAGTTGCGTTTTTTTAGGAAAATATACTTTGGAAAACCGCCTCCATCAAGGCATTCCACATGAAACACATTAGTTTGCTGAGATTCAAAAAACCGAAATGGCCATCACTAGTTATTCAATCGCTAGATGAATGCTCGCTGAACATTTTGTTAAATTAATTAAATATATTTGAGGTTGTACCTTGCGAAGTATTTAAACTCAGATGTTCATTCTGTATTCCTCAAGGGAAAATCTAGCATTATTTTTAAACATTTCTGCTACCTTTGATACAGTAATAATTTTTTTTAACTCAAGGACTTTTTTATTCCTTAATACACAAAATAATGTTTATTTAGATTATTGTTCAGGTATTACAATAAATCGTTTCATCTATGATTTTACCAATAAAACAGTTAATACCTTTAACTATTTATATGATAGGCCATATTTTCGCATTTATAATAAAAAAATGGTGATGTGTGCATCGTGGTACTTTCCCCAGTAAATTTGATCAAATAAGTTTTTGAATGATTTAATTGTAAATGAAAAATAAAATAATTATATAAAATACTTATTTCTTCAATATATGGTATACAACAATTATTTAAAACATTCTTCGATGTGATCAATATAGACCAAACAGTTATAAATTAAATTAAATTTATAAAATCCTTTTAAATCATATCCAAATCTACTGAAAATAGCACATTTCAATATACTTTTTGTAAACGGTAAATCCAATTGTTCTAAAATCCCTCGAGCTTTTTTTTATTGGAAAAATACATTAAATTCCATTAAACCATTAAATCTCGACGGCAATTTGTTTGGTCAACAGAGCTGAAAAGCCAAGGAAGAAGACAATTTGCAATAAATTGTGGTATTCCATTAAAATGCAGGTTTCATCTCTTAATATAGGTTTATAGAAGTGTGGTTTCTATTGGTGTGACATTAAATGTTCCCAGTTTAAAAATACAAATAAATTAAATAGAAAAGAATATTCATTCTCTTGATCACAGTTATTTAAATAAATTAAATAAAAAAATGATTTAACAAATAAATTATTTGAAGAAATTATTTCAATAAGAATACTCATTGAATTTACAAATACACTTTGTTAATGTTAATGTGTATTTTTATTTTCATTTAAAAAAAATCACTTGTTTTTTGTAATTACTTTGAAAAAAGGACGTCAGACCGAAACTTATCAGATTTTTTTAATAAAGAAAAAACAAATAGTGAAACAATAATCAAGTGTTTTATTATTTTTTTTATCCCAAGTTTAAATTTAGTGTTTTAAAAAAATGTTTCATCAAGTGTTATATAAGTCTAGAATTAAAAGATTAAAAATACACACTTTTTAAATTGTGAGAGACTATTTAACCAGCACGCATATTTTTTCGTACAGGAGTCAAGCCTTCTTCATTTTACTTTTCATCCCGCCAAGAGGCGAATCTTTTTGAAATCTTTTTGAAACATTTTCCACACAAACTCATTCCTTTTCGAAATGGTAAAGGATACTCGTGAAAAATGTGATTTAAGTTTTTGTTTTCAAATAAACATTAGTATTTGAAAACAAATCTCAAATCACATTTTTCTTGAATATCCTTGATCATGATAGTCAGAAAACCTCAACTTTACGAAAAGTGTCACTTGTGATACTTTTGCGGAGTCATTGATATATAGAGGCTGATTTATAACAGATGTACAAAACTTTGACATTGTGTTTGGGAAGTTATTTTAAGAAAAAAAAAAATGTTATATGATTATTCGTCATATTTTGTTTATTCTTGCTTGAATGTGAAAATAATTTATTAATTATTTTCAAATCATTTTATTTAATATATTTAAAAGGCTGTGACCAAGTGAATGAATAATACTCTTTTTCTTGCTTTGAAATTTTATTAAATTAAAAATAAACGCAAAACTTGAAAAATGGATAACAAGATTAATAAATGACATAAATTTATATTAATAGCCAGCGAGACGTTTATTCAAAACTGAGCCGAGAGAAGTTTTTTTCGTGAATTTGCGATTGGAGCGCATACATTTTTTTGCACGAATGTCCTCCGCCCGTCAATACTATCAGAGCACGCGGCTGGTAATGATCGTTCAATTTAATTAATTTAATTCAATTCGTTTCGTTTAATTTTATTCGATTTTGATTTAAATTGAATTAATACTCCTATCCCGAAAGATATTCTCATTTTGTTTGTTGTCCCAATCAGGTTTTGTTGTCTCTTTTTACAATTGAATTAATAAAATAATTTATTAATTATTTTCAAATCATTTTTATTCAATTCAATAAATTACCACGGAAGAAAAATGCAGTTATACTAAACTCACTCATTTTCACAACTGCCAACTTCACAAATTATATTGTTAATTTCCATGAGTAATTAGATTTTAAGCATTCGATTCTTTCTGCTATATTTTAGTAGAAATTAATGTCTTTGCACCGCTTGAGACCGCCAGGAAAAAATTGCAAACTTTAATAAAATTTTCACCCAATTTGATAAACTCAAATTTGCGAGCTGGTAGGTGGAAAGCTAATTAAGTGACAAGGCTTAAATTTTCACAGGTTATTCTCCTATTCTTTAGCTACATTTTGGTATAATATGAAGTCATTTGGCGATTTTAATTTTTTTGTCGAAATTCCACTTTTTTTCCATACTAACCCCTTACAATTTTTTCAATTTTCGCTGAAATTTTTTTTCTCTCCAAAAAAATCTTGAAGAAGCTTGGTTATACTACTAACAACGTTGACTATTCAGTTTCTCCCGAAATAATCGTTTTCAGACATTTCCAGCCATTTCAATACTTCCGCGAATTTAACATGGAGCCTTATGGGAACGGTTTAGCGGAGACCCGTCTATTGGCCGTTCCGGACGTTTCCGCATTTCAATCAAAATAACTCAACTTACGAACAAGTTAAAAAAACGGGATTTTGAGCGTTCGATTCTTAAAGAATTCAGCTATATTTTCATAGAAATTAATGTCTTTGCACCGCTTGAGACCGCCAGGAAAAAATCGCAAACTTTAATAAAAATGTTCACCCAATTTGGGAAACTCAACTTTGCGAGCTGGTTGGTGGAAAGCTAATTACTTGACAAGGCTTAAATTTTCACAGGTTATTCTCCTATTATTTAGCTAAATTTTGGTATAATATGAAGTCATTTGGCGATTTTCATTTTTTCGCCGAAATTCCACTTTTTTCCATACTTTTTTTTCCATACCCCTTAGAATTTTTTCAATTTTCGCTGAAATTTTTTTTTCTCTCCTGATTTCATGCATTTCAGGCATGGGGCGGTGGTGGTATAAAAGCTCGGGAAGTAAATAAAAAAGAATCGGAAAGTAGTTGTTTCAATAGATGTTTGTAAAACTAACAGTGTAAGTAATTTTTGCAGTTGGAAAAACGGATCAAAATTTATTGATCATTGCTAGTAATTTTCTTTGTTTAATCCCATTGTAATTTAAATAACTGCAAATCATCTTTGTTTCATTTTATTTAATTCAAATGACAGTTAATTAAAAAGATCTATTTTATAAAAGAGGGAGTTATCAAAATACAGTTTGAACTAATTACAAAGATCTATAGAAATTAAAGTTGTATTTTGATATTAATTAAATAAAATTTCAATCAAATGTAGTTCTGTAAATAAACAAAACAAAGTCGTATATGTTTTTTACATTTGATTGAAACTTTATTCTTCATTAAATCTTCATATAACATTTTTTTCTTAAAATGACTTCATATACACGATGTCAAAGTTTTGTATATTTATTATAAATCAAGTTAATTGGCATCCTATCCATAAATAATTACATAATTCCACAACTAAACTATATTAATAATTAGTGATGGGCAAAGTCGATCTTTTTATTGCTACTAAATTAAGTATATTATAATTTTATTAATGGTACTTCTTATAAAAATATCAAGAATAACTTATCATTTATTAATAAACATAAATTTGAAGTCACTTTTTTGTTTTAAATACTTAAAATGACACATTTAGTAATATTCGATTACTAATATTAATCGATTTTGCCCATCACTATTAATAATACATATTTTCACCAATTTATCTTAAATTCTTTGCACATTTTTTTTTCAAATGTTTTTTAATATATAAATGTATTGATATATGTGGTTGTTAGTTGGGTGAAGATTGGAATAATTAGTATAGAAAAACACTTGTAAAAACTTTTCTTCACAAATATTAGTGTAAACTATTGAAGATGACTACATCGTAGTCGAAATACGTATTTAGTAAAAATAAATATTTGTGAAGAAAAGTTTTTACAAGTGTTTTTCTGTATTAATTATAAATGTATTGTTCTTTTAATTGAAAATAAATAAATTAACATTTAAAAAAAAATCAGTGGGTTTTTCTTCATAAGGTAACGCAAATAAATTAATACATATAAATATTCATGAATGTGAAAATGGGTTGCGTTAAATAATAAGAATGCGCCGAATAAAATATTAGAAACCATAGCTGTCAGTTGATTATCACATAACAAACGCTCAGCGATTTGCATAAATAAGTGTGCGTTATTGTGATTGTGATATAGATTTCTGGTATCGAATAAATCAGTGTAATCAGGGAAAGAAATCAATAATCGGAGGATAGCTCAGAGCCGGGGACCTTAATGAAGGCGCAGATAGAGAATCTCGAAACGCCTTTCAAAAACCTTTTAATCTATAATCAAAAACACTTTGCATTGGCATTCCGAATATGTACACTCTTATTGTGTTTTATTTTTTCCTCTCTCCCTCCCTCTCTTTTTCCGTTTCGCCTCCACTCACTCGCTCCTTCGTACGTACCGGCGTGCTCGTGGCATCGAAGATCGTTTCTAATAGAATGATTAAACAAAATATAAAAACACAATTAATTATATCGGATAGATGTTATCTGGGATCTCGTGTGCCCCAGGTGTCCCGGTCTGGATGGGCTTGGGTTCGTAAACCCCCCTCTCCGCCCCTCGCGCCTCCCACGAGCACGTCACTCATGCATTTATACATAACTGATTTGGGCCCATTCCCGTGATATATCGTCTATTAACCGGTGGTTCGGTTTGTGGGATAATATAGTGCTAAGTTAACTAATTTATTGTAAACACACTATCGACTTTCATGCACTAATATCGATTTATTATGCACGCCCACCACCATTACACATCCTACTACTCAAGGCGCAATTCGATCACAAACACCATTTCTTTCCTCTGCCGGCGCTCGAGAAATTGAGAAATTGGGTCGTTGCGGTAAATTTTCATTACAATTCTTATTCTCGTTAATTTTTATACATAAATAATTATAAATCAACCCATCTTACTCTATATAAATTATGAGATACTTCAAGTCCATACAAAATCTCTCTCTTAAATGATGTGTTTTTGTGTTACATAAAGAGATTCGAACAATTAAAAATAAAACAATCTGTATTCATTTAAACAAGTGCAGAAAGGAAAAGTGTTTTATTTTTAATTCTCTCTCTTAAATTATTGTGGAAATAATATATTTCAAAGCTGGGTTTTATTGATACGATATTTAACCCTGAAAGAAAATATGAAAACATTAAAAATAAATAGGAAAGGCGGAAAGACCATAGGTCGATAGCCTGTTCAAGCAAGCAAGAAAGAAACAAATATACCATAATATATTGTAAATATATATAAAACAAATAACTTTTAATAAAGATATTGTAGTAGTAGTAAATAGGAAAAAATCACTGGGTTACATTATTTAATTAAATTAAATGAAAAAAAAAATGAGAGTTTGTGACATTTTGATTTACGTCACGTAAGTACTTTAAACAAGACGATTGAAATCATTAACACTGTTGTATCCTTTCTTCACACTTTATTTTCGAATATTTAGATAAATATGTCGAGTACTATGCACTCATTATCAATAACAATAACAACTAATTCTAACAACTAATGTGCGGTGTCTTTATTCCTACAGTGGATTAAAGGGAAAACCCTTGGGTAGTTATTTTATTCAGGTTGAGTTTATTGAAACGATTGAAATTAAGAAATGCTACTGAGTTAACCTGGGAATAAAAGAAACAACACAAACTTTTTAAGACGGACAAATGTAAAGGCTCGACTTCATTGGAACAACAAACAAAATATTTTTGAGTAATAATGATGAAAACGGGGTAATACGCGTACAAATCCATGACAATATGATTTCTTGTCGCGAAAAAGGTATGAATCAAAAGATATATACAAATATTTCAGATTTTCTTCGGGATTATTTAGCGACAGTTATGGGTGTTTATACTAGCGACAGCCTATTTAATGATTTTATGAATGGTACATTCTGTCATAGATAATTATAATTATTATAAATACAAATTTCTAGAAAAGAATATTCATTCACTTAAACACAATTAATTAAATAAATGAAATAAAAATAATGCATTGAACATTTTTATTTCTGAGAGATACATCAAATTACATGACAATATTTACAATAATAAACATCTAGTTAAGCCTCAGAAAATGGCTATCTTTCTGCCAATAAAAATAATTGATAAAACGTGTCAGAGTAGCTAAATAGGAAATGATTCAACGGTCGATAGCCGATTGGCAGAAGAATTTATTTTTATGTTAGTTATTTATTGTATTTATTTATTATTATTACTTTGTTAAAAATAATCTGCCAATAAAGATTTATATATATATATATATATATAGGAAATGATTTTTGATTTAAATTAAATAAAATGAAACAGAAATGATTCACACATTTCCAGTTATTTAAATTACAACGAAATTAAACAAGGAAAATTTCTGGCAATGATCAATACATTTTTCATTTATTTTCAATTTATTTTTGTTTGATTTATTTAACGAGATCTATTTTTATTGAAGTGACGTAATAATATTAATAATATTTCGATGGAATTTCTAAATAAAGTACCGTAGGTTCCAATGAGGTGCATAGTGCGAGGCGATAAAGATAGTGTGAAATGAAAGGTAGTGGAGTGAGCACGTCCAGATAGGTGAGTTCGAAAAGAAAAGAAAAGAAAAAAGAGGAAAGAAAAGCGAGAGGAGAGAGCCATTAGGTAACTAATTGCAGCTCTGTCACAGTCGCGGATATCGGAAATGAGATAATCGAACCAGTACGAGACTTGCGACTTGATTCGCCTCGGTGTCGGTGTTGGTATTGGTATTGGAGCAGTCGTCCCCAACAACATAACACGTCTCAACAAAACATTAAAAAATAAAAGGAATGAATTAAATAAAATAGTGGATTTCATCGCGAAGATTTATTTATCATAATTTTCGAAAAAAGAAGGGTAATTACGGGATCCTGTTAATCTTCTTAACACATGTAGTGGCGGTTAGTAAGTAAATGAGAGAGAACACCTCGGACATGCAGATGCAGATGCATATACACATGTATATTGGAACGTTTAATACTGTCGTGTATAAATAACAAGACTCCGCGGGTATAATAATGAGCTTAACTAACTTAATATGCATAACTGATTATGAGGTGGAATGTATGAAGAAGGTATGGAGGGAAGATGGTAAGGTAAGGTAAGTATGGTGGATGGTTGTTGGTTACAGTGTGTGTTGCTGTCACACCTCATGGAATTCCTCTGCGAGAGCGGACAATAGCTGCCCGCCGAGCCAGTTCCAGTCTGGGACATTCGCCTACCGCGCGACCATACCATTTATAAAAAAAACAACAACCAAAGATACATTTTGACTTTTTAATAGAACAATAAAGGCGACCGTCAAATAT
The DNA here is from genome assembly GCA_963082785.1 of Philonthus spinipes. Taxonomy (NCBI): domain Eukaryota; kingdom Metazoa; phylum Arthropoda; class Insecta; order Coleoptera; family Staphylinidae; genus Philonthus; species Philonthus spinipes. The sequence goes on from OY720304.1 coordinate 26,953,256, forward strand.
TTGTTCGATACGGTTATTTATGGCCCTCATCCTCATAATTTAACCGCATCGCCCTTCAGACTTCACCCTACACGCTCGTTTGTAACATCCAAATGAATGCTCTGTATGAATATGCAGAGGAATATATACAAAGGAAAAAATTATATCAGATCTTTTAATGATAAATTATGGATGGAATTAAATAAATACTTCATTATAAAATTAGTTACTTAGTTATGTTAACAATTGCTGAATCCTCTAATTTATTGTATTATAAATAATAGTAATAAGTTTAGCAAATGAAGGTGATTATCATTCACCTAAAGAAGCGATAAATTTGCGAAACAATTGTTGTGAAAATAAACACACTTTTTAAAAATCAAAAGTTAGACCAGAGGCCTTTCTTCCCGATTATTACTATTTATATTAGTACATATGGTTTATAAATTTCAGTGGAATATACAAATGAGGTCTCAAAATTAATCATTAATCCAATACATCATGAAATTAATGGGTCTATCTCCGTCAAGCATTAAGCTCATTGAGTCATTATACTTTGTTAGCTATTGATAATGGACACATAGTGTCCGAAATGTACATATAGCGTACAAATAAACAAGTGAATAAAGGAATTCAAAGTGTTTTATTTTTCGAATCTCTTCACGTAACTCACAACAACACATTAGTCATCGACTCATATTTAAGCAATATGACTGTGCTATGATTCCTAAAATGGTTTCAGATTACATTAATAATCTGCGTTGTTCGGTGTACGATAGGCTTCACATGTTTGTAATTTTTATAACCTACATAAAACTTGCTTGCGAGAAAATCAGCATATGTAAGTACTAGAGAATTAAGGTACTTACATATGCTGACGATATTAAGCAAAGACTCAACAAAACGTAGAAGTATTGCAAAATAAAACAAACTAAGGTAATGTAATATAGAAATATGGATCGGTGTATTTCTATGACATTTTATCGAGAAAAAAAAATCACGATTATTAACTATGGATCATATATCCCTTTTGAAGACGACTTACCAGAGCTCCAATCTTTATGGAATTCATGTAAGTTTCTTGAATTTTCTATTATCTTATTAAATATTTAAAATCTTCCTAGAAGCTAATTTTCAAGTCTGTGATGCTGGGACTCCCAAAAAAGGAAGAACTTTAACTCTTTCTTTCTTTCTTTCTTTCTTTCTTTCTTTCTTTCTTTCTTAATCTTATCCTCTTTTACCCGTATTGGGTGTCGAAGACTTTAACTCTACGAGGTTTATTTTAAAACTAGACAAGAACAAAATTGTCAAGTTTAAACTACTATAGTAAGTCTGTTTCTTAAATTGAATTGTTACTCCTTTTAAATTATATTTATGAATTGTAGAAATTTTCAAAGAACAAAAATTTAAATTAAAAATAAAATGGAAAAGAAACATCTCTGATGGGATTTGAACCCACGTGGATTTGAAGCACTATATGAAGATTTGATATCACAGGTCTGTAGTTTAGTTAAATTAAATAAAATGAAACAAAGATGATTAGTTGGTAGCGCACCCGTCCGGTAATCGAGGGACGTGTGTTCAAATCCCATCATAGATGTTTCTTTTCCACTTTATATTTAATTAAATTTAATTTATACCTCAATGTTGTATATTGAAAATTTCTACAATTCCTAATTCATGTTTATATTATTTTTTAAGTTTAATCGCTGACTTCAGTGACTTTTCAAAGCTTGCATTAAAGCTTCAACCAGTGATTTTAACTAGACAGAATCAAAATATTTTCACGAATTTTATACTCGAATTATTACTTATTTAATATATATTATTAAAGCCTTACACCGAAAGGTAGATAGGCAAAGGAATAAATAAAATAAATAATATATATACACAGAGGTTTTTTTATGGGTATACATTAGGGGAAGTGTAAACTTGGAAAAATTCGCGAGTCAAACGTAGGAGAAATGTATACTGATAAAAAATCTATATATATTAGTTTGTATATATAAATTTATTTGTTTGTTACTTATGTGGTTCATAAGTTAGATTTAAGTAAATTCAAAAATTATTGTATTTCCTGGATGTAAATCACAATGCAAGTACTTGTATGTAATGGAATTGAACAAAAGTCGACATTTTTTAGATGTGAAGTTATTCCCTTTAAAATTTCTTGAACCTCTTCTAATTTATTCAAAGCTTCTCTAAATGATTTCACTGGACATAAATTATCATCCAAATAGCTGAAGTTCCTCTAATGCCAAGTATTACAAACTATCAGTATTACAAATTATCACAGGCAATTAAATATATATATATATATATATATATATATATATATACGATCGATCAAATATATCATATGAGTTGAAGAGGCTGTGAGTTGCCTTTTTAATTAAATATTGGCGGCTTTAATGAAAGACTAATTGAAGAGGGTGGAACTGCATCTAAGGTAAGGGTTGATTGTAAAAAGGCTCAGAGCTGTATGGAGACTTGGATGCATTTAGTAGAAGAGTGTTAGTAAGATCATTTGGAACAGATACATGAAAATGCAAGAATAAAGTCGGAAACACCATTGGTCGATAATCAATTAACAGATATAAAATTTACATTTGATTTTGTAATTTTTAATATCTATGTAATATTTTTTGCTGAATATATCTGTTAATAAAGATTATTATTATTATGTAAGAATAAAAGAATAGTAGACGCTAAACTATAGATTCTAGACTGATTGATAGAAGAAAAAATGATTTTGTTGAGTTTTTAGAGTAGAAAAGAGTATTAATTCTCTTGGTCACAGTTATTTAAATATATTAAATAAAAAAATATTTGAAAATAATTAATAAATTATTTCCACATTTAGCTCTGTGACTTTTGACTTACGTTACGTAAGTATGTATTTGTTTAACATACTTACGTAACGTAAGTATGTTAAACATTAAAACAACTACTTCCCGGGAAAATACCCACGCCGGACATTGAATTACATAATGTACACCTGCTGCAACATATTAATAATATTTTTCTCGGATCAAAATTTGTTGCATTATGCAATATTTTTTATATATATCTTTATATATTGAACTATTATTGATTTTTTAATTAAATTACACTTGGTTTATTACACAATTATTTTTTTCTATATTTACTGGATTAGTTTTGCTTTGTAAGTCACTCCTGATGATGCTGTAAAAAGCGAAACTAGTCGAGTAAATAGATAAAAAAATTGTGACATAAACCAAGTGTAATTTAATTTAAAAAAACCTTCATCAATAATCGTTTCACTTAGCTGCAAAAATTCAAAGATATCGTCCGTTTTCTTTTAAAGATAATTCATTTCCCCACGTTTCGGTTAATATAATTATGTCTAGATTATCGGAAGCCAGAAGTAAAAATCTTGGTATTAAGTCGACGTACATTATGGTAGTAAATATTTACATTTGGACGCTGGGTTGTAATACGTTTTTTCCTGCGATTATACGCATTTTCGTATTTTAAAGACACTTTTTCCCCGGAACTCTTTCGCGATCTAAAATCTGCTAGAATAGTTTTTCGTTCTTTGCTTTCGCGTGGAGTCAAATCCTTGTTGACGTAAATGTTAGAATATTCGTTGAATGCCTTTAACTTCTTGCTGTTCTGTAGAGTATCCTGAGCAATAAACGTTGAATCAAATACTAGCTTAAGCAGCCTTGGTTTGGAAACATTTTGCACTCCGAGTCGAAACGTTTTAATGCGGTTTTTGGATAATGGAGTAGTATTGATTTTGTTTATAATATTTAGTGCATTTTGTGTATATTCTTTTTAATATAAATTTAATTTAGAAAATAATTATTAAAATGATTTATATTCTTTAGCTAGTTTTAACAGCGATGGTTATCCGAATAAAAGCCCATTAAAACAATATGACGTGATGATTCAATCCTGTCTCTTAATTAACATCATTCGAATCGTAATGGAAGCCATTAAAACCGTTATCAGCGTTTATGGCGAATATACTAACACAATAAAGCGGGCGTAATGTAGCCAGAGAGCGGTGATTAGCATGTGACTGACTGAATGAGCGGAGCGAGTGAGTGATTAGCTGTTACATGAACATTGAACATTGTACGTACACATAAGATATTCCGGTTATTACAGCGGGTGCACTAATTGTCAATTCATATGCAAATTTGTTCATCGGAACGGTAAAGTATTAATCTGGACTCATTATTTCACGGCTTTTGAGAGCACGGGTTGAGTGGTGGGGCAATGAGGGGACGCTCGGCCTCTGGGGCGAAGGCCCGCATCTGCTCTCCCATACTAAAAACAATGATTTGATGCTGTGATAAAAAAGAAATGCTACGATTATAGCAATTAATAACTGTCGCATTCGATGTTAGTAGCAACACTTTTCGGTGCCCTGAAATAAGCCCTTCAAAATATACATATATTTTGTAAACTTAAATAAATACATTTTGTTTGTTTTTCTTAGTTTAATATCTATTAAGCTAATGATATTAAAATAAAAAAAATGTGTATTCCCCGTAACCCTCCATGTTAAATACAAACATTCGCCCATTCATCAATTCATTTGCGCGAATCATCAGGGCAATTCAGCTAGCTAGCATAGATTTTTCATATATCATAAATTCATGATAGGGCAGAAATTATTTATTTATATAGTATTTATTATTTTTTGTGGGTTAAAAATTCATATGCCAGAGTAACTTCTCAAACCCCGAAAAAAAAAAGTCTTCCAGTTCCCCGAACGCATTGTCTCTCTTTCATTCCTTTTCTTCTTTTAATTAATGTGTACAGATTATAATCGCCGGCAATTAACAAATTCGTGAGCCCCGTGAGTTCCCCCTTAATGTCTTAGAAACGTACGAGTCATCATTCATCATTAACTTTCAACAATTAATTATTGTTCCAAATTCGAATACTCGAAAGCAGCGAGAGGGAAGACAAGACGAAACGCAAATGACAAAAGATTTATTGTGCGGTCCGGATTATTCACATCGGAGCCCGTGGGGGTTTCCGATCGTTGTTATTAGTATTCGGGTTTTAGTTTTTTAATTATTCACACCGCAATTGCGTTTCGGATAAATTATTTTTTCTAGACCGCGTGATTGATTTGCTTCGATAAAATTTGCCTCATATGCACAATTCGTTTGTATCGGTGTGGTTGTTCAATGGAATTCTTTGAATACAAATTACGAAAGGAGCAATTAGGCTTGTGTTGAACGAATTTTAACAATTTTTAACTTTTTTATAGTCGGGGATATTTAATTTTAAATTTTATAAAAAAAATATTTTTATAAATAAATCAAAATTTCCTTTTAAATATTTTCAAATTTTTATAATTTCGAATTTTATAAAAGTAATTGAAATAATTTTTTAAAGAGTTTTACAAAAACATCATATATTAAAAATAATAATTCACACATAAAATAGACATCACACAAAATGAACACATAAAACGTCTTCTCCGACTTCTGCTAAAACACACACACACACGATATGAAACCCGTGTGCGCGTACATTCCGCACCGAAGGCATTAATCACACTCATAGAAAGTCCGGCCTAAGTTAATTTATCAAAAAGAACGATCTCGATGTGAAATTTACGCAATGATTGATCTCGTACAGGAGTGCAGTATAAATTGTGAGCGGTCGCTATTAGACGGACACAATTAGAATTAGGAAACGGGGAATGGAAACGCGCCCCGTCCTCCTCCTCCTCCTCAATACCGCGTATTTGAAAATCATAATCGTAATCATTGTTGCGCAATAACCGTAATTAATTGTCTTACATCTGACGGCGGGCACGGTTATTAATCAAGAGCTGATTATGCCAGATTAGAAGACCCGTTCCGTTTTGGTGTTAACTCCATCACTAATATTATTACCTATTCCCTCTATCTGACGTTGAGGATCGTGAAAAATGTTTTTCGTTACTTGATTATTTTTTTTAGTTTCGTCTTTCTTCGTCTTCTTATTTAAAGAACGTATTAAATTAATTCCGGGAGGGACAAATCAACAAATGACATCACTACCTAAAGGTGTGTATGTGGGTTTTTTGTTTGCATGGCATCCATTCCAATTTAATCTCTTAGAAAAGTATGGTATCTGATGTTTGAGCCGTGAGTGTCGAATAGTCTTTATTGAATTTCTGATATCCATCTTTTTTTACTTAATTTGGCAATTTTGTTATTAAATTTATCAAATCACATCAACGTAGTAGAAATCTACTACATTTCTGATTTTCAACTATTTATATTATTTTCTACATATTCTAGAATATTTGTCATAATCACCGCTAAGACACAGTAGAGTATGCATATAGTGTGTAATACTGTGTGTGTTCAGTGCGAGTGGTGTTTTACATTTTCACTTTCGTGAATCAAGTAGCGAAGTGCAATGGAGACGCAGTTTTCTTCCAGCGACTCTGAAATGGAATATAACGAGATTTTGCAAAGAGCAAACTTGGTAGAGTTAAAATCGCTGAGGAGAGCCGAAATCCAGGCTACCACTGAAAAACTTACGGAGGAAAACAAATCCCTTCAGAGACAGCTAGAAATCGGTGATACGAACGACTTTGTTTAGGTCAAAAGAAAGAAGAAGGTCTTAACCCAACAACAAAAGAACAGCCAAGGGCTGTTTTTAAAGATGCGGATATTATTTCCGCAATGAACGAACAAGAAAATAAAAAAAAATCCCAGTCGGAATTAATCAGCCAGATAACTCCTGCGCCGGATGAGAAAATCATTGATGGATAGTGCCAGCACGGAAGGACGTACCAGATACGAAAGATCAAACTGTACCACTTAAACCCGCCAAGTTTTTTCGGATAAATCTAGAATTAAAAAGGTGAAAATGTACCTAACAAATAATGATATCAAAGCAAGATTCAACGAATATACAAGCGGGATAAACATCATCACAGAAAATTCTGACGATTTCCGTAATACAGTTAAGATATTAAACGAGCTCAAGGCTTTCATGCTTAATGAAGAAAAGGAGATTAAGGCGGAGAAAAATCCCCGAAGGTTACACCGACGAGGAGATTCAGGAATAACTGGAGAACCGCGGCTTCGTAGTAAACTCTTTAAAGAGGATGAAGAGCAGAAGTAGAACTTTTTCCATGATTTTGGTTATCCTACAAAAATCTGAAGACTCGTAGAAAATGTTCGAAATCCGGGATTTCCTTGATCACATTGTTAATGTAATACCAACGAGGAGATCAACGAATAGGCCGCAATGCTTCAAAAAATTCGGGTATATGTAGTTCCATTCTACGCGCTTTTTGTGCTGAAGAACATCCATCATACCAATGTAAAATGAGAGATGAATCATTAGGTAAACACATTAAATACGTGGAGAAAACCACCACAAAGTGTAAACTGAAGAACATCCATCATACCAATGTGAAAAGAGAGATGAATCATCAGGTAAACACATTAAATACGTGGAGAAACATCAATTTAGCTAAAGAAGAAGAAACACGTAAGAATTTAGAAAAAAAGTAAAAGGTGGGACGCAGTTTCGCCGAACAAACAAAGGGTGTGGAAAAAACACAGTCGATTCTCCTAGGTAACTGGACACTTTTTCCCAGTTACCTGGAAGAATCGACTGTGTTGTGATTGTTGTGAAAACCATAAATCAACTTCAAGGGAATCTCCAAAGTAGCAACATTCAATCTGTAAACGCTGGTGGTGGGTTTACGGGAGTAGTTCCCAAGAAGTTTAGAAGAGTACAAGTTCACACGTTTATTTTACACTAATTTACAGTAAGATGTTGTTCTTGCAACGGTCGAGGAGCTAATCCTCAAGACTCTCTCAGCTCTTCTACAATCAACGGATGCAGAAGGTAGCGCACGCGCTTAAAACAATCCTAAAGCAGGAAAAATCCCAGTTAAGATTGCCACGCGGAACGTCAACGGGCTCAAAATAAAGAGGGAAGAATCGAGGTATTTTTGTGTAACACACGATATAACAGCAGTTCTAGTTTCTGAAACAAATCTCAAATCAGGTATAAACGTACACTTACCAGGTTATTGTTATGTGAGAAAAGATAGAAAGGGTGCAGCCCACGGAGGAGGGGCTATCTCTTAGAAATCCAATCTGATATCGAGGAAACTGGAGTTTGATACAAAAGAAGTGAAAGCAATTGCTATTGAAACTTTCGTAAACGGAAAAACCAGAGGTCTCGTGGCGGTGTACAAAACCCCCCGCAAACAACATCTGGTTGAGGACTTACAATGGATCTTTGCTCAGAATGAGACACTGGTCGACGGTGACCTCAACGCTAAAAGCCCTGCATGTGGTAGCCGAACTACAAATCCTGAAGAACGAACAATTCTTAAGTATATGAAACAACGACCGTGGCTCAGTCCAAAAGGTTAGGAGATGTAATGGATATTTTTTAAGGCAATTCAGGTCTTGCTCCCCACTCCTGTATCGTGGTTAGGTTTTTACGGATCACACGTTATCGTATGGATAGATATTTTTCAAGGCAATTCAAGTCTTGCTCCCCACTCCTGTATCGTGGATTTATTTGACGGATCACACGTACGATAACGTGTTATCCATACGATAACGTGTGATCCGTAAAAACCTAACCACGATACAGGAGTGGGGAGCAAGACCTGAATTGCCTTGAAAAATATCTATTCTACTCTCTTTCCTGCAATCCTTCAGCAAATTATGTACTCCCGTTGAAGATCTTTCCGCTTTCTCCTCCACATTATTCTGAGAGCTCTCCAAAACCTTTCTCTTTCATTCTTTCATGGGTCTTGCAGTCTGTAGGAATTTTCTTCCGGGATCACAGTGTGATTCGCCAAACATAATCATGATACAAGAGTGGAGAGCAATACCTGAATTGTCCTGGAAGAAAATTTCTAAATACCTCAAAAAAAAAAAAAATTACCCATGAGAGTGAAATATCTCTAGCCCTCAGAATAATGTGGAGGATGAAGCGGAAAGATCCTCAACGGGAGTACAGAATTTGCTGAAGGAATGCAGCAAAGAGAGTACAAGGGTGTTGGTAAATCATTTTGGCCTTAATCAAGAGGAAATTAAAAGCAGAGTTAAAAAAATCCGTCATCCAGATGATAAAAAAGCTAAAAACACTACAGCACAAGGTAGACCAAATGCTGCAGGAGAAGAAGGAGAATAGATGAGACGAGGCAATCACGGAGGCAGAAGTAGATATCCTGTTCCTGTGGCCACTTTTAAAGAAATTCAAGAGAACCCAAATAGACCTCTTGAGAAGAATGGGGTTGTAATTTATGACGACTCAGAAAGAGCTGAAGCTTTAGCTGACCATTTTGAAGTTCAATTTACCAACTTCGATGAATCGGACTGTAAAGAAAGTTCGTAATTCTCTATTGAAAATGAGAAAAATACCAGCTGCAAAACCCCTACTTATTATTGTTGAGAAAGTTAGAAAAATAATCTCCGATCCGCTGCTAAAGAAAGTTCCAGGTCCTGACTGCATTTCAGACCAGGTATTGGAGAATGTAAATAAAATAGCGATCAACATGCTCTGCGAAGTTTTTGACGGAATGAGAATTTTTAGCGTGTTCCCTAAGATTTTGAAACAAGCTGAAATTATAACCATTCCAAAGACAGGAACCGCGACTCAACCGAATAAGTAGAGACCGATTAGCCTCCTCCCGACGATTGGCAAGCTAGCAGAAAGATATGGAATGGTTCGCCGTCCTTTTCTAGATGAAGTGAAAAATGTAATAGAGGAATAGGACGTTATTCCATCAAATCAATTCGGGTTCAGATCAAGATTGGCGGCGGTTCAGCTAGCCCCATAATTTGATAAAGTCGGCTAGGAATTTCCTCAGACCGGGCAAATCTATAATTATAGTGCTGTTAGACATCGAAAAAGCATATTACTGAGTGTGGATAGACGCCCTGGTCTACAAATTAATTACACTGAACTTCCCCCTCTGGTTAACCAAACTTCTGGATAACTGGATGAGAGATATTAAATTTTTAATGTTTCAATATATTAAATAAAAATGATTTGAAAATAATTAATAAATTATTTACACATTTAGCTCTGTGACTTTTGACTTACGCTACGTAAGTACGTTAAACAAATGCACATTAAAACAACTACTTCCCGGGCAAGTACCCACGCCGGACATTGAATTACATAATGTACACTTGCAATAAAATATTGCATAATGCAACAAATTTTGATCCGAGAAAAAATCAATGCAAAAACAACTAAAAGAACGTTACTTAATATAAGGCCATCTGCAGACACGTGTTTCAGGATCTATTCCTCATCAGTACAGCTATGCCTTACGTAATTTAAATACTCTTTTCTATTTATTTTATTTTAATGTTTCTTTTAAATTTAATGAAATAAATCTAATTTAATGATTTTGGTTCTAATTATTTTATTAAATTCTTCGTGTCATTAATTTTAAATTATTCAAAATTAGTAAATTTCACATATCACTGCAGTTTACGGTATCGTGATACTTTACGACCCGATATTATCATACAAAATAGATTACTGAAGAATGTAAGAATTGAAATGGTTTGTATTAGGGAGGTCTTAAGCACATAAGCGCGCCTGATTGGGTGGAAGAAGAAACAGCACCGAGCGTTTCGATGTCCGTTGTTATTACTAATAAAAGTGTGCGTTATGTAGAACCCGGTGTAATATCCGTGGTGTGGCTCAAAGCATCAAAAAGCCTTATTAAACCATGATTATAAAACATTGTAATAAAATTTCACAGATTAAAATAAAATTCGAATAAATTATAAATAAACTGGTCGTCATTAAGAGCATGTTTATGACACTTAACGTCGGGTTGCCTCATATTTTTGTTAATAAATTACTGAAAACGAAAATAATAATCATAAAACTATAATGTGACTACTGAACCGCGTGCATTTTTTTTTCTGTTCGAGGGCCGGAGAGAAAATATGTATATGGATGTGTATGGACGTGGTCAGTCCGCAGCGGTTTTATGTTATTGAATAAAACGATCGCCATTCATAATATTTTTTCCTTCCAGGCGATACAGTTTCGTTTAGGTGACTTTTAATGTCCGTTACATGCTGCCAGCTTATTCTGCTTCTTTTTTTTTTTGTTCTTTTGCGGATTTTGTAACTGGACTTTTTTACACCTGTTCCTATTTTGGATACTTATTTTAAATTACAAATAATTTAATAAAATAACCAAAATAATCCTCTCACAATTCACCAATTCATTATTGCGAACAATTAAGATTGTCGATCTTGAGTAATCGGCAATAATAAAAAAAAATAATAAAATAAAACACTAACTTTGTTTGTATAACGTGATCTTATATTTTAGTTTATTATTATATCTTATTATATCTCTTATATATCTTATATTTTAGTTATATTATAGTTTCGAATCAAAGTAAACGTTTATAGTCACTAAAATAAAATAACAAGTTACACAAACAAAGAGTTTTATTTAAATAACTTAAAATGTATAAAAAAGAGAAAGCCTTAACAATCAACAAAATAATAAAAACATATTAATAATATAGCTCATAGATTTTTGGTAGAGAGGCAATTTGTGAATTGCACATTTATTATGTATTGCTATGTATTTTATTAATAATATGTAAGTATATACTGTATATTCATAAAAAATGGTTTGTTTATATATTAATAATAATCTGTATTCGTTCGACGGGGATACGAATTCAGAATGAATACTTCGATATGGACCAATTTATAAATAATTTATAATATCTATAAATGATATCAGAGTGACATTTTGAATTAATAATATTCTAAGTGAAATCACTTTCTCAAGTTAATAATAATAAAAAAACATGAATAAACAAGCTAAATAATTCAATTAACATGTTTAAAGCATGAATGTGAATAAAAAAAGAATCAGCAGTTGGAATTTGAATGTGTCACCTTATTAACACAAAAAAAAAACTAATTGAAGCGATAGGAAACGCCTTATTAATTTCGCATAATTTATACAAACGGCCCATTCGCTATTTACCAATCGCGCTGATATTTCAATAGATTAAGCCCCATTATCCACTTACAATAAATTACCATAATTTAATGAACGGCTTACGCGCGATTTACCGACTTTATTAAAAGGCATTCATCGCGGACGGGATAAAACAAAACACCTCGCCACCGATTAATTATCGGGATCCGGGTTGCGAACGGCGCAATTCTGAAAAATGGTAACAACGGTAGACCAACAGCCCCAACAGATATATCCTTAATGAAAACGTAATTTATGGCGCGCCTTTAACAAATAACTGCGGACTTCATATCTTTCGCTGTAAGCTATCGAAATGAAATATAATCCCAATTGAAATCCCAATAAGCATTTCAAGAGTAGTTAATCAACCCGTTCCGTGGGGTTCGCCGTCCTTTTCTAGCTCGCGCCGGGTGCTTCGCGCTGCGTTATGAGGGGTGATTTTTTTTTTCGGCGCTGCCCTGTATAATTTATGCGAGTTTAAGAGAGTGCAGTTGGTGATGGGCATTATGCTCTAGCGGTAATTAGTGATCAAGTAGATGGAAATTTTAGGGCGCGTGTTTACGTACAGACAATGGGGTTTGCGAAATAAACACAATGAGATGCACATCTGTCTCGCTGGTTGATATAATGCGGTTAACAAAATAAGTTCCTGAATATAATTACAAACTTTTTTTTCTTCTTTTGTTCTTCGCAAAGGTGGATATTGTGTCAGTCAATATTCTAAATAAAATAAAATATATTATTAAATAATAATCAAGAAAAACTAATAATTCACTTTAACCCACAATATTACACACAATATTCTTAAAACCACAAAATTAAAAAAAAAATACTTTATTTTCATCATTTCATCAATTATTCTTTATTACAATCTATTGAAAAACATACAAGTCAGCCTTTTTTGTTGCTGTACAAGCAATGTAAATGTATGTTGGCTATCTGACGCAATTTTCATATTGTACAATTCTGTTTGACACTTTGAAAAAAAAAAAACGTATGCCAAATTTATTGATATATGAAGTTACTATTGATTATTTTCAGTTCTACGCTTTGTTGCTGATTATCCCCTTGCAGCAGATTGCACTCGTGTAAAGTCAATTAACATATTTATTTTTGAAGTTTTTATATTGCAACACATTGTAATTCAATTTTAATAAATAAAACACTTTTTACTTCGTTTATAAAACCTGGATTGTTTATCATCTTTGATTGTATAACCTGAAATCTTTAACAAACAAACTAAAAAGTGTTTTCATTTATACTTTTAAAATTTGTATAAAGTATAACTGAATTTCAGAAACATCGTTATTTATGTAAGTTAGTTTCTAATTTACATTTTTTGTTGTTTCATTAGTAATTTATATATGATCACTGTTTAATAATCCGTTTAATACATTAGAATGACGTATTTTTATATGCTATATGCCCAATGTTGATTTAGTCATAAGTCTTCCTGCTAATTTCTATTTAGTTCTTGGCGCTGTATTTAGAGGTCATAATTGCTAATATATGGTTTATGCCTGCTAAATTTGATGTAGTAAAATAGTGAATTCTCCTTACACCTAACGGTAAAAAGGAAAAAGATTAAAAAAAAAATTAGTGAATTTATAAGTAGGGTTTGGAAAATGTGAGGTTGATAATTTAGTACTGGATGGTTGGAAAAATATGTGTATTAGTAGCGCATATTTAGAACATTCAGAATCTTTATTTTCTTGTTAGGTATTTTAGAAAGCATCTTTAAATTGAAATGAATAAATAGAAATTTCTAACCCGTTCTAACTTCTTACTTTCACATTATATTAAACTCCATACTACTAAAATTAAAAAAAAACTATAAATATTCTTTATCTAAATACATCCTACGACTATTAAAATACAAACGAGAAATTTACAGAGACATACAATTCTACTGAGACAGTTCAATAAAACAGACATTTAACAGACCGACAAAACAAATGAAAATATTAATATTAGAATACAAAAAAAACTAAATGGCTAGAAACTTGCAATAATATTAATGACATGCACGGAAAAATATTGTACTGAAACTTTCAAAATACAAAAACATAGACTTTACAAACAATATTCAAAATCCGATAATGACAGAGATTTTTTTAATTGCAGAGACCTTTGCCGGACATCTGGAAAATACATTTCAGCCGTCAGGTAACAATAACTATGACAGATTCTGTTTTAATTTAGCAAATGACCGGTTCAATTCTTACGACATAACCTGAATATTTCTCTACATTACACTCTGGGAAAAACTCAGCCCCTGGTTTAAATAAAATCCCAAGATTTATCCTGAAACAACCACCTTATGAAATCTAATAAATGGGTTTTGAGTTCACGTGAAGTGTTAGTATCAATAATAATACACGAATTTTTTTCCTTACTTCACTTTTTATATAAAACGTGAAGTAAGGAAAAAACTCGTGTGTTATTATTGTTATGAAATCTACATGCTGATCATAAAAATTCTCAAATACTGCTACTCCAGCCAATACTTTCCTCCTCAATGGAAAAAAGGAATAAAACCAGAAAACGATCCCATCCTGATTTCCATTTATTTCTATTTTCCAATTACTGGGAGCAAAGTAATGAAGCGAATTACTTTGCTCGAAATAATTGGAAAATTATTTGAATCTCTAATTAAACAAAAAATCCTCAATCAAAACCTCCATTGAAACAATTCCAGAATACTAATTTGGTTTGCTTTCTAAAAAAAAAAAACGCAATTCCTTGTCACCTCAAATTTTCCATCTACAAGGGCGAAAATCTGCCGTGCTTTCTTTAGATGTTCAAAAAGCTTTTGATTTGTATATTGGATGGTTGAAGCCATTACTTTGTGCTATACGTTTAAATTAATAAGGTGATTTTTGCGATTAAATACTTTGCTGGCATCACGTACACATGTGTACGTGTACGTGATATCAGCAAAGTGCTTTTGATTTGGTTTGTCATATTGACCTCATTTAGAAATGCTACCTTCTAAAACTTCCAAACTTTCTAATAGTGCTTTAGACAAGTTCCTCTCTAACCGAACCTGCCAAGTTAAAACTCATTCATCCCTCAAGGCTCACCCTTATCCCCACTCCTTTACAACATTTACAGACACGATATCCATAAACCAGATCCCTCACACTTTATTTTAGAAGAGGGGGTTTGAAGGATAATTTTGAATATGGTATAAACAGTTGGGATTTGGTAGGAAATATTTTGATCCGCAATTTGGAACACCATACTTGGATTTTTGAAGTTTCTGTTGTGCTGTCTGAAGTATAGTGGCATGAGAAATAAGGGCAGTATCATCGGCAAATAAGAGAGGATACTGCCACTATACTCCAGATAGCACAACAGAACCTTTAAAAATCCAAGTATGGTGTTCCAAATTGCGGATCAAAATATTTCCTACCAAATCTCAACTGTTTATCCCATATTCAAAATTATTCTTCAAACCTCTTATTCTAAAATTAAAATAAGGGCTCGGTATTTCGCTCATGTATAAGCACCAGGGCATAAACATCAAAGCTGCTACGCAAATTTACAAATCAATATAGTACTCAAAGCACTCTCTTTACCATATACAAGTTGCCGTAAGATCCTCCCTGCGGATCCTCACCAAACTTAGATACCCCAAGATTGTAATTGTTCGAGTGATTGTAAAGGGGGTTGCTTTACAATCACTCGAACGTATACCTCTACCAATCCATAGCCCAACGTTCGGTAAGTACCACACAGCGAATGGTAATTTGCATGAACGATTTGAAGGCATGGTTTTCTCTCGCAAAGGTGACGTAAATTGGCCACCAAGATCATGCGATTTGACCCAGCCAGTTCAGAAAAAGAATAAAAGTAAAAGAATATGAATTTCATAAATTATTGCAGAAATATTGCGCATCATTTCCATTGCCCAGATTTTTAATTCCACTTTGATTAATGGGCGAAAGAAGTACAACATTTTTAATTAATTTTTCGCGGTAATTTTTATTTAATGTTTAACTAAGAAGAATTCCGGTATAGAATAAAATAAATTCCACTTCCTTCTAATAATTTATGAATACTAAATTGCTTATGAATATATCAGTTACAAATACATTAACATTTTTAAACATGTCATAAAATCCATTAAACTTTTTTTCCGAAATGCTAACGACCCACAACAAGGTGTGTTTATCTATTTAATTAACGAACCAGCAGCAATGCCATTAATTACATTCCAATATAAGTTGGTTAGCGAGATGCGTGCTAGTGTGTGTGTGTGTGTGTGGATAATACTGTATTGGGTGGTATTTAGAAGCATTACAACTCTATCTGTGTGTAAGGAGTGGCGGATTATTTCATTACATCGGTGGGCGTCATCCTCTTCTTTCGTTCTTCTTTCTCCTCTCCGGCCGTTCGAAGAAGTCGAAGAGGAGAGAAGAATCAAGTATTGTCAGGTGTAAATTCCGCAGACAGCGCACTCTGCTCTGGTATAACTTATACCTAAACATGCCATACATTACACTTCCACACCGATGAGTGGGATACAGGCTACATGTTCCACTGATACTATCATCAATAATAACAAATATGATCTTCATTAACATATTTTATATATCTAACAGCTCTCTTCATCGTTTTCTTGCACTCTTACATTCTGGCATTCCAGACCCGTTCAGCTGCTTTTTCACTAATAAATGGACTCGCTGTGTGTATTAAATTTCGATATTTATTCAGCCACAACCACCTCCAGCCAAGCCGGACGTTATTTCGTACCGTTACATTTTCGGGGCTAATCAAAAAAATTCCACAATGACCGGCTAATGTTATAATAGGCCGTAATTAAAACCGGGAGGAAATTAAAATACTTGTCACCTGTCAATAATGAGGCATTCGCGGTGCGCTCGCAAGATGGATCCGCGGAGATATATTCCTGATACCAATCAGATTTAAATTGATGTAAATTATTAAAACGGATTTTAACTTGTCAATTCATTATCTAGCATACGGACTTATTAACATTATAGATGGCTATGATTCGTATTCATTATTATGAAATAAATCATGTAAGCATGTACGTAATTCAATAACTATTGTATTCACTTTGGAATAATGACGACTTCAATTCCAATTGATATTTTATCTTATGGTAAAACTATGAAGTGTTTAAAACTATTTAACCAAACGCATACATTTTGGTCAGAAAAACTTGTGACAAACTTTAGTTAATGAGATTCAATGATTAATTTTGTAAAATCAGTCTAAATAATAAAAAAAAATATTGAAATATTTATAAAGTGTCTAAATATTATTTTTTTTGTACAGTAAATAGAAAAGAGTTTCGATATGTACATCTAACATAAAAAATAAAAGTGAAGAAAGGAATAAAATATTACTACATTATACTCTTTTCTATTTATAAATAAAATAACAGTTGTACGAACAAAGTTAAAGTATTTTATCAATTCATAATTGTTGCAAGCACTTGATTATTCATAATAGTTCTTTAACGATTGACAGTTACGTTATACGAAAATATTACATTTATAGGGATTAAGACAAGCATTATTAAATAAAAAAAGAATCGATACCTACATTAATTATACATGATTTTACATCTGCTAATTTATTCTCTTTTTTTTTCAGAACATTTTTTATACATTTAATTCCCCTGCACTCTTACACACATATATGTACATACTACAGTACCTCTAATCCGCAACGATTAAAATAAATACGAGGGGTGTAATTTCTCGTCGAGCAACAAACACACTCGCAAAAAAAAAACCCTAAACAAAAAAACCCGCACCCCGAGAATGCAACCCCACAAAGCGTAATTAATGTATTAAACGATTTTTTCACCACTAACCCAACCCCGGCGACGCGGATTAACCGAAAACAAAAAAAAAACTGTTGTGAGCGTGTAAGAAAAAAACTATTTAATGGTTGAACATGATCGGCGTCCGCATCTCGCATCTGTCACATTTTCGTGGTCCTTTTGTCCGGAAGGCATCAATGTGTTTAATTGCGAACCTTTATTCATACGCTGTACGAAACAAAAAAAATATGGGTCAAGTGTTGCCCCCGGGGCGTTACAGATGCTTATCGGCGCGGTGACAAAATGGATTCTTTTTGTTAATTACTTTCGAGAGAATGGATAAGGAAAAGGGTGTTCGTGTTTAAATGACGGTCCTTTCTCTCCGGTGTCGTTTGGAGTGGTTTGAGTGCGTTGATTTGAATATGAATTAATGATTTCTTTAGTTCCCATTGGTTTGGTTTAAAAGACTTGTTTAGTTCTTGTTTAGGGTGTGAAACTAGTCATGCCTTTATGTTTACCTACAATCAAGAAATACATACTGTAACGATTCACCTTTTCATTTTTCTAATTTGATGAACTGAGATGAGTACGTTAATAATTATAACAAGTAAACAGAACGACAGAAAATAGACATATAAGTTTATTACTTATTTTGTATACTTTCTGTATATATCTGTTAATAAAGATTGTTATTATTATTATTATTATTAGACATATAAACAAAAAGTCCGACGGTGGATTTCAATTTTCTTACGTAAAAATTTATAGAATAAAATTAAATATTCTGCATTGATGCAACCACTATGCAGAAATAAAAATTTGCATTGCAGAAAAAGTATGATACTCATGAGGTAGAGTTTCAGAGTATAGTTAAATAAAAAAAATTGAAAAAAAAATTTTTTGTGCTGTGAAACCTGACTGAACATTCCTTAAAGATTTAAAAATCTTCATATAAATGAAAGAAACAAACTCATTTAGTCAATCTAATGCATGATGAGACATGAGACTTTTGGCGCACATATTTGAGTTCAGTAGACTTTAATCTATCTCTTTAGAGGGTTTCAGCCCTTTGTAGAATAAAATGAATTTTTGATGAATTTTGTTGGAAGGGGTACATATATGATCTTTTTCGCCTGACTTTAAAAATTCATAAAAAATATTTCTGAACAAAATAAAGACTTTTGGCGCACATATTTGAGTTCAGTAGACTTTAATCTATCTCTTTAGAGGGTTTTAGCCCTTTGTAGCACAAAATGAATTTTTGATGAATTTTGTTGGAAGGGGTACATATTTGATCTTTTTCGCCTGACTTTAAAAATTCATAAAAAATATTTCTGAACAAAATAAAGACTTTTGGCGCACATATTTGAGTTCAGTAGACTTTATTCTATCCCTCTAGAGGGTTTCAGCCCTTTGTAGCACAAAATGAATTTTTGATGAATTTTGTTGGAAGGGGTACATATTTGATCTTTTTCGCCTGACTTTAAAAATTCATAGAAAATATTTCTGAACAAAATAAAGACTTTTGGCGCACATATTTTAGTTCAGTAGACTTTAATCTATCTCTTTAGAGGGTTTCAGCCCTTTGTAGCACAAAATGAATTTTTGATAAATTTTGTTGGAAGGGCACTATTTAAATATTTTTTAATAAAATACAACGAAAGGTTTTATTAAAAAAAAAACTACATAATAAAGTCTATATATTTTTTTATTCAAAAACATTTATATAGTGCTCATCATATCTCATCATGTATTAGATTCACTAAATGAGTTTGTTTCTTTCATATATATTAAGATTTTTAAATATTTAAGGAATGTTCAGGTTTCACAACATAAAATTTGTTTCCTATTTTTTTTTATTTTATCTTAATTTCCCTATAATTTCTTTCAATGAAGTAATTTTTTTGTTCTTGGTTATATTAAAAATAAAAAATAAAATATAACTGACTAAAAATACTGTTTTAGGTCTTATTTAATTATTGTGGGCTTTCTATCCTTACTCTCTTTTGCTAATCTGTTTTGTTGAACTTCACTTCTTCTGCATTCGTAGCCTGTACATTTTTCCCAAATCTTCCTTTATTTCTTATTTACAAACCTGAAATCTTGCTTTAAGCGAGGTTTTGGTAAATATTTTTAAACCTTTTCAGTTTGTATTCATTTTCGGTTCATTACAAAAATCCTTCGCTCTTCTTCTGCTTTTACTTTCTATTTTATATTTATATATCCGTACCGTCCATCCCCTTCAAAGGGTTTTGCGTCCGAAAAATGGTTTTTATTTCCATTTTTCGAGACTCAAGGAACAGCGAAGACTGCCTTTCTACTTCCTGCGAATTGACAAACTTGGGTCTTCATCAAAACTATAAGCAACAGTGGCGATAGTTTCTTGGTAATGCACAGTTTTATGTCTTCCTTTATTTTTAATATCGAGCATCCGTTTGAAATTTGTGGATAATTCGGTAAATACATCGCTAGGTTGGGCGATTATGTGCAACGTAAGGACTACTAAGGAAAACAGAAATGTTTTCTAACGACTTAGACAAGTGAAATAAAAATTGACCATCGTCGAAGGAAAATGGCAACAGACCGAAGAGCACAACCTGCTACAAGGGTCAGGTACTGGTTGTATTGAGGGTATCCAGAAGGGCGAAACCTAAAAATATCACTGTTTCGCACAAACTATAGGAATTTATATTAAAAAGTAAAAGACCTGAAAGCAGAATTATTATTATTAAATCTATTAGATATTCTAAAGTTTTTAATGAATTACATTTCGAATTTTTTAACGTTCCATCATTTTGAATGGAAGCTTTACTACATTAAGGCATGTTTTTATTTTTAAGTTAGAAACATTATTTCAAATAGGTGCATGCTTGGAAGATACCCCCTTTTTTGAAGTGAAAGATTCCTTGTATTGTTTTTTTTAATCTTTCCGACTGCTGCTGTCACCAATTTGTAGTGGGCTGTTTTTACCAATTTCTTGCGTGTTGAAAATTTAATTTTGAAGTAGTTTTTGTTTTCAAAAATCAAACTTTTTTCTTTGAGAAGTTCGTGGTTTATTCTTCAACAGTTACAATCATAATAATGCATGTTTCCCGTTATAAAATCTTACAGCTATAATTAAAAATAAACTTAGATAAAGTTACAATTAATGGGCGCATTAGGATGAGTCAACGAGACAATCGGCAATACAACGGAAACTACTGTTTGACGTTCCTAAAGTAATCTCTATTGATAATGTATCCAAAATTAATGCAATTGGTAAACATCATAATCAACACCAATATTTCAAAGAGATATTTAAATTGATTCAATCATATTTGTCAAATATGAAATATTCAGAAATTGACTCAACAACCAAGAAACAACGTTAATTACAATAATGATAATACATTTTTTAAAAGCACATTCTCACTGTATGATCCTTTATATTATTGTTTTTTGTTAATGACCATCTGTCTGTCATATTTTATTTAAGACATACTCATTCTGTATAGATCTTTATTTTATAGTTTTTTTTTGAGGAAGGAAAAATTCGTTTACGGATATCTCTTTGGTTTTGACC
The DNA here is from genome assembly GCA_963082785.1 of Philonthus spinipes. Classification (NCBI taxonomy): domain Eukaryota; kingdom Metazoa; phylum Arthropoda; class Insecta; order Coleoptera; family Staphylinidae; genus Philonthus; species Philonthus spinipes. The sequence goes on from OY720304.1 coordinate 26,974,594, forward strand.
AAGAGACAAAAAAAACCTCCCACTTTACCGGCATCGACTTCTATGGTCATTTGCCAGGTTTATTATTAATAACCAAGCAAATAACCATAAAAGTCGTCGTCGATTGAAAACAATCTGTGGTCTTTGGGGATTAATAGATTTGTAAACAGTATGAAGTTTGATTGTTTGTTAAAATTTCATCTATCTACAGTACGGGAACTGAAAAATGCCTAAACATTCATAAGGAAGGAGTTTTGTAATGTTGATCAAAATCCAATAATATGCTCTTGGAGCCTGAAAGCAGATTGAAGGGGATGGCGGCGATGCATCCCCCGTCCCCTTAAGTTCATTCATAGGTGATTATTAAAAAAAAAACATGTTCATATCATCGGTTGATCAAATTAAAGATTACTGTTAGTTATTAAATGTTTAAATGTAATGTTAAGGCATGCAACATTTCTTTTGCATCGCTAATATTAAAAGCTTTATTAAGATTTTTATAAGCTGGTAATTATTCCTAATTAATATTAATTAATCGAAATGATAAACATATGCGAGATGATAATACTATGAATAAATTTTGTAGATTGTTCCCACACACGTGAAAGTAAACGAAAGAAAGGAAAAGATAAAAAAAGTGCACGTGTACAAATATTAAATTTTTCGAAGACAAATCCTCATTTTATAGTAATTCGCCGCGGCAATGAAACGCATAATTTACGGCCCAATAAAAATCAGTTAAGATCAATGAGTCATCTCGCGCTAATCTCGCACACTTAATACGAGATTTAAAACCATAAAAACGCCGGAGAAACAAATTCAACGACATTAACATTAAGCCTGATTTAGTATTTATGTATATTGATACAAGATTTCGTTTAAAGACGTCAGGTTCCTGAACTGGTTTAAGTTACAGCCGTACTTAAGACGATAGTGTAATCTAATTAAAAACTCTCGTTGACACTGTGGCTAATTGCTATAGCTTGTATTGGGTTGTAATACCGTGTTTTAGTGGACTTATCGGACAGTTTCGAATAGCCTCGATGGTCCTGTTCCATACTGAACTACATCAGATCGCACTCTTTCCCACCTCCTCTTCTCTCTTCCATCTTTCTCCCGCCTTTATTTATTCATGTGTACGTATATATAACAACAACACCAACAACGGGGTTTAATCCTGCCTACGTTAAATATCCATCAATTTATTTATATCATTCTGTTTAACTAACTGAGGCGTTCTCGTTCCTTTTCCCTCCTTCTCCTCCTCCTCCTCTTTCTCTCCATTCTATTTTTCCCCGGCGCGATTGCTAGAGATTCCACAATATTCAAATCTAAAACCGAGTTTATGGTTTCCTTTAATTAAACCTTTTGTACGCAGCTCCTTCACTCTCCTCCACCACTCCTCAGGAATGCGCGTTCAATTTATTAACGGAATGGCCTGGCCCACGTCTCTTTATTAGTTCTGTAATTTAATTAAACTTAAAAAATGAGGTGTTCTTTACGTATTTTATCGCGCCGGGCGAATCTCGTTTCGTTTTCTTTCTAACTGTAAACTTCATTTATTATGTCGCTACGGATCCATTCTGTGACTTCGGTAACAATCGGTAGTTACGTATAAATAACACTCCAAGCTCTATATATTTTTAAAAAACGATATAAACTCGACGTTTTTATTACACAATTCATTAGGTTCACAATTCAATTAAATTTTATAATATAGTCAGCACTAGTTTTTAATAGAAAATCAATATATGCGAATATTATGCTAATTAAGACTGGTTTATATTGTATAGTACAACTTTTCATATAATGTAGTAATAAAATATTACTACATTATATCAAGAAACTTCACGTACTCACCAACAAATATCTTACAACTTTTCATTATTACAAATATCTTTATTCAGATAATTAAATATATTTTTTCCAAACATTAAGTATATATCTATAAAGATGATTGAAATATTTCATATTGCAGTTTTTTATTTATTTACGAAATCTCCATTTTACAATACACATTTCATTTACAAAAAAATAATAAATTGAATTAAAAGAAAATTTATTGAAGGCGAAGCTGTACTGACGAGGAATAAATCCCGAAACACGTGTAAACAGATGGATTGGATATATTTTTGTTTTGTTTGCGTAAATTATTCTTAATTCGAAAAACATTGCTTTATCAGCTTTTAATAAATTCACTTTTACAACCATAATTCATGTTTTCATTAATTTTAACGATTTAATTATCCTGTTCACCCGATTTAGATAATTTTGAAAGTCTTATTTTCCTAACGTGGTGGTTTATTTTAGATTTCTTTTAATTAGTTGTTTAAACAAAGCGTGTAGATTAATAAAAAATAATGAAATCGCTTTTACAATTTTTATTTATAATTTTTATTACTTTTTTTCAAGACAAGCCTCAAACGACTCTTATTCAATTTCTTGAAACTATTAGATAAGAAAGAAAAAATATCCAGTTCTAAAATTGATTTAAATAATCAATTTCTGTTGCTGGATTATTTTATATTTCATATTTGACCACAACAAACTATAAAGTGTAATTGTTTTGTAGTTTCATAAAATAATGAATACAATGAAATTTCGTGTCTGCCAGAGAGAAGAATAACCATAATAAAACATTAATCACAATTATATTAAATAAAAATGATTTGCAATGTGAAAATAATTAATAAATCATTTTTATTTAATATATTTAAATAACTGTGATTAAGTGAATGAATACTCTTTTATATTTAATCACAATTGTTTCAACTATTCAAATAACTATTGGATCTGTACATTTTTATTGTTTGTCCACAAGACACTATAATGAATGGTAGTTTTGAAGATGACTGATTTATTTAGATTCTGTTTAACTTAAAATTACTTTAAAAACGTGATACTATGTAAGACAAAGTAATAATTTATTTGGATGCAATATAAATCATTCTTAACTTTAATACGGTTAATAAATACTTTTTTTAGAGTTTGCAAAGAAAAAAATTAATTTGTTCCAACACAATTCCATCTCATTAAGGCCCATCTGGTGTCGGCAGTTTTTTACCACCGCGCGATTTTGAATAAGTAATTGTTTTGGCCATCGCCCGCGGTAATGGTACGTGCATACGAAATTCCTCGTAAACCATCAACCATCGGGGGCAGCGGGAAAGGGACGGTGGAAGACAGAAGGTAGTTAGCTGGACCAATTTAATCCGCCTCAATAATAAACCACGTCGAATCTGTAATTTCTTGTGTAATATTAGTCACATCGTTGCTACTTAAGCGAGGAGTTATTATTTTTTCGCATGCCGCAATAATTCAGGCACGGTAAACAGAAATGGGCGACCGCGCTGGGGGTAATTGATATAAGAAGAAATTAATAAAACGTTCGCCCGGTATAAATTTGCGCGATCCGGTTTCTAAAATTACAAACGTTACGCCGCATTAAAGTTGAGTAAATTATGAAAATGCATTGTAACGTCAGATTATTTCTTTTAATCGACTTTTTGAAACACCACAAAATAATATGAATACAATTTTATTCTAATAGTAATATTAATTATACTAATTGTTTGGGCGTGGATGGGATGCTTCGCGTCGTTATCGTTTAACAAGTAATTTTATTTACAATTATACACATAAATCTTGGTCCTGTGGTACCAAGTAAAACTATATTGATTCTCTTATCAGTCCGAGGGTACGACTCAGCCCCGATCTCTACAAGTGCGAGGGCGGTGGGGTGCGCGCTAACACTAATCATACATTTTAAAATTTAAAATTAAAAAATATTACATCTATCTCGATTTTTTTACTTATTTCATATTTCAAACAAACCAAGTGTTTTAATCAAAGTCTATTAATTAAATATGTTTCACCACGGGTTAAGTGAGAAATTAATTCAAAATATTTCATTTATTTATTATCCAACAAATTCATAAGATCTAATAATATAATAAATTAGAAAAATACAATTATGATGCAATATAATATAGTCACAATCAGTTCATAATGTAGCACTGTATATAATTTACAATACAATGATATTAACATAACTTAAAAACTGAAAAATGGAAAAAAATAGCATGAAATTAATTCAAAAAATGAAGTAGCGTAGTTGATGTCTAGAGTACCGATAACCGCATCTAGCATAATGTGAATAATTTTGTGCCTTATTAAGAAATTAATAAAAAAAAAATGTTTTATAGTTGTTTTTATTTATTGTTGAATTAAGTATTGATTAATATAAAAAAACGTATTTAAAAATGATAGAACCTTAATCAAATTACTAAATACACAATTTATTCACAACAGTTTATTTACACGCAAGCAACACCGCAGTTTCGTTTTTTTTTTGCCATAGACGAACAAAGAGGCGATAAAAATTAAAAATTGTGCGTTTCATGCGGATAATTGTTGCACAATTAATTTTTCGAATTATACATAATTAATTAGCAGGTACTGGCCGTAATAAATATTTCAGTTATCGCGCTTTTTATAGTCGCGTGGTTCACGAAATCGTTCATCGATACAACGCTCACGAAATACCTCACAATGCCCACAACGAACACGTCGTGAATATTTCCATAAACACATTATATTCCTGTGCGAATTTATAATTAAGAAATTCCCCCCGCCGCTCATTTGAATAATTAATCACGAAGCACAATCATCGCTCCTTCGCCGAATAATAAAATAAGAGCGTGTTGGCGGTAATAACAATAATTTTCGTGGCTAATTAATGTGTGTGATGGAATAAAGAAAGAAGGAATAAAAAAAAAACGCGCGCAAGGATAAAGGCCGAAAGTCGCTATTAAATCATAATTACGTTTTTTTCTCTTAAATTAATATTTAAATGCCGGCGTAATTATTGAGAGATTAATCTTTTTCTTGGTAATTGGGTTTCGTTAATCATGCTCATGATTTCAACATTTGTAATTAATTACACCCGACACGCGATTCTAACTTTGTAATAATGTTTTTTTCCCTATCTTAGCAGGATACTTTAATATCTGTTTACTAGGTCAATAGCAATTTAATATGTATTTATAACTAATTTTATGAATATTAATATTAGTTTTGTTCCCCCGTTAAAACAAGGAAATCATAAATTTATAAATACATTTACATAAATGATTATTGTTTAAGCTTCGAGTTATAAGACGCTATTACGATGTTTAGTGTTCGTTAATATAAACCATCAATCAATGTACACAGAATGTTAAACTTTATGATTTTGAAAATTATAAAATAAATAAAACATAAATAAATACATTTTTGTTGTTGCATGTCAGTACTACTGCGCATCGCAACGGTTTGAGTCGAAAATATTTAATGAAAGGCAAGTTGCATTTAAATAGCATGGCATAAGGGTTTATGCAACACCGAGTCGTCTGCTTTCTTGTGCCTAAAAATTATGGGGCTGATTTCTTCAAGGTACGCTGTTTAACAGTTTGAAGTAAGGATTGCCAGGGGCAGAAAAGTAGAAATCCGTCAAATCTCAATTTTCTGATATTAGTCCAAATCATCAGTAATGCGTGACGTTCAGTAATGCGTGACGTTGGAGCTATTGACATTTTCATGGAGAGGTGATTTTAACCAAGACTATGAATATTGAGATAGTGGACTAGACACCTTATCTACCATCTCAATATTCCTGATTTTAGATAAAATCACCAAAGAAAGGTCAGTAATGGATGAGGTTCAAGCTATTGACATTTTGATGGAGAGCTGATTTGAACCAAGATCAGGAGTATTGATATAGTATCTACTATCTCAATACTCCTGATATTAGTTCAAACCACCAAAGAAGAGTCAGTATTGCGTGACGTTGAGACTATTGATATTTTAATGGAGAGGTGATTAGAACCAAGATTAGGAGTATTATCTACCATCTCAATATTCTTGATCTTAGATAAAATCACCAAAGAAGGGTCAGTAATGGATGAAGTTCAAGCTATTGATATTTTGATGGAGAGCTGATTTGAACCAAGATCAGGAGTATTGATATAGTATCTACTATCTCTATACTCCTGATATTAGTTCAAATCACCAAAGAAGAGTCAGTAATGCGTGATGTTGAGCCTATTTTCATTTTGAAAATAATCCTGAAATAAGTTCAAATCACAAAAGAAGGGTCAGTAATGGGTGAGGTTTAGACCAACTGTACGGGAGCGGGCCTTATTAAGACACATCAAACGTTGGAAAAACTTTCCAGGGTTTAGACATAGCAAATTACTACTCGAACAACTCCACCAAGTACTCGATGAGGCCATTGGACTCAGTCCTGAGGATAGTTACAGGACTAGTAACTGGACATTGCCCCCCTCAGGAAACATCTGCACAACATAAAGATATTTGGAGAGGAACCAGTGTGCATACTCTGCAATAAAGAGGATATAGATGCGTAACATGAGCTATTCGAGTGTGCTGCGCTTACCAACTAGAGGGAAGAAAACATAAACCAAGGCTACTTACATCTACTCTTCCAAAAAAAAAAAAAAAAATGATCAAGAGGATGCTGGAGCTTGTAAAAACAACAAAACTCTTTGATTAACTATAAGAGCCAAAGCAGTGCAATTAGCCAAATGGCTGCAGTGAGTGAGCTAACTAACCCTTACTTTCGCTCTAGTCCCCTTCAAAAACAAAAACAAAAAATGGGTGAGGTGGAGACTTCTGACATTTTGATGGAAAGTTAATTTGAACCAAGATCAGGAGTAATAAGATTGTGGATAAGGAATGTGATATAATGCATGAAAGGATATCGGGTGTAGTGAATCAATTATTGGACATAATGAAGATGAAGCCTGTTTGAATTCGGATAAAATTTGAATTTGATATAAAAGAAAGAAGATAAATAAATAAGACAAAAATAAGCATCTTTTGTCCAGCTACCAGTTAGTTTCATTCATAAAATATTTATTGGAGGGTTTATGGAGAGGGTTGTAAGGATGTTTAAGTTTGATGAGGATTTTTATGGAAGATCTTTCAGCAAGTGGGATATGCAGTGTCGGATTCATAAAGGATTTTATTCGATGGATTTTCAAGAGGGTTGTTAGGATATCAAAGTTGTTTGGCAAGGAATCTTAGGGAAGAACTTTCAGCATGTAACATAGCAGGATTCATAATAGATTTTATTTGAGGAATTATGGAGAAGTTTGTTAGGATGTCTAAGTATAGTGAAGGTTTTAAAGGAAGATCTTTCAGCAAGTTAGATATGAAGTGGTGGATTCATAAAGGATTTTATTGGAGTCATTATTGAGAGAGTTTTTAGGATGTCTAAGTTTTGTCTTCTTAGGGAAGATCTTTCAGCAAGTTGGATGTGCTATAGTTGCCAATTATTAGTAAATGCGTCTGGCTGTTTTTATGTCTTCTTGTTTGTATGTTTAATTATTATTATATTTAATTTATTTTTTGACTAAATTTTTTTTTGCATAATTTAAAATTAACGAAACGTATAAATCGCTTGAACTTTATTAAAGAAGAGATAGCAAGAGAGAAATAAATAAAAAAGTGTAAATTTATTTTAAAATTCCGAACCGAATTCCCCCGATAAACACATGCTGGAAAAACGAATATAAATTAATCGAAGCCATTAAAACGCTCATAAAAGACTAATTTATTTTTACATCCAATCAATTATTCCAAAATAACGGCATCCAATTTCTTTTCCTGTTCTTCGCGCATTGCGAACACCGGCGACAGATTCGCATTTTCTGAATACTTCCCAATCGTTATCGCGATTGCTTAATCACTATTATTTATTAGGCCGCGCGCTGAATAATTTGTCGCCGGTGTTGATTCTCGACGAAACGAAATACAAATTGGAGTCGGTTTTCTAATCTGGGAGAAAGGATGTGGGTAAAAAAAAAACATGGGAGTTCAAAGCAAGTACCTGCGCGACGCTGAGAGCACTCGGGATCTGCCTTGATTACTAATTAAGTTCAATTAAATGCGGCTCGCTGCTGTCGCTAGTGTTCGGAATCGAGTGCGCCAATTATTGGGGCTAGTAATTAAAGCAGTCTCACTTTGTTTGCTTGCTCGATTGGTGCTTGACTTTCAGACTTGTGTGATGTTTTCATTTAAAAACATTCTTCTTATTAAATTAAATAAAAATAATTTATTATTTAATTAAATATTTTCAAATTATTTTTATTGCTTATATATTTTACTCAAAACTAAAGTTAGTTTGATAATAATAATAATTCTTTATTTACGGAATACTCCATTTTACAATTTTTACATTGAATTAAATAAAAAGAATTTGAAAATAATTAATTAATAAATTATTATTTAATTAAATATTTTCAAATTATTTTTATTGCTTATATATTTTGAGTATATCAAACTAAAGTTAGTTTGATAATAATAATAATTCTTTATTTACGGAATACTCCATTTTACAATTTTTACATTGAATTAAATAAAAAGAATTTGAAAATAATTAATTAATATATTATTTTTTTTTTTCTACTGTGACATAATGACTTATGTTACATAAGTACTCTAACTTAAATGTCTAATAATAGACATTTACTGTTGCATAACAATAACAATTGTATAATGCAACAATAAAAATATATCCTTTTTCTATTATAATTTTTATATTACAAAAATATTAGATACATACATAAATGAGAGAGCTAAATAAATATACATACTGTTTAGCCTACAGAAGATTAAAAATAATAATAAAAAAGTCCTTTCTCTTGCAGTTCCTTTTTATTATTTCTGAAATACTTGTTAATCTCGTCGACTATTTATTGCTTGTTCATCGTGGATCTGATTTTATTTCTCCTGCTTTATTAATTATTAATTTCAAATTAATTTTATTTTATTCTCGTCGCCTAAAACTACTATTTATATAAAATTTAAATAAAACTCAAACATTACAAGGTTTAATTCAATTAAAAATATTTATTTAAGTACAACCTGTTTTTTTTTACTTATAAATATTTCAGGAAGTATTAAGATCATTATTTATTTTGTTCTTTTCTTTCAATTCGTTCATTTTTATTACAATAATAAAGCATGTTTTATATAATGTAAATATATATTTAGAAACGATTTTCGTAAATAAAATGTTATAAAAGGCGGTCGCGGAAAAATGGAACAAAAAGATTTAATGTGGGCGGAGGTTTAATAATGTCCTGAAATGTATATAAAATTACGCCACGAACGAAGAAAAGGAAAAAAAATAATACCGCCAGATTGCATGTCCCATTTCCTAATGTTTATGCATAAAACCGACCAAAAGCCGTTTCTTCCATGTTAAAAAATAATAAAATCACGCTTTATGTTTATTAATTACATAGTGATTAATGCAAATCAGTACAGTCGATAATTGTCCCTTTTAAAGACTCGCCCGGAGTCACGCGATGTTTTAGAAATACGCTTAATAAATTATCCACCTCTTTCCCCGTTCCATATTTCCAAACGGGGTGAACACACACATACAGGATTGCTGGATTTGAATTACTTAACACCTGGCTCATTTACAAGTTAGATTGCGCGCTTCCTCCTTGATTTTTTTTTTATTTCGTTGCTTATTTTAATTGATAATAATTCCGGGCCTTGAAACCCCCGGATTTTAATGTCCTCACGCTCCGATCATCAATCTTTTAATCGTTGATTTATTTCGCTTTCATTAGCACTTCTAATTTCCAACAGTTCGGCCCGTTAAGGCCATTAAAATCGGGAATTCAATTTGCATAAATTGCGATCTTCTTATTAATTACCTTTTTTCCGGTCTCGCTTGAGAGCAGATGAATATTCGAGAGTTTACGTGAAAAAATTGTAGCTGGTTTAATTAAAAACGTTTTTTTTATTTTATTTCACAATGAATCATTTAGATTAATTAAATTAAATCTGTAATTTAAGCTGTCGATTCAAATGATGTATGTTAAGCGAGGAGGGGAATGCTCTGTGCGGTTTTTTTCCCAAAAAGTCGTTGCCGTTTAACAAGTACACTTTATTTACAAATATATACGATAATTTTTGGTACCGTGGTATCAAGCGAAACTACATTAGATCTGAATTTTCTTATCGGTGCGAGGATACGACTCATCCCAGATCCTTATAAATCGTTGTAAATCATGTTTATGTAATAATTATAAAGTATTTTAATTAATACAAGTTAATAAATAAGGGAGAATTTAATCCAAAATATAAAATATTTCTTGATAATTGTTGAGGCTTCTACTTTATTATACTTATATTTATATTTATATTCATGTTTGTCTTGCTATTATTATAATGTAAAATTATTTTGTATTATCCTGTAATTGGGCTACTGATTCCTGTTGGGTAATAAATTTATTATTATTATTTACAAAGTAAAAAAGTGTTTCGTTTATTAAAAATATATATATACATTTCGTTATATCGTGTCATTAGGCAGCTGAATAAATTCATTAAACTATTTATTACATGCACATCCTTATTGAGGCTATACAAATAATACAAAATAATTACAATACATGTAAGAGTTAGTCTGTTTTGGCCATAAACCAGAGTTAATTCTTTCTTCTATTACATATTAAATTAATTTCCATATCGCACATCTGTCTGATTAAACAACTGAAGATACCAAAGTGAAGATTCAGAGTGGGCGCTAAATAGATTTATAATATTTGTTCGCGTAAGTGATTAACCTTTTCATTTTCACCATCATCATCATAAGATCTAATCAGGCTTCACGATATCCCCACACACACACACGCATCCATCCATACCACAATGAGGCATCAGGTATAAAATACAAGAGCAATCAATGTGGGGCCGTGTTTTAGTCCTGATCAGCAATGAGTCAGCGTTCAATTAATTATAAGTGTATATCTCTCCCGGACAGACAGTGCTGGTGATAAACAAGGGTGTGCATTCTTAATGATTCCTATTCATAACTAATACCGCGCGTCACCTTTTTAGGTGACCCTCTCGCTCGGGCGCGCGAGCTTCGGCGAGCTTTCGCTCTCTCTCCCGGCGAGGAACTAATGAATTTACTATTATATCGCGCTTATGTGCTGGTGGAAGTGTTATTCCTGGTCAAGGGCTATAAATGATTCTTTTATGCGCTCATTCTTATGCAAAGAAAATCAATCATCTTATAGATATGGATCTCTCCTTAGGGAGAAAATAGGTGTTGACTCGACCCTTTTTTTATTCATTCTTCCGAGAAATCACATTGTGACATTAATATTCATTAGGCGGAGACAAATTATTTTATTTATAACGTGAATTATTTTTCATATAAACTCTTACATATTAATTTTTTTCTAAATCTCCCTTACATACTTTTGTTTTGGATTACTTACATAACGCAAGTCAAAATGTCACAGAGCTGAAAGGGAGAATAATTTATTTATTATTTTAAAATTCTTTTTATTTAATTAATTACTCATACACACACATCTTATAGATGATATATATTGTTAATGGTTTTAATATTTAGACATTGGTAGTTCATATTGTATGAAATAAATATAAATAAATTATTAAAAATCAACCAATAAAAAAAAGATTGGATTAATATTTATTAACAATTAAGTTTACAATAACGTAACAAACTTTGATTATATATATCACACAAAAATTAATTAATTGTTAAATGGTTGTCGACCAAAGGTCTTTCTGCCTGTTTTTTATATTTTAAATCAAATTCTCATTTATCCCGTGGCGAAACATTTTTATGCAATAATTAATGAGTATTTTAATCAATACAAGTGTATTAATTAAAAAATCCGAAATATTTTATTTAAATAGTCTTTTAATCTTCTTTATGTTGGTTGATGATTGTGGAAACTTTAATCATTTAAATAAAAATAATTGTCCTTCCTCCTACTTATTTTTTATCAAATTAAATATATTTCGGAAACTATGTTTCCATTTTCAGTAGTGAAATTTAAATATAAACTACTAAATTAATCAGTGAAACAAATACCAAATTCGTCAAGGTGTAGAAAGACTGAACAGCCTGAACAGATGACGGGCTTAAAAAAAGAACAGTAAAAAATCCATAGAAAAAGGATTTATTCACTGTGACCAAATTAATAAATCCTTTTTCTAATAATTTCTTAGTCATTTAAATATATTAAATAAAAAGAATTTGAAAATAATTAATTAATAAATTATTATCGTGTCGATCAGTTCTGCAGAGTACTCAGAGCTTTTGGAATTAGATGGACGATTAGGGCTGCATCATAATTAATACAAAAAAATATTTCTTTAAACAAAACTAATAACTTGCCGCTTTTGCTAACGACGAAAGACATTAAAAAAATTATGATTTCGATGCAATCACGGTAGTGTTTTCATTATTGATATTTCGAACTGAATGGAGCCGCACCGCGCGGACGACAATTAAACCGATTTAAATGCATTTTTTATGATTGTGTGCGCTCATTAGAATGCGGGATTATTCAAATCGATAAATGCGGCGAACGTGAATAATAAATGAACTCATTTTATTCCACGGATGGACGCCAGTGATGTAAACAGTGTTTACGCCCGATTTGAATACTGCCTACATGGACGACGGACGTGGAATATGTCTGGACATTGATTTCTCATTAAAAAAAAAATGTTCTGTTTAAGTGATTTGATTTTTAATTCGATTTATTCAATTTCACTTACTATAAAATTTGTTTCTATTTATCTTAGATTTTCAAATATCTAATATTGAATTAGGTAAAAAAATTGAACAAGTAGTTTGTTTCACAATAGATTTAAGGTTTTGCTTAATATAGTATTTCGAAAAATAATTTCTTAATAAAATATATTAATCAGGTAATAAAGGATTAATGTTAAATCTTTGCGAGAACTTAGAAATCCAGGAAGCAATTAACGGGAAAAAAATGTCGTAAATAATAAAGAAGAGGCTGACAGACCTCCGGTCGATTGCCGATTCATTTACAGAATATAATTCTAATTTTATATATTATCGTACATACATATACACATTTGAATAAAGATGGTTAGTTAGTTAATAAGGAAGAGATCTTATTTTTATTTTTAAGCACTCTAAAAAAGCTTATACGTGGCGAAAAGAAAAGAAAATTTTAGTTATTATTTATTGATCCTTTAGGTATGCGGTGTATTAAATATGTTTTTGATAGTAGATTTATTTGCAATGATATTGTTATGAAATTAGAACAATAACATTGACGTGGATATTTTTAGTTTTTCATTAACCAAACTCATTTATAGTGAATTAATCCCTTTTGATCGATAGCAAAATATACTTAAACAATTCTGTGTTATAAAAATGTGTTTGCATTTCCTTTTTCTTGTTACTTTTTTGTAATAATTGGAAACTCGAATTAAGGTGCCGACGACTGTGGATTTTAATGTTTGCAAAAACTTAAACACCAAGAGTCCTAATCTATCAGAAATAATATATTATTATTATAATGATTGGGTATAAGAGTGTATCAGTTATGATTTCATTTAAAAAATTAAATTAATTTCAAATTATTTAAAATATAAATTGATTTTTTTTTACTTTTCGTGACTGAATTGTAAAAGCCTAAGTAGAAAAAATATTTGCAGTAGCTAGAGAGAAAATAATTATTTAATGTTTTATTAATTACTGATCACTGAAGCTTCTACTTCGTTATACATTGTGTAAGATTATACTTTTTGAACTTTGTTTGTATAACTAAAAGTTTTAGTTTGGTAAATTCTGTTTATATAAATTCGGTTATACAAACAAAGTGTTTTATTATAGTTTTATTAATTAATCATTTTCAATTTATATTTTAATTACTTTAAAATAAATTTAGATTTTTTTCAATAAAATCACAACAGATACACACTCATACTGATTGTTTGCATTGATGCAACATGGCCTCAGAATGTTTGTATATGCATGTGGTGGCGACCAGGTGGTCGCTGAGCGCGGACAGAATGCATGCACTCCTAATATACATTGTGGTGTGATTTCGCCGTAAGCATTGTGCACTCTCTCGGTCTCAGTCTCAGATCTGGAGAAGTAATCTCCGCTTAGCTAACAAGCTGTCAGCGGCTGCACTTGCTCCCTATGCATCTCTAATTGTTTATTCCCCGCCGCAAAATCGATGCCCCCGAGCGGCCATGCTCTCGACGAAATATAATAAGAAACGCAAAAATGCGAGCCTAATTACTTTTAAACTACGGAATATTTTTATCTTGATGTAATTGATTTAAAGGAAAAGTAAATAGAATTTAGTATCTAAGGTTTAATTTGAATTGATCTTTTTTTTTTAATTGAAATAATTTAATTGTTGAGGCTGTTAATTTACTTGTTAACATTTTAAGGTTTTTTTTTAATTAAACACACTTTAAAAATATATTTTTAATTAAAATTAAATTATGTTCCCTTCAGTAGAAAGACCGACGGTCAATAGCTATTTTCTGTGGTTATAAAATTTGAAAATAATTCAAAAGATGTTAATGTTGCGGTGATGTAATTCTATATAACTCTCAGTAGAAAAAAAATGTTTTTGCGTTTATATTTTCTCTCGCTTTTGCTACTGTGACATTATGCACATAATGTAAAGTAATTTATAAATTAATTATTTCCAAATTCTTTTTCTTTAATTTATTTTAAATAACTGTAACCATGAGATGGAAACCTTTTTTTTCTATTATTCATTTTATTATTTCTTCAGTCAATTAATTCATCATGTCATTACTACTATCATTATTATTTCTCTTTAATTCTGTATTCCTATTACGAACAACGAAGCGAACGTCTATCCGAATAAAGTGTTTCGTGTATTAAAACACTAGCATAATTTTAATCGAACAGTCAGAAAGGTATTACATTTAATTATCCGAAATGTCTTCGAAAATTTAGTTCCTGTTGGGAATAGAACGAATGGCTGGAAATTGTTTCGTGCTGGTGCTGTTATCCTTTAATTATATATCATTTGTGGACGTTAAATGTAAATTGCATTTTCTCTGCATTACCTACGTAATTTTCAATTTTCGGGAATTAATTCCTCGGGACCGTATTTCGTGAATTAGCCGCGTCGCATGCGAATGAAACAGGGAAAGGGTTGGATGTTAGAAATGGGGGTATAAGCAATAGAAATTCTGCTTATGCGAGTTTAATTAAAATATAATTTTATTTTGTATAAATGTTAATATTTAAGAACAAAACAAGAAACGTATATCGATATAATTATTAAGAAGATTGTAGCGGTTGTAATTCGTCGAATTTGTAAGACTAATAATTGATAAAGAGTATAAGCTAATTATTTATTATGTATTTTTATAATATTAATAACTAAATTAAATTGCTTATATTAAATAACACTATTTAGTCTTTCAAAATCTATTGTAATATCGCTACAATTGTTTCACCACACTGTGGCGTCTTCAGGCGAAGAAATGATATTACAATAGACTTTGAAAGACTAAATAATGTTATTTAATATAAGTAATTATGAACTTTCAACAATTATCAGCCTCATCAATCAATTAAATTAAATTGATTTGACGTGTGTAAGATATATTTATTATGAACACTAATAAATTATTATTATTATTAGTCATCAAGGAAATACGCGTTTATTAAATAAAACACCTTTTCACTTTTTTTTGTATAACTTGTTATACAAACAAATTGTAAAAGCCTTAACAATCAACAAAGGAAATACGAGTAATTTATACCGAAAAGAAAATAATCTCAGTAATACAATAAAGTTTCATTTAAATAATTAAAGTCTCCACAAGCAACAACCAACATAAAGTAGATTAAAGTTTTACATATTTGATAAACACATAACGCATCCTCCCCATTTTTGAAGGTTCAAAAACACGGGGAGGGGCGGGTGTTTATGCGGAAGAGCAAATCCAAATAATCGGTTTATATGTTTGCAGAAAAACGTTTCATCAGGACTTATCACAGAAATGTCATCAAGTGTGTTCTACAACCCTGTGAAAATAGAACATTTGTATCGATCCTCATAAGGTATTTATGATTCTTTCTTAAGCTTTCAAAGAAATGTAAGTGTGAGGTACCGAAAAATGTATATAGTTACGTAATTATTATATCTTCTTGTATCCTATGAAGCAGAAATATAATATTATTACATTGTTGCTGTGATTATATTGATTGCGTTACGTAATTATTATATCTTCTTGTATCCTATTAAGCAGAAATATAATATTATTACATTGTTGCTGTGATTATATTGATTGCGTTACGTAATTATTATATCTTCTTATATCCTATGAAGCAGAAATATAATATTATTACATTGTTGCAGTGATTATATTGATTGCCTTCGGATATTTAGAGACTAATTTCGAAAATTCTCTTTTCAAAAATCTCAGATAGCTGGGTTGTTTACTAAATGTAGCCAAATCAAGTCTTATTATAGGTTTTCGAAAATTCCGATAGGGAAATTCGGCAAACCATCCTAAACAATGTTGTGTGGAGTCGGTCCTTGATTTCCTTGGCTCTTACAGTTACTGGTCTTGTTATGGTTGGTTTAATCGCATACTTTTGTTGTAGTTCAATTTAGGAACAAGATTTCGTTGAAATGTCCTTTCTTGTAATGCATTCCTACATCATATTATAAGAAAAATTTATTTCGTCGATCCGTCAATGACTCGATGTTAGAATCACAACTTTGGACTTGTATAGAAAGCTCTAATCGCGTATCTTATTCCCATTTTATACACATATTCTCTGCAAGACGCTGGTCCTTTCGAAAATCGACTATGGTTGTGTTGCATACTCTACATAAAATAAGCTCTCAATTTAATAAAATATCTGACAAATACAACTTGGGGAGCAAGGAGAGAGGTGCTGTTCCGCCTCTATAAGTCGCTGGTCCTTTCAAGAATAGACTATGGTTGTGTTGCGTAGATCGTAGGGCGATTGGCAAAGACAATTTACAACATAAAAGTATTATGCATCTTAATATCTAGAGCAAGTAGTTTTTGAGTTATTTCGAAATTTATTTTCTCACAAAATGTTTGCAGAATTGAGTAATTCCTGCACTATTCATACGTGTAGATTACTGAAATTATAAATTGGTTAAGGCAGCCTACACCCTAAGCCCAGATTTAATTGTGTAGAAGTAAATAAACTATTAGTTATTTAAATAAAAATACTTGTCCTTTCTCCTACTTATTTTTTATTTCAAATGTATTTCGGAAAGTAGGAGAAAGGACAAGTATTTTTATTTAAATAATTAAAGTCTCCACAACCAACAACCAACATAAAGAAGATTAAACTATTAGTTGATAAGTAGTGTAAATTAGTTAATTAAATTTGAGTGTTTATTAAATATCAGCAGATCGTATCAAATGATTATTTTAATGAAATAAAATTATAAGAAACCCCCTCGAGAATATGCAAATAAAACGGCGTTTAAAATAGATTAGAGGATCATGAGAAGTCGTGTGCGTTAGCCGCTTAATTACCTAACACATGATCAATCTAGCGAGCAGCATTGAGTAGCGCAATGGTTTTATTATACCATCTCCATCAGTGGTTTCTCTTAAGTCATGTAATTGTTCTTAAGCTAGTCATTTGCATTGCTAAGGAAGTGATAGCCGTACACGATGTTCATGTCATGTGTGCATTATATTCAGCATTCCATAGACTTGAACCCACCGCAGACAGGGCTTAATTAGGCACAAAAACGTTGCACTCATTTGCATGGTGGACAAGATACAAACACATGCATGCCGTTCGCGTTTAAGCATTTAAGCATTTACCCGCGCACCGCACACAGGTTTTGATTGTTGTCGTGCGAGTTTCGCGTAGTTTACGATCGTTTGGGAATCTTGCGCAGATGTGGGTGAGCATACAATGGTAGGCTAGATTCGTTTCCAGATTTATGCAGGAAATTATCAGTTCCGCGCAGTCACTGCTTAATTTATTCCTGCGCAGTCGAGGCCGTAAATAATTTCGCGACAACCGCAAATTCAAACGGTGTTAACTGATATTCTCTATTGTTCACCGGAGGTGATAAATAAATTAACCTACTCGAAACTCTTCGTTTTGCGTGAAATCTGGAACATAAATTTCATTAAGTGCGTTACCGGTATGGTAGCTTAACTCACAACGGACCAGTTGAGTGCTGTTCGAGTCGCGACGCGCAGTCTCGCCCCAGCGGGGAGCACAAATGCGCTGGACGCGCGCCGCGCTGGATTTATTTTATTTGAGAAGCCGCTGATCTGATAAAGGAACACAGCATTGATCTGAATTCCGTATCGATGTTTTATTATGCACATTGTTGTGTTGAGTTACATTATTTATAATATTGTTCGCGGACGATCGCGATACTTACTTATTAAAAAAAGTCGGAGATACGTATAAATGGCGCATCCTCTCCTTGTTTACACCACTCTCTGGCCGGCGTGCTTATGCAAAAATTACATTCGTAATGCATGCCATCCACTTTGAACACCTGGTGCTGCGCTTTACATATCTTATGCCAGTTGAAATAATCTCATTACTCAATTAATTATTCAATCTTACCTTTTTTATTTACCACCATCATTATTATTACAATTTAAACAGCAACCGAATATAAACTAATTTACATAAATAGAGCCATAAACATTAAATAACTAATTAAAATTGTATTTAATGAAATGTTCAGCCAACATTCATCTAGCGTATGGATAATTAGTAATGGCCAATTAATTGTATTGTATTCTAAACGGTAGAGGAGGAAAGAGTTTGATATGCCTAATCATTACAGCAGTTTGGTCCGATGTACCTCTTCTCATATGATTAACCAATGAAGTTAGTTAATAATAATATATATTTCTATTCGAGTACCAGAATTATTTACATTTTTTGATTTTGTTATTATTCATAAAACATAATTGTCTTGTTTTGGAATTGGCTATCGACTAGAAATCTTTCCGCCCTGAAGTTTTCACTAGTTTTAGCAACAATTTAATAAATATCTTTCGCGAACCGTTGCATTTGGATATCGGATCGTTACCTCAGTAATAATATAATATTTATGCCTTAAATTAAATAACTGTGACCAACTGAATAAATACTATATTTCTATTATTGTCAAATATGATATTTAAGAGGCATCCTCTTCATTTCCTTTTTAAATATCATATTTGACAATAATAGAAATATAGTATTTATTCAGTTGGTCACAGTTATTTAATTTAAGGTATAATGCACAGAAAATAGATTCACAGAAACAAACTACTACCACTACCAGAAGTAGTAATTCTGAAAAGAAACGAAAAGTTTCCAGAAAGTATGATTCAAATTATTTAGCATTCGGCTTGACTTTGAATGAAAATGAAATGGACCCTCAACCTCAGTGCGTTATTTGTTCTCGAATCAAAAGTATGAAACCATTTGAAAAATAAAAATAAACCAAAGTCTTCCAACAACAATTCCATATTGTACCGACGTTTCCTGAATAGACACTGACCTGTTATTAATCCTGTAATCATCTTCACGTTGTTTCGCCTGATTCTAGTTGCCTCGGCAGTTAATTCTTGGCAGGGTATTTTAAGCATTAGTTGGCTATGCAATAAGTACAGTGCATCCAAATATGTCTTAAATTAAATAACTGCGATCAAAAGAATAAATAAAAAGTATTTACATTATTTTATTTAAGAGGCATCTTCATCGACTTAATTTCCTAATCTGTAGGTGGGTTCTTCTATTCTTTTAATAGCTATCCCATATTGTACAGATTTTATTAATCCTGTAACCATCCTCAAGTTGTTTCTGCTAATCGCAGTTGTCTCAAGAGCTGGGTATTGGTAGGGTTATTTAATCATTAGTTGACTAAGTAGCAAGTGCAGGGCAAACAAATAAGGCTTAAATGAAATAACTGTGACCAAATCAAGTTTCTATTATTTTCTTATATGATGTTTAAAAGGCATTTTTATCCCATTAATTTCAAACTCTGTACATTGGTTCTTCTAATAGCAGTACACAATGTTTCCTGAGTAAACATCCATCCCGTAACCATGTACAAATTGACTGCATTTGTTTTAATAGCAGTACAGAATGTTTCCCGTAACAATCCATCCCCTAACCATTTACAAGTTGGTTTTGTTGACTGCATTTGCCTCAGCAGCTAGGGTTATTTAAGCATGAGTTAATTAGGTATGCGTCTTAAATTAAATAACTGTGACCAGATGAATACTTTTTTCAATTATTTTCAAATATGATACTTAATCAAGTCATCTTCATCTTCTTCATTACCAACTCTACATATGGATTCTTCTAATGGTAGTCTCATATTGTAAAGATGTTTCTTGAGTTGATACTGACCTATTATTAATCCCGAAATATACCTAAAGTTGTTTCTGTTGATTGCAGTAACCTCAGCAGCCATTTATTGATAAGATTATTTAAGTATTAATTGGCTCTAATAAATTAAAGACGACGCAAGCGCTACCTTTTGCCTAATTTCAAGTGGCATCGTCAACGATTTGGGTCTTTGAGAATCATTGCTTCGTCCACTAAAGAAAGGCGAACTTGTCTTGTTTATGAAAACAAGGAAAACGAAATTCACATTTAATGAAACGAACAGCCAGCATTCATCTAGCGTATGGATAACTAGTGATGCCCATTTCGGTTTTTCGAACCTCATCAGATTAGTGTGTTCCATGTGCAATATCGGGTATATAACCCCAACACAATTTCCGTTCAGCCGCCTTTATCAAGACATTGCACATGGAACACACTAGTCTGATAAGAAATGCCCATCACTGGTTATCCATACGCTAGATGAATGCTGGCTGAACGTTTCATTAAATTAATTGGCTAGATCGAAGGCCTAGAATGTTTTTATAGATTTCACTGTATTTCTCTATAGTCCACTTACTTATACATGGCCTGATATTACTTTTTTAAATGTTTAATATTGGCTCGGACTCAATTACTGGTTTTAAAGATCTAACCTTCGCTGTTTGTCTATCAATTCATTGCTTTTTTTCCTTTAGTCCTGGTGTCCACCGAATAATGATGTTTTGATATAACAGTTTTGATAGGTTATGAAGAAATGGGCTCTCTGGACAGCTTGGTTGTCGTTTTAGTTGGTTTTTCTTTAGAAATTTCGTAAATTTGCGTTCGTCGATCGCAAAAATCCCAGCTTTTACCCAAAATAACACTGATGTATTTCTGGATTACGCCATGGATACCAGTTCCAGCTGCATAATCCGACTGGATACCAAATCAACATTCACTCTATTTCCCTTTCGTAATTAAATATTACTGTATGCCACTCGGACCAGGCGGAACAAATGAATCCGCTTGCAATAACTAATTCGACTGGTAAGGAACAGATCGGAGCAATCGAGTCCAAAGTTTCAAACGCTTCGTGATTTTATTTCATTATTGAGAAAAATGTATGTTATTTCTTTTATAGAAAAATCCAGTTAAATAAATATATATTAAATAATAATTAGACATAAAAATGTTTTTTTGTAATTGTATGTAAAATTGTTATTTATGTACGTGCCAGAAGAAATCAAATTAAAATTAATATTTACCCAGGTCACAAAATGATTTATTTGGGCAAATCGCTTAAAGGCAGAGTTGCTTCATTTACGTGTGAAAACAAAGATTGAAAAGGTGAAATAAAAGAGAATAAGAATAAAACAAAGAAAAAAAAATAAACGAAGGAAAGAGTGCGAGGTATAAAACGAAGTTAATTTATATTGTAATAAGAGGCGAGCAAACAGCAGTGAGCTGAGGACGAGGATGAGACGAGTGTAGGTTAGGCTAGGTCCGGCGGCCACACCTCAACTACTTAACCTATCACCTCCGCTGGCTAAGTCAATTTATAAATATTAATATTTAAACACTCGACTGTAACATACACTGAGCCCACACTGCACACACACACACACACACACAACCAGTTATTCTAAACGCGCATAATTAATGTAGTTGCATTTAATAAGTTCGCTCCTTTTATACCTTTTCTGAGCACCTTCTGCGCGGAATGCCGATAATGGTGCTTTTCTTATTTTGGCTGTGAAGGATTAAAATGAATTATGATCGATGCCGCGAGAGCACCGGCTCGATATTTTAATATGTAATTATAAAATTATGGCCGGCTGAATAATAATGCCTAATTGTGAGCAATTACTAGTGCACGTACGAGTTGCACGAAAAATACCGTTACCACACCCGCAGACACCGGGACAGCATAGGTCAGATTGTAATCTGCTCGATTATTCATTTTCGGATTCGCGAATCATTGTTGTTTCGCTCTGTTTTTATTAGGAGGCTGTAGTAATTGCTTGCACAATGGTAAATATTACTTTATTTCACTTTTTATCTTTTATTTATTGATATAATTTATCATTTATTTAACACAGATTAATTAGCAAGAAATCTATTGGAAATACAGTTTAAGATCGCAGCGCCAAAGCGGCGAAATTCTGAACCCACTTGGAATACACAACTACAGAATTTCACCGCTTTGGCGCTGTGATCTTAAACTGTATTTTCAATTGCTATTAGGAAGAAATGAAGAACACACTAGTCTGATGAGGTTCGAAAAACCGAAATTATTGGTCACATTTTTTTCCTATTTTAAAAAATACTGTTCTAAATGAGGTGCGAGATGTGGTTCACGTGGTGTTAAATTATAAAAGCTGTAGAGGATCTTGTAACTAATCCATCACGACAAGGGACAAGCGTTCGATGTTACAACTTCTGGTCGCTTGTTTGGGGGCCTTCCGTCGACATTCGACACCGAGTAGATAAATGCAACTACTGCTTCTATCTATTACACCAAAACCTGTATTTAATAACATTCTGACACATACGAGGAAGGTGAGATTCGACGATTACGCGCCTGCATCGAAAGGACGGGCATTAATCGACCGTGCAGCCAGATTAGAATCGTTATTTAATTAATAAGTTCCCTTTTAATGTGTAATCGTAATTCGCTTGATTGATTATAACGGGTTTTAATTTAATTAATAATTTTTCGTCTTAATTAATAATCGAAATCTTAATTATTCACTATTTGCTTTTGGGTTATGTGAAGTTATTAAACTTAACAAATTTCAATAACGAAATCAGAATTCAGAATCAGATTTTTTAATGAGTACATAGTACTCACTGTAGTACTGTTTTTTTTTTCATCGCTAGAGTCGACCACTTGGGTTAATTTTTAGTTTGCAGTTTCCGCTACTGATATTAAAATATGTTATATATGTAAAATTGTATTATTCTGTTTATATGTGATTTACCGTAAATAAATGAATTGAATTGAAATCTGCCTTAAGCTTCACTTAAATACGTTTGGATTATAGATTATTTTCAAGTAAAATAATATACAATGATTTTAATGATATTTAAAGATAATATTAATGTATTCATATTTATTATTATTATTGTTTAATTTAATCAATGTTTTCTTTTATTTCATCAGTCGATTTTTAATAATTTATTTATTTTTGCAGTCATTTTTTATTACACATCACACTATAATTCAAGACAGGACAGAAAGATCTCTCGTCGTTAGCCCAAGACAAACAAAATGTTAAATTTTATTGTGTGAACCGAAAATTCATGTAATTGTTTGAATAAAGATATTTGTATATATGTGTGTATTTTTTTATAATAATATACGATTTTCTAATATCTAAAAACCATACGCATAAATAATAAATATTTTATCTTTTAATTATCATAAAAACAACAACAAATATATTATTTCCCTTAAAACAACGTAAAAAATCGAATAGTTAATTTGTATCCTACATATGTCACGAGCGAAATATTAATTAAGTTTTAATTACAAAAAATCGTATGTATGTATAATGAAGAAATAATTGCTCGCTCTGAATCAATACTAATTTATATAGATTTCTAATTACTGGACAATTAGTCGTGGTTACTTCTGACAAATGGGCGTAATTATCATTAGCCCTGCTTTCCTGTGTTCGCTCCGGGTTTGTTATTATTTTTTATTCTGTTTTCGAATTAATACGTGATAAAAATCACCGAACGAATTTCGTTTTGGGAGGGTTGATATTTGATTAGGTACACGAACACTACTATTAGTAAATGTGAATTATATATGAATCGAGTAAATTGCTTTTAGTTCATCACAATTATTTAGAATTGTTTTGTTTGTAGTTTTTGTCTTAATAAAAGAAAGGAGTATAATAAATAACAAATTGTATTAACCATGCCAGAAAATTAGAAAGTTTGATGAATCACATTGAACATTTTGCGTTCAATTGATGAAGATTTGAAAAGTCTGGTTTTTGAAAATATTTCGGATTATTATGCTTTACCTAATGAAAACTATAATGATTCTTTTGAAAATTCGTACGAAAAATTATTAATGATTTAAATGAGAATTTAAAAAGAAATAACCATTAGTTATTTCAGTTACCAAATACAATGTAACATGAATAAATGAAAATATAAAAAATATATATATATAGCAATAATGTGTATTTATTATTAAGCTTAATTATATTAATTTCTATTATTTGTGTAATAAAAAATGATTTATACTTGTTATCATTATTATCTGTATAAAAAGCATATCGAAGGATAATATGAAGGGGGCAATAGATATTTGTCGTAACCTTACGATTTCGAAAGGCGCATAAAGATCTAAATAAAGAAATTAATGTATAGTTGTTTTTGTCATAAACACTTGACTTGGATTTGTGATAACTGCCCCGGGACGGCTCTGCGAGGCGGCGGCTGCGGAGAGGCGCGAGGGCGGCCGGAAAGAAATGTGAAGAACATCCCCTGGGGTTGACAATCATTGAAATAATGCCTCGTTATCATCCCCATAATGGCTACTCGGCATTAATGCGCCGCTATCTTAGCCCCCTTTAGCAGCAAACTCCACTAATGCCCATTATATATTTAATACCCGCCACCGAAGACGATTTCCACAGATAAAGGGCGACTATTAAAAAAACCAACCCCCCACCCGCTCGCTTTAATGACTACATCCGCGTAACGCTTTTAATTACACCCTCCCATACCCGTGTATGCGATAAAAAAATAAATAAACCGGGGGATGCAAATCAATGAAGTGAAACGATTCGAGGTGGTACAAAAGGTGGCCGATTCAAAAGAATGTTTTGGCAAGAGGAGGTCAAATTGAAAATTTCGAATTAAATATCCCATAATGCCTTTCGATATAATATTCGGGCCGATGCGTTGCGGTGACCGTTTGAAAATTGCAATTTCGTTTCAAGATCAAAGTTGCTTCCAGACGAGCAAACACTTTGTCCGCAGCCTGACAGCTCGCGCTGCCCCCTGGCGGCGGTGCGCATTCCTCCTCCACCTCCGCCTCCTCCTTCTTTTCGGACCATCCAAGAATTATTCTCCGAATAACTGCATTCAGCTACGATATTTTCCAATCGAATAATAGAACGCCGTTCAAATAGAACAAATCCACACTAACATATTTTTTTTGTATTATTTTTCCCTCTGTTCGGGTTTTCTGTTTTTTTTAAAAGCTGCTTTTGTCCTGGGATAGACTTTGCATAATATTTTCCGTTTGGAAATGTAACAGTCGCTTATCAGGCACATTCATCTAAGCTAAATGTGGCACAATAAATATCACACCCATTGAATTTAATGCCATCACACAGAGTTGACATTTTTGATAACAATAACATGCAATCTATATTATTTGTTTGGAATATCAAGTGTAATATAATCTTTGACGAATCGTATGAATATAAAATACAACAAGGTGCAAGCAATAATTTTAACAATTCAAAATACAAAGATTTATTAAAAAATAAATAATTCTTGGATCTCGAGAGCGTTCACTTCGTGGTACATTTTCAATTTTGATATAAAGAAAACACTTAACTTTTTTTATACCACTTTTATTTATTTATAAAAGTGGTATAAAAAAAGTTAAGTGTTTATAAATAAATAAAAGTGGTATAAAAAAGTTAAGTGTTTTCTTTATATCGAAAAAATAAATAAAACAACTATTGTTTATTGTTATATGAATACACACCAACACAAAATACATAGGTTTTAAAAATAACACTTAATACATTTTTATATACCACTTAAAAATTGATTTCATCAGTTTCGATTACAGGGTGGTTATTCTCAAACTGAGGTTGGGAAAATAATTAAAGAGGCTATTAAGTGTTTATTTTAATGTTGGAAATGTACCACGAAATGATTCATTAATAAAAATGCATAGGATTACATCTGGAATAATTTAAATGCGGGACATTATTTTACTATTGTATTGAATTAAGATAATATAATAATATTTTTTAGAAAAATATATCTAAATAGAAAAATAGCTACAGGATGACTGCAGGGTATAAACGAATTACCTTGTAGTCATTCTCTTATTAAAATGTAAAACTGTTTTAGTCATTAGCACTTTTTTAATTTCGATAACATTTCCTATGTTTCTTTTTTAAAAATTCCTGTCATTTACTTTATTACTAAGCACAATCATTTATTGGTGCTATTGGTATATACAGTAATATTTATTGAGAGACATAACGATTGTTTCTAATTACAAATAAATTATATCAATTTATAATATATAGAATGGATCATCTATTATTCAGCTACCGACCTCAGGTCTTTCTGCCAACTTCGTGAGTATTTAGCTTTTTGATTGAATTGTAACCTTTGAAAAAATAAATAAATCTTTAAGCGTCATTGTGATGCAGTGATGAAATGGAGGGGAATGAAGAAATTTACATATGAATTTAAAAAATAAAGTAGCCAACAAAATTTATACGCTTCTTAATTCATTGATTTATTTTCTGTGGACTTCTAATTTTAATCCATTTTAATGCTAATTTTATGTACCTTATCAAAATATGCTGTTTGTGGCTTCTAAGATGAATTTTAGAGTTTCAAAGCCATATTAAAATTTTTCAACTCACAAATGAAAAATATAAAGATCTCTCAGTTAGCAAATTTTTTCTTAAGTTTGATTTTTAACTGATTTCTAAAGATATTTAAAATTATATTTTAAATATCTTTAGAAATTTGCTAACTGAGAGATCTTTATATTTTTCATTTGTGAGTTGAAAAATAATATGGCTTTGAAACTCTGAAATTCATCTAAGAAGCCACAAACAGCATATTTTGATAAGGTACATAACATTAGCATTAAAATGGATCCCTATTTTACTTGGAGAAACAATCGAAAATAGGACACCCTGTACATACACATATCGATAAGGTAGAATTAAGTTAATATATAATGTTACTGTTATTATTATGATTATTTTTTTATTGTTTTATATATTATTTTTTCTGCTATGAAAATGGCGTTAATAAATATTTATTTATTGTGAATTATTCTGTTACTTGTATGGAATAAAGATATATATGTGTAATGAATATTTTTTTCTTTTCATACTGTAGTTATCGATTTTTGTTATAATACATAATTTGCTGATCAAAAATTACAGTAGCAAAAGAATTAATTAATTTTATTAATTATATTGCTACTATTTTCTTTATTTAAAGATTATAAAGAGTTTGAGTCAATAAATATTTTTTTATATAGATTATGCAAACGTAAAATTGCTTAAAAAAATATTTAGTTAAAGGTAAATCAATAAAATTTAAAAGCATTATATAAATGCAAACTTAAGATTATTGAGTTTGTGTGAGCAAATAAAAACCTCAATTCTATTTAAGTAATTTGGCCGATAAACGCGGCAATAAAAAGTAATAATGAGCTCGCCGGTCGATAAATTCGTGTTTGAGGGCATAATTTGATTAGAAAGCGAGCCAGCTTTGGCTCAGCGAGCCCGTAACTATGCATATTTATACTGGCGATAGTATCTGGCCACAAAGTACACTGGAGATCATCAGATGATGATCATTGTAACATTGTAACCCGACCAACCATTCCTTAATAACACCCTGGGCGCATTCACCTCACACCTACACTCTCCCATTGTTCAAGAAGAAGACACAAGATTAATATTATATTAAAGATAACACTGTGCGCGCTGTAATATAAACTTATGAATTTATAAATACCATTCGTTTTTTGTTTTCTCCCTCGCCTTTTCCACTCGTTTCCAGTTGCATCTGAAATGCACGGCGGACAGTGAACAGTGAACAGGAAACGCACACATTCACACCAACACACACTCACACGTCCGTTGGATATTTATAATAATTTTTCATTGCTTCAACTAGGATTCTTTGGTGGTCCACGCGCATCGCGTCGCGAGATAGGAAGAGGAGTGTCTCAATACTCTTTTTATTTCCACTCATTTATATTACGAGGGATCCTTTGAAATATAGACAATAAAAATTAAATTATCGCCGTTGCGAAATCTTCATTCGATTTTTCTTCCTTTTATATTTGCATCCAGTTCTTTAAGATTAACTAAGCTTCTTATATGGCGATCAGGTAGGTACGTTTACTACTTTTCTGTAATAAAATATTTATTCAATAAAATCATAAGAGTGTGTATAAAGTTGATCAAAATGCAATTTATAAGATTGGATATAAGATATATCAAGTACCACCTTACCCATTCATAAGAAAATATTGTATAATAATTGGAAAGACAGCGCAAACGCCATCTATTGCCTAATTTAACAATTTGGGTGATTGAGAATCGTTGTTTCGTCCACTAAATGAACGCGAACTTGTCCTGTTTATGAAAACAGGAAATTAAATTTTATATTAAAAAAAAGTTGTAAATTGTAATAAAAATGCGTAAGATGGTTGTAATTAATTGTTTTGTTTATTTTATGTAAATGGAATGGATTATCTAGAATAATTATGGATCAGTTAGATGTAGTGATAAGAGTGTTGAAATATGTGAGGACCACTTTGAAGTAATTAAGAAATGAAGAATGAATAGTTTGTATCGTTCGCGGAATGGGCGCTGTAGATAAGTGAGTGATCGATTTTCTTGTTAGGCTAATACAGAGCGAAAGTCATCAATCACTGGCTGAATTAATGAAATCAAACGAGGGCGCGACGCATTAGATGATTTTATAAATTTAATTATAACAAGTGTGGCCGAGGCGAAGCTACGCGACGCGACGCGACGCCACAATGCCCATAATTATTCAATTTACATACGATGAATAAAATATAAAGTGGCCCCATCGGATCGAATACGAGAACTGTTTAATACATTATGAGCAATCATTTTTCAGGCCTGTATATGAGTGTCATTTTTGAAATGAGCAGGGCCGTGTCAATGAAGAAGACTAATTGTGCTTTGAATAATTCGAAGGTAGGACAACAGTGACAGAGTTAGTTGGTGGCCAGTTGGGGGGTCGCGATACCATCGGCAATCGCACCTTTCTGTCGAGTCATCCATACCATCCGATGGCTATACCGTCCGCCCGTCCGTCCCGAATGACCCACTCAGTGTTTTTCTCTCCTTTCTGCTGCTCTCTGCTCGTCGGCGCACCACCCGACACAGATTTAGATTATGACAGACAGTTCCCCGAGATGCGATGCAATCTTATCTCCGATTCTTAATTGTTATATACAAATAAACTCATGTTAAGGAGATTTGTGCGCGACCAACCTCTAGAAATTAACTCTCCGGGATCATTATGATGGGGATGTACCTTCTTTGGATGCCTATTCAAAATTATTACTCATTCATGTTATCTTTTTGCTATTCATCTTAACACTTTTTTCTTATTCTCCTTCCTCCTTTTATTTATTATCCTTATACATCATGTTTAATTAAGGATATAAAAAAGTGATTATAATATTAACTTCCAATTTATTATTTACATACAATCCAAATTAGTTAACTCTATTTTCAATAATAATATCACAAAAGAGTGAGAATGAAATAAAAATAAATTCAAAGATTTTCAAAATCAGGGAAGTCTACAGGGTTTGAATCGAATCCCATTCATCCAATTACACTGTAATTGTTAATGTTCTGTCAATAAAGACATTCTTTCTCTGTCTCTGTCTTTCTGGTCACAAATAATTTTACGTAAACGTTTAAAACAGCTAAATTAAATAAAACTGATTTGAAAATAACAAACACATTATTTCTACATTTATGTTTAAAACAACTTTTCTAAATGGGATGTTTTGTGGATTACCCAGAGTTTTATTTTTATAAATTTTTTTAAACTAATTTCCACTTAAAACATGAATTTATTAACAACGCAATAAAGTATACGTCAATTTTTCTAAAAACAAAAAGTTTATGATGATGATTGGCTTAATGTCACCGGATGTTATTTTCCCTGTTGTTCCTAGAACTGGTATTCCTGTTAAATTGAAACATCTAAAATCAATTTTATTTCCTTAAACTCCTCATTCAACAAATTTCTACAGATATCACATGTTCTTCGAAATAATCCCATCCTCGTAAAACTTTTCTAAATCCAAATCGAATAATCCATTTCTTAAAAATACTGGCCCTACCTGCAACATCCCGCAAGATCATCAACCGAAAATTTAAGAGAAGGATTCAGTTAAAGTTCAGATAATGTTAGGATGGCGTTTGCACTGTCTTTCCAATTATTATATTTTAATATTTTCTTATGAATGGGTAAGGTGGTACTTGATATATCTTATATCCAATCTTGTAAATAGCATTTTGATCAACTTTATACACACTCTTATGTTTTTATTGAATAAATATTTTATTACAGAAAAGTAGTAAACGTACCTACCTAATCGGCCCGTCATAAACAATTTCATGAATGAATGCAGTTATTGCGCTGTTAAAATATTTTACACTTTCCTAGTTTATATCCATCCCACAATTTCTATCGAATATTTACTATATGATTAATAATATGACCATAATCAGCGTCTTTAACTTAAATGAAACTAAATTCGCCATATAACATCTTTACTTGCTAAAATATCTTCCCTAAGAAACCTAATCAAACTAAGACATTCCAGCAACCAACTCCATAGTTCCTTCAATAAAATCGTTTGGTAATCTGCCATAATACATCCAAGTTGCCAAAAGATCTTCCCTACGAGCCCTCATTCAACTTAGATATCCCAACAATCACCAATCTTGTAAATGTTTGAATAAAATTAAATACATGACAATTAATTTCAAACGAATAGATATATTTTTTTAATGTTTCTAAGAAATTTACATATTGACTTCATGAATGAATCAAAGTGCATTTTTATGTACCGTACAATGCAAATTGGCGCATTTTTTCATATTATTACAGTATTTCTCCAGTTTATTAAAGATCCACATGCGCACACCAATTCTGCACGGGTGTTTAAACTTAGTAATGCATCCGTGCCATTCAGTAATGCACCATTTCTCTTAAGAAGTGAACGAATAATGACAGTCGACAATCTGACAATCGGCGTTCCAGAGGACATGCATGCGTGCGGTGCAATGCAACATCACTAAATACTAAATATACTCGTACTCGTATACGGTTATTCAATAAGGCTAATTCAAATTGCTGTAACAATATAACAATATCGCATGCGGTAATAAATTGCCCCCGGGGCAATTGATGCCCATTATTTCCGTCAATAATTCCGTACGTGCGCCATAAATGTGGGATTTCATTACCGACAATTTACAAAAATTACTATCTCTCATTTGATGATTATTAAAACATTCCGTAATGAATGGACGGGTGGTATTGAATGGCACATGTCGTAATTCCGATACAAATTGTGCGGAAAATGGTTGAAGTTTTCGTGCCTTTACCTCCCGTTCCGTACCCCGTGCATCTTTAAAACTGTTCGAATTACGAAGATTACGACTTTCTAATATGTTGATAAATGCTGATTCGCTTCTTGCGTTGGGGCTAAGTTGTTTTCGTATTAGGAAATAATTCGCTATTGCAAGTTTCGAGTACTTGAAATAACAATAGAACTGTTTTCTGAAGATGTACAATGAAATGATTACATATGGTTATGTAATTACTGAAAGAACATACATACTACAAAACTATTGCAAAAGTTTATTTTTGTTATAACCATAATTAGATTTAAATATTTATTATTTGAAAATACAGAGTTTTTAATTGCATTTTCTTATTAATAAAATGAGATTTACTATATCTTAAATATATTTTATTTTATTATTTATTTTATCAATATTTATTTATAATTTATTTACTTAGTTCAATTTTTATGGCATAATTTATTTGTTTAATGTCACTGAGATTACCGTTTTTGATATTTCATTTATTTTTTTCATCGCTAGAGTCGACCACTTGGTTTAATTTTTATTTTGCAGTTTCCACTACTGATATTAAAATATGTTATATATGTAAATTGTATTATTCTGTTTATATGTGATTTACAGTCATGATATTTATCTAAAAATTTTGAATATTATTATTATTCTGTAAATAAATGAATTGAATTGAATTGAATTTCACGTTTTCAAATATACAGGGTGAATATCAAAAAATAATGATATAACAGTAAGCAGACATTTTAACTCGCGAAAAGAGTTTTTAAATAAAAATGATTCTCCTTTATTTAATATAAATAAAAAGGCCTGGATGTCTGTTTTAAAAAAAGGTCGATAGCCGTTTCTTTTAAGAATATATATTTTTTTAAAAATTGTTTAATGTATTGTGTATTAAATTAAATATATATGTATTCTTTGGGAATAAAGATGTTTGTATATATATAAATAAAAATGAAAAATATAAGAGAAAAGACAATAATTTTTATTTAAATACTTAAAAGTCTCCACAACCAACTTAACAAAGTTTAATAAAAACACGTATTTGCTATTTTTCTCTTCTTGAATAATCAAGGAAGATAATATTCTAATATAATAGAAAAACATTAAAAATCGTATGTTCCCTTTAATTCTTGTACATCATGTATATTAATATAATTTAAATAGGAATTATATATGAAATATTTTTCGTTTTTACAAATTCATTGCAATGTAAAATAATGGCTCACTATAATCTGGTAATATTTTATTCCTTTCTTCACTTTTTTATTTTTATAACTATATGTACATTTCAAGCACAACGTGCTCTTTTTCAATAGTTTTATGTAAAATTGACAAATAAATAAATAAACATGTAAACAAAATTTAATATACAAATGTGATGTGTTATTAAAAAATAGATAAAGGTAATTTATTGAATTAAATCAATTAATTTTAATAAATTGTTATTTAACGGAGTTAAGTCATAATTCAAAGGTTTACTAGATTTTTTATACATCTCAATTGCTTCTAACTAGTTTACATTGCAATGAATTTGTAAAAACGATCCTATCTATTCATCATTAACTTTTAAGCTAATGTAATTTACCTTATGCGTTGTAGATATTATTTGGTTAATTTAGATTCCGATGAAATCATTTCTCTCTGGTTATTTTTCGTCGAATTTTTATTCAATAACGAATTAAATATAATAAAAATATATTTCTGTAAAAACGATTTTTCCATATTATGCGATTAAAAAATTAATTACTAAAGAATATAGAAAGAAGGCACTTTTTGAAATTTGCCCAAAAATTAAAGAAGACAATAAAAAAATTATTAATTATTTATTTTCAAATCATTTTTATTTAATTTATTTAAATAACTGTGACTAAGAAAATGAATACTCTTTTCTATTTATAAAAAATATCTAAGTTGAACTAATTGTATTTCAATTATTATTTCTTTTTCTGTTATATTATTTCTTTAACTTTGATTTTTTCTGTTTATATAGAAGAACCTTCTTTATTTTATACTGTTATTTCCTTTGTAATGGAAAAAATGTTATGAAAAAAAAAGATATTATTTCTACTAAATCTTTCTTATCTGTGAAAATAATACATTGTAGGCAGAAAGACCTATGGTCGATAGCCATTTAACAATTAATTATTTTTTTTGTGATATACATAATCAATGTTTGTTACGTTATAGTAAACTTTATATTTGCGTTCAAAGTGTTTACTATTGTATTTAAAATTAATTAGTAATACATATAAATTTATTGCATTTTACATGTATGTCTTATAGTTATAAAAATAGTTATAAAGTTATAAAAATGGTATATTCCGTTAAATAAATAAATAAATAAATTGTAAATAAAAATTGTTATATATATAATACATTGCATATAATATAAAATAAATATTTTCATAATATATTCTCAAGTAAGGGCATTCGGCTGTAGGTCTTTCTGCGATTGTATTATTATTTCGTGTTAATGTTTAGTTTTTTGAAATAGCTGGTAAGCTTAAGTATCTCAGTTGTAATTTAGAATATTTAGTTAGGAGATGGTTTATTATTCCTGAAAGAGCTTGCGGGCGGAAAAAAATTACATATTTGATGTTTCTTTTTCTGCTGTGTTTGTTTAACATACAGTTTAGGCGGAAAGACCACAAGTCGTTAGCCAGTTTAGAAGAAAAGATATAAACTGGCTAACGACCTGTGGTCTTTCCGCCTAAACTGAATATTAAACGGTTGCCTGATTGTAAAATATATGTAATTGTTATTCTATACATATTTTTCCAAATAAAGATGTTTGTATATATATTCAGTTTATATCGTTACTTTAATTTTCATTAAGTTGACGAAATCGAACTAAAATGAATATTAAATAATTTTAATTTATTTTTATTTAATAATAATTTTTAATTAACCCAAAACATTGAGTTACATTAATAACACAGTGGATATAATATTCATTGAATATTTCAAAACACTAGAGCTAAATATTAATACGACAAGAACATAATGATAATTTAGTAATTATATCACAAAAAAAATTATGGTAGATCGGGATTTTAGATTATATATATATATATATGACAAAAAAAAATAATTAATTGTTAAAACTCTATCGTCCAAATATGAATATAAATATGAATTAAAAACATAAAATACTGACCGTTTATTAATTGTTGTTGAATCATCAAAAACAGTATATTAAAGCCTGTAGTATCACTAATTATCACTTTCCAAAATAAAAATTAATTGCACACACTAATAAAATTTAATACGTATGCACACACCAGCCTGTGTCAGGTACAACTAATCTTCTTATCTACAGAAATCGTTTGCGGGATGACTCATCGATTGTTGTTTCCTTTTTTTTTTCTTTTTTTGCGATAATTGCGCTCGGAAATTTCAATCCAGTTAGCCGAAGATACGCATACGCGCAAGGTATTTTTACCGCTCCGGTAAACATTATGAACGTTTAAAATTATTAATAGTGAAGCACGTGATTGGATTTTGTTTGTAAATAGTGATAATTGGTGAGGAGTTAATATATATACTTTCGAGGATTTTGATTCACCAGGAATGGAGTTTTTGTTCCTTTTTATTAAGGTATGTGAAAATCATTTATTTTTCACTCAGGTTTTATTAAAAAAAAAATATTAGAAATTATATATGTTATTATAAAATCTTTATTTTCAATAGAATACAAGGTGTACTTTGAGGTTGGTCAACTTAAAATTAACGAATTAAAAAAAAACTTAAATCTAAATGTAGATTTGCAATTGCATATGGTAATAAGAACGAAACAACATAATTCACAAAAATTAAAATGTTATCCTCAAAAAAGTCATTAAAGTAGTAAAATACTCTTTTTTTAAGTATTTCATTCAAACGTTTCTTAAATAAAACCATATTGTGAGATCTTCAATTATTTTAAAGTTTATTATATATTTTACCCCTACACCATTATCATGGTAGATGGGGAATTTGGATTATATATATATATATATATATATATTATATAATGAGCTAAATATGCTCATATTGCTACCATATATATATATATATGTATATATATATATATATATATATAATATATTTTAATGAATAAATATGTCCATATCGCTACCATGAGCTGAATATCTGTGCCACCCCGGATGGATATTTGAATTGCGCAAGTTGTATGCATGGTCCGCGTTATTTTCAGCTTCAAAATTATTCCTGTTTTTTTTGTGTATATATGTGGCGACTTCCAGGATATACAGACTGTAAATAGTTAAAATTTCTAATTTTATGAAATGAGATTTACCGGAATTCGTTTGTTTCAAACCAATTATTGTTCGTAATGCTTTTTTTCGGTAGAAGTTTTTGAGCTTCAGATCATGCACCCCATATAATTAATCCATACGACATGCGTGATTGAACCTCTGCATTATGAGTTGACGATTGGCCTTAACGCATGAATTTTATAAATAACGGTAGATAACTTGTGTTGTAAGGTGTCGACCGTTTTTTTTTTTTATTTTCAATATAATTTTCATTGAAAATTAAAATAAAAACTTGCCTTAATGAAAAGCATTTAAGCAAGTTTTTACGGTAAACACTCAAAACTTGCAGCGAAGAAAAATAATGGTATTTAACCAGTATAAATACCAAATCTGGCAAAAATTAAATGGAGAATAAGATGGAAATGAAGGAGCAAGGGGGTTTTATTTAGAGATTTTTTTTATAATAATAAAATTAAATTTTGCCTTTGCTGAAATTTTAAATAGGTAATTTTATACGTTGAATAGATTTAATTATATGTAATTTATGAGATTTTAATTATTTTTATTTTATTTTATTTTATTTAAATAATCATATATAGATTTTAACCATTAATAAAATTTATTATTTCACCCATTTAAAATAAAATAAAAAGAATAATTCCAAATTTAAAATATTAGTATAGAAGTGGCCCGTAAATAACATTAGCGATTTCCGGGCTAAGTCTCATAAATGAAAATATGTTTAAAGACAATGAATTTCTAGCATCAGACGTTAGAAACAGGCCAATTCCTAACAACTGTAAACCAACCTTTTTAATTCAAAATTCAGCATCAATCGAACCAGTTGATCTAATTCTTCATTAGTAACCATATTAACTGCAGAAGAAATAATACCTTTTCGAGTCTTCGGAAAAGGTATTATTTCTTTTTGCATTATTCCTGGGAAGTCCTGGGAGTGAGAAAAAAGGAAAATCCCGCATTCTAAACGATTACCCCGAGAAAATCGTATTGAAGTAGAAAAATCTGCCATGACTAAAGAAAAAAATCACTCGAAGCGAAATACTAAAAAGAAAACATAAACGAAAACGTCAAGTAGAGACGTTCAGCTCTGAATCTCAACCAGATTTATAATGTGAAATCTGAATTGTTTTAGTTTCCAAGTTATCATGTGTTTAATGTGTTATTTTTGTAAAATAGGATTATGATGTGTATTTCATAATTCAATAAAGTTTATTTCTAATAGCTAAATTATACTTATTAAGAATCCTAAATTCCAGTTAGATTATGGACGAGTTGGTACTTATCCTTATCTAAATGGCTAACTAGGAATTATGATCCATAATGCATTTTAGGGCAAAGAAAAATAATTGATCATGAGGATGTACCTTAGTTCTAATCGAACTTAAATTGTTAATTGTTTATAAAAGTCGGAATTAATTAATAAAAAATAAAATAAAATTATATGCAGCCACTTATATTGTAAATAATCAAAACATTGTATCAGATAATATTTTTTTATGAAAAATGATCGAAATTCGCATAAAAGACTAAAAATAGGATGTTTGTAGCACGCCCCCTCTGATCATGATGAAATGTGATGATCATTAAGAGTCTATGTCAAAAGTTGTGTACATGACTTAACTGTCTTGAATGTTGTGAAATGAATTGATGAATTCATGAAGGGTTAAACTGGGGAATTTACTTTTGTAGTTTTGTTACGAGGAATGCATAGGGAGTTTATTAGTTCTATGTTTATGCTATTCAAGGAAATTTTTTGAGATAAGAAGGAAAGTTTTTCTTTAATTGAAGTAATATTGGTCAGTTTATATAGGAGTGGATTTGAAGGATTATGTATCTGGATGTTTTTTTTTCTCTCTTTTTATTTTATACTGTATTATGAAAATATGAAAATTTGGTTCTTAGTACAAATTGTCAATTTTTTATAAATTAAAGGATCCATAAATTATGGTGAAAATATTTAAATTAATTAATCGATTATATAGATCAATTAATTTAAATATTTTCACCATAATTTATAGATCTTTTAATTTACAAAAAAAAAATAATCTTGATCAGGTGATATATTCCACACAAGCAGGAATAAATTACTCATTATAACCACTACAAATTAAGAAATCCGAATTTAAGACTTTATGGTAATCAACAACACGGACCTGAAAAGGCCGGAAAAGAATCGTACATGCATTTCGAACCTAATTATCCCCAATATATTCCGTCGCGAGGTACTAAAGTCAACCCGAAATTAGTGTGGACACACAAAAACCCGTGATAAATAAACTAGAAAAAAAAAGAGAAGAACTTTCACATTAGTGAAACACATTACGAAATTAGAATTCCGGTATCGGCCCATTCAGTGTCGGACGCGAGAAATTCATTAGCGGCGCGACGATTTCACGAGTAGGTGTCGTCCTGAAGTTGTCCTGGCCGGAGCCGCGGGGGGAGGACAGGAGGGGGCCCTCATCCCAATAACAAAACGCATTTAACGTGTACACATTTCTCAATCTCGCACAATGGGAGAATTAATAGATAAAATCGGTCACGCTGCTCTCTCGCTCAAGTCGAGGGCCTCCTCGGACACGTTTAATTCCGATCGAATACTTTTGTGTTGTTACGACGATGCAATTAAAGAGCGTGTGCGTTAATAAGGCGTTAACGTATTCAATGTTAACTATGTTTCTGTCGTTTATTTTTTCACATCGTGAATTGTTTGTTTTGTTCTGGCGGATGTGTGCGTTCTTAGATGCAATAAAATTTATACGAGTGTTTTATGATTTTTGAATGGCGAATTGTAAGGTGCTAAAACAAACTGCAAGTATTCATTCAAATAGATATTCCGATTTTTATTCAATTATTTTAAATAAGGAGACTATGTGTTTTATGGATGGGATGTTAAATTCAACTCAAACTATTTCATTCCTGTATAAATACACCTACATGCATATTATTTACTCGCCATAAGATATATGAATTACAAATATGGTAACTGTGTTTGCAATTTAGTTTATGGAAATCAATAATGAGGAATATTATTAAGCTAACTAGTTACTACTAAAACTACCGATATATACTATGCTTCAGATACCATTACACATATGACGAAAGAAGATTAATCATCGCAATAAAAAAATAGTAATAGTAGTAATAGTAAAATAGTAATAACGAAAATGTAAAAATAGCATTCCCTTTTCCCTGCCCAAGCAAAATGCCAATAAGCACAAATGCATCCATAAGAATTGTATGTTCTAGACTTTAACGTACATATCTCGAATCTCAAATAATCTACGCAGAACAAAGACAAATAAGTGCAACACTCGGTTTTTGTTTAGTTATTTGAATAACAGACGATAAATCTACATTCAAATTGAGCAGAAAATGGGAGATCTGCGATCCCTGGGGAAGGCCTTCGACTGCACTTTGTTTAGTTATTTGAATAACAGACGATAAATCTACTTTCAAATTGAACAGAATATAGGAAATCTGCGATCCCTGGGGAAGGCCTTCGACTGCACTTCTAGTGCCGAAATTGATGTTTATTTTCACCTGTAATCGCCTACAGCTCAGCTCAGTTCAGTGTTTGAACCAGCCAGGTTGGAAACTTGTTGAGAAAAAGTTTGTGCACCAGCCCATCTCTCCAGACCTTATCGTACGCCTTTTCGACACCCAACAGCGTCACGATAGTGGTCGTCCTCGGCTTCTCCTTCTTCACCATGACTAGATCAATCAACCTGTACGCTTGCTGGATTGCAGCTAGACCTCTTTTAAATCCGAACTGGTTTACTGGAATTAGTCCGTTTGCGCTTCTGAACTCCTCGACGTCTTCCTTAATGATCACTTCAGCCACTTTGACAAGGCTCGAGATTAGAGAGATTGACCTTCTGAACCATTGATCCTTCCCCTGTTTTAGGATCATGAAAATCGATGCGGTTTTCCAAGTATTCGGAAAGACAGCCTGGTTTCCGATGGCTAGAGGCTGTAATTATTTTTTTTTCACATCCTTAATCTTCTCTTTAATATCGAAAACCTCCTCGACATTAGTCTTCTTGTGGCACCTGGACCCATTAACTGTAGAGCCTTGTTCGGAATCCCATCGATTCCCGGCGCTTTTACTGGCAACAATCTCATTATGATCGGGGGGTTCCGGAAACACTGCTTTCCTATTAGCCTTCAGGGATCTTGCTACGGCTGCTAGAACACGCGGTTCGCTACCTGCCTCGTTGTTGAATTGTGATTTTAATCATTCGGCAATCGCCTCCGCTTTCTACAGGTCTCCATACATCTTGGTAGCCTATGGGTGCATTAGATTCTCCTCTCCTTCCACAATACTTCAGCAATTTCCAAAACTTTTCTTATCCTCATTCGCTGCCTAAATTCTCTTATGCCACATGTCTTCCTTGACTTTCTCTAGCAACTCCCCCACTTCTTTCTGCATTATTCTATATTTCAATGTAACTATGATGCTCCTGTACTTCTCCCACTGTTTTTTAAGTTGATTTTTTTCCTTTAACGTAAATATCTCGAATCTCAAATAACCTACGCAGAACAAAGACAAATAAGTGAAACACTCGGTTTTTGTTTAGTTATTTGAATAACAGATAAATCTACTTTCAAATTGAGCAGAATATGGGAGATCTGCGACTGCACTTCTAGTGCCGGAACTGATGTTGTTTATTTTGCCTGTAATTCAAGCCCAGGCGAATGCTGAGGGAGCAATTGAAGTAGCTCTCCTTTAAGGCCACTTGCAAGTCTTCCACCAGTCGAGCGGCTTCCTTCTCCACATCTGCTCTGCTGTTAATGATCCTGACTGGCGGTATATCCACGCACTTCCTCCTAAACCTCTCCCAATTTAATTTAGGGAGGTAAGTTCTTCTAGCCTCCTCGCTATCCCACTCAGCAGTAACCGGAAAATAGTCAGAGTTCAAGCCGAATACGGTACGCACTTGTAAAATCTGTTCTGTCTTGGTTGCTAGAAAAATATCTATTACTAGTCTCCTGCTAGTACTGGAAGGGATAGAAGTGCCTTCCTCCGGCCCGTAGACCAGCACTCCTTCGTACTTGCTGGTACATTCTCTCAGCGTCTTCTACATTCTGCTGCCCGAAACCTCGCTCTTGGCGTTCAAGTTATGAATGTAATATCGAGTCTTGTTAGCACCGGGATTTCTTCTACGCTAAGTTCACTGTCCAGCCTTTTGTAAATCGCGATGAATCTCCTCCACATTTTGTAAAGAGGTCTCAATCCACACTGCTTCAATGCTATTGCAGTTTAATCTAAGATTCGAGCAGTAGAATCTCCTTCGATGATAGATGGCCACTGCGCCTCTTGTTCCACTCGTCCTGTCGCACCTTACCACTTGAAAGCCTGGAATGTTTGAACTGCTCCCTTTTTTAAAATGCGTCTCGGAAATTATTACCACCGAGATATCCAATTCTTCTAACAGCGTCCTGAGCTCATCTCTCTTGCCTTCCAAGCCGTTGGCATTCCACGTAAGATCGGTGAGCTAGGAGTTTTACTTTTGAATAGCACTTGGAGGGCCAGCAACTGGCTTTAACCACATTTTTTTATGAGTAATACAAATTTCGCGTCCGGATTTTCGGCATCTTTTGTCTTCTCAGCGTTTTCTTGATTTTGTCAGCCCTTTCCTGGATTTTACGTTGCTGGATTTTTTTTGGATGGAATCTACATCTGACTGAGACAGAGCAATTTGCGCATTTTCTCGCGCAATATTCTTTATTGGGACATAAATAAGTGGCCAGCGCACAGAGTACAAATCCTGGGTGCTGTAAATCTGTACTGTACTTGCCCATTGGTGCCATTTCGGTTTTTCGAATCTCATCAGACCCGTGTGTTAGTATGTTCCATATGCCTTGATGAAGGCGATTGAACGGATCTTGTGTTAATTAAAGAACCTGATATGAATCATAATTATTTGAAAGATAACGATGGAGCTTATCTATTGCCTAATTTCATTGTTGACGACGCTTGCAGTATCTTTCCAATTATTATGGTAATGTGTTCTCCTTACAACTAACGGTGGAAATGAAAAATAGTTAACAGGATGATAACATGTTGCTCATTCATTGTTAAATATTACAATAATATGGTTATAATGTAGTAATATTTTATTCCTTTCTTCACTTTTTTATTTTTGTCACTTATGTACATTTCAAGCACAACGTGCTCTTTTTCAATAGTTTTATGTAAAATATCAAGAAACTTCACGTACTCACCAACAAATATCTTCAATAATATGGTTAACTTGACGACATTAAAGAAATAATTTGCTCGTAAAATTAAAGAGAGAAAATATTTTTAAAATATGGGACAAAATATTCGCTTTGATATCATTAAAGCGTGTACACTTATAGTGTATTTGAAACTAGTCGCGAGTAAATAAATTTATATATTCAACGAGTATTCATTACCTAAATTATACAACATAATTTGAGGAAATGATAAGTGAAAAAGTATATTTTTATTAAGGAAAGTCTATCTAATAGAGCCGTTATATAAATAAATTTAAACGAAGTGTAATTAATAATTATTATTTTAATAAACTTCTGTTGTTAGTAATTAAATTTTAAGTAATTAAATTTGCTTGCTCGAACCATCCGTCGTTGAAAATTGTTTCTTAATTAATTAGAACATAAAATTGCGCGGTAATTACTGACGTCAATGAATCAATTGTGCGCGAATTAGAAACCGCCATCGAGTGTTCCAGTTCACTGACCCTCCCACAGACTTCCAGCGGGATAATTAATTACAATCAACAAATGCAAATGATTGAGGTGTACGATTCCTGACAAAGGTCACGCATTGAAAAAAATCATGTTTTCTCCGCGTCTTCGCCCGATACATAATTTATTGTTGCTTTGTAAATAAATATTCATCAATTAAAAGAGAGTCCATTTCATTTTGGCTATCCCGAAGCAGAAAAAGTACTCGGAATGTAAATTTTCGAGCGGCTACATCGCGGTGCGGCGTAGGCTAAGTAGGCGCATAATGAAAAATTAGCATAAATTCCAAGGCAGCCGGACCGAAACTGAGCCGAACCGAAAATATCCGTAAATTGATTTTATTACGGTGAAATAAGAGTAATAAAGATTGAATAAGACAATAGACGCCCACGCGGAATGGAAGAGGTAAAGTGGAGGAGAAGAGGAGAAAGATCAGAAGAGCACAGGTGCGCTCGAGAGGGCCGTAGGTGTACTAAATAGTCGTTGGTTGGATTCAAATCCGTGCTTTTTTTATTTCGTCTTGATCCTCATTGTGTCGGGACATTAGCTCTAGATGCTATCAGTTTCTAGTGGGCTTGATATTAATTTAATGCTTGGCCCGCGCGCAACCTCAACAATTCAAGAAGAATTGTCTTGCATTAAACAATATACCATGGCGGGGAATGTCATTATGTCGTTTTTCAAAAATGTTACTGCTAACCGCGGACGCGACAAATTTTACGTCTTGTGTGGTAAAACTCTTTCGGAATTATTCATTATATTACCTGGAATTTTATGGTTTAT
This sequence comes from Philonthus spinipes, assembly GCA_963082785.1. NCBI lineage: Eukaryota > Metazoa > Arthropoda > Insecta > Coleoptera > Staphylinidae > Philonthus > Philonthus spinipes. The sequence goes on from OY720304.1 coordinate 27,017,991, forward strand.
AAAAACATGTCATAAATTAAAAGTTTATCCTAGGGTATGGTTTAAGCTCTATTGATGGCCATCCAATAAATGATTATTTCAACCAAATCTGTTTTGACTTATATGGTAAAAATAATATCCATTTAAAAATAGCAATAAAAAAACTACCTTATTAGTCCTTTTGATAAATTAGTTTTACTTTATAAATAATCCAATATTGCTACACTCTCAATTTAAAGTATTATTGTTATCGCAAAAATCTTTAAACAAATATAAACAGTTTTCAAAAATATTTAGTTATATGATTGTTATTTCAAATGTATTGACTTAAAACACAAGTTTTTTTAGGTTTCACAATATTTAATAGCAGATACGTTGCTACTACACTCAGCGGTAACTATTTCCTTTGTAACTGATTTTTTTTTGATGAATATTTTTCTCAATCGAATGATAAATATCTTGTGGAAATTAAAATTGAGAATCCATGAATGTTGTACTTTTTTTTAATATTACTACTTTCTCCTGGCCCTCATTCAAGGGAAAGTATTGCGATCGTAATAAAAATCGAATCGCAAATTTCAACGGATTTATTCGTTTTTGGGACCCCTGAGTCCATTCCACCGTTTTTTTTAAATGTCAGTGTGTTTCCACGATATTACAGAAATCTTAATTCATTTTTAATGTTTTTAAGGTTTACTTTTTTTCTTTTAAGAGTAATATCTTAAAGTTCTCATTGAATTTAATTGTAGTTTATCTAAAAGAAACACAATAACTGTGATTACTGGCAGACCTCTTATTTTCTAGAAAGAAATTTTACGTTTTTTTTATACAGGAATATACACGACATATAGTAGGAATTAATTCATAAAAATATTCATTTATATTTGTATTCTATATACATACAGAGAGTTTTTTTTTATTGGTATACATTATTGGTATACATTAGGGGAAGTATATATATTAGGGGAAGTATATACAAGAACGTGTGAGAAATGTATACTGATAAAAAAAACCTCTCTGTATAATTTTGAAAAATGTAATGCAATAACTACATATAACATAAAATATTACAATGTATAAAAGTCTACCAATTGGCCATCGACCAATGGTCTTTCCGCCTTTGTATTCTAATACAACTATTATAATATCTTTATTGAAAAAAGGAATACAATTAATAAACTTAGTACATTCTTTAACAAAACCAATAAAAATGCTTCCTTTTCACAAAGACTATCGACCATAAGTTTTTCTGCCCTGGGTTAGATGTGGAACTGCGTTTGTTTCGATATCAATTTGGGAAAGTAGGGTGAAAGAACGATATCGGTGGGTTTTTGTATTTAGGAACTATGTTGTGGTTTCTAGCGATGCACATTTTTTTCAAGGTGTCTATCTTTAATATCTATTGGGTTGTTTGGAACAGGAGTATATTTTAAGGATTATGAAGAGGATTGGGGTTTCCAAAATAGTGAGGGTATCTTTCAGCTACTTCGAGGTTGTTATTGGGTTGATTTTGTATTCTATTTTTATGCACTTTGAGAATTACAAATAACGATTATTATTATTATGATTACTGATCACTGAGGCTTCTACTTCGTTATACATTGTGTAAGATTATAATAAAACACTTTTTTTAATAATATTATAATAAAACACAATGTTTTAACTTTGTTTGTTATAATACAAAGTTAAAAAAATGTGTTTTATTATAATATTATTATGATTAACATTTTTATAAAAAAATCTTCAGACTTGCATTTATAAATATATATATATATATGAAAATCATAAATTATTATCAATTGACTTGTATAATGAATACAATTCGTTCGTTTCTTGTAATAAAATTGATGAATGTTTCCTTAATATTGATACAATTATCGATAAAAATGTACGTAAATAGATTCGGAATAATTCGCTTAAAATATGACGTCTCAAGTATATATTATGTAGAAACATGAAATTTACCGGTAACTAATATAATATTCCTCTTACATGCACCGGTCCAATTATATCGAAAATAGAGCTTTGCTGCGCTGCCGACAGGAAACTTTAATAAAAATAGAACGAAACTACGATTCAATTTAATGTCATATAATTATACAAAAAAAATTAAAAAAATATTTCTATGTAAAAATATAAATAATATAATATAAATAAATGACAGAAAGACCTACGGTCGATAGCCCATGACAGACTACTGACCCATCGATCGATATGTATTGTAAATATAAATATTTGTAAAGAATTGTAATTCTTCTGTCTGAATAAAGATGTTTGTATATATAAATAAATAATTATGTTCATAAATTTCATTTTAAATGAATACGATTTCAAAAATATTTTGTTTTTGTTTATGAAATATCCGTACAATTGAATTCATTATGAAGAAGTTAATTAAAAAAAATGCGTCTTCGTCTTTCAATTTCAATCAAGTGAGTAAATATTGATTTAAGAAAGAAACAACTCGTGGAAAAAAATCCTAAGCTATATAAATGTGATCTATTTAAAAAAATAAAGTTTTTTGTTGTCATATTGTCTGAATAATATAAAAAAAATATTCAGACAATATGACAACAAAAGTATAGAAAATTTATTATAATACTAATTGTTGTTAGTAGTCTGTCATGGGCTATCGACCATAAGTCTTTTTGTCCTGTTTTATATATATATATAGAAAATCTTTATTTCTGAGAAATACGTTAAATTACATTACAATCATAAACCTCTAGTTAAGCCTCAGAAAATGGCTATCGACCATAGGTCTTTCTGTCTTCTTTTTTTTATAATAATAGAAAAAAGGATTTATTCTCTTGGTCACATATCCATTATTGAACATTTGCTTTGAAGTACTTATGTAACATAAATTTTTAATTGTTGACTCATCAAACATTCCGTGAAACATATTTGTCGCTAGATATTTAGGATTATAAAAAACACATTTGTTTTTTTTTTGTTTCTGTGAAACAAAAACCAAGTGTGTTTTTTATTACCCTAAATATTCAGTTATGTAACATAAGTTAAAATGTCAGATTAAGTAAAGAGAGAATAATTTATTAATTACTTTTAAATTCCTTTTTATTTAATTTAAAACTTTTTTTTTTTGAACAATTGTCTATAAGAATAATTTGTTGTTGAGTTTGCAGTTATCAAAGCAAAGAAGAATATTCCAACTTAGACCTAACCAAAGCATTAAAGATTTCAAGGCTGTGACATTTTGTAGTATGAAACACAGTACATTACTTTTTTATGCACGAGGTGGTTTTGTTGTTCAATCTTCCTGTACCGCGATCAATGAGGTCTATTGTGCTTACTCTTTTCTTCCTTTATTCTGCAAGGAATTCTACCTTGTGTGTACCCTTCTTCCTTTATTCTGCAAGGAATTCTACCTCTTGAGTAAAGTCCAGGATTTCCTTGAGAGACTTGGTTCGTCTGAATTGCCCCTACGAACCTCATAAGTACAGTGTGCTAGTGCCACACACATGTTATGTGCTTAATGGATTCATCCGCCGAGTGATATAATTGTGAAGGTGTCCTTACCGGACAGTGTCCAATGTAGATTTCTTTTAGAGTTCTTTCTGCCAAATACTCTATGAGCATTTCGGATTGTCCTAGCCCTATAGTATTTCTCCAGTGGGCTCACTTCTGTTCATCTTACTATTCTCTAGCCTAAAATGGGCTTTGGTAAACCCACAAGTGTTATGCAACAGCAAATGTCTATTATTAGACATTTGTTAAAGTACTTATGTAACCTACTGTGTAAGTAAAAAGAAAATAATTTATTAATTAATTATTTTCAAATTCTTCTATTTAACCCACAAGTAGGTTCTGATCATGAGAAAGTCCTCTTTTGTTATTTCTGTCGAATACTTTATGAGCATTTCGGAATGCCTTAGACTTGGAGTTTTTCTCCAGTAAGCTCGATTCATTCTCTAATCATTTGCCTAAAGTGGGCTTTAGTAAGCACAAAAGTAGGTTCTGGTGGAGCTTTTTCGAAGGCTTCAGCGTTTTCGTTGCCCTTTATTCGCTGGTATCCTGGAGTCTACAATAAAACTAGCCTGTTAGCCTTCGCCAGCTTATTGAGGGTTTATTTTCATTGTCACGCAACCTTAGAGTTAAAGTTGTTGGCTTTTACACTCATTAGAATTGTCTGGCTGTACCAAATAATAAATATCCGCTTGTCTTTGAATTGTTTTCCCCATGTATCATGGACTCGTTTTTCTCTATCTGCTGCTTCCCATATTCTATTTAGGATTTCTTTTTCTTTCTGTGTCATCATTTTCGATCACCATTCTAGTTCCTTTCATTTTTTTTTTTTTTTCATCATTACATCTCTCTTGGCTTCCCAGCTTCCCATATTGACTATAATGGCTTGTTGGTCTTTATTTTTCCCTATTTACATCCTTCAATAGTGCTTCCAATTTTAGTTTGTTTTCCCAGTAGCTTCGCCAATGCTTGCTTTACGTTGTTGTCCTCATAGCGCACTCATTTTATTACATTTCAGCTTTCTCTTTTATTTTTCTTATTTAATGGGTTGATTTTGTATTCTATTTTTATGCACTTTGAGAATTACAAATAACGATTATTATTATGATTAACATTTTTATATAAAAATCTTCTTCTTTTCTTATTTCGCAATATCTTCTTCAAGTTTGTTAAGCCTATTTTCAAGTTACGTTTCAGCTTTCTCTTTTATTTTTCTTATTTCTCAATATCTTCTTCAAGTTTGTTAATCCTATTTTCGAGTTGTTGTTTTTCTCTTTGCCGCTCATCCAAATTTTTCTCCCACTCTTATTATAAATTTCGGTATTCGGTTTTCATTTCTTCGTGTTTTTTCTTATATTCCTTTTTCAATTATTCTATTTTCTCATATATCTCTTGTTACATGTCTCCTATTAGTTTTTCTATTTATTTTAGTGTCTTTTCCATTTTTCCTTGCTCAACTTAAGATTTTCTTTCTGATATATCTCATTGTTCTTTAGTATCTTTTCGTAGAGATCTTCCAGTTTCTTCCATTTGTTAGCATTCAGAAAAAGTTCATTCTGAACGCTAACAAATCCGTTTCTCACTTCTCGAAGTCGGCTGTCTTTTGCTTTTAATTTTCTCAAATCATGCTTGTACTGGTAGATTTGCCTCGCAAAAATCCGTGATGATTTTTATCGATAGGATTATATAATAAATTTAATAATAATTTTATAATAAAATTGACTTAAAATTAACATTTAATGAAATGTTCAGCCACCATTCATCTAGCGTATGAATAACTAGTGATACGCTAGATGAATGGTGGCTGAATGTGAATTTCGTTTTGTTTTTATAAACAGGACAAGTTCGCCTTCCTTTAGTGGAAGAAACAATGATTCTCGGTCGTCTATTTTATAGACCCAAATCGTTGACAATGCCACTTGAAATTAGGTAAAAGGTGGCGCTTGCGTCGTCTTTGATTTAAAATTAATGTGTAAAAGCTGGAGAAAATATAAAATATATTCTGATTACGGGTGCAATAAATATGTTATGTTTTAAAAAATGAAGCAATAAATTTATTACATGATTTAATGAGTTATAAAAAGAAAACCGTATAAAAATTAATTTGAATAGAAATATTCATCCAGAATGCAGAATGTGATACGAAATAATGGCATCTAGCGGAGAAACGTGTCTAGTTAATAAGAATGAGTTCCGGGAAGGCCAACTAGTATAATCCCGCGTTATTATTCCGGACTATTCCTCCTCGTATAATGTTATTCCTTAAATAAAGCAAAGGTACGTGTTTTACATATGTTCACTTTTAATTGTCTAAATATGATAAGTCCGGTCCGGTCCTGCGGTAGTCCTCCTTTCCGACGTGATTTATGGAAACGCGGCCTTCTTTGTGCCCGGAGACGTTAACCCCACCATCCTGAATCCACCAGCTTCTAATTGCCGTCAACGCGACGGACGACAAAGGCCCCGTTCTTTTTTATACATGGAATTCCGCGAGAGATGGATTTGCATACTAAAGAAACGCGCCGAGAACGTTAGATATGCTAATTGGCGGCCGCTAAAATAGTAAACAATAAACGGAACAATTTCTTCATGATCCAAATTAAAACTGGTTATTAAATCCGGGCCGTAAACATTAAGGACAACAATGAGCGCCCATAACGCACACGTGTTGTACAAAGGGCATAATAACTATTGTTGTATCACGTGTGCAGCCTTAGTTAACATCTCCAGGCCCGTCGGTTTCGTAGAAGAAACCACCATTATCTGACCATCTATAAACCCTAAAGTCTTCATTGTTTCTCCGTTGCTTCGAGAATTATATGTAGTTCATCTACGGAATATGAATTAGCTTTTTAATTGCGAACGAGCTCTAAAATACTAGGAAAGCCAAACTGGTAACTGGTAAGAGGTAAGAGGTAATTGCTGTTGCATGAGCGCATTGTGTCTCTCCAACTCCAACTCTTACAGGTTACACTCTCTTGTTGTTGCCTTTTTCATTTCGCTCTCTTTTTCTCTGTCCTCTCGTTTCTTTTAGTTAAGTGCGTATTTCAACTGATACAATGTGTTATTTACACTGTCGTAAAAGTTTTAATTCGCATCAATGTCCGCCTGTTAAATATCTCCTGTCGGCTCGGAAAACTGTTAAACTGTCATTTGTTTCTTATGCAAGCACGTGTTGGTTTTTACTTAATTTCACAGGGGCATCCATATTTATATCTACATTAATACAACATTTAAATTAGAAAAAGGAAATTACAATTTTATTTCATTGCAGAAATGGTTCGGGTTAAAAGAAACAAAAGTGGAAAGATTCAAACATTATCGTTATTGTGATTTTTTTGCTCTCAGTGGATATCAATAAAGAAAACATTTTTCTTTTTGTAATAAAATCATTATGTAAATCCTCTCTCAAAAAAATATTGTAGCTTCAGAATTTCTCCGTACTATGCGATAAATAGTCGGCAAGGAGTATCATAATCAGTGATCATATCTCCATAAATCATCACCAGCTAGTTTTGTATCAATTATTGTAATTATCTTTATTTTTTCAATAAATTTGATTTTCTATTAGAAAAAGGAAAAGTAATTTTGTAAATCTTGTATAAAATAATATTCAATTTTTTTTTGTAGAATTTAATAGAATGTTCAACCACCATTCATTTGGGCATTTATAATTGGTAAAGACCATTTGGTTTTTTTTTTCAAATCTCATCAGATAGGTATGTTCCATGTGTAATGCCTTGATTAAGACGGTTTTTTATCATTGCAGAAGTTAGTTTCGGCTTCATAATTGGTCTGCGATGTATAAAACCGAATTTATACAAATTCCGGCAAACTGTAGAACTGATTCAGCATATTTTGCCTCTTAAAAATTCTTTTTTAGCTCTAGACTCTACAGAAATTGAAATGTTGCCTCTTCGATGAAGCACGCCTGTAATGAAGAAGTATTTTTACTACTATCCCGAAAGATATTCTCATTTTGTTCGTTGTCCCAATCAGGTTGATTGTTTCCACTTTTGTCTCTTTTTACCTGAACCACTTCGGACTTTCCTGACGAAGTAATGGTAACAGATATTAATTATGCACTTATCATCTGTCAGTCATCGATGGTTTAGGTGATCCTTCTGTAGATTATCCCAAGTTATTCGATTTTTTTTATCATTGCTGGAGTTAGTTTCGGCTTCTTAATTGGTCTGCGACATATAAAACCAAGTTTGTGCATGTTTAGGCGACAGTAGAATTGATTCAGCGTATTCTGCCTCTTCAAATGATTAAGACTTGCTCTTTTATATATCGCAGACCAATTAAGAAGTTGAAACCAACTCCAGCAATGATAAAAAAACGGTTAACTTCGGATAATCTACACCTAAATCATTAGTGACTGGCATATAGTAAGTGCACAATTAAGAACAGTTAAGTTCTGTATTGTTTAGCTAAATTTCGTATAAATCTTCCTCTTTCTGTCACAAGCTTCATTTCGCCTAATCGATCATGTCGAGCACTTTCGATAGATTGTTTCGCCTTTGTTTTTTGGTTTAAATGGAACACTGATTTCTGAGATATACTACATTTTTCGGCAATTTCTTTTTAGGTAAGGTTAGTGTTAGCTTAAAGAGCAATTACACAAGACTATTTTTTCACATATTAAATAAAAATGATTTGAAATTAATTAATAAATTATTTCCACATTCAGCTCTGTGACTTTTGACTTACGCTATTTGTCCTTATATTTAAGTCTTTCCCTTTGCCCTTCTAAATGAAATCACATGAGGAATTTTATTACTTAAAATCACCAATCACTGGTGTTATATATGTGTGAATAAAACAGCAGTTAGATGGAAACTGCTCTGTATTGCTTGTCGTGTACATAATATCGTAGACAACCCTATTGGCGAGCTTGCTAATTGTTACACTTTATTACAACTGATTAATAATAAAATTGTTTTAACACCTCACTAGATACTTATAACTAACTAACTAACCATCTTTATTCAAATGTGTATATGTATGTACAATAATATACAAAAATTAGAATTATACTCTGTAGATGAATCGGCTATCGACCTGAGGTCTTTCAGCCTGAAGATACTCATATTATACATGTTTTGATTAAAATACAAAAATTTTAGGGAATCTTGAAAAAATTACACTTGGTTTGTTTTACACGTAAAAAATGTGTTTATTTTCAATTAGTTTCGGCAATTTGTCATTATCTATTTTTACGTGTAACTTTGCCAACATTAACTAATATAACTAAAATGTTTTACCAAGTGATTAATGAGACTCAGATTGAAGATAAAATACAACAAGTTATTCATGTAATCTTTTGATGATGTTACTAAAAATGGTAACATGGTTTCCGAAATTTATATTTATAAATAAATCATTTCTTCTTTCTCCTACTTATTTGGTTTTAACAAGTAGGAGAAAGGAGAAATGATTTATTCAAATAAATCGTGAACTAATAATATCTAAATTAACTTTTTATAAACGAACCTTCAATTAACTCAACCACTAAGTAAACATCTGACTAGCTCTATTTTACACTTATAGTGTGTAAATCTAAATCATACAAGAAATGAAAAGTGGGGCATAAGGTGATTCTATTAAATTAAGCAGCAACTGTACGTATTATAATATATATAACATCTTTATTTCTGCAGTCAATTCTATATAAGGTAAATTAAATATATGTTAAGTTCTTAATTAAAGAAATTGCACGTAAAAAAATAGAATTCTTATAATACTAAAACAGCTATCGACCGTCGGTCTTTCTGTCTTGCAATTATTATTTAAATTCCTTTAAAATGAATATAATATATTTATCAATTTCTCCTGACTTCTAATTTTACAAATATTTCAAATTTTCGGTATATTTTTTTGTTTTTTTCTGTCAGTTTTTAATGTGGTTTTAATTATATGCATTTGCGAATAATTTTGTAATCATAACCACTTATGTTTTAAAAAAATGTATGTGTATTTAAACGTAACATAATGTTTTGTGTCATTTTTACTATTATCAATTATTAATGGTTGAAAATAAATGTAATTTAGTGGAAACGCGATCTACAAATTATTATAACACAACTCATTATGAGCGAGTTTGCAAAATATCTGGTTATGCAAGTAATAAATATATGATTATCGAAAATTACTTTTGTTTTATAATTTTTTTATTGTGCAGATATATAATTTAAGAGTTGTAATTAATGTTCCCTTTTAATAACACGCTGTTCGTTGTTTTAAGCTGGAAAGAGAGTTAGCATGGTTATTTCGTCGTGGAAACATGAATTACGCGTGATTAGCGCAAATTAAGTAATTTTTAAATAATCCGCAATTACGCGTATCATTACGTCCATCTGAAAATAAATAATTATGTTGGTAAGGTTGGAAGCACGTATGTATAATGGCATTAATATCAATCTGAAGGCAACGTTGTATAATTGCTATTAATTGAGACAGTTATTACAATCAAGGGAATTATGCGCAGTGATTCGGTGCCAGATGAGGCTTGCGCTGATTAAATAACCAACTGATTGTCTTTAATTATTCGTCTTCGTCGTTACAATCAGGCCCGAATTGTGAACAATAAATTTGTGAGGATTTAGCGTTAATTAATTAAGTATGAGCGTTTATATGTAAATGAGGGGTAATTGAGAGCGAGTGCGCGTGAAAAGTAGTTAGTGCTGGTGTTAGTGACCTCGCATCTACACTCAGCACTGATTGCTTGTTTAAGAGATTGGATAATAAGTTAAATATCGTAGTTGGCAGCTGAAGAAATTGTTCTAGCTGGGATTACTATAATTTATTTTAATATTAAGCGCAATTGGCCGGTTAAGCGCGCGCTCAAAGATAAAGATTCGCTGTAAATTCGTGTTCTCCGACATGCAAACGCGAGATAAATCTTACGAGTATAATCAGATGAGCGCTTGTAAGCGCAATTGCATCCGAAGAATACAACCGACTTCATATCTGTACGAATTATTCAAATAAAGCTTAATCACTCCCACACCACCTGGAGCTGGAGCTGGAATCGAAATCGGAATCCTGGAGGTCGTGCCAGTGCGCCCACCGCAAAACAAATCCCGTCCTCGCACAACAAAAGATAACCGCTCTCTATTTATCACCCGTTATCATATCAATAACGGCGACAATAAAAAATAAGATACTGGATCGGGAATTGGGCGAGCGGAATTGGAATTGTGTTTTGTTGGGAGAGTGAGTGGAATTAGCCGGGTCGCGACGCAATTAGTTTTAACGAAGTTGGGTACTAGTGTTTTCCAAGTAGTCAGATGAAAGAAAACAGAAATAACAAGTCGAGAAGAGAAATGCGAAAAAGTTCACTTATTAAGAATGTTATAAGTATAAGATATTAGTACAGTTGCGAGGGAGAGAGACGCGGGCGCGTTTAAAGCGCGCCAGAAAGGGAGGCCAGATGTATATTAAGAAAATAGGGTAGTTAAGAAAATTGGCAAAGTAGTTATACTTGTATCTCCGAGTTATTAGATCGGTCCGTATCGAGTTCGCCTCCTCGCTGTATCTAATGAGCGGGATGTGGGATGTGGGACGCTCGATGAATCGCCCACCCCCTTTCCCCAAACATCGAAATTAATTAAAATTTTGCCAACATTTTATATTAATCAATAATAAATTATTACATAATATTATAACATTTTATAAATATCTCTTTTACTATTTTTCATTAATTAAATATTATATGAATTATCAAGGATAGCAAGAACTCTGGACGAGAGACTAAAACTTTCATTTTAGAATCATCTGACATATAAAACACATTTTCTTATTTTAAAAAAATGTATTCTTTTATTATCTCAATAATTATTTTTGGTGTTTACGTCAAAAGTATTTATCCTGTTTAATACAAAGAGGTGTAACCCATAAAAGGAAATAAAAGCGTTTTCTATAAAATCCAAACATCCATATTCAAACGAAGAGTCGAAATTCACCGTATACATAATTCGGCATAAATCCGAATCGCGAGTTTGACTAATTTGCATATGACGCTTTTGTTTCGGTTCGTGTATCTAATAAACGGCGACAAGACACAGGAGGAATATGCATAGATATGCGTTTCAGAACAGAAAGGGTCGTACGTTAAGAGCGGCCGGCCGACGACGACAAGAGATGAATGCTCGAGATAATTTGGGATAATCAAGGGGGTAAGGGTTAAGGAACGTCGTCCTGCCGTGAATTAAAAGTCGGTGGAAGGAAAGAGAAGCGAAACGAAACGAGAGGAGACGGAAAGACGGGGAACATCCGCGATAACGAGAGCCCATTCACAATTCCTCGCAACGTATAGTTATAATTGTTCATTATTTCACCGCCAGTATCCACACAAAGGTACAATTGTGTCGTCCATTTGCATTTATATTCTATTCAAGTGCGCACGGCTGATAAACATCACTAAAAGACAGTACGCGTTTTACGAATTAACAAACTCCCAGAGAACGAAGAACCACCGTCCACCATCAATGGTTTGCGTTCCGGAGAACCACACGCGGGAACCCCACCTTGGTTCCATTCAGCTCGCCTGAAATCCAGCACGGGACTCCACTAAACCAGATTTGAATAGATCCGAGTGCGTTTCTTGTTTTATACTTGGAACACGTGTCCCGAAACTGTTTTCATATCCTTAAACTCGTTACCTTTTATTACACACACACACACACATGAATTGTTACATTCAATTAGTTCATTTGCATAGATATATACCAACGAATATTTTTTTTATTATTATTATTTATTTAAATCCGAGCCGCGTCGTTCTCGCTCTCGTAATGTAATTTTTGTGGATTCTTATGCAAAACAATGCGTGAATGTGTAATTGTATGGAATTTTTGAAGAAAGAGCGTATCGGGTGATGGCTGGGTTCGGTCTAATAATGGGTTAATATGTCGGGCCGATGTTGGGATCCGATAGCCGACAAATTGTATGGCTGCTTCCTGTTTGCATTTGCAATTCTGATCGCTCAAATAATAACGTGTGAGGAATGATTCTTATCATTACGGAAAGAAACGCCGATTAAGTTGATTTTGCAGAGATTAAAACGAAATCTTGTAAAATATATAAATTAAGTATTGTTTTTTGCTGATAATATACCGTGTAATATTGCTTTAAGCGTTTTGTTCAAAAATTACTCATTGCTTTTTGCGGGATTATAATAAACAGTCTTTAAAAACAAAAACTGGGTTGCGCACAGGTTCTAAAATAATCAGCATTAATTATTCAGACTAATAGTTTTAATTTGCAAATCACCATAGATTCATACAGGACAGAAAGACCTATAGTCGATAGCCCATGACAGACTACTAAAACAATTGTACATATTGTTATAATAAATTTTGTAAAATTTTCACTGAATTTAAACTCGGTTGACCAGGAAGCCATTGTTAATCACTGAGTTGTTATTGATAATGAGCACTTTGTGTCTCGAAATGTACATCTAACATGAAAATAAATTGTGAAGTAAGGAATAATAGTCTTTAAATTTGTTATAAAATTTTGTTGTCATATTGTCTGAATAAAGATGTTTGTATATTAATCCGACTCTAAGACATTTCGACTTTTCATTTCTTTTGAAAAGATTATAAAATCTGTTTGTCAGACTTGTATTGCAAATATTGTATTTTATTGTACATAGGCCTATTTACTGTTAATGAAAGTTTATGCAATTGTAACGGGTTTATTATATAGTAAAAAAAAAGATCACAGGGTTAAATGTGTAAATAATTTATTAATTATTATAAAATCATTTTTATTTTTATTTAATTTATTCAAATAACTGTGACCAAGAGAATGAATACTCTTTTCTATTGAAGATCAAGGGGTTTTTGAAAAAATAATATAATAGAAATAAGGAAGGTGGCAGAAGTAAAAAAAAACGTGTGATGAATTTTTATGATAATGATGTTTTATTAACTGTAATTAGCTATTTAATTAATTAAACATCATTTTACTAAATTAACTACCAGACTTTTCATTCACACCTCTACGAATCTACGGAAAAACGTTACACAATTAATGATATTTCACTGATAATTTCAATACAGTTGTAATTTATTAACATGGAATAATGGGCTATGTTCAATGAAATAAAATCCTCACTTTATATTGTATATTAACAATTTTATACTAATAAGCAATTATAATGCAGTTTTTAGTAAAAAATCAGATTTAACTTTTTACAGACTTATTCTAGAAAATAATACTACAATTGTTTCAATGCCCACTATCATTATCAGACAATATTTAATGTTTTGTGAAAACTAAAACGAAATTGTTGGCAATTTAAATAAAATACTATTAACTGGCCCTTATTATACTTGAACAGACAAAAATCAACAGCAACACTAAAATTAAAATCCACAATAATAGAAAGGAGTAGGCTGAAAGACCTAAGGTCAATAGCCATTTATAAGTTTATATTAAATGTATTGTATAATATATAATAGACGTATTACCATGTATGTAGTGTATAGTATATTTATGTAATTTTGTACACTCCTACACTGGCAAAGAAATGTTATTGTTATTATTATTATTATTATGTATATGTAAATACCACAATAAAGATGATTGTATATAGATATATATATATATATATATATATAAAAGAGTATTTATTCACTTGGTCACTGTTATCTAAACTAATTTCATACAAACAATTTTGAAAATAATTGATTTATAATTAGGCCCAAATTGTTAACTTCTGAAGACTCATAAGTCATAAGTAAGTATGCCATAGACGCATACTTATGGCAGCGAAATTTGGGTATTTAGCAAAACTATGAAATAAAGCTGCAGGCTGTAGGCAAGACGTACTTAAGAATTATAAGAGGAATTATTAGAAGTGGTACAGAATGTAGTTGTAAGGGAAGATGTACAATTAAAATGTTGTAGAAGGGGAAAAAATACGAATGGAAAACACATGACAACTCAAACAAATTTATGAGTTAAAAGTACGGAAAATTGTCTCATTAAGAATACCTTGAAAGACTTCAAGCTATAAAGTGGTAGCTGTATTTAAAAACAAATACAACATTGGCGACAGATAGGGCAATAAATAAGAATGAATGTGCAAAATGTGTATACACTCAAATGATTTAAAGCTTAACGAAACTTCTACATTACACTTTTTGTGTTAAAAAATATCGATTTTCCATATACAACTCTCATCATGGTAGATTTACTATACCTACTACAATTTTTATTTAGATTAGTAGATATATATACTTAAATAAAATGAAACAAAGATGATTCACACATTTGCAGTTATTAAAATTACAATGAAATTAAACAAGGAAAATTTCTGGCAATGATCATAAAATTGAATTTTTAAAACTGCAAAAAATACTTACACTGTAAGTGTTACAACTACTTCCCGAGCATTGGATTACAGAATAGATATTTGTTTGTCCTGCGGGGTAAATGCTCGGGAAGTAGTTGTTTCAATAGATGTTTGTAAAACTTACAGTGTAAGTATTTTTTGCAGTTGGAAAAAGGGATTGAATTTATTGATCATTGCTAGAAATTTTCCTTGCTTAATTTCATTGCAAGATATATATACGTCATGTTGTATCAGATTAAACAGAAAAAAAAAACTTTTCTTACGTTGTCATCGATATTTAGTGTTTACATTTAAAAATGCAAGTTTGTGTTATATCTGGAAAACTAATGCCAGCTAAAAATATCTCATAAAATTATATTATTTAACGTAAAATCATCTAAAATTTTGTCACAAATTGAAAGACTGTTATTCCTTACTTCACAATTTATTTTTATGTTAGATGTACATTTCGAGACAACATAAAAATAAATTGTGAAGTAAGGAATAACAGTCTTTCAATTTGTGATTAAACACTTCACTTAAACTCAAAAAACCATTCAGTGGGTAAAATTTTGTTCTTTAATTTTTTTCTATCTTTAGTAATTTATAAAAATCGGCGCTTTTGTCATTTTTTCAAAACATCCAGTTACCATATAATTTAATTTAAAAAAAATCAACTAGGAAAAATAATTGTCATATTATATTTAAAAGAATTTATTTAGAAGAACTTGTGAGATATTTGTCTCTGGGGGGAAAAGTATTGATTATTAATTCTGAAACGGTATGTTAGAAAGCAATCGCTTATTACGGAAGATGCATTTATTAGGGATGCTATGATATCCTAATGCTTGGTAGCAATTTAAGATTACTGATAAATTTAGAAAAATAAAAAAAAAGATGAATATCCAGTTTTATTAAGTTTTCAATATATTTTTTATTTTATTAATTTATATACAGGTTTCATAATTTTCTTAAACTTCTAACTGACCACAATTGTTTCTTTCCTTACGACTAGTATGCTTCAAGAAAGTTGCCTTGATTTAATGCCATATTTTCTTCTTATTTCTATTCTCTTTCCAATATACATTTTTTTCAATGATTTATTGTAAAATTGTATCATATCTCCCTATGAAGCAAGAATTGTGAGGAAACAATTCAGATTATCTAAAATTGTATCATATCTCCCTATGAAGCAAGAATTGTGAGGAATCAATTCAGATTATCTCACTATTTTAAAAACTTTTGGTTGTATTGTATTGTTTATTTATCTCTCTCAGCCAAAAATTGTCCTAGTCTTCGATGAAAGATGATGTGATTCAGGATGGCGAAATTTTGGAGATATATTTAGGTTTCATTTTAGGCAGAGTTGGTTTAGAATGCCTTGGTTTGCGGAATTTGTGGCAAATTTTTGGGATAACTGGGATTAATAATAATTATTATTATTGTTTTCTACTACAGTTAAAAGTAATACATTGTTATCATTCATCAATTCATTGAAACGAATCATCAGAAGAGCTGAACTAGCTAGCAAATATATTTTTTTCTTTATCGTCATTATAAATTTATGACAGGACAGAAAGAAATCTGGCCGATAGCTAGTTTTTTTAAAGTTTAGATTTATATGGAAAAAAAATATTTGCTTTTTCATGTGTTACAAATGCACATTTTAAAAGTGATTTTTAAATTTATAAAAAAGTTTCATAATATTTCTCTTTCATTAAAAACTTTTTTTGTATTTAAGTGACAATTTTTATTATTATTTTTTCTGAAATATGACGATGAAGGATTCTACATGTTAATTCAATTAAATAAAACACTTTTAACTTGGTTTGTACAACATAATATTTTTACTGCAGTCACGAAAAGAAATATATTGAGTTGTGCAAAACAAAGTAAAAAGTGTTTTATTAAATTATTTTTTCTGTTAAGTTATTTTCCTTTAAATTCATTCAATAATCTTTACGCAAATATTTTATTGTGTTTTATTTGATACATATAAACATAATTAATTTCCAACAATTATTTTATTCAAATTTATATTTCTTTATTAATTTACGTTTTTTTTTTTTTTAATTATCTAAATTCGTTATTATAAAGCAGACTTTATAAATGTGAATGATAAAGAAAAATATTTTCAGTGAAATATATTCTTAACTAAATTTAAATCTGATTTTCAATTCATTATACGGAATAAAATAAAAATTGAAAAAGTGTAATAAGTCGCCACCTAGTGGACACTACTCTATTCCTTGACCACTTGATCTGATTTCACACGTTATAAGTTTATGGATTACAGACGGCGTAAATCCAATAAATATTCGATTTAACTAAATCGGTTGTTTTTAAAACAATTTTATTCGATTTATTAAAACATGCGTGTGTTTATTTAAATGAGTATTAATAGGAGGAAATTGAAAAAGTATGTGAAACTTTTAAATCGAACCACTCGCGTCCAGCAGTGGTCAATCCAGACAGCAGCCGCCATCTAGCGCCAGAAAGCCGAACCGGCCGAGTGATTCGAATTCACTTCATAATGATTGTTATGGCTCTCGTAAAAATTTGATTCCCGTATAGATATAGCGTAATTTATGTCCGTAAGCTCGAACTTGTAGAGGCATTTATGTGTTTTTACATAAATTACCACTCCGAGAGGACGCGCCTCGGCCAGACTAATTAACACCCAGACGTCTTATTCGAATGACTGACTGACGCTTATTATTTCATTAAAACACCGATCATAATCTGTAAATTACATCCGTGTAATTATAATGTACCTTTCCACGGTTTTATTGTTATTATCCTCCGGGTTTTATGTGTGTTAGGTCTCCGATAACATCGGTGTCAACTTATTTGTCGACGTAAATATTATTGCCTGTATTGTTTTTAATGTGTTTAAAATAATCTTCGATAAATTCCCGGCCCACGCGGGCGTATATAAAATTAAATTCATTCTCTAATAAATTTCTGAATCTATAACGCGCTTGGAAATAAATATTCAAGTTTGGTTTTATGAACGCTTTAATCAATTTCACCCGAGCCTGATTTTTACTATTTTTTATTACTTTATGTGTATAATCAATAACGGGCTAAAGTTTTAAAGTGTATCGTAAAAGTGTCTAGTTATTTCTATGACGTTAAACTTTAGAGCGTTTCTTATTTCATGCTAAATTAAATAAAATACATAATATAAATATAATGTTAAAAAAAAACATTAATTGAAAAATATAGAAAATTGTTAAGATTCGTGGATTCTAAATACCATAATTTTATGAATTCTTTAAATCAATATTCCATCAACCTAAAAAAAAAACAACAATTTGTGGTTCCAGCATTTCATAGCATATTCATTACATGAACTTCTGCTCTTTCTAGAATTTCTCCACTAAAATCAATGTAAACTTTAGGGGTTATGTCACAAACTTACACTAAGTCTAACGAACTGAATGTAAGTTTGTTAAAGTCAATGTAAACTTTAGGGGTTATGTCACAAACTTACAATAAGTCTAACGAACTGAGTGTAAGTTTCTTAATGTCAATGTAAACTTTGGGGGTTATGTCACAAACTTACAATAAGTCTAACGAACTGAGTGTAAGTTTCTTAATGTCAATGTAAACTTTAGGGGTTATGTGACAAACTTACAATAAGTCTAACGAACTGAGTGTAAGTTTGTGATATAACCCCTATAACCCCCCTATATATTATAAATGAAGCTTCTACGTTGTCAATGTATTACAAATTAAAAGGTTTTGTTTAAAATTTAAAAGTATTATAAATTAAAGAATTCACTAATAAATTATTCCAATCGAGAATAATTAATTAAAATAATTTAAAAAACCTAACGATAATTCATAGACTTTTACAAATTATATTAATTAAAGAATTCAGTAGAAAAATATTCCAATCAAGAATAATTAATTGTTCTGTTCGCTAATTAAAATGATTAAAAAACGCAGTGATCAATTGCAAATAAAGTAATGAAATCAAACAGTGACGGTGGATTGCAATTAAAGTGGTCTCATGTCGGAATGTAATTGCGAATGAATGGGGCTAATTGCACCCCTCTGAACCCTCATCTGCATAGCGATCTGCGGCAATTAAACCGGTCTCTTTTACACCCGATTGTTCTCCCCCTTCGGTCCGGAAACTTCCTCCCTTTCACATGCTTCAACTTGTTTAATGTTTCATTTAAAATTCCCGACCGTGTAAAATTTATCTTTGAACTTTTTTTCATCGAATATTTTCACAGTCACAGTATGAATCTAGAAATGTGTGTGTATTAATTAAATGTATAACAAATATTATTGTATGAAATTTATTAAAAATGGGTTCTTCTAATGTATATCCATATAAAATGGATTGAAAAATTCCTGTCAACAATACTTAGCGTTTCAATTATAGGCAACTAAACGTACACATTAAAATCATAAGAACTATATATACAAACATCTTTATTCCCAAAGAATACATACATATTTAATTCAATATACAATACATGAAACAATTTAAAACAAATATATATTCTTAAGAGAAACTGCTATCGACCGGAGGTCTTTCGGCCTTCATAAAAACTATTTTATTAGTTATTACAAATTAATAAAATCAGAAATTATCTCGTCTCACAATTCTTCAATTTATTTGTGCCAACATACAAGATATTTCAGTTAGTTAGCATAAATTTGAATAATATATTTAAAATAAAATAAATAAAAAGAATTTGAAAATAGTATTACGAGTTTTATTTGTTTAATAAAGTAATTGGCTCAATTTAATAATAATTTTATTATTCAAAATAATTACAAAAATTCTATATTAATATATATAGAAAATCTTTATTTCTGAGAAATACGTTATATTACATTACAATATTTACATTACAATCATAAACCTCTAGTTAAGCCTGAGAAAATGGCTATCGACCATCAGTCTTTCTGCCAAATATTAATATAATTCTTTATAGTTTGTATTAATAACATAAAGCATCGTTGCATTTTCATGTCTAACAAATTCACTTTTTTTGATACAAATTACTTTAAATTAAATAAAAAGAATTTGAAACTAATTAATTAATAAATTATTTTCTCTTTTGCTACTGTGACATAATGACTTATATTACATAAGTACTTTAACAAATGTCTAATAATAGACATTTGCTGTTGCATAACAATAACATTTTGTATAATGCAACAATTTTTGAAATATTTAATGCAAAAAACAAAAAATAAAATAAAAGTTACGTAATATAAGGCTATCTGCAGACACGTGTTTCGGGATTTGATCCCTCGTCAGTACAGCTGTGCCTCCAAAAAATCTGAAAAAAAAAAATCATGAACGCCATTGAGATTGGCAGAAACAACGTGGATTTTCCAGAAGAAAAATTATTTTTCACTATTTTCCGGCCACTTGGTTCGTCCCGTAAAATTAACATGGGGCCTTATGGGAACGGTTTAAGCGAGGTCCGCCGATTGACCCTTTCAGATGCATCTGCGATTGGACCAAGTTTACAGAGTTCAGAACAAGATAGAAGGACCGGGTTTTCGGCATTGCATTCCTAAATAATGTAACAATATCCTAACGAAAGCCCATTTTTCTTGGTTGTCTGTAAACATCAGAAAAAAATTGCAAAGTTGAGCAAAATTTTCGTCCAGTTTACGAAGGTCGACTTTGCAAGCACACAATACGAAAACCAATTATTCTATTAGGCTCAGATTTTACCAGGTTATTCTCCTATTATTTAGCTTCGTTCTGATATAAGATGAAGTCAATTGGAGATTTTCGCATTTTCCCCGAAATTTAACTTTTTTCCGTACGATATTTTCCAAATTCGGTGAAATTTTATTTTTCTCCAAAAAAATCTTAAAAAAATCACGATCACCGTTGATGATAGCAGAAACAACATGGACTATTTATTTTCCCGAAGAAAAATCATTTTCCACCATTTTCTAACTACTTGAGTCATCCGGTTAAATTAACATGGTGCCTTATGGGAACGGTTTAAGTGAGGCCCGCCGATTGGCCGTTTTGGATGCGCCTGCGGTTAGACCAAGATTGCAGAGTTCAGAGAAAAGATATAAGGACGCGGTTTTCGGTATTGCATTCCTAAAAGAATGTAGTAACATTTTCCTGAAAAGCCATTTTTATTGGTTGTCTGTAAGCATCAGAAAAAAATTGCAAACGTGAGCAAAATTTTCGTCCGGTTTACGAAGGTCGACTTTGCAAGCACACAATACAAAAACTAATTATTCCATGAGGCTCAGATTTTACCAGGTTATTCTCTCATTATTTAGCTTCGTTTTGATTTAAGATGAAGTCATTTGGAGATTTTCGCATTTTTCCCGAAATTTGATTTTTCTCCATACGATGTTTTCCAATTTCGGTGAAATATTTTTTTTCTCCAAAAAATCTGAAAAAAATCACTATCGCCGTTGATGATAGCAGAAACAACATGGACTATTTATTTTCCCGAAGAAAAATCATTTTCCACCATTTTCCGGCCACTTGAGCCACCCTGTTAAGTTAACATGGTGCCTTATGGGAACGGTTTAAGTGAGGCCCGCCGATTGGCCGTTTCGGATGCGTCTGCGGTTAGACAAAGATTACAAAATTCAGAGAAAAGATAGAAGGACTGAGTTTTCGGCAATACATTACTAAAGAAATGTAGCAACATCTTCCTGAAAGGCGATTTTTTTTGGTTGTCTGTAAGCATCAGAAAAAAATTGCAAAGTTTAGCAAAATTTTCGTCCTGTTTACGAAGGTCGACTTTGCAAGCACACAATACGAAAACCAATTATTATATGAGGCTCAGATTTTACCAGGTTGTTCTCCCATTATTTAGCTTCGTTCTGATATAAGATGAAGTCATTTGGAGAATTTCGCATTTTCCCCGAAATTTGATTTTTCTCCATACGATGTTTTCCAATTTCGGTGAAATTTTATTTTTCTCCAAAAAATCTGAAAAAAATCACGATCGCCGTTGATGATGGCAGAAACAACGTGGACTATTTATTTTGACGAAGAAAAGTCATTCTCCACCATTTTCCGGCCACTTGAGCCACCCTGTTAAATTAACATGGTGCCTTATGGAACGGTTTAAGTGCGGCCCGCCGATTGGCCGTTTTGGATGCGCCTGCGGTTAGACCAAGAGATATAAGATGAAGTCATTTGGAGATATTCGCATTTTCCCCGAAATTTGACTTTTTACGATATTTTCCAATTTCGGTGGCTCAGATTTTATCAGGTTATTCTCCCATTCTTTGGCTTCATTTTGATATAAGATGAAATAATTTGGAGATTTTCGCCGAAATTTCACTTTTTTCCAAAATAAAAATGAATTAAATCAAATTTCAACTCTACAATTAATATAGAAGGCTGTGATTATATAATGTTGACGATAGAATCATCATGAATGACTATAAACGCCTAAATTTGATTTTAAGATTACTATTATTGTCCAAAATATTCAAATTTAAACTGTAATATAACTACAAATAAAGTAATTTAGACTTAAAATTTGCTTTGAATCACTCTAAGAAGTCAAATTTTTATTTGAATAAAATTTTATAAAAAAAAAACAGGCTAATATTGCTTCAGGGTTAAATCTATATCATTAAATAGATTTAACCTTAAAGTAGTAGTAGTTGATTGTGATAGTTTCATTTTACTTAAGAGTCACAATATATGACTGTAAACGCATAAACAGTCATTCATGTGTATTCATGTACAAATTGGCAAATGGCATTATTGATGCACCACATTACTTGGAATGATCAATTTCAACATTGCACGCTTGTAACCACGCCAACAAACCATATTTTATGTACCTAGAGCTAAGACAAATATGTTAAAATCTATCTATCTATCATATGTGTCTAAACAATAACAGACGCTACGACGATATTTTTTGTAATTAATTGTTTCTTGTTTTCAATTTGTATTTATGTTGGATTTTTTCGTTTGGATAATAAAGTTATTACTTGTGGTGAATATACCATCAATATTACAGATAGCATCTAGCCGAAACTAGTCGAAAATATAACAAAATTTTAGTAAAACAAAACCAAGTGATTTATTTATTTTTATTTATTTATTAACGGTGGTCTACCATAGAATATTACAATAAAATACAATAAAATAGTAATAATAAACACATTTTCATTATAACAAACGGTTATTACAGTAAATTTTGAGCCTTTTAATAAAATAAATACAAGGGCGATCGGAGGACTCCTCGCGGGGCAAGCGACCAAAAAAGGGGCAGGAATTAAATTTCTTTACAAACTTTAATTGTATAACCAAGCTTTCGGGACTATAATAAATAAATAATAAAATGTTCAGCCAGCATTCATCTAGCGTATGGATAACTAGTGACGACAATTTCGGTTTTTCGAACCTCATCATACCAGTGTGTTCAATGTGCAATGAATTCATGAAGGCGGCTGAATGGATACCTGATATTAATCATAATAAATGAAAGACGACGCGAGCGCCATCTTTGGCCTCATTTCATGTGGCATCGTCAAGGATCCGAGTCTACGAGGTAGACAACAGAAAATCCTTGTTTTGTTGAGGATGCCACAGGATATTAGGCGAAAGATGGCACTTGAATCGTTTTTTTATTTATTATGATTAAATTTATTATTCACTCACACTTAATTTCATGAAGTTACTACCTTAAAGATTCAAGATTATGTCAGTGTAGTTTAAAGAAGCATTTGATTAAATTAGAATAAAGGTTGGGAATTTGGGATAATAGTAATTTCGGTTGAAATATAGTTTTAAATTAAATAGAGAGCATGAGTAATGAAGGGAACGGAAAAAGAGACCTATATGATAAGTGTAGATTTGAAAGAGGCGGACTATTTTCCCAAAGCACACACACACACACATGCACAGAGGCAAATATATCCGCACACCCGCACACATACACACAATCAAAGTGTGGTAGAAGGGAATGCAAAGTAGAATTTAGATTTTACAATTGGAATAGCTATATAGGTGTATATATATGCGGGTATACTGGCCAATGATGGAGTGCTCGAAGCGGACATATCTTAAAGTCGCAGCAGGAAGAGAAATATTCTGTTCGACTGCAATCGAAGCGAGATTTGAATAGCTAAGCCGAGCTAAGGTTGTTGTGTGGTGGGACAGATAAATTCTGCACCGGATCGGACGACAGATCGATGCGGAAACGAATTGTTCGGATGGACCACTCATCTATCTGTCCCTCTAGCGACGGAATCGAATTTGAAATTACTTTAATTCACAAGGGAGGAGGCTCCCGATTTTTTTTCCCTCGCCGCTCGCTGCGATTCTTGGCTAACGACTGTTGTTACTCCTACAATTCAACTCGGGCCTAACTCTTCTTCCTCTCTCCGACACATGCAAACTAATTTTTATTAAAATATTTAACGCCGTGAAAAATTCACGCGCTGCGCGCATCCTTGCAAAAGCAGCGCAAATAATAAAATCCCAATTCCATTCCCAGCAGTAATAAATACTTTAAACTTGTTATTTCGGGGTGTTTCCAAACAGCGAGAAATTGCGTTATTGCCTCCGCCCCGACCCTAACCCTCGCACTATTCCACACACCCTTTGGCGGATTTAAAAAAAATGACGGGATTTGGGGTGTTTTAGTTAAATATCGATTTTATGGGAGCGCCTATTCAACCGGAGGACAATTCAGTCATTAATCCCAAATTGTATATAATATCCACCCTACGAAAGCGGGGAGGAAGAAAGGCGGACATTAAACTATAAATCTCGCGGAGGAATTCGCGCCATTAGCACTTTTTCTTTTGCGAGGAGGGAGAACATAAAAATTCCACTCCATTCTCCGATACTAATAATCGAAACCCGAAGCCGCAGAAACGCCGTTTCCACTTTAAATATAACAAACTCGCTTAAAAGCTAAATACAAGAAGCTAAATACACTAAAAGGAGGTTTATTTTAAAATTATCAATATCTTTATCAACAAAATATTCAAAATAATTCATTTATTAACTAACTAACCATCTTTATTCAAATGTGCAATAATATATAAAATTAAAATTATATTCTGTTAATGAAACGGCTATCGACTAGAGGTCTTTCAGCTTCATTTATTATTTAAATAGGAAAGAGTATCTATTCACTTGGTCACAGTAATTTAAATAAATTAAATAAAAATATTTGAAAATAATTAATAAATTATTTCCACATTTCTATGTGAAAAAAATTAATTAATTATTTTGAAATATTTTTTATTTAATTTATTCATTATTTATTTTAAATATTTTCTATACAAACGGGAGATATTTCTGTCATGATGGTTCGTAGATGAATGAATGCTCTCATGTAGACTCCGAGATTTTGAACTCTCCATTAAAATATTCCGGCCTGTATATGTAGTAGGCTCAGTTTGAATCAATTTTTATTTTAAATTAAACAACTTATCTATATTTAAGTTAAGTTTGTTTATTATTTAATATCATTAATGCCCGTTTGTGCCGCTTCGTTTAATTTTTTCTTACTTTTTCTTATATATTATAAGATTTTTTATATATTATTATATCTAGTTTTTGTTTCTGTTGTAAAATTATTGATCCGTTGATAAATAAATAAATAGGAATTTAATTGAAATAAATAATCAACTCAGTTGTCATAAATGATGCGTTTATGTAAATATGTATCAATGGAATTAATACTTTTGCTATGACCAATTTATATATTAGTATTATTCACTGTCAGTTTATAATTATATTTCAGTTTGAATATCATTTACATACATTTATATATTTAGTTGTAATATTGATTGTTGTTGCACATGTTTTGTAAAAAAGAAAAACCGTAAATAAATATATTATTATTATTATAACAAAGCGTTAGAAGCTTTAACAATTAATAAATATAATATTTTTAATGTGTAAAAAAAAAGAAATAAGGAGAATTCTCAATTTTCAATGATTATAAATGAATTAAACATTTAGCACTTTATAAAAATATCAATATTTAATATAAATTTTAAAGGAAATCCTATTTGAATTGAGTTTAAATGCTAATAGCCCCAACCGCGATAAGACGTTTTATGTATGTATGGAAGCAAGAAAAAAAAATCGAAAGAAGAAAAAGTCCGGGGGGCCGCGCGTTGGCATTTCATCACCGAGCAGACCGATAGATCTTTTAAATTACAAATATTGATACAAGATAAGCGGTTTATGAAATTTCGGACAAAATGTTTGAGATATTCGGCGGCACGTTCGGAAGTCGATATAGAGGACGGGCGGGCGGCGGAGGCCCTCGAGGAATTCGCCTCCGGGATATCTAAAATGCCTTCCTCTATATTTATATTCTATAATTTATATTCACCATCCAGCTCGGAAAGATTACCACGGGCTCGAGTATAAATTTCATATACACAATGTCTAATGTTTACTCCATATTCAGAAACCTGGTCAGCTCACTGTCAAAACATCATTGTAAATCTCGGGGACCTCTTATTATTTTTTTTTTCTTCTGGTTTTCTCGTGTGCGCGCCCCGTCTTTCTTTCGTCTTCTCCTCTGTCGCCTGCCCTTCTGCATCTCTTATGGAAATTACGCGAATTTTAAATTGATGGTTAATTTATGCACATTTTTATTTATTTCACAATTATGAGAACGATTATATTTAATATTGCACTATTTGTAAAAGAATATAAGAAATTACAAAAGTAAAATGTATTTTAATTCATAAAACACTTTTTTACTTTGTTTGTATAACTCGGATTGTTTCATTGTTGACTATAGTTTTCGGCAACCTTATCAAAATAAAACCTTTGTTTTGATAATAACACACTAAGGTGGTCGAAACTATAGTCAATAATAAAACAATCCGAATTATACAAAAGAAAATTACAATATATAACAAAATAACGATTAACATAAAAATAAAATTTTTATGTTAATCTGAAAGATAGCGCAAGGTGGCACTTGCCACCTTTTATTATTCTTTCAATTTTGTTTGCCCAATTAATTATTCATACGCTAAATGAGTGGCGATCGAATAATTTATTAATTTAAAATTATTTACTTTCTTTTTAATACAATTATATTTGTTTTACAGATCAACTATAAATTGACGCATTTTTTACAACCCAAAGGAGCAAGTTTACTATATGCTCTAAAAAATATTAACAACTATTTTGTCCTAAAGACTTATAACAAAAATAAAAACTCAAAATAAATAATAAAAAACTCAAATTTTGAACGTGAATATAATGAAAATTGGCTTTTTATCATGTTCACCTTCAATATCCCAGTAAATTCGCGAACCATTTTATGCAACCTCGCAAAAAATTCAATTACGAGAGTCTCAGAGTTTATTCATAAAGACTAGTAGTAGTAAGTTGCAAGTGTCTTCTCAACTTTCCTACAGAAATGTGACCTTCAGGGCAAATTTCGCAAAAATTAGATTTACCACAAGAATCAACGATTGGGCCATGTTTGAAAGAAACAAATTTCTTTGTTACGGAAAAGGAGAAACAAATAATAAATAAACTGCCTCATCTCTTATGGAAATGGTACCTTCAAACAAATTTCTTTGTTACGGAAAAGGAGAAACAAATAATAAATAAACTGCCTCATCTCTTATGGAAATTATGTGGATTTTAAATTGTTGGTTAATTTATGCACATTTATATTTATTTCACAAATAAACTTCCTTGAAGGAAGAATAGCTATGATTTAAATGTTATTTTATTTAATGGTAATTAATCGAAGAAAAAATAATTAATACTGTTCGTTCACAAAACTCTTGTTTTGATTGATTGGAATTTCTTGCTGTTGGTCATTTGAAGGAATAAATCAGGTATCGATAGTTTGAAATCTAAAAATAGAGTGGTGAATCTTTACTACAGGACGAGTTAAACATAAATTTTAATATATTAAATAAAAATTTAATATATTTAAATAACTGTGACCAAGTGAATGAATACTCTTTTCTATTTATATAAATTTTAAATTTAACCTGCATAATAACGTGCTTTTTCTTTAAAAAAATCGTTTGATTCTGACAATATGCGAAGAGAATGTAAAGAAAATGAAAATAAAACAGCAAAAAACAAAAATGTGTACTGTGGATTGTGGATTTTTTCTTGCATTTAAATTTATGAAATGTCAACAGCGTAAATTTATACGTGAGGATTTTTATGTTTTAATTGAGCGAAACGCAGAAATCATTTGGGACGCGGTGATGAATGAATGAAGATGTATGATAATGCGATGCAGCATTGTAGTAGAATGTGAGATTATATTCACCGCATGGTGGGACGTTTTTTTTTGTATTTGTTTTCGGTGCGGCCAGGAGGGATAATATGTGAAACCGTGCAAACCGAATTACACAGAACCATAAATAAATAATGTTGCATTCCCGTAACGACAGCTTACAGAATACGAGAAAAATTTGATTAAGGATCTATGCACATCACAGCAACGAAACCAAAAAGTCGACCAGTCTGTAGTATGTCTATAGGCAGCCGGCCAACGCGAGCAGAGACGATGATCCAGAATTAAACGGTTCAGCTCTTCGCCTGATCAACTGACCAAAGGTTAGCTATAACTCGCGAGGTTACTTCGCAGCATATCGCGACTTATCTCGCCTTTGTTTACTTGTCAACATAATTTTTGTTGTGAATGCATAAACAAAATATTTATATTGTCCCCGCGCGCGCGATTTTTACTTTTTTTTTAAACCTTTTTCGCCGTTTGCTTTTTTTATTTACCCGCGCACGCGGACCTGACTGACCCTTTTTTATACCCTCCTCCATCCTCGCAGGAATTTAATTTTTGTCTCTCTCTCGCTCCGATCCGCGCGCACAAAACACTAAATCCTGATTGAGTTATTACATCCACGTAATTATTCAACCCTTTTCTTATTCCGCTCATTAAAATCCGTAGAGAGCCGTAGCAAAAAAAAAACGCGAAGGCATTTTCATAACGACGTTATCCGAAAACACGGTAATTTCATCCCGAGCCCGAGTAATTATGTTATCCGGATAAAAGAAGTTAAACAAAAGGCCCGTGCACAAAGGAGCGCGCATATTTTTTCGTCGGCCTTTTTTTTAAATTTCACCGCGGAAAAAAGAACGCAATTTATTTTCATTAGGGCTAATTGAAAGAATGGAAATAAATATTGGATTTTCATTAGGGACGCTCCGCTTCGGAAAAGGTGCATTTCTTTTCCGATACCTCCACCTCCACCCACGGCCATTAGACCGACTCATCGTCGAGTCATTAATAATAACTCGAAGGCATGGTTTTCTCTTTTTTTTAATGATTTATATTTTCGGATTTTCCATATTAAATAAACAATTTAGGGCGTCTGTATAATGGCTTGTTAGTATTCCAAAATACACCAATTAAAATTCTACAACTAGAAAAGTAAACAAAATAGAAAGAATAATTAAATTAAACTTTATTTTATTATTAAATTTATATTAAAGTAAACAAAATAGAAAGAATAATTAAATTAAACATTCTTTTATTATTCTTTCAATTTTGTTTAGACTTCTAGTTGTAGACTTTTAATTCACTAACTTATTCTAATGCAACTGCAATGAAGAAAATCACTTTTTATCTATTCTTGTGTTTGTTGGTATATTTGCTTTGATAATTATGGTCATTTTCTGAGATTGAAAATAGTTATCCTAGGAAGAGTAACCAAGCTTTATTTTATAATTCTTTACATTTTGCTCACTCTTCCTATAATAACCAATTTCAATTACAGAAAAATGTAATGTTAGAGAAAATATACTAGCAAACACGAGAATAGATAAAAAGGGTGTTTTTTTTTCTTCATAATCTTAAGTTAATTAGATAAACAATGATACAATTTACAATATAATTTAAAATATACCAGCAGAAAAAGAAATGGATAGATTCACTATGATAAAAGAAAAGTAAAAGAAAGTAATGTTTTTGTTACATTATTACTTAAGGTCGAAGATATTTGTTGGTGAGTACGTGAAGTTTCTTGATATAATGTAATAATATGTTTTATTCCTTTCTTCACTTTTATTATTTTTATCACTATATGTACATTTCAATCTCAACGTGCTCTTTATGTCAATTTTACATAAAATTATATTAAAACATCGAGCAGTTCAAAGGGTAAAACGTTAATCGTAGAGCAAAATAGTGAAAATATTTTAATTGCATCCGTAAACGACGCCCCAGCACCATAAATAATATTGAGTACCACCTTGGGCGTGACAAATAATAGATAAATTTCGAATTAGCATGTAAACTGTTTAATTAAACCCGGCCAGTTGTACCTTATCCCGAGACAATGCCCTCCACTCCTCTCTCTCTCTCTTTCTTACGCGCTCTTTCTTTTATTTTATCTAAATTATTCATCTGGCCAAGGTCCATGATTTACTTTTATAGTTCGTGTTGTCCGTCAAAGGAGTTCTTTCTCTTGTACCGGCTTGACCCCTGACCGCAACACGTGCTCAATGTTCGACCAATTAAACTTTTAAATTACTCAGGGGATTATTTTTTTCTTCTTCTCCGAGGTGTACGTGCGTGCGTGTGCGTGTGGGTTGCCTTCGATTGATAATGACTTGTTTTTAATAGGATTTCTATCAATGAAAATCAATTTGAATAAACACGTATAAGCTTTTGTGGAGCCTACATGGTTCGCCGTGGAAATAAATTGAAACACTGTTGTGTTTATTTGAATATCAGATAATTTGGACAACTTTATTTTATTTTTTCAGTTTACTTGGATTTTACAAAAGTTACAATTAAATATATAAGGATAATACACTTAGTATGTTTCACAAACAATATTTTTTTTTTATTTTAATAAACAAAAATAATTAAACTTTTCTAAGCGATAAAAATATTTGGGCAGAAAGACCTCTGGTTGATAGCCCAGACAGACTAACACATACTATATAGTAATTATTTATGTTAAATTTTTAAAATAGTCTGAATAAAGGTATGTGTGTGTAAAAAATTTTATTATTACTTTCTTATTTGTATCATATTTTACAAAATTAAACAAAGATAGTCTGTATTGTTTTTTATATATATATTACGAAGTTTCAGTATGTACAGACTTAAAAAATATAAAACTTTACATAATTTCAATATTAAATACAAAATTTTGTACCATCCTGTCGTTTACATACATTACATCAACTAACATAATTTATCGAATACATTTGCATGCATACATTTTCCTAAATTAATATAAGAAAGAAGACAAAAATCTCTTATTTACATTCAGTTCACACCGGCCGAAACAAAAACCGTGATTCTGATTATTTCCATGTTTTTATTACACATTTTTTTTTTATTTGAGCGTATAATACGCTTATAAATGTGGACATTACTACGTACAACTCTATTGACTGAATATTTGATGGTTGTTAAGTATGAGGACTATAATTTTACAACCCGAAACAACTTGTAGCTTGTATTGTAGGTATTAATCCTGGACACGAATATACATAGTGTTAACATGTTTCGTAGTCATGTTTTGAATTCGGAAATATATAAACAGCGCACGCTCGCCGGTGTTTTAATTTATATTTGTGATAACTAGTTTTTCGTTCCTTTATCATCTTGCTTTTCTTATGAAAAAGCGAAAAGGAATGTTGGAATTGATTGCTTGAGTTGTTGGATGTCGTGTAAATATTTATAACTTACAATATTTTTTCTTCACGTTGAATAACAAGGAATACAGGTTAATACAGTAAAATATGATTTTTGTCACAAATTGATAATTTATTTATTTATTTATACAAACCCAACAGACATAGTCCATTGACAGGTTTTACAATATTTACAAAATTATTTTATATGGCGAGTACAAAGTTCATAAATTCGGTTTAAGACAATCTAAAAGAACGCGTTTATAGTAAACAAATGGCATATTAAATATATCGGTACAATTCGAGTATAGGTTGTAAAGGCGAGACATCCTTGGAATGGGGAAGTAAAATAATAATTACATCGTGTTGGGTTATAACTGAATGTTATAATCCTTAATGTTTTTTTTTTTTTCATAAAACAATAATTAAGATTAATTTATCGTATGGATTTTTTCTTCCACTTAAAAAAACCTTTTTAATACAGTTAAAAATAGGATTTATTGGGAATCGTGAATAAGTGATTCCTCCTGATGAAGCTACTATGTGAGAAAATAATTTATCGGTATTTTTTTTTTTATAATTGCTTGAAACGTAAACAGTTATGAATGAATGTTTATTGTGATATGAGCTAGAATATATAACAACAAATAAAATCAAAATACGTGTACTATTTATAATAACAAAAAAAAACAATGAAGAAATTAGGATGAACAAATTTTAAGTCCAAGTGAAAATGGAGATTCGTTAAATAACATAAATTATTATAGAATTATTTTTTTTTATTAGATTTAAAAATATAAATTTGAATTAATATATAGAAATAAAATTAATAATGATATTTTGTGTAAGAATAAAGCTGAAATAATGGGAGTCAGAGTGACATTTTGCGAGGCGTTATTATTCATTTCGCAGGAAGCATATTTGTTTATAATGTCCGTTTTATATCAAGATATAATATTTTTATTGTGGGATTATTTTTACGTCCATTTATATGGGAATATATACGAGGTCGTGAAAATGGCGAGCAACCAGAAGCTCTGGCATTATGAACAAGCATTTTGATGGACTATGAACTTGTTGAACCCTTTCTCGTTTACAATTTACAAAGAGCCCCGGGCGCCCACAATAAGTGTTTTTTTTATATTATTATTATTATTTCGAGTCCTGCTTCCCTCAGCGTGTATACGTACGCCCAGGGCCCTCCCTTTGTGCCATAAAGCGTAATTATATATGCAAATACTAATTTACATTGAACTTTGAACAATTGTTACCGAAATATTATTGAATTCACCGCAGCCGCTCGATTCAGCTCTTTGTTAATTATCGTTCGGTCCCGATTAGTGACAGCCACATTCATTAAGGCTCGTTATGCGTATTAACATGCGCCGTTGACCAATTATCTTATTCTCATCTCCCCGCACGTATTTCCCAAAGTTCAGGGTTGGCTCGGTTTAAATCATGCAGATTGCGCACACACACGCACACACACACTAATTAACATTCAAATAGCATCCGTGACGTAATTCCGCTCGAATTTCAACACAAACCATTTCATCTCTCATTTCCTGCTGATGAAGACGAATATTCATGAGAATCTGGTTAGTTAGCGGGTTAATTTCCCTCGTGATACGAATTATAGCCGCTTGGGTGAGCTACTCAATTAGCACCCTAATGCCCATTTCTGCGCGCCCGCACCCGCAATCTGCGTCGCGGCGCCGCTCCACCGACGCCCGCCTCCCATCCATCTAATCCGCGTTGCCCGTTACTTATTATCATTCACTTTTTCACGCCTAATATCCTCATTTAAATTACTAGCGATTTAATTTAGAGATGATTAACTGTAATATTTCTTGCAGTCTCCCCTCGAAAAGAAAAAAAAAGTAGAAGGAAAAACGGCAGACTTGCAAAAAAAAGGAATTTATAATTTACATCTTATTACGGGAAAATATTAAAATGGGAAAAATGTAATTTATTAAAGCAACTTATTAATGATTATTTGAAATAAATTGAATATAAATTTCAAGGGAACAACATTGAAGTCCATCACTTATATTTTTTATTTAAATATAAATCTGAAAAACTTGAAACTTTGCGTTTTTTTTTTCTTTCATCTTGATTATAAAATATTCGAGTACAAAAAGTAATTGTTTAACTTATACAGTCGATGTATATCCCTACCAAAATGGCGTTCGAAGGAGACCATATCCGGCGTCTAAGCTTGTGCACTTTCCGTAATCTTAAACATAAAATTAATTATTAAACCACATTAAATTCTACAAAAACTGAACTTTGGACGAAATATTTTATCAGAAAATGGAAAAATGGCGGCCGTCTGAACAAAAAAGGTCGAATTTAGCCTACTTTCTTCAATAATAGAAAAAGGATTTATTCACTTGGTCACAGTTATTTAAATAAATTAAAGGGAAAATAATTTATTAATTATTTTCAAATCAGTTTTATTTAATTTATTTAATATACTTTTTTCAACTTTGAGGCATTATCAAAAAATTCAATTTTTAATATTTTGCAACAAAAATGGTTGAATTTCCGTAGAAAACCAACACCAACACATACAGAGACAGACACATCTACATATCGTTCGCAGGTCGATATGAAAAAGGCGCAAAAAGGCAGACGCGGGTTATTGGAGAATGAAATTACTAAAAGCGCAAGTTGATTCGCTGTATATAAAAAATAAACCTTTCCAGCCAGAGGGCAAAAAATGCTTTCGAGAAAGATATGATTGAAGTTTTGAGACAACTTTAGACCACGTTTTCAGATTAGTCTGTTATACCAGCTCAATAGAGGATTCTTCTTCAAAGAAATTCTGCTGCACATGCAGTTCATAATGCCGTTGCAGGATGGAATCCTGGGCTGCTGGAGTGAGATGAAATTCCGCGCGACTCACACGCTCCGCGTCGATCCACATCTGGTACGCCTTCGCTTCCAGGCCGATGTTGATTCCCAGAATTTCCATTACTTTCAAAATAGAGGTAAATCCTTCATTAAATCAGTAACGTTGAGATGCACACTGTTTTTTTTTTACAATTGAGGTGCTTAGGTCTCACTTTCACCTACTGATAAGGTGTAATAATGATTCTTGGTCGTCTACCTTGTAGACCCAAATTCTTAACAATTCCCCTTGAAATTAGGTAATAGATGGCGCTTGCGTTATCTTTCCAAAATTTATTTTTAGTTTTTTGCTACAGACGTTCACTCTGGTACTTATATACACTTATAATTAAACATATATAGTAATAATTGAGGTATATTTTAATTAAAACAATGGGTTTTTTTCACGCTCGTAGTTTTCTGAGACTCCCGGACAATATTACCTCTATTTTTGCTGAACGTCATTGCAAATATCTCATAGAGTACCTAAAGGTGATAAAATTGTTTAAAAAAATATAATTGTTTGTATTTGTCGCACAAATGTTAGGCCTCCCCTTTTTAGAAGACGTCAGTTCGTCAAATGTTGTGCTCAGATTTCTTTAAGGCTTATTCTCAACTCTTCCTGTCATCTTGTCGCGAGGAATAGGACGCTGGTGATACAGAGCTCCGACGCTAATCGGCAAGGACTCGATTACGGAGGAGACAAACATAGCAAATCGTTGGAGCGTCAATCGGCAAGATTTGTGTATTTCGATGCCCATCGCAGATATTGTAGTTTGTTTTGGTCCAGTCAGTGGAAAGTGATCTCAAATTCTCTGATAATTCTATTTAACACCTACTGTCATTTTCGGCAATGAGCCCATCGTTAACAAATAGAGTCAACAAAATGGATATTTTCTTGTTATATTATACACACTAGTCATAGTTTTTTTTTATTTATTTGTACAAATTACGCTGACAGCACACAGGTACCACCAACAGCCTTGATCTTCTCTTCGGCGGACTTAGAGAAGAACTTGGCCTTAACAATAACTGGTTGTTTGGGAATGCGGCCCTTGTCTAATAACTTATAACAACCAGCTTTAACAATGTTTAACAATTATCTGATTCTAAAGAAATATATACCAAATTATGCATTATTTTCTAAATATGGCATATCTTTACAATTTTGTGTACTTAATTTGATTTATTAAAATAACTTTATTCTTCTTAATCTCTTCCATCCCAATATTACGAGGGGTCGTTTTTATATTTCCGGGCAAGGCATGAAAACAAAATATTAGAGGAAAAACTAAATTTTATTTTCCAACACAATTCCTCTGCTTTTGAATACAGGTATAACCGATTCAATAACATCTTTAATCTAGTATAAAAATATACATTGTTTTTTTCCGCGAAATGGCTCTCAATAGTTGCTATAAATTCGTCATTGCCCCTAATATAACTGTACGCAAATGATTTTACGCTAATGGATGGGAGCAAGAGACAAAGTCAAATATTAGTTCTTGATAGATGAAGATACATTTTTATAAACGTTAATGATTCGCTTTTTCACGACGTAACTGATGAATATGTGATGAATTTCTCATAATTCAATTCAGTTCGATACACACAGGACTCTGAATCTTCTTGCGTTAGAGCAATGCGCGAGAAGTGTAATATAGTGTTTTTTTTTTAAGATTCGTGAACAAAAAATAGTCTATTAAATAAAAATGATTTTCTATTTACAAAAAATTGTCACTCGGTGCCAAATCTGTACTATAAAGCTGATGTTAAATTTCTTCCAAGCCACAATCAGCTACAGCAACTTTTGAAAGTCTGGACTTGTAGAATGGTGCATTGTCGTGGAACAACAAAAAGTCAGCTTTCCGCGTCTCTTCTCTTTAATGGCATATCTAAGACGATACGTAAGACTCACCCATTATCGTACTACCCATATTCAATGAGCATTCACTGAATGTCCAAAAAAATGGTTGCCATTACTTTTCCTGTAGAAGGGCTAATTTTAAATTTCTTGGGATGACTGGAGCCCTTAACATGCCACTGTATCGACTCTTGTTTCGATTCAGGATCATAATGATGAACACATGTTTCACCTCGAGTAACAAGTCCATTGATAATTAAATCTGGTTAATCTTCACAGAGCGCTAAGGATTGTTTACAGGTCTCTGTCCGATCACGTATTTGGAATGGCGATAGCATTTGCGGCACCCATCATTTTTCCTCTGACCTGTGAAAATCAATTTTGTTATGATCATCAATAAACACTTACTTACTTACTTACTAGTGCGTCAGAAACTAATCATTAGAGGTGTTTCATGCTTAAATTAATGAAATTAAAATTTGACTTTTCTTTAAGTTAAAAATGGATGAATTAGCGTATTTTTTTATATTTAAAATTCAGGACGAAGGAATACTGTTAGGACTTGGCATTTAAAAGAATAATAAAGGTAGTCTCGATATTGAATCATAATGAAAGAATTTCATATCGCATCGTAAGATAAGCACGGAGTGTAAACCGGATTGAGTGAATATTGATCGTTAAATATAGATTGAAAATATGCAGAGAGGTAATCCGATACCAAAAATCAATCGCATTCATTTCGCGCATCTGTATACATACAGGGAAGGAACACACCAACACCAACACCAACACATACAGAGACAGACACATCTACATATCGTTCGCAGGTCGATATGAAAAAGGCGCAAAAAGGCGGACGCGGGTTATTGAAATTCAATTTTAAATGCACCTATTGCACACGCCTTAAGCCGGGCGTGACTTTACGGCACTGGCAATTTGAAAAATTGCAGATATCTATATAGATCGGCATCGGGATGCACATGCATGCATTTTATTATGCGGATTCGAATCTATTGATTTCATTTGAGTCCCAGACGGAAACGAAACTAAACGAAACACCGTCTCAGGAATAAAGAGTGGCCAGGCTGGACACGCCGGAGCGTTATCTTCGAATACGTTATCTTGTTGCTTGCATGCGTGGCGTGGCGTAGCGTGCGTAAGATGCGGCCGGGAAGATGTCGGATGCTAATACACGCGTTTTCTCGGTCTCAGATATCGGTGATTACCATATACGTAAACTTGAATTGCAAAGAGCAAACACTCGCCCGATCCTTCTGCTGATCTAATTTTAATAAACTCGTAAATTCCGACCCTTCAATGCCATTACGCGTCCTTATTAAACCTTTATGTTCCATTCATATTCACGCTTATCTTGCATATACAAACCATTTCAATTTACATAATAAACTTTACTTATAAAGCATTCCGGCCATACTTTTGTCCTATTTTATCTTCGCCGTTGCAAATAATTGAGCTGAAACTAAAGTTCCCTACAAGGATATAACGACCAAATTGAAAATAGGCTAATATGGAGTATACTTTGTTCCAAACTCTAAATGATGGATTCGGGCTAACACATTGGAGACTTCCCTTCTTGTCTACAATATTATTACTTCAGTAAAAGGTTTGCACTTGCAAAGTATATACACTCTAACACAATAATATAATTTGTTGATTATTAAGCCTTTTACTTCGTTATATATTCTTAGTTATTAAAAAAATAACTTTCATCATTCCATTTAATAAACAATAATATAAGTATAAAATTCATTTATTATATTAATTTCAGTAGTAACGAATATTTATTAGAGAGATGTGGCTGGATAAACAATTTAAAGTTTCAGCACCCAGGACCTCGATATGAAGACAGAGGGACGGAATCAATACTATTTGCATTTAAATTATATTAAATGTAATATGTAATATTTTGAATACAGAAATAAAAAGTATGTTTAAAATTTAAAAAAAGTACTTAAGTAATGTATGTGGCTAAAAACTAGAAAGAAAATGATTGATTAATTATTTTCAAATTCTTTATATTAAATTAAATAAAAATTGATTTAAAAATAATTAATAAATCATTTCCACATTTAGCTCTGTGACATTTTGATTTACGTAACGTAATTTTTTTGGAATTCTCTACATTGCTACTTCTTGCAATTGACAAATTAGGAGATATATGTCAAATTCACTATATTTTTTTATGTTTAATATCCTCAGGTGTTAAAGCAGGGCAGCAACTTTCCGCAGCAAACATGTTAAATTTGTTTATATTTTAAAAAAATATAAATATATATATATTTTCTTGTATTTCCCAAGACAGATGTCAACAGAAAAAAGTACACTTATTTAACCCTTGTTACACAACTTTTCAATATAGTATATATATATAATCTTATATCCTTCTACCACATATTGGTGTAGGATTTGTTACAGGAATGTTCATCCTGCTATAAACTTCTTCCATTCCTTTCTGTCCTTCGCTATTTTTTTTGCTTCTGCAACTTGGACAGAAGCAAAAAAAATAGCCCTTTTAGTCCTTTTCTGTTCAGTATTGCCGCAATAGTTTCGTCCCATGTTTGTCTCGGTCTGCCTTTCTTTTTATTTTTCTGTATTCTTGCTTCCCATACTTTTCCCATACAATATTGACGTATTGATTTTTTTAGTATTTTCAATGAATATAATGTTGTTTTCTTAATATAACCAAATTTAAGGTGATTTAAGTGAAAAGATGTTACCCTACTAAAGCTAATAGAAATAACATAATTCAAACTTAGAGATAGAGTTAATGTGGTATAACATTTTATTAAATCATAGAATTATTAAAGGGAAGTTGATCGATTTAAGCTTTTGGCCTATGTTGTAAAGAATACACAGACAAACTGACAGATATTTTAAATGAGACCTAAAACGGGTTTTTTCCCGATTTAAAAAAAAAACCTTACACTTTCCATTACTTTGTAAATGAAGACAAAAAACAATGCAGTTAGAATGTTTAAATAAATACATTTTGGAATAAGGAGGTGACATTTTTTAAGGAGGTCTTTATGTCGAAGACTATTTAGATATCAAGAAATAAATATGTAAAATATTTAATCATGTTAAGGTTGCGATTTAGTAGAACGAGATAACTATATAGTAAAATGGAAATAATCGTTTGAGAATAGAGCCATTCTTTTGGATTTAATAATATGAATATGTATTTACATTTTTTATCTATCAAGTATAAAGTAACAGTCTAAATACTAAATAAATCGTTAATTTTCGTGTATTGCGTCAACTTACTAGTTCAAGTTAGGAAAGAAAATTGTAAGATATAATGAAAGAAATTTTAATTGCAAGAGTTTTTATTAGCAAAAGTATTATTAAAAATTTCCTATAAATTTAATGAATTTTCATTGTTTTTTCATAATTATTTTTTACACAAACTAAACATTAAAATAATTTTTAATTCATCTGATGAAATTCCTGCTTATTTTAAAATTACTTAAATGTATAATACAATATTGTTTGAAATAAATATGAATAAAGTATTAAAAATCAACCAATAAAACACAGATTAGATTGAATATCTGTGTTTTATTGGTTGATTTTTAATACTTTATTCATATTTATTTCATACAATATGAACTACCAATGTCTAAATATTAAAACCATTAATTACAATATTGTTTATTGATCACAACTCGAATTAGTGATTGCCAATATTTATATAGCTATCTCTTTCCTCTAAACCCCACCCTTAATGAGAAATTAGTTAAAGATATATCAAGAAATATTGTTACAGGAGATTTACACCTTTGAGACGTGGGATTAAAGAGTGCACAGACATTAAAAAACACATTTTCTGACTCAAGGAGACCCAAAACGGATATTTCAGTTCTCATCCCGATTTAAAAAAAAAACATCAGACTTTATATTACTTTGTAAATGATAACAAAAAAACAACGCACTTAGAATGTTTAAGCATTTCTACAATTCCATCTGCATATTTTCTTGTATTTCCAAGACAGATGTCAACAGAAAAGAGTACACGTATTTAACCCTTGTTAAACAACTGTTACAAGTGAGTGGCGCAGGTGGTTCAAAAAAGGGAAGAACGCTAAATGTGGAGAACTATAGGGCCGGTAATTAAATTAGATAATAAATATGCCGGCGCGTGACCGTTAATTGTATTACCATGCAGGTAACATTTCTGAACATATTGTGTGCACGAAAAACTGTTCTTTTTTATTGGATGATGGATGATAACAGGATGTTGAGGTGAAAACGCGTAGAAAGTTTTAGGAAAAAAAATAAATAGAATGGGAATTTTCAAGGAATTAATCGTTTTTTTTTGTAATGGTCTCAGTGTAAGAAAGAGATATTGTTTAGACAGAACGTTAACAAGAAAAAAAAATGAGAAAATTGTTTCTATTTGCCTGAAAGACTTCCGGCCGATAGCCAATTTCTACAAGAACATTGTTTAAATAAATTGTCAAAAATGTAAAAAGGAAATGTTAAATCACACTTGTAAGGAATAAAGATGATGAATATATATATATATATATATATGGATATTGTTTCTATTAACAATTATTAAAAAACAATTAAAAAACATTACTAAATCCACTAAGGGTTAAAGTTCATTTATGGCAAATAATAATAATATTATATTTTTTTTATAATTGTTAATAGAAACAATATATATATATATATATATATATATATACCTTTCATTAATCTTAGAGTCATATGTAATACATTTTAATCGGCGACAATAAGTCACAACAAAGCATTTCTCAACATTCAAGTGTAGGTTATTGTATATACACCATCTTTGAATTTTGTTTAAGTTATCTTGTAACACATAGACGTCATTTAAACCGTTTGTTATAATGAAATCACTTGGTTTTGTTTTACTAAAATATGAAAGAAATGTCATTTAAACATTCGATTTTACTGGAGATTTTTAAATCATATGCATAAGCTAAAACCGGGTAAGTTATCGAAGAAAATAAATCATTTATGACAAATTGAAAGACTGTTATTCCTTACTACACAATTTATTTTATGTTATATGTACATTTCGAGACACAAAGCGCTCATTATCAATAACAACTAGTTGTACATCTAACATAAAATAAATTGTGAAGTAAGGAATAACAATCTGTGATTAAACACTTCACTTAAACTCAAAAAACCATTCAGTGAAATCATTTATGAACAGAATGAAAAGTAATGGCCCTAAATTGGATTCTTGAGGTACACCAGACGTGGAGATAAAAATATTAGATTTACATCCATTATAGCAGACATAATTTTCGCGATTATATAGATACGATCCAATAAGATCTTTGTAATTTTTAGTGAGTCCGAATGATTTTAATTTAATAATTTACAGAATTTAATGATTAACAGAATCAAAGGCTCCACTAAAATCTGTATATACGACCTCAGATTTACCGCGATTATTGATAACTTCGCTTATATATTGTGTAATAATTGCAAGGTTAGTTGAATGTGCTGATATAGCCCCGATTATATTCTAAAATCGAAGCAGAAATCGGTTATCCACTGGAATTCTTTCAGCCTGGTATTATATATATATAAATATCTTTATTTATGAATTTTGTACAATGAGGTGTGTGTTTACATTTTAACATATGTTATAATAGTGTCTTTTATAATAAATTAAAATTCACAAACTGGCTATCGACCAGAGGTCTTTCAGCCTATGGTATTATATTTACCCTGTTTATTGTATGTATGCTAATCAAAGAAAATTGTTTTTTTTTAATTTTTAAGATTGTTAAAAATGATACATTTTTGTGAACATCTCGATACGTTATATTAAAAAAAGTTGTAAATAATTCTACATGTAATGAATAATTCTAAATAATCTTATTTAGCATACCCGAACATTTTCTCCGAAGCACAAACAAATATACAGTACACATACATGTGTGTGGCTCTGTATTAACCCTGGTCACGTGATGGGAGGGTTAGGCTCCCCGGCGGCAATAAGAAGAGGCCGGTTTTGTCGCGGTTTGCATACGCCCCCGCGCCCGCCACCCACTTCCCCAATCCCCCAACCCTCCGGTGGACACACCGAGAAGGTTAAAAAGAAGAAGTCGTCTCATCACATCTCCATGGTAACGAGCTGGCCCGTGGTTGCTTTGCATCGATCTTTAAAACTGAGAGTAGCTCGCCCCTCCATTTACATGTAGCGGGTATAATGGCACACATATGTTAATTTCACATGCGTTAATTAAAACTTAAATAAAAATCAACAATTACCAAGAGGGTAATCTATTTTAATTGACCCACTTTATTGGTGGCTTGTGAGGATTATATTGCTCGTTTAATTGTAGAGCGTCATGTTGGTAATTACTGGATAAGCATTGGTGTTTGCTGAGTTAACTAAATCCATTACTGAATTGATGGTTTTAATTACATGGTATGTGATAATAATTACACATTTCTCGCATTGGATTTAAATTTTCTTATGTAACTATACAGGATAACAATAGAAAATCCAATTAATAAACTTTCATTAGGATCATTACATCACAATTCACAAGTTTATTCCTTAATTATTCTCTTATTAAGATTGTATACTTTATGTACACTTCAAATTGATTTAAATTTTCTTTCAAATTCCTTACATAAAAGAACAATACCATTTTGTAGAAAGGAGATTTTCGTAAAATAAATGAAATAAAAAAAGGAAGTAATAAATGTTGATCATCATGATGGTTGCGAGCGTTAACTACGTAGTAATTCATAACATAATAAATGAAAACACTTACTAAGCATACGTTTATTCAGTGATTATAATAAATTTTGATTAGGACAAATTACATAAAAAAAATTTAAAAATATTAATCATTAATCAATCATTATGAGTTTTTGACTTAGGTTATCTCAGAACTTTAAAACAAATGCGAATTAGTACAAGCCTGTGCAAGAATTAGTGCAAGCCCGAGAAGTAGTTGTTCTTCTCGGGCTTGCACTCCGCCTGACATTGAATTACATAATGTCAATGTGTGGCGGAGTAGATGCTAATGCCGTTCTATAAGTCAGTAAAATTTACATATTTTTTCATATATTAATACAAACATCTTTATTTAGAAAAATATGTATAAAAGAACAATTACATATATTTTACAATTAAGCTATATTTTTCTTCTAATCTGGCGAACGACCTTTGGTTTTTTCGACTATTTTTTGCACATTTTAGTTAAAATAATGAAATTAATAAAAATATATATTAAAGTTCTTGTCATTCCTTTATCAGGAATCTTGGTTTATTTGAGCAAGCTTGTAAAGTAAATAAGGTAATACTAATTAGATAATATACAAATGACGGTAATAAAATCAATTAAAACAAAATCCCGAGACGGCAATTATCCTTAAACGCCCAGCATAAATGAATACAAAATGAACATAAGTGTGCCGGATGATAAATGTAGGAAACCTCTTGTTGATGTTAATGTAAACTAATTACGGTGCCATGATTCGCTTTAATGAGGATTGTTGAAAGCGCACGGTCAAATAAATTGTAACAATTATACAGTAAACTGGGTATAACTAATGGCGGGCATAAATTAGACGCGGACACAAAACGTTAACGTTTCGTGGCATCGAGATCTCCACGTGCAGATAAGAAGTGTTAATCGCAGTTTAGTCGGCATTAAACGTTTAGCATATTTAATGAGAGACCGGACACGGCCGTTGGCTGTTGCCCTCCCGCTTCCGGTTCGTAAATTAAAACTGCATTAACATAACATCTATTGTTAATTGCTGTCATGGCTACTGAGCAACTGAGCGTGGAGCCATGCTGGTGA
The DNA here is from genome assembly GCA_963082785.1 of Philonthus spinipes. NCBI lineage: Eukaryota > Metazoa > Arthropoda > Insecta > Coleoptera > Staphylinidae > Philonthus > Philonthus spinipes. The sequence goes on from OY720304.1 coordinate 27,061,994, forward strand.
CGATTGTGGGTGCACAAGGTAAACTAATTTATGGTCGCATGTGGTGGTGCTTTCTTTGAATTGAACAAAAGACAATGATTCAAGGTTCGTCTTTATTTCTTTTTAATTTGAATATTTATTCGAAGTAAAACACTAATATTGTTGGAGCATTTGATTAAACCTTATCATTTTATTAAAAAGTCTCTATTGGCTACAATAAATGAATATTCCGATCGATCTTTGTGAGAATTTTTTTCCCCACTTCTTAAAAAAATACGTGATTTTATAATGGATAATTGTTTTTTTTTATTTTGTATGATGATTTGCCTTTTTTACACATACGTTTTGTGATGTTTTTAGAGCGTCACACTTTTCTTTCTTATAAAATTTTTAATATGTAATTATAATTATAATTTGGAAATGGAGATTCCGTTAATAAATTGAAAATTGATTGTTAAATATTATATATATATATATACATACATCTTTATTCAGACAATAACTTTATATAATATACAGTTATATAGTGCAATTATAAGTTTGTATGAAGGTGCTGTTGACCTGAGGTCTTTCTGCCCAAAAATATTATATTTTTGTATTTTTTTTTGTATGATTCTATAATTCAGTTCAACAGTTTTCATTAAATTTAATCACTATATATTTGTTTTCTATACCATTTCCTTTTTCAATATTTGTTGTATCTTAACCGTTGAATATTCAACGAAACTTAATTAAACATATTTAAACACGGCAACTTGCATATTCTAATCTTCTTTATATTGATAATTGTTGAAGCTTTTACTTTATTATACATTTTAATTCAATTTTAATAAATGAAACACTTTTTACATTGTTTGTATAACTCGGATTGTTTTATTGTTTTGATAATGACACGTTAAGGTTGTCGAAACTATAGTTAACAATGTTTCATTTATTAAAATTATTTATTTAGTTATTGGTTGTAGAATCTTTAATTATTTAAATAAAAATGGTTGTCCTTTCTCCTACTTATTTTTTTATTGAACTAGATATATTTCGGAAACTGTTTCCATCTTCAGTTCAATAAAAAAGTAAGTAGGAGAAAGGACAACCATTTATATATATATAAACATGTTTATTCAGACTATACAGATAATTTTAACAATATAATATAAATAATTACAATACATGTAGGTGTTGGTCTGTCTGGGCTATTCAATACCTCGAATATAACACACAAGCTGCTGTGTTTATTTATTTATTTATTTTTTTAATTGAGTTTCTTTAAATATTCAATGATTTTATCTCATGAACACAGCTGTAAAGCCCGCAATAATTGTAAAAATTTTATTTAAACTTAACCCACTTTAATCTTTCGCGATAATATCATTCCCACTCGCACAACAAGACGCCAACAATTACATCTTTCGCTGTTAAGTGGTATTTCGCCTACACCGGATTAAATCGTTAAAATCTGTGAACGCCGCGCGGAATTTTAATTGGCAAATTAGGATCGGGATGTGTGATAAATCGGGACGGAGGGGCGGCGGCGGCGGGGGCAGAGAGAAGACCGCGTGGGTGGGGATTTAGTAATGGTAGGAAATTTGCAGTCCTGATTATCAGCCAATAACCCACAAATTGGAAGCCGTGTTCCACTTAAATTGACCAGACAGGACTTATATGTATGGGTCTCGGTGGTGTTTTATTTTTATAGCTAAAGGAAGGAAATAAACTGTAATATAAATGAGTATTTGTTAAATATTACATACGACGAAGGCAAAAAAAACCTTTGATTGAAAGCCATTTGGCTAATCAATTGATATTATGCAATATTTTTGTTGAAAACTGTATATTTTCGAGTTTACGTGAAGTGATTGATCACAAAATAGAAAGACTGTTATTACTTCACTTTTTATTTTTATATTATTTTTATGTTATATTATTTTACTTCACCAGCAAAATCTCTCTACAAGCGAAAAACTTGATGGAATCACCATTAAATATATTAGACTTCAAAATTTTATTTTATATTTGTTTTGTATTAATGTTTTAAACAGACAACAAAAGAGTAAAATCCAAGCACATGAAATGAAGTACCTGAGAAAGTAAATTACAAATATACAAAGGTTTCTGGGTTATATGGTTAAGCCGATACCCATGTGTGAGAGGTGCAAAAAAATCATTTTTTTTTAAATTCTTCAAAAAATATGAAGTTTAATTATGATTCATTCAATAAAAAATGCATTCTCCTTATTATTACTACTTCTAGTTGGAAAATTTATGACTCTATTAAACCGAATATTAAAAGAAGTCCCCGTCGAATTTTTTCCCTATCCCCGCAATCGTTCTACGATAAACGTTTGATTTTATTTCGTGCAATTGAACATTAATACCAACATTCAGACAGTGTGCTTTTTATTAATTTATTTTATTACGGCCGTTGCGACCTAATTGCGGCGCGGCACGCAAAACATCTCTCCCGCAAAGAAATATTATCTGTCCCGTGCCTGTGTATGCTCAAAAGGACCCTTGATTTATCAGCACGAATTTCAACAAAGCCACAAATCATATCCGCAATCGATTATCCGCACCAGAAAAAAATATGAGAATTGAAATTGATTTTACCGCATTTAGAAATAATAGTGGAAGCTATTTTCATATATTATATAACAATTAAGGAAGTCTTTACGTTTACAGGATCAGAAACATCGGTTTTTTTTTAATAAATTTTCTAAAACTTTTAAGTGTGCAGAATTTGTTATTGAAGCTCTCAACATCAAATCGTATTTGTTTTTCCTACTTGAACTAAACAGGTATATTACCTGTATGAAAACGACTTTTTCGCGGGCGTCAATTTGCTTAGACTGTGATGATAAAAAATAAAGTCCACGTTAAACTTAACATTTCCCTTATAGAATAGCCTCGGTTAAGTAAGAAAATTCCGGCTTTAATTTCGGGCCACTTTATTATTTATTATTATTTATATTTTGTAATTTTCTTTATTCATGTCATATGTTTAGTGATTTTTTTTGTAGTGATATTTATTACTTAAACGTATTTCACTAGATTATACATGGGAAATAAATTCAATTTTTAAGATTTTATAACTGATTTATTTATTTAGAAATAAATTAACTACGTCTAGGTTTTGAAACTATTTGCATATTACGAAACAGAATTGTTTATTATTATTATCATTATTAAATTACGCAAATGATTATTACAGGAAAGCACACAATCGATGTTAATAACGAATTTACGAGCTGAATAAAGCATCGCAATTATACAATTTCTTGGGTATTCGGTCCATTAATAGATTATAAATAGTACCTGCGCCTTCAGACAATGGAACATTATAGATTATTTTATAGCCGTTCGAATCATTGATGAAATTAATGATAGCGCTCCGGAGCAGGCGCTGCCATGCTGAGAACGCCGCCTTCGATCCTAACAGAATTAAATATTCATTCATTTGATTATTTATCATAATTATCGCGCACAAATAAAAAATGGATGCACACAGAAGAAACGCTCGGCGGGTTTTTATTTAACGCGTTTGAGATGTTGGAATCTTGAAACAATACAATAAAATACATATTTGTGAAACTTATAAATAATTAATTCTCATTAATTATTTGGTGAAAAATTAACATATCCATAAAATTAAAACGTTTATTCGTAAATTAAAATGTATATAGTTGAAGGAAGTTTAAATTCAAAAAGCATAAACCCCCCTTCGAATATTTCCATTAAACAATGAAAATTCCGCACACGTCCACTTTTACAGTGCTACCAATAACGAACAAATCTACATATCCACAGCCCGAGTGAGTGAGTATACGAGTACACAGATAAGAGCGCACAGTATAGTTTCAATTACCATTATTATATTATTACAAAGCCGTTATCCAGTTTCTCTCGGAGCTTTTCTTTCCGTTATCATGTTCGCGCGAGAAAGTTTCGTATATGCAGATAGGTGGGCAATTCATAGACGATTTCAAAGCGACGAGTCCGTTATCACACTCACTACCGTTGTCAGAATGTGAGGGCGAGGCGTCGGCGTCGCAAGGGGGTGTTCACAGTCTAACCTCAAACAGATTCCGAATTGCTGCGGAGCAAGGCTTTTTTTCAATCACTTTCCGAAATAGATTTTACATAAGCTCTCCTTTCGGATGTGGACTGCTTAAATTGCGATGCGGGGACGCGGAGGGGACGGGTGAAAGAAATTAGGAATTATGGTTTGTGGGGGCTAATAATTGCTTCCCTCTTTAATTATTATGTAAATAAGTTAGTTTTTTTCTTAAAGTAATATTATATATAATAACAAATTTATTTATATACAGAGTTACAATATTTACCATTTTACTTATATTTACAATGATTAACTAAATTTTGTATATAAATTGGCTATCGACCGAATGTCTTTCAGCCTGTCTTTGTCTCATTCTTTAAAGTGATATTATTTTATACAATTTACTTATCATATTTACTTTACTGATATAACCAATGCATTACAATACAAAACAATAATTAAAATAATACTAAATTAAAAATCATATATTTCGATAATAAACACTTTTCTGGATGTAAATAATTTTTTGTTTATGGATTATTGTAAAATTAAACAATAATCTAAGTTTCCACATGAATTTATTTCATTTTCAATTGGTAAATCATATTTGTTAAAGAGAAACGTATGACTTCAAATATGTTTCTCTTTAATAAATTTTGTATATATTGTAGTATTTGACGTAAATAAAAAGTAATAATATTCGCAATAAAGTATTGAAATTAAAAGCAGAATAATGTTAATATATGTGACGATAATAATAAACGAAATAGTTGAGTGCGTGCTTTGAAGAGATATTATGAATATTTTTACGAGTGCTGGTGCTCAAGTTCATAAGAGCGAGTTTTATGTGTGGTTTTCATGGGGGCATTCGAGCAGAATGCTTTCCTTATGGGGTTAATATTGAGTTTGCGGCATTCGGCGTTCGTCTCCTCGTCCTCAACCTCAGCAGCCTCCTATAACTGAGAACCAGTAGCCGCGCGGCCAGTTTATTATAATTAATTTATAACTGTGTGTGACTTGTATACATGTCCGCCAACTAGGCCTTATTTGCCCACTGCGGAATTCCGAATTCATAAAGATCATCCTTTATTGCCGTTCGCCGTACGACTAAACTGGGAACACATTTGCTAATAGTCAATTACCTCTGTGCTCGGCCTGTCTGATTCCGCTTTATTGATTACCCTCTTATGCTTGATGGCTGCTTTTTTTCGAGCTCATGCTCGGTTTTCATCTGCCTTTCTTTTCTAGCATATTTTATTAATTTATTATGGTTATGACTTTACTGTTTAAGGTAAGTTTGCTGCTAATAAAAATCAGCCTGAAAATGGAAGTAAAAATAAAATATAAAATTCCAAACTAAATATAAGTTTATAAATAGAGTTGTTTAATGTATAAATAAAACAAAGATTTTTTTAAATTCTTGTTTGGCCAATAAGAACATTTTTGTGAATCTTAAAAAAAAACCTTATTTTATTTACGAATAGTGTATTATAGATAAATTTTATTTTTATTTGTCAATTTAATAGTTTCATATTTAACACTGTGTAACAAAATAGGCCAAAGATCAAAAGCCACAACACCGTTTGCCCGCAGGCCGACCACCCAGGAGATGGATGGCCGACTTGGATCTCCGAATGGCAAGAGTGCTAGCTCGCGGAAATAACAGGATCGAACAATAATTGATAAAAGCCAATATAGAAAGTGTTAAATCATTATTTTATTCTTTTTTAATTAAGACAACAGTAATTAATAGTGCTTCATTTCAAAGATATAAATTCCTGTATAATCAAATCACTGTTGCAAATAAAACAATTTTTACATTTAATGAAAAGTAAAAATGCCATTTGAAACTAGACAAAAGGTGGCGCTTGCGTCGTCTTTAATTTATTATGAAAAACAAATTTTACTTAAAAATTCAATATAAAGAAATTTGAAAGTAATTACAATTGAATAATTAATTAACAATTTTCTTTTTAACTGTATATTATTATACAATAATAAATACAATATAGAATTAATGTATATATTTTATACAACAATTCTTGTTTTGTAGTCAAAATTGTATATTGTTAAATTAAATAAAAGGATTTGAAAATAATAAATAATTCTCTTTCTAACGAATTAATAAAAATTAATAATAAAACACAAAATTGTTTTTAATCTCACAATTTATTGTAGAACACTGCTACAATAAATTTTTTTAATAAATAAATAAATGTTTATTAACGGCAACGCCATTTTCATAATACAAAAATAATACAAAAAATAATATATATAACGATAGAAAAATAATTATAATAATAACAGTAACTGCAATATTCAATTATACAATTTCGGAAACTAAAAACAATTGAATGTTTTATTAATTCTTTAATATAAAAATTCACCAAGTGATTGCCTCTAGCATAAAATATTCCCTCTTTGACTACTATGACAGTTTTGAATTACGATTATGTAAACTTGTTGTTTATTTAATTTATGTAAATAACTGTAACCATGTGAATTAATCCTATGTTGTACTATTGTATCTTGTTAATATTGAACTTTGGCAAAAGTTAACTGTTTTTATTGTTCTAAACATAAAAAATCAATCTGACTATATTGAAACGCGTATCAGCAAAATCTGTATCTAGTATTTATACAACCACGAATATTTTTAATAACCGTTATTTGTGGCCCACCCTGTATAGTAATAGAAAAAAATCTATCGAATGTTGTTTATAAACTGTGTAGAATTTTCATAATAAATTAAAGACGACGCAAGCGCCACCTTTTGCCTAATTTCAAGTGGCATCGTCAAAGATTTGGGTCTACAAAGTAGACGACCGAGAATCATTGTTTCGTCCACTAAAGGAAAAATGTGTAGAATATATTATAAATTATGGTTATTACAAGCAACATAATTCTTTTTATAAATGACGCATTTATATCATTTATTTAAATTACTAGATACGACTCAATTAAAGAAAACTTTTATAACATTAATAAGTTCGAGCCAGATCTTAAAAATAAGTTTGTGGACTTGAAAATATGACATCAATGAGAAATTAAAATCCACGTATTTAATTGTGTTTTAAATAAATAAACAAGAGGTTTTAAAAAATCAATACAATAAAACACGTTTAAGTTTGTTTGTATAACACAATGTTTTTATTTTCGTGACTGCAGTTTCGGCAACTTAACTTGCCATTATCAAACAGAGTGGAACTGCAGCCACGAAAATAAAAATGTTGGGTCATACAAACAAAGTTAAAAGTGTTTTATTGGACTTGATTAACATGTATAATAAAATAGAAGCCTCCGCCGTTCATAATTAAAAAAAAATCATTTGGCAAAAACTTAAATAAATGATATGATTATATAAAAATTCGCTTGAAATATTCGATAATATATTGCTGATGGCTGAAAGGCTTCAATTCCTACAGGAACATTTGTTTAAAGTTTCAAATCATTGACGATGCTACTTGAAATTAGGCAAAAGATGGCGCTTGCGTCGTCTTTAATGTATTATGATTTAAATACATTTTAATTTTTTTTTAAATATTAGTTAATTCACACTTCTAAGGAATAATGATGTAAATATACATATTAAAGATATTTTTTTTTAATCAAATGAGAAAATAATTTAAAATATTGCTATAAATAAAATTTTTGATATGAAATACGGGATAATTACATTGAAAATTTGGTGTATTAAACGGAATATCGATGAGAAAAACTGGTAAGCTCATAAATAAAGAGTCATTGAAGTGAAGTGAGTGATCCTCGTGGCGATGCCGCATGCCGCATGCGAATCAATCTCTCCTCATCTCATCCTTTAATATTATTTTGAAGACGTTATGAATTCTAATTTTAGAAACGGTAATTTATCACAACATTCACCCTCGCGCACATTAAAATCCTCCCGATGCATCATCCATGTATATTTTATTCAGAAATTCTTGATTACCATTATTTTATATGTAAAAAGTATTCTAAAATATGCGCGATTCCATCGAATATTAATACACTTTATTTTCAATGTAAACACGTTGCTCGCCATACCATATAACCATATAGATCATTAATTCAACGAGTGAGGTTTCTTTACGATTTTCCTCGACGAAAAAATAAATGATCAAGTTTTAATGAATGTATTTTAATACATACATTTTTATCACTCGAATATTTTTTACGCGAGTTTCGGGATGATTTAAATTCAAATTATTTTAGCGAGCGGAAATGATGATTGTATTTGCATTCTTTTTATTATTAGTATTATCATGTAAGTGGGCTTGAGTATTCTGTTGGGTAATACATTTATTATTATTATTAATATGAGAAAATACGAAATCATAATGGAAGTGAATTTTTATGTATGTATGCAAGTCTGAGTCGCATTAGCGTCGCGATGCAGTCTTAATGCGCCGCAGTGAAAACACAAGAACGGTGTAAACAAAGTAAAGACACTCGAAAGTTGCGATTCAGTGCAGCATCCGAAACGATAAAGAACTTTAAATTGACGTTTTATATTGTCATAAAAATCACTTGCAACAAAACACTTTGTAGAAAAATCCCGATAAATCACACCCTCAGCGCCGCGTTACGCTCATTTTTTTTATTCAACTCGAATTATATTTCGTGCTTTTTGCACGCATAAAAACTACAACATATATATATCTATATATAATCGGCGAGTGCGGAATAAGGGGTTGGTCGCTTTCGCTGGGCTTTCCCTGGGAAGGAGGGTGGCTGAAACATAAAACGAGTTCTAGATTGAAACAAGTGATATATAGCCAGTGACGTGCACCATTAGTGTGTCCAAAAATATTAATCTCTCGGAAAAATGAAAAAATAACGGAACGGCGATACGTGTTGTTTACTTGGAATGGCCTCACGACGTTTTATGTTACCATCTTTTACTTGGAGGGGGACGTAAATGCGCGAGGCCTTTTATAAATTACTGTACTTCATTTTCGATACGCCATTTACTTTAATTACACGTACAGCTCATTTTATGCACGATTTCTTCTTATTGATTCACCAGTAAATTCAAAAACATATTTTCTTGAAAAGGATACTTTCAAAAAATACTATAATTCAAATAATAAAAAAATAAATAGACAGACTACTAACACATATTGCTATAATAAATTTTGTAAAATTTTGTTGTCATATTGTCTGAATAAAGATGTTTGTATATAAAAAAATTGAATGATTTTCTAACTTATCACTTGTTGGAACATTTTGTACTAAAGTTTTTTTTTTATGAGAAAAGTATAAACAATGGTCGAAATCCTTGTTTATTTTTCAAGGATCCGTGTGGAAGAAGGGCAGGGGGGGAGGTGAACATAAGCCCTGGACGCACTGACTGATTAATTATCTTAACGAGCAACAAACGAAATAATAAAGTGGAACAATTTGTAGAAGAAGAGCAAATGGAGAGACGATTTAAATTAATTACGGCTCACGCTGTTTTTGTTATTTTAGCTCACAGTCCGAGGCTGGATTCGCGGCGGGTGTCGACCGCTCGGCCCTCGATATTCGAATTAATCACCGCCGTCCGACCATCGAACCATCGAACCAACGGACCCTCGAACGCACGCATCACCTGTCAATCAAAGCTCACACGAAACACCAACACTTAATATTTATTTACATTATTGTGCAACGCGCCGCAACTTCGTGTTTGTTTATTGAAATTAATTAATTACTTATATACAGGCTTACATTCAGGAGACTGTACTTAATATTCAAGATTACAGACAAGTTAAATTTCCAGCTGAAAAATCAGGTGAATTTGATCGCTCTACGTTTTCCACAAGGAAAAATGAAAACTAGTAACTATATTTCACATCAGCAGCGTCTTGCGTCATATTTTGTCATTGATTTTTTCGTATGCATTCGATATTTAATGACAAACTCAATGCAGCAATTGAAAAATAGTTAGGAATATAAACCCGAAGCAGTTTCAACATGTATTTGAAACTTAAAAAAACGTAGTTAACATTTGTTTGAGAATCCAAAGCTGAAAACTACTTCAGATTTTCTCTTCCGTAAACTTAGTAATCTAGGTCTAACGGCCAATCAAGGGTCTCCACTTAATCGTTCTCATAAGAAGCTGTGTTAATTTTACTGAACGATTGAAATGGCTTAAAATTGTTAAAAATTAGTTTCATTCGAAAATCTAAATTGTCCACGTTATTTTACCAGTGTCAAGAAACTTCGTGATTTTTTTCAGATTTTTGTTGAGGGAAAAAAATCACCGAAATTTAAAATATTGTTAAAATAGTCAAATTTCGTCGAAAATACGAAAAATTCCAAATGACTTCATTTTAAACGAAAATGTAGCTAAATAATAAGGGAATAATCTGTGAAAAATTTAGCCTCATTGAGAAATTAGTTTTCGACTAGTGTGCTGTCAAATTTAGCCATCGCAAATACAGAGAAAAATTTGTTATAATTTGCGATTTATTCCTGTAGACTACCAACGACCTAGAACAAAGTGGTTTGAGTCAAAATCTAGGTACATTCTCTGAGTATGCAACACTGAAATCAGCATCTGATTATCTCTTCCGTGGACCTAGTTATCTTGATTCAACCGCAGAAGCATCCAAAATGGTCAATCAGCGGGTCTCCACTAAACTGTTCCCATAAGAACCCATGTTAATTTTACGGAACGATTCAAATGGCATGAAATGGTCAAAAAAATAGTTTTATTCGAGAAACTAAATTATCCACGTCATTTCTACAATCGTCATGAACCTTCCTGATTTTTTTAAGATTGTTTTTTTGAGGAAAAAAAATCACCGAAATTTGAAAATATATGCATGGAAAAAAGTCGAATTTCGGTGAAAATGCGAAAATCTCCAAATAACTTCATATTATACCCGAAGGTAGCTAAATAATGAGGGAATAATATGTGAAAATTTTAGCCTCATTGAAGAATTATTTTTCGATCAGTCCGCTCCCAAAATTGACCTTCTTAAATTTAGCGAAAAATGTGTTCGAATTTGCGATTATTTTCTGACGGCCGTTAATGACATAGAAAAAATTGGTTTTAATGATAATTTAGCTATATTCTTTGAAAATACAATGCTGAAAACCGCATCCGATTATCTCTTCCGTAGACCTAGTAAACTTGGTTTAACCACAGAAGCATCCAAAATGGTCAATCGGCGGGTCTACACTAAACCGTTCCCATAAGAACCCATGTTAATTTTACGGAACGATTCAAATGGCTCGAAATGGCTAAAAAATAGTTTTATTCGAGAAACTAAATTGCCTACGTCATTTCTACAATCATCATGAACCTTCCTGATTTTTTTAAGATTGTTTTTTGAGGAAAAAAAAAATCACCGAAATTTGAAAATACTGTAAGGGTTAGGTATGGAAAAAAGTGGAATTTCGGCGAAAATGTGAAAATCTCCAAATAACTTCATATTATACTAGAAGATAGCTAAATAATGAGGGAATAATATGTGAAAATTTTAGCCTCATTGAGGAATTATTTTTCGATCAGTCCGCTTCCGAAATTGACCTTCTTAAATTTAGCGAAAAATGTGTTCGAATTTGCGATTATTTTCTGACGGCCGTTAATGACATAGAAAAAATTGGTTTTAATGATAATTTAGCTATATTCTTTGAAAATACAATGCTCAAAACCGCATCCGATTATCTCTTCCGTGGACCTAGTAATCTTGGTTTAACCACAGAAGCATCCAAAATGGCCAATCGGCGGGTCTACACTAAACCGTTCCCATAAGAACCCATGTTAATTTTACGGAACGATTCAAATGGCATGAAATGGTTAAAAAAATAGTTTTATTCGAGAAACTAAATTATCCACGTTATTTCTACAATCATCATGAACCTTCCTGATTTTTTTAAGATTGTTTTTTTGAGGAAAAAAAATCACCGAAATTTGAAAATACTGTAAGGGTTAGGCATGGAAAAAAGTCGAATTTCGGCGAAAATATGAAAATCTCCAAATAACTTCATATTATACTAGAAGATAGCTAAATAATGATGGAATAATATGTGAAAATTTTAGCCTCATTGAGGAATTATTTTTCGATCAGTCCGCTTCCAAAATTGACCTTCTTAAATTTAGCGAAAAATGTGTTCGAATTTGCGATTATTTTCTGACGGCCGTTAACGACATAGAAAAAAATTGTTTTAATGAAAATATAGCTACATTCTTTGAAAATACAATGCTGAAAACCGCATCTGATTATCTCTTCCGTGGACCTAGTAATCTTGGTTTAACCACAGAAGCACCAAAAATGACCAATCGGCAGGTCTCCACTAGACCGTTCCCATAAGAACCCGTGTTAATATTACTTAGAAAATGAAGGCCATAATTTTCAACTTCTTTTTATAAAATTAGGCATGCTAACTCTACGTTTACTATTTTAAAATACACAAAACCTTAACTTACTTCAATTTACATTGTTTAATTTTAAAAATTAAATATATAGTTATGATTATATATTTAATTTATTTTGAAAAAAAAAAAATGTTTGCACGCCAATGGGCATTTTCTTTTCATATGATCAGTCATAACAATACGCGTTTGGTTGCCTACCTATCAATCTGCAATCATTGTTGATAATTTTGTTTTGTTGATTTGTAAAACCTGTGAATGAGGTGTTTGCCTCAATATAATTCATTCGAATTGTACATCTAGTATTAAAATAAAACAGTAAAGGAAGATACCCTAAAGGGAGGAAGCATTAAGGCCTAATGAGGCCTATGTATGTCTGTGCTAAGGGCGCACCTCCTACAAAACCGTAACCGTAACCGTAGGAATATAATGTCGTTTAAATATTTAATTACTTTTTAATTAAAAATATTTCACCACGTGCTAAGTGAACATATTACATATATTCTTACTGTTAAACACTTATGTAGATGAGATAATTAATACTAGTTTAATTTCTATATTTTATTGTATTTGTTTTTTTTTTGTGTATTTAAAATCAATCATTCAACTATCACAAAAACCGTAATCGAGTCGTTCATTATTCACGAAATGCATTCAATTTACTGCATAGGAAATAGATTTTGCATACGCACAGCGGACAGCGGAGGGGCTCGCAAAACGCAAATTTATGATTGGAAACTGTCGGCGACTGAAAACATAACAAATAAAAAAAAATGCGCGCCGTTCGGAAATGAAATTACAATAGGAACGCGCGGGCCATCACTATAAATCCAGACGATCGAAACATAAACAACGGGCCGCGCGAAACTAAACAAAAATATAATTTCGGAAACTGGACAGTGTTCGGCTCGCCGTGAATTATTAAAATGTAACAAACACGATACGGGATGATATAGTATCCGCGTGTATTTCTATATATCATACGTACATCCGAAGACAGGGCGAGGAACGAGTGCGAGATGGGGTGGTTGGGGAGGTGGGGTTGAGCCGGGGGTGGGTAGCTGATTTCAGTAGCTGTACGATGTAGAAAGTTCAATATTAATATTCCATGCAGACTTGATATTAACTCTGCTGTATTAATACTTTATATAGATATATAGAGAGGCATGGAGGAGGCTCCTTCTTCCTCATCTCATCTTTTCCACTGGTGTATCATACCTATAGATACGAGATGGGGAATTCTTTCTTAAATTGTCTTACGAATATAATGTATCTTCATATATGTGTGTGTGTGTATGTATGAGGATATATCAGAATATTGTCGAAATATGCATGGATAATTCAAATTCTTAAAATACCTATATGACTAAGGATATTTCATAAATAACTTAAATCTTTATATACACATTCATATTATCATGTACATATCATTTTAATATGAATATACAGAAAATTGCCTTTTTTTTTCATGGCTTGAAACGTGCACTAAAATAATTTAAAAACGATAAAAATCGTTAACGGCTACCGAAAATATGTTACACACTCTTGAATTAATATCTCACTTAACACTTAGTGAAACATGTTTAAATAATTAGGTAAAAATTAAACTCGTGATTTTTTTCATAATAAATAAACCACGTATCTAATGTTTAGCTAATTACTTATATTACATACTACTACAATTAACAATAAGCCATGGTACTTCCATATATAAATTTGCATCAGAATTTCTACAACGCACACAAAACAACTTTATAACTATAGATAAAAACATGACAAAAATTTCGATATATACAAAAATGCGAAAGAAAATATGAAATGATTTTAATTTATGACGAATGTAAGAGAAATTTCGACGATGCTGTTAATTTAAATGCAGAGCGTTTTCCTGAAAAAGTAAGATTGTATTCTTCATCGTTAGAGTTGTTAATCAGATTTCTACTGACGGAAGTGTACAACCGAAGAAAATAATGCGTAAACAAACACTGACATTTTATTTATATTAAATTTAATTTTTGTGTATTTTTTTCATTTATATTGATTTGGTACATCCGGTATAAAAAAATATGAAATTTCCAAGAATTATTTCAATTATATTAATTTATGTTATTATTTAGGATTGAGTATAATTTTATAAAATTATTTTAAAATAATGCAAAAACAATGTATTTCGTAGGTGTAATGATAAAGTAGTTTATGTAAATTTGAAATAGGATCGAATCCATTGTCCTTCATGCCGCATCGCAGATATAAAGCACAAATTTATGTAGATATAACTGCTAAAGCCCCCGGGTATATGGACGTCTTAACGTTTTATTCTTTTTTGAGAAAAAATCTAATTTGAAGGTGTCAAAGAAAAGCCATTTTCCATTTTCCGTAGCGTCCAGTCTATATGCATATAGATACGAGTCGAGTTGACCATCTGAATATTACCGAGGGTTTTATTCAACGTAATTTATCGGCGTTTCCTCGCTGCGAACGAACGCGACCGGAAATGATATTTATGAGATATTTGTACTACTTTCGATACATCTACATATATATACATACATGAATTATCATACCAGCGCGCGCTCTTTTTTATATTATATAACTCGGATCTACATAAATCATTTTGTTATAGCGCTTCCTAATCCGCAGAACTTTTTCCCTGTTCCGGTTCCCAGCTCCCTGTTCCACCCCGAATTCTCTTGTCTCCCGTCCCGCCCGCATCCAGGGACTAAATTAGGTAATCCTGCGGAGATATTAAAATAGAAATTGCGTGGGCTAATTTACGGCCCCAGTAAAAAACAAGAAACCCCGAACCGTTTAATTCCCGCTATATATCCGCACTGAAATTCTAATATAACGAGCGTGAAGGAAAGGAAAGGAAGGAGAAAGGACGGACATTAAATGAGGATAAGGGAGGAGCAAGGTCCAGCTGAGCGAGTGTATCTCGCATGATGTGTTATATGTATGGAAATAAGGAATTGATGAAAGACGAGAAGGATTTATATCGATATCTGACCACATTCTCAATTCGCATCGCCCGATACATCCATAGATTTCGCCACCCTATTCCGGTTAATCAATATGAAAATCAAATATATCCGAACAGGCAGATCCAATCTCGCACACTCGAACCCATCCGCCCCGTTTTAAAACAACCAGGTCCCCGAAGGACAGTAATTGGAAAACTCTGCCTGGTAATCTGAATGGAAGACCCTAACACCCAATTTAAGCAGACAATGCAAAGTTTCTCTATGTATATTTATTTATTTATTTATTTATTTTTAAACTCGAATTACCTTTGTTATTTTACGATATTTTTTTCGCAATTTTTAATTTAATTAAGAAATTCGTGGCCCACAATTTAATTCCCTCTTCTGTACATTGTTAAAATCAAGCAGTATTACTTATTAACGTTTTCCATAATTTAACTACACTTCATTTATTTCGAGAATTTAAAGTTATTCAATCTAATCTGTGTTTTATTGGTTGATCTTTAATAATTTATTCATATTTATTTCATATTATTGATTGTTTCAGCATATTTTACACAGTAATAAATCTGAAACTTTCTTATTTAATTTTACTAATGTATCTGTTGTATATGCATTGTTAAAATTAAATATAATTTGAAATCATCAAATCTCCATTCTAATTAACGATTTTTAATGTAATTAAATTAAATAAAAATGATTTTAATAATTATTTTCAAATCATTATTATTTAATTTATTTAAATAACTATGACCAAGTAAATAAATACTCTTTTATATTTATTTTAATGTAATTTATTTAAACATTTTCTTAGAGTAATTATTAATTAAATATGAATACAAGTAAATAACAATCCAAACACCCAATAATTTAATTTATTTCAAAGGTAATTGATGTACATTACATTTGTAAAATTATTAAATTTAGGTGTATGGCGGGGTATTTACCTGGGAAGTAATTGTTTTAATATACATTTGTTTAACGTACTCACGTAACGTAAGTCAAAAGTCGCAGAGCTAAATTTGAGAATAATTTATTAATTATTTCCAAGCATTTTTGTTTAATTTATTTAAATAACTGTGACCAAGTGAATAAATACTCTCTTTTCTATTTGAATTTATATAGTTTATTAATTATTATTTCCACTATGGCATATTTTGTGTAATAAGGAAAAATAAAAAAAATGATCATCACGTTTTCAACGTTGCAAAAATTATTTGCAATGCATTTTTTTGGCTATTATTAAAACAACTACGTCACGGGTAAATACCTCGCCGGACATTAGATTACGCAATAATTTTATGTTGCTGCTTGCCAGTACAATTGTGCATTGCAGATGGCAAAAAATAATTATTTCCGTTGTCGACGTTGCAAAAATTACTTAAATTATCATTTTTGACAAATATCCATTGAAACAACCACTTTCCGTACAAATACCAATTTTTGTATTTGTAAAGAGATTTCGTTGATTAATAAATAAATACAAAAAAACTCCGTCGGATATCAGAATTCAATTTTATAGTAGATATAAATATAATTTAAAAGGAATATCAATTTAATTTAAAAAATGATGAATTGCAACGGTTTGACTCAAAAATATTATACAAAGTATTAATACATTTTATAAAATATTTTTGAGTCAAACCGTTGCAATGCAAATTTTTTTTATTAAATTGATATTCCTTTTAAATTATATTTATATCTACTATAAAATTGAATTCTGATGTCCGACGGAGTTTTTATGTATTTATTTATTAATCAACGAAATCTCTTTACAAATACAAAAATTGGTATTAATGCTTTTTATTAAATATTTTTGAGTCAAGACTACCTATAGACTCGTGTTTCGAGATTTATTACAAGAATTGCAATTGGATCCGTTCAATTAATATTATTTTCAATTATACGGTTGTAAAAAGTCTATAGCGCCCGGCGCATTCACCATAATTCGTTCAGTCGCCTATACAAAATTAATGCTATTTCGTACCTTTTCACTTATATTAACTTCAATGTTGTTAATATAAGTGAAAAGGTACAAAATAGCATTAATTTTCTATAAGGCGTTTTTATTTAACGCTTTTATAAATTATTGCTGAAAGTAATAATTAAAATTTTAAGAATATATTAATTCCAACGATTTCTGTATAAAATTCTGAAAGTTTTAGTTACAAGCAGCAAGTTATTTTATGATGTAAATAATTAATTGTAATTTCTGAGGTAGAGGCACCAACTAAGTTTATTTATAAATATATTTAACATCTTTATTAACACACAGATACATACATATATATTTGTTGTTATTATAATTTTTAAACTTACAAAACAAAACATGCAATGAGGTAATTATGTAACTGTGACTGTAACATGGCTATCGACCAGAGGTCTTTTCGCCAAGGTTTATCATTTCTGTCGAGCGTCAGTCATTAATGAGTGAAAGGATGAAATGATAAAATGTATTCGTAAATTGTGTTTCGTGGGGGGAAAATTCAGGCTTTCTGTGAAAACAGAATAAGGATAAGATTTTAGAATTTTTTATTTAATTATTTTTTATTAATTTATTAACAGTATCTCCATTTTACAATATATACATTTCATTTACAAAAAACTGATAAATAAAATCGAAAATCTAATTGGTCCATTGAATCACAAAATGGTCCAATAAGACCTTATTAATATTAAAAATTTAAACGATTTTTAGAGAAAGTTTTTTGGAAAGAAATTGAAGGCGTTCTTTTGTGGGAAGTAAAACGGTAGCGTCGTAGAGGAATTAGTCGAATTTATTAAAGTTTATTTTTAAATAAATAATTGGAATTTTTATGAAATATTTATTTAACGGATTTACCTTTTTACAAATCTACAATATAATTTATGTATAGTGGATTGTAGAACAAAAATAAAGAAATAATAACAACAACAAAAAACATATTCAACAAAAATCATAATTAAAAAAAAATCAAAATCATTTTTTTTTAAAGAAAGATTACGCAGTGAATAATACTTCAAATTATCTACTACATAATCTTTCTTTGTATTATAAAACAAAAATCATAATTTTTCAAAAAATAGATTATGTAGTATATAGTGCCTGAAATTATCCACTACATAATCTTTCTTTGTATTATAAAAAAAATCAAAATTTTAAAAAGAAAGATTATGTAGTGGATAATCCTTCAAATTGTCTACTACATAATCTTTCTTTGTTTATAAAAAATCATAATTTTAAAAAGAAAGATTATGATTTTTGTGTAATATTTGATAAAAAATCCAATTATTTGTTTAAAATTAAACTTCGATAAATTCGACTTTACAAAAAACAAACCTACAATAAGAAAAAAAAAATAATAATAAGACGCATAAATTTAATAAATTCGGAAGGGCCGAGCGGCGAACATTAAGAGGGGCCTAACGAAGAAGCACGGCCTCGCGAAAGAGGAAAACGACGCGAAAAGAAACAAGAAAGAAAAAAAAATACGAGGAAAATAAGTGAAACGAGGAGAGAGGAATCCTCTCCCGTCTCACGGTATAAACTTTTTGCGACACAAATGAGCGTCTTTGTTTGGTTAATGTTAAGTTATTCCAGTCACATTTTAAAATATAATAGATGCAGAGCAATGTTATCGACTCGGGGGGACGCGCTTGCGTCACGGTCCACGCGGCGGCGTCGCGAAACGGCCCACGAGGAGAGGAGGTCGCGTCGCGACGCTTACGCCCTCACACGTCTTCCGCACACACGTATCCTGGATGACGTCGGACCTTGGCCATTACTGTACGGACGGCCATTCTGCATACACCTTTTCTTCTTTTTTTTTGCCTGAAATTAAAATAAAAGTAAAATTAGTTAAATTAATTACATACAAAAAAAAAATATTTATTTTGAATTAATCATTTAGACAACACATGATTACAATATATTAATTTCATTTATTTACGGATTCACCATTTCTACATTCAAAATATGTTTACATATAGCATTCAAAATACCAACTTATAAATTAAAAGAAAACCAATTACAAGATAGAGGAAAAAGAAATGTTATATAATAATTATCAATTAACAAATAATAAGTAAACAATAATAAATAAATATGTAAAATATAGAAATATTTATTAAAAATATTAGTTGAATTAATTACGGTTCATATACAAAAGTTAAAAAAAATCTGACGTAAACATGATTACAATATAAAAATAACTGTTGATTTCAATATTTCTTATTCATATTTATTTATTATTATCTCCTTACACCTAACGGTAGAAAGGAAAAAGATTATAAAAAAATTATTATTATTAATTATGAACAATTTATAATTAATCATTATGAATTATCAGTGTTTAATTTAAAAAAAAAGATGATAATAAGTATTAAATATTTTGGAAATATAGAATGCACTAAATATTAATATTTCTATATTTTTAAATATTAACCATTATATTAAATGAATTAAAAGATAAGAGTTTGAAAATAATTAATAAATTAATTATTCTCTTTTTAATTGTTTCAATAGATATTTGTATTTTTTTTTTCTACTTATTTCGTAATTCTTTAATTGCAGAGCAATTAGAAGGGGAATAACTAATTTATTAATTATTTTCAAATTCTGTTCTTTTAATTCAATTATAGATGCAATGTGAAATATTAATTTCTTTATTGTCCTAACTTTTTTTCTATTTCCAAAATATATGAAATTTTAAAACCATTCTAAATATTAACACATGCTCTAAAAATATATTTAACAACAATGTATTTTCTTTCGTTTTTTCTTTAAAATTTCAGCTTCTAAGTTTTATTGATTTTATTCAAAATATTTAGAAAATCATAGAAAAAGGATTCATTCAGGGCAGAAAGACCTCCGGTCGATAGCCAATGAGAGACTACTAACCCATCAATATGTATTGTAAATATAAATATTTGTAAAGAATTGTAATTCTGCTGTCTGAATAAAGATGTTTGTATATAGGATTCATTTACTTGGTCAAAGTTATTTATACATATTCAGTGACCCTTTCTACCTTTTCAGGTGTAGGGTCAAAGTTATTCAAATAAATTAGATAAAAAGAATTTGAAACAAAAACATTTTTCCTTTAGCTACTGCAACATTATGACATAAGTACTTTAACGGATGATGTAGATATGTATGGAGTCGGGAAAGAGCTTTAGAAAGTATCTGGGAATCTTATAGTAACCGAGCGAAATTCTTTTTACCATTGTGCAAAAGTTGACACAGAAAACGGGAAACGACCCAGAATCTGTATCAAACTCCCAGTACTCGGAAAGTTGTTTTAATCCATTGTCCAGAGAAAAAAATCTATTCTCACATCTAACACAAAATCCATCCCTGGTAGTTCGGCTTCCTAGAACATTGTTCCACTTCCTTTCTCTTATCACTACTAACGTCCAACTGCCAAACGGCACACCTCGAGGTAAAAAAATCAGCCATATTATTTGTAGAAATTAAGGAAACCTACGATTCAGTGTGGCATCAAGGAGTGCTTTTCAAATTACTCCTTAGGAATCCCATCACACCTGATAAAAATCCTCGATAGTTTCCTTTAGAATCGTTCTATGCTGTAGGAAAAAATGTTATTCTTTATGTTAGAAATACATTTTTATTCAATTAATTTTTGTTTTTGCAAAGTAGTAATTATTGGTTATTGTAATTGCATCAGGAATCTAGTTAGTTCACAGGACTCTCTGGTATTTATCCACTATTTAATTTGGTATGTATTTTTTTTTTAGAGAATAGGGAACTCTTACAGCATGTATTGTAATATTTTGTGTTATATGTAGGTGTTGTAGTACGTTTATCAATAAAGATTATGTATATATATTTTTTTAATTTATTTTTTAATAAAAAAATAGGTAGGAGAAAGGACAATTATTTTGATTTAAATAATTATTATGAATATTATATAAAAAATGTGTAAATGAAGGAAATTTTAAAATGTTGACCCAGTAATAAAGAAAAACGATTGAAACGCCCGCCTCCCTCGCCCTCGTCCTCACCCACACCCCCGAAGACAGGTGGAAGTGATACAGGAAGAATAAGAAAAAAAAAAAGGACGCGGAGCGCTGTAGCAAAGAGGAGACACTCGCACTCGTATATGTATAGATACAGATATATAGAAAGAGAGTTTATGTAAAATATATGTGAGGCCATATATCTGGATGTATGATTGCATATGTATGCATGTCTTTACGTGTGTCCGCCAGATGGCCTCGGTTCGAGGTAGGCTTAAGTAAACGAGCGCTGGCCAACCGAGGTGCGGGGCGGAGGGGGGAGGAGGCGCGGGGAGGGTAGGTAGAACACAGTGCTGCACAGCTACAGCTTTGATTTCCGCGGATTTATGTATTGTAAACGATTGCTTTATGCGATATGAGACACCATTTACATGAAAAATGTATCCGAGAGAACGTCCTTATACGAGCTTTTGTTTTCGATACCAGGAAATATTGCTCCTCGCCGGAACGTGACTGCCTTTTTAGTAATTGATGGTGTTAGACCTTTTTGCTAAATTGCGTTAGCTATTGGAGACCCTATACTCCTGTACACCCACCCCTGCCTATTATACCACCTTACACCGATCATTTTCTTTACATGTTTAACATTTTTATTGCTGTATTAGTGAGCATTTTTCTGTACGAGGGAGTACACAGCTATCTAAATTTTCTTCAATGTTTGTTTGCTTGAATAAATCAAGTTTTTCCATACTTTCAGTCGAAGAATGTATATTTAAAAATTACAGACCAGAGTTAAACCAATGAAATATACTCGTAGTTTGATTTCCATCCCAACAACACATAATATTGGGATGGAAATCAGATTATGAGTATATTTCATTGGGTTAACTCTGATGTGTAATTTTTAAATATTTAATAAACGTATCACTTATCAAATTACCCAATTCATAATAACGTTCCTTTAAGTTATGGCAGTTATATGAATTTTAAAAGAATTAAGGATAAATAGAAAAGAGTATTCATTAAGGATTTAATAATATAAATATATATACTCACATATTTTCCGTCAAGTTTTTTATACGTTTAGCAGTCTTCTAAATTATAAAGTGAAACAATTCGCTTGTTCTTTTTTTAATGTAGGAATTCTATTTGTATTAATAGCCAGCGAGGCGTTTATTCAAATCTGAACCGAGAAAAGTTTTTTGTGACTTTGCGATAAGAGCACACACATTTTTTCACACGAACGTCCTTCGCCCGTCATTACTATCAGAGCACGCGGCTTTTAAGTATCCTTTAATTTAATTAATATAATCCAATTCGTTTCGTTTAATTTTATTCGATTTTGATTTAAATTGAATTAATTTGGTTTAATTTAATTTAATTTAAATTGATTTATTTTGTTGATTTATTATAGTTGATTTAATTTATTTTAACATTTATCAATTATGTAAGGCAGAGCTGTACTGATGAGGCATAAATCTCGAAACACGTGTCTGCAGATGATCTTATATTAAGTAACGTTCTTTTTTTGTTTTTTTTTGCATTGAATTTCTCTCGGATAAAAATTTGTTGCGTGACGTAAAATTTTATTGATATGTACATTATGTAATTCAATGTCCGGCGGGGTATTCACCCGGGGAGTAGTTGTTTTGATGTGCATTTAATGAAAAAAGTTACGTAACGTAAGTCAAAAATGTCACAGAGCTAAATGTGGAAATAATTTATTAATTATTTTCAAATATTTTTTTATTTAATTTAATCAATTTAAAAATGTAGGTTTTAAAGAAATTAATTAACAATTATTGTGAAGTTATTTGAATCTGGAATTTAATTGAAATACATACAATTACATACATTTTTAAAAATTAACATTAAGTATACACAATAAAATGAAAGTCTTTTTCTATCCTGGGCAGTCGACCAGAGGTCTTTATGCAATTAAAAACATATTTTATTTGTAAAGAGAACAATGAGACGAGTTATAATTCAAAACTTGTGTTGTATTTTTACTTCTCAAAAGAATGACAGATTTTTACATTTCTATGGCGACGTTAATTTCCTAAAAACGCAGGCGCCTTATCAGCCCCTCATCGAGAACGGAGTTCATGGTAAAAAAAGCTATTCCACTACATTATCTTTGTTCCCAAATAAATGCAACTGAGGTATGGGTTTATTGAGGAAAATTTTTATTATTGACGTAATGATTGCTAATATCGTCCTATAAGTCAGTATGAAGCTGTAATTCAAGTATCGTAATTGTCAATGTCATGAAAAGATGTAATGAAATCATGAATAGTGGAAGATGGATATTTGCCATAGGAACGTATGTTTATATTAAGGGTAGTACAAATAGGTCAAAATGAATAGGATTAAGCACACATTTTGAAGCAAGAAATTGTAGATCAGATTGGATAGGAGTTACTTGAGTCACCCAACTATTTATTTTGTATCGTCTATATCATAGAAGCAAAGTATTTAATATTTTATCTTTTTAATACTTATTTTGTTACTTTTTTATTAATTAAATAAAAATGATTTGAAAATAATTAATAAATTATTTCCATATTTAGCTCTGCGACATTATGTTTGTTATACTTTAAACAAATGCACATTAAAACAGCTACTTCCCGGGCAAATACTCTTTTCTATTTATGCTACTTTTTGCGTAATATTTATATATTATTTTGTTAACTGTATATTTTCGAGTTTACGTGAAGTGATTGATAACAAAATACAAAGATTGTTATTATTATTTTATAAATAAAAAGTGCTGTAAGGAATAACAGTCTCTCTATTTTGTATTATTTTGTTAAATGGTGAATTTCCGTTAATAATTATTGTTATTGCTGATTGTTCCATTTTTAAATATACATGTTTTGTATAATTTTTGAGATAAGTATTTTCAAAATAGACTAATTTCTGTTTCATAAGTATACAGTCTTGTTCCATATCAAAATTATCTCACTCCCTGATTGGGTAATTGCTCAGAAACAAAAAAGCAAATCGATCAAGTGTCCACCAATGAGGATCCTTAATTACCCAACCGGAGTCCCTTCCCCGGAATGGTTAATTATTCCGGCGCAGGAATTACAGCAGCCAGTCGTTAATTAAAACAACTCCATCTCGCTCCCCCTCGCCGAAGACGCTCTTCACTCACCCGCAATGTGTCGCAATTCCTCCAATAAACTGTATCAAAAGCAGTCCTTGCAAACCAGTAGCAGGACTGCAATCAACGCTTCCGATTGGTCCGCGACGGCCCCCGGACGGAGATAGCGACTTGTTCTAATTACGCAATCAAGGACCCTGATTGGCCAGGGCCGGCTCGCGGGGGTGTGGCCCCGGTTTCTGTTTTAATTAGTGCCCGTTTTTACTCCTCGTCCCGCAAGGAAATACGAAAGGAGCCCAGGTAGAGGATCCTTACAGACGGACGCAAAGAGGAGAGAGCGGGAAAAGCCGGAGAGTCGTCCTTTGTTATTCAGATCGCGCGCGCCGCTCACAAAAGTTGATCATTTATATAAAAGGCCTTTTTTTATGACAATAGGACAAACACGTTCCACGCCAGATTGGCATCGTTTTAGTCGCTTTACGAATTTCGTCCGCACTTTAATTACGAGGTTAAGGACCCCATGGAGCCGAGCACGGAACGAGGACACACATAAAATTTCAATTAGACTTACATTCCTTTGTATACGGTAACTTTAACATACAATAAACATGACTCAAAGGAAAATTAAACAAAGGCGCTCAAATTAAATGAAAACGGAACTCGCAATTGCTACTTGAAAATATCACCTATCAACATTGATTACGCATTAACTTGACATACAATTACATCAACGATTTAAAATAACTTAAAATCATATTTACAAATATTTTCATTCAGACAATGACATTCATTTTTACAAATATTAACATTAACCATACACAATAAAATAAAAATGTTTTTTCTGTCCTGAGTTATCGACCAGAACCCTTGAAAAAATATTTCATTAAAATTCGATTTTCTTTATTCCCAAAATATGATTTGAATTTTGTATAAATTACGTTTTTTCTTCTTTGTTTGACCATAGGTCTTTAAACCTAATATTTGTCTTATTAATGTTTTTATTATTATTTATATATAGACGTCAAGTTGGAATACAGGGATGAAATGAGAATACGTAATCATTGAGAGCATCATGAATTTTGGCACTATGACAGAATTTCTAAGGATGCACATATTTTTAGTTTCTTTAATCAAACTAATGTTTGAAGTGAGGAGCCGAAATCTATCTTTGAAGGGTGACATTTTTGTAATGTCATATCGAAGACTTTAGGATGGATTATGAAGGTAATTGTGGGGCCAATGAATTGCGATAAGAAATCTGAGAGAAGAACCTTATTCAACTTCAAGGTTATTTAAGGTTTTGGTAATTGGATTTATGAATAGGGTAGAACTATTTATAAATCAATCGCCCATAAATTCCACTACAAGCAAGAAATTTATTAAAAAACGTCAATTAATTACGAAATTAATTGAACACCAATTAATTCGCATAGGGGAAAGTATTACTATGAACACGTTTTCATTTATCCATTGAAGTCATAAATTTCCTTAATAATTTTCATTATTTTCGTACATTTTATTAAAAGCTTATTTTTATGTAAATGAAGCATGTGTATAATTTACATTATTTAAAGTTAATGCATATGATGGTAATGTTCGATTTTAAAAGGAGTTTGGATGCACGGCTATCGTCTATCCGTGTTGTCCCCATCTTTCCTCCTCATCCAGCAGACGCAAAAAAAAACAAACGAGAAACGAGAGCGCATGATGTATGCCCCATGATTGTGCATGACCAGTCTGCCAATAAAATTAAATTTATTGCAGCGAAATCTCAAACGTACCAAAACCGACTGATACGTAGCTCTCATGATTTACTTCTTTAATTAAAAAGAATAAATAACCCCATAAGTAAGAGAACATCGCCTCCTCGCAGCCGGGGCAAAGGGAAGGAGGGGGGAAAGAAGAAAAATCTGCTTGTGTAACATCAATTGGTATTCACCACTCCGCCGAATCTCCAAATTCGATTCCCGAACACACACACACACACACATACACATACGTACGGGAACGAAAATGAGATGCAGAGGAAATCATCAAAGGCACAAAGCTTAATAATACCCAAACCGGTATCGGGAAAGCGGCACTCGAGCTTTGGGTATTACTCACATGTCAACTGCACAGTCTTCTATCACGCGCTTAACATACACCGCATATCCTACTAAAATAAACATGGGATATAGGGTTCACACACATACACGCGAATACCCTCGCAGGCACACACACGCCCAAGAGACGATATTTTCAAGGAGAAATTTAAAAATCAATTTCGTGTAATTTCTCTCCTTTGACTCATTTTGAAATGTTCCAAGTGTAATATTCGGGAAGGGGTGCGTCCGCTCGCATCCCTCCCGCTTTCCCCGTTTCGCAGATAAAAGCCCTGCGTGCGTGCGCGTGTATGTGTGCGGAGGGCGAGTTTAAATAAATAAAATAAAAATGAGAAATGGGGGTTCCGCAGGATTTAATGTCGCG
Source organism: Philonthus spinipes (assembly GCA_963082785.1). Lineage (NCBI taxonomy): Eukaryota > Metazoa > Arthropoda > Insecta > Coleoptera > Staphylinidae > Philonthus > Philonthus spinipes. The sequence continues at coordinate 27,088,903 of OY720304.1, forward strand.
CCCCGTCCCGCTCGCGCATAGCAACGCGCGATTCTTCCGCTCGCTCCTTTCGCATGGCCGTGGAATTTCGACAAGTTATGTCAACACACACGTCATACGCAGAATATTTTTTTTCTTCTTCTTTCTTTTTGCGGTGTGCGTATGTGTGTGTGTGTGTGAGTGTGCATCTAATTCAGAAACCAGAGCCCCGGCGTAATAACGCAAACGACAGTCGCACGCAAAATTCATATGAGATAAACGTAACGTGATGAGTAATTTCACTTGATGTGCATGTTGTTCGGGGAATGCGAAATTGCTTTGTAAATTTTACGGAAAAAATAATGTTCTTCATAAAATTAAAAATTACGACGATATTAAATTACAGCCCCCGAAGTATAAAAAATACATATTTGTTACAATTCTTTCTTATTATAATTTACTGTTGTGATGCATGAAACATTTTTGATTAAATTTTATGATAAATAAAAACTTGAAACATATTCACATTTCAATTCACCAAACAGAAACTTAATACATTTCCCATTAGTGATCTCAACCTATGCGATTTTATGTAGACAAATGTTGACAAATAATCTGCAGGATCCTTAGTATATTCATCTTTGATAATTTGCTTCGGAGTGTATTATTTTCCCCACTTTTGAGGTATTCATCCCAAAAAGGGGGTTGTTTCCTTCCATTGTTATAGATATAAGGAATGTCTAGGAATATCTTTGACATTTGATTTTATGCATTTTCTGATATGTAAACAAATGTTAGTTATATTAACCAATTCAGTCTTAACTAGTAACCAGCCAATAACCCCCAGTCGCCTACTCAAAGCCTGGAATCAAATATTTCGTTCGTAAATGAATTTCCTCTTCCTCAGCTAAAAATAAAAAATAACATTCAGTAGCTTTTCATTTTCTACGAGAGAAATGCCAATAAAACTCGTCTATAAAATACAATCCGAACCACTTTATGGTGATTTGTGAAACATGCTAGGCAGAAAATTCGAAGAAGTCATAAAATTTAATTGGGGACGTGGTCCAGGAAGTTTTCCTTCAATACCGATTATCGTGAAATGAAAGTAATACAAAGCTGTAGTTAAAATTTTAGTCACGGAGTTAAATCCTTGCATAAAAATTAAATGTTCACTGAGTTGTTAGGAAGGGTTACTTTTTTCTGTGAAATGATTCCCTAATGATGTAATAACCGAGAGTGTTGAATCTTTTCCTACTCTCATCGGCTATTCTGTTACCTTCTATATTGCTGTGACCTGAAACCCTAATGAGGTTAACGTCACAATATCTATAGAGTTTGTTCAGTTCTTTTTTTGCAGCTGATAGTTCCCCTTAAGTTGCAGCTTTGACTATTTAATGCTTTTAAGGCGTTTTAAGGCGATTTGACTGTCCGTGAGGATTTTTATATTGGTCACCAGTATTTTAATGCTGACCGAAATATTTTTCGCTTCACTGACAGCCCTTACCTCTATCTGCAGTACATTGCATGCGTCTTCGAGCCGAAAGGAACGCTCTACGCTGAGTTTTTTTTTTTTTTGTAAAAAAATGCTTCCTCCTAGTCTGTTGCATTTATTTTTTTTTACTCCTATCCCGAAAGATATTCTCATTTTGTTTGTTGTTCCAATCAGGTTGATTATTTCCACTTTTGTCTCTTTTTACCTGAACCACTTCGGACTTCCCTTTAAACTATCCGTGAAAACCCAGATTGTTTCTTCATTTGCCATTCTACCCTGAAACAAATTATCTTTTGCCAGAAATACATGTTGAGAAATCATTCCTGAAGTATAATTCGCGGACACATCTGTGTTTCTATAGGAATGGAAAAATCTTGCAAATTTTAATCTTGTTCTGGAAAGTGTATGTTTCAGTAAAACTTAAAAACGATCCCTGAGCCCTATTCGAAGGAAATAATGGTGTATATGGATAACTTTATCTACAAAATACAGAAACTTTGAAACTCATGTTTTACCAACTGACCCACGCACTATGATGATAACATAAAAAAGACCAATGATTTTGTAATGTATAAGTGCACTCTGGCAAATTCTCTCAATTGTATCTTAAATAAAGCAGCCTGATGTTATATTTTCTAATCTTTTTGTTGGCGATATTATTATATGGAGAATTTTACCTATATGACATTAAAAAACTCATGCTTCATAAAATGAACTACGCCCCTAATAATAACATAATAAAGAACCAATGTCATGCTATGCAATACACATGGATGATTTTGTCTACACTTAAACTTTGAAACTAATAATGAGTATTATATTTACTTAATAATGCACTATTTTAATATATTAAATAAAAAATGATTTGAAAATAATTAATAAATTATTTCCATTGAAAAAGTCACATAGCTAAATGTAGAAATAATTTATTAATTATTTTCAAATCATTTTTTATTTAATATATTTAAATAACTGTGACCAAGAGAATGAATACTCTTTTCTATTTATATGTACTATTTTGCTTTGCTTGTATAACTTGGATCCTGCCTGCTAGTACACAGGAAATTGCTATTTTTAAATGTTAGACGCAAAAACACCTATATTCATACTAAACATTTTCAAATATCGAATTACAAAAGACGCCAATTTTTAGCGTATCTAAGCAAAACAGACACGCGGTCCGCGATAGAGGGGGGCTCCGTATCATAAGGGTATGCATTTCTGAGTAAACACGGGAATCGAATATCTGAAAAATCTCATATAATACTCCCTGAAATATTCCAAGTGTAGTTGTATTGAGTTATGTTTGATCAGATTTGAATAACTTGAAACCAATTAAATAACGAGATAATATTCAATGTACTTCATTTTACTAGAAGATTTTTAACACTTTATAGAAAATGAAATCAAACAGGGTAGAAAGACCTCTGGATGATAGCCCAGACAGACTAACACCTACATGTATTGTAATTATTTATATTATTAAAATTATCTATATAGTCTGAATAAAGATGTATATATATATATATATATATGAAATCAATCAAAATAAAAAAAATAGAGCTTTTGGAGGTTTATTTATGAATTCTTATCAACTATAAACTTAAAAATTAATTGATTTTTTTTATTGGTTGTAACAATAATGATTTTTTTTGTAATATCAGCTAAAAGGATTGCTTTAGAACTAAAAAAATACTTAATACAAAATTAGCATATTGGTGAAATTTTTAAGTTTTATGTGTATCTGAAATATGGTAGGATGATCTTGACGAGTTTATTCACAGAAATGAATTGATGAATGTTTAGATTATATTTTTTGTAGATTTGGTCATTAATTTATGCGAAACACCTCGTATACACAATGATATTAAATTGGCTTTGATGGTGTTGTAGACGATAAAGCTCGACGCTGTTTTGAGAGAAAGTAATTAAGGCAGATTAATTATTTTTTTCCTTGATAATAATTTACACCCTATAATTTAAGGGCAACAATGAAGTTAGGCATAAAACCCCTGGAGGGAAAAATAAATGGCGTCCATTCTGAGGGAGCGAATGCACGTCGGAAGGAATGGAAGGGAGGCGAGGAGAGAAAAACAAGGAAGGCGCAATAAAAAGTAACAAGACAAAGAAAATATATTAAATATAACTCGTGAGGATGAAAAAAGTCGTTCAGAATTTCTATATATTCCCCCCAAATTTCCTTTCTCGCCGCTCTCAAATACTGATTCTCTCTCGCGATCCATTAAAATTATTTGAGCAAGCTTCGGTATATACGCGATATACATAGCGGGAACGAGACGGAACCATAGGGACCGAAGGGCCTTAGAGCGAGAGGGCCATTAGGCGGAGTCAGTGCGCGGGGGCGGATACAATATGGCGGATATATCCCCCACTATATCCTCCCACCCTCGTATACTAACCTCGCGGTATCATGCACTGAGAATTATAATTGCATATAATATATGTGTGTGTGTTTGTATGTGTATGTGTGTGTGTGAGTATGTGGAGGGAACCATAATTCACAGGACGGGCTTAGAGGACTCCCAGGATATGAGATGATACCACTACGTCTTCTCCACCATCCTCGACTTTATTATTGTATTAATTATCATCTCATTACCGCTATTTATTCGATAAGTTCCACTGTGTACCGCTCGAGCTTTTGTGCAACACTCGCTGGTCTGGCTGGGCCGCAACTTAAATGGAAATCGTTTCCAGTTTAATATCTATTAAAATTTGTTTGCTGAAACGACGATTCAATTTCAAAAGCAGGGGCATCAATAATACTCTCTTAACCTGGCTTATTATTCATTCACTGGCTTCGGTTGATATTTCGTGGCCATTCAACTCTACTTATTATACTCGAATTAAAAAGATATATCGTTCAGGAATTAATTACCAACTGATTTTATTTGCAAATCATACTTAATTTTAAATATTTATGGAGTAGATTCAATTCCAAAAAGAAAATGTTTAATAGTAATGAAAATAAAAGCCATACAAATATTTATAAAAAAATAATTACCTATCTATACAAAGAAACAAACATCTTTATTCAGAGAGTAGAATTACAATTCTTTACAAATATTTATATTTATAATACACATAGATGGGTCAGTAGTCTGTCATGGCTTTGTGCTCATTACCTATCTATTAATATAAATATTTCTAAATTGCTGAAGGTCGAAGCTTTTTTTTCGTTGATCAATTGAAATTTAATTATATTTGTTTTAATCATTCTATTTCTTCAGTCTTTTTTCTTTCTGCAATATTTTAAAATTATTATTAATTTTTTTTAAATTAAATTCCTTCTTTTAATTAATTAAACAAATTTCATGTAGTGTTGGATGAACAAATTCTTCAAGATAAAGTAAATACTATATATACTATATATATATTTCAAATCGGTGCCAATTGGTAATCGATGTGATTATAAAAGCTCTGTGTTCGAGGCTGTTACTTTTAAACCACCTCGAACATAGAGCTTTTATAATCACATCGATAGCCTATTAGCAAACTATTGATATATATGTAGTAATATTTGATGTTATACGTTGATTTTGTATTGTTTTTGACAATAAAGATTATGTATATTTATAATTTTTATATAATACGATTTTATTTTTTTTTAATATTTCATACATTATATTTATATTTTTTTCTGATATTAAAAGTATTACTTTGATCATATAGTTTCATTTAAACTATTGAAGTTGCTCAAGAAGCTATTTATAATAGTTGTTTAGTTATATAAATAAAGTTTTAAAAGTGTTTTTATTCAGACAAATAATTCAAATGTAAGCATGTCATAATGGTGGAGGAGCCGGGAAACTCCGGTAATTATTCCTGCAAGATTACGAAAATCAACGGTATTTACAAAAGTAATTATTTCAATATATTTTTTAAAAATTTATATGTGATTTATACTTATTATCAATCAATTAACCCTTATAATCCCTTGATAAAAGGTAAAAAAATATCGAATTTAATTTTATATATATATATTTTTTAACATTACTTTCAACCCGTCCCTGGATAAATACACAAATCGTATAAAAAATGTTATAAAATATATTAATAATAAATCATTTATTGACAACTTACATATTTACAATGATATCAACATAACTACAAAGAAAAACTGACAACAATATATATCTGATGCATTTGTCAAAGGGACTTTATTGCATTCGGTGTAAACCTATTGTTGTTATTAGTCTTCCTCTAAGCCCATACCATAGAAAAAATAACTTAAATTTAAAATCGGTTTCTAAGAAAATAAAAGTTATTAAATTTTCAGCAGCCATAAGCTTATTCATTTAGAAATAAAATAAATATTTTAAGAAGCTTTTTCATGTATGAATGTTTTTATTTATTAGAAAAACATTCATACCTTCTTAAAATATTTATTTTATTTCTAAATGAATAAGCTTATGACTGCTGAAAAATTAATAACATATATTTATATGTATATTCATCTTTATTCCTTACAAGTGTGGTTTAACTTTTTTTTTACATTTTTGACAATTTATTTAAACTATAAACAATGTTCTTGTAGGAATTGACTATTAACCGGAAGCTTTTCAGCCACATATATTTTTTTTAGGTAATTTAAAAAAAGAGAAATTACATGATATGGAACATTTTTTAATAAACTACAATATTATTAAAACAAGGGCAGAAAGACCGTCGGTCGACAGTCCATACAGACTAACACTAAATATTAATAATTACTTGTAAATATTTGCATTAAAAATTGTCTGAATGAAGATGTTATATATTAAAACATAAAACTCCTCTTCTATTTCTGCCAGTTCTAGTAATTATTAGTTTTATCGTTTGATTGTTTTGAATAGAAGTAATTGAAACAGCTAATTGCAAAAAAAGACTACTTGCATTTGGAAGGATTTAGATGAACAAAATAATTCCTACTTTTATAGTACCTGTTTCCTATCCTATTTTCTTCTCGTTTCCTAATTGCCAAATAATAAAATAAATGTTTAATGTTTTAAATGTTTAAAATTTTAGTGACTTTTATTTAATTATCAATATTATAAACTTGTTTAATCAAGTGATTAATAACAACTAAATTGAAGATAATTTAGCTTGTATATGCAAAACATGAGAAAAACCTATTTGTCTTCAATTTTATCTTATAATATTCGGGGCTATTGTGTATGAGGAATTTTAAGTTTAATATTTGCATTATTAATTTAATTATTAAACAAAAGTTTTGATAATGACATATTAACTATAGTCAACAATAAAATCAATCCGAGTTATACAAACAAAGTAAAAAAGTGTTTCATTTATTACAATTGAATTACAATGTATAACAAAGTAGAAGCCTCAACAATTAACAAGTTAATTTAATTCACATATCTATAAAAACAGGTGTTTAGACTGTGATGATAAAAAATAACATATACATCAAATAGACTTTGATTAAAAAATTAGTGAAACAAACCAAGTGTTTTAATCAAAGTCTATTAATTAAATATGTTTCACCACGGGTTAAATGAGAAATTAATTCAAAATAAACATCAAACTTAACATTTTCCTTACATAATAGCCTCGATTGACAACTTTCAAATAAATATTGATCTTTTTTTAAATTAAATAATTCATATGTTAATTTCCTTTTTGTTTGCGGTTTGTTTGCTATGTGATTTTAGTGGAAAAGATCAGTTTGATATGCGATATTAGTTAACAAGATTAGAGCATGTGGAGGATAGATCGGAATTTGCTTAGCGAGGAGACGCGGGATGAAGGACGAGTGCAAGAAATAAGAAGTGTGTTTGTCAAAAGATCGGATTTGAGTGATGTCTGGAAAGTCAACAGAGCGAATCCAGTTTTAATATATTCCTGTGTCCACAATGGACGCGATCGGAATATCAAGAGTGGAAGGAGTACGATCTCGTATATATGAGTATATGTGTGTGTGTGTGCGAAAGAAGGACGCAGGGACGTCGGTGCAGCTATGTGCTAAATTAAACTCTTGAGAATATATTAACATTTGGAGCGGAGAAGAGTGGAGCGGGAGAGGAGGAGTGGAGCAGGGGGAGAGAAGAGAGGAGAGAAAAGAAGAAGAAGAAGAGGAACGGAGGCGAGTGTGAGTGCGAGTGCGAGTTGGTCCTGTGGAATGTGCCCCAATCGATAGATGTCTTTGCAGACGTCGCATCGCGTCACACACTCGCGTTTACTAAATATACACTCATCCCCTATTCCGACCCGAAATTGGAAACCTCTTCATGTATATATGCATGCCCTGCCCCCGCCCCCCTTCCTGCCTTCCCTGCCCCGCCGCCGTTCTTCTCTGCACTGTTACCTCTGTCTGCATTATACCCTTCAAATGGAATTAGTCTTTTAATAGTTTTATTTTTTATATGTATTGGTAAAGTGTTACATGAAATAAACTTTCGAATAAGTAGATAGTGGAGGCACTTAATTTTTGAAAATCCATGATCACTTAAAATAAAACACTTAATGATTTTCAACTATTTTTGTGTATTTCACGACAATTGTTTCGCAACGTTGTTGCTTCTTCAGGTGAAGAACTTATAATTTCGAATAAGTTTAATAAAAAATCTAAAAATTGTTGATATTTATTATATGATCATTAAGTAAATAATATACACAGAGAGGCAACCAGTATGGATTATCCTCTGTGATATAATTGTAAGAGCTTTATTTAAACACAAAGAAACACTTCTCTTAACTTTTACTTGTAACAAAGTGTAAACTGAAGCTTATTTTGAAAGCACTATTCTACATAAAAGGCATCGAAAAGTTAGACGAGGGTTGAAATGAATTTATCACTCTTGAAGGATATTATGTTAAATTAAATGAAAATGAGTTGAAAATAATTAATACATTATTTCCACATTTTGACTTACGTAACGTAAGTACTTTAAACAAATGCACATAAATACAACTACTTCCCGGGCAAAAACCCCGCCGGACATTGAATTACATACTGTATACCTGCTGCTGTATATCAATAACATATTGCACTACGCAACTTTTTTTTTGATCCGAGAAAAAAATCAATGAAATAAACAATTATCTTCATGAAGTAATTTCTACAAAAAAAATGGTTTTCTTAGTTACAACAGAGGTTTATTAAGTAATGTGAAAATATAGACATCGTGTTCTAAACGTACATCTAGTATAGTGATGAAAAGTGGCATCGTTTATATTTGTTTTATAATCATTAATTCAAATTAAACACCTTTCAAATTTATTCGTTCGAAACAAGAAGCCGTACTTCTACTTGCTGTATTTAATATTCTTTATTATTTGGGTAGTAGAGCAAATCGTTATTGCTATTTTCTTAAAAAAAATGCATATGAAACGATTGATAAAGAGCACATTGTGCTCGAAATGTTCTTTTAGTATTAAAAAATTACATAAGTGAAGAATGGAGTAAAATATAAATATTAAGGCCGAAAGACCTCCGGTCGATAGCAGTTTCTCTTAAGAATATATATGTGTTTTAAATTGTTTCAACTATTGTATATTAAATCAAATATGTATGTATTCTTTGGGAATAAAGATGTTTGTATATCGATCAATCCCTTTTTCCAACTGCAAAAAAATACTTACACTGTAAGTTTTACAAACATCTATTGAAACAACTACTTCCCGAGCAATGTCCGGCGGGGTAAATGCTCGGGAAGTAGTTGTTTCAATAGATGTTTGTAAAATTTACAGTCTGCGTTTGTATATATATATATATATATATATATATATATATAAATATTATACGTCTATTGAGTGATCAATGTCAGCTATCCTGAGTTGGCAACACTAAATATAAGTTGGGATGACTGAAAAATTGCCTAATGTGATTTCTTCCATTTTACTCTACGAGACGTTTATGTTTTCACCTTATAATGGTAATTGTAAAAATACCGATAATGTTTAACAGTTCGACGATAACAAAAATATAATAAATGAAAGACAACGCAAACGCCATCTTTTGCCTAATTTCAAGTGGCATCGTCAACGATTCGAGTCTACAAGGTAGAAAACCGAGATTCGTTGTTTCGTCCACTAAAGGAAGACGAACCATATGGCAGATGAATGGTGGTTGAAAAATTTGATTGATTGGTTGATTTGTTTGCAAACTATCAAACATGAAAATTCAATAATGTCGTTGACAATCCTGCTATTATGAGGTACAGTTCGATGGTAATAAAAAATATTGAATCATGATGTTTGCAAGTTATCAAACATGAAAATTTACTAATATTGTTGACAATCCTGCTCTTATGAGATACAGTTCGATGGCAACGACAAATTACCGAATTATATTTGTAAATTATCAAATATGAAAATTCACTAATGTTAATGACAATTCAGCTCTCGTAAGATATAGTTTAATGATAACAATAAATTATATATTTACATGTCTGTAAATATGAATATTCATATGAAAATTCACTTATGTGGGGATTTTATTAATTGTTGACAATCTTGCTCTGCTAAAATTGATTACTGTGTATATACTCAAAATCCGTTTCACAAATTAATGAAATTGTCTTTGATCTCTCTATTTTTAGTGACCTCGTCCAAGAAATTTTAATTACACAGACACATACATGCACGTGTCCATGTGCACCATTAGTAGCATCTTTTAAGGTATAATGTAGTTAATATCTAGTATCATCCGCGCTATTATAAATACGCCCTAAGCAATACTGTTTTAAATGATATATATTTAAAATATACACAGAGATTATTTTCTACAGTCAATTTGTTATTATTATTTTTTTTAAATACATTTCAAATTCGATAGCAATTTTCTTGGTGCTGGAATAACATGAATTTTACGAGCTCATTATTGAAGCAACTTAAAATTCCACCGTTGATACAAAGCGCAATTGCGCCACATGATGAATTGAATTAATTCAAAAGTTAACGAAAGAACTTCCACGTCGAGATAAGCCGTGTACTTAAAGTGGTCCCTTAAGGGCACGCCGGAGGCGGCAAGAATTATCTCCAAGAGGGATGCATTATGGATGTCAGTTCGCGGAGGTGAGGTCGCGTAATTCGAAATTAAGAATTATAAAAGCGTGGGGGAAAGGAGAGGCACGATGTCCCGCAGCATCGCTAATACCCAAAGTCCCTGTCTAATGCGGTCACATAAAAGCACCCCTATATCTTGCGGTTGACATATCTCACACCTGTGCCCCTCAGCCTAAGCGTATTTACATACAAATATATACATGCGCCACACGTGGCATTTAGGGCATTGATGTCTCATGCACTACACTCAATTTTGCAAATTGAAAAAGGTATTACGCGGAATACACATCTGCAAGTGGGCGGCGGGGCGCGGGGTGGGATTGCTCCTCGTCTTCGGGACTTGGACCCGCGGTCGATATTTAATATGGGGAAGGAAGTGGTCTTTTTTTTAATTGCGCAACCTGTTCCTTCCTTCGTTCGCTCGTTCGTTCGTTCGTTCGTTGGTTCGCTCAAGGAGAGATTCGGGACCTCTATTGATTTCCATTTCGCTTTTTGCCTTTCCTCCTTCTGCTTCTGCTTCACCCCTCGCCCCCTACTCTTCCACCTTTGCTACGCTCTCGGATACGTTACACCGGATAATTTAATTAATGAACCGACCACCGCGCTGAGTTTTACGCTACTTTGGATTCGATTGAGACATATACCCGTGCCTGAACCTAAACCCACTGAAGCTTTTACCTTTCAGTTTCATATAAACTCGAATTACATTCCTAATACTATTATTAGAGAGAGATATTTCTAACTTTAATTCTTATAACTATATATAAATATAGTAACATCTTAATGGATTTTTTTAAATATTTTCTGGAACAATTGCTGAATTCTGGTAAATTGAGGGTTTATCATCATTTGTATTTATATGACTACGTTTAAAATCTTCTTTATTCTTATTCTTTCACTCAGACCATCCAATAACACCATCTATTTGTCCTATCTAAATAGTGGCATTAAATTAGAGCAATTATTAATAAAATGTAAATTTTGAAATCGTTTCTACTATGTAGGGGTAATTTACAAGTATCCACACCTTAATATCAATACCTTCATAGAATACTCTGATAGCGTCATTAGCCATATTCTGCCAGAATCAATTATATCTTGATCCTGGGAGATTTTAATATTAATTTGTTAAATGTTTATTTAGGTATGACCCAGCTTTTTTTTTCAATTTTCTTGATACATATGGATTTCGTCAGATTATCGATGAACCCACAAGAGTTACTGGAAGCTCTGAGTCCTTAATTTATCTAATTATTGTTTAAAATCACACTAATATCTGTGAAAAGAGAGTAATGTAAAAACATAATATTGTGGATCATGATCTCATTTATTGATAAACCATGCAAAAATTTATAAGTTATTAACATATCGGAGGCTGAATAATATTGAAACCTATATTTTCCTTAATAATCTAAAATCTTAACATATTGATTTCGTATTGCATCTAAATAATATTAACGACAAAGTATTATTTTTTACTGGAACCCTACTAAAGCTTTTTGATTTTCATTCGCCTTTAATTTCTTCGCGTATAAGTAAGAAACCAGCTCCGTGGTTAACAGAAACCATTAGATTAATGGCGTCGGAATGAGATGAAAAAAAAGGGGTATTTAAATCATATGGTTAATAATGATCCAATATTTCTTTGATAATTTATGAAGAACACTGTTAATAACTCCAGTGTTCTTCATAAATTTTCAAAGAAAGTTCCTGAATATTTCTTTGAAAAATTATGAAGAACACTGTTAATAACTTCAGTGTTCTTCATAAATTATCAAAGAAATATTGGATCATTATTAATCATAAAGAATTACGAGAATTCGCCTGTTACTTAAATGATGTTGAGGCAGCTAATTCTTTTCTATTAAATAGGATTAACGGACGTTGATTTAATTAATTAGTATACGAATAATTCACATTCTAAAGTCAGACTGTCAGTTTACTCTTGTTGAAATGAGCACTGGGGAAAAATATGTTTTTCAATAAAAACAAATGCTGTTGGGTCTGAGGTATAAGTGCTTCCATGTTAAAAATGTGTTGTCCATACATTATTCCATTTGTACATATAATAAATTGTTGTCTAGAAGAAGCAACCATTACTCTCGTAATAAATTAAAGACGACGCAAGCGCCTAATTTCGTGCCTAAAAAAACAATTCTTTAGAGTTGAAGGACCTTAGACTTATTACTATTTTACTTATCTTATCAAAATTACTGGAACGCATATAACAAAGGAAACATTGTGTACCTTAATAGAACAAAATAATATTCTACCTCTGTTCAATCTGGCTTTAGGCCTAATTATAGTTGTGCAACTGCCACACTAAATGTTACTAATGATATAATAAAAGCTACTTATAGAGGCCTAATTTTAATTGACTTTAGTAGAGATTTTAACACAAATAACCATAAGATCTTATCAGCCAAGCTGAGGTACATTGGTGCAATAAAACTACTATCTAATTTCCTTCTTAAAAGAAAACAACAAGTTAAAATCGAAAATTCCTATTCCAGTCTCTCGGAAATCACTGCCGTTGTTCCCCCAAGGCTCAATTTTAGGTCAAGGCTTTCACAAAATATTTATTTGATCTTACGGTAGTACGAAGTTCGTTACTTTGTTCTTTGAATAATTGAGATACATTTTAAATGCAATCTTGGCGTTTTTAAGAAAAATGGATCTTTTTAAAATTTCTAGGTCGTGACATAAATGAGCCAAATGAATTATACATTTAGAAAAAAAAACTCATTCCTTGCCCTAGTTGGCTATGGATAATGAAGTAGTATTCAAAATATTCATTTAGTTATTATACAAGTGAGTGAAGAAAGGAATATGTGTTTTACTATTTGGTGATTTATCTTCACACAATTGCAATTGATTTAGGAAATCAGTTTAAAATTCTAATTATTAATAATACAAATATTTTACTTTAAAATATAAAGATGTTCTTTATTTTTTAAAGTTACTATATATTAAGTCACAGTATTTACATTATTTCAATAATTTACAAATTATTCTCAGAAAACGACTATCGATTTTCTCTCGACTCTTTCTGTCTTATAAAACTATTAAGTTAAAATTGATATTTTAAGTTATATATTTATATTTTTTAATTTAGTAAAAATATAAAAATATTGCGATATAGAAAGTTGATTGTGTGAATTTATTGCAAACGTTTTGCGGCAATAAAGGTGCGAAAAAGAGAAAAGAAAATAAAAGTAGACCCGGAGGGAAAGAATGAGAGAAAGGAGGGAAAAAATGTATGAAAATAAAGGATTAGCACGCATGGGAGGCGATAGGGGCGCTGCTATCTGGGCTCAGTGGTAACGTTTTCCTCTCGGGCCGTGGATGTTCTTTATACTCGGGCTAATATAAAAGACGCTCAAAAGGAAATTTAAATAAAACCCATCTCTATAAGAATGTCCGGGCAAATTTCTCGTTAGGTTAGAATAAGCATGAAGCGGGAGCAGCACCCCTCAGGGCGTCAGATAAGACGATTCCGCTTCCGTTTTTCCGCCCCCACTCGCACACAACCCCACTCCTCCCTCTCCTCCACCACCTCCTCCTCCTCATCATCTCCCCTGCCCTAACAAACCATCCACCTAAATCCCGTGATATATCGCGCGGGTTAAGCAAATGTCCGGTCACTTTACATATGTCATATATACAGTGCGGGTCGGGGAGAGTGTGATGGTCATTATTTGGTCCAAGACCATGAGCGGCCGATGTCTATCCGCACATCCGAAATGAAATGCGTGATGTATGGCGGCTTTTAGAGGAAACCCTCTTCCTCCTGATTGATATTAATTATGAGCGGTCATTTTGCGAACGTTCATCATCTGAAATAATCGTGTTTGTGGAAAGGATTTCCATTAAGGTGGGAGTATGGATTTCCTGACCGCTCCATACACGACTTGACTTTAACTAATTGATTACTTCAAAGGATTACATAATAATCTTGAAATATTATATATAATATTACAACGTTCACAACCTTAATAAATTTTAAAATATACATTTTTTTGTTTGATTCTCACTCATCACTTACTGAAATATGTGACATTTATATATATGAAAACATATTTCAATTTATTTTATTATATTAAGATGTAATTTCAATGTAAATCAATAATTACACTGAAATTAAACAAGGAAAGTTTTTGGCAATAATCAATAAATTCGATCAATCCCTTTTTCCAATTGTAGTTAAAAAATGGATTGATAGAATTTTATTGATCATTGTCAGAATTTTAAAATGTATGAATCGTCTTTGTTTCATTTTATTTAAGTAAACCAATAAATTGAAAATAGAAAGAAACTAGGAACTGAGCTTCCTTCCTGAGAAGTAGTTGTTTTAATGGAAATTTGTTTTTTATAGTACTTACATAACGTAAGTTCGCAGTAGGTAAAGGCAAAATAATTATTTAATTTTTTAATTGAATAAATTAATTATTTTCAATTTTTTTATATATTTTAACTTTAATGTTTTTGCCTGCACCACTAGAAAGATCTCAAATTATAGATATATACAATCCCAAAATACGATTATCATATTTATCGATGTCAATTTAATCCATTTTAATTCCATCATCATCCCCATCCGCATTTTTTTATCAATCTACTTTGGAAATTAATTTATTTTAAGTAAATTATTTTCCTTTCGCAATTCTCGCAAAAAAAAACGAACTGTATATAAAAACCGTTGCCGGTATTAAGTCCCGCGTATACACGTGCGTATAAAAAAGTTTTCTCTCAGGTAAAATCCAATAAGTATCTCTGAGTGAGTCCTTTAATTATTTCAAAGGGACGGCGAATTTGTAATTCCGAAGGCGCGCGCCCGTCTACTCTCTCCATCAGCCGGCGAAAATAAGGACGCGAAAGAGCGAAATGAGCTTTGATATTAATACGTCGTCGGGCTTATTTCGATATGTTTAACATTTATAAAAATACACCGTATGAATGATGAAAAAGGTATACCGTGCGCACTTTTTTATTTTATAATGAAATGTATAGAATTTTAAAAATACATCTAAAATGTGTTTTTTTTTTTATATGACCAAATTTAATCATAAATGAATGGTGGCTGAACATTTCATTGAATTGACCAAATTTAGTGTGTGTTTTATGTGAATAGTAGGCGTGTTTTAACAACACGGGATTTTTTTTAAATAAGTAATAATATTAATTAAGGGCGGTTCGACCACTGATCAATAGCCAACTAACAGATATAAAATATACATTTTATACATATGTTTTGTAATCTTTTTAGAGCGCCACACTGTTCTTATAAAATTTTTAATATGTAATTATAATTGTAATTTGGAAATGGAGATTCCGTTAATAAAGTAAATTGAAATTTGATTTTGTAATGTAAGTCTATACATAAAATGCATTAAATATATTAATAAAATGGTATTGTATGCCACATTGTAAGCATGAGTCCTGAATAAAGATTTATATATATATTAATAAAAAAAAAACTTCTAAATTTTGCCATACAAAGTGTTTTTTATCAATATTAATCATAATATCGTTTTGATTAATCTTCAATTGAAGCTGCAGGAAACAAGATGAATTAATGATACCAAAAGATATTTAAATTTTTTCATGAAGATTTATCAATGAGAGAGCTGTGTTGAAAGTCAATAAAAACAACAATACATTGATAGTTTTGTGAGCTGTTTTGATCGGAATAAAACAAATAAAGTATGGGTCTAATTAAATAAATCCTTAGTCTAATCCTAAGGTTACGGCATCCGTATATTTGGGTGCTATTAGAATATTTTTCACTGACATGGATCGTCTGACTGAAAAAGAGAAGTATAAAGAAGAGGAAGTTCCTCAAATGCAGCAATTGATAAAGGGGCCAAAATCTCAAACCTAAGGTTATGGCATCCGTATATTTAGGTCCTCATGGAATATTCTTCGACATGGTATTATTAGATCGAATCTGTCAAGAAAGAATAAAATACAGGAAGTTCCTGTAATGCAGAAGAAAAATTGTGGTATTGTACTACACAAATCGATGAAAACTTTGACCGTGATTGGCGGCAATTATTGAGGTGGGTAAGAAACAAATTGGAAAAAAGTGTAATTTCGATGAAAATTCTAAAATTGGCGATGAAAGCCTTTTATACCAAAGTTTAGTTAAAGAAATGGGCGATAAAATCCTTTTATATCAAAGTTTAGATAAAGAAATGGGCTTTAATAAATTAAGTGAGATTTAGTAATTAGTTTTGATTCACTTAATTAAATGTGAGTTTCGTGAAGATTTGAAAGAAAGAACTTTGTACACTTTTCTTCACTTATTTAACTAAGTGAAGAAAAGTGTACAAAGTGTTTTCATATAGTTTTGATTCAGTTTCCACGTAAAATGGGTGTTCGGGGAGAATTGTAGTTTCGATATTTTTATGTGTTTCGATATTTTATGTTACTGTTATAATGTTTCAAAAAAAAAAAAACGTAATAAGTGAATTATTTATAAGATAAGATTATATTATTATAAATTTAGTATTCATATCTTTAAAAGAACATTAATATTTAGGTTGTAGGGGATGTGAAATATGAGTGGGCACGCGCGCAGTAGTGACAGGTGCCGAAAGGGGGGCGACACCGCTCCTGATAAATTGAACCGGACCGGGCAGGCCCCCCCTAAGAAAAAAAATAAAAAAAACGACGAGACAGTTTCTAAGATTCAATTCACGTCTTGCGAAAATATACCCCGTTAGACATAGACAGTAACCGGAGGAAGGCGCGAGAGGAGCCATTTCCCATTTCATAAGCACGAAACTACCCCCTCCACATCCAACCCCTATAACAACAGCCCCGAAAAAAAAAAAAAACATACACACATACTGAAATTAAATTATATATTTCAGCGTCAGCGAGATGTTATTAAGTAGCCGGTAGCGCCCAATCCGCTCCCTCCCCCAACCGAGTCGAGTTTCTCTCTTCTTCTCTTCACGGCGATCGGGCGCTTTATTTTTCTAGACTTTATTTGGTGCACGAGTAGTTTGATGTATGATGGAAAACTTAAAAAGTCCTCAACAACAAAACTGTCAAATTAATCAAAAATCCTGCTGAACTTTTACTGCGCGTTATTAGAACTCGTCGATTTTATGGACGGCTGCACGATACTATTTTATAAAACGTCAGAACGGCCAATCTACTGAAATAAGAGAATTTCTATAAAGAAGTTTACTTTTCATAATTGAAATTATAATTAAATATCGATTTTTCTATCTATATACATTTTATAAACTAAACTTTTTCCGAGAAATTTCTCTAACTCCACGAAACTATATTTTACGTTATTGTTTAATGAACATAAAATATACATATAAAAAATATATTACTTCAATAAAGCCCTAAATATTTTTTTTGTTTCTTATTTTACTCTCGCTATTATGTGCAGGTTTTATACTGAGACAATTTGTGAAACAAAAAAAATCGTTGTATGTACAAATATTGAACAAAACAAAATACAGAAAATATCAAATAAAATTATATATATATATATATATATATATATACAGACAGATTTTTTTATAAGTATACATTAGGGGAAGTGTATACCTGCAAAAAAACGAGTCAAACGCATTGAACCGATTAATGTGTGTATGTTTAGTTGACTATTTGCCATATGTGTGTTCAGTTGCGTGTTATAGGCAACTAAACACACATACATTGACTCGCGTATTTTTCAGGTATACACAGGGGAAATGTATACTGATAAAATAAGCTCCCTGTATATACATATATATATATATATATCTTCATTCAGACTATATAGATAATTTTAACAATACAACAATATAAATAATTACAATACATGTAGGTGTTAGTTTGTCTGGGAATTTATGATGATGTTAAAGAAAAATCTATGCCAGCTAGCTCAAATAAAATTATTTAATTAATATTAAATTATTATTTTAATAATAAAAACATGAGGACGGAGAGACTGGTCGATATCTCAGACAAATTAACATCTACATAATTGTAATCTATTTTTTTTTATTAATTAGTTTCACAATTTCTTTTCCTATTTACCAACTGAGCAAAATAGTTTGGTGTCAAATATTTTTCAAATATTTAATATTGTGATGATATTTCAAGTGATTAATGTGAACCAAGTAGAAGCAATATTATGCACGAGGGCAGAAAGACCTCCGGTCGATAGCCCACCATAATTTTAATGTATATTAATCATAATAAATTAAAGACGACGCAAGCGCCTAATTTCATTAAATTTAATGTATATACTCAATGTTAGTAAAAATGTAATTGTATGAATAAAGATATTTGCACATAAAGAATTTAATTTTCTAAAAAAAATATTAAATATAAATAATTTTAGCTAATATTTTTTTATAGCCGCTGCAATATTTCCGTTATCCGTGGATGAAACAAAGCGTATTTACACATGCAGAATTCAGAACTCCTGCGCAAGAGGGGGAGAGAGTAAAGGACGTAAGGAGGAACGCAAGAAAGAAAGGAACGAAGGAGAAAAAAAACTAATTTTTACGGAACGGAGCGGAGGAAAAAATATTTATAATTCTCGAGTGGGAATGGAATAAGAGAAGGCAAAAGTATGGAAAGGGGCGGCGGCGTGTGCATCCCACGGGAACGACGAGGACGGCGCGACCGAGCGGGTCCGGCCGGGAGAGAGACGGCTGCGCTTAGACAAGTCTTGCATATATGATGATATAGACAAAGGAATTGTAATATCTCTGCAGATAGCCTCCTACTTCCAGCGAGAACAAACAGCAGAAAATAATTTAGAGCGTTTAATGTATTGATTCTCCTTTAAATTCCTCCCGGAATGTCTTTTCGATGCTCGACTACGGTTTTTTTTTGCTTCTTCTTCGTCGTCCTTATCTCGCTTCTCCTCACTATAAATTACACAGACACACACGTATATGCGCGAATTTATCTTTTGGGATACATGCAATTTAAATTGTCGCGATGATTTTGTTTCTTTACTCCATATTATAAAAAAATATCACAAATATTTTTAATTCCGATTTAATTTGCATATTAAACAAAAAACACCATATTCCGTTTAATTTAGTAAAATGACAACGTCAACAATCTAAAATTTATTTTCCAAATTAAATAAAAATTACCCTCTTCTGTCTAATTTAGTCGACAGAATCAACAATTTAAAATTTAATTTATAAATTAAACAAAAACACTATATTCTGACTAGTTTCGTGAAGTTAAAGCGCCAACAATTTAATATACAAACTAAACAAACAAAACATATTCTATTTAATGAAATTCACATTTAATGGTAGCGCTTGCGTTGTCTTTAATTTATTATAAAAAATATTCTGCCTAATTTGGTGAAGCAATAGCTTCAATAATTTAAGTTTACAATATAGATAACGAAACTGATGTGCGTTCAATAAAATAAGAACAAAATTGCCCTAATAAAAAAAAACATTTTTTTTAAGAACTGAATGGTGTTGATCGTTACTCATTAATTGACGAAAAACATGACCAGTAGCGGCGACATCATCACCACACAGAAGTATTATCCTTAATCAGTTGTTCTTGCCTTTTTTATAGAGTTTTTGTTAATTTCAGTTAATTCTCTCTTATTTCTAATTTAAATCTTATCTTCTTCTTTATTTTAAAAAAATGATAGGAGATGAAAGGATTAAAAGGTTAAGGATATGAATTGATCATAATGGCTTTGGCTGTTAAGACCATTTCAACCAGTACTGCTATTTTTTATGTTAATTTGAGACAACATGATACACATATGGACTCGAATGAAATTTTTCTTTTAAAAAAAGACCCAGCTATCCCTATTTCTAATTCAATCCTGCAAGTATTGAATTGTTTCTTATTTTAGCAAAAAGTAGTATTCAGATATTAAATTGGAGGCAATGAATGAAGACGATTAAATTGCTCTTTCGGAAAAAGTAATCTATGATATTTTCTGCTGTTTGTTCTCGCAGCTGATCGCACTAAGAACACCTTTAACTCAATTCCTTGGCGCAGTATTAACGTAGCAGCTACCTGAGTTGACTGACATACTGGTCACTCTCGTTTAGGTGCTTAAGTAAGTAGTCTTTTAATGTGACACTAATATGGATTGGTTCCTTACAAAATCAAATTCAAAAACACATAGTTTGAACGAGTTCTGATTGACAGTCATTTGGAAACGAAGCATTACATATTTTGCTTGTACTAAAGGAAGAAAAGGTTCTAATAAAGAAAGAAAATGCGATTCAGTATTTAAAGAGACATTAATTATTTAATTGTGTAGATTAATTATTTTCAATTTTCATTTTATTTAATTAAATGTATTAAGAAACAAATTTGGTTTCATAGAGTTTTCAGATTTAAACATCAAATAATTACATTTTTATGCAAGATGTAATCAATAGTTTATTACGATAGTCTCATCGCGTGCATCCATGTCGGAGATTGCACAAGTTATGGATGATGTTATTATAGATTAATCCCTGTGTAATTTTTCATCGTTTTGGATACGTGCCTATTTTAAAATTGGGAATGATGTATGGCGGAGTGTATTAGTGGAGTCATCAAACACGATGCAAATTTTGTACGTCGAGTGTGACACCCTCCCCGTTCTAATTCCCTCCATTAAATCGCAATCTGTATTCGTCATTAAAATCGCATTCCCATGCTCGGCGTTTGCAAGGAGCAAACTACCCCCTTCTCGCGAATAATAGGAAACCAATGTTCATCGTGAAAAGTACGGTTATAAAATTTAGGAAATATAATGATTATCGGGGGCTATTCTGTAAGTTTAACATGTACGTTATTTTTATCATACCACTTTTTAGGTGGTTTTTTATATAGATTTTTTTATAGATATTATTATCAATACTTTATAAGGTATTATAAAGTGTCTACAGATAGCCCTGTAATTATTATTTGTTGTTTCCTTTCATTAAATAATTTCGACTCAAACCGTTGTAATTCGCAGTAGTACTGCTATGCAACAACAAATATCTATTGTGTAATCCAATGTCCGGCGGGGTAAATGCTCGGGAAGTAGTTGTTTCAATAGATATTTGTAAAACTTACAGTGTAAGTATTTTTTTGCAGTTGGAAAAAGGGATTGATCGAATTTTATTGATCATTGCCAGAAATTTTCCTTTTTTAATTTCATTGCAATATTAAATTACACTTGTAAATTAAATTCACTTGCTTTAGTTTTACTATTATTCATTGATATCTCAAGAAAAATAGAAATAATAAATTCCGTGGATAATTATTATTCTATAATTATAATTTTCGATCAAGCATTTTAAACATGGAATAAAATAATAATTATCATTTTCAATTTGAACATTTTTCTTATAGAAATTAACATAAATCACTAACCATCGACTGTAAACTCTACAGTCGATTGTTATTTATTGTAAAAAAAAGGAATCTTCTTGTATGATTTAAAGGGCAGGAGGCTTTTCGGGTGGCGGCGCAGGAATTTAACAGTGTAGGTAGTTCGCTCGCCGGAAACGGAATCAAATTAAGCTCGAATGGAGAACAATTTGTTGCCGAACCTTACATAGCACCGGATACGAATCAATACAGCTTACTCTCTCCTTCTCTCCTCCCCGTGTGTAATGCATGCACGTATGTATGCCCAAAACGATAATTATCCCGAAATGAATCGATTCACATTCAAATTTAATTACGTCCCCGTTACACTCCCACGGTTTCATGTGTGTAATTTAATTTTGGGATGTGGGCAACTAATCAATTGAGTGTGATAAAAAAAATGTTTACGAATACAAATACTTACATTATTTTTTTAATTTTTCAGGATCTATGCACATTACAGTAACGAAAACAAAAAGTCGACCAGTCTGTAGTATGTCTATGTGTTCGTTACTTTTATATCTATGCGTAAAGTTTAGCTTTTCATACTAATTATTTATATATTGAAAAATATAACAAGTGACTGAAATTGGTTGAAAATATTACAAGAATTTTTATCGTCACAATTTTCAATAAATTAAATAAAAAGTTCTAATAAAGGAAGAAAATGCGATTCAGTTTCTAAAGAGACATTAATTATTTAATTGTATAGATTAATTATTTTCAATTATTATTAATTATTTTCGAATCATTTTTATTTAATATAAATAAAAAGAATTCGAAATAATTCAATTTTCCTTTCACTATTTCTTTAAGTTATTCTGTTTTATACAAAGTGAGACAGCCCTTATTAAGATAAAAAAAACTTACATTTTATTCGTAGTGATGGGCAAATCAGATCTGGCAAAAATCTGAAAAAATAAATTCGAGGACCCTTGGTTATTCTACTAACAACATTGACTGTTTAGTTTTCAGAAAAATATTTATTTTCCATCATTTCGAGCCATTTGTATTGACTCCCTGGAACTATCATGGAGCCCTATGGGATAAACCCGCCGATTGCCAGTTTCGGACGCTTCTGCAGTAAGAGCTAAATAACAAAATTCACATACAATATTGAAAGACACGGTTTACAGTATTCGTTTCTTAAAAAAATCAACTAAACTCCCACCTAACTTAATACCATTGTATCGCTTGAGATCGCCAGGAAAATATCGCAAATTTAATACAAATTTCGCCCAATTTATGAGCAGGTTGGCGGAAAACTAACTATTGAACAAAGCTCAAATTTTCACAGGTCATTCCTCTATTCTTTAGCTGTATTCTAGTATAATATGAAGACGTTTGGCGATTTTTTGTATTTCCCCTTTTTTTCCATTACGATTTTACAAATATCGATGCAATTTTTTTTTTCTCAAAAAACCTTTAAAAATGTCCAAACATACTTGACGATAGTAGAAATAATGTGGGCAATTAATTTTCCCGAATAATAATCATTTTCAACAACATCAGGCCATTTTTAATCGCTGCATCAAATTAACATGGGACCTTATGGGATCGGTTTAAGCGAGGCCCGCCGTTTAGTCATTTCAGATGCGTCTGTGGTTGGATCAAGATTACAGAATTCGCTCAAGAGATAAACTAACGCGGTTTTCAGTATTACATTCCCAAAGAATGTAGCTACATATTTATTAAAACCCATTATTTCTAATTCGTTTGTGGGCGATAGGAAAAAAAATCAAAATCAATTAAAATATTTGTTTAATTTTCGAAAGCAAATTTTGCGAGCGTATTGACTGTAAAATATTTCCTTGATGACGCTCAAATTCTCACAGATTATTCCTTCATTCTTTAGCTACATTTTTATATAATATGAATTTGTTCGGAGATTTTTGGATTTTCGACGAAAATTCCACTTTTTTTCCTACGAATTTTAAATTTCGATGATTTTTTTTTCTTTTCAAAAAATCTGAAAAAAATTCGTAACATGCTTGATGATAATAGAAATAAAGTGGGCAATTAATTTTCCCGAATAATAATCATTTTCAATCACATCAGGCCATTTTTAATCGCTGCATGAAATTAACATGGGACCTTATGGGATCGGTTTAAACGAGGCACGCCGATTAGTCATTTCAGATGCGTCTGTGGTTCGATCATGATTACAGAATTCGCTCAAGAGATAAACAAACGCGGTTTTCAGTATTACATTCCCAAAGAATGTAGCTACATATTTATTAGAACCCATTATTTCTAATTCGTTTGTGGGCGATAGGAAAAAAAATCAAAATCAATTAAGATATTTGTCCAATTTTCGAAAGCAAACTTTGCGAGCATATTAACTGTAAACTATTTCCTTGATGGCGCCCAAAGTCTCACAGATTATTCCTTCATTCTTTAGCTACATTTTTGTATAATATGAAGTCGTTCGGAGAATTTTGGATTTTCGACGAAAATTCCACTTTTTTTCCTACGGATTTTAAATTTCGATGACTTTTTTTTTCTTTTCAAAAAATCTGAAAAAAATTCGTAACATGCTTGATGATAATAGAAATAAAGTGGGCAATTAATTTTCCATAATAATAATCATTTTCAATCACATCAGGCCATTTTTAATCGCTGCATCAAATTAACATGGGACCTTATGGGATCGGTTTAAGCGAGGCCCGCCGATTAGTCATTTCAGATGCGTTTGTGGTTGGATCAAGATTACAGAATTCGCTCAAGAGATAAACAAACGCGGTTTTCAGTATTACATTCCCAAAGAATGTAGCTAGATACTTATTAAAATCCATTGTTTCTAATTCATTCGTGGGCGATAGGACAAAAATTGAAAATCAATTAAAATATTTGTTCAATTTTCGAAAGCAAACTTTGCGAGCGTATTGACTGCAAACTATTACCTTGATTAAGCTAAAATTCTCACAGATTATTCCTTCACTTTCTAGCTCTATTTTGGCATAATATGAAGTCGTTTGGAGACTTTTGGATTTTCGACGAAAATTCCACTTTTTCAAATTTTTATGTACATTTTTTTTTTTCTTCAAAAATCTGAAAAAAATCTCAAAGACAATATATTATCTATTTATCAGAATGTATACATACCTATTAATATAATTTTAGGGCGGAAAGACCACAGGTCGTTAGCCAGTTTAGAAGAAAAGATATAAATATAGCCTGATTGTAAAATATATGTAATTGTTAGTCTATACATATTCTTCTAAATAAAGTTGTTTGTATATATATATAATTTTAGTGTAGAAATGTTCATTAATTGTAAATAGAAAAGAGTATTCATTCTCTTAGTCACAGTTATTTAATTATATTAAATAAAAATGATTTGAAAATAATTAATAAATTATTTCCACATTTAGCTCTGTGACAATAGACAATTTTATTTAATTCATTAATTGTATTAATTGCTATGAACTATTATTTTTTTTATTTAATTAATTAATAGTTCCATCTTAAACAACCAGTTTCCAACAAAGGAAACAACCCTTGTAAGAATACAAACCATAACTAATGACGAAATAAACAGTCCGTAATATTTCACATGGTCCGTACCCAGCAAAGCAATAAAACTTTTTTTTCCCGTTGCAAATAAACAATATAATACAATAAGACCATTACTCATATAATCCATTACTTCATCCGGGGAACGAGTGAGATGGGGGGTGGGGGTGAGTGGTAGAAAGAGGAAAACACACATTCCGCATCTATAACTAAAAATAAGACGAGCTAAAAAAAAGCGACTAACGTCCGCGCCACCATCGTATACAGGGAGCGAAGTCCCCTCTGGCGACCATTCCTATTAACTATCCGCCGCCCGCTTTATGGTTATTACAAAAAATGCCTTTCTTTCATTTTCTAATTGAGTCTCGACGGATTATCCATAAAAGTGGACGACGGCATTAATCACATCCACTCGAATGTCCCGTTGTTTTTTCCCTTTAGCCGTTGTTGTTTCTTCTTTTGCTTGCGTTTTATGTGTGTCGCCATTTCTTGTCTTTTATGTACATTAACGCGATGGGAAGACTTGGAGTGATAAAATTTATTTTTTTCTAATTAAACAAGAAAATTAAATTCTGTAATAAAAACATTCTAATACAATTAATGGTTTTAATATTTAGACATTGGTAGTTCATATTGCATGAAATAAATATGAATAAATTATTAAAAATCAACCAATAAAACAGATTAGATTGAATAACTTTAAATTCTCGACTAGTTTCGGGTTATTAGCCCATTTTTAAGAGAATTTACTATGTTTTTATCACTTTATACAAAATAGTAAAAAACGTAGTAATTATTTTCATTGAATTGGATATGGATTACCATGTAGTAACGGTCGAAATCATCTTGATGTTAAAAACATTTTAATTTTTTTCTTATAGAAAAAATAAATACGATAAAAATACCATTACATATTTTTATTAATATTGAATTCTCTTTAATGAGCTAATAACAAAAACTTAAAAATTATTAATATTTTAAGAATTGTAGAAATTTTCAATGTACAACATTGAGGTATAAAAAGTCTACAATTCATAGATATAAATATAATTTAAAAAGGAATAACAATTTAGTTTAATTTATTAATATTTTGATGATTAAGCGAGCATTCAAGGAATGAGTGACATTAATAATCTATTGAGCATCACACGCCAATGATCCTCTCTATCCACGATCGTCAATATATATGTTGATAATGAGTTTTGGCTGTGGTGCAAACCTATGCCAGGATCAATGATACAAAAAATAATAATCTGTTCCTATGTTTAATTAATTTCTCACTTAACCCGTGGTGAAACATTTTTGAATTAATTTAGGATGATTCAATTTTTTGGGTTGTTATGTTTTGGGGGTATACTAGGGTTACGAGGAATGCAATATTTTGTAAGGAGGGATTACAATTTATTATTATTAAAATACAATGTTTTTAAATATTACAAAATTATAATTAAAATCTATCTGCATTCTAAAGCTTAATTGTTTTAATGTGCATTTGTTTGAAGTAAGTGAAAATGTTATAGAGCTAAATGTGGAAATAATTTATTAATTATTTTCAAATCATTTTTATTTAATTTACTTAATTCATCCTATAATAATATTTGAAATTAATACAGTACAAATGGAATAAGTTAAGGGTAGAGATGAGTCATTGCTAATAAATAAAAAAGAGAGCGAAAAGCGGGAGAGCTCATTATAACCGTAAGGCGATATCTTTCCATAACGATAATCCAAAAAACCATCAATTCCCTCTTAATGGTTTTTTTTCTCTCGCCGCTGCGGACTCGCATGCGTTCTATTACAGACACCCCCTTATTATTATTATTATTATTATTACTATACGTGGCGAGTATAAAGGTGCAGCTACATATTATTCCCACCCTTACACACACATGCGAATGCTCGCAAAAAAAAAAACTAAGCAAAAATGTCCCGGCAATTCGTAGTCTATCCCTATAGCTCCTCATTCATCCCTGGGGTCCGAGTAGATCGTAAACTGGCCCACCTCACCTCACCCCCACGCCTCCCGGCCCTCGACCCCCCCTTAAACATCACACCCCCGCACTCTGTACGGAGCTTTTTTAAGGGATCCTGAAATTATTTAACGGAGTGTGATTTTCTCGTATATTTATTTAATTAAATTATTTATCATATTTTCTATTCTTCTTCGTTATACATGTTTAAGTATGATAATCAAAAACACTTCTAAACTTTGTTTTGTATAACACTTTATGAATTATTTATCAAATTGAGTTCACAATCAAAACAACAATAGCAAATATTCCTGCACAATGAATATTTGCTGTTGTTATTGAAGGTTTACTTCAACTTCGCATAACCCCATAAGAATAAGTCATTCTATATTAAGGGGATTCTACAGCCTTCTAATCGAAAACGTTTTTATTTATGAATGAAAAATTTTGAAATTTTGAATGAGTAATCTAGACGAAATTTCATATCACGGATAGTGCAAGCGCTATTATTCGAGCAAATTACATGTCCAGTTTGTGCAATATTATTTAAAGACTTAAATTTGTGTTACTGATTTTATTGTTATTGTGAATAGAAAATTGTGTATGGTGGGGCAACAAACACGAACGACCCTGAAAACAAATAAATAAATCGTATGTAATTTCGCAAAAAAAATAAAGGTGACTCGGAGCGAGAATATAGTATTATAGTAAATAAATTAAATAGAGAGATGGCTTGTATTACTGATTGTAAATAAAGTTAGAAAAATAATTTATTTTAACAACTATAGAAGTCATTGTGAATGTTGGAATATATTTAAAATGTTGTCGAAAAATATTTAGATAACATTTTATTATACAAAAATGTTTCCTTTTCCAAGATCTACTAATTTCCTTTTTAATATATTTTCTGCAAAATTTTTATTAATGAAAACTTAATATATAAAAAGAGATAATTACGTTTCTTATTAATTCTTAAATACTGACTTTGATGTTTTTTTTCACCAAAGTCAATATTTAAGAATTAAATAATAATTTGAAACATTTTTTGAAAATTCTTACAATTAAGGAATTATTTAAGTGTTTCGGTAATTTTCAACTACTTCGAATTTTCGCGCGCATATGTAAAGAACAAAAATTAGTCGAAACTATTACTAAAAGTGTGTGCTATTAATAGAACTGACGATCGATAATTTTGTACCTGTGAAATCACTGTCGACGAGATGCGATGGGCAGGACTAAACGCATCTAAGAGCATATGCGAAAAGCAAGTGACCCGCCATCAAAAAAAGCTGTGACATCAGCGATAAATAACTTAAATAATAAGTCATAGTCAGAGCCACTTATCGAAATAACTTATTTTTTTATCTACTCACATAATCTTGGTGAACATATCACAGGATTATTTCTTGAAATAACTTTTTTATTAACTATTATAATGCCATTGTTTCGTTAGGGATATCAGTTGATTTTCAATAACAACTAGGAATAAATATTTTGTTAGCATTGCTAGCGGGCAATTTTGAATGACTTTTCTTACCAGTTTACGATGACACACTCTTCCTTGGTATTCTTGAAGAAATAAGGTCCAAATGCATCGATGGTATACTATTCTGTGCTTTTTTTTCTTCCTATCTTCAATTCTCCTCACTCCAAATTCTACAGTTTTTTCTTATTAACATAGACATTTACCCAAGAGAGAGCCTAATCGTTTAAAATTACAACATGATGAATAAAGGAGATCTTTAGTGAAAATTTGCATCGCCCAAGCAGTAAAATAACGAGGTTAACTATGATCATAAGGCTTCAGTTTCTGAACTGTAAAAAAACGAATTTATTCTGCAAAATCCTGTAAGGTTAACCATATATGAGATTCAAAACAATTCATTTATTTACGGTAAATTACCTTTATACAGAATAATAACAATATTAAAAATGTTTAGATAAATAGCATGACTGTAAATCAGATATAAACAGAATAATACAATTTTACATGTATAACATATTTTAATATCAGTAGCGGAAACTGCAAAATAAAAATTAACCCAAGTGGTCGACTCTAGCGATGAAAATGAGAAGTTTAAGAGAAAAAATCGGATTACCTCGAATCTTACACTTTCAACCTCAATACCGATAATCCTTTAGGAAAAACAAACGTACGAACCTGCGTTATATAAGTCAAAGATGCAGTAGAGAAAGCAAAAAATATTAAATTTATTAATTAATTATTTTCAAAATTAATATTCTTTAATTTTATTTCATATTCATCGTAATATTTATTGTAATACAAATATATGATAAAGTAGATAAAGCAAAAAATATTAAATTTATTAATTAATTATTTTCGAAATTATTCTTCTTTAATTTTATCTCATATTCAGCGTAATATTTATTGTAATACAAATATATGATTAGGGTTTAAAACCTCACGATATTTCCACAACAAGGAAAAGATTTATTTAATACGATATAACTGTGATGAAGCAGAATGATGTCCCATTCTTATCCTTACAATTAATATAAGTAAGCTTCTACCTAAGAATAATAATATTTGTAAAAACAGCCATCTAATTTCAAATGGCATCGTCAACAATTTGAGTCTACAAGGCAGATGACTGAGAATGGTATATATATATATGAGATTAGGTGAATTTTACGATTGAATTTTACACGCCAATCTTTGGTTTCAGAAAACACGCCAGTTATTAACTTTTCAAATGGCTGATAATAATTTCATTGACGCTTTTGACCTGCTAGTATGAATCATCATCATATCAATCAGTCCTTGTTTTTTATATATATAATATAAAAAACAAGGACTGATTGATACAATGGGTTGTATATTATAGATTTTTATATAAGAGTTGAAGTTGCCATTGAGTCTTCATACTAGCAAGTCAAAAGCTTCATTGAAATTATTAAGAGCCATTTTGAAAAGTTTTCTGAAACCAAAAACTGGCGTGAAAAATTCAATCGTAAAATTCACCTAATTTCATATATATATATATGTATTATTAAAATTTCGAATTTATATTATAAACAAACAAAAAATTAGTCAAATCCGAATTTGTAATAAAAAGTTGTGTGTTTCCATTTAATATTTCAAAGTTCCCCCCTCAATGGGATACGGAGTAAATTTTAAATATCGTGTGGCGATGTTACCATTGATTGGACTGAACAGATCCTATATCTTTGTAGAAATTTTCAATGTACAACATTGAGGTTTAATTTAAATTTAATTAAATATAAAGTGGAAAAGAAACATCTCTGATGGAATCCTTATATAACAGTGAATTTTCTATTTAAACTTATTTTTTGTAGAAAAAAATGTAACACTAGCATTTTACAGCTGTACACAAAACGAATTATCTATCCCTGTTTAAATGAACAAAATTTGAATGATTGCATAAATGGTGAATGCGCCGGGTTCTGGAGCTTACTCCGTTTATAATTACTACAAACAAGTTAATATTATGTTCACTGGAGAACGTGCAAGAGTCTTATAATAACATTCGTATAAACTACATAAAATTAGGGAATTATTGATTATCTTTTGTTTTTAGATGTATTCAAACCGCTGCGGTCTCTTTATACCAAATAAAATATGTAAAAACGAAAAAAAAAAAAATCAATAATTTTTACAAACAAAATAAAATTATGGAATTATTTTTTTTTTTCGTTTTTATATATTTTATTTGGCATACCACAGCAGTTTGAATATATCTAAAAACAAGAAATAATCAATAATTCCTTAATTTTATTTAGTTTATATGAATGTTATTATATATTGATATAAGATTCTTACACGTTCTCCAGTGAAGATGAATATATATATATATATATATATATAGAAAATCTTTATTTCTGAGAAATACGTTAAATTACATTACAATATTTACATTACAATCATAAACCTCTAGTTAAGCCTCAGAAAATGGCTATCGACCATCGGTATTTCTGCCGAAGAATGAATAATATTTCGTATATTTTTTTATGTTAATTTGTAAGAATTTTTTGCAAGTGTAAATGTTTTTGTTTTAAGTTTCAATTGTAATTTAATAAATGGAAGTAGTTGTTTCATTAAAGGTTGTTTCAAGATAAAAATTTAATTGACATCAGTTAATGAAGCGATTAAAGGAGCAATTGTCGAAAGAAAAAGAACCGTTAGCAGCCAGAATGAAGAAAATCGTCGATTGGACGTGTTGTCTCGGTGGAAAATGGGAAAGCGAAAGGAGGAAAGGAAAAGAGGGGACCGTGCTTTTTTAACGGCGGCGTTTAGAGAAGGGCCGTTCCCGGGGTGTGCGTGGGCGAGACGAGAAACGCGGGGGGAGACGGTGGAGCGGTAAAAGGGGGGTGAGCGCGCAGTGTATGGCGCCCGAAATGGGCAGCGGGGATTAATTTAGATTGATCAGAGTCGGTTCGGACACAAGGAATTGATTAGGCAATCTGTTTTAGCGTGTCCAGTCGAGTGGTCCGTGTCCGGTACACACTAACTTCACTCCCTTCGGCCCTTCGATCCCTCCGTCCGGCCGTCCGTCCGCCGTTCGAATTCCAGACGCTCTCCGACGATAAATTAGTTTCAAATTTAATTAAACGATTCCTGAAAGTCCGCCCCAATAACGCGCTATTCGAAAGAGACGACGCCCGACTCGCACCACTCCCTTTCGATCGGCGATCTTTAAAACAAATCCATTAAGGCCCTTTCATCTCGCTTGCTTCCATCCAATTTTACATTTTAATTACTAATATCAATACATTCCTTAAATAAAACTACTATATTTTATAACATATTTTAAATTATTTATACCAATGTAGTATTTTTATTCAATATCATCAAAGCAAATAATTAAATATAAATTTAAATTGATTGGGTGAGTTACGTGAAGATCAAATGTAATTGATAAAAAAGCACTAATAAAATTTAATTTAAATTAGTACAAAATGTTCTAAATGGGAAAACTTTATGTACTGAATAATACAAAGAAAAAAATACATTAATGAAATGAAATAAATATAAATAGATTATTAAAAATCAACCAATAAAACACAGATTAGATTGAATAACTTTAAAATCTCCACTAGTTTCGGGTTCTTACAATAACAAAAAAAATGAAACTAGGCAGCTAGAAACTAGATCTGATTGTGTAGTATACACCCTTCACTAATTACTTGTTTATCTTTAGTACAAAATTTTCTAAATGAGAATAAATACTGTACTGAATAATACAAAGAGAAAATTTAACTTCAATGAAAATCTAATTACAACAGCAAACGAAAAAAAAAAATAAGAGAAAGGAAAGATGATTAGGGGATGAAGGGCGTGTATTTAGTTTATATCGCAGACAGAAATATCGTCGTGTGCTGCTGTTTTGCTCGTTCAGCAATGATTACACTAGCACACACACACACACACACATTAATCGATCTCACTCCTGGCCATAGTCTCGCCTTCTCACTCTCGTGTGTTTTATATATTATCCGTGGTGGGGGGTCAATTGCTAAAAAACCTTTTTTCGTCTTTCATACAAAATTCAAGCCATTTCTCTCGATTATTGCCGCGCCGTGCGGACTAAATTCCGACACACGTCTAAATTGCCACCCCTCCTTGTTTTCATCCGATATCACATTCGCTTGCGCGTTCTCTCTCTCTCTCTTTCTCTCGACCGCTTTCTCCGGCTCTCTCTTATTGTGTGTATGTATGTTTTCTTTGTGTGAGTGTGTTAGAGGGGTGGTCATAACAGAGATGTTTAAACTTAAAGTTTATCAAATATTCAAAAATAATAGAATGTTTGTAATATAATTTTATTTTCTTTCGTACTTTGAAGAAAATGTATTTGAATCAAGTAACGTATATGTTTAATAAAATCTTCGTCAGTCTGATGAGGTTCGAAAAACCGAAATAGCCAAGTTCTAGCGTATGGATAACTTGTGATGGCTAATACCACGAGAAAAATGCATTGATGGAATTATTCTCTTAAAAATATAATTTATTAATACTCATCAATTTGATGATGTTCGAAAAATCGAAATGACCAGCATAAATTAAATATAGTTAGTATAAAGCAATATGTATTTAAATGGACTTACCGTTAATAAACAATAAACAATAAATTATCCATACACTAGATGGACGGTGGTTGCAAATTTTATTAAATGAATTTCGTTTCAATTCTCATAAATAGAACAAGTTTGCATTTCTTTTAGTAAACGAAACGGCGATTCTCGGTCGTCTACCTTGTAGACCCAAATCATTAACGAAGCCCCGTAAAATTAGGCAATAGATGGCGCTTGCGTAATCTTCCATTTATTATGATTCATATAACGTATATATTGTTTAATAAATTTAAGTCATACATTGATTTACAGTTTCGCTAATGTGTATTTAGCAGTAAAACAATAAAAATAAACACTTCTTTACCTTTGTAATTAACGCTTCATTGTCAAACTGACAGTGATTTTCAAAAGAAGAAAAGTGAATTAAATAAATTTCAATTATACAAACAAATACGGCCTTATATATTTCGGCTCGCTCACCAGATCTAAATCAACTTAATTAGTTTTTATAGGGATGCTTTATTCCGAGAGATCATTTGGAAAATAAAGTTAAAAATAGTGTAAGATATTTAAATAATCAATCCCATATTCTTGAAAACGTAATCAGAGATTTTAACTGAAGAAAAAATGTATGCATTGAGAGGGAATGGATCACACATCGAGTGATTGTTATTTAATTACTAATATCCTTAAGTTTGTTAATTTCTGAAAGAAATTAATTTTTGTGGTTGATTAAAACTGTATATCATTTATTTTGACGTTTTTGTATGTTTAAGATCAAGCACCAACTTCCATTCTTATATATATATAATCGTAACTCGCGTAGACTAGAAAATTCTGTCTGTTTTTATCAACATCCACGCGTTATTATTTAACTATATAGTACTTTTGAGTACTAGGGACGCGTTGTATTCTAGTCGCAATTTGAAAACAATAAGTATTTTAAAAAAAAATAGTTACCGGCTGCTAGTAAAGAATAAAATTTTCTGAGAATTCAATACTAAAAAAAGTTTCCCATATATTGCATCCTTACTTGGACACGTTGTATATATTACAATAAATAATTGTTGAGTATATTATATTTGAATTTAAAATATCTAAGTATTATATTTATCAATAAAAAAAATGATGTATGTGTGAAAATATAGTAATGGTGGACAGAAAATAGTGGGGGCGGCGACCGCAACGGGAAAGTCTCCGATGTCCATACTTGACTCGCACGTTTACTCTCCACCCCAACCCTGTATAAGACAAGCTTAATTCCTCGGCGAAACAAAGCCTCCGCAAATACATTTCTTCCCCTAGATTATAACTATATATATATATATAAAAATATATATAAAACGTACTAGGTAGCGTAAGAGAGCGTGTGTAGATATAATATATAGCGGTTGTCACGTGCATTATTTATATTACTCCCTTATTCTCCACGAGGATTGCCATCTTAATGACATTGTTAAGTTTTTTTTTTCTGCTTGCTTTCGGTTCTCCCGTGGCCCCTTCCTTCCCTTATTACAGGAATGTTTTATCTTCTCCAGACGTTGAGCGAATGCTCGTGTAATTGTTTCCACTGGCCCACCATTAATCATTCCATAATTGAAAAATTAACTAAAGCTTTTTATTTTTTTGCCGGCTGAAGGTTCTAATTTTATAAGATTCTTTGTGTTTAAATTAATTGATTAATGATATCCAATTACGCAATTAAGATGTGAAAAAAAATATTACGAGGCTTTTACATTGATGTATACTATTTAGAATTTAAATGAAATTATTTTCGGAATATAAAAAGGAATCATAATGAATTGAAGACGACGCAAGCGCCATCTTTTGCTTAATTTCATACGGCATTGTCAACGATTCATCCATAAGCTAGATGTTACAACTACAATTGTGTTATAGATTATAAACTATCTCCCTGCTTTGCTTCTTGTTTCTTGCTTTTCTATTCACCTTTCGTAGATTTAGTACTCGTTTCTTTAAGTTTTTGTTTTTGTTTTCACATATCCATCCCATTTTCTGTTTGCCTTCCTGGCATCATTTTTGATCCGGTAATTCCTTATAAACAACATCCCCCTCAAAATTGATTATTAATGCCTATAAAAAATAAATCTACAAAAGTAAATTCCAGACCTTCTCAGACTTGGGCATTAAATTTATTTAATTTTTGGATCTTGGAGGCTCTAACCATTATTTAATTTTAATGCTACTAGGATTAATTATGAAGTATAAACTACTCATTAAAAAAACACACGGTTTCAATACTAAGTGTATCTTAATCAGTAGTTTATGGTTCAAAATGTTTTACTGTGGGTTAAGTGAGAAATTAATGATATATTAATTATAATGATTTTAAAAATTTGAGAGGTCAGAGAAAAGATCCTTGCGGAACACCGCGTTTTATAGATGTAAAGTCTGACTGACACCTTTTTCAGTAGGTGTGTGATCTTCACACCTACTGTTAAAATGTGATTTCAGGATAGTCAACTTTTTTTTGGAAATCATAAGCTTTTAATTATTTAATAAATAATTTATGGAACACACAATCAAACGCTTTACTTAAATCAACAAAAGTAAATGAAAATAGCATCGTCAGTTGTAAATAAGTTTAATAGGTATCGAAGATATTTGTTGGTAAGCACATGAAGTTTCTTGATATAATGTAGTAATATTTTATTCCTTTCTTCACTTTTTTATTTTTATCACTATATGTACATTTCAAGCACAACGTGCTCTTTTTCAATAGTTTTATGTAAGGTGTTTTTGAGTTTCATGAAGAGTATATTCATGAATAATTAACACTTTACCACTAACCACAGTTGTTATTGGCAATGAGAGCTTAACACCTGAAATATGCATCTAACCATTAGAAAATAAAATGCAAAGAACGGATACAAGAGTGTTGAAAAATAAAGATTATTTTTTTATTAAATTTCATGAATAATTAACACTCTTGTATCCGTTTTTTGCACTTTATTTTCTAATGGTTAGATATTCACATGGACATAGCTATTTAAAATAAATTTAAAAAACTGTTTGGTAATAATAAATTATTAATAAAAACATTTTCCCTTTAATTGCTGTGAGTTTTTGACTTACATTACGTAGGCACTTTAAAACAATTACTTCTCAGGCCTGTCTGGCGAAGTACAAGCCCGAAAAGTAGTTGTTTTAATGCACTTACGTAATGTAAGTCAAAAAGGTGAGTGTTGCTAAAGGGAACATGATTGATTAATAATTAGTCATTTTCAAATTATTTTTATTTAAATTTACAGTTAAATAAAAATGATTTGAAAATAATTAATAAATTATTTCCACATTTATCTCTGTGACTTTTGAGGGTGTACATTATGTAGCTCAATGTCCGGCGGAGTATTTGCCCGGAAAGTAGTTGTTTTAATGTGCATTTGTTTTACATAACGTAAGTCAAAAGTCACAGAGCTAAACGTGGTAATAATTTATTGATTATTTTCAAATCATTTTTATTTAATTTATTGTAAATAAGTTCTTGTCTGAAACCGTATTATCGTTGAGTAAAGAAATCATTGTCTTCAATAAACTTTTTTTAGTGATCAATAACGTAATTTATGTTATATATGTATTTATTTTATGAATTAGAAATGATTATAAATTAAACTAATTGTAAATCATAATTCCCCATTTTTTTTAAATTAATAGCTATTAAATTAAACAGATTAAAAAAACTGTAATACACAATTGAATCAAATCACGATAAGTGGGTGATTTGCATTTTACACAAATCCACCCTTCCACGAGCGCCTCGTTAAAAAACCGTTAATTACAATTAGCATATTCAAATTAGGGCATAATTAACGTCACGGTTAATTAACTATGAAATTATTCAAAATCCTGTGTGTGCTGGTGAGTGTGTGGAGAGAGGTATGGTGTTCGCGAGATGAGCGCAGATGTAATCGATAGAAGAAGTGTCGCGCTGATTAGCGGCGCCCAGATGAGAGGGAGGCGCCAATCGCGTAAATGGCGCCGACGCCGAGCGCCGGCCTGACGTCACGACCGGCGTTCACCCCATACACACATGTAGACACACACACAAAATGGATTCTGTGATAGAATGGGAAATATTCTAATGAACCCGCTCGTATCTGCGTTTGCCTGCGTGTGTGTGGAAAATGTTTGAATTCCTTTATTTTTACGTAAAAAAATTTATAGGGAATCCATAAAAGGCGTTACGTTTTTGATATTGGAGCTTTTAAAAACATTTAAAATGATCAATGAAGTGCGTTTACTTTAACTGTACCATCTTTTATTTGTTTCGTTCAAACCTTAAATTTGCAATAATTTCGTTACCATGCTCTAAACTAAATAGTTGCAATTGTTTCATTGGAATCATTTCTGATTCTCGAGTACACTAAGAATCTGAACTTCAAAATGTTCATTCATATTGTTTCTTGCTTTCATAAAGATCTTCAAACCATTCAATTTCTTTAAGGATGAATAGAACATATATTTCTAGATGTAGAATTTTGATAAAAAAATTTAGCATGTTTACTTCAAGAACTTCTTCCTTCGTGCTAAAGAGTAAGCTTTCCTTAAATCCCTTACTAAATGATCTCAAAACCATTAAAATCCATTAAAGATGAATAGGACATATATTTCCAGTTATTTAGAAATTTTTATTCAATGAATTACATTGATTCCTTTACTTAATTAAAATTAAAAAAAGAAAAAG
This sequence comes from Philonthus spinipes, assembly GCA_963082785.1. Classification (NCBI taxonomy): domain Eukaryota; kingdom Metazoa; phylum Arthropoda; class Insecta; order Coleoptera; family Staphylinidae; genus Philonthus; species Philonthus spinipes. The sequence goes on from OY720304.1 coordinate 27,126,986, forward strand.
AAATGAACTCAAGCGTGTTAAATTATTTAAGTGAATGCTTCACATAACTAAAATAATAATAAATAGCATAAAGTACCATTGTTTGTCTAATTTAGAAGTCACATCATCAATACTTCGACTCAAATTGTCTACTGACAAGCTGAACTATGGTTTATCCACTAAACAATTTTTAGAAGCATAGTGTGATCAATTGAAGACCCTCTTCAATTGATCACACGTAGTGTCCAAGTAGTTTAAAATGCAGAAATTTTGCTATTTTTATTTTTTTCAACACTTTCAATTAGTAAAATTTGTTATTGAGTGTAAAGAAACCAAATCAAAAAACAATACTCCAGTTAAACAAACATAGGCTAAAAATACTTCCTTCCTTGCCGAATTCCTGTATTCATAAACAAAATTGCTAACATACAACTGACTCCGGTCATAACGCTAAAAAATCTTGTTCCTTTGTGTTTTCCCGTTAGATAATATTCGCGTATTTTACTGGCAATACCTCGCATAGCGTAATTATGAAGCTTTTTTTAGCAGAATTTTGTTATAATGTTCTAACGGTTTGAACAAAAACACTTAGAATCCTTTCTTCACTACTTTATTTGTTACCAGATGTAAATTTCGTATCAACCATTGATAATGGTCACTTTGAGTCCGAAATGTACATCTGGTAACAAAAAAAGTAGTGAAGAAAGGATTCTAAGTGTTTTTATTCAAGTTACTATCATCTTCACGTAACTCACTCAATCCAAATTCTAACGGTTTATTTTTCGAGATGCTATTAAATGGATTACATAAGCCAAAAATAATAATCGTCCATAAACTTTTTAAAATTGGAAATGTCGGTTGTTGTCAGTAATTTCACTTTCGCCACTTCAAAATTGTCCTTAATGTTCAATCATTTTATTTCTAAAAATTATCTTCTTTCATTGAAAGAGAAGACTACTCGCCAAGGAGTTTCTCCTGTGGAGGAACGGTGAAGGACGAAGTAGGAAATAGGACGGATTTTTACTTTAGAAAATAGATCAACTAAAATGCACTATTCATTTCAATAAAGACAACATTTGATTATCAAAGAAATACAAAAAGTTTATTTGTTGTTTGTATTTTTTTTTTTTTGATAATGGTCGTCTGATCGAAACTAGTCAGAAAAATAAATAAAAATTGTTGAACAATAACCAAGTGTTTATTTAAAGAAAAAAAAAACATTTATACATATACAAAGGTGTTTAAGAAAATGATATTAAATACTGAAGTAGAAGCAGAAGCAACAATTGTGAATTACAATAAAATTAAACAAGGAAAAATTACTGACAATGATCAATAAAATTCGATCAATCCCTTTTTTATTTAATTTTAATTGCGAATTATAATCACAATAATTATACGTAGTAAGAGTAAGATATTAATCAACCGCCTAAAGATACCACTGTGTTGGAGAAACAATTGTAGCAGTTTTTCTACAAAAAATACTAATTTTTATTTATTTAATAGTAAGAGGTTTATTCAGTGATTATATTATGAATTATCGTCATCCAGAATCCACTATTCATACATTCATCTCATCTTTCATCGATGACTAAAAGACAGACATGACACATAAGACAATGATTTTTGGCTGAAAGACCGATGGTCGATAGCCATTTTAGAAATAATAAAATAAACTATATTGTATTTAACAATGTATATAAAAAACTCAATAAAGATGATTGTATATATACAGGGTGAGTTTTTTTTCGATGTTCTCTATGGGGATCTCGGAAACTCTTTCAAATATTTTGAAAGTGTCATTTTATTCGTCTTATAAAACTACACTTCTTTCCCCATTTAACCGTTTTTCTATCTCTTATAGTTTTCGAGATCCCCATAGAGAACATGGAAAAAAACTCACCCTGTATAATGCCATCATGATGTATAATTGTGAATTAAATTAAATAATTAAATCTGAGAATTAAATACTTACATCTATATTTACGTCGCGAAAAAAATATAACTGCACAACTGAAAATAACCAAACATAACGGAAGTACCTTCCTGCATAAAGGTAAAAAATGCACTAAATGAGGGCCATTAAACCTAACCTGGGCCAACGTGCACCCGGTGCCGGAGTGTGTGTTACCCCATCGAAAAAAAAAATCGAATTTATCGATTGATTTCCCCACGGAGGAACGCATTATAAAGAGCGATCGAAACGTCACAATAAAATTGGACATTCATAAAAAATATCTCTCCCTCATTTTTTTGCACCCTTATTGTTACCCCCTGTTTTTTTCACCCCTCGGTCTGGAGAGTCGCCCGCTTTTTTATACATAGGAAGGAGGGTGCCGGGAATACTCTACGCACACACACACAAGGATACGGCGAGAGCAAGGGATGATGAAAAAAAGTACGTATTTAAAATGCGACCAGAATTTTTAAATTAAGAAATCTCTTTATGCATGCGTATTGTAATTTCTATGCACGAATGTTTTGAATTTTTAATGGAAATAAAGAACTTTTCCCCAACTAGATTCAATCACGTTTTTTTTTTTTCAAACTAAATTAATTTCAATATTTTCTCGTCAACTATTTCTAAAAAAAGTTTTTACGTCGATTCAAACTAAATGTTTTTATAAATAGAAAAGAGTATGTATTTACTTGGTCACAGTTAAAATAATTAATAAATAAATTAAATAAAAATGATTTTAAAATAATTAATAAATTATTTCCACATTTAGCTCTGTGACTTTTGACTTACGCTACGTAAGTACGTTAAACAAATGCACACTTAAACAACTACTTCCCGGGCAAATACCCACGCTGGACATTGAATTACATAATGTACACTTGCTGTTACACCTCAATAAAATATTGCATAATGCAACAAATTTTGATCCGAGAAAAATTTAAAGTAAAAACAATAAAAGGAACGTTACTTAAAATAAAGCCATCTGCAGACACGTGTTTCGGGATCTATTCCTCGTCAGTACAGCTATGCCTTACGTAATTTAAAGATGTTAAAAATGAAATTAATTAAATTAATTCAAATACAATCAGCAAAATTAAATCAATTATATTAAATGAAATTAAACTAACGGCGTGGGTATTTAAATAACTCTGACCAAGTGAATGAATACTCTTTTCTAATTAATAAATTATTTCCACATTTAGCTCTGTGACATTTTGACTTACATTACGTAAGTACTTTAAACAAATGCACATTAAATATGAACAGAGAGGAGTTTTTTTTATATGAATATACGATAAGAAAGGACCTTACAATTTCGTCCAAACGGCTTTTTCAAAGAAATCATTCCTTAAGTGTTTAACACCAACATTGTGTAAAAAAGAGATTTTTTATTATTTTTTTCATCAATATCAAGGATAATTTCGACGAAAGTTGAAACTTGTCGGAGAAAATAATCATATTTTGGTGAAACAAAATAATTATATAAAGAATGTCCTGCTAATTTTTGGAAATGGCTTAACCTTAGGTTGCTGAGACCAAAATATTAATACAAAAATTAATAAAAAAATATTTTATTGATAACAATCGAATGTTCCATTCGATTTGAATAAAATTTATTTTGTTTCTCGCCGGGGGGTATGCCTTAAGTATCCGCGCTTGGACGAAATTGCATCGTCCCGATAAGAACGCACACCTTGTTGTAGTTTCCGAATCCTTGTGCCCGTCATTACAATCAGAGCACGCAGCCGGTAAGGTTCCAAATTAAATTAATTCAATTCGTTTTCTTTTAATTTGATTTGATTTTGATTGAAATTGAATTAATTTGGTTTAATTTATTTTAAATCGATTTAGTTTGATTTGATTTAATATAATTTGACTGAGTATGGTTGATTTAATTTAATTAATTTAATTTAACATCTTTAAATTATGTATAGCAGAGCTGTACTGACGAGAGATAGATCCCGAAACACGTGTTTGCAGATGGCCTTATATTAAGTAACGTTCTTTTTTTACATAAAATTTTTCTCGGATCAAAATTTTGTTGCATTATGCAATATTTTATTGATATGCAGCAGCAGGTGTACATTATGTAATTCAATATCTGGCGGGGTATTTACCTGAGAAGTAGTTGTTTTAATGTGCATTTGTTTAAAGTACTTACGTAAAGTTAGTCAAAATGCCACAGAGCTAAATGTAGAAATAATTTATTATTTTCAAATATTTTTATTTAATTTAAAAGTGTTTAGTTTGAAAATGATATATGTAATGTCGAGACTATAGTCACTAAAAATAAATTTGCAGTTATTACAAAAAATTAAAAAAAGTGTTTTATTACATTAATTTAAAACAATGTATAAGGAAGTGGAAGCCTCAACTATTAAATATTTAATAAATTAAATAAAAATAATTTGAAAATAATTAATTAATAAATTATTTTCCCTTTAGCTAGAATCATATTATTATTAAATATTCAGTAATAAATTGTATTGTAAAGTAAAAATATGGGATTGTAATAAAATGGACGAATATGATTTTATCAAATTCATGTTGAGACAAATTGTTGATTTAATCTCTAAAAGAAAAAGGAGGGAAATATTTTTCAGACAGCCCATCAGTAGTTTAGTCTGGCACTTTAATATTTTAAGACCGCCATAAAATATTCATTGTCCGAACTAGAAACAGACCTCACGTGTTCAAATCAAACGATCCAAAAATCACGCAAACGAAAGGTTAAAAAATAAGGATTTTTAAAAAAAATGTGCGTTTTATTTTTATTTGTGGCTGCATCTACGAGGGATGCATTTAAAAAAATTTAATCAATATCACACGAGAGAAGCAATCAAAACTTCCTTTCTTTTCCTCCTAACTAGCATATCTTATATACACATATACACCATTATAGATTTTTTTTCAAGTTAGGGAAGATTCGAGGTGGCCAGCATTGTCATGCGCGTTATTAATAAGGGCCGGGTCCCGGTCGGGCGCCGAGTCTACGTCTGGGCCGCTCCGCATTCACTCCGGGGGTGAAAAAAAGCGAGGGTGGCCTCGTTAGGGGTAAAAAATACTAGATTTGCATTCTGGAACTTTCGCGAGGATTCCGCTCTCGCTCCCTCCCGCTCGGCCGACTCGCTCTCTCCGACTTCCCTTCCCTTTTTCTTAACAACTGAAACACGTACGCTTTTCATATACACACACACGCCCGCGCGATTTTCTTTATCTATTTGATTTTACTTAGTTTGTAGCGACATGTTTGCTTTATTAAATAAATCCAGTTTGTGTTATTTTTCTCGCTTTTTTCCTTCCGAAAACCTAGGGACGAGGGAAAAAAATCGGAAGGATGATTGCAAATCGTATATTTAAATAAATTTTATTTCGAAAAATACTAAATTAGATATGAAGAAAAAATAAACAACACAATTAATTTTTTAATTGCTTTGTTATCAAAGCAGTTTAGTAGTTTGCATAATAAATAAAAGGCAATAATACTGTTATATCCTAATAACAATTTAATGATAATATTTTGTATTAATATATATATATACAGAGAGTTTTATGTTTTATACATATTACCTTACAAAATAAATATTTTTGAAGATGAATTACGGCTAACCTATTTTGGATATAGATAGGTTCGGTTAAGCGATCATATTTTGATCCTAGGAAATTGAGATTAAACCCTGTAAATATTGTAATTAAAAGTCTCATCCTATTTGTGGTCAATAAATAATTAACAATCATATTTAAATGCAACAACTTCCTCTTTAGTTTATGAGTAGTAGTTTAGTAAGTAGAGGTAATGAAATAAAACGCTTGTTTTTTTTCTTAAAAAAAATATTTTGCATTTTATTTTACAATTTCCAATAACCACAGTTCATTCATTTCTCGTTGAAAATAGATTGAGGAATAAAAGCGTTAAGAAATTATAAAACATAAAGACATAAACGAAATCAGAATGATTATTACAACTTTATACTTCCTGGAAGGTTCCGTCTGTCACGAGCTTTCAAGTATAAAAAGCCCGTACAGTGAGCTTTTAAGTTCACGCATGAACAAGCCGGCTGTCCCGTCAGAATAACATCACATCATCCCATCAACCCATCAGCCCAACCCTACCCACCCTTCTCCTCCACTTTTATAATACAATGTCATATATACACACATGAACACACGTGCACGTACATGTATTATATATTTGTGCATGTGTACGTCGGTGTTCGGCTCGCGTCGGATGAGAGAGTGAATGTACCAACTTTTCTTATCTAAATAGAAACACATTATCCAAACTCGCTAAAATCTGCGAAATAGATAGCTTTATCGTAGGCTTTCGCTCTCGTTTTTTACTAAGTGAACCCAGCCGTGTGTGTATGTGTGTGTGCACACACTCCTCCTCATGTATCATAATAATGAAAGGGGGACTTTAATCTCGGGGAAGGAGATGGTGGTTTTTTTTTTACGTGAATATTAATTCGTCCGCAGAGCGGATCGCATTCTTTCTCATTTTCTTTAATGCTTTTTATGGTGATGAAAGTTTGAATTATTCACTTGATTTTTTTTTCTTCTAAAAAAAAAGATGCTTCCTTATAATGCGGGAAATTATTTCTAATTTCAAGCGAGATTACTGCCGTTGTAAAATTTGAAATGAATGACCCCTGGAAGATTAGTAATTTTATGTATAAAAAAGAAAGTGTATAATAACTTATTTAATATCACATTTTCTGTAGTTATTAACAACGGGGGGTGTTATTCCTACAGCTCATGCGTTTGACAAAAAAAAGCTGTGAAATGAGCTGCAGTGTAAATATTTCAATTTCAATTTACTTTATTAACGGAATCTCCATTTCCAAATTACAATTATAATTACATATTAAAAATTTTATAAGAAAAGTGTGACGCTCTAAAAAGATTACAAAACATATGTATTAAGAAAGGCAAATTACCAATCACAAATTACGACAAAATACAAAATAAAAATAAAATATTGCTTGAGTTTGCATGGTCAACTGGATTTTAATGAATCATTTAGAATAATAACGAATTGGTCAACATTTTATACCCTAGATTATTTACAATCTTGCATATATACAAACATCATTATTCAGACAATACGACAAGAAAATTTTACAAAATTTATTATAACAATTTGTGCAATTGTGTTAGTAGTCTGTCATGGGCCATGGACCATAAGTCTTTCTGCCCTGTATGAATTTATGGTGATTTGCAAATTAAAACTCTAGCTAGCTTCAATCTTTCAATTACATAGGTTTATTTTATTCTCAAAAGTGCTATTATTAATTAAAAATTATTTTGTATTTTTAAATGAAATAGTTAACATCTTATACCCTCGATTGTTTACATTCCTGTAATACCATAGCTCTCTGTTATTGTCAAACGTATTATTATGGCTTCAAATTTTAATGAATTATTAAGTAATATGTTGATTAATTTATTACTCGACTATTTATATACGTTCAGTTATATACCTCTCAAATTTTAATGAATTTTTTAGAATAATAATAAATTGGTCAACAATTAAACCCTCAATTATTTACATTCCTACAGTTTCTTAGCTTTCCAATATTCTCCATTACTAAAATTTTTATTGAAAAAAGTTAACCTAGAATTTTCAATCCCTTCACAATTTTGCAAAATGAGAAATTACGTTTTACACCTTCATGTATCTTATAATGTAAATTTAAATGTTGTAAGTGTTTTATTATTACATTTATTATTTTTTATTATTTTTAAAATTCTTATCTAAATAACAATATTTCCTAACACTCAATTAGACACGCACTACATAAAAAAAATTATACGCGGTGACAGATTGCCGTTTGATAAAGGTTTTATTCACGTCGTAACGACATAATAGTTCTATATATAAAGTGATAATATATAACTATGTAAGCCAACAATATAATTTTATGGCAGATATCGTAGTAGATATCTATAAAAAATTTACTAGAATATAAAGTACTTTAAAAATCACTTGCGTTTTACGACAATAATAAAGTCGCGCGTTACACGGCCATTCAAATCAACTAGCGTCATCTGTCGCAACAGCTGTGAACTTATTGCTCTTGCTGTGTCCCGCTCGTTTTATTGCGAGATTTGAGAGGTTTCACGATAGGGATCTGTAGAGTTTGTGGGAAACTGTAATGTGCTATTGAAGTAATGAAATCTATAATTTTTGATGAAATTATATTGAAGATATCTGTTGAGAGTTTATATGGATGAAAATAATTGCATAGATGTGTGCTCGAAAAAGAAACCTCACCGACAATTTTCAACCCTTTCTTAATTTAAAAAAAATGAGAAATTATGTCATATATCTTATTAATATAATATTTAACTTTAAATAGAAAACAGTATTCATTCCACTTGGTCACAGTTATTTAAATATATTAAATAAAAATGATTTGAAAATAATTAATAAATTATTTCCACATTTAGCTCTGTGACTATTGACTTACTTACGTAAGTACGTTAAACAAATGCACATTAAAACAACTACTTCCCGGGCAAATACCCATGGAAATAATTTATTAATTATTTTCAAATCATTTTTATTTAATATATTTAACTTTAAGTTAATGCAGTGAAAATAAGATGGCTGAAAAACTTGGGGTCGATACCCATTTTGGATTAATATTATATAAAATTTATTGTATTACACCTAATGTAAATTTTATAATAAAGATGATTGTATATAATAATAATAATAATGCTTAGCATTCCAAATGTACATTTTATTTAATTAATTATAAATTAGAAAGTTATTTATAAATAACTTTCTAATTTATTATTAGATGTTTTGATTGTTGAGGGTTTTAATTGTTGAATGTTCATTTTCACTTTTATGTTAAGGTTTTAGTAAATAAAAAACAACAAATATTAAAATTTGAAAGTGAGCGTTTTATTTATTAAAACCTTAAATTAAAAGTGTAAATTATTACAATTAAATTTAATTAAACTTATCGTCACTTTTAAATCATATATATATATATATATATATATATATTAATAATGTCACCTATTCTCCTTTTCCTTTTCCAAACAGAAAATTATATAGATTTAAGATAACTAAACGGCCATAAATATAGCGTTTCCGCGGCAACGTAACTCCTCAGGTAGGTAAAAGGCAGGTATTTAGGGTTGGACAAGACGTCGGGAGATGCCTACCTGTTATTTAACAATTAATCAACTCGAGTACGGCTGTCGGTGAGCCTCCTTGATTAGTTCATTTATCAAAAAGGGAAGAAGACTCTTCGGGGATCGTGTTTCGTCAGAAATTCGATACGCGATTTGCATCGGGTCTTATTTATACGCGGCCCGGGACGATGATGAATTTCATTAATTGCTTATTAGCATATCGTGCTTGTATCTAAAAATAAAATGGAAAATATATTTAAAAAAAGAAGCGGAATGAATATGATGTTAATAAATATTATGCTAAGTTAATTACTTATAAGTGTAAAATGATATTATGGTAATTAATATAAATAACATAATAAGCATAAATTATTTTAGATTTTTCTTTAATTTCTTTTAAAGGTCTGTTTTATTGTCGATTAACCTTTAAGGAGCGCCTTTATTTATTTATTTACCGAATCTCCATTTTACAATATATATTTAATTTATAAAAAAAAATGAAATCCAAAATCTAATTGATATATTGAATGCCAAAATGGACCAACAAAACCTTATTAACATTAAAATTCTAAAAAAACTCAACTTTACTATTGAAGACAAGAAAAACATACATAATAATAATCCTTAAATAGAAAAGAGTATTATTCATTCACTTCATCACAGTTATTTAAATATATTAAATAAAAATTATTTGAAAATAATTAATAAAATTATTTCCACATTTAGCTCTGTGACTTTTGACTTACGCTGCGCAAGTACGTTAAACAAATGCACATTAAAACAGAGCTAAATTTGGAAATAATTTTATTAATTATTTTCAAATCATTTTTATTTAATAAATGAAACACTTTTTTACTTTGTTTGTATAACTCGGATTGTTTTGTAAAAAAAGTGTTTCATTTTTTAAATTGAATTAAAATGTATAACAAAGTAGAAGCCTCAACAATTAACAAAAAAATATATGTATTTTTAAAAACACAATATTTCTTGACGAAAATAAAAATAAAATATAACGGTTTGTATCACAAAACACATTTATGAAAAATGCGAGAAAATCGATGATTTTTTAGTAATTTGTTTGCTTTACTCCCAAAGCAAAAATGGCTATAGATGGCTATAGTTGTTATAATTAACCACTTTTCTGTATTTTATAAACATTTTCAGGGAAAATAATTTGATGGTGAACAGAAAATGTCCCTAAAAAACACTGAAGTAAAAAAATCCAAAAAATAATGGGGGTAGAAATACACTTAGTCAGAAATTATGCCATCATTTTTTTGCCGCCCCCCTCCCCTATAAATTTTATTAATTTTTGCTTTTAAATATATTTTTTTACAAATCAATTGCTTATGTTTAATATAAGGAAAGAGGCATACATTTTTCTTTATTGTTTATGTTGCATCAGCAACAATTTAAAATAATTTCAATTTTTTTATACAAAATTATATCGCGGGTAACATTTTATGTCACAATAAATATATAAAAAATCAAGCCACCTGAAAATGGTTTTAAGTTGTTGTTAATGCAACATAAATGACAGAATTTATTAATTTCAACTTTGAATTTGTGTATGAAAAAATTCCTGGCTCTTTCCTGATAGTAAACGTAAAAAAAATCACTATTTTGAGGCAATTTATTTTATTAAGATTTAATTATGAATTTCATATTAACAAGAAAACGTTATTTTTTTTCTAAATACTTTGCATTATCATTAAAGGCAGCACGAGCTTTAGTATTTCATCAAATAACAAGGAATTGTTGAGTTGAATTCATGTGAAAATAAGTTTTTTTTTTTTCTATATGTTATTTTTGAAAAAAAAAGAGCTTGCATTTTTTAATAATAAACACATGAATAAACTTGATTTAACGTAAATTCAACTCAACAATACCTTTCTTCGCTAAATTTCATTTGAATAACAACAATACAAACTTTTATATACTACAGTAAATATTTTATATACCTGTAAATAGTTGTACAGCGGCTGTAATTCAAAAATAATGCGTTCTTCATGAATGTCGAACTGAACAGCTCTACCTGACTTGACCATTGAGGCGAGTAATGCCATTGTCGGTTTTTGTGGAAATGCCCCAGGTATTTGCTGTGTTTGCCGATTTTATGGACACTATCCTTTATCCACGTACAATCAACATCTGTCAACCAGGATTATGTGCGTGTCGTGGGTTTCCACAAAAGCAGGTATTCGGCCTGTAAATGATAAAGATAACATCGTAGAGGGAAAAAAATGCAGGAAAGGATTTTGTTATTTATTAGTTTTCTAATAGAAAATGACGCTTCTTCAATTTTCCCAAGAAACTTTTAAGCGAGTTTTTTATTTTTTCAAACAAAAATAAAACTTCTCCTTGGCAGAAAGACCTCGGGTCGATAGCCTATGAAAGAACAACCTCAAATTATATACCGTATTATACTATACAATACTGTACTTAATATAATGTAAAAGTCCCTTGAATAAAGATATTTTGTAAATAAGGGATAATTAATATTATACATTAGAATTACTATAGGGGAAATTTTTTGTCAGGATAATAAAATTAAGCAATTCAATCATTTCAGGGAATCAGATCAGATAAAACATCTTCGATATAATCGGGGTTATTCCGTATGAAAAAAAAGTGAATTTTATCATGTACCTTATACTTCAGAATCACAATCTAACTATATGTATTAATTATAAACCTCGCTTAGACTGTAACAATAAAGAATAACGTGTAACGTTAATTTTAATATTTTTTGTGCGGACCCACATAGCACAAACACATCCAATTGAATATCCCTTTTCGAATATTGGAATATCTGCGGAAATCCATTGAGCGTCCATAGAATCTATAGAATAGAGTATAATAAATATCCATATTTAATTCATAAAATTATACCCATTGAATATATTTTGATGAATATTCATTAGAGAATATACACTGTCTGTTGCCGAAAGTAATTGCACATTTAGGATATAATTGTATGACTTTTTAATTTATCACTTGGTGAAATATTAATAGAATATTTTGGGATTATTATGGTAAAAAATAAAATACAATTTAAATTATGAGACAAACCAAGCGTTTTAATTTTTACCTTATCATCATAACATGAATTATGTTCTAATAATTCTTTCGAAACTGGTTTAATAATATTAAAACTATGGTCGATAGCCATTTAACAATTAATTAATTTTTGTGTGATATACATAATCAATGTTTGTAAACTTAATTGTTAATAAAGATTGTTATATATATAATATTAAAACACATGTATTTGTTTTATTTGTTCGTATATTTAATTCCATTAATTTCTGCCCGATGCGCCATTATTAATAGCAATTGTACAAATGTACAAAAAAAAATTCTTAAACTGAATTTGCAACAATCTTGTAGCAATTATTGTCTATAAAAAATCTTAATTTCTTATTTGATTATTGTTACTTGAAACATCAGCAACTATTATTTCAAATAATTACATTTTCATAAATTGATTGATTGAGTTACGTGAAGATCAAATTGAATTGATAGATAAAGCACTAATAATCCATTGATAATGGTCACTTTGTGTCCGAAATGTACATTTGGTAAAACAAATAAAGTGTGAAGAAAGGTTATTAGTGCTTTATCTATCAATTCAATTACATTTTCTGTATGTTGTTTTGAAAATTTATAAATTTGTTTGTTAATTTAGACTTTGAATTTTACGCTTCGTATGGCAAAATTCCTGTTTTTTTTGCTGGTAGAAAATATAAGAAAATTAATTTGTGGTTCACTGCCAAAAATTGCACTATTTTGAGGCTATTTCTACAACATTTTTTTTTTATTTAGTTAAGATATTTTTTATGATTTATTTATTTACCAGAAACGTTACTTTTTTAAAACACTTTGCATAACTATTAAAGGCAAGATTCTTACAATTATATATATTAATTAAATTGTTTTTTTTTTTTCATTGACCTTTCTACCACTGTGTGGTGTGAGGTCAATATTCACATCTATGAATTGAAGAAATTTTCAATGTACAACATTAAGATAATTTAAATTAATTAAATATTACTGGAAAAGAAATATCTCCGGTGGGATTTGAACCCATGTCGCTCGATTTCTCGAGTGCGTTCCCAACTACACCACATAAACAGGTGATATCAAATCTTCATACAGTGCTTCAAGTTCAAACACGAATGTCTACATAAATTGAATACATTTATTTATCAATCTGGTTTTTGGTCTATAAGGGCACTTAATATTGGGGAATTCCAAGGGTCCTTGTTTTCATTGATCACATTTTTGCGAAATAAAACAAATCTGTGTATTTTATAATAATAACCAGAGTTTGTTCACTTCAGACAAATGTAAGATATTTGTATATTCGATTTACCAGCTATTGCTTCTTAACTTTTTGTTTTTTGCCATTACCTACAGTGTCACCCTGAAGAAGGGACAAATTATAATCCCGAAAGCTTGGTTATACAATTAAAGTTTGTAAAGAAATTTAATTCCTGTCCCTTTTTTGGTCGCTTGCCCCGTGAGGAGTCATCTCTCCGATCGCCCTAGTATTTTATAATAATATTCTCAAATCAGATTTATATTAAAAAATGATAAATGAGAAGAAAGTATCTAATTTTCTCGATTTGGCAGTCGACTGTTGGTATTTCTGCTTTTCTTTAAATACTTATATCATCTTTCCTGGTGTGAATTTCAATAACATTATTTATAAAATAATGATTTCTATTAAAATTTGAATAGAATGATTTCTATTCATTATTTTTTGAATAATGTTATTGAAATTCAGATCAGGAAAGATGATATAAGTATTTAAACTATCTAGTATAAATTGCGATTATTATTAGCATCTAATACTCGATTTTTTTTATTAAAAAAGGACTAAAAGGTAACTAATCAACTTTCTGTCAGTTTGTCACAAAAAAAATAAACGTTTCCGTAAAGCAAACGACTCCAAAATCCACTCCGATATGGAAACATCGATCACTCCGGGAATTTCTACCTGTGGCCAGAGAGCGACGTCCCATGAATAATAACAATCGAATGGGTCTTTGGGGGGTGTCGAGATGGACCTGTCAGATGGTTCACAGGGAGACGGGAGATGGTCAGTCGGTCGCCCCCCGCAGTGTCAACCGGGCCCAAAAAGAACCATAACCTCCCGAGCGGTCCCTGCCCAAATGGCATTCGTTCTTCGCATACCGTCGAGGATGTATCGGAATTTCTACTAGAGGACCCTCACGATACAAGAATACACGAGCACGTGGAGAGTTTTATTTGTTGTTGTTCGGTTGCGAAAAGTTGGACATCATGTGGAAAATTGTTTACGGTTTGATCCTCTTCACTATTTTGTTGGGTGAGTTTTTTTTTAATAGTTAATTTAATCCAATTATTAATAGAACCTTCAACTTCGTGGTATATTATTAAGCACAAATAAAACAATTCCACTTTGTTTTGTATAACTCATAAAACAAATTATTTGTTCTTGTTCGGTCATGCAAAGTTGGACACCGTATGGAAAATTATTTGAATTTTAACTCCGTGTTTCATTGGGTGGATTTTATTAATAGTTAATTTAATTCAGTTATTAAAACCTTCACTTCGTGGTAATTTATTAATCACAAATAAATCACGTTTTTTTTACTTTATTTTGTATAACTAATAAAATAATTAAAACACTGTTTCATTTGTGAATAATTAATTTGTTAATTGTAACTTTTATATTCATCGTAATTCTATTTTTTTATAACTAATGGAATAAAAATAAAAACAGTATTTTATTTTTGTCTAATTAATATGGTTATTGTTAATCCTTCTACGCTGTTATTTATCGTAATTCAATTTAATGAACACTTTTAATTTGTTTATATAATAAAATTTAATGTAAATACATATTTTGTTATAAATTGATAAATAAATTACTAATAACCTTTCTTCAGACTTTATTTAATTTATTTCGTAAAGCAATGATAATGATCACTTTGTGTTATTAGTGCTTTATTTATCAATTTAATTTGATATTCACGTAACTCAATCAATCAATTTATTTTGTTATAAAGTTTGAATATACAGAAAATGTAAAAGAACGTTTACTGACAAGTTTAGTTATACAAACAAATAAGTGTTTTATTATACAAAAAAAAATGTTATATACAATTTTTCATAGAAAGGTAAGGTTAAATTATCACCATCTTTATCTCTAACATTTTCTCAGTATATCAGTAGATAGATGGTGATAATTTGCATACAATGTTAGCTTTTGCTTTGATTGTTTTATTTATTCTATTGGTGATAATTTAACCTTACTTATTTTAATGTAAAATGAAACCCAATAGTAACACACGCGTTTTTTCCTTCAATTTTTAAAAAAAGTGAAGTAAGAAAAAAACTCGTGTGTTATTATTGATACTAACACTTCACGTGAACTCAAAACCCATTTATTTGAAACCCAATAGAATGAAATAAAATTTCATTTTATATAAATTATCATCATGAATTTATATAAAACGAAAGCTTTTATTTTCATTCTATTCGTTTTCATTTTTCATTAAATTAAGTAAGGTTAAATTAGAGAGATACGAAAAAATCCGTGTTCCGGCCAGTGACATCTGTTGTTAAAAAATTAACTTTGCTTAATTTAAAGTGAGTTTTTATATTGTTTTGTTGCTAGAGTTTTAGAAAAATATATATTCATAATTAATATTAAAAGATTAATTATCTACAAAGTGATAAAAAAGCGGCAAATTTTATTAAATGAAAACTTTTATTATGATTTGATTTCATTGAATTATTAATATTAATTCTGAATACATTTTTAAAAATTTACGAATAAAACAAAGTAAAAACACATATTAAATTAAGTAAGATTAAATTCTCGACTAGTTTTGGGTTATTAACCCATTTCCAGCACAATTAAATAATTAGAATAATAAGACAAGCTTAATAAATCAGAAAGAATTGAGAATTTAAAAGCATTTAAGGACTGTTTTCATTTTATTTCATTGTTAGGATATTAAATATTAAACATTTATTATTATAAAAATAACTACCAATGGCAAAATATATTGTTACAATTAAATTTATTTTATTTCTTCAAATTCTTTATTCTCTCGTAATAGTTAATCTTCTTCGTGGAGAATTTTAATTATTTAAATAAGACTGGCTGTCCATCTTATGAATATTTTTTATTATAATATTACAATTATAATAATGATAGTCATTTTGGCTATCATTTTTCATACCATTTTCATTTAAATCGGTCATAGTTTAAGGGCTCTCTAAAAGCCTGTGAATGTGAAGACTTTTCAATGGGATCTCTTTGGAATAATTAATAAAGAATACTGTAGGAAGGACTTTTTTGTTTTATTTCATTCATAATTCTAATTTACCAGATATTTTATAATATTAATACTGAAATAAAGAATTAATTATTCAACAAAAACATAATAAGTAGTCATGCATTTCATAAAAACCAATTAATTTAATTTGATTTATTTCTCCACATGGGTTCAGCATATTGTTTTTAATTAATCCTACATTTGTTAGGACAATTAAAGTTCTATTCACATTTTTTTTTAATCCCGCAGTAAACCAATGAAAGATCTAAATTATTATTATTTTTTATAAACGGTCCTCAAACAGCCGCGCATTTCAGAAACCCGACACCAGGATGTTTATCCGGTGATTTATGCGTCTCGGAAAAATGACAAGCGATTCATCACGTGGCAAACCGCAAACGGCTTCAGAGCTTTTTTGGTGTTGTTCTCTGAAGTGTGTGGTTAATTAGCTATTTATAGCTGTAATGTTTGACAAATGGTACATGTTTCAATTATGATTAAACAGATGTAGATTTGATTACATTTTTTCTTTGACTTGATAATACAATTCTGCTTTTTGTTTGTTTGTTTGTCTATTCTTGAGAAGCGACTAACTTTGCGCGTATAAAAAAACTCAAAATATTTATAAGATTATTCTTAAAACAAAACTTAAAGCTTGATAAAGGATCTTCAGAACCTCGACACCCAATACGAGTAAAAGAGGATAAGATTAAGAAAGAAAGAAAGAAATTATCTTCAAGAAAATTGTCCTGTAAGTAAGTGGCAATAAATGTTATTAGCAGAATTACAATTTTTTACAATTATTTATATTTACAATACATATTGGTGGGTTAGTCATGGGCTATCGACCGGAGGTCTTTCTGCACTTAAATGTTATTATTATTTAAGAATGTTTTAACAAACAAAAATAGTAATAACAGCAAAAAAAAGAAACGCAAAATGCTTTTAAAGTTTTTCCAGACGAAAAATCTAAATATACAAATTGTTCATAATAATAATAAGACATTAAAGCCTGAAATATAAATTATCAATCACCATTTCTATATCCTCCAATTCATTCAGATTTGAATATTTCAATTATGATTGGTCAAATAATCCATCTCTAGAGATTGCAAAATCTGCAGATTATTCCAGGAGATCCTTAAAGATTCTGCAATTGATTAATATTGGAATAATATTTTGCAGGAATGGTGCCATCAACACGAGTACTTATCATACGTCCCTCGTATATATAATGTTAAATTAAAATTGTTCTGTTTTCATTAATTAACTAAATCCCTATTGATTTTTTTTATCCAATTAATTCCAACCAAACGTATGTAAATTCATAAAGCATCCCACTGACCAATATATTTTTCGTTTTTTTTTGTATCTGCTTTACGATTGTACATTTTTTACCCATTTTGATGGGCACGGGTTGAATCGTAAAAGGTCGGGCCTCTCTGCGTGTGTCCCATAAAAGAAGGATAGGATATTAATATTAATGAACGCTGTCTGAGATTAATATATCATTATGGGTTTATGTTTATGTACATGTTGCAGGCCGGTCCCGAGCCACGGAGAAGACGCAATGCGAAGCCTTCGCCGCGAAAGCCGCCCTCGAGAACCAAAACACGGTGGTCAATACGACTTACAAGAGTTTGATTGGGACGTGGTTATCCGAAAAGTAAGTGGTTTTCATAATTATTAGAAAGGTTTTATTTGATAAGCAGTGCGCAGCTAATGATTAAAAAAGGCTGAGAAATATATAGAACAAACGGATACACCAGGGAAATAAATATATAATAATATCTATGTTCAATTCATATTATCTCGCACGAAATAATCGCGTTTATCTTCTTTTTAAATTCTTGAATTAAATATTTAGAATAAGGCTGAAAGACCTCCGGTCGATAGCCGATTCATCATCATCTACAGAATATAATTCTAATTTTTGAATATTATTGTACATACATATACACGTTTGAATAAAGATGGTTAGTTAGTTATTTAGAATGTTTGATTCTAAATATGTGTGATAGATTAATTAAAATCAGACATTGTTAATAAATGCTTCAAGAATTTAAAAAAAGACAAATTGGATTATTCCGTACGAAAAATAGTTGAATTGAATATAGACATTATTTTTTGACCTCTCAATAAAATAATAATTGGAAATATAACGCAAGCGCCATCTATTGTCTAATTTCAAGAAACATCGTCAACAATTTCGGTCTGTTAGGACCATGCAAATGGAACACACATGTATATTTTCCATGTGCAATGCCTTGATGAAGGTTCGAAAGACCGAAACAATGCAGATGGAACACACTTGTTTGTTTTCCATGTGCATTGCCTTGATGATGGTCCGAAAAACCGAAATGGCCATTACCAGTTAAGCATACGCTAGAAGAATGCTGGTTGAACTTTTTATTACAGACATTTTTCATGGATGTCCTCTACTATTTCAAGAAAGAATGAGTTTGTATATATAATATTTCGAAAGATTTTGATTAGGGTAATCTTTCCAAATAAGCCTGAAATATAAATTATTTATCACCATTTCCATATCCTCCAATTCATTCAGATTTGGATATTTCAATTATGATTGGTCAAATAATTCATCTCTAGAGGTTTCAAAATCCAGGAGATCCTTAATTTTAACTGTATAGTTCCAAGTTTACGTGAAGTTATTAATCATAAAATAGAAATACTGTTATTCCTTACTTACTCAACCAATGAAAATCAACGTCACCTTTAATATTGCTGTATTCAAGACTGTTATCCCTTACTTACTGACAACAGTCTTTCTATTTTGCAAGTATTTGTAGTCAAGATCAGACTAAAAATACTGGATTAAAAGTGATTGATTTACGATATTGAAATAATATTCTTTGTATAAATTAAATCTATAATAAAAAAAGAAAATCAATTTCATTCTGTTCTTTCCTTTATTTCCTTAATTATCAAAATTCCTTCACACCTTCGAAGCAGTTTATTTGAGATTACTCGAATAAATACTTGCATAAAACCGTAAAGAATTTTCGCGATTCAACACCCCGATCTACAAAAAAAAAAAAAACACGACTAAATGAATGATCGAATCGAATTCCTCGATGCAACAAAAATCGAAACGCGCATTTTAATGCAATAAAAAAACGAAAAACCAAACTCTGGACCGACATTAAAAATGTAAAGCGAGTCCTGTTTATTCCGACCACGGTTTCATCTGAGCTGGGTCCGTATTTGGCGGCGTCCGCCTTTCGCCATTCGAAAAACCGGACGCGATTTATCGTCCCGAGATTCTGAAATAATGGAGAATAAATTTTGGTGGATCCGCTATCGGGACTATCGCCGAGGACATCTTTTCAATCCTTTTCTCCTCGTCGCTATCTCCCATTCAAACGCCCCGGTTTTTCCTAAATAACGAGACGTTGTTTATGAATGCCCAATTCGAAATTTATTGCCGGGCCCACAGACGGCGTCGTTAAAGTCCTTTGTGTTTCTCGTTATTATAATTGTTACGACAAAAAGATATTCTCATACAGAAAATTTATAGTTTCAACCACTTTATACTTTTTTTTAAATATATTTGACTTATAGAAAAAACACAATTATAGGCATTCAAACCAACTAAGACTAAAGTCATTTATGTTATTCGCTTTATAATTATTACGACAAAAAGAAATTCTCATATAATTAATTTATTTCTCATTGATTACTTGGTAAAATATGTTTATTAATATATAGTATCTGTAAAACAAACCAAGTGAATTCAATAAAAAAACATATATACAAATTTGTATACTGAAAATAATATAATCTTTAATTTTGCTGGCGTTAACTTGGTGGTAATTTTTCAATATAGTATATAAAGAAAACAAAATTACTTTTTTATAAACCACATAGATTTTTTTATTAATCGTGACTAGTTTCGATTACACAGTAATCATTTTTAAACAATATCGTTTTTAAATAGAAAAGAATATTAATTCATTTAAATATATTAAATAAAAATGTTTTGAAAATAATTAATAAATTTGTCCACATTTTAAAAAAAGGTTTTTTTTCTTTATATACTATATTGAAAATAATATATTGTGGTAGAAAGACCTCTGGTCGATAGCCGTTTAACAATTAATAAATTTTTGTGTGATATACATAATCAATGTTTTTTACCTTATTGTAAACTTAATTGTTAATAAAGATTGTTATATATATAATATATTGTTTACATCATATACCAGGAGTTGACTCCATCAGGTATACAAAGGAATATTACATGTAAAAACATTTTTTTTGTAAATTCATGCTTCTCGTTTAATTTTAGAGAAAATATTAGAGAATTAAAATATGTCCAGAATTTAAAAATCTGTCCACAATATTGCTTTATTCAATTTTAGAATCGATGTATAATTAAATAATTAATAAATTAAGTGTGAATACATTTGAAAATTATCGCATAATTAAATTGCATTTTGTCTTTCATATAAACGAACGATTGAAAATTAACATCACCTTTAATAATAATGTACTGGTATTTATTTATATTTATATTCATGTTTGTCTTGCTATTGTTATAATGTAAAATTATTTTGTATTATCCTGTAATTGGGCTACTGTTTCCTGTTGGGTAATAAATTTATTATTAATATATTTCTATGATTACAATTTAACATTTTATTTTGTTCACAAATTATTATTATCAAACGGTTAACCGTTTCTTTATTCTATTATGGGTGCTTTATTGTTCAATTAAGAATTACTTAAATATGACTTTTATGGCTCCCTTGGGGAATTTGAAAAATTAAGTAGGCTAAGAAAGCACAGAAATCAAAGAAATTAACACCGTCAACTAGTTAAGTAGTTATGCTCAGAAGAAGCCACGGTTCATACAGGTGGAACTAATCCTAAATTTATTTTAGTAATTCGCTTATTTAAGATTTACAAAATATTGAAGATATATATTTTTTTAGTTGTGAAATCCGACCAGGACCGCAATACGTATTAAGATCGTACAGTTTCCGCCCTGAAGGGACCTACAAAGTTATCCAACATCACTATTGGGACAGTTCCTGTTCAAGTCCGAAATTCACGGTCGTTTCCTATGGACTGATACGTCTAAAAAAAGATAATCTGCTGAATACTGACGGTGCTTCTGGATACGTCAGACCTACGAATATAAGCGTCATTCCTCAAGATTTAAAAGCGGCCAAGGATTTGGAAAGACTCGTTGCTTCGGAATGTCCAGGTAAATTAATGTATATTTTTACTCAGAACATATATTAGATTTAATGATTCTCGGTCGTCTACCTTGTAGACCCAAATCGTTGACGATGCCACTTGAAATTAGGCAAAAGGTGGCGCTTACGTCGTCTTTAATTTACTATATACATTAGATCTCTTCTTACGAAATATACAGGGTATTCTAGAAAGTAAAAAGTATGTGGACTTGCAAAATCAATGAATTATAATTATATTTTCACCAATTCACAATAGTTTTGTTTCTTTTAATCAAACTCTATGATAAGCTTGGATAACCTATGTTAATTTTCTAGTCAGAACCTAGGAGGAATCCGACACTCACTCCGTAAATGGATTTTCTCTTTCCACAGCCAACTAGAAGTTGGTATTTTGTATGCTCAATATATGTAAACATATTTTGAACATAGAAATGGTGAATCCGTAAATAATTGAAATAAAAAAAAATACATGTAGGTTTTAGTCTCTCTGGGCTTCCAACGCCTTTTTGCCCTATCATGAATTTATGATGATGTCAAAGATAAAATCTATGCTAGCTAGCTGAATAATAATAATAATAATAACTTTATTGCACAACAGCTGAACCATTTACAGGACAATGTTATAAAAAAAACAACTAATAATAATAGTAATTTATATAATTCAGTATAAATAAAAAAACATACAAAAATAATGATTTCACAGACAATGCTAAATCACTGTCTCATTTCTGGTGAGAAAAATATGTCATGATGATCTCCAAATAGTATTCATTATTTTAATAATTACTAACTTCTGAGTTTTGATCGCTAGGATTCTCTAATGTTATTTAAGGAGCAATTATTTTTAAGCTGATTAGACTCACTTTCAGCTTAAGACGAATTTGATTTGCACCGAGGCTTCACGATATCCTTCCAAACTAATGTTTGGGATTAGTTAATTCAAACGTTCCACAATTTCGTCGTCTAAAAAGAGATAAACTAAAAATCCAAAGTCACTTTATTTTTACTCCTATCCCGAAAGATATTCTCATTTTGTTCGTTGTCCCAATCAGGTTGATTTCACTTTTGTCTCTTTTTATCTGAACCACTTCGGACACTTATTTATGCAGGTTATCTTTCAGAAGTTTCACAAAATTGGCACCTTTAGTAATTCTAGCACGGTTCTAATATATGATTATATCCAATAATAATAATATAATATATCCATGTTCCCTTGCACCCATTTTTTTTTTTTTGATCTCCTATCTCTCAAAACTTTTTGTCTCTACGAGTGTTATATATTTCTGTTCAGCATTTTTGTTATTTTCAAAGATTTCTTGCTAACCATATGTTCTTTGCTTTTCTACTGTCCCTCCATTCAGGACCTTACAATTTCATCCAAACGGCTTTTTCAAAGAAATCATCCCTTAAGTGTTTAACACCAATAATTTTTTAATTTTTTCATCAATATCAAGGATAATTTCGACGAAAGTTGAAACTTGTCGGAGAAAATCATATTTTGGTAAAACAAAACAATTATATAAAGAATGTCATGCTAATTTTTGGAAATGGCTTCTTAACCCTACTTTGCCGAGACCAAAATATGAATACAAAAATTAATAAAAAAAATGTATTATTGATAATAATCGAATGTTCCATTTGATTTGAATAAAATTTACTGTGTTTCTCGCCGGGGGGTATCCCTTAGGTATCCGCGCTTGGACGAAATTGCATCGTCCCCTCCATTCTTATAGATTGCCTCACCAAATGAATTGTCGTTTCTTCTATGAAGTATAGGATCGGTACCATTGTTAATTCATCTCAATTGTTCTGTCCATAAAATTTATATCCATCACAATTCTCAAGTATTTCATTTCGCTAGCTTGAATTTTACTACGCTGACACCTCAAATAATTCAAACCTAGTGTTGCAGAAACCGAAGATGAAGAATACAATATTAATTACTATGTTTAACCATCGACAGTTGAAAACAGTGAAAACCGGAAGTCGCTAGGTCGTTATAGAGGACCAATCGAAATTGCCAAAACTTTGACTGTCATAATTTTTTCTAATCTCAGAATTGGCTGAACGGTTGTGATTAAAATTTCACAAAATGTTAGCCCTATGCGTTTTCAGGAAATAAGCTATTCCGTATATAGCACAGGGCTAACATTTTGTGAAATTTTAATCACAATCGTTCGAGCCAATTCTGAGATTACACGTTTTCTCATTGGCGATTTGTTTTATTGTGAACACGTTAAAAAACACATCGCTCTTTCTCTTTCTGTTTGGGTTCCCACAGCTTTTTACACTTAGGTTAAGAACTCCTGTAAAATAAATAATAGGTTATGTAGGCTTTTATGGGAGTTCTTAACCTAAGTGTGAAAAGTTGCGGGAACCCAAACAGAAAGAGATAGAGCGATGTGTTTTATTTTAACGTGTTCACAATTAAAAATCGCCAATCTTCTTTTATACAATTGGATTTGAATTTATACAATGGCTCTTCAGATAATTTTCATTTTATAATTTACCTTTTTACAAATCTACTAATACATATATATAACATCTTTATTTCTGCAGACAATTTTATATACAATAAATTAACAATATAATTCTTATAATATGTTATACGTTGTCCTTAGAAAACGGCTATCGACCATCGGTCTTTCTGCCTACTACTAATATTATATTCTATTAATAATATTTATATATAGTGGATTGTGGAACAAAAATTAAGAAATAATAACAACAACAAGAAAAAAACTTATTGGCACCGCTAGATGATAATAATCTGCCTTGCTTAGATTAATGAAAACCAGTCTTACGCTATCTAATATCTGCAGATAAATGAGCAAAAGGTTCGCATATATAATTTCTCATTAATATATAATTGAAGTTTCTTTCTTATCCTATTCTAGATTTTTATAGCATACAACCATTTTAAATAACAAAACTCTACTATGTGTCATACACGATTTAATTTAATAAAACTTGTTTTACAATAAAAGAACGGAAATATACAAACCATTTGAATATTAAAATCATTCAAATAAACGAATTATTATGCACAATTGGGCGTTTCCTCAAATTAACATCACATGAATTTTACTGCATTATTATTACCCGGCCTCCGTGAATACACAATCAAACCCAACGACGCTCTCCACATTTTAATTGAATTATTTTTTCGTTTTTAATTTCAGAACATAGCTGGAAGTCCTGGCGTCCGCACGAAGAGCATTTAGTATTCGAAGCGAACGACCGCAACAGCAAATTCTTGAACACCTTCAGCTTCCCTAATATATTCACGTTTCATAATCAGAACGCTATTAATAATCAGAAGGAATTGGTGCAGAATTCCGGGTATGTGGCGTGTATGGGGGATTTGAAGTGGGCTTTCAACGAGTTGAAGTTGTTGAAAGTGCAAACCAGGCCGGTTTTCGGGGAAGGGTTTTCTGGAACGGCGCGGTTGGAGCTTTTGGTGGGGGATATACATTCCAGGAGGGAGATGAGGGAAAGGTACATGCCGACTGGCTTTCAAGTACCGTTGTTGAAGTACCTTAGAGAGGATGAGTTTGTTGAGATTAATTCGAGGAATTACACGATTTTGAATCCTTGCAATATTTGCTCGAATTTATTTTCGAGCGATAAAACTCCCCCGCACTTATTAGAAAAACCGCACTTGCCACCTTATATCTGGGGGGAGTGGACTTCGCTGCGGTGTGAAATCCGCCCGATGGGGTTGTACCTCACCAGGAAATTCTCTTTCTATTCAGAAAATTCCGAATGGATCGGCGAGCATAAATTCTACCAAGATCCTTTCTGCACCATCCCGAAATTCACGGTAACAGCCGCCGGACACTTCTTCTTCTCGAGCCAAAGCGAAATCATACCCGGAAGCACCAACATCGATTTCAAAATCGAAAAAGCCACCCTCACCCCCCTGACAAAGCGAATGGCGTACGAAATGCGCATGTACAGCTCCTGCGGGCGGAAACAATGGCAATCGGGGGTCCCGCAAGAACTCACCTCAACAAACGGCTGCTTACAGCTGGGAATCATCATACCCTCAATCCAACACGAGGTTGTCAAAATCGAAATGGACTACCAAGGCTCGTGCCTTTTATACCTCGGGCAGCCCGACACTGATAATCTCCCCAGGATTAATTCCGACAGACCCACGGCTTTCCAGGTGCCTTTAATAAAATGCGGGTATTCTGAAAGGTATTCACAAGGATTGGAAGATATTTTGGATTACCCGAATCAATATAGCAAAGCGAGTTACGTTTCATTTGCAAAGTATTCTCATTTTTTCTTATCGCTAATGTTTATTCTAAGATTTTAATCCGTGTAAATATTAGGTTTGTAAATATTGTAAATTATTAGTCGAGTAGAATTATGTAAGGGACAAAATCCAGTGATTTATTTATAGGTTTGCTACTTTTATATTGTGTAAATTAAAAAAAATGTAAATAGCATGTATTATAAAATTTGTTAATATATAAATAATAATAATAAAAAAATGTATAACAAAGCGAAGTGAAGCACATCTAACACTTGATAATAATTAGAAAGTATTTAAATTAAGATTATTATTATTATTATTATTATTATTATTATTATTATTATTATTATTATTATTATTATTATTATTATTATTATTATTATTATTATTATTATTATTATTATTATTATTATTATTATTAATAATAATAATAATAATGACTCCTCGTTGAAACTAGTTAGAACTTAAATATAATAATAGTGAAACGAATAACCAAGAGCCGTAATTGAAATACATTCTAATTATTACATACAAGTGTTTCACCACGAGATAAGTGAGAAGTTAATTCAAAATATAACACCTCTGTCCTGAGGTTCAAATAATCTGTATATCCACATTATACACAGTATTTTAACTTCAGCACAGGGTAGTAAGTGTTAAGAATTATAAAATTGATTCGTCGAATTTTATTGATTTCGTGTTATTTTTGAACATCATTGTAACGTACCTGATTGGTGCAAATTAATTTTTCTTGGAAAATAAGTAGCCCGTGATTTTCTTCTTAAAGTAAAAATATTATGGATATTTTTACGGAAATTTATTTTTTTTATCGAAAATCGCATGGAAAAATTTCAAATTTCACGAAAAATCCGAAAATCTCCAAATAACTTCAAATTACACCAATATTTTTAGAATTAATGGAAGAATAATCTGTGTAAATTTTGTATCTAGGAAATGAATAGATTTTGCACAGCAGACGCTCAAAGTGATCACTTGTAAATTCTTGAAAAACGTATATACCGATTTTGTGATTTTTTTGTCACGATCACAAGTAATTTACAACAATATTTTTTTATGTGAAGTGTAGCCACAAGAATCCTCCATTAAATGCTTCAACCCGCATTTTTTTATCCCAACTGCGGGTTGCAAAATCTTCATTCAAAAGAAACCCAAACGGTTTGTCCCAATCAATCCTGTATCATTTCAACCGCTCCCATAAGGCTCCATGAAAATCACTTGTATATTTTAATTTTATCATTTTTTGTGGTAATCACAAGTAATTTAGAAGAATATTTTTGTATGTGAAGTAAAGCTACAAGAATCCTCTATAACATACGTCAATCCGCAATGTTCTATTCCATCTGCGAATTGAAAAATCTGCATTCAAAGGAAACCCTAACGGTTTGTCTCAATTAGATTTATATTATTTCAACCGTTCCTATAAGGCTCCAAGTAAATATTTTCGATTCAAAAATAGTTGCATTATACAATATTATTGGACATTTACTGTTGCATAACCATAACATATTGTATAATGCAACTATTTTTGAATCGAACTTTAACAAATGTCCATTATTGGACATTTGTTAAAGTACTTATGATTAACATAAGTCAAAATGTCACGGTGGCGCAAGAAGAAATAATTTATTAATTATTTTCAAATTCTTTTTATTTATTCAATAAAATGTTCAACCAGCATTCATCTAGCTTATGGATAACTAGTGATGGCAAATAGAAAAGAGTATTCATTCACTTGGTCACAGTTATTTAAGCATATTAATATAGTGATGACAATTTCGGTTTATTAATTTATTTAAATACTTGGCATTCTTCCTCCACCTTTTATGTTTTAAAGTGCATAAAATGCAATCTTCTCTGTGATGTTCGCACTTTGATGAATATTTATCCACAAAAAATATGATTGTCGAAATCGCAAAAACAAATCAATCATTCAAATTTAAAACTGAAAATTGTGCTCTATTTAATTTTTTGTTCGAATAATGGTAGTTTTAGATTTGTTTAAGATGTGCCATTTTAAGTGTATACATTAAGATTCCTTCAAAACCAACTCAAAAGGGCACGAACATGGATCATTATCTTGATGTAAAAATAAGGGAATGATAAAGCTTTTATCAAGGCACAAAATATTTTATAAAGATGAATATATTTTGCAATCTTGTAAATAAATTGTAAATATATATATTTTTAATACTAATTTCTGTTTGTAAATAATAAATACCATTATTGTTTTGTAAATATGTAAATTTTAAATAAAATGAAATGAAACAAAGATGATTCACACATTTGCAGCTATTTAAATTACAATGAAATTAAACAAGGATTTTTTTTAGCAATGATCAATATAAATGCTCGGGAAGTAGTTGTTTCAATAGATGTTTGTAAAACTTAGTGTAAGTATTTTTTGCAGTTGGAAAAAGGGATTGATCGAATTTTATTGATCATTGCCAAAAAAATTTCCTTGTTTAATTTCATTGTAATGTAAATTTTATTTTCATTTAAGGTTTTTAATTTAAGAGTGATACAAATTAAAAAAAGGCTATGTAATTACTTTTAATTATCCTTTATTTTTATGTTTATAGTAATAAAAATGTGTTATTTATACAAAATTTAATATGAACGCATTGAATAAACTTTAATAAACCTCTTAATAAACTATTTATTTCAGAACTAATTTCTCCTTTCGTAGTTGATTTTTAAAATAAATAAATTACAGTATTTAAATTATTTTCATTCAATTATTTGTTTAAACGGAATACTCCTTTTTGTAATAATATAATTAATTTTAATGCCATATAATATTTACTGGCACATATTGGATTGATTATTATTAATGTGATGTAGTTTTTATTTAAATTTCATTCAATATTATATTTTGCAACGGAGTTGTTTGGCAATAGAAAAGAGTATTCATTGTTTTGGTCACAGTAATTTAAGCAAATTATATTCACTATAATAACAAATATCTATTTTTTTAATTATAATTTTATATTAGTTAAGAATAAAATAGTTGCTTATACTACATTTAAATAAAAAAAAACAAGGAGTTGTTGGAAGAGTGGATAGAGGAAATATGTGATGAATGGATGAGAGAGGATGGAACAGGCGTAGAGATTGTGATGTCTGGGGATGGGAAAAAGAAAAAGGAAGAAAGGGGGCTGAATGGATAAGAGAGGATGGGACAGGGGTAGAGATTGTGATGTCTGGGGTGGGGGCTTAATAGGAGGGTAGAGAGGATTGGAAGAGATAAACGAAAAAGTAATTGTAAATAATGTAATGAAAAGATGATTGGGAATGAGTGATTACTATTAAAAATGAATGTCTGTTTTTATAAACATCCACGGGTTATCAATTATAGGATGTTAATAGCCTTAGCTTCTTGGAACTAAACTATTTTTTTTTGTTACTAAATTTTCGTATAGAAATGTTGCAAGAAAAGG
This sequence comes from Philonthus spinipes, assembly GCA_963082785.1. Taxonomy (NCBI): domain Eukaryota; kingdom Metazoa; phylum Arthropoda; class Insecta; order Coleoptera; family Staphylinidae; genus Philonthus; species Philonthus spinipes. Next base: position 27,156,352 of record OY720304.1, read on the forward strand.
AAGTCGCGATTAAAAATTATATTTTATTTATATCAAAAATCCTTATTACAATCAATTATTTAAGTTTGTTCATTATTCACAAACATTCTTACTCTTTTGTAACATTAAATCCCTTAGCAAATATGTATCAACACAAACTTCCAGACATAACTTACACAATTACTAAGCTAACGGAAAACTACGGGAGTTTGGTAATCGCGTTAAAATTTACGGCATATTAACGAGATTACAATTTTGTGCAAATTAAAAATGAACGAAGCGAGCAAATAAAAGTGTGTATATTTAGTACTCTTGGAAATCATTGGCGTCCTTAATATTTTCAACGAAAAAGTCTCAAGAAAAAAAAAAACAACATGATGAAACGTCATAGTCGGAAATATTCTGGGTTATTTCCGTATGAGAAATGTTAAGTTTCATTTAAATTATTTTAAAGACCCCTCAATCAGCTAATAGAAGAATCTATTAATTAGAGATGAGCAAAGTCGATGTTTTCGATATTTTTTATTTCTGCAAAATTAAGTACATTCCAGTTATATTAATGCAGCATATTCTATTATTATCCACAATATTAGTTATATTAGTTTTAAGTTTTAATATGTTAATTTATTGCTTTTAATGTATTTATTGTTTTTAATGTATTTAATGTTTTTAATGGCCACCATTAATAAAGGATTATTATTATTATTAATAGATCTGCAAAGGTCGCGGTGGTACAGGTCAAGAGGCCACCCAAACTTTATCTATCTTTATCTATCTATTACTATCAGTAACTATTCCCTTTTAATTGAAAAACATCAATTTATTGTTACTTATTGAATTTATTTATTTAAAATTGCTTATTTAGAAATATTCGATTACTAATTATATTTTTGTCCAACACTAGTATTAATGGTAAGATATAATTAAAAATTTTAATTCAAATAAGTTACGGCACTGGATTTTGCTAATCTTGATTTACTTGTGGATTTTAAAAGGATTTAGTAGCATTAAAAACAAAGAGTTAAAACTTTGCAATAGATTTCAGTTACGCGGTTGATAACTGCAATTATCTCATAATTTAAATTTACTAGTTAATTGTTCGTATCATTGGTATGTAATTAATATGTACCATTGAGCATAGTTTTATCAATAATATTTTATTCTATGTAAAATATAGCAATATATTTAAATAGTTTTTTATACAAATTAATTCAATTCTGCTGGAATCGTCTTATTTGTGATGTTTAAAAATTGTGTTCTTCATTTCTTCGGATGATAATTTATTAAATGTTAAATGTAAGTACAATGATGTGGACTTCTGATAAAAAAAGAAGCGTTTGTATCGCAAGGGACTAAAAACATTTATTTAGATAATCAAGAAATGCACCTTCTTGATTATCTGAAGAAATGTTTTTTTTTTTGTTGAAGAAAAAGATAACAATGTTTTCTTGAGGGTTAATCTTAGATCGATTTTTAAAGAGGAAATAAATACTGTAATACGTGTTTGTTCACTTTGTTATTCATTATAATATATAAATAATTTAAAATTTAATTAAATTATGTGTTCAACCACTTTTATCAAGGCGAGGGAACACACTATTTAGATAAAATCGAAAAGATCAAAATCAGTTATTCAAATGCTAAATTCCACATTAAGCTTTGAGAAACTTATTCATAATAAATGATGGTGGTTGAAATAAATTAATCAATATTCTGCTTTTCTTTTCCTTTATGCAAGATAAAAATGTTCTTCGAAAACTAACTTAGTAAAAAAAAAAAAAATGAAAAAGATCCTTTTAATAAAAAAGCAGTATCTGCACCGTAAGGAACTAAAAATATTTCTTCGGATATTCAAGAAGATTTATTTTGTTAAAAAGATAACAATATTTAATCTTAAATCGATTTCTCAAAAGGAAATAAATACTGAAATACATATTTATTCATTTTATTATTTACCATACCTTTTTTTTAGAAAGAAGATATATAATTATTGCGATAAACAAAATCACAATTTAAAAATGGATTTAGTTAATTCGACAGAGCATCACAGCTCACTCCATATGACATTTACTTGGTACGACTACACTTTATTTTCCCTAATGCTGGGTCTGAGTACAGTCATCGGGATTTATTTCGGATTTATCAAGAAGCAATCCACTGCGAGCGAATATTTATTGGGAGGGAAGACCATGAAAATTGTTCCAATCGCAATTTCATTAACAGCAAGGTAAGATTTGGCCCACTAAAAAAAATATCACAAATAACGATTCATCAATAAAAAAAATATTGATGGACCCTTTGTACACTTTTCTTCACTTATTTATTTATTAATAAATAAATAAGTGAATTTATTATTTAAATAATATGAAAATATGAAAACACTTTGTACACTTTTCTTCACTTATTTATTTATTAATAATAAAAAAGTGTACAAACTTATTTATTTATTAATAAATAAATAAGTGAAGAAAAGTGTACAAAGTGTTTTCATATTTCTTTCAAATCTTCACGAAACTCACATTTAATTAAGTATTGACGGACCCTTTTTGTGTCCATTTCACTGAGCGGGTATTTATATTTTGAATTAATTAATTTATATTAATTCAGGGGCAGAAAGACTTTTGGTCGATAGCCCTTACTTAAGTAAAGTAAAGTTTGTATATACATATCATCAGTTTTATATAATATAATTACATGTAAATTCTTAATTTTTATTAATACTAAACTGTTCATTTAAACATAATTATTTTAATAACAACAAAATGTATAGCTAATGATTACTTCTTAGCACTTCAAATTACAAAATTATACAAACTAACAATTCTTTTCTTTTTTTTAGTAATATTTCCGGAATAACATTATTGGCCGTTCCGACAGATGTTTATGGATTCGGAGCGACATACTGGCTTTACACATTCTCAATTTTTGTCACGTATTTTGTAACATACTACGTATTTCTGCCAGTATTTGTAAAAATTCAAGTGACGAGTGTGTACGAGTACCTGAAACTAAGATTTAGTGGGAAAATTAGACTGCTCGCGTCATTTTTGTTCACAATTTCAAACATACTTTTTCTACCAATTGTGATATACATTCCAGCATTGGCATATGCTCAAGGTGAGAATTATTTGTACAAAATATAAGTTTTCAATTATTTATAAGTATAAGGCGGTGTAAACGTTTTAACCATATCGGAAGATACTATTTTTTTCTAATGACAACAAATATTATTAAAAATAGACAACTATTTTTATTTAAATAATTAAAGTCTCCACAACCAACATAAAGAAGATTACGACAAATATTTGTTTTGTTTTCACATCTGCGAAGTCAACTGATACAATATATACAAGGAGCTTTTTTTATCAGTATACATTTCCCCTATGTATACCTGCAAAATACGCGAGTCAAATGCATTAATGTATGTGTGTTTAGTTGCCTATAACACGCAACTGAACATACATATGCCAAATAGTCAACTAAACATACACACATAAATCGGTTCATTGCGATTGACTCGCGTTTTTTGCAGGTACACACTTCCCCAAATGTATACTAATAAAAAAAAACCTCTCCGTATTTATATCAATCACTATACTTATCAAGAAACCGTCTACGCATAGCCAACCCAACAATTTTGTAACACCATGTGCATGTTAATAATGAGTTCTGGTTGTGTCGCAGAACTATGCCTGGATCAGTGACAAAAAATCACTTGTTTAATTTTCAATTATTAAAGCAAGTGAATTTCATTTACTAATTCAATATGATATTATTAATATTTTTGCAAGAATAAAGTGGCAAGTGTGTGAGTGATTTTTTTTTAAAATTTAATCATTAATAATTTGCAGCAACCGGAGTCAATCTCCATCTAATCACACCACTAGTTTGCGCCATTTGTATATTCTACACAACAATAGGCGGTTTAAAGGCAGTCGTCTGGACAGACGCCCTCCAATTTGTTGTTATGATGGGATCAATGATTGCGGTTTATTACATGGGCGTCGCCTCGGTTGGAGGATTTTCTGAAGTGTGGAGAAGAAGCATGGAAGGAAAACGTCTCGACATTGAGTATGGTCCATTTAAAATATCGAACCCCCGTTTAGATTATTTATTGTCCGCAATTTAATTTCAGCTTTGATCCGGATCCAACGAAAAGGGATACGTTTTTTGGAACGCTGATTGGGACGCTGTTCAACGCCGTTGGATATATATCAATTGGGCAAGGTTGCGTGCAGAAATATATGTCTTTACCATCGATGAATCATTGTAAAAAGTAAGTGATTACAAGTTTTTAATATTCAACCTTTTTGAGTTTATTAAGAATTAATGCGCTGCATTGTTGATTTTCATTACTTCAAATAATTGTGATTTTATAAAATTAATAACAATTTTCTATGATGTTTTTGTTTTGAGTTACATCAAGCTTTTAATTTAATGAATGAGGTTATGTTTCCAGCGTGTAAACAACGCGCACAAGAGTTACAAATACTACCGCAAGAAGCAGCACTAGTATAATATACTTAATAATTAGAGATTATATCAATTCTTTAATTAATTTATTTATTTAGTCATACGTTTCAATGAAAACGATGAATATTTATTTTGTTACAGAGCATTGCAATTATTCACGTTTGGCATAATCACGATCATAACCTTCTCAGTTTTGACGGGCTTAATCATGTATGCTCGTTACGCCGACTGCGATCCATTTTCTGCCGGAAAAATCTTAAGAGAGGACGAGATTTTGCCATACTATGTAATGGATGTAGCAACTTCGATTCCTGGATTGGCAGGCCTTTTCATGTCGGGAATTTTTAGTGCAGCTCTTAGGTAATAACTAGAATATTAATGCCTAGAATTACGCAACTATCGTAACCGAAAATATCAAGCCACCAATTAAAAAAGAATAGTATAATTACAATCAAACACTATACTCTAAATTCAAGTAAGCCATCAGCCAGATTTAAAGAGTGAGAAATCTACCGGGATAACATAAATTTTCTACTACTTCAATACTAATAAACAAAATATCATAAAATTTATAATAATAACAATAATCTTTAGTATATTAAATAAAAATGATTTGAAAATAATTAATGAATTATTTCTACATTTAGCTCTGTGACATTTTGATTTACGTCACGTAAGTATTTTAGACAAATGCACATTAAAACAACTACTTCTAAATACTATTTTCTATTTTGAATCCACTAGATTAAATGAAACACAACTAAATGTATCTGATGTATTAAAATAAAAATTAAATTATTCTACTAATATCTTTTTTTTTTTTTTCTTCATTTCAGTACTTTATCTGCAACAATGAATTGTCTCTCTGGATCAATTTATGAGGATTTCATAAGTCCGTTTATGCCGAAAGATGTCACCCAAAAACGCGTGAGCGATGTTTTGAAATTGATTGTTTTAATTATCGGAATCATAAGCACCGCTTTGGTGTTCCTCGTCGAACAAATGGGAAGCATTCTGCCCATTCAGTTATCACTCTCTGGAATAACTGCCGGCCCATTGCTGGGATTGTTCACCATAGGGGTGATTTTTCCAATGGCTAATTCAAAGGTAAATTCATCATTTTAAATGTAATTAAAAAAAAGATGTGACGCTAAAGAAGACATTCGAAGATAAATACATTATTTTAAAAGTAGTTAAAAAATGTGATGCTAAGAAAATCTCATAAGAGTTGTGTGCAATGCCTTTATCAAGGCGGTTGAAGTTTAAAAGTATTTATTAAACATAATTTTACAAAAGTACTTTTGATTAACGTTTACAAAATTTTGAAATGTATTTTTACAGAAATGAAATGAAGGGCGGTTGAATGGATCTTGTCTTGTCTTAATTTCAAGTGGAATCGTCAACAAGGTAGACGACCGAAATAGCGATTCTCTGACATTTATCTTGTAGACCCAAATCGTTGACAGTGTCACGTAAAATTAGGCAATAGATGGCGCTTGCGTTACCTTTCATTTATTACGATACATATTAAGTATTTAATCACAACACAAGAAATAGCGATTCTCGGTCGCTTACCTTGTAGACCCAAATCGTTGACCGTGCCATATAAAACAAGGCAATAGATGGCGTTTGCGTTATCTTCTATTTATTAAATAAATATTTGTATTTAATTGCAGGGAGCTTTATATGGCGGACTTGGATCTTTGTTAATCATGACTTACATTATAGTCGGATCTCAATTAAACCGAGTCAAGGGTTTCCAGTATCCTAAAAAACCATTATCAACAGCAGGCTGTAATATTACCATAACTCCACTCGAAACAGAAATGATGTAAGCTATTCATTGAAGACACAATTTAAGTTCATTATTTTATTCGGATTACTTTTCATTCATAATCGTATAATTCTCATTAACATGCCCACATAGCACAAAATATCCAATGGATATCCACCATATATCCAAAATGTGCAACTACGTTCAGCAATGGATATTCTCTGATGAATATAAATCAAATAATTATTCAATATATATATTCAATATAATATTAATAATTATTATAATTATTCAATGGATATCATTTCATGAATTAAATATGGATATTTATTTTACTATATCCTGTGGATATCCATAGTTTATTCCGTACATTTTTGTAATTGCAATTCCATTGGACGCTCAATGGATATCCGCGGATATTCGAAAATGGATATTCAATGTATATCCATTGCACGTGTTTATCTTATGTGGGTGTACTCAATTAATTAAACATAGTGAATAATTGATCAATTTAAATTACAGCCATTAACTAAAAAGAAGTACAAGCATTGCACAAAATACAAATTGTATTTTAAATAATATTTGTTTAAATTTAAATATTTGTTATAGATATGGACAAGATGACGTTTTCTTCTTATTCAAAATAAGTTATTACTACTACGTGTTGGTGGGTACGTTATTGGTATTAATAATTGGATTGCCTGTGAGTTACTTTACAGCGAAGAAAGACGATCCAGAAGTGGATAAGGATTTAATAAGTCCAGTTTCATGGTGGATGATGAAAAAAGAGAAGAGCAAGGGACAATATTATGATGTTAAACAAGCGCTCACGATGGTTATACAAAATGATAAGAAATAAATATTTTTTATATTAAATATCTTATTGAGATTTCATTCGATATTCCTAAATCCAAACATGTGAAATTGAGCAGTTATATTAGTATAGCTGTGATTTAATCATAAGTTGAGTGATATTGAAGAAACTTAGATTTATTGTTCACAAATAAAATACTGTCTTCATCAGAATGATTACATCTGTTAGCTGATGTTGATACTGTGCATCTAAATAATTGTAGCAGTTAAATCATTTCATTTTGTACATTATTGTAATGACACTTTGAAATAAAGATATATTATTGTTATTATAAATAAGGAAGTATTCGTTCTTTTTTTTTAAATTTTAACTGCTACAATTATTTACAGTATCAACATCAGCTAACAGATGTAATCATTCTGATGAAGACAGAATTTTATTTGTAAACAATAAATCTAATTTTCCTGAATACCTATGATTTAATTCACAGCTATACTAATGTAAAACAAAACAAAAATAAGAAAGCAAAGCCAAAAACAAACAGCAGTTTTATTATTAAAGAATCAGGTATTTTATTTTTAAAAGCAATCCATTTTTATATTAATTTTCTTACTAAAATTGTTTATTTTATGTGAATAAAATACACTTTAGTTTATACCACTAAAAGGATGTTTTCTTTACATGAACAATTTTAGTAAGAAAATTAATATAAAAATTGATTGCTTTTAAAAATAAAATACCTGATTCTTTAATAATAAAACTGCTGTTTGTTTTTTGTCTTTATTAAAAGTTAAATCTTTTTTATACAACTTTTTTTTTTTCAATTTTAGTGATATAAAAAAAACGTAAGTGTTTTCTTTACATCAAAATTGAAAATGTACCACGGAGTAAACGCCTCAAAGATCCAAGAAATAGTTGATAAATTAAAATAGATAAAAAAGAATAAACTATTTTAGTTGTACAAAAATGTGTTTTTTTGTTGTTGTTATTAATAATGTATAATAAAATAGAATCTTCCATAATTACTGAATTAAATACTTTCATTATACTTTTTTTGTTATGGAATTATAAACTCCATTGACGGACAAATCATAGATTTTTCTTTAACTCTATCATAAATTCATGGTAGGGCAGAACGACCTTTAGTCGATAGCCCAGACAGACTAACACCTACCTACATGTATTGTAATTATTCATTATATTATTTTTTGTATTACCTGTATTATTTAGACCATTGCATAGTTTAATGACTGGCGGGGTGTTTGCGCGAGAAGTAATTGTTCCAATGGTTGTTTTTTAGTACTTATGTTACGTAAGTCAGAAAGTTGCGTAATAATTAATAAATTGTGTATTTTAAAATTTGTTTTTATTTAATTTCAATTAAAATATTTCGTCGATTATCTAAAAAATAACATATTTGAAAGCTTGGTACACCTTCCAAATTTTTGTAAATTGCGAATGGACCAACGCCGGTAAATTCTAGAGAAATTGAATGCTTTTTCTTTCACTCTAATTTTTACCTGTATAAATGTAACTTTTTGTAATTTGTATCACTTTATTACGACTGCTAAACGTCGAAACTTAACTCGTGAATTTATATATTTATTTTTTGGTTACATTCAATAATTGTGTTAAAAAAACAAAGTAAATATTCCTTCAGTGATTATATATTAATGTTTATATTATATAAGTAATATTTATATTAAATACTAGTTGTTGTTTCATATATTTATTATTGTTTTTTATATGAGAAGTCTCTTCGTTACTGATCACTATATATAGATTTATATTACATGAGTTGATTGATCAATTTATTTTAAATTTCTACTTCACTGCACATAAATATTAATGTCGGTTTGATAATAAATTATCAAACCGACCCCTCTGAACCTGATATACAACGCTGTAAATTTCCTTTGTAAAACATTAAAAAAGTCCACTCATTCTGCACACGATAATTAAACCTTAAATACACTTAACTTCATATCCACTAAGCCCATAGATTATTCACTAAAATCTAGAAAACCGAAAACAAAAACAGTACATTTTAATCTAACTGTCGCGACAGAAAGAAAAAACCTGATTCGCTGCAGATACGAAAAATCAACAAAAACTACGGAGACAAACAAATATAAACAAGCTTCTTGAATATTTCTATAAAAATCAACGCAATTCTTTTACACGAATTTCTGCATAAATTCGTTCAGTGATAACGAACATGTCGTTTTATGCGAGTGATTGGTAATGAAACAATGTAAATAATGCAATAAAAGTATTGTTCCTGCGTATTATTCTGGTATTTGTGTTGAGTTGTTTGGGGGAACATGGCGGGGATTGTAAAGAATGTGTCGGATTTCGCGATGGAGGAGGATTTGAAGTTTTCTTGGTTTGATTACACCCTATTTTCGGGAATGTTGATTTCAAGTGCCGTAATTGGGATTTATTTTGGATGTTCAGGGAGTAAACAGAGCAGTGCTAAAGAATATTTGCTTGGTGGGAAGGAAATGGGAGTGTTTCCAATATCGATGTCTTTGATTGCAAGGTAAATATTTCAGGTTTTTATACAAAGTACGAACTCTAGCTACTATTCTTGCTGAAGAAAACGCCAGTACATACCTTGAGAGAAAATATTCAATATCTAAAAATACGCAATAGCGTACGCTTTATCTTCTACTATTTAATCTGTTCTCTGATCATGAGACTTTAAATGAAAAAATCTCTTCTCTCAGAGTAGACGTATTTAATTATAGATTGATAATAAAACTTTTAATATTTTGCAATTGTACGAAAAAATGTTTTTCCAAACAATAATATAAATTTACACAAATCTTTTCAGTTTCATATCAGGAATAACAATTTTAGCAGTCCCCGCTGACGTTTATCGTTTCGGCGCTACTTACGCCCTCAGTGGTTTTTCAATATTCGCCGTCATATTAACCAGCACCTTCGTTTTCCTACCAGTATTCTTTAATCTCCAAATAAGCAGCACATTCGAGTACATTTACCTGCGTTTTGGGGAAAGAGTCCGAAAATTTTCTTCCTTCGTGTTTGCTGTTGCGATGTTACTGTATCTTCCGATTGTGATATACGTCCCCGCTTTGGCACTTTCTCAAGGTAAGTAAATAGATATTAGTAAAATGTGTTTTTTTTTTAAATTTTCGAATTAATTGTGTTTATACAAAATGTACATGTTAATTCTTTATGAAAAACTACTTTCATAAATATAAATATATTATTAAAAATCAACCAATAAAAAAACAAATTTTAAATTCTCTTGAAAATGGGCTAATAACCCGAAACTAGTCGAGAATTTAAAGTTATTCAATCTAATCTATGTTTTATTGGTTGATTTTTAATAATTTATTCATATTTATTTCATACAATATGAACTACCAATGTGTAAATATTAAAACTATTAAAAACTACTATCATTTAAGACTTATATTATTGGTAGATTTTTAATATTTATTATCTACCATAATTTATTTAATTAATTAATTGATTTCAGGAACTGGATTGAATATCCACTTAATCACACCCATCGTATGCGGTGTGTGCGTTTTCTACACAACAATCGGAGGACTAAAGGCAGTTGTTTGGACAGACACCCTGCAATTTATCATCATGGTGGGTTCGACTATCGTGGTTACATATTTGGGTACTGTGAAAACTGGAGGATTTTTGGAGGTGATGAAAACTTCGATCGAAGGAGAAAGATTGGATTTCGAGTATGCCCTCTTAATACACTAGTATTTTAGAATAAAAATAAATTTAAATTGAATAACTTTAAATTCTCGTCTAGGTTCGGGTTATCAGCCCATTTTCAAGAAAATAAATCTGTTTTTGATTCTAGCACTGATATTGATCCAACGAAACGAGACACCGTTTGGACTTCATTGGTTGGATTATATTTTTCTTGGATGACTTTCATCGGAATCGGTCAAGGGTGTATTCAAAAGTGCATGGCTTTACCAACAATGAAAGCTGTGAGAAAGTGAGTTATGTGGGGTTATTCTGTAAGTGAATTGTTAGGTTTAACGTGTTCGTTATTTGCAATCATGACAGTCTAAGCAGCTTTTGTAATAAATATATATATACATAAAATGTGAAGATATTTAATAACGTATACGTTAAACTTAACACATTCCTTATAGAATAGCACCGAAAGTAATTTTATAAATGGGATTTAAATGGACAATAAATATACTATTATCGACATTTTTTTTCCTCACGTTGATTTTTTTTGTTTAACTAATATGACATCACAAAATGATGGTTTCGATCAATTAACATATCACATATTAAATGTATACAACTTTGTTTTGTGGGCTCCGGTATATTCTATTAATTGATTACCTAATATGATTTAATTTTGCATCAGAAAATGATGGTTTCAACCACCTAACATATCAGATATGAAATTTATACAACTTTATTTTATATGGTTCTGTATATTGTATTAATTGAAATGTTTTTCTTTTGGTCTTCCTTAAAAAATACGTCTTATTATCAAAACAAAAATTATTTTGAGTAGATACAGTAACACGCTAGGATTGTTCATAAACAATCCTAACAGAAAAAAAAAAAACAAGAAGTAAACACAATCAAAAGAGCGGAACTAAAGTTTATTATTCATAAAAAAATACAGCCAAAGTATATCGGGTACCTACTTTTGCACCACCTTGTATTTATTATTGTGTTTAATATTATACTACCCATACTTCATTTCTTATTTTTGCCACTAATATTATGTAAAAATCTAACTTATCAAATAACTTTTATTTTACAATTTTAGAACAATGGTTATATTCGCTTTTGGAATGCTCATTCTGGTACTCATCAGCGTTTACAGCGGATTGATGATTTACGCAAAGTATTCAAAGTGCGATCCATTCCTGAACAAACAGATAACTGCCTACGATCAAGTCCTGGTTTTGTTTGCCTTAGAAGTGGCCTCCGAGATACCCGGCCTGCCAGGACTTTTTATAGCAGGTGTTTTCAGTGCTGCATTAAGGTAAGTTTCTGGCATTTTTTATCACTTAGCTAATAGTTTTGGATGAATTGCATGGAGATAAAAAAAATCAAAATCACTGCAATATTGATGAATTGCATGGAGATGAAAAAAATCGAAATCACTGCAATATTGATTTTTTTAGGGATTTTTAAAATTGTTGAAATTATAATTATTTAATAAAGTGGAAATTATTTTTGCAGTACATTATCAGCTAGTCTAAACAATATAGCGTGTACAATTTATCAAGACTTCATCGCCGGATTCATGCCCAAAGATATCACGCAAAAGAAAGTGAGCACTATTTTGAAATGTTTGGTGTTGGTTATCGGCATCGTGTCCACACTTCTGGTGTTAGTCGTGGAGAAAATGGGAGGAGCTCTGGAATTGGGATTCAGCTTGGGTGGAATAACACAGGGTGTGACACTTGGCCTATTCGTCTTAGGAATGTTGATACCATTCGGAAATTCAAAAGTATGTACATTTCAATAATTCTGTGTTTTTAAATTTAGATGAAATATATATCTAAAAGCAGAAAGATCTCCGGTCGATAGCCCAGGACAAACAACCCTTTATTTTAGTATGTATACTCAATATTTGTAAAAATGTAATTGTCTGGATAAAGATATTTGTATATATAAATATAATGTTTTAGTTCACGATTTTTGTTATTTTTATAGAACACTACAATTTTTACGGCATACAATATCTTCAAGTATTCTACAAACACAAAAAAATCATGAACTTAAATGAAGATTTAAAAATAAACTGTACACAAATTATGCTCCTAAGTATAGAATATCTCGACACCCAATACGGGTAAAAGAGGATAAGATTAAGAAATATAGAATATACAAAATATATATGTAAACATATACTAAATACGTAGGGGCGGGAGGTGTCAAATTGAAGGGGTTACCGTAAAGAAAGAAGGTTGAAATATTCAGGATTTATATTTATCAACCTCGAAGCCAACCTATTAGAATCCGGTGTTATTATTTTCTACATAATCAGCGAGTTTGTATCATTTCCATTAAGAATCTATTTATTTTTTATTTTTAGGGAGCTTTTAGTGGTGCTGTAGTCTCGCTCGTGTTCATGACGTGGCTCGTCCTGGGATCAACATACCATAAAATGAATGGTAACGTCAGACACGAAAGTAAACCTTTAACCACCGACGGATGTCTTAATCCTCTTAATCATACAACACCAGCAAGGTTCGTATTTTAAAATTTAGTCTATATCACAATTATTTACTTGAATAATCAAAAACTTATATTTATATTTTAGAATTTACGATCAATTAGATGAACCATTTTCCATCTTCAAAGTTTCCCACTACTATTACGGTTTAATCGGCAGTGTCATTCTCCTCTCGGTCGCCTTGCCAGTCAGCTGGTACACCAATAAAGGCGACACACAAGTGAATAAAGAGCTAATCAGTCCAGTGATGCACTGGTCCTTATCGAAGATGCATTCGAAAGAGAAAAACTCTCTCGTGTATCTATCAGTAGATAAAGCTAAAAACGAACTAGTTATTAACGATGGCGATTGAAGATAATCAAAATTACTAAACTGAATAGTCTTGAAAATTAATTAAAAATAAAACTTGCATTGTTAAGGCTCATTTAAGATAAGTAATATAAATAAATATCCGGAATCATCTTGGAAATTAATTACAAGTAAATCTGTGTTCAGCATAAATAATTTTTGCAGCGATTAAAAGAGCAATGATTTTCAATATTGATTCTTATATAATTATGATAGAAAATATAGTTTCATCATAAAAAAATTATAAATCAGTGAATATATTACGTATTATAAAAAAGATGATATTAAATGATTTTTATATAAATAATTTCATCTAGTCAGATATGATTTGTGATTTGGAAGTGAGAAATATATTTTTAATATTTCTTTACAATAATAACATTAAAAAATACAATTATTATATAGCAATAATGTCTGTGAATTTTACAAATATTAAATTTGTTCAACCATCATTTATCTAGCGTATGGATAACTGGTGATGCTCATTTCAGTCGAAACAACGATTCTCGGCCGTCTATTAGATCCAAATTGTTGGTGATGACACTTGTAAATTAGGCAAAAGATGGCGCTGTGTGCTATATTTCTAATTATATTTGAAATAAATATTTTTTTTTTAAATTGATAAATAAATCGTTATTTGCTTTCCTAACAATTTTATTTATTTAGCTGATATATTAAAGAGTTACGGAATATGAATGAGTCGTATGTATAATCTAGAAAAGTTTGATGGTATGTAAGTAGAGAAATAGAAGTGATTATGAAGAACAGAAAGGCTTGAGTTAGTTTTTAGGTAGACCATTATTTTATCGTAGCAAGATGACTGAGTTGTTAATCTCTGTTTATAATAAAATAAGTCATCATTAAACATTTAAAATTGACAATTTTGGCATACTTTTTATTAGCGATTAATGTATTTACAATTTCATAACAAAATAATTAATTTAATTTATTTATACAATTCAATTGAGGATGTATATACAAAAGTCATTATCACACATAATTCATAAATTCTACATTTCTCGCAATACCAAATCATTGTAAATTTTAAAATACAATAATAATATTTTGTTTGTTAAAAAAATATGTCACAAAAGTGAACAGAGTGTGAATAGAGTGTGAGGTACAAAAAATGAATCTTTTAAATCGTGCACAAATCACGTAAAGAGAGTTAAAAAATGATTTAGAAGTCTGTAAGTGTTATGTGTGAGACACAAAAATGAACTGTGTGTAATTTATTGTATTGCTAATAATAATTGTTACGTAAAGGAAAGTTTAGAATTGTAATAATCTACTCTTCAAGTACTGGTTTAATTAATAATCAGAAATTACGTTGTAAGTTTCCTTTGCGAAACATGGATAAAAACATTGTTTTCATTCGTTGCATTAATTAAACACAAAAGTAAATCTTTATCAACAGAAATGTTTTAAATCATACAACGAATGCATGGTTAGTATTTATTCTGTAAGCGAAATGCTAAGTTTAACTTGTACGTTAATTATTATCTTCGCAATCTGAGCAGCTTTTATAATAAATAGATATGCATAGAATGTGAATTTATTAGTAACGTACACGATAAACCCGTATGAAATAGCCCTAATTAAATTGTAGCATTTTCTATACCAACTTTATTTTGGTGATAAAAAAATCATACTTGTAATGCATACATTAAACAATTGTGGGTTTATTAATTGTATTTTTATATGGAGGACTCTTTTATTTTAATAATTATTCGATCATTTACTTGTGAACAACAAAACATTAATCCAGTATTAAATAAAAATGATTTGAAAATAATTAATAAATTATTTCCACATTTAGCTCTGTGGCTATTGACTTACGTTACGTAAGTCCAGTATTTTAAAAAAAAATAAGAATGAAGAAAACTTCAAAGGGTTTATTTAAAATTAATCATTATCATCACTGTCAAACAAAAAATAAATATAAAATTCTGTTATACAAATAAAAATTAAAAACTTGTTTTCATTCTTACATATAATTTTTTGTACTTTTTTTTATGCAAATATAGTACTTATTATAATATTAAAAAAACTGAATTATACCTTGTACGACCATTATCGATGGTATGTATAAAAAATACAAAAATTCTTTAAATAATGACCACTGTCGACCGAATTCCATCGCTAATGATCTCGTAAACATGAAAATGTTAACTAAAAAGTTTTAATTTTGCAAAAAACAACAAGCGTTTTCCACGTGCAATAATTTTTATAAAACAAGCTGACATATTTAGAATGAAATTTCACATTATTCTCAGTTTTTCTTATCCGAGTAATAAATAAAGGTAATATATGAAATGTTTTACATTAATTATATTCAAATTGAGTAACCAAAAAAAAATATATATATAGTTTTGTTCCATAATAATTTCATTACCAGTTGCCTGGCACTTGTTTTCATCTTCGCAAACCATTATTAAATATGTTTATTTTAAACTAGATATGAGCGCACTAACAAAATGTACCATGTAACCATATATTGATTAAATGTTTGATACTAGCTAGCACGGACATTTTTTTTTATTTCACATCACCATAAATTCAAGACAAGGCAGAACGATTTCTGGTCGGTATAAGAAGAGATACTAACACTAATTTGCCAGTATTATATATGTTAATTGGAAATGTCAATTGTTTGAATAAAGATATCTCTATGGTAAAGAAAACATAGTTAAAAAATGTCATAATTTGATATTTAACCTTGAAAATAGAGAAGGGATTTATTTCCATTTTTTTTTTTTCAATATTAGTTTTAAAAATTTTCAGTTTTAAATGAAACGTCTTAATTTTATTCAAACACCATCATCTAGCATTCGGATAATTTATTATCTCTATGATAAAGAAAACAGTTAAAAAATGTCAAAACCTTGAAAATATATGCTATGCATGTAAGTCTAGAGAAGGGATTTATTTCCATTTTTTTTTTTCAATATTAATTTTAAAAATTTTCAGTTTAAATGAAACGTCTTAATTTTATCCAACCATCATCATCTGGCATTCGGATAATTAATGATTAGATTGAAGCCTAGACAAAGCAATTTATTTTAATTTTTGTTTTATTTTTCAATTAAAGTTATAAAAATCTTCAACTTAAATATTGATTTAATTTGTTCAACCATTACGTAGCGTTAGAATAATTGGTGATGGATAATTCTCTCATAAATTCATTTCAAGTAAACTTACAATTCGTAAGGCAATGAAATCTAGACACAATCTTGAAAATACGTTGTAAATAGCAACATATCTTATTTGCGCAGGTTTTTTTTTAATAGAAAAACGCATACAGATAAACTGCACGTCTAGGAATGTATGAGAAGTAATTAAATTTATTCTGATATCTCTGTTATTTATACTGGCTGAACAAAAAATATCGGTTTCAGCAGTTGAATTTATTATTAAGAAAATATGGCAAAGGATTTTGCGAATAAGACGGATGTCGTGATGGAGGAAGTTTTACAATTTTCTTGGTTCGATTACGCACTCTTTACAGGAATGTTGGTGTCCAGTGCTGTAATTGGGATTTATTTTGGTTGTTCCGGGAGCAAACAAAGCAGTGCGAAAGATTATTTGCTTGGTGGAAAGGAAATGGGAGTGTTTCCTATATCCGTGTCTTTGGTTGCAAGGTAAATAAATTTTGCTTAAAACTTTTCGAAATAATAGTCCCAGTAATTATAAATTTGTAACAATCCACGACTTGTGAAGTTTTTTTTTTTCAGATTTAATTTTAATAAATCTGAAATCACATTTCACATATAATGGATCATTAATTTCAAAACGTAGTCACGTAATTTTTAACCATTCAACTCTATGCTTGGTTTTTGATATTTTTCTTCTAATTATGATATATTCCAATTACTTTGAGGAAAATGAAGTTTTCTTTCGGGCAGCCATGATGACACTATTTCAGTCATCGGGAACATAAATAAAAGGATGATATATTTGGGTTGCTGTGGCCAATCTATAAATAACAGAACAAGTACGAGTGCACACTATAAAGAAATTTATAATCAGTTTGTATAACATTACATTGTAACAATATAATTGTAGATCAATGATTTGTCTAACATTACAATTTGCACTTGTAACAATATAATTGTATATCAATGATAACTTCATATATCTAATTTGTTCTCCATATAGATAATGATTTTTCTTTTTTTATATCCTTATTTTAATATCAATGTTTTATCCGTAAAAAAAAATATTTTGTTGTTGGATTAATACAATTTTTTTTCAGTTTCATTTCAGGCATCACAATCTTAGCAGTCCCCGCTGATGTTTATCGCTACGGTGCCACATACGCCATCTGTGGCATTTCAATATTCCTCGTTATAATTACCAGCACTCTTGTGTTCCTGCCGGTTTTCTACAAACTTCAAACCAGCAGTATTTTTGAATACATCAACTTACGTTTCGGGGAAAGAGTCCGAAAATTATGTTCGCTGCTTTTTACAATTGCCAAGTTATTGAACCTTCCAATTGTAATATACGTTCCTGCCTTGGCATTAGTTCAAGGTGAGTATTTCCTCAATGTAAAAAGCATATTTCAAGCTTTAAAATAATATATATTATGTCAATAATATTAAAAAAAAAAATATTAAATTTTGAAACCATAAAGTTTAATAATATAAAATCCGTCATTTCTTTTGCATCAACCTAATATATTAAGTAAATTAACAATAAAAAATGTGTAATATATCATACGGCTGTGACGAACACTCTTAAGAGCGTAAATTATATACCATATTTTCGAATAAAAATTGCGTAAGCAATACGTTCTTAAGCTATGCGCATCGAGTTGCAAGACTTTATAAATAATCCTGTTTTCAATGAAATAAAACTCTCAGTGTATATAATTTTGCTAAACTTTTCTAGCACAAACATTCAGCATAAGGGGACTGGTGCGGTTAAACCACTAAACCTCTCCTTGTATGATTCACAATTTCATAATTATATAATTTTGCTATACTTTTGTATAAAAATAGTTAAGTTAAAACATTAAAACTCCTCCCCTGATTAACCCTATTTTCAACAATTTTTCATAATTAAATTATATGACTTTTACACTTTAAATATTTTTTATTTTAAGGAACTGGATTTAACATTCACTTAATAACACCTTTGGTATGCGGAGTGTGTGTATTTTATACAACAATCGGAGGATTAAAGGCAGTCGTTTGGACCAATACCCTGCATTTTCTACTAATGATAGGCTCGAGTGTCCTAGTTACTTATCTAGGTACGGCAAAAGCGGGAGGATTTTTGGAAGTCATGAAAATATCGGCTAGTGGAAAAAGATTGGATTTGGAGTACGTCACGTTAATTTCAAATCTATTTGAGAAAATTAAAAATAACGTATTTGAAATTTTAGCATTAGTATAGACCCGACCAAACGCGATACTTTATGGACTTCATTATTTGGATTATATTTCTCCTGGATGTGCATCATTGGACTCGGGCAAGGATTTGTTCAGAAGTGCATGGCTTTGCCAACAATGACGCACATTAAAAAGTAAGCATATTTTTTTCTTAATAAGAAATTATAAACTGCTTATTAAAAAAATACTTTAATCAATATATTCGTTTGTCAGGATTGTTGTTTGCACTAATGCTACCATTCATTTAAATGGACATAGCCAGAATTTTCCAGAAGGAGACAGAAAAAAAAGAAAGTTAAGAAATTGCAAGAAATTTTTTAAGAAACAAATTATACTCCAATAATGAATAATTTATAATTTTCCAGAAGGAGACACACAAAAAATAAACTTAAGAATTAGTATTTTTTTAAAGAAACAAATTGTACTCGAATAATGAATAATTTATAATTTTCCAGAAGGAGACAGAAAAAAAAAGAAAGTTAAGAATTAGTATTTTTTTTAAAGAAACAAATTGTACTCGAATAATGAATAATTTATAATTTTCCAGAAGGAGACAGAAAAAAAAAGAAAGTTAAGAATTAGTATTTTTTTAAAGAAACAAATTGTACTCGAATAATGAATAATTTATAATTTTCCAGAAGGAGACAGAAAAAAAAAGAAAGTTAAGAATTTGTATTTTTTTTAAATAAACAAATTGTACTCGAATAATGAATAATTTATAATTTTCCAGAAGAAGACAGAAAAAAAAGAAAATTAAGAATTTGTATTTTTTTTAAGAAACAAATTGTACTCGAATAATAAATAATTTATTATTTTATCTTTAATTGATTTCTCACTTATCACATGGTGAAACGTTTCGGATTATAAACTATTGATCTATTCATTTATTTACACTATACATTTCATTTATAAAAATCTAATAAATAAAATTCTGAATCTAATTTGTGTATTGAAAGCCATAATGGTCCAATAAAATTTTATTAATATTTAAATAATAGTGCTCAAGTTTACTGTTTAATACGAAACACATAAAAACACAACATTTCCTGACTAAGTATACAAAAAAAATAAATATAACGTATAATAAAATAAAAATAAAATATAACCGTTTATATAAAACAGAATATATTTATGCAATTTGTTTAGGTTTAGGTTTGCATTCACGTACATAAACTGGCTTTGTTCAAGGAATTAAATTTTCACTCTATGCATTTAATTATATATTTCATTGTGAACTTTAATACGACTATGTTGTAAATCTCTATGGTATCACAACGAGCCCAATGGGCCTAAGTGAACAGTCTCAAGGCTCTTACCATTGAAACCTAACCTAACCTATGTATTTGCAAAACTAAATTATCTCAGATGGAATATTATATAAAAAGTATAAAGCACTATTGTTTTTTTTTTTTTTTTTTTTTTTCGATGTATATGTTACATAAAAAAAGCACAACAGTGCTGATAAATATCGAAATACAAATGAATATATTAACCGAAAATAAATAAAATAAAAAAATATATAAAATATACTAAAATAATTGTAAAATATAAACGTTTGTGAAACAGAATATATCACTAAGCAGTGTATTGGCGAAATCAAATTATCACAGATGGAATAACACGTTAAGTTTTATAAAGAAAACAAACAAATAGAAAAAAAATGAAACAACAATCCTGACAAACGAATATATTGATTGTAGTATTTTTTTAATAAGCAGTTTATAATTTATTATTAAATTTTTAGGGCAATGGGCTTATTTTCAATTGGAATGCTCGTTCTAATTATCAGCAGCGTCTACAATGGCTTGATGATTTACGCGAAGTATTCAAAATGTGATCCTCTTCTGAACAAAAAGATAACCGCTTACGATCAAATCCTTCCGTTGTTTGCTTTAGACGTGGCTTCCACAATACCTGGTTTACCGGGGCTTTTTATCGCGGGAGTTTTCAGTGCAGCTTTAAGGTAAACACATTAATAATTTCAGGCGAGTTACGTGAAGATTTTTGAATTAATTCAGGATAATTTGAAAGTGTTTTAATTTTTTTACTTCTTGACCTTGGCTTAGACCATACAGTCATCAACTTTTTTTATTTTTTTCTTAATTAACTTAACTAAGAAAGAAAAAACATTACTTTTTGTAGCACATTATCAGCTAGTCTGAATAGCATGTCGTGTACGATTTATCAAGACTTCATTTCTGGGTTCATGCCCGAGGACGTCGCACAAATCAAAGTGATTACAATTTTGAAGTCTTTGGTGTTCCTTATTGGCATTGTGGCCATCGGGTTGGTTTTTGTTGTTGAAAAAATGGGAGGCGCTTTGGAGTTGGGATTCACTTTAGGAGGCATCACCCAAGGTCCAATATTGGGTATATTCATATTGGGAATGTTAGTACCATTTTCAAACTCTAAAGTAAGTTAATAAATACTTAATATTAAGATAAAGGTTCGATAGATAATTAAGATATTAATTATAAATTTTACTTTGCAACTTTATTTATTTTGTATATTTTACTGTATATATCCGTTAATAAATATTTAATTTAATATTATTATTATTAAGATAAAGGATTAACATAATGAAAACACATACTTTTGTTGTACAAGTAGTAAAGTTAAATAAATAATTTATTCGATAAAATTCATTTCTGATATAATTTTATAAATTGTTTTATTAAAAGTATTTAATTTAATTTAATTTACTTTATTAACGGAATCTCCATTTCCAAATTACAATTATAATTACATATTAAAAATTTTATAAGAAAAATGTGACACTAAAAAGATTACAAAACATTGAATGTAATGAATGTAATAACACAAGTAGAAACAGTGAAATAAAAAATGAAAACAGACTTCAATTTAATTTCAAACATTTATAGTTTATAATAATATTATCGTGATTAAAAATCAGTTTGAAGAATAAATTATTATTACTGTTTCAGGGTGCTTTATCCGGAGCCATCATCTCTCTCATTTTCATGATTTGGGTCGTTATGGGATCGACGTATTATAAAATGAATGGATATTTCAAATACGAAAGTAAACCGTTATCAACAGACGAATGTTCAAATATATCTAACTTTACAGCAATATCACGGTATTACTTTGTGTACAGTATGACTTCAATTATTCGAACTCGCTTTAATCATCATTTCGAATGTTTAATCAAGCATTTAAATTAATAATTGTTGTTAATACTGCTATTTTTATTTCAGATCCCAAGACAAATTGGACGAACCTTTCTACATATTCAGAATTTCGCACTATTTCTATGGACTCATGGGAGGGATCATAGTTCTGGTAGTCGCCTTGCCTGTAAGCTGGTATACCAGAAATGAAGAGGAATATAAAGTCAATAAAGATTTGATAAGTCCGGTGATCCACTGGTGTTTATCGGACACAGAGCAGAAACAACCTCCAGTCTATTTTTCTGTAGATAGAGCGAAAAAAGAATTAATTGTAAACGATTGTGATTAATAAAACGAAAAAGCAAAAATATTAAAAGAAAAATTAATTTATCTTAAGTATTAATTATTATATAAACTCTACACCTATATGGATAGAAAGAGTCATTAATATATATATTAATTATTATATAATTATTAATAATAGAGGGTTCTACTTCGTTTACATTGTTTCAAGTTTTAATTAAAAAAATACTGATTCAATTTGTTTATTTAAATAAAAATACCTATTATTTAACTACTGAAGATTAAATTTAAATATATCTAGTTTAATAAACAAAAAAAAATAGGAGCAAAGACAACTATTTTTATTTAAATAATTTAAGCCTCAACAACCAACAAAAAGAAGATTGACTTTGTTTGTACAAGTATAATTTTTATTTTAGTGAATATAGTTTCAACAAGTAAAAATTCGTTCGAAATTGGTAAAAAAATCACCCGGGAACAGTCAGTCTCGGGGAAAATCGCAACCGCGTTCGTTTTCCGTGCGTGAAAAGTGCCATCGTGTCGTCCTACCGTGCATTGGAAGTGTTTATTTAAACTATGCAAAACAACTTTCGCGGATCGATTAAATTAATAAAAACGCAAGACTCGATGTTAAACCCCACATCATCCAAATGGTGCAAGTGTCCCAAGACACTGTAGCCCCCATCCCGCGAAAATATTGTTAATTTGGCGACGAAAACATTTAAGTTAGCATTTTAATACATTCACATCGACC
The DNA here is from genome assembly GCA_963082785.1 of Philonthus spinipes. Taxonomy (NCBI): domain Eukaryota; kingdom Metazoa; phylum Arthropoda; class Insecta; order Coleoptera; family Staphylinidae; genus Philonthus; species Philonthus spinipes. The sequence continues at coordinate 27,179,538 of OY720304.1, forward strand.
CATTTAAACAGTGTAAGAAATAAATATATGCATAAAAGCTCTATTAAATATGAATCTGTAATCTGTTTTATTTGTGTTTATCAATTTTCAGCTAAATATAAAGGATACAAATTTAAATAAATAATGAAAAAAAATGTGTCAATGATTTTCAATCGGGTAATTCAAAATATCTTCCAATAACCGTTTGTTATAATGAAATCACTTGGTTTTGTTTTAGTAAAAACATAATAATATTTTAGTAAAACAAAACCAAGTGATTTCATTATAACAAACGGTTATTAAATATGTTTTACCAAGTGATAAATGAGAGAAAAAGTATACAATATATCTTCCAATACCCGCATTGTATTAAAAGCACCTGGAAAACAGTGCGTTTGGCGGAATTAATCCTGGGGAGATTATCAGTGTCGGGCTCACCGAGGTATAAAAGGCACGAGTCCCGGTACTCCATTTCGATTTTGACAACCTGATATATAACGTTGTAAATTTCCTTTGTAAAACATTCAAAAAAGTCCACTCATTCTGCACACGTTAATTAAACCTTAAATATACTTAACCTTCATATCCACTAATCCCACAGATTATTCATTAAAACCTACAAAAAACCGAAAACAAAAAAGTACATTTTAATCTAACTGTCGCGTTAGAAAGAAAAAACCTGATTCGCTGCAGATACGAAAAATCTACAAACATTACGGAGACAATCAAATATAAACAAGCTTCTTGAATATTTCTATAAAAAGCAGCACTACTTGTTTACACGAATTTCGGCATAAATTCGTTCAGTGATAACGAAGATGTTGTTGTATGCAAGTGATAGGTGATGAAACAATGTAAATAATGCAATAAAAGTATTGTTCTTGTATATTATTCTGGTAGTTGTTTTGAATTGTTTGGGGGAACATGGCGGGGATTGTGGAGAATGTGACGGATTTCGCGATGGAGGAGGATTTGAAGTTTTCTTGGTTTGATTACACCCTATTTTCGGGAATGTTGATTTCAAGTGCCGTAATTGGGATTTATTTTGGATGTTCAGGGAGTAAACAGAGCAGCGCTAAAGAATATTTGCTTGGTGGGAAGGAAATGGGAGTGTTTCCAATATCGATGTCTTTGATTGCAAGGTAAATATTTCATGTTTTTATACAAAGTACGAACTCTAGCAACTATTCTTGTTGAAGAAAACGCCAGTGCATACTTTGAGAGAAGATATTCAATATATAAAAATACGCAATTGCGTACGCTTTATCTTCAACTATTTAATCTGTTCTCTGATCATGAGACTTTTAATGAAAAAATCTCTTCTCTCAGAGTAGACGTATTTAATTATAGATTGATAATAAAACTTTTAATATTTTGCAATTGTACGAAAAAATCTTTTTCCAAACAATAATAAAGATATAAATTTACACAAATCTTTTCAGTTTCATATCAGGAATAACAATTTTAGCAGTCCCCGCTGATGTTTATCGTTTCGGGGCTACGTATGCCCTCTGTGGTTTTTCAATATTCGCCGTCATAATAACCAGCACCTTCGTTTTCCTGCCAGTATTCTTTAATCTCCAAATAAGCAGCACATTCGAGTACATTTACCTGCGTTTCGGGGAAAGAGTCCGAAAATTTTGCTCCTTCGTGTTTGCCGTGTCCATGATACTGTATCTTCCGATTGTGATATACGTTCCTGCTTTGGCATTATCGCAAGGTAAGTTATTCATAAAATATATTTTTTCTCCTACAATTAAAATTAAATGATTCGCATGAGTTTTTATAAACACATTCATCAAGGCATTGCATATGGAATACACTAGTTTATTCATTTATTAAAGTTATTTTTTCTGTAAATAAGGATTTCTTCCGTTAATAAATTATGTTATTATTATTATTTTTGAATTAGAATTATATCGGTCTAAAAAAACAAAAATAATTACAAAATATTTCCACCTCCCTAAAGAAACGCAATGCAAAAATAAACAGTAATAATAATTTATTTAATTAATTAATTTCAGGAACTGGATTGAATATCCACTTAATCACACCCATCGTATGCGGTGTGTGCGTTTTCTACACAACAATCGGAGGACTAAAGGCAGTTGTTTGGACAGACACCCTTCAATTTATCATCATGGTGGGTTCGACTATCGTGGTTACATATTTGGGTACTGTGAAAACTGGAGGATTTTTGGAGGTGATGAAAACTTCGATCAAAGGAGAAAGATTGGATTTCGAGTATGCCCTCTTAATACACTAGTATTTTAGAATAAAAATAAATTTAAATTGAATAACTTTAAATTCTCGTCTAGTTTCGGGTTATCAGCCCATTTTCAAGAAAATAAATCTGTTTTTGATTCTAGCACTGATATTGATCCAACGAAACGAGACACAGTGTGGACTTCATTGGTTGGATTATATTTTTCATGGTTGACTATCATTGGAATCGGTCAAGGGTGTATTCAAAAGTGCATGGCTTTACCAACAATGAAGGCTGTGAGAAAGTTAGTTATAGTTATTATATAAGTGGGATTTAAATAAACAATAAATCCCATAATTATTCGTGAAATAAAGCAAGTGATTTTAATTTTAATTTATTTACTTTTTACTAAAGTTTATCATTCATGAAAAAAAAATACAACCAAATTATAATAATTATATCGAGTAACTACTTTTGCACCATCTTGTATTTCTTATTGTGTTAAAAAAATAAGAATAGTTATTTTCTCCATTAATATTTGTTCAAAAATTATGTAAAAAAACAAATCTAGCTTATCAAATAACTCTTATTTTATAATTTTAGGACAATGGTTATATTTGCTTTTGGAATGCTCATTCTGGTACTCATTAGCGTTTACAGCGGATTGATGATTTACGCAAAGTATTCAAAGTGCGATCCATTCCTGAACAAAAAGATAACTGCCTACGATCAAGTCCTGCCTTTGTTTGCCTTAGATGTGGCCTCCGAGATACCCGGCCTGCCAGGACTTTTTATAGCAGGTGTTTTCAGTGCTGCATTAAGGTACATTTCTAGCATTTTATTCTTACTCAGTTTATAATTTTGGATGAGTAATGTGAAGATCAAGACAGATTAACAAATAAGCATCGCAACAATTGTATTATGCAGAGTTTGTTCTACATTACATTTGTGAAATTAAAACTGTTTTATTGTTATTATTTAAATAGTAGTTTCATCAGGTTTATGATCCATAGAATTATAATTTTGGATGAGTTACATGAAGATGAAGACACTTAATTAAAATTCGCCACTTTAGAGAGCTTTCTAACTGAAAAGTTTTTATTGGTTTCTAAAAAAATTGTGAAGTTATCGAAACTCGAGTAATGCAATAAAGTAAAACCACTTTAAATATATTTCGTTCAAGGTGAAATTATTTTTGCAGTACATTATCAGCAACTTTGAACAGTATGGCGTGCACCATTTATCAAGACTTCATCGCCGGTTTCATGCCCAAAGATATCACGCAAAAGAAAGTGAGCACAATTTTGAAATATTTGGTGTTGGCTATCGGCATCGTGTCCACACTTCTAGTGCTAGTCGTGGAGAAAATGGGAGGAGCTCTGGAATTGGGATTTAGCTTGGGTGGAATAACACAGGGTGTGATACTTGGCCTATTCGTCTTAGGAATGTTGATACCATTCGGAAATTCAAAAGTATGTACATTTCAATAATTCTGTGTTTTTAAATTTAGATGAAATATATATCTAAAAGCAGAAAGATCTCCGGTCGATAGCCCAGGACAAAAAACCCTTTATTTTAGTGTATATACTCAATATTTGTAAAAATATAATTGTCTGGATAAAGATGTTTGTATATATAAATATAATGTTTTAGTTCACGATTTTTGTTATTTTTATAGAACACTGCAATTTTTACGGCACACAATACCTTCAAGTATTCTACAAACATAAAAAAAAATCGTGAACATAAATGAAGGTTTAAAAATAAACTGTACACAAACTATGTTCCTAAGTATTGAAAATCTCGACATCCAATACGGATAAAAGAGGATAAGATTAAGAAATATAGAATATATAAAATATACATGTAAACATATACTAAATACGTAGGGGGTGGGAGGTGTCAAATTGAAGGGGTTACCATAAAGAGAGAAGTTTGAAATATTCAGGATTTATATTGATCAACGTCGAAGCCAACCTATTACAATCCGGTGTTATTATTTTCTACATAATCAGCGAGTTTGTTTCATTTCCATTAAGAATCTATTTATTTTTATATTTAGGGAGCTTTTAGTGGTGCTGTAGTCTCGCTCGTGTTCATGACATGGCTCGTTCTGGGATCAACATATCATAAAATGAATGGTAACGTCAGACACGAAAGTAAACCTCTAACCACCGACGGATGTCTTAATCCTCTTAATCATACAACACCACCAGGGTTCGTATTCTAAAATTTAGTCTATACCACAATTATTTACTTGAATAATCACAACGTATTATATTTATATTTTAGAATTTACGATCAATTGGATGAACCATCTTCCATCTTCAAAGTTTCCCACTACTATTACGGTTTAATCGGCAGTGTCATTCTCCTTTCGGTCGCCTTGCCAGTCAGCTGGTACACCAATAAAGGCGACACACAAGTGAATAAAGAGCTAATCAGTCCAGTGATGCACTGGTCCTTGTCGAAGATGCATTCGAAAGAGAAAAACTCTCTCGTTTATCTATCAGTAGATAAAGCTAAAAACGAATTAGTTATTAACGATGGCGATTGAAGATAATCAAAATTACTAAACATCTTGAAAACTAATTAAAAATAAAACTGGTATTATTAAGGATGATTGAAGATAAGTAAAATAATTATCCTGAATCATCTTGAAATTATTTAAAAAAAATGTATATTCAAGGCTGATAATTAACGAAACTTCAATAATAACAATAAAACACTATGGATTTTTAGTTTTATAAATTTAACTGCTACAATTTTATTTTATTTCTGTATTAACAGAATCTCTAATTTAACATATATATATATATATATACAAATATCTATTCAAACAATTACATTTTTACTAACATTGGGTATATACACTAAAGTAAAGTGATAATTTTTACAATTTTGCGCGAGACGTGCCCTGCACGAAGGCTAGGCATACGTATACATCTGGGAGTCCTCCCCAATCCGACATTCCGGCCTGTATATTTTAGTAGGCTCTGGTCATACCCCTCAGTACACTATGAGAAAAACAACATAAAAATGAGAATATTAAAATAAAATAAATACAAAATTCTATACATTGTCACTTTGCCCTTTTGGAACTTATACTCCTCAATTATTGTTCTTATATTATAATTATTCGTAAATTTATAATGTATTTACAATTTCATAACGAAAATATTGCATATTTATTTTATTTTTTATTTTATTTTTTTGCTAAACAGTGTTTTTTCTGTATAATCTACTAAATTATTCTGGCTTATCAGGCAGAAAGATCGACGGTCGATAGCCATTTTCTGAGGTCTAACAATGTGTAAATGATTGTATTTATATGTATTATAAAATTATATAATGTAATACTCAGAAATAAAGATTTTCAATATATATTCCGGCTTAAATTATTAATTGTAAAATTTTAAATACATTTCTATTTAAATCTAACGTTCTCAATAATTAAATGATAAAATAAGATATTCTAAAACAATACGTTTTAGAATATCTTATTTTATATAATAAATATATTTTTATAAAAAAATAAGCAGTGCATTAATAATTATTCCCTCTCGCTTAAGTTTGCCACAAATCCCCACTTATCCACTCTTTTTAAGCACTTGTACATCCCTCATAATCCTAATACTACCGCTAAATATAAATACCCATCTTACATCATTTATCACTTAATTTCATCTAATAACTCAAACTTTGACAATGACGTTAGCATTCATAACAATTAGATAGACAAAGACAAGAATGAAATAAAGCAGGAAGAAAGACTTTCGGTTGAAAGTGAAAATTTATATAAAAATTTTAGTTAATCATTGTAAATTTAGGCATAGTTGTAAATATTGTAACGTTGCATATAAATAAAGATGTTGGTTATTATTATTAATTTATTTATTTAACTTCCTAATCCTGGCTGCGCCATATGTACTAGAACAAGCAGACAAATTTAAAATACATTGGATGGTTGAAGCCATTACTTTGTGATACATGTTTAAATCAATTATTACTAATTTATATCTCCGTTTTCTTCTACTATTATTTCTATTTTGAAAATAAATACTGACCTAACATATAGCATTTTAAATTCTGAACAACTTTTATACTTTTTGCTATAAAATATTTGGGGGAACAGGAAACTGCAAAAGTGTGCTTTTGTATATAAATTGCTATCACCGAGTGGTAGGATCAGCACCCAGTATATACAATTTATACATTTGATTTTTTATAATAATGATTGATAATATTAAATAAAAATGATTTGAAAATAATTAATAAATTATTTCCACATTTAGCTCTGTGACTTTTGTGGAAATAATTTATTAATTATTTTCAAATCATTTTTTATTTAATATATTTAAATAACTGTGACCAAGGGAATGAGTAAATACTCTTTTCTATTTATAATGATAGATAAATACAACAAAAAATGGCTATAGACAGTCGGCCCTTCTTCTTAAATTAATAATAATTTAATGATTAGAAATCTTAAAGATGACATTATTCACGTTCGGAATAGCAGCGAATAATAATATTTTCCATCCATTTTGAAAATTTTCCTACGGATTCCTTGTTGGGTTAACAAGGAATTCGCCGTACTTCGAGGCATTGCACTCTGTCATCTTAAAGCGGCGTGAAAAAATTTCGCTATAAATTATAAGTTATTTGATTTGTTCCGTTCGCAGTATAAATGTAATCTAAGTAAATACGACTAATTTACAATTACCACCGCGACACAATATGTATATTGTCGTTTTATCTCATGATGGTTTCGTAAGTCACCATTCTTTATCTCTCATCAACGAACGATGAAGCAACGATAATTTATAGAAAGAGAATATCTAGTACGTATAAATTAACACAATTCAGATTTAAAGGTAAGAATTACTTGAAAGTAAATAGAAATAATTGTAGCAATAAATATTTTTGTGAATCTTAATAAACCGTTGTTCTATTTGCAAAAAAAAGAATTTTTAAATTTATACGAACGATTTTAAAAGGTGATTTATCAATAAAAATAAGAGAGGTCTTTCATCTAATTTATATTAATCTCCATGTTATAGCCTTTTAAAATTCAAGAAAAATATATTTTTAGTCATCAACGATTAATCGACATTCAGACTACTGGCTGAAAGACCTAAAGTCGATAGCCGTTTATAAGTGCACTTTTTTAAGCATCTGCATTTTTCTATTTCAAAAAATAAATATTTCTATATTCCACCTTTGTGTTATTTGTATTTGTGTCTAGACTTTTTCTTTTGAAATTATTTGTACAATCACAAAAAAAAATAAAGAATACATATAAACTACTGAATAAAACACTGATTTAAAGTAATGAAACAAATACCAAGCATTTTATTCAGTAGTTTATATTTCAATATAAGAGAGATTCTTCAGGCTTCCACGCATATTTTACGCTACTTATATTTGTTTGTGTCTCAAAGAAAATATTTAAAGCAGCATTTGAGCATAGCTGGAGTCTGCTGTTTAAGGGATTCACAAACAGCTCATTTTCGGCTCGTGACAAAAATAGTTACAAAAGGAAAAAATCTTATTTTGTTGATCACTGCTTAATACTTATATATATAGAAATTTTTATTAACTGACAAAAATTTTATATACAATAATATGCATAGTTACAATTTATAATTATTGGGCTATCAATCTACCCTTCTACTTGAATTTATCTAGATTCATTTCATACTGACAGGAATAAACAAATTTCATAAGTTAAACTAAAAATTATTTGAAAATAATTAATTTTCTCAATTGAGCAATCAATCAAATATTTTTTTAAATAATAATAATACCTTTATTTATCATCGTTTTTTCTATGATACAAAATGAAATGTTATGAGTGTAGGCGAATTTCAGTCAAATTAAACTCTTACTGATCTTCCACTTAACCTACGAATATTAATAAATTACATATTTTGTTGATTACTACTAAATGATTTTATAGATGGATGAATTAATCACAACGACAGAAAATATACACAAAAATGTTACCACAATAGAAAAGATCGTGTTTTCCTGGTACGACTACACTCTCTTTAGTGGAATGTTAGTATTGAGTGCCCTCATCGGGGTATATTTTGGATGTTTCGGCAAAAAGCAATCTTCAGCAAATGAATATTTGTTAGGAGGAAAAACAATGAAAGTATTTCCCATAGCTATGTCTTTAGTTGCAAGGTAAGTTATTAGTTTAAACTAAACTAAGTTCGAAAGCTTACACAATGAGTTAAACCAACCACTAAAACCTCCATAGTTTGGTAAAAAAAATGTTATATTGTGATTGATTCATGAGAATTTAAGGTAATAAGTAAAATATTTTTGTAAACTGTTTTTGTAAAAAGGGGTTTTCCCGTAAATAAATAAATAAATAAATGATATTTATTATTATCAGACTAATTGCGATATTGACTTGAGTTTGTTTAAGATTGTAATAAATTCTGAAGATGATGAAAGCAATATCTTTATTAATAGACTTTGATTAAAACACTTGGTTTGTTTCAGATATGTATCTCCCTGAGAATGACCTAAGGTCGAAACTAGTCGGAGTAAAAATAAAAAATCAGTGAAACAAACCAAGTGTTTTAATCAAAGTCTATTAATTAAATATGTTTCACCACGGGTTAAGTGAAAGAAATTAATTCAAAATAATATCTTTATTCATGATAACGTGATTTAAGCATCACGTTATCATGAATTTTAAGCGACGACAGTCATTTAAATAATCAATATTGCTCGAATCATGGATTACTTGTTTTATTTTTTTAAATGTAAAGAGGAAAATTGTAAAAAGCAAAGTTGTAGAAATTTTTACAAGGAATTTATAAATTGTTAGTGATTTTTTTATCTAAAACCACACACTACTCTTTTTGATAATTCTTAACTATACTTTACTTACACACATTGTATTAGCTATTTGTTAAGCTGTGTGTGTAAATAAACATTTCAATAAATTGATCCACATATACAAGAAATAATATATAAGAGGTGTGTCAATCTTCATATAGTAAAAAGTATTATTTTTTATTATATGAAGATTATCTACCGGCTGCTTTGTATATAAAATAAATATATGATTCTCATTCTTATTAATTTTTCAAGTCAAGTGTCGGGAATTGCTTTATTGGCGATACCAGCGGATGTCTACAGATTTGGATCGACTTACTGGTTTAGTTGCGTGGCGATCATAATCGTCTGTATAGTGACGAACTACGTGTATCTGCCTGTTTTCTACAAACTCCAAGTGACTAGTGCCTACGAATACCTAAAAGCAAGATTCGATACAAGAGTGAGAGTATACGCGTCGTTTCTTTTCGCCGTTTCCGTCTTTCTTTATTTGCCGATTGTTATTTACGTACCTGCATTAGCTTTAGCACAAGGTAATGTAGATATTTTATATATTTTATGGCTGAGGATTTAATTTGCTATAAATAACTAAAAAACTAAAATAATTAACCATTTGCGACAACTTTGGTTTCATCAACTGTTGTTTCATCACACCATGGCCAAAACAAATCAAAAAGTTCTAATAAATTAAACAAGGATAAGGATATATGTAATTAGATAATTCCCTTTTTCCAACTGCAAAAATTACTTGCAGTGTAAGTTTTTAACAAACATGTTGCGTCATTGATCCTTGAAGAAGTAAATAACTTCATCTTCATGGAATCCTGACTCATTTATCTAACCACGATCAACGTTATATTATATTTTTTACCCTTTCAGCGACCGAAATTAATATAAACTACATCACGCCATTAGTTTGTGGCGTTTGCATTTTCTATACAACAATAGGCGGTTTAAAAGCTGTAGTATGGACCGATATGTTGCAATTTTCCTTGACAATTGGAGCGATGCTGGCTGTTTTCTATTTGGGGATTGCGTCAGCTGGTGGTTTTGGGGAAATCTGGGAAGCATCCTTAAATGGACAAAGATTACACATTGAGTAAGTAAACAGTATCAGGTGTCAAAAAATATCCTTACGTGAAATGAGATAAAATATGTTGGTAATTTAAATAATTATGTTAAATAGTTTAAATGTTGATTTAGTGACTAAATGCTTCACGGTAATAAAGAAAAAAGCAAGAAAAAATATACAGACAAATCTACAAAACACAATAATTTATGGAATAAAAAAAAGCAAGTAAAAATATACAGACAATTCTACAAAACACAATAATTTATAGATAATAAAGTATTGAGTTTTATTGTATTGTTTATTGTGTTTTTTCAACAATCTGAATATATCACTAAGATGTTGCCGATCCATACTCTAATTTTTTACTAAACTATTTGGATGTTCGTTGGAAAAAATCCCAGCAACTTGAGACTCTTTCCGCATAAAGAATTTACATATGGAACGAATGTTAACATGTTAAGATTACTTATCAAGTATATGGTTTTATTATATTTAGTTGACTAGAGGTTAAAGTAAACCAGGAGTTAAATCAATGACAGTTGTTTTAAAAAAATATAGTCAACTAAGTTTCGATTAAAATTGTGTGAAAATTAACGACTATTTTTATATATAAAACTTAGTTGACTATATTTTTTTAAAACAACTGTCATTGATTTAACTCCCAGTTTACTTTAACCTCTAGTCAACTAAATATAATGAAACCATATACTTGATAAGTAATCTTAACATGTTAACATTCGTTCCATATTAACGCCTATTTTTATATATAAAACTTAGTTGACTATATTTTTTCATGTTTTTTTAAAACAGCTGTATGTAAATTTTCTTGATAGTAATAATTATGTTATATTCCTTTCTTCACTGTGAAATGAAGTGAAGTAATTTAATATAAATATTACACCAATTTTAATAATTATTTATTTTCAGTTACGATATAAATCCAACAAAACGAGACACATTCTGGGCCATGATGGTAGGCTGGACTTTCACATCAATAGCCCACGTGGCGGTTGGACAAAGTGCCGTTCAAAAATTCCTTTCCGTACCTACCTTAGCTGATGCCAGAAAGTAATTATTATACCCTAAGATCCATACAGAGAGCTTTTTTTATCAGTATACATTTCCCCTATGTATACCTGCAAAATACACGAGTCAAATGCATTAATGTATGTGTGTTTAGTTGCCTATAACACACATATGCCAAATAGTCAACTGAACATACACACATTAATCGGTTCAATGAGTTTATCTCGCGTTTTTTGCAGGTATATACTTCCCCTAATGTATACTGATAAAATAACCTCTCTGTATACACAGTACACTAATTTCTATTAACTAATCACTGCCTTTCCGATGGTAACAAATTTAGTTAGTCGCGAAAGAAGCACAAATTATGAACGTGCGTCGAACACAATAACTGCAATCCAACTGCCGAATAAATTGTCCTCGCTTGAGCCCGAGCGCACAGGAAAAAACTCATAAAAAAATTGGCGATAAAAATCAAACCATTTTTATAGCCAATATTTTTATTTAAATACACCACATTTAATTGCAATGTTTTCAAATAATTAATCATCGATGCTTATAATTTATCTCATCCTACCAGTCTAAAAAATTTGGAAGTAGGTTGAACGATCAGCCTTTAGACTGCTTGCAATAATAATACACTATTTGTAAATGAAATAACGTTTTATAATATGAAATAAATATGAATAAAATATTAAAAATCAATGAATAAAATGCAGATTAGATTGAATAACTTTAAATTCTCGACTAGTTTCTTGAAAATGCGCTAATAACCCGAAACTAGTCGAGAATTTAAAGTTATTCAATCTAATCTCTGTTTTATTGGTTGATTTTTAATAATTTATTCATATTTATTTCATACAATATGAACTACCAATGTCTAAATATTAAAACCATTAATTGTATTAACGTTTTATAAGTTTCACAAAAATTATTGATATTACTCATCTGCATCAGGCAGACTATGTTGGCGAAATAATTGTAGCAGTATTTCTACATTTTTTATGAAGCTTAAAAAATCGTTATTTTATTTATAAATAGTGAACGTTGTTTTCTTTAGAACTGTATTTCTATTCCTCGTGGGAATGGTTTTGGTGAAAACAGTCACAGTCATCACTGGTTTAGTAATGTTTACGAAATACTCAGACTGCGATCCTTTAACGACGGGAAGAATCACGAAACCCGATCAACTGTTACCGTATTACGTCATGGATGTTTCTTCAGGAATTCCTGGATTACCGGGATTGTTTATAGCTGGAGTGTTTTGTGCAGCTTTAAGGTAGATTATTATTACACATACAGTCTTAACTTCATTTAATTGTGCATTTAATGAAATAATTGTTAGCAGTGGATTGTAAAAAAAATAACAGCAACAATCCACTACTAAACTACATTAGAGCCAACAATTGAGTAAATTAATTATTTTAATTTGATTAATATTAAGTATACACAATAAAATAAACAATAAATAAACGTTATGTGTAACGTATTCAATGGAATTAATTCAACCTGCGATTTTTTTAATGATTACTTTTCGTCAATTATCGCCCTATGTTAATTTCATTTGTAATTTAATTTGTATATTTTATTTCTTATTACTATTATTTATTTATGTTTTATATTTATATTGTCCTGTAATTGGGTCTTTTGTTTTCTGTTGGGCAATAAAATTTATTTATTTATTTATTTAAAATGAAAGTGTTTGTCTGCCCTGAGCTATCGACCAGATGGCTTTCTGCCGTATAATCTCTATTTCTCTCTTTTTTTTTCAGTACTTTATCGGCTGTTATGAATTGTCTATCTGGAACTTTATACGAAGACTTCATAGCACGTCACATGCCTAAAGATATTACTCAAAAAACAGTGAGCAACATACTGAAATTATTGGTGGTTATTACCGGAGTTGTATCAACCAGTATGGTTTTCCTAGTTGACAAACTAGGAGGAATCCTACCGATCGCGATTGGTTTTTCAAGCGTGACTACAGGTCCTTTATGCGCCATGTTTACACTTGGAATGTTGTTTCCAAAAGCAACATCACAGGTAAATTCATTACATACATTATTTACTAGTATAGTATGTCAATTTCGACTCGGACAAAAAAAACAACGGTCGACATCCATTTTCTGAAGCTTAAAAGTTAACAAATGATTGTAATAATCCTTTATTAACGGTAGCCATTAAAAATATTAAATACATTAAATTAACATATTAAAACTTAAAACTAATATATGAAATACTAAATATAAAACACGAAGCTTAAAAGACTAATAAACAAATAACTAAATACATAAGCAACATAAAATAAATATCACTGTTTGAGAGCTCGCCGCAAGCGGTTTATGGAATCATTAAAACATTGAAATTAATCATGCTAATGAGTTCGTTCGAGTGTAGATATTGTGATGATAAATTTCATCACAATATTAATATCATTTATATATTGTTATATTAAATTTCACCATAAAATTTACATCATTTAACTCTCAGAAATAAAAAAATCTATATATATTAAATTACATTAAAAATACTGTGAATTGAATAAAATCTATCTAGCAAAAAAAAAAACATTAATATTAACCCCATAAATCCCTACGAGGACCAATTAAAAATATCCTGTTTATAAAAGGTGTATATTTTCATTTATGTCTATTTTAAAACATTTCTTTTAAGGGAGCCTTTTATGGTGGGGTATCATCCTTACTTTTCATTTCATGGGTAGCGATTGGAACCCAATGGTACAATATTTCGGGAACTTTGAAGCACACTCCAAAACCCGTTTACACGCATGGATGTGAATTTGAATTCACCTCAAAAAATTCAACGTAAGTTTTTAATTAGCAAAAGAAATCAATTGTTTGATAAAATGAACAGATATTTAGAATAAATTAAAGACGACGCAAGCGCCACCTTTTGCCTAATTTCAAGTGGTATCGTCAACGATATTTAGAAGTTTAGAGTATTGAGAGTTCAGTTCCCATAAATGAATTAATGAGCCGAGAGAATAATTTTTTGATTTGTTTGAGCTCTAAAATTTAATGTAAAGAAGTAGATTGCTGAGGTTATTTGCTAATTATCTCCTTAAGCTTAATATTTTACTCCCATTCCTAAAAAAAATCATTTTGTTTGTTGTCCCAATCAGGTTGATTGTTTCCACTTTTGTCTCTTTTTACCTGAACCACTTCGAACTTCCTGCATAAGCTGGAATTATTATCAAACTAATATAAATTATTTTAATTTGTAGAGAAACAACAAATCAAGAGGAAATTTTCTTCCTATACAGAATATCACATTACTACTACGTAATTTTCAGTATGGTAGTAGGTGTTGGAGTCGGTTTGTTGGTGAGCTTATTCACCAAAGATGAGAAACTTGAGACATTAGACAGGAATTTATTATCTCCAGTTATACATTTCTTGTTGGATAAAGAGGAGAAAACGAAGAAGAGAGCTTACTTAACCGTCGAAAAGGCTATGGAAATGGTCACTGTGCAAGGAAACAAATGAATGAATTAATTTTACTTTTTATATTCCTGCAATTATAAACTTAATAAAATGAGTTATAATGGACAGAAAGAACTCTGATCGATAGTCCAGGACAGACAAATATTTATCAATTAATTGTGTATACTTAATGTAAATTGTTATAAAATTGTAAGTAATTGTCTGAGATATAATTGTTTATGCATTTTTACGTTATGAATCCAAGTAGAAAGGGAAATATATATCAGTATTACAATCAAGGATATGATAATATTATCCCCTTTTCAATTTATTTATTGATGCAATTTTCAAAATTATATTAGATCATAATCCACAATTAAATCTAAATTAATTTTAAACAAAACTTAATAGTGATGCCTCTCTCATAATCCAATGTCTGCCCATCTGTAATTCTTACTTTTATAACAATAAATATGTAATGGTTCAGACCCCTACCTTATACAAATTTACAATTTGTACAAATTGTTAATTTGTATAAGGTAGGGGTCTGAACCATTACATATTTATTGTTACAATTTGTACAAATTGTAAATTTGTATAAAGTAGGTGTCTGAACCATTACAAATATAATAAGAGCTAATATAAAAAATATCTAATTACAATCAGTGGCGTAGATAGGGGAGGTGGTTAGTTTTAATGACTAATTAATAAAAACAAATAACGTTTTAGCAGCATTAAATTACAATGAAATTAAACAAGGAACATTTTTGGAGATGATCAATAAAATTCGACCAATCCCTTTTTGAACATTAAATGTTATTTTTATATTGATGAAAGATTACTAAAATGTGTGCTCAGTGAGATGTTTATTTATTTATTTTTAATTTTTATATCATTTGCATTACACTATTAACAGTAAGAAGTCATAATCAACCCTTACCTACACTAGATAAGTATTGATGCGGTGAGAATGGGGAAGGTTTATAGTCCGATATATCGCGCTTGCAAATGTAAACATAAATACAAATGGAACCTCACTGCTGTTCGATTTCCCTCTTAAATTCAAATAGATAAAAATGCTAAATGTGGAAATAATTTATTAATTATTTTCAAATCATTTTTTATTTAATATAAAAATGCCAAACAATTATTCGGAATGGTCGGAATGGTTCAGCATCATCGAAATATCTGATTATTTCTTGGTATTAATATCTTAATTAACCAAAAAATTAATAAATAAAAGACATATTATTAATAGTTATTTTCTTCTTCTTACATAAAGAGCCCCGATGGTAATTACCTTTTATTCGGCTGAAAGATATATTTTCAAAATTCAAATAATTCATGACAGGCAACCGAAAATACTTACCACTAGGAATATTCGGTTGCATATGATAAAATCAGAAAATAAACTTTTTTTACAGTTGGAAAAAGGGATTTATCGAATTTTATTGATCATTGCCAGAATTTTTCCTTGTTTAATTTCATTGTAATTTCCCATTTTCTTTTAAATAATTATTTATTTAAAAAAAATACAATGTTACTACTACGAATATTCATGCGTTTATGTTTTATGAAGTTAATTTATATTTTCCCAAATGGATGCATTTTTATTTCAAATAGAAAAGCGTGTTCTATTTCTGTTTCGAATTAGCAATTTTAAAATTTAAAAATCTACATTTCCTTTTTGAATTATGACTTATTTTCAGCTCAATCAAACCTCTTCTTAGCAAAAAAAGTATATTCAATTTTCATCAAAAATTATTTTTGACTGAAATTTGCTGAAACTTTGTAAACAGATAGTTTTTAGAGCGCTGAACACAAATCTGTTGTTAGAAAGTTTTTATTCCACCCAGACATTTTTTTTATTTTTAAAGTTTGTATACAAAAAGTGTATACAAATTTTTCAGATTCTTATTGAATATTGCATTTCTTGGCAAAAAAAAGACGAAAAAGATACTCCTTCCAACTTTTTCAATGTTTATTAAAAATTATTTTTGACTGAAATGACCTGAAACTTTGTAAATAAATAGTTTTCAGTGTGCTAAGTTTTTATTTCGCTATATTCTGTTTTTATTTTCAAAGTTCGAAATTCGAAATAAAATAATGCGAAAACAAATTTTCAAACCGTACGGTTACGGTATAGTTGGAATTTTAAGTAATCTATTTCAGATTCTTATTCCATACGTGTCTGCAGATATCCTTATATTACGATATATATTATTTAGATAAAACACTTGGTTTGTTTCACTTTTATATTTTATCTCTCCGACTAGTTTCGACCATTCGTCATCTTCAGGGAGGAATGTACAGAAATTTTTAAAGCTGTCGGTTTTATAAAAATTAATACAAAGAAGTCATAAAATAATAAAATACGTCAGGCAACAAGAACGGATTATATTACGTTTTTTTGCATTAAATATTTTCTATTTAAAAATTATTGTATTATACAATATGTTTTTGTTATGCAACAGTACTTATATAAAATAAGTCAATATGTGTTGTCTTAATATTGAAAAACATTAATTTATTGTTACTCATTGATTTTATTTATTTAAAATTGTTTCTTTAGAAATACTCGATTACTAATATTACTCAATTTTACTCAACCCTACTCCAAATCGATGAGAATTATTAAATGTTAAACAATATAGACATGAAAACAAAAGGGTTGCATATATGACTATCGTGTGTGTATCATGAAAAATATTTAGGTGCTTTGAAAGCATGGACATAGAATGCTAAATCTAATACAATATACTTGTTAATATTCTTATAAATATATATATTTATATAATAAAAATATACGTTTCGAAATCTAACTCCATATTTGTAAATAAATCTACATTTTATTTCCATTGGTGTTTAAAATGTTGCATATACTATAGATGCGTGTTGGAATTTAAATAAACAATTATTTATGCGTTTTATTTCGTTATACATTCGACATAATTCCTTCATTTCATACAAATTTTAATGATAATTTGATTGTTTGTAAAAATTTAGAATTATATTTTAAATTAAGCATATAAACATAGAGTAACTAGTATTTCATCCTCTTTGATATAAGCTATAAAAACTTCGTTTATTATTTGGTGCATAAAAAATTGACAAATTAATGATGCAACTAAAAATTATCGTAACAAAGAAATAATATACATATTTAAAATAGTACAACATTCATTTAATTTTGTATAAATATAATTCTGGGGCCTTATTCCTTAAATTTTATCGCACGTCTCGTGTCATTTAGCTAGGGATTTACATGAGATTTTGACAATTGCGTGCGACCGAAACGTGCGATCAATTTCAAGAATAAGGCCCATGTACGTTTCAAATATTTGTTACGACTTGATAATGACAGAATTTCCCGTTGAAATTCGATTCGTATTAAAATCAATAAACAATTGAAACCATCACAAAAAAATATTTTTTTTTTTATTCAAAATTTAATTAATTTAAAATATTTATAATGAATGAATGTTCGAGGCTATTCTGTATAGAAAATCTAATGTTTAACCTGAACGTTATTTTTTATCATGACAGTCTAAAAACTTTTGTAATTGATATTTATGTATATAGAATGTGATATTGGCCCGTATTCCTGAAATTGATCGAACGTTTCGAGCGTATGAAATCTGTCATTTAGATAGGAATTTACATGTGAATTTGACAATTGCGTACGACCGATTTCATGCGATCGATTTCAGGAATAATTAATAACGTACACGTTAAACTTAAAATTTCCTTTACAGAATAGCCTCGATTAACTTAACAATGACAGAGATACTATCGAAACTTAAGTCGTAATAAAATTAATAAATATTGAAATAAAGAAAAAACACAATGTGTTTATATATTTCATTTATTTATAATGGATTATAAAATCAAAATAATCCATCTGTTAATACATTCATATTATTATTAATTAAAGGCGGAACATTTTCATGCATTTAATGGTTGCCATTAATGCAATGTCAACCAAGGTCAATAGCATGATTAGAATAAATATTTACTGAGTGTATTCCCGGCATTCTGATGATCTCTGTCGGCTCGCGAGGCGATAAATTTTATGTAATCTATAATACCGTTTGCGTTCTCATTTCAACAACACTCGTTTTCCGACAGCCGGCTAGAACACTTGAAGATGGCTTCTAAAGGTAAGTGATTTCCTTTAATTAGTTTCTAATAACATTGAATATACGATACGTAATTAGGAAGCCTTGGCTTAATCTTTTAAATTGTTCAATTTGTGCGTGACTAATTGTGATGTGATGGATGGTTTATGCGTTTGTTTAATTTTTATTACACCTTCTGTTCAACATTAATTTACGAGTCATACACCTATTTACACACCTACACATAAGTTGTATATGTTAAGTTCATACTGATAAATTCGCTATTGTTTACTTTATATTGAAAATATTTATTTCTGAGTATTACATTATATAATTTTATAATACATATAAATACAATCATTTACAAATTGTTAGACTTCAGAAAATGTCTATCGACCGTCCGTCTTTCTCACTGTTTACTTAATAATTTTCGTTTTAATATATATAGAAAATCTTTATTTTTAAAACCATCGATCTTTCTGCCTGTCTCTGTCCAGTTCTTGTCGTGATTGTAACATCACTGTCTAAGTTCTCCACAATAGATTAATGAATTGATGAATTATCAGTGAAGGATGAACATATTTAGGATTAATGTTAGGATTACGAGGGAGCATTGAAAAAGTTGGAAAGAGTATCTCTTTGGTCTTTTTTTGCTAAAAAAAAAGGTTGGTAGAAATGCAATATTCAATAAGAATCTGAAAAAGGAGGATTGGTGGCGAATTTTTGTTCCGAGTTTCAAGCCTCTGTTTAATATATTTTTATCGAAAAGTTAGATTTCTATGTGCCTCACAAAGGTATATACAGGGAAAAACCACTGTTCTACTACTTTTTATTGTTCCAGCTCTTTCTTTGGAGATTTAAAATACATTTGCTTAAAATTGATTTGTCTGATATCATTGATAAATTGTATGATTGACGTGTTTTCTTTTATATGATTGTAAATAATTTTAATCTGTTATTTAGTCGGTTTGTGTAGTAATTACAGTCCTGTGTATTTACATAATATCTGAAAACTTCTATCTGTGATATGTTTTGCAAATTGTCAGTGTTATTTGCCTCTGTTATTCAAGGCCATTTTAATGTGTTGATTATGTCTGTCTATAAGGTTCAGTCTTGTATATATTCCAACAATTTTAATATAACCTGTAATGGTTATTTCTTTATTTTTGTTCTACAATACACTATACATAAATATTATTAATTATATTGTAGATTTGTAAAAAGGTAAATCCGTTAAATAAATAAATAGTGGGAACTTTGCATGTTTCGTAATTATTGGAACGTTTTAACATTTATTGTAATATTATTTTCCAAATACAAGCAACTCTACTTTAAAATTATACCTTAAGCAGATTTTTCTAATTTCTTGTGCATTACTTATAATCAATAAAACACAGTTTAGATTGATTAAATTTAAATTATCGACTAATTTCGGGTTCTTAGTCCATTTTTAAAAGAAAACTTTCAAACTAAAGATCCGCTCTCAGAATGCTAACAAAAATAAGAACCCCAAAACCCACCCTCTTATCCATAAAACACATTCCTATATAAATAAACAAAAATCCTTAATAACAGGCCTTCATTTAGTTGTAAAAAATATTATTACTTTTCTACACCATCGAATTTTAATAAATCTCAAAGTAATCCATCTTATTTATCGAATGATAAATTTTAAATTCTCTTGAAAATGGACTAATCACCCGAAACTAGTCGAGAATTTAAAGTTATTCAATCTCTATTTATTTCATAGAAGTATACATGTATATATATCATCTTTATTGTAGAATTTACATTAAGTATGAATATTTATTAAGTAGTATTTAGTACGAATATTATATGAAATGTATAGTATTATACATTTCATATAATATTCATACTAAATGGCAAATATAAGTATTTACAAGAATTTTTGTATTCGTAATGTGTACTTTTCACTTCATGTAAGAAATATTTGTTTAATGATTATGACATTAAATATTTATTTAAGAAGGGGCGCGACATATATTTGATTTGTAATTAATATTTATATAAAAAAAATAAGGAAAATAATTACTAACGTATAATAAATTACAACGTAAACATAAAAATTATATTTACATAATTAAAGCAAACCAAACAATTAAAAGCAATTACATTAAAATTATGTCAAATTTATGATACACATCCTACCCAAACAATGAATCAATTTATTATATTTGCTTTTTGTCTAGACGGGGAAAACTCAATTATTTGCAATCATAAAAAATTCTGCAATCGTTTTTTTTATCAACAGACACAACACGGATCACCTTTTTTTATCAAAGTGCATTAAATTTAATGGAAAGATTAAACATAATTATTATTTACTGGCGTCGAATTATTATCTTAATTTCACCACAATCCATAACAACTATTTTGAAAAGTTTTTTAATTGGTATTAAACGCAAAAAGGAATTTTATGCACTTATTTATGTGATGAAAATTAACCGACAAGATAAAATGAAATGGCTGAAAGGCCGATGGTTGATAGCCATTCTAGTACAATTTATTTCAATTTCAATTTACTTTATTAACGGAATCTCTATTTCCAAATTACGCTCTAAAAAGATTATAAAACATATGTATAAAAAGGCAAATTACCAATCACAAATTACGACAAAATACAAAATAAAAATAATACGCATCAAAATATTTATTTATCAATCCCAAATAGTTCAACAAAATGCAACCGGCTTATTCCTATCTTCAAGTGATATAGGTATAAAAATATCTCAATAAAGCTTATATATATGTAATGAAATACGAAAGGAATTACTGGACAGATAGACCAATGGTGGATAGCCCTTTATATTAAAAATAAATAAAAAGAGGAATTTTATTTATTTAATAATATTTTATTCTTTGAATAAAGAAAATTATTTTTGCGCTTGCAATTTGAATTATTTTATGAAGTTCTTTGTTATTATTTTTCTCATTTAGTTTATATTATGTTTATTTTAAGTTACTTTAAATTATAATAAAAAATTAAAGACGACGCAAGCGCCACCTTTTGCCTAATTTCAAGTGGCATCGTCAACGATTTGGGTGGCTGAACATTTCTTTAAATGCTATTTTTATATGTTATATATTTTATACAAAGGTGATTTCCGTTGATAAATAAATAAATAAATTCAGTAGTTAAAATTTTACAGATTCAATAAAATGTGTCAGTAACGTATACGATAGAAAAAATCATTTAAAAAAGCCCAGCTCACGCAAAAAACATTGGAAAATGATTTTCAAGAAAACTTAGAATAATAATAAAAAGAAGGACAGACTAACACAATATTTATTCTTGTTAAGTAAATATAAATGTATGTATAAGCTCATGTAATGTTGTTGTCTGAATAAAGATGTTTGTATATATAATAAAAAATGTATTTAATTGATTGCAGTTATTTAAATAATTAAATATGAATTGTAAAAATAATTAATAAAAATTTACTCGTGTTAATTGTCGAGGCTTCTACTTTATCATACATTATAATTCAATTTGATTAAATAAATGAAAGACTTTTTTACTTCGTTTGTATAACTCGGATATGAATTTGATATTCAATGAAGTTTTTCCCACTTTTAATTGTAATTTAAACTACTCTTTGGCCTTCATAGCTAGTTATACAAACCAAGTAATAAATACTTGTTTACTTGGTTTGTATATTTATTAAAATTGAATAACAAGGTATAACAAGGTAGAAGCCTCAACAATTAACAAGTTAATTAACGCTAGTGTAGCTATGAAGGCCAAAGAGTATTTTAAATTACAATTAAGCATCACTGAGTATCAAATTCATATCCGAGTTACAAAAACGAAGTAAAACAGTTTTTTATTTGTTTATTAAAATTTTAAAAAGTACGCTGTCTAATTTAATATCCGATGTGGCATTTCCTCAAGAAGTAGTTGTTTTAATGGATATGTGTTTTGTTAATTGTTTTACGTAAAACATAGCAGTGGCTGAAGGAAAATAATTATTTTTTATTAGGTTTTTTTCAAAATGTATTTCTTACTGAATCCATTTCGTGCGAATTTAGCAAAAACATTACCATTTCAATACATTTTTCCTTATTATTATTGATTATTAATAGATTATTTTTAATTAAACAATTTACTAAGTGCCGAAATATTAGCATTTTTCAATTTTTTGGTTGTAAAAAATATTAATATATCATCATACATTAACTGATATTCTATGTGAGGCTGCAGAGATAGAATTTAAAAATTCCAATTATTATTGTGAAATATTCCAGAAATATAATAATCCACATTGCCAGAGCCCAATGTGTTGCGGAATCGTTGACGAGCGGCCGCGGGGGACACGAAAAATAAAACTCAAAATTTAAACAATATGTTAATACCATCTGATTCTACATACATTAAAACCTGGAATCCAAGGAAGGTTATAGAAACGATTAGATAAATAACAATCCCGCAATTAATTCGTAAAGTTAAACAATTTGAAATACGTCGAAAAAAATGCGCTTCAAAAAATATATATATTACAGTTATTATAAGAGATAATGATCTGATTTTTTACTTGAACGAGTATGTACATTGTAATTTAAAATATCATAAGATTTTTTTATAGTATCTGTTAAAATGGTAGCAATATATTGTACTTTAAAATGTGGTAAGATTTTTTTAGTATCTGTTAAAGTGGTAGCAATATTAATGTTTCTGTAAATCTCAATTTTACAAATTATTTTTGGATTTTGGAAAGGCTCAATTCTTTTTCTAGGGAAATAATCAAAATTTGATTGGCACCATGATAATCTGTAAACATTTGTCTATAATACCATGCGAAATTTATGTCAAGATCGATCCAATTAAGCGAGATATGATTTTTTTTTTAAATTCCAAACATCCGTAATTTTAAGCCGCGGCCCCTTTTTTCCCTCCTTTATGACTACCATGGATATAGTGTATTAACCCTTAATAAAAACCAAGTAGCCAAGAGGGAGTCTCTTAAAATTTTCGCAAAAATTAAAAAAAAAAAAACAATTAAAAAAAATATTTAAGACAGAATTCTTCAACGTTTTATAAAATGCATGCATCCTCAATCATTAATGTTTTCCATGAAAACCAAATATTCCTCAAAAAATTCGAGTCTTCATTCATTCAGTCATAATTGTGAGCCCCCCCCCCCCTCACAAATGACTATTTATGAAATCTTAACAACTAATGTGAATTATGACTGAATGAATGAAGACTCGAATAATACATGCTGGTGCATTTTGGTGATGCTATATGGAAAACCGTTTTCGCGAACCTAGGCCAATTTTTAAAACAAGAAAAATGATCTATATTTAACCGTTTCCGGGTTAACTTGAAGTAGACGAGTCATTTTTGATAGTGCCTATTACTCCGTTAATAATAAAACACAAAAATATAATAAACACTTTCTTAAAGCAACTTCGAATATGTCATCACAGTTTATTTATCGTTTTTTAGTTTTTGGCTACAACCTCAAATGTCGATTTTATTTTTTATATGGGGCACAGACAAAATGCACCACCCTGTACATTTAGCAGACTTAAATATTCTTAATTGTAATAACTAATGACCGAATTTATTCTTTGTCAGGACCAGGATATTGCTCTCCTCTTGAGGCTATGGAGAAAGGCCCTCGTGAGGAGATCCTTTACGTTTGCTGCATTCAGCCAAATCCCACTGCGGAAAAAACTGATTTGCTGGCCACGGTTGACGTCGATCCCAAGTCACCAACTTACTGTCAAGTAAGATTATAATAATTAATTTAAAAAAAATATGTGTTCAAATAAGATTCCACTTTTTTAATAATTTATTTTTTGCGGAAAGTTTTTTTGGGTTTACTCTATCCATATAAATCGAGTTTAAAACCTACTCGATTGAGATGGCTATAGAGAGAGAGAGAGAGAGTCTCTCTATAGCCATCTATATTATCGATTAGGTTTTAAACTCGATTTATATGAATAGAGTAAACCCAAAAAAAACCTTTCACAAATAATAAATTATTAAAAAAAGTGGAATCTTATATGAACACATATTTTTTGTGAGTGAGAGAGAGAGAGAGTCTTTAAAATGTTATCGTGTAATGTATTTCATATACTAAAGAGAATTTGTATGTATTTTGTAATTAATCCACTATTCATGACTTGACTACAACAGTTGTATTTAAAAATTATATGTCACTGCCAATTAAAATTATATGTACAAAAAAAATGGTTGATTAGGTGTTATAAGGTGAATGTATTACCAAATAGCGTAAATAACAATAATACATTACATAATAAGAAAATTTTAATTAATAAACAATATGACTATGTGAGAAAAAAAAATGAAATTTTGAATTCTATCTCTACATGGAATATCTGTCTAATAGTTGAGCACAAGAGTTCATAGGCTAACATGAAAAAAAAAAATGATGAAATTTAATTTTATTATTCAATATAGTCTGCAGTCATTGTACCTTACATGGAATATGAGTGTAACAGTTGGGCTGAAAAATTAATGGAAAAAAAAATATAAAATTTAATTGTAACATTCAATATAATGGTTATATAATTTTTTGATACCATTTTTATAGGACGATTTGTCTTTAGCCTCAAACTAGTTCTCAGTTTCGGCGACTACCTCTTCATCGGCGCTAAATTTCTTTCCATCAAATATTCTCTTGAGGTCTGAGAACAGGATAAAGTCATTGTGGCCAGACCTGAGGAATCCGGTGGATGCGGAAGCAGTACGAAGCCCAATTCATGCAATATTGCAATAGTTTTCTTTAATGCATCAACTTGATGAAACTACATTTTCTTCTTCAAATTTTTTAACCGATTTTTACATTAATTATGACCATTTGTTTTATCCAGCGTTTATTAACGATCAATCACTTACAGATAATCCATTATCTTCGTACTGGACAGCCAAACGACGAGCTCCATCACAGCGGTTGGAACGTATGCTCGAGCTGCCATGAATCTACTGGATGCTCTGGAGCCCCTGCAAGAGACAAGCTGGTCCTCCCGTGCCTTGGATCAGACAGGGTGATTTTCGTCGATACCGGCAAAAATCCTAGAGCACCATCGATCCACAAGATCATAGATGCATCTGAAATGCACGCCTTAGATTGCGCCACGCCGCACACCACCCATTGTTTGGGCACTGGAGAAATCATGATTTCCGTCATGGGAAATGTTGCTGGCGACGGGAAATGCGATTTCGTTTTGATCGATGGAAAAACTTTGAAAACGAAAGGTAATATTAATTATATTCGAGAGGCGTTCACTTCGCGTTGCGCTACATTTTCAATTTAGTATAATCAAATTATATTAGGGGGATCGGAAGGTTATTGCGCATATTGGTAGAAGTCACTTGTTCTTTTTTGTTATAAAAAAAGTTATAAAATTTTAATGCTTTTTTACAACAAAAAAATGGTGAAATGGTCAGTCAAAAACCAGAAAAGATACATATCCGGCATTGTATGCTTTTTGAATGAATTTTTACATTCTCATTATAATAATAATCTTTATTAACAGATATATTCAACAAAAGAAATAAAACAATAATCAAATGTATAATTTATATCTGTAGCTATCGTCGTAGTTTCCATCCCTCCATCCATCCTTTGATAATTATCTATAAAGACCGAAACACGTCTGAATATAAAACTATTGATCATATCAAATGTTTTCCTTTGCGAAATTTGAATTTCTTGGTCCAACAAGTATCGACTTTATTACTAATTTTAATTATTTTTTTTAGGAACATGGACCGTTGGAAAACAAGCAAAATTCGGCTACGACTTCTGGTACCAGCCGTACCACGACGTCATGATTTCGAGTGAATGGGGAGCGCCCAAAGTGTTCAAGAAGGGATTCCATCCTTCACACGCGACTGACTTCTCGATTTACGGCAAGCACTTGAACGTCTTCTCCTGGAGCAAACGCACCCTCGAGAAAGTGATCGATTTGGGCGCTGATGGCGCGGCTCCTCTGGAAGTGCGTTTCTTGCACGAACCCACCGAGCCGCAGGGCTACGTCGGAACTGCAATTAATTCCCACGTATACAGGTATTGATATATATAAAAAAGAAAAAGGACATGAAACACACAAAAAAGGATGTTTATTTATATCGGGTGTTTTTTGGGTCCCACATTTAATTAATTCATCAACAACAAAAAACAAACTTAATCCAGAAAATTGCAGTCCTGACAAATCACAATAAAAAATGGGAGTTTCAATTTGAAATTTCAACGTTTCTCTCCGGGGGCAACAGGGGGCTGTATTTAGAACAGAATGATGTCCCCTTAGGAAATATTAATGTAATCAATATTTCAAATTAGGGAATACACTTGTTATGGTCCATATTTTTTACAGATTCTACAAAAAATGTGATGGAACTTGGGATGTACACAAAGCCATCTCTATCAAGCCGAAAAAAGTTACTGGCTGGTTAACACCAGAAATTAGTGGTAAGATATTAGATATATTGTTCTTTATTTAACAAATGGTGCAATTATAAAAGCGTATACTAGGCAAGGCATTCTTGGAAAAATAAACTATATGCCCTTTTGTGAAGTTCTACATAACTACAAAACTTCAATTTACATAATCTATATAGTAGATTCTAGAGCCTACAAAACTTCAATTTACATAATATATATAGTAGAAAAAGATAGCCGATTCTAGAGAATCCTCCGATCTTGAACTTTATCAGGGACGTTTATCAAGATGACCCGAGCCGCCTCTAAGGAGGAGGAGGTCCATCATGATCATATATTTAAGGTTATGTTAGGAGGCCCCAAATCGGCAAGGCGCCGATGTTGATACTTCGAAGGTTGGATGGTTAATCTTAATTTTCATTAAAGCTAAAATTGTATTTGATTTCAGGCATGATAACCGATATCCTAATTTCACTCGATGACAAATATCTCTACCTCAGCAACTGGCTGCACGGTGATGTTCGTCAATATGACATCACTGATCGTGAACATCCCAAATTAACAGGTAATATAAAATTTGAAAAGAAATGAAATATTATTTAATTATTTAATTAGTTTAAACTTTGAAAATAATCTGTCAAAGATCAGGAAACTGAAAAAATAAAATAAAAAACATGGAACATAAAAAAAGTGATTGTTTTTTACCCAATATTCTTTTTCAATTAAGGTATTCATATTATTGATAATAAATATAAATTTGTTTTAGGACAAGTATTTTTGGGTGGTAAAATCCTTTCCGATTCACCAGTGAAAGTAACTTGCGATGAGGAGTTAGAGAAACAACCGGATCCAGTTTACATCAAGGGCAAGCGTCTGCACGGAGGGCCACAAATGTTGCAATTGTCTTTAGATGGAAAACGGCTGTACGTGAGCAACAGTCTTTTCCAACCGTGGGATCGCCAATTTTATCCGGAGACCCTCGAACACGGTGGATTCATCGTGAAACTTGACGTCGACGTCAAACACGGTGGAATGAAGTTGGACAAAGATTTCTTGGTCGATTTTGGAAATACCCCTGATGGGCCGATACTTGCACATGAAATGAGGTGAGTTCTTCTTAAGAATTTAAATACGATAAAAAAAATCTTGAATTAAAAAAAATACAAATTAAATCAAAAAAATATAACTGCAAATATATACAATTAAATATATGGGAGATTTAGTTTCAATTGTTTTAATTAAATAATATTCGTTTATTATTATTAATTAAATAATATTCAAATCATTTTTATTTAATATTCGTTCGTTTAATAATAATTTATTATTCGGAACAACACGTCTCTCTTCACTTGCAGCGAGACGTGTGATTCCCTCCGCACCGAGTTGCCGTTCTTCTGCTCCGTCTGTTTTTTGGGTCCCACATTTACACAATTCATTATCAACAACAACAAAAAACAAACTTAATTCAGAATATTACAGTTCTACTTTCTAGTTCTAGTTTGTGTAGGCTTAAATATTTACATGTAAATCCCTATGACCCGCTTACAATTCAACACTCGGTATAAGGGATACAAATTAGATAAATATAACAGAAAATACAAAAAATTAAATATAATAACAAAATTCATAAAAAATACAAACCAGATTCGACAAATAATAATAATAAAAATAATAAAAATATAACAGAAAATACAAAAAATTAAATATAATAACAAAATTCACAAAAAATACAAACCAGATTCGACAAATAAAAAAGAAACCTTTATGTATAATTCAATATATTATATAAATAATTTCGCCACTAAACCATTACTCTAAACTAAATACTTATTCTCAACTCTATACTTTAAACTCTTTCCACACCTCTTTTTTTCTTTTCTAATCCTTCTTTCTTAATCTTATCCTCTTTTACCCGTATTGGGTGTCAAGGTTCTTTTCTAATCCTAACTAACTACATTCTCTACGTCTCCCCCATTTTTTCTCACACATTCTTCTGCCATTTTCATTCCTCCCGTCCATTCCATGCTCACTTCCTTGCACTCTTGCTCTAAATTACTCCGTGTTTCCATACCAATCTGCTGTATTTTCCCATCCATACCTTCCTCCCTCTCTCATCCGGTCCAAACCTAGCCCTTACCAGAGCAACTTTATTCACCAATTAATCCTCAATAGGTACTCGGCAACCGCCCATATTCCATATATCCAGCAAATATAAATGCCAATTAAAGATTCTTGATTTGCGTTTATTATACGAAGATATTTCTCATAGTTATATGTATTTTTTTTTTCATTTAGACTTTAACTCTAAAGAAATGAGTTGGGTCATGCCATTGTTGTAATCTAGTTGTTGGTGACTGATAAGGTTTTTTTTTATTTTTGCGTTTATATTTGCGTTCAAAGTGTTTACTATTGTATTTAAAATTAGTTAGTAATACATATAAATTTATTGCATTTTTCATGTATGTCTTATATTAGTAAAAAAGGTATATTCCGTTAAATAAATAAATAAACTATTCAGTCACGACTAATGTACTACCACAGATAAAATATGTTTGCCTGTGGTACTACTATGGTTAAAGGTTGTATATTAAAGATTTTTAATGCATATAATATTCCTTCTTCTTTATGTTTCAGATACCCTGGAGGTGATTGTACATCTGATATATGGCTGGCGAAGAAATAATTTTTACGAATAATCTTTCAAACATAAAAGTAAATAAGTAATTATTGCAAAGGTGCTGGAATAACTTATATCAATGTATACATATTATTAACTAATCAAAATGGAGTAATCAATCGAAACCCCCGGAAAGACCTACACTCGTATATTCTCATGTGTGACAGTTTACAAACTAGATTCAGTAATTTCTTATTTCCGTCCAACTAGTAAAACTGTCAGGCATTGGCAGTTTTACTATTGCTATTATAACATAAAAAGTAAACTTCCAACTTGTAAAACTGTCAAGCATTGACTGTTTTGCTATTGCTATTATAACATAAAAAGTAAACTTCCAACTTGTAAAACTGTCAGACATTCATTGTTTTACTATTGCTATTATAACATAAAAAGTAAACTTCGATTGACGGATTAAAACCAGATATGGAATAAATTTAATGTTATTAATTCAGGACATTTGAATTTGATCACTTGATATATTTTTATTAGAGAAGTTGTTATTTGAAATTAATTGTTTTTTTAAGTTAACATTGAATTAACATACCTTTATTTTCATTACAAAAATATGACTTTTCATTTTATTATTTACTTGCTTTAACCTTAACCTTATCGGTACGGATTTATCATTTTCGTATTATACAACAAGTGGATTTCATAGAAGATTTCCTGGACCACGTCGGACGTAAGATACCAACTAAGCATGTTTCAGTTCTCTCTTTATTAAAATTAGTGTAATTGATGATGCGATTTATACATTTTGAAAATAATCGTGCGGTCATATATAAAAATATATATTTTTATTGAATGTGCGTTTTTTTTTATAATAAAACATTTTTCGCCTACCATATGTAAAATGAATCATATCAACCCTAAAAATATGACCGAAAGTAATGTTTATCGTCCCTAGCTCACATAAACTCATAACAGCACGATTTGATCCACCACTGGTTATATAAAATTTTATATAAATCATTAAAATTTCTGAATAATTGTGATTATTTGAAAATGGCTATTAATTGCGACAGTGACGAAGAATTTACCAAAACTCCGCTAGAACTCCAAGACCAAGCTATGTTACTCAAAATTTAATATCCACAAAATCTAGGTAAAGGTTCGAAAAATAGTATACATTATTCAACAACTCGAAGAAGACTAATGAAGCAAAAAATATATCAGAAAATGTTGTACTCACATATCTATCAGAAATATTTAAGATTGTAAATGCCGCTTCGCTGTGGTTTGAATTTTCAATGTTGAAAAGCACTTTTTAAAGTGAAGGAAAATATCAATTTTGATAATTTTCATAAAGTTCGAGCAATTATGAAACAACATTCTGTAAATTACCAGCCAAAAAAGTCCAAAACTTTGTCTTAAGTACAATGTATTAAGTTTTTCAAGCAATGATTCTGAATATCTTATGATTGAAGTGGAATTGTTATGAAGAAAAATGTTTATTTTTTAATTCCATGTGCCAATTTAAAATAAAAGAAAATAAAGTACGTTCAAGTTTGTTAAGTTTGATATTAAATTTTGTATTATTAATATCAATAAAATTTGACTATTGGAAATTTTAGATCATATTTAATAAGTACCGGGTGTTCAAATAAGAAACGTCGTGGTATTACTTTTCGACTATTCATTGCGCCCCCTACCAGAAGAGTTACGAACTTAACAAATGTTTCCAGCATTTTCTCATGGTCACTTTTATTATTTTTTTATTTGAAAGCTCTAGGATTCGTAGTTCCTGAGATATAGCCATTCTTATTTGGACCTATTTTTTAATTAGTAACAGAGCTATCCAAGCCGGAAGATAGAATACAATGTTTGCGTTATTACTAAAATTGTGTTTGAAAACGAAAATTAGTGTATTATATCACTGAATGGTTTTTTGAGTTTAAGTGAAGTGTTTAATCACTAATTGAAAGACTGTTATTCCTTACTTCACAATTTATTTTTATATTAGATGTACATTTCGAGACACAAAGTGCTCATTATCAATGACAACTACTGTTATTGATAATAAATAAATTGTGAAGTAAGGAATAACAGTCTTTCAATTAGTGTATTATATACTCCCTTCTTTTTATATGAGAATCGAAGAAATAAAGGAAAACGTAATGAAAATAAGAAATTTTTATTTTCTGTATTACAAGACTATATTTCAATTCGTTTCAACATGTAAAACCTCAATTTCTTTTCACAAAATTCTTACATTACAAGCAAACTTTCATATTCTCTCGTGTTAATGGTGTACATTTTTTTTACAATCTATTGCAAATTACCATGTGCAGTTTAATAATTACCTATATATCGCGAAAAGAGTAAAGCGTCAGTATTGAAGATGCACTTTGGATAAGAGCAACAACACACTTTCTATTGGGCATAAATTATGGATCCAGAGATGGATTTTACACGGCTTTCACTTTACGTAATAAATCACAATTGCTTATTTATATGCATCATTTCGGAGATTACTCGAATGAATACTAATTAATTCCGTATCTTTTTTCTTTCTGTAGCGAAAATATGCAGAGTAATAATTTTAAATTAATACTTGCGAAACAATTTTTATTTATGGTTTACTTAAACGTGTGAAGTTTATATTTTAAAAAGTAAATTATATTGATTTGTATATAATTTACTTTTTAGAATAAAAACTTCAAAAAATTAAATAAATCATAAATATGAGTGGTTGTGAGTTGTGTGAAGATTTGAATGATTAATATAGAAAAACACTTGTAAAAACTTTTCTTCACAAATATTTATTTTTACTAAATACGTATTTCGATTACGATGTAGTTATCTTCAATAGTTTACAATTCCAATTTAAAAGTTTTTACAAGTGTTTTTCTATATTAATAAATCATAAATA
Organism: Philonthus spinipes; assembly: GCA_963082785.1. Lineage (NCBI taxonomy): Eukaryota > Metazoa > Arthropoda > Insecta > Coleoptera > Staphylinidae > Philonthus > Philonthus spinipes. The sequence goes on from OY720304.1 coordinate 27,212,221, forward strand.
TGTTGATTGTTAAGGCTTTCACTTGGTTATACATTTTGAGTTTATTAAATAAAACACTTTTTCACTTTGTTTGTATAACTTGTTAACAAGTTATTCAATACTGTATAACTTGTTAACAAGTTATACAAACAAAGTGAAAAAGTGTTTTATTTAATAAAATCATAAATACTTTGGCAGAAAGGCTGTTGGTCGATAGCCGATTGTCGGTAAATAAAATAATAATATTTACTGTTAATTTCTTTCATATTTATATGTATAATGTACTGACAATAAAGAATCTTTATATATATCATAAATACAGCAATTCAATTTTTAAATTGTATTGTAGAAAATGAAAATATCTTGTGCGAGATGCTTTGTGTTAAATTACTTTCTTTATATTCAATGGATTACAATTTCTTAAGAAATGCTAAGTATTTTTAATCTTTATTCACTTGTTGTATAATTGGATGTGTTTTATTCTTTGTAATTAAGCAATAATCGAAAATTATTGTTGGTGAGTACGTGAAGTTTCTTGATATAATGTAGTAATATTGTATTCCTTTCTTCACTTTTTTTTCTATTACTATATGTATATTTTAAAGCACAACGTGCTCTTTTGCAATAGTTTTATGTAATAAAATAATAAAACTATTGAAAAAGAGCACATATAGTAATAAAAATAAAAAAGTGAAGAAAGGAATAAAATTTTACTACATTAGATTAAGCAATAATACTTGATTTATTTATCATTGCTTAAATACAAAGAATAAAATATATCTAGTTATACAACAATTGAATAAAGACTAAAAATACTTAGCGTTTCTTAAGAAATTGTAATCCATTGAATATAAAGAAAGTAATTTAACACAAAACATCTCGCTCAGGATATTTTCATTTTCTACATGCATCATTAATTTTAAAATAAATGACGGCACATTGTGGGAGTCGATTTAATATTTTGCCCCGCCATTATGAAAGCAACCTTTGTGTGGATTTTTCCCAGTATCTACGTTTTGCAATCAAAAGTTGCAAATTAAAATGCACCTCGTCAATTTTCCACGCATTCACACAGCGCTACCGTGCGACTAAATCGCCCAACAAAAATTCCCATTTGCAGTTTACATGCATAATGTTACACATAACGAAAATAAATTCACCTGTGGCGCGTTGTTGATGCGTATTAATTTTATCGGAATTTATGATAATGGGGATGTTTTAACGTTTAGTTGGGCAGTTTGGGAATGGAGTTGATTAGTGCAATGGTGTATGAATAAATGAGCGTCAAATGTTGTTATCTAGAATATTTATGCAATTTTAAACTCGAAATCAATCACTATTTACACCAACCAATCTTGTACTACACTAATGTTTGATCGACTTGATTAAAACTTTTATTTTGATAATGATAAAACATTAAATCAATTCAATATAATTTCAATTCAATTAATTTATTTACGGTAAATCACCTTTATACAGAAGAATAACAATATTCAAAATGTTTAGATAAATAGCATGACTGTAAATCACATATAAACAGAATAATACAATTTTACATATATAACATATTTTAATATCATTAGCGAAAACTACAAAATAAAAATTAACCCAAGTGGTCGACTCTAGCGATGAAAAAATAATTCAAATATTAAAAACGGTAATATCAGTGACATTAAACAAATAAATTATGCCATAAAATTGAACTAAATAGATAAATTATGTTGTTTAAAATTCATATTAATACATTTTATAGAATGGTAGGAAAACATGTTGCTAAAAACACAGACAGGATTATTGTTATAAGAGTTTGTAATTTATACACAGACATTTCAATAAATATCTAGAATTAGTCGTCAAATTTTCTGTACAACGAGACGATGTTATTATTTCAGTTCGGGATAATTTCATTTATGATAATAAACTTGGCGCTGGTAATTAGTGCCGAAAGAATAATAAAGTATGCGCTTATCCACTATTTAATGCGGCTAGACGACGCCTAATTATCTTGGAGCGCATTTCGAATTGATAATTTGATGCACCAAACATTACCATAAGTTAAGAAACGGACAATTCATGCCTAAATATGTTATTTTCATAACGTAAGAAATATTGCTATGCTTTTAAATGAAAATTAAACATTTATGCAAACAATTTATTTTAGATGAAAAAACAAAAAACAATCTTTATTTAAAAAATATAGAAATTTACATATTAACGTCACATTTAAGACAAGTTATTCGTAACTAGTCAGATAGTTACGAATAACTAATAATATCCATTTAGGCAAAATGCCTTTAACAAAATCCTAGACTAGTGACAGATTTTGGGGACCATTTTTTTAACAAAATACATGACCAAATTAAGGGATTGCCACCAAATGTATTTAAATTACGAATTAAAAATTTATTATGAATTTATAAAATGTAGCTAAATATTAATACAATAGGCTGAAAGACCCCTGGTCGATAGCCAGTTTTGTGAATTTTGCTATATTGTAACACACAGTATTATAACATATATTAAAATGTAAACACACACCTCATTGTACAAAATTCATAAATAAAGATATATATATATATATATATATATATATATATATATATATATATATATATATATATTAATATTAATACAATTAATACGAGAAAATACAAATAGAAAAGAGTATTTATTCACTTGATCACAGTTATTTAATAAATTAAATAAAATTGATAGTTCACTTACGTACTATAAATAAATGTATAATAAAACAATTACTTTCCGGGCAAATACTCCGCCGGACATTGAATTACATAATGTACACCTGCTGTTGCGTATCAATGAAATATTGAATCATGCAATAAATTTTTGATGCATTGAATTTTTCTCGGATAAAAAATGTGTTGCTTGATGCAATACTTTATTGTTATGCAACAGCAGGTGTACATTATGTAATTCAATATCCGGCGGGGTATTTGCCCTGGAAGTAGTTGTTTTAATGTGCATTTGTTTAAAGTACTTACGTAATGTAAGTGAAAATGTCACGGAGCTAAATGTGGAAATAATTTATTAATTATTTTTAAATATTTTTTATTGAATATATTTAAATAACTGTGACCAAGAGAATGAATACTCTTTTTTATTTAATTTGAAACAATACGTCTCAAATTAAATCTCTTTAGATTTTATTTTGTATTAATATTTAACTGGATTTTATATATTTATAATAATAATGCCTTTTTTATTTATTCGTTGACCCTTTTACCTTTCGGCGTAGGGTTAATAATAATGCTTACAAAATATATATATATTTTTAATAATTTAATTTCTACTATAAAAAAGCGCACATTTCTTTCTAAAGACAAAAAAATGTACTGAAAGTTCTAAACAATCCTTTTACAATTTCATTTCCATTTTATTACACTCCGAACGGGAGCAATTATTGATCCGGCGCGCCGGAACTTATCCGTGTTTCGAACCGTCCGACGCCGTTACGTAACCATCAGGGTCGACGCCTGGCGCCGCCCGGCGGTCCAAAACCGAACGAAACACGTAAACAATCCCGGCTGGCGCAAATCGACGAAACTCCGCTTTTCAGTCGAGCGGCGACGCTTCCTGCGCGCGGACCGAACGCCCTGCGAACGCGCCGGCCAATCAAAATTGACCTTTTAAACAGTGATCCGGTGACAGAAAAATACCAACAAATTTGTGCCCCAAAACAAGAAAAAAAAACTCAAATAGTGTGCAGTGATTTTTTTTGTGATTAGGATATTAACGTTATTTTTCTGCCGATAGATGAAAATCGATTTTTTTTATTCTTAGAAGATTTAAAAGGTAGGTGTTTCTATAGAAATATTGATTTTTATTTTAAACCCTTCTTCGATTTATGTTTTCTTTTTATAATTTTTTTTCATTCGGATTTTTCATGGATTCGACGTGGTGTGTACAGTCAAAGGTAACTATGACTACCGGTGATGGCCTGTCTGGGTGATAACACCTGATTCGATTGGCTTGTCTAGACCCGAAGACTGCGTCAATAACTAATTGCCTCTTAGTGCTAATTGCAATATTATCGTGTTTGCTGAGTACTAAAAGGAAGTTTATAAATTAGTGTTGAATGTAAAAAGCATTATTATTGTATTTGACTAATGAGTAAATCTGGAAGTCAGTAATTAAATTAATAACCCATATTATTTATGGTTTTGCAGATAACAATAACAAAAAATCTGTATTTCCCGAAAATGATTACAATATGTTTAAAATAATTTATATATTATAATTTGAGTTATTAGATCTTCAAAAAAAATTCTTCCAATACATCTTCATTCATACATGTCTTGTTTATTGATTTATATTCTTTATAGAGTATCAATCAATACATCAATACATATAGGCGCAAAGACCATTAGTTGGTAATGACACGTTAAGGTTGTCGAAACTATAGTCAACAATAAAACAATCGGAGTTATACAAAGTAAAAAAGTGTTTCATTTATTAAAATTGAATTACAATGTATAACTAAGTAGAAGCCTCAACAATTAACAAGATATAAATTATACATTAAATAAAAATGATTTGAAAATAATTTATTAATTATTTTGAAAATAATTTATTAATTAAAAATAATTTATTAATTATTTTCAAATCATTTTTATTTAATATATTTGAATAACTGTGACCAAGTGAATGAATACTGTTTTCTATTTATAAATTATACTTTTGATTTTGTAATTTTTATTATTTATTTAGTATTTTTTTGCTGTATATATCTGTTAATAACGATTAGTATTATTATTATCAAGCCGTACACCCGCAAGGGTAGAAATTGATGCCTTTCTACCCTTGCAAGTGTAAGGCTTGATAATGATTAAAAAAATATTATTATCAATGCACATTGTATAAACCAGGATACAATATGAATGTATTGTATCCTTGTTATAAACTTAGAAAAAATGATATAGAAATGATTTTATGTAATTCAATTGCAAGTATATTCAAGAAATCACTAAAATTTCATCGATGTCATAAATTCATAAACAGTATAAGGGAAGCCCGGAATGGTTCGTGTAAAAAGAGAAGAAAGAAGAAACAATCAACCTTGATCCTATCTTTCGGGATAGGAGTAAAAATAAAAATGTTCGACATAGCTGTTCTGTGCAGTATATAGGGCTATGTTCAATGAAATAAAATCCTTTTGTGTATTAGTATGCCGGGGTGAGTAAGCAAAGGGAGCCCAAAATATATCTGAAGAGGATAAACGGAGTTTTGGGTTTATTAAAGGTTTAGGTCTAATAATCAAAATACTACTACTAAATCGTCATTGCTTATAATCTAACATAATTTAATAAATAAATATTTTCATAATATATTTCCAAATAAGGGCTATAGACCATAAGTGTTTTTGCCCTAAATAAAATATTTTATTCGAATCCAATATTTCACCTAATTTCCAATAAAAGAGTTTGATTATTTGGTCCAAATTGTTAATATAGCCTAACCTCAGTGTTTATTTTTTTATTAATTTTTTTCCATAAGATTTCACTATATTTATTAGAACATATTCCTATATTAAGGAATTTTAAGTAATTTAGTTGTATGATATTTTTTTTTTGAACATATTCCAATATTAAGGAGTTTTAAGTAATTTGGTTGTATGATTTTTTTTGTAAGAAACAAATATTCGGCTCTAGAACAAAATAATCAATTTATAGGCATAAATATTACATTTTCTACAATATTGATTATTCCTTTCCTTGCATCCGGAAAGGAGTAGTAAATGTAAACAGAAATTGTTAATTTTAGCAAAAATATTCTGTTTTTATATATCTCGTTGATTTTTGGAACAAAATGATCGGTTTTCGTGAATTTTTATAAGCACGAAAGAAACATATTTAGCTTTATATAATGATAATATCATGATTATTGAAATTCATTTGTGATTCATGATATAAATCTTTCTCATAAATCCTTTCTTATATAAGTATTCTAAACTGCCTGAAAAAATTAATTAAAGCATATGTTTTTAGGGAGCGGACCATTTTAAATTTCCCTGACTTTTCATTGACTTAATTAGAAAAAATATCTAATACTCTCACACAATATTCTAGCATTTACCCCATAGAATGCAACTAAAAACTGAGGAACTTACATTTTTCATATGACATCAATAACGCGGTTACGATTGGACCATGGCTGCTTTCGAGCTCATTTATTTAAAATTAGTGTTTCTGACAATGATTTGTGTGCATGTGGAAAAGATTCATAGAGTCTAAACCATATTAGAAAAATATAACACTCGAAAGACAACAGTTCTTAAAAGGCCTTTATAAATAAAATTGTTTACCTCTTTATGGTATTAATAAACTTCTAGCAACTAATAAGATAAAATTATGTGGTCTAATCATTTCATTTTAGGAAGGAACAAAAAAGAAGGAATAAAATATTTAAAATAAGAAAAAAAATCTTTTCAAACCGCTGAGAGCTGGGCATATGGACGCATATCCGAGGCAAATAAAATAGAAAAAGAGTAAATAGAAAAGAGTATTCATTCACAGTTATTTGAATATATTAAATAAAATTGATTTAAAATAATTAATAAATTATTTCCACATTTAGCTCTGTGACTTTTGACTTACGCTACGTAAGTACCTTAAACAAGTAGTTGTTTTGGTATGCATTTGTTTAACGTACTTACGTAGCGTAAGTCAAAAGTCACAGAGCTAAATGTAGAAATAATATATATATATATATATATATATACAGAGAGCTTTTTTTAACAGTATACATTACCCCTATGTATACCTGCAAAATACGCGAGTCAAACGCTTTGGCGTGTGTGTGTTTAGTTGCCTATAATACGCAATTGAACACATATATGCCAAATAAGCAACTAAACATACACACATTGTCTTTGACTCGCGTTTTTTTTGCAGTTATACATTTTCCATAATGTATACTGATAAAAAAACCTCTCTGTATATAATCGATGTCCCCTTTTACCAATTGGTGTCGGGGTTGTAGAAATAATTTATTAATTATTTTAAATCAATATTATTTAATATATAGAAAAAACGTATTTCGGATATACTAAATAAAACGATTAAACTTCGCAGGGAAATTCACTCGCGATTCGAAAGCTGTACACTCTGTTTTAATATTTAATGACAAGTTGCAACAAGTGCAATGTACTAAAAAGGTATACATGGATCCCCAGTGTCCAATAAAACATCACCCCAATAGGGTAGTTGCCCTATATATCTTATTACGGCGACCTTTTATAATGAATTATTGCTGTAGGGTCGTAAATTCTGTAATGGATGGTCTTCATCGAATACGACAAAAACAGACACAAAAAATAATATTGCATTTGATTAAATAATTGGGAATATTCCATACGGGAAATGTTAATTTTAACGTGTAAGTTGTTATTAAATTCACATTCTAACTATTAAATGAATTGCTTATACTGTAATGATAAAAATACTTGGAATTAAAAAAAAAATCATATATATCTCCCTTAATTTGATCGATCTTGACATAAATTTGACATGGTCTTATAGAAAAATATCTACAGATTATCTTAGTGTTAATTAAATTTTTAGCCATTTCCCCAAAAATGATTTGAACCTTTCCAAAGTTAATAAATTAATTTAATTTATTATGATTAATATCGGGTATATAACCCCAACACAATTTCCGTTCAGCCTCCTTCATCAAGGCATTGCACATGGAACACACTAGTCTGATAAGAAATGGCCATCACTAGTTATCCTTACGCTAAATGAATGCTGGCTAAACATTTCATTAAATGTGGCTTTCCAAAGTTATTAGGCTAATGCTGATTTCTACTCTTTCATCCAAGTTCTATAAATTTTACATATTGCAATCCATAAATTACATAAGCATGTTAATAACCGTTCGCAAAAAATCGTGTCATTTTTTTCTCTGGCGCTATATTGTTCGTTCACTTTATTTTTAAACCCAATCGTCGTGTGCCAACATTTTTTTTCAACACCCGCTATTTCATGACCAACATCAATGGAAATTCCAATACCGCTTGTAAACTAAGTTTTGGCACGCAACTTAAGTACTGTGGTATTTCGTGTTCTCACAAAAGTGTGGTTTTTAATAAAATTTAATTGTTCGAGGATAATGTCAACAACATTAAGAAAACAATTGCAATAAATGACTGATGCCAAAAAGCATAATTTATTTTTAGAATAAGTAAATTTTTTAAAAATTAAAATTGTAAATAATTTTGAACATAATTAATTATTCACTCTTTGTGCTGTGACATTTTAACTTACGTTGCGTAAAACAAAAGTACACCACGTTCCTTTTGTTGTTTTTACATAAAAAATTTTCTCGGATCAAAATTTGTTGCATGATTCAATATTTCATTGATATGCAACAGCAGATGTACATTATGTTATTCAATGTCCGGCGTGGGTATTTGCCCGGGAAGTAGTTGTTTTAATGTGCATTTGTTTAACGTACTTACGTAGCGTAAGTCAAAAGTCACAGAGCTAAATGTGGAAATAACTTATTAATTATTTTCAAATCATTTTTATTTAATATATTAAATAATTGTGACCAAGTGAATGAATACTATTTTCTTTTTAAAAGTACATCAATTTTAAAAAATAAAATTAATTATAAAAAGTGAAGAAAGGAATATAACTGTGTTTTAAATTAGTAAATATACATCAAAACAACTACTTCTCGGGCCTGTAACCCGCCAGACATTAAATTTCATAATTGACACTTGCTGTTGTATAACAATAACATATTTTATAATATTAAATCGATAATATTTAATGCAAAGAACAAAATATTAAAATTACGTAATATAAGATTATCTGCAGACACGTGTTTCGGGATTTCATCCCTCATCAGTACAGCTATGCATTATATAATTTCAAAGTTGTTAAATTAAATTAATAAAACGTACCGTCCTGGCTGCGATCTACAGTGTAAGATCGAGTAATGCGACGGACGCGAATGCCACGCTCATTCCATTGCTTTCAACGAAAACAACACTCTCAACTCAAATTTAAATAAAGCTCCTTTTCTTCATAAGCTTTTTTCTTGCCTTCACTTTCTGTTATCTCGAGCTTCCTATTTCTCTCTCTTTCTGTCTTACTCTCCTCTCTCTCTTTTTGAGTTCCCTTTCTCTTCCTTTTTCTTAAGCCTCTTTTTGTAAGCTTTCTCTCTCTCTCTTTTTGAGTTCCATTTTTCTTCCTTTTTCTTAAGCCTCTTTTTGTAAGCTTTCTCTCTCTCTCTTTCTTTGAGTTCCCTTTCTTTTCCTTTTTCTTAAGCCTCTTTTCGTAAGCTTTCTCTCTCTCTTTTTGAGTTCCCTTTCTCTCCCTTTTTCTTAAGCCTCTTTTCGTAATCTCTCTCTCTCTCTCTTTAGTTTTCTTAAGCTTCTCGTTTTCTTAACCTTTGTTTTATTTCCTACTCTCTCTGACAAGATTGTATTTTCTTGTATTCACCATTATCTACAGGCATTAAATCAAGCCTCGCCCCGATTTAATTACCGTAATCAGGGTCCATTCATTTCTCCCCCCGAAATTAAATCAATGGGTTCATTAATTAAACATAAACATTCTTATCAAAATCCCAAGCCATCAGATAAGCTCGCTCTTATTCAGATTTATTTCGCCGTCCACATTTTTATCACGGTTCCCGTTATCAACACGGCAGCAGGCTCCGGCACAAGGCGCGGATTGAGTCAACACAGAGACCCCCGTTGTGATTCGCCTGTTAAATTTATTGCCCTGAATAAAACGTCAACAGGACGACGACTGTTCATATTTGTCTTTAATTTTAAGACGTCGAGTGATACGGGCGTAAATAAATTGAATAAATACTAGGAGACGCGGGAGGGTTGAACATCGTACAGGTTTTATTTTTTGGGAGCATGAAGTTGCTGGGTAGAATATTTTAGAGATGGACAAAGTCGATCTTTTTGTTACTGGAAAATTAAGTATATGACATTGTTATTAATAAAACATATTCTATTGCTATAAGTAACTGTTAGGATTTATAGAAAAAACGTAAATTTATTCTTGCTTTAACTCTATTTTCACTTTGTTTGTAAATGTCACTTTGAAATAGACATATTCTATTCTATTCTACTTATTGACTTTATATATACTCACATCTTTATTTAGACTATCCAGATAATTTTAACAATATAACATAAATAATTACAATATATGTAGATGTTAGTCTGTCTGGGTAACCAGAGGCAGAAAGTTTTTCTTTTTATTTAAGTAGAGTATAGTTTATTCACTTGATTATAGTTATGTAAATATTTATATACGGAAGTAACTTTGTTCCATTATTCTTCATATCTATTTCTTGAAATTCTTTTAGTCGTTCTATTAAAAATGTAGCTCAATAATAGCAAATAAATTCAAATTCATTGACCATTAACAAGTTTTCAAAAAAATCCTTGAATACCAACATGCGTGTGCTTCAATTGACACCGCGCATTTTTCCTCTCTCTTTTTTTCCTTTTTCAATTTCACCACACATGAATGGATAAGCCGTTTCGGTTTCGCAACGATTTGACGGCCGATTATCGTTCGCCTTGATTTGTTCGGAACAATCGTGTGTTTATGCATGAGCACTGCTAATTTTTAAACAATGCCTGGAAAATCTTCATGGGCAACCCATTGTGTGAAGACTTTTTTGAGCGCCAAGAAAAATGCATAACAAGTAGAAATTGTCGAATTGAGTGCAGGTGGAGCTTCTTCAAAAGGAAGGGGAGATTTTAATCGAGAAAGTTTAATGAATTGTGGTTGCACAAAACAAATGGATTTAATTTATTATAGTTTTTTTCCTGTGGTAGAAGGATATAAGATTATATATATATATATATAGTTTTTATTAATATTCGTTCATGAAATCAATGGGCTGAGAAAAAATAATCATAAATTGTTTATTTTAAAACATTCATATATTCTTCAACATTTTTCTAAGTTGTATGTTTTGATAACAAAATTTTATATCTTAAGCATTTTTCTAAGTTGTATATTTTGATGAAAATTACTTTTCTGCGTCCTGATATTTTGACATTTTATTTCTAATCAAATTTTCATTTTATTTTTTACCTCTTTGGCAAATACAATCGTTTTGATTTTTTTGTAATTATAATTTTTTATGATTTAATCAATTTATACATTTTCTTTTGCACTTTTCATAGAATCTCAGAGAACCAAAGGAGAATGTCGATAAATCCCCGTTCAATATGCAAAAATAAAATGAAAATTTGATTAGAAAAAAATGACAAAATATCAGGATGCAGAAAAGTAATTTTTATCAAAACATACAAATGCTTAAGATATAAAAATATCACTCATTGAAAAATTGTTCAACATGTTCTTATGTTTAAAACATTATTCTCAAAGTGTATTAGCAAGGACCTTAGTAATAAACTATCGTCAAAAAAATGAGAAACTGTGTTTTACAGAACTTGAAAATTTTCGAAATATCTGTGAGGTGAGACAAAAAAATCATAAAAAGTTTATTTTGAAACATTTCACTTTTATATTCTCAAAATATCCAAATAAGGTCCTTAGCTACAAAAGAAATATATTTAGTTGAATAAAAATAAGTAGGAGAAAGAATAACCATTTTCATTTAAATAATTAAAAGTCTCCACAAACAGCAGGTATTTGTTTTTTTTTTAATTTGTTTTTTATTTTTAAACGGATCATCTTTTTCACAATAGCAACAAAAACTAAGATTAGATCTTACATGAAAATAAAGAAGATTACTTCAATAATTTGCTTGATGATTGTTATAGCGAGCCCAAAGCATTCAGTTTTATATAATAAAAATCAAAACTAAAAAAATCCTCATTACACCGTAATTTTAAAATGATCGCCCATTATAAATCAATTAAAAACCTCTCAACGCGCTCAAACTTAACAACCACAAAAAAGCATTAATTACAAACCTCCTGCGAACCAATTAGTACCTTTAAATCCAAAACAAATCCCTTTCATCTACCTGTACTCGGACCCACCACGAAGCGAAACATCCACAACCCACAAACCACCCCGAAAAACTATAAAGGTCGTGTTACGGAAATCTTAATCGAAACCAAAAAAACACCCCGAAAAAACTAGAACGGTCGTGTTACAGAAATTTTATCGAAAGCAAAAACGACGCTACAAAAAAACACACACGCAGAGATGACGGTGAAGATAAATCCAGAGGAGTAGCCTCGGGTGGTTTCACTTTACGTAAACTAGTTTTGATTTCACAAATGCTCTAGTTCTTGCAATGAATTTCACGAATGTTACAAATCATCTTTATTCTTCGCCACAATTGGCTCTGTTTGTAACTTTTTTTCACATAGTCATAAAAAGAGTTGTAAATAATTGGTGTTTTTTGTAATAAAAGTCAACAATTGCTCAAATGGAATTACGAAAAATAATGAATAGAAATTTTATACATTAAAGGTATAAAAAATATGATTAATAAAGAATGGAATTTATGTAAACAAATTAAATAGAAGATTGTGATTCATTAAAGGTATAAAAAATAAAACTAATTAAGAATAGAATTTATGTAATTAAATTAAACAGAAGATTGCGATTTTGTTAATATAAATGAAAACACTGTAAATTACTTTGTTTGTATAACAATTGATTTATTTGGTGACTATAGTTTCGACACATTCACGAATTATTAAACCATAATCATAAGTTTACTTATTGTACGATAATGATACGTGAATGAATCGAAACTATGGTCAAACCATAAGTAAACTTTTGATAATGATACGTGAATGTGCCGAAACTATAGTCACAAAATAAATTAATTATTATACAAACAAAGTAATAGACAGTGTTTTCATTTATATTAACACAATTGATAGATACATTGCAGTTCCATCCTCTTCAGTTTTTATTATGTATAACTTAAACAAACTTCTCTGATTTTTTCCATGCAGACATTGTTTTCCACCAACTGGAAATGCCATAAATAGATGGAAAACATATTTTTATCTTCCTCTGAACTAATTTCAGATAAAGGATGTACACATATTTTTATCAGCTTTAATAATACAAGTCGAGCTTTATTGTTCCACGAAAAAAGATGGCTTATTTTATCTTTCGTCTTTTCCCAAGAGATTATAATCTGTTGTAGTTATTTTTAGAAAAGAAAAAAAAAACAGCCCTCTTTGTGCGGAAGAGAAACGGGGAGACGGATCGTGTGTTTCAATGATTATGATTATCTTATTTTCATCATTAGTTTGGTTTGACTATTATATTATTTATTGTATTAATTATAGAACAAAATTTAAAGTTTTTTAACTGTTGCTATTTTTTATATCCTTAAATAATTTTTCAATAAATACGCTTTTAACTTTAGTTTACTTTTAGTTCGTTTTTTTTTGTGAAATTAACATGTATAATCAAGTAGAAGCCTCCATAATACAGAATTTATAATAAAACTACTTCTGTAGCTGAACTTTTTATAATTGACACATTAACGACGTCGAAAATATAGTCACAAATAAAAAGTTTGGTTATACAAAGCGTTTCCAGGGTGTGAATTATAAGGGCTGTTTTACATAATCAAGAATCCTCTCAAAAATTTGTGCGAGAAATATATATAAAAGTTTTAAAAATATTTTCCCCCCAAAAAATAGATTGTTCACTTTTAGAGTTAAAGTCAAGTATTTAAAAAAAATAATTTTACACAATTTTCCCACACTATTTTTAATTTCTTGAAACCATTTCAATCGTTCGCGAAAGAGTTACTGAGTCAATTTATTTAATTTGACATACAAATAAATAACTTAATAAAACACTTGTAACTTTGTTTGCACAACTATTTTTTATTTAGTGACTATAGTTTCGACAACATTAGCGTATCATTATAATAAAAAAATAGTTGTGTAAACAAAGTTAAAAGTATTTTATTAAGTTATAATAAACCATATACAACCAAGTGGAAGCCTTAACAATTAACAAGTCATACAAATAAATGTTTATTTGTAAACCTCAACTATTCTATTCTATTAATTCATTTATCATTAAATGCTGCAGTATTTCTTAATCGAATATGCAGTTTAAAATAAATATCGTTGTTTAACACGTAAAAGGAGCAATTCCATGAATATGGGACGCATACATGTGAGACTCATTTGATTTCTCTGCCTCGGGTCTTTCGTACATCAGGTGTGATCTTTTAAAATAATTAACACTGTTTTTTTTTTTTAATTAATTCGATGAATCTGTGAATAAAAAAATTGTTCTACATACAATTTTCGATTAGTGAAATTATAAAATATTAGCATGCTTTAATTTATAAATTAAAAAACACATTTTCTTAAACTAACACACATTTTTATTTTCAGGTAATTAATAGAAGCCTTGGAGTTGGTGTCGGAGACGTAAAATTGGAGTGTCAGCACAAAGAAATACACAAGATGTTAGAAAATTGAGAAACAGTAAGTAAGAAAAAAATGTATAGTTTCAATGCCCGCAAATTGGCGTAAACTAGATTTTTTTGTTTTTGACTAGAGCTATTTTATTGATAGAATTTTAATAATATATTCATATTTATTATTACTATTATTAATATATTCGCAATTAAAAAAATTGTAATTTAAGTTGTAATATATTTTTTTTATATATATTACACGAAATGGACACCTCGAAGATTCATGAATGTTTTTTTAATGGAAATATTTTATTTTATCATTCGCTATGATTTCATTAATTACTTGGTGAAACATGATTAAAATAAAATTTTAAATAACAACACTTGGTTTGTTTCACTAACGTTTTACTTTATTCTTCCTAGTTTCGACTTCTAGCCATTAAATTAATAATTATACATACAGGGCTATGTATCCCTTGTATGTATTTTGTCTTGTAATTAGGATGAATATTTCCTGTTGGACAATAAAGACTTATTATTATTATTAAAATATTTTATCTAAATAATGAACACTCACAAAACAAATACAAATTCAACACGAATCAAACGCCTCGAAGAATCAAGGAAAATATTTTAGTGGAAATATTTTTATCTAAATAATTCACAATCGCAAAGCAAACACAAAATCGACAACTTTAATCACACTCCACGATAAACATTTCATTTTCGCGTTATCAAAATCTATCACCTCATCGCCCTTGAAACTATTTTTTATACCACAAAACTTTACGCCAGCTGATAAAAACTATGCCAAGTTCAAGTTTGAGTGCAAACAATCTGGGTCGCAGGTTAAACCTGTATCACGAAGGAAACAGTACCATATTATATACTCAATGCCTGTGTCGTGTCATTTGGCTTGATAAAATAAAAGCGAAACGCAGTCATGAATGTGTTACACTCTTATCTTTGAATCTGTGTTTTTAAAAAAAGAACACCAACTCGTGCATGCACCTGTAATTGTATGTACGAAGGTGAACGAATCGATTTTGTGTGGCTGGAATTAAATAAAACCATGAAACTATAATGCGCGGATAGTAATGTCAGCAAGGTTGTTTATTATGTGAAATAAAATGGCGATTGATTTGGTTCCTTTTATCAATTATAATTACAATGTTATTTTAAGATATTTATTTATTATTTAAAGGATTTACCTTTTTACAAATCTACAATATAATTAATAATATTTATGTATAGTGGATTGTAGAACGAAAATAAAGAAATAATAACAACAACAAAAAAAACTAATTGGCGCCGCTAGATGATAATTTAATTAATAAAATTGCTACATATAAGATACGTTTAGATTTTTATACAAAAAAATATCTATTAGAATAAATCATTCTTAAATTATTGTATACGTGAGATAAAATCATTCTTAAATTATTGTATCGAGATATACTCTTGGATATATGAGATTTGAAGCGTAAGTCTGAAACAATGACTATTCCGATTTTACGTACTGTATCAACGAAGGGGATAACTACATTATCCTGTTCAATATTTAGAAGACTTTTTGCAGTAGTAAATTTGTTTTTCGGCCCAAACAATAAAGCACACGACTTATTTGAATTATGACTCCGTGCGGAATTTAATAAGTTTAATCGCTATTAATTCTTTTAGTGGCTTCGTTGACGTCCTTAAGGTTAAATTAAAAAAGAAACAGTTGAGTATCGTCTGCATATAAGTACCGAATTCTAAATTATCAGGTTTGAATGATGTGTATATTGAAAATAAAATAGGACCTAAATTCAAGCCTTGGGGTACACCGGTAGTGATTCAGAGAGACTACAAGACGATTTTTTTTTTCGATTTTAACTTTTTTTCTTTTAATAATGAAACTAGATAGTAGTTTTATTGCGCCCTGTTCAACTTCAGTGTACTTCAGCTTGGCTGGTAAAATCTTAGATTACTAATGATCATCGAAGCTGGTTAAAGTACGCCATGAATAAATATTAATAAACCTATGTTTTCCTACGGTTTGGGTCATAAACCGTAGGAAAACATATATTTATTGATTTCAGAAAAAATAGTAAAAGAGCCTGATTAGAAAATGAGCCTTTTTTTCCTCTTTTTAAAATCTCTTTTCTTCTATTTTTCCTTTTTTTAAATGAGCCTCATTTTCTAATCAGGCTGTTTTTCTAATAATCCTCTTTTTCTAAATGAGCTTCTTTTTCTAAACTGCAAACCGCAACATCTTGTCCATACCGGAAACGCGACGCCTTATCAACCGGAAGCAGCAACATCCGGTTCCTTACCTCAAAACCGCAGGATGACTTCTGGAGCACTTACTGGGCCTGTACCTTCTATTATCATCTACTTATAATATCATAAAATTTGACGAAGCAGTTCAATCAATTTGTCCTGTAGCTCTAAATAAGCTATTGCTTCTAACTTAGGTTTAGTTAGTATCTACAGATAGGTCTTTATCTGTATATACTAACTAAACCTAAGTTAGAAGGAATAGTTCAGCTAGAGATACAGGATTGATCGGTACTGATCGACGTTTCCACGAAGAGAGGGTTGTCTTTACCTATCTATTCCTTCAAAGTTAGGTTGACTTAGTATCTACAGATAAGTCTTTATCTGTAGATACTAACTAAACCTAAGTTTAAAGGAATAGCTCAGCTAGAGATACAGGATTGATCGGTACTGATCGACGTTTCCACGAAGAGAGGATTGTCTTTACCTATCTATTCCTTCGAAGTTAGGTTGACTTAGTATCTACAGATCAGTCTTTATCTGTAGATACTAACTAAACCTAAGTTTAAAGGAATAACTCAGCTAGAGATACAGGATTGATCGGTACTGATCGACGTTTCCACGAAGAGAGGATTGTCTTTACCTATCTATTCCTTCAAAGTTAGGTTGACTTAATATCTACAGATCAGTCTTTATCTGTAGATACCAACTAAAGCTAAGTTTAAAGGAATAGTTCAGCTAGAGATACAGGATTGATCGGTACTGATCGACGTTTCCAATCTATATCTGTAGATACCAACTAAAGCTAAGTTTAAAGGAATAGTTCAGCTAGAGATACAGGATTGATCGGTACTGATCGACGTTTCCACGAAGCGAGGGTTGAATTTTATTTAAAAGAGCAAAAAGCTGCTTAGAATTGTTGTTTGTTTTACTAAAATCTGAATACATAAAACAATTTTGCAGCACGGCAGCGCAATTTATTCAAACCCCATTCAGAAAATAAACTATCTATTACACGCGACCGTAAAAATCGACGTTTATTTCTTATTTCATCCAGTATAAACTTTCGGTAATAATTCATGTATAAGTTCGGCGTGCAATCAGAAAACTTATTAGACGCCATGAAAGTTGCGGCCAGACGCCGGATTTCCATTTAGTTTCCTTTGATGTTTTGCGCGTCGGGACGGCCGGCGTCTGCGTTCGTTTCATAAATTCCCATTCGGTTTTCAAGACCCGTTTGCGAGGAGGCTAAAGGTACTGTGCCGTGCACTCGCTGCATTTGAAGTGCTTAATTAATGTTTTATGCCGAAAGGAACGTGGAACGGTTTTGATGGGTTTGCTCGCTTCGCAAAAATCGTATGGATGAAACGGCTTTTAAAGTATTGTTGTGTGCATAACTGTGAAACATTTTTATTTAGTAATTTTAATTTTAATGCATCAAAATATTACAGAGCTTTTCAGTTGTGTTTCACTATACTGTAATTTATCTCTAGTATAATATTATTATATCCTACACCGAAAAGTAAAAGGGTCAATGAATAAAAAATAATAATAATATATTAGTGTGTATTTTTAATATAATTAATTGTTTTAATATTTAGACATTGGTAATTCATATTGTATGAAATGAAAGCCATTGATTCTCACTCCTCCCACATTTTTACTTTATTTGTATAACTATGAATGTATGAAATAATTATGAATAAATTATTAAAAATCGACCAATAAAACACAGATTAGATTGAATAACTTTATATTCTCGAAGAGTTTCGGGTTATTAGTCCATTTTCAAGAGAATTTAAAATTTGTTTTATTAAAATTTCTATGGATATTTACATCAATGGATATATTGATTTTTTTAATGTATATTTACTATATTATATATAATGCTTTTTTAATTATCTCTTCGCACAGACCACATTGGGAATAGCAAAGAAACTCATTAAATCTTGCTCAAATATTGTTCGCGTTCCTTTTTTATCACTTGTAAATGCCATTAAGGTCCAGTTCATATCACATTAATGATTAATACATATTTTTCTCTTTAAAGTATAGATATACTTGGCTTCCCTATAGTATGTGTGTGTTTAATTAAATTTTAATATTATTATTGTCACCCAAGGTGTTGTTGGGGTTGTTTTGGTATTGAGAAAACCAACAACACTTGTTGAGATCACGACGGACAGTCAGTCACTAGCGTCACTAACTTTTAAAAACGACAAGTCTCTAAAAATGTGTAACTTCAGTTTGTTGAAATAAAAATTGAAAGTGATAACATATATTTGAGTTTCTCTAATCGAACCCAAGTTGACTTATCAGCTTCTCTCAGACAACTACAGAAAACATTAAAGAACCTAGTGACGAACGACGAATCTTCATCTTGAAGTTGTCGTAAGGAAACGTTACAATACATCAATTGAATTTCTGTATATTTCAAATAAATTTCCCCGAATATACAAATTCAAAAATTTTATTTTATTCTCCGACTAGTTTCGGCCAGTCCATTACCCCTTGATAATGGTCCATTTTGTATAGCATGAATAACCATCGAAATTATGTTATTATTGTCGTCAGTTTACATAAGAATTATTTTGAATTACATTTAATATAATTAATTAATAATTGCTAATTGTGGCATTTACCTCGTTTTGTATTTCCATAATCAAGATATTCCGCTCCACCTACCTCAAATCCAACACAATCCACAAATTTCCCACCCTTACAAACCCGATAAAATAATAGTTGCTCGAATATTTAAACGGGTCAATTATTACTCGTGCGAATGAAAATTCCACCCTCATTACGAATAATGAATCATGGCTATTATTGGGTACACGCGGGGGTGTCTATTATTAAGTTCATTAGGAAATCCCCGGTTGAAATATTAATTGTGCTTGGATTTGGGTCGTTCGTGTCGGAAACGGGAGCGAAAAGCGCCGCGTCCTGAAATATTCAGGAGGGTTGGCTCTCCGAACGGGGCCAAATCGATCCAGATTTATTTTTCACGAGGCGAACCCACGAATTTTCACAAACGGCGGATGAAAAGGGACTTTCCGCTCCGAAAAACATTTTCATAAAAGGCGAATGTTTCAATGGTGATTTCCGTAATTTGTATAACAAAAAGCGGGGTTTTAATAAAATTGTAACAGACAGAATTTTCAACTTGGGTTATATAATAACTGTTTATTTAATAAATATTATATATAATCATCTCTATTCGCATGACAATGCTCGAATATTTAATTTAATATATATAGATTTCACAAATAATAACAATACAGACGAAGAGAATAAATGGGCATTCTCTTCGTCTGTATTGTTATTTTTGTAGAATCTATATATATTAAATTAAATATTCGAGCATTGTCATGCCTTTATATTTAAGAATGCTTTATTTTGCACCTTTTAACGTGTTTATTAGCATTTACATTAGTGTCATAGTTGTCATCTTTTAAGATGGTTGAATTTTTCTGTTTATTACAATTATGCTACTCGAGCTCGATAAGTAGAGCGTATTATTATTAATAAAATCCCATTTGACTTTCGTAATTTATCATTACCTCTAATTACGCACCAATAAATGCTAATTTTATTACTTTCGCGCAGCGGCAATAAACATCCCCGCGAATGGAATTAAAATCCTCAATCTAATCTCCGACTCGCATCTCATCATCTGCGCCGCGGAAGAAATTCCACCGTCTCATTTCTAGTTCCAGCACAAGTGAAGGTGTGTCACAACCTAAATGCGAGAGCCTCATGAATATTTAATGACGGCGCGCGCATTTTTTATAATGAATAACAAAATAAATAAACAAATGAAATGATTGGATGTAATCAATCAGAATTGTGTGCTCTAGGTCAGTTTTAAATTCAATAGTGATTTTTTGTTTTTAATATGCGCGAAAATTAATTTTAGCGGTTTCATTTAATCAGCGCGTTTAAATATTTGCTCGTGCGGGTGAATAATTTGGTGGGTTTGTCTGAAGATAAGGTATTTTAATAATGGAATTATGTCAGGTTTCGAAATTGACCTGAATTATTGATTGTGCATTTTTGTCTTGGATTGATCAGAAATACACCTTTTTTATACAAAACATCCATATAACAAAAAAGGCGTGTTTTCAATTATGTTAAATAGTGGCATGTGGGAGATGCTGATTGATTAATTTAACGTTTAAATAAATTAACAAATGTTTGGATAAATAAACTTTCTACGAATTTTAAGAAATATGTGGGCAGAATAAGAAGCCATTGATTCTTACTCCTCCCACATTTTTACTTTATTTGTATAACTATGAAAAATTGTGATTTGTCCATTGGCTTTAGCTGTTATCTTACTACAAAAAAACTAAGATTTATTCTTCGTTAAAATCTTCGTTTTTGTAGGAGGAAAACAGCTAAAACCGATAAAGATTTTCCAGCCACGGATTTACCCGGTGCCACCATTTTGTTTGACTCTTTAATATTTTAGATTTAAATATAAATTTAATATATACAAATATCTTTATTCAGACAATTACATTTTTACAAACATTTGAGTATATATATATATATATATATATATATATATATATATATATATTAGGCAAAAGGTGGCGCTTGCGTCGTCTATATTTTATTATTGAGTATGTCTAGAATTGATGATGATCGATCAATCAATAATCGATCAGTTTAAGTATCGAGTCGTTTGAGCTATTTAGAAAGATCGAGCTGATCAGAAAGATCGATCCGGTGGCGCTGTTTAGAAGGATCAAACAGATCGAATCAATTGAGCTGATCAGAAAAACCCTAAAAAATGTCTCATGGAAAATCACTACTTTAGAAAACTACGCTGTCAAACGTATCTGGAAAATTACAACCCCTGTCAAAAATCACCCCTGTGAACTTATTCTTTGAAAATCGTATAAATACATCCACCGCAAAACCCCAAAAATCGCTATAAAATTATTCTTTCAAAATCAAATTAAATTAATCTATGGTTTTTTTATAAAGTAAATTAAATATTTTGAATAATAATGTTGAAGTTAAGCATTAACTAAATCGGCAAGGTAACAAAAATTTGACATAAAGTTACTTTAAAATCAATTTATAGTGAAAATAGTGATTATCATTGACTTTAATGTTATAATAATAGTGATAATATCAATGACTTTAAATCCATCTGTAGCAAAAATAGTTACTTTAAATGACTTTAAAATCAATTTTTGACAATAATAGTTACTATAAATGACTTTAAAGACAATTTCTAGTACCATTGGTAACTTTAGAGTCGATTTTTAATGAAAATAGTGTTTATAAATGACTTTAAAGTAGATTTTTGATAATAATAGTGAAGTAAGTTGACTTCAAAGTCAATTTCTAGCAAAAAATAATGATTATAAATGAAATAGAGACTATAAATGACTTTACAGTTAATTTATAGTGAATATAGTGACTATCATTGACTTTAAAGTCAATTTTTGACAATAATAGTGACGATAAATGACTTTAAAGACAATTTCTAGTACAAATAGTGACTTTAAAGTGAAAATAATGACTATCAACGACTATAGAGTCAATTTTTAGTGAATATAATGAGAATCAATTACTTTACAGTCAATTTTTAACAATAATAATGACTTCAAAGTCAATTTCTAGCATAATGAATATAAATGAGTTTGAAATCAATTTTTGACAATAATAGAGACTATAAATGACTTTAGAGTCAATTTATAGTGAAAATAGTGACTATCAATGACTTTACAGTCAATTTATAGTACAAATAGTGCCTCTAAAGGCAATTTCTGGTGAAAATAGTGACTACAGTCAATTTCTAGTGAGAATAGTGACCATCAATGACTATAGTAAATTTATAGTACAAATAGTGACTCTACAGTCAATTTATAGTGAAAATAATGATAATCAGTGACTTTACAGTCAATTTCTAGTAAAAATAGTGACTCTAAACTCAATTTCTAGTGAAAATAGTTACAATCAATGACTTAAAGTCAAATTTTGACAATAATAGTGAAGTAAGTTGACTTTAAAATCAATTTCTAGCAAAAATAATAACTATGAATAACTTTAAAATCAATTTTTGACAACAATAGTGACTATAAATGATTTTAAAATCTATTTTTGACAATAATAGTGAAGTAAAGTGACTTTAAAGTCAATTTTTGGCAAAAATAATAAATATTGATGACTTTAAAATCAATTTTTGACAATAATAGTGACTATAGATGACTTTAAAGTCAATTTCTATTACAAACAGTGACTATCAAGTCAATTTATAGCAAACATAGTAACTATCAAATGTATTTAGTAAATAAATTAATAAAGGCTATCTCACTTAGCATAACTGAAATAACTTAAAGAAATAGTTTGATTCAGTGATCGTTCTTACCTAGACCGATCGATCGTATTTTCGTATTTTCGTTTTTTTCGATGTAAATTTGTTAATAACATCCTAACGAAGTAATTTAGAGAGTATAAAAATAACATCGAAAAAAAGGAAATAAAAATAATTTCAGAAACGTTTGCAGATCACAATAAAAAATTATTTAAAACCTTATATTCGGGGCTATTTCGTACAGAAAATGTTAAATTTAACGTATACGTTATTAATTAATTTCACATTCTATGAATTAAACAGCTGCTTAGACTGTCATGATAAAAACTAATCTACATTTCCTTCACAGAACAGCCCGGATTATCTATAAATTCTGTTTCCACCAGAAGAATTATTTCCAAGAAATTACATGCATAAAATAAAAGAATCCTCACTTAATATCTAGGTTAAGTATCTGATACAACGACACAATAAATCAATTAAAACGAAGCAGCGAGAAATTGCACTTTAATTGATTTACGAGTCCGTTCGCATGACATAAACAAACCGACGATTATTTCTGCTATTATTTAAATGCAAACAACTTTCTGGTTATTATACAAGTGCTGTTCTGTTTATTTTTTTTTTTTTTCTCTTAAAGAGCCGGCCTTATGCAATTAATAAAAGTAGTCCAGTGTGTCTTTATGATGTGCACTTTCGTTCGGGTCCGCATAAAACACTCGTTTCGGATAAAGCGTGATAACGAGAAGAAAGTGCTTCTTTTCTCCATCTGTTATTAAATGGCGAATACTTTCTTCGGGATCGTTAAATCGGTACTAAAATGGGCTGATATAAACGTTATGTGCATGGGAATGATTAATTTAATGTAATGTTTAATTAATTCAGCAGGAAATTTCATTTATTAATGTAAAGTCAGTTATTCGAATTTAATTCTCTTCAGAAAGGAGAATGTTTCAATTAAGAAAGTTTCCAATCTAGATATTTTTTTTGTAATTTTTATTTAAATTAATAAATAAAAGTTATAAATTAATGTTTTTTTTTTAATAGTTTTTTTCTTTATAAGCAAATTCGAATAGATTATAATATTAAATGGAATGCATGAAACAAGTACTTGTACTTAAAATTATGACCATAGGACAAAATCCAAAGTTAAAAATGTTCGTTTGTATTTAATCTTTTCATTAAATCAATATCGAAATTAATCCCATTTCATACATTTTATTAGCGTCGAAACTATAGAAACATAATTAAACTTCAAGAGAAATGAAAAACATAACTCACAGAACAATTTCCACGGATCAGATGTATAAGTTCCAAAAACCCGACATTATCTCCACCAACTGTTCTTCCATTTTTTACGACTGCGCTGATAATAAGACTCTTGAAGCCAACAATACATACATCATCAAAGATAAGAGTTATTGCTGGAGCCACGGGGCCGGATGGAATAATGCAACGCTACACGGAGGAGCGTAAAAGGGATTTATTTTCCTCCCGCGTGAAATTAGCCGGGGAAAAGGAAATAATTTTCCGTCTTCGCGCTCGCGGGATGTGCGAACAATTGGGGGGCGGAGGGTTTCAGTGAGCACAGAAGGACGTGCTGAAGGGATTGGATTGAAATTTAATTAAGTATTTCCAGAAAGGCGAGTTTTGGATGTTTTTATAGCGTTGTTTCAGCTTTTTTTGGATTGTTTGCGTTTGTTTGGGAAAGTGAAATTGAAGGGGAAGCTGAAATTTTGTTTATTAACTTTTCTTATTTTCAAGTTGCAGATGGTTTGTTCCAACAATTTTTATTTACTAAGGCCTGTTTTATTTTTCAAATTATGGATTTAACTTATGCTTCTCTCAGAGAGATAAATTTCACTTGGGTTGTTTCTTCGATTTGGTTGGCGTCCATTTTGTGGTACATCTTTATAAAATAAATATTAAAATACTTAACTTAGTTTTAGCATTTTTATACATAAAAGAGGTAAAACAAATTTATGTGTTTTAACATTATGTTTCTTTTTCATCCGGGATAAAGTGAAATGGAAGGAAAAGGAAATTTTATTTTTAAGTATGAAATATGAAAAGTTGCAGAAAAGTTGGTTGTACAATTTTTTATTGTTTTTCATTTACTTAATTTTTTATGTAATGTAAAGCTGCGTCAGCTTTAGAGAATAAGTAGTTCCATCATATCGCGCGAGAAATATTGGCACAATAAACGGTACAGATTAAAGCGACTTGTTCGCTTCGGGTTTTGCAGTTTTTGGCCATTTACGGTACGGCCAATTAACCGCGAACGCCGTTACTATTATATACCTAATTTCCTCCTTTGCTTTCCGCGCCGTATAAAGCCATAACAGTACCATTCTGAATGTTTCAATTTTATCAATTTTCAGAACTTTCGCTTTGAATACGCGCTATTTGCCGTGTTTCTTGGAGTAATTACAAGAAAGTATTTGTAACTGAAACTTGATAAATAATGTATTAATTAAAATCAGACATTGGTATTAACTTTACCAATGAAACTAGTTAAAGTTACTCATTCAACTAATCAATCTTTATCTCACTCACAAATTCTGCGAGGCAAGATTACAAGTAATCGAATTATTTGCCCGGTCGCGATAAGAAAATATCGCGAAAAATTTGGAACGCGCGAGGGTTCTGTTGTGTGTGGCGTAGCTCGATTTAGGGAAGGGCACATTCTCTGGAATCGGCGTTTCGCAACGTTAATTCGTGAGAAAGCAAACAAGGTTAAGAAACTGATACGAGAAAACGAGGATTTATTGCCTGTATACGCTGAGAATGCCACGGTGTAACAACAATACACGCAAATTATAATCGTATAGAAAATGGAGAGATATGGAGGTTTATTACGGATTGGATGGCGGGCATTAAATAAGGTGTTTCGTAATGTTGTTGCGTTTTTTTTGCGTTTAATCCATTAAGGACCCGAATAAGCTATTACGCCTCGAAGGAATGGGTACACCTGGTGATAATGGATTCAATAAATTATTATACATTACAGTATGATTTTCTTATTTTTAAAGCATATTATTTAAATATAGAAAATTTCAATATGCAATTAAAGAAGGAACATTTCTGGCAACGATTAATAAAATTCGATCAATCTCATTTTCAAACTGCAAAAATTACTTGCAATTACATTGCAATTTAAATAACTGCAAATGTGTGAATCATTTAATACGCAATTTTATTTAAAAAAAAACAATTTTACCTTATACAGCATGCACCTGAAGAAATATTAAAATGTTCGTTATTAATAAAGACAGAAACACCTTTATTCGTTCATCCAGACAGACTATTTCAATTTTTCAATTTCAATTTTACTTTATTAACGGAATCTCCATTTCCAAATTACAATTGTAATTACATATTAAAAAATTTATAAGAAAAGTGTGACGCTCTAAAAACATTACAAAACATATGTATAAAAAAGGCAAATTACCAATCACAAATTACGACAAAATACAAAATTTCAAAATGTAGTGCATATATTAGTTATTAACGTATAATATATTTGTCTGAATAAAAATTTTTGTACGTTCCTAATTATACAAACGATTTTTATTCACAGGGTTAATTTATTTAAAATATTTAAAATACAGTCAACAGTAAATAATCCAAGTTGTACAAACAAATTAAAAATTGCTTCAATTAATAAAATTGAATTGCAATTTATAACAAAATAGAAACCTCAAGAATTAACAACTTAATTGAAGAGCAATTGAAAGAGAAGAGAACAAAGTAAAAAGTGCTTCAATTATTAAAATTAAATTACAATTTATAACAAAGTAGAAACCTCAAGAATTAACAACTTAATTGAAGAGCAATTCAATATTTGTTGAATTCTTTTCATTTAATTTAATTATATATTTATTTTATTTAGTCTTATATAACATGTTCCTCTCTACTTCTCAATGTGAGGTGTATTTAATTATATAATTAATTATAATCATATATGTTTGAATAAAACAACTTTTCTTTAATCCATATATTTTTTTTATTAAAAAAACATGCCTCACCGTGTAATTCAATTATCTAAATAAACTGTAAAGTGCTTTGTAATGCATCCTTTTATTTAAACCAATCATTTTATACGGGTATGATAAAACATAAAATGATTGGTTTAAAATTTCATTATTCAAATATTGAATCAAGGGGGAGATTATTTGATGAAATTCGATAATAAAACAAGGGGGACTTCAAGGCTTTTTTTTATTTAAATATTGAATGAATTAATAATCGAATAATGGACGGAATTTCCGAACTTTTTTATTATAATTAATTTATATCGACGACAAAGGAACGAAAATCAATTAATCTTAAAAATATTACAATAAAAAAAAATAATTAAGATTGATTACTTAATTATCAACAATTATGATCGAATTCATTAAACTTAAACGTTATGTGATTTTACTGATATATATATATATATATTTACAGCACAGATTTCATGATTAACATTTCCAATATTTAAACATTGGTAGTTCATATTATAATAATAAATATAAATAAATTATTAAAAATGTATCCTTAAAAACAAATTACAAACTGATTAAATTGAACAACTTTACATTGTCGACAAGATTTGGATTATCAAACCCACTTTCAAGAGAATGGTTTTGTCCATCCAAATATATGTCAATAATTTTACGTAAAATCCTTACCTAATAAGCCTTATTATTAGTGTTGGGCAAAATCGAATAATATTAGTAATCGAGTATTACTAAAAGTATCATTTTAAGTATTTAAAACGAAAATGTGGCTTCAAATTTATGTTTATTAATAAATGGGAAGTTATTTTTGATATTTTTGTAATAAGTAACATTCATAAAATTATAATATATTTAATTTAGCAATAATAAAAGATCGACTTTGCCCATCACTACTTATTATTAACCGATGTGAAGTTATCCACGGTTTTTCCAGCCGTATATTATTATTTCCTGTATTCAGAAATATAATTGTTAAAAATAAAAGAAAAATTGAAACTAAAAATAACACAATATTTATTTACACGTGAATGATACATATAAATGCCATTACATACATTATGAGAATTTTCGTTTAAGCAGATGACATAATAAAGAAACGCATTCTTCGACGCTCGTAATGTATTCATCGTGATGCACTATTAGTTTTGTGTGTAATAGAAAGCAGTTGGTCAAGGTTTTAATATCGAGGAAATGTATTCCGCGTTTGTAATAATTGTAACTTTCTGCCTGAAAGCTCCTTATCGCGAATTTTTTTTGACTTTGAACTAGTTTTTATTTCGAATGTTTTATTTTTTTTGGAAGGAAGAGAAATCGATTTACTAATAATGATAAAATTTGTAAGTCTCTTCGAAACAATATATGCGGATGTATCAATTATCATTAATTTTTTTTAACAAATAAAACACTAATAAACTTTATTCAATAATGTCCCAGAAGCTAAAGATGGAATAATTTATTTTTGTAATGACCATACTCTATGAATTATTTGTAATAGTTAAATATACGTAGAATGTGTAGTTAATAAATAAAGTACACGTTAAACTTAACATCTTCCATACTGAATAGCCTAGATTGTCATTGTTGTATTTCATGAATTCTGTGGACTCTTTATTGAAGTTATTAGGAATAATTCATTTATGATTTTCTTTGCTTGTTATAGTTATTATTCTGTTCTAAAAATATAAAATTAAATGTATATAAAATTTCAACCAAAAATGATGTTTAGTAAAATGGAAAAAGTTGTACCTCTTTGGTCTTTTTTGCTAAAACAGGTTTTGTCTCTGATTGAGCTAAAAATCGGTAGAAATGTATGACTCAATTCGTTGATTAAGAACTAAAATGGGTTGCTCAAAATTCTAAAGAGAAATATTTGTTTTTGCGGTTTGAAAATTTGTTTACACTTTTTTTATTCGAACTTAAAAAAAAATATTTTTAAAGTGGAATAAAAGCTTTTCTAACAACGGACTAATTAATTTCAAATTCTTTTTATTTAATTTATTCCGTATTCGAAATAATCAAATTTGCCCTTCACTAGTTTAAACTCCCCTCAGAAAGTTGTATTCCACGAAACCTAAACATTCCTTCAAAATATAAACAGCATGCTCGCACAATTCATCAATTAACAACTTTTTTACCTTTTTTTCCAATACGTAACAGTTTCAGCTCTTTAGACTTTGGAGGATATACTACTCCACATATTCCCCTTCAAGAAGAATTCAAGTATCTCCATTCGCATAGATATATTTAACTAGTAAAACAGTAACACAGATTTTATTCACCAGCATTACGGAGCAAATTGTATAATCTCTCTCTCTTTAAATACTTATTCAAATTGAGGATGCAATTTATGGAAAGCCATCGCGCGAAATTTGCAAATTAATCCAATTCATAACTGATATAACTGTGACGCAAGTGAAAAGTTTCCACAATTTTCCGCAATCTCCCGTAATTACGTATCTTGTTGCGAAAGAAGAAAACGGTCGGACGCTAACTGCATTTCTAGAGACAACATCGTTATCGCCGCAATTCGCACGAGCAAACGAGCTCCTCGCAAAATGTTAAAACAAGACTGCACACCGTCAATTAATGAGAGAGGTACATTACGTAACGGCTAATTATCATTATTGTAATTCATAATTAAATAAAAAAAAATGTATTTGAAATAGTGATAAATAATTTAAAGCTTCTTCTATAAAAGTGAGCTTTAAAACGTGCGTTAAACCAATATCTATAATTAATGGTTTTAATATTTAGACATTGGTAGTTCATATTGTATGAAATAAATATGAATAAAGTATTAAAAATCAACCAATAAAACACAGATTAGATTGAATAACTTTAAATTCTCAACTAGTTTCGGGTTATCAGCCCATTTTCAAGAGATATCCCGAAACTAGTTGAGAATTTAAAGTTATTCAATCTAATCTGTGTTTTATTGGTTGATTTTTAATACTTTATACATATTTATTTCATACAATATCTATAATTTAAATTCACATGTGATAATAATGTATAATTATGAAATATAATTATACATACGTGTAAATTAAACACCTTTTAATTCCCACCCTCGCATTCCCTGCAGAGAAACATTTTTTAAATAAATTAAATAAAAATTATTTGAAAATAATTAATAAAACATACTCTTCTTAATATAAATTAAATATTTTTTTATTTAATTTATTTTAAATACCAAGTGATATATTACTTTTCTTAATTCAAACTAATTATTCAGTTTGTTGCTAACAGTCTAATTAACGATTTAAAACAATAAAATAAGGGGTATGTACATCCTAACATTAAAACAAGTTTACATTCCATTCATGAATTCCGTATAGCGAGATTAACTTTCTTTACGAAGATGTTTATTTATTTATATTTTTGAGTGTTTGAAATTCGTAGATTACGTATATGATCAAGAAAATTGTCAAAAGTTAATTTAAAAATCAAGTTTATATTGAAATTTAATTTAGGCGAAAGATGGCGCTTGCGTCGACTTTCATTTATTAAGATTATAATGTAATTATATATTTTTACTTGTAATATGATTATAATTTCGACTTACAGAAATGTAAAACAAAAACTTTATTGGAATTAACACACCCAAATATAATAATAATCCATAATATATCGTAATTAAATTAAAATCTATCTATTCTCTTAACAAATACATATTCAAATTTTTATCATTCACTCTTACATATCTCTTCTTTTCTCATCTCAATCTGACCACGAGCTCTACTCCTGTGCCATTTTCTCTCATCCATTCTTCTATCCTCATTCCTCCCGTCCATTCCCCGGTTATGGGAGCGTGAAGAAATGCACCCCCTTACCCCTATCTGAGGTAAATACAAGTGTCGGCCGCTAGAACCGAACCCCATTCCCTATGCATTTCCTTGCACTCTTGTCCTAAATGGCTCCATTTATCCCGGCCAATTCAGCACAATATACATCGACCATATATTTCTCCCATCCAAACCTTCCACGCCTGGCCCTTGCCAGAGTCACTATTTCTTCCCTTGGCCAATATTTGCATAATAAATACTCTGCCCACAGAATTGTATTTAAGAATATTTAAATTAACCAATACATAATTCTAGAAATATATTAAATAAAAATGATTTGAAAATAATTAATAAATTATTTCCACATTTAGCTCTGTGATATTTAAATAACTGTGACCAAGTGTGAATGAATACTGTTTTCTATTTATTCTAGAAATATTTTTTGCTTAATTCTGTTGAGAAAACGTTCCTTTAACATACAACAGATTAAAGCTTTATTTTACGAATTAATTTTATTTCATTGCGTGTTTTTTTTTACAACCCAGTTACAACCCAGCGGGCTTTCAAGCACACACTGTATACATTATTTCCTCGTTTGAGACATTTCGTCGGTTCCAAGTCTAGTGGTTCAATGACACGGTGCATAAAACGTAAACGGATTAATGGAGGCGATTAAAATTAGCTTTATTAACGTATTAAAGTAGCGTGGAACAAACTATGGAGTGGACGCTTGATGGACTCCAGCCAGATGTCTAGTTCAATTCAATTCGCTTTTCTTTTGTTTATAGTTAATTTACTTTGCGACTTATGACAATTGTGAAATTAACGATGCGTCGTTAGTTTTCATTATTTATTTAAAAAATAAAATATTTTGTATGGTTGAAAATTATAAACAATTATATAGAATGAAATAAATATGAATAAATTATTAAAAATCAACGAATAAAACACAGATTAGATTGAATAACTTTAAATTCTCGACTAGTTTCGGGTTATTAGCCCATTTTCAAGAGAATTTGTTCATATTTATTTCATACAGTATGAACTACCAATGTCTAAATATTAAAACCATTAATTAAATTATATAGAAACCCATTGTTCCCTTCAAATGAATAAACATTACATGTTAAAGTGCAAATATTATATTGTTCTTGGTCCTCTTTGTTATACCGTGGCGTTCTTAGTTATCCTTTCGGTTATTCCACGATGTTGTAGCTCTTTTTGTACGTTTGATCAACCTCTCTTGATTTCAATTTTGTAAAATTAATATGAGAATCTGTTTTTTTTTTAATTTACGAATGTTAGAACACACCTATATCGTTCTTGGTCTTTCTTTTTGTTATTCCATTTTTTTTGCTCTCTTAATCAATTCATGTCTTTCTTGCTCTTCCTCTTTGTTTTTTGCCCTCTTTGTCAATCCTTGTCGTTCTTGGTCTTCTACTTTGTTTTTTACCCTCTTTGTCAATCCATGTCGTTCTTGGTCTTATACTTTGTTATTCCATGTCATTCTTGATTTTCTTATTTTCTTCTTTTTTAATCCATGTCGTTCTTGCTCTCATTATTTTTTTATTCCATCCTCTCACTTTCCATATTATTTGCCTGTTATTTTTAATAAAATGTGTAACATTAGTAGTTCTTGGTCTTTCACTTTGTTATTCCATGTCGTTTTTTTGATGGGATTTGAACCCATGTCCCCCGATTGCCGAGAGCGCTACCAACTACACCACAGAGACCTATGATATCAAATCTCCATTCAGTGCTTCAAATCCTCTTATATTCAATTTATACAGACACTCCTTTTTGTTATTCCATGTCATTTTTTTATCAATTCATGTCGTTCTTGGTCTTCCTTTTTGTTATTCCATGCCATTCTTGGTTCTCCTCTTCGTTAATCCATGTCGTTCTTGCTCTCATTTCCATTTTATCCTTATTTGTCTGTTATTTATTTATTTATTTATTTATTTATTAACGGTGGTCTACCATAGAATATTACAATAATAATATTTTTTTATTTTTAATATAATGTGTAACATTAGAAATTGCAATTCGTTCTCGGTCTTTCACTTTGTTATTCCATATAGTTTTTTGTCCTCTTTGTCAATCCATGTCGTTCTTAATCCTCCTCTTTGTTATTCCATGTCATTTTTGGTTCTCATCTTTGTTATCGCATGTCGTTCTTACCCTCATTATTTTTTGTACCATTCTCTCTCTATCCATTTTATGTTTATTTGCTTGTTTTTTTTATAATATATAAATCCCTTGTCATTCTTGATCTTTCACTTTTGTATCCTATATAGTACCAAAAATGACATGCAATAACAAAGGGGAAGACCTTATTGCGTGTCATTTTTGGTTCTCCTCTTTGTTATCCCTTATTATTTTTTCTCTCATTATTTTTTATTCCTTTCTCTCAGTTTCCATATTATCCTTATTTGTTGTTTTTTTTATGTATAAATTTTATAAATCCCATATTTATCTAAACATTTTGAATATTGTTATTATTCTGTATGAAGGTGATTTACCGTAAATAAATGAATTGAAATTGAAATATCGTCCATGGTCTTTGTTTTTGATGTCCTTTTTAGTAGTTGGTACTCCTCTTTGTCATTCCATGTAAAAACTACATGAAATTCAAAATTAAATGCACTGTTGCGGCTGCAATCTCAGATTTTTTTTTAAATATTAGAAAATATTATCAATGAGTAATTGAAAATATTACAAATAAGCGAGGATGAAAAAACATTTGATCTGATTTAAATCGCAATATCTATTCAAATCAAATGCAAAAATATCAAACCGAGAGAAATCACTCCAAACAGCCTTATTGACTTTCTAAACAAAACGAACATCACCATGCACACGCGAATTGCACTCGCAGGAGAGTTATTGCACTTTCTCGAAAAAATCCAGATTATTACCGCCATTACCATTATTATTATTTGTGCACCTACATTTCCTATCGGCACACTTCCTCCGCGGCGTCCTTTCGCAGCCGACCCAAATTAACAGAGTTCAGTTCCGTTCCGTAATTTTTTCTTCATTCTTTCCACCTCATTTTGCAAGCCCGATCTTTTTGTTCGTCCAGTGATGCAAATTGTGCCTTGCAATACGGCATTGCACGCATTGTCTGCGGGATTTTATTTTTACGTAATATATGTGTTGTGAGAAAGAAAATGGTGATAAAAGAAAATAACGGGTTTTTGTGTCGGTGCGTACATGGGAATTGGTTGAGTTCTCATGGGATTTTTGGAAATTTTAGAACAAATTAGATTAAATTGTGTGTTGCAATGTGGAAGAAACTTGCGAAAGCTCTAAACGAAACAAATATTCTAATTACTTGAATTTACTCATTGCCTTTAATTTGCTCTAAAAATACAATAGTGCTATTAATTACTCATGTATTCAACTGCGATTTCACAAAATTAAACTTTAATTACAGAAAATGAAAGTCTATTCAGAAAACGAAAATTTAATTTCAAAAAATGAAAGTTTAATTTCAGTTAGCCCAGACAGATAAATGGCTACATATATATATATATATATACAGAGAGGTTTTTTTTCAGTATACATTAGGGGAAGTGTATGCATGCAAAAAAAAACGTGAGTCAAACGCAATGTGTGTATGTTTAGTTGCTTATTTGGCATATGTGTGTTCAATTGCGTGTTATAGGCAACAAAACACACATACATCAATGCGTTTGACTCGTGTATTTTGCAGGTATACATAGGAGAAATGTATACAGTTAAAAAAAACTCTCTGTATATATATATATGAATAATAATTTAAATAAAAATCATTTGGTTTGTTTCACTAAATATATGATTTATTCCGACTATTTTCGGCTTCAAGCCATTATCAAGGAAAGTGATAGTACATATGATACATATATTGTAATTATGTTAAATTTCAAATTTGAGAATAATATTTTAAAAAAATCTTGTATAAATTGTTCACAACATTCCGATTTATCCTCAAGTTGTCTGCAAACACGTACGAAGCTTTTTCTCCTTGTTAAATTTGTGATCTTGTTAGTATTTATCACGCCATCGGATCGACCAGGTGGATACGTGAGATCGAGCACGCTCCTCCTCCGAAACGTTGAACCGGCATCCCGAATAAAAGAAGCTTTTGACCCGCAGGTGGGCAACGAGTGGAGGCGAAAAAGGATAATGAAAGTGCATTACCTGAACGGCAGGTAGCGAGCAGAGGCACGGGCTTAAGGCCCTAATGCGCCGTGATTAAAGTTTCGCTTCGGATTTCCCCAAATGGGTTTTCAGTATTTCACGTGAATCATTTATGCGAGTTGCCAGAAACGAGGCAGGTATTAGCAATAAAGTTTATTGTGCGAATTGGGTCTGTTAATCTTGAATAAATAGAAATGGTATACAACTAATACTTACAATTTTAAACTGTAGATGTAATTGTGTTGTAAATGTAACAGCATTTGGACTTATAGAAAATATTTTTTTTTTGTATTATTAAATGAAATTCTTGAGCTTACGGCTTAGTAGACACAGATGGCTAAATAGTCAATAACAATCTTTATTCAACCAATTACAGGAAAATAATACCAATAAGCTAACACAGATATTTCTAAATCCACATTACCATAAATTCATGGCAGGACTCTTTCTATCCTCTAGTCGATAGTTCATAACAGACCAACACCTTCATGCATATTTATAATCGTAATATATAGCTGTATATAAAATTAAGTCCCTTAATGTTTTAATTTCATAATTATAAATTGAAACATCCCGCACTCAACGCAAACGCAATTTCATCCATCATTGTTTACCCACCCATTTAGCAACCTCAGATTACCACACAAACTTATCTAACTAGCAACAATTCACTTCACTGCAATTATTTATTTATTTACCTTTACATAAACACCCCTGTGTAAGCTCACATTACACGATAACAGCTTTATTTCGCAATTTATTAAAATTACATTAGATAAGCGGACACGTGATATTCTTCGCCTTGCAATTTACGGACGTTTAATGGCCGCCAGAGATAATTTCGCGTTATGAATAATTGATAAACACGAACTGTCACAACTGGCGGAATTGCCCTGTCAGCGGGGCTGCATTAAAATGCAAATGCCGGCCCGAGACTTATGTGCTAGGATAAGATTTTGCGAATGCGGTCTTGGAAGCGAAAACGATAATTTGTTCCTGGAGTTGTATAAGACGAAAAAAAAAAATGGAATAGTAATTGTATCGTAATGATACGTAATTGGATGAATGACTTGAAGTTTGTTGACCTTTCTTTTCTGCTTTAAATAATGATATTTGAATATTTTACATTTTTCATGGTGGAGGATTATATTTTCTTATATGGAAACGTGTTTTTGTGGATCAGAAAGTAAAGTTTATGCATATGAATAAATTATTAAAAATCAACTTGTTAATTGTTGAGGCTTCTACTTTGTATTACATTGTAATTCAATTTTAATAAACGAAATTTTTTTATTAAAATTGTATTAAAAATTAACGAATAAAACATATTTATTCATATTTATTTCATACAATATGAACTACCAATGTCTAAATATTAAAACCATTAATTATATTTATGCATATATTTATATGTTTCAATTTGAATTTTAGTTGAAATATAGAAATATATACAGGGTGGGCCACGAATAACGTCCATTAAAAGTTTTCGTGGTTCCCGACCGAGGAAAAGTTTGAAAAAAAAATCAACATTGCACGTTTGAATACGATTTCCTCATTGAACATATTTTCACTTTCTATCACTTCGGGTTGTACCGGAAATGGCTATCAACTTTGTTATTTTAAATAGAATACCATACATATTATTTTTTCTTTAGATTCACCGTTCAATTGCCTACCCACTCATATCAATTCATTTCCACGTAACTCTTACAGTTTCTGAGTTAAACATTTTATTTGTAAAATGTTAACTTCAAATAGACGTTTTGAAAAATGCCTATAACTTCTAGCAGGAACAAGTTAGTCAGCAGAGCGGCATCTTGAATTTTTACTAATCGATCCCTCTAGTATTAAAACAAAATAACATTTGCCAATTTTGATAATAGGAATTTCAAAAGTGGCAATATTTCAGTACCCAATTAAAAACATCATACTTGAATTTTTCAAATAGAATGACTAATATATTATCTTATAGGACAATTTGCAACATAAAAGTATAATGCAGCATTATATCTAGAGCAAGGCAGAAAGACCGATGGTCGATAGCCATTTTCTGAGGCTTACCTAGAGGTTTATGCTTGTAATGTAAATATTGTAATGTAATTTAACGTATTTCTCAGAAATAAAGATTTTCTATATATATCTAGAGCAAGTAGTTTTTGAGTTGTTTAGAAATTACTTTCCTCCCAAAATTTTTACACAATTGAGTTATACACATGCACTATAGTAAGCTACTGTCAGTATTCACTGAAGAGAATCTGGAAAAAATCATTTGCAGCGTGTCAAAATGTTTGAACCCTTCGTTCGAATAATAATAATGAATAAATATACCAATCAAGAAATTATTAATTAATTAAAAGAGTTAAACATTTTATTTAAATATATTCAATAACAACATTGAAGTGTATTTACTTGCAGTGTGTCTTATCTCCAAGTTAATATTCATTTTACGTCATAGTCATTGTTGCTTATACAATGAACTCTGTAATTAAGATAACAAGCGAAAAACGGAATAACACTTATACATGTAATAATTTCTGTGGAAATTAGCGAGGACGCAATTGTTTACTTAATAAAATTAACAGAATCGACCGATAATAA
Organism: Philonthus spinipes; assembly: GCA_963082785.1. NCBI lineage: Eukaryota > Metazoa > Arthropoda > Insecta > Coleoptera > Staphylinidae > Philonthus > Philonthus spinipes. The sequence continues at coordinate 27,249,747 of OY720304.1, forward strand.
GTTAATAGTAATTGATTGGTTTGTTTATTTATTGCAGAAAAAATGTTTCTTCGAATACAATTATAAATAATTCATTAATGTTATGGGTTGTTCGGAAAGTAATTTCGTTTTTCTTTTATAAAAATTAAAGACATTTTTTATAGTGAATTAATGTTGTATTCAATTAAATTCGTTTAATTAAATTTTAATTCAAATGGTTAGAGGTTTTTTTTATACAAAATAAAAATTTGTATAAAAAAAACTCCACAGTGTATACAAAATAAATACATATTAGTTGAAATAATTACAATATAAGTATATCACTGTTAATATCCTTTTCGGTTTCCTCCTTGCTTCCTCACCCTTGAATTGTTAGGTCTTTAATCCCATCCTGTGGCTAACGGTATTAAGGGTTTATTTTTTATTATTATATTGTTATTTTTAATTTGTTAATTTTATATTATTATTTAAATGTATGGGTTAGCATTAAGATATGCAAAAATTGTATTCTTTTAAATATTTAAGTCGCTCCTATAATTTTAATTTTAAATTAATTAAAAAAATCCATCTTCACGTTTTAGTAAAATACAATCAAATTAATGAAAATATTAATTTCAGGCTGAAAGACTTCCGATTGATAAGCGATTCTTTTACATTTACAAAATATAATTCTAATTTTATATATTATTGTACATGCATATACACATTTGAATAAAGATGGTTAGTTAGTTATTAATTTCATTTTTTATTTAAACTTAATATATATACAAACATTTTTATTAAGACAATATGACAACAAAAATTTACAAAATTTGTTATAACAATATGTATAATTGTGTTCTGTCATTAGCTATCGACCTTTCTGCCCTTAAACATAATATTATTGCTATTGTGTGTCCAAATTCATAAATCCTCGTGCAATATATTCATAAATTGGAAAATAATATGAATATGAAAATATTGAATAGAGAAAACAGCAACAAGTGTAATTTACTTTCTAATTAAACTCAGTGTAATAATTTCTATTCTATATCGTTTTTTTATGACTATTGCTGTAGCGCTGTTCCTATTTGAAAATTAATTGGAATAATAATTCTTATTGGTTACGCAACATATTTAGATAGAGGAAGCACTTAATAGCCTTTTATACCACTTAATAATGTATTTAACTGTGACTACTATATGAGGTTTTTAAGTTTATGTGACGTATTTAATTTAACAAGAGATATATATTTTTTTAAATCGGTTTTATCCCTTAATTCAATAACTAACTGAACTATATTATTACTTCCTTTATTGATAATGAGCACTTCATCTCTCGAAATATACATCTAATTGTGAAAATAAACATGTGAAATATACTGAATAATTTAAATCGAGAAAATTTGAAAATAATTAATAAATTATTCCCTAAATTGATTGGGTGGTTTTTTTATCAATTAAATTATTCCCTCTTTAGCTACTGTAATATTTTTGACTTACGTTACGCACCGTTGTTTTAAATGTGCAATAATGAACACTTGCTATTAACTGTGAATAGTTTCGATTATGATTGTCATGTGGTGATTCTCAAGTAATTATTTATTTTTATTTATCAGTAATTGCATAACGTCAAACTGAACTTTTCAAAACTACAGTAATAATTAAACACATTACTCTGCAAAAGTTGATTGTTAAATAATCAACTTTCGCAAAAGTTGATTGTTAAATAATCAACTTTTGCGGAAAGACCACTGGTCAATAGCCAATTGGCAAACTCTTACAGTATGTATTGTAATATTTTAAGTTATATTTAGATGTTCACCCAACACCCGAAATGATACAATGGGAATATTGATTATATATATATATATTTACGTGTATTACGTTTGTCAATAAAAATTTCCTATATATAATCAACATTTATTACACTTGTTGTTTCTAACACTTTATTTTGCATCTCTTTGCTGCGACTTTGAAAGGGAAATTTCAAGGAGAATTAATTTAATCAAAATAAAACACGTAGCATTTTGAATAGAATTTATGTTTAGTAAAAAAAAAACGTGATTAATTGTATATGACAGAACTCGTCGTGTGGTTTTAATTTAATAATGTATTTCGTTTGCTTCCTTTCAGATTCTAAATTAATCGAGTGGTCCACATTGAATATGGTTTTGTAAAACTCAAATGAAGTTGCCAACGCAAAATTTTATCATGAGTAAGTATTTCTAATCTTAATATAAATATCGTTTAAAATAAATTTATTGTATAAATTAAATAATTAAAGTCTCCACAACTAACAACCAACATAAAGAAGATAAAGAATTAATTATTAATGAATAAGTTAAATAATAAGAAGTATTTATTTGAATTATAAATAAATTATTTTCCTCTTTAGTTACTGCAAATGTTATAATTAATATGTTATTTATTTATTCATTTATTTAACCGATACATGAAGGGTATATACCCCTTCGTGTGTATGTCGATTCGAAACGAAGAAGAAGATGAATTTATTTATTTTCTCAACAGATACATGTATAAATTAGAGAGAAATGTAAAACTAACTTAAAGCCTCTAAAATAAATTATAGATTAAAGTGTACAAATAAAGTTTAAAAAAATGGTGAAGTGCCCATCATGGTACTTTCCCCGCTGAATCGCTCGAATACGTCTTTGAATGAACACAAACATAATATTAAATAAAATGAAACAAAGATGATTCACACATTTGCAGTTACTTAAATTACAATGAAATTAAACAAGGAAAATTGTATTGATCATTGCCAGAAATTTTCCTTGCTTAATTTCATTGTAAAATAAACATAATAATTAAAAAAAAAATAGATTGTTGTCTTTTAAAGTTAAAGCCGAGTATTTGGAAGAATATTACAATTTAGTTTGTTATTTCTTACCTTACAATGGCTTCACAAAATTTCTCCACCTTCTTGAATATTCATTTGACATAAATAATTAAAGCCTCCACAGTCAACATTAAGAAGATTATAAAAAATATTTCGCTAATTATATGAAAACTGAAGGACCTACAATAAAAAAGTTTTATGACAAAAGTTATTTATTCAAGATCTACAACTTTTATTTGAAACATTTTGCTATCCGAATTAAAAAAAATGAATAATCGCTAAGAGTAAAGTTGCACTTAATGAGTTTTGATTCTAACCAAAAGCTTTTTAGATCATTCCACTGTTATAAAAAAATTAGATATAACGTTTAGGTTCAATCCGTTTAGCCGTCTATATGCTATCGCGTAAATACACAGGCACACACACGCACATATTCGTTGAAATAAGCGATTCGAAAATTTTTACGATCACAATACCTTCCCTTGGATAAGAGTCCGGGGAAAGTGAAAAGTTTAAATCTTTGTTTTGGTTGGCGTTAACTTTGTGGTACATCTTTATAAAATGATATTAAAACACTTAACTTTGTTTTACCACTTTTATTTTTAACTTTTACAGTGACTATAGTTTCGACTACAAGTTAGTCATTATCAAACTGAAAAGCTTAATTTTTTAAAAAGTGCAAAATAGATAATACAAGAATAATATGTGTGTATATTAAAAGATCTAAACTCGCACTGATGTCTACTTTGCTGCTGTTCTCACACTTTTACAAAAATCGTTACTTGTACATAGAAAATAAGAATATGCACTAAATTCTAAATTTCACATTTCTCATGCGGAATTTATGTCATGTCGTGTACATAATTAAGATGCCCATATTAAAAAAAATAATAATAAAACACACACAAATGATGATATTCGATGTTACATTGAATTTTCTTTATATAATTATTTTTTTAAGTACAATACTCATAAAAAAATAACCGTTTATTTTAAATTTCGTACAATTTATAACAAACCCGAAACAATAATAATAATAAAAACCATCACACGACACAACGCCTCGGGAAAAATCAATAATCTTGATAAATCCCGGTCTGCACGTTCGCCCGGCCAGAAATTATACGCTGTGTGGGCTTTCCAAAACCTCTCAATACATAAATAATAAGATATGTAATAGCGATTTACATAATAAATGTGCGCGGCCTGAACGCAATAAATATGTTTTCTGCCGATGTTCGAAAATCCTCGCACAATTTATTGATATGTTACAAAATAAATTATGGAAATATAAGAATTTTTAATAGTCAAAAAAGAGCAGTGAATTTAATTTAATTTCTAATTAAAGTCAAAGGATTATAATTGGTAAAGATAAAGTTAGCGGCATCTATTGCCTAATTTCAAGAGTCATCGTCAACAATTAAAGAAAATTGATTTAAAGAAAACTCTTAACTCTTTCTTTTTCACATTTATTTTACTTTAGTGACTAGTTTCAATTACACAGTAACACAGTAATCATTATCAAACTATGTATAATGATTTCCGTGTAATTGGAAGTAAATTAAAATTTGTATAAAAAAGTTTACAATAACTTAACAAACATTGATTATGTATTTCACACAAAAAATAATTAATTGGTAAATAGCTATCGACCATAAGTCTTTCTGTCGTATTATTTTATTTATTGTAATTACGCTAATTTTATTCTGCATGTATGTTACTGTGTGACAAGGCCTCCATTAAATTTACTTAATGGAGGCCATTTCACACAGTTATTATTTACTTAAATAAGTTATTATTTGTAATTATAAATGTGATGGAGTTACGTGAAGTTTTTCAATATATTTTATTATTATAATTTGATTATTATAATCTTGATCAACTTTATATATAAACAGAACTACAGTTTATATATAAAGTTGATCAAGATTATAATAATCAATATGGTTGCTTAAAATATCATCATTATAATTTCATATTCGGTTTAGTATTCATATAGGACTCTTATTTTCGGATGGAGAGAGTATAATTTTCGTAATAGCACTAAAAAAAGCGCCCAGCGTCCGCGCAATAATTTATTTAAATTCCATTTCCTTTACGAGGAAAACCTAATGTGGTCATTTGAAAACACTCGACGGCGCGCGTCCGTTCGTCTTTTTACGACTTTTCCGAGGTCTCATTACATGGACCACTTTCTCCTATGGTCCGCGGCCCAGACCGATATTTCACTGAGAGCAACAGAGACGGATTCGGGCCCGTCCAAACAAAAACTAATTAAACTTTCGTACCGCTGACCGACCACCGGGCTCACTGACCCCCAGCACGAGCGCAAAAATCTTCGACAGATCATTTCTTCTGTCCCACTAAACCATCTGCTTGCTTGAAATGTTAATTAAAATGAGCAACCCAAAAAAAGGGTGGATAGAAATGAATATTTAAAACTAATTACGAATGGAAAATAGAAAATTGTCATCACCTAGAAACTTGATCATAGATCACTTGTTGTTAATTGTATATTAAATAAATTTTACAGCCATAGTATTCATGATACTCTGCAAGTCAAAATATTTGCGAAAATCTGAAACTCTTAAGTAGAGAGGATTTTTTTTAATCTTTTTCCTTTCCACCGTTAGGTGTAAGGAGTTTTTGTTTAGTGTCTGTTTCTATATTTTTCTCTCCATGTCTTTCTGTCCTTGGTTAATTGTTTAATGTCCTTCCAGTCTATGTCCTTTTTTTCTGCTTCTTCTCTAATTATGTCATTCCATGTTTTTCTCGGTCTTACTGTTCTATCTTCTTTCATGCGGCACACATGTCCGAACTATCTCAGCTGTCCTTCAACAATGGCATTATTAATAGGTCCTATCTGTAAGTTTTGTCTGTATGTCTCATTCCTTATTCTATCTAGTCTGGTCTTATTTTCAATTTTCCTTAAGAATCTCATGTCTATTGCATTAATTTTCGTTTTGTGTTTTTCCGTCATGGTTCATGTTTCACTGCTATATATTATTGTAGGTCTTATAACCTTTTTTACTATTTCCGCTTTTATGTTTTTAGTTATTTCTTTCCTTCCAAAGAACGTTGTCTTCATCATATTAAATATTTTTCCCGCTCTTCCCAGTCTATCATTTATCTCTTTGTCTATCTTCCCGTTATTTTCTATTATTCTTCCTAAATACTTGTAATTTTCTACCTGTTCAATCTGCTTTCCGTGCAATTTTAATGTATGTGATTTGTTTTCTCTAGCTATTATCATTGTTTTGGTCTCGTCTATATTTATCTTCATATTAATTTTTGTTAATGCCTTATCGAGTATTTCTATTTTATGTTGTAGGTCTTTCTCTGCCACTATCGCCATATCATCTGCAAACATCATTTCCGTTATGTGTGTTTCTTCCATTTTCCAGTATCCCAATTTTAACGTCTTCATTTCCTTCTTTGCTTCCTTTATAGCTTCATCTAGTATCAATGTAAATAGTAGCGGACTCATAATACACCCTTGTTTTACACCTATCTTTGTCACGAACTCTCTGGACTCTTCATTGTTTGTTCTAACTATGATTTTGTTGTTTTTGTACATAGCTTTAACTACTTCTATCGTCCTTCTGTCTATTCCTCTATTTTCTAACACTTTCCATATGTCTTCTCTTCTCACTCAGTCGAACGCCTTTTCCAGGTCTATAAAACATACATGTATCTCTCTTCCCTTATTTATAAATTTTTCGCTGATTTGTCTTATTGTAAATATTAGGTCGAGGGTGCTTCTTCCTCTTCTGAAGCCACTTCGCGTTCCTTCTATTGTTTCTTCAATCTTATCTCTAATTCTCTTTTCCATTATTCTTGCCAGGATCTATCCTGGGACGCTTGCCAATGTTATTCCTCTAGAGAGGATATAAATACGCAAACAAAAAATACACTACCAACAGCAGAACAATTCTGATAGCTTTAGGCGGTTATAAGATCCAATCTAAGCTAGTCTGAGAATATGTAATTTTATATGTATATGGAGATCAAATTTAACAGTTAATGTCACAATCTAAATGAATATATCAATTAAAAAAACTTGCTTAGACTATGATAATACGGAATAATGTGTAAGTTTTTAATATTACTGAATAGCCCCGATTATAGAGCAACAATTTGATATAGCTTTAGATGAAAAAATGTTCCCACATAACAACAACAAAACAGCTATTTTAAAAAACAACAAGATATACATTCCCACAATAAACCACGAAAACCACTTGTTGTTACCTTCCATGTCCTAACACAAACATCACGTCAGACTTCTGGACGTGTTTCGTTTCCCGCGCGCGGTTTTCCTTCCGGAACGTCTGGGAATGTTTATGTTTTTTTTTTAAGTATTCCATTCGTGCATATTGAAAAGGTGGAGAGAGATCGAGTCCGAATGTGGAGAGTACAAGAGCGGCGGCATCGCTCTTTGATACGAGATGTGTGATTGTGCGGAAGTCGGGCATTAACGAAGTGTGCCAACGAGGCCCACATTTCTTCGCTCTTTCGTTGTCAAAGCGCCGCGCCGCGAGGAGGCCGTGAAAAGTAAAATTAGGGACATCGCGAAGAAGAAGACAAGACGGCCGCGCGCCACGTCGAGGAGATTTATTTTAATGCGGGATTCCCACAAGTTGGTGTCAGTGTGGGAAAATATTTGGAATTGGTTTTATACCCAAAAGTTAATTTTGTTCGTAATATAGAGGTTTTTATAATTGTACTAGAAAAGAGTAATTATCACTTTGTCAAAGTTATTAAATATTAATTAAATAAAAAGAATTTGAAAATAAGTAATTAGGACAAAAAGACCTAACAGACTAACACCTACATGAATTGTAATTATTCATGTTATATTTTGTATTATCTGCTGTCTGAATAAAGATGTGTGATATAAGTAACTATTAATTAATAATTAATAATTGTGTGTATATAAGTAACTATTAATTAATAATATCCATTGTATAATTCAATATCTGGAGGGATATAGGCCCAAGAAGTAGTTGTTTTTATATACATTTTGTTTTAAAGTACTTACGTAGTAGCTAAAGGGCAAATGATTGATTAATAATTATTTTCAGTTTCTATTTATTCATTAATTGATGATATTTTTATGCTTTTTGAATACTGTTTCTAATTACTGATCACTGAGGCTTCTACTTCGTTATACATTGTGTAAGATTATAATAAAACACTTTTTTAACTTTGTTTGTATAACAGAATTCAAAATTAAAAAAGTGTATTATTATAATACTGTTTCTTCAACCCAGATATCCTAAACACAATTTTGTATATCAAAAGGAACAATTCATAATTGTTTAATGCTTTATGAATATTATGTTTTCTGTGGGTTGAAGAAACAATATTTATAAAACATTAAACTATTATGATTTTATTATTTTGAGATATAAAATTTGGTTTACGCTTTTTGAATATCGTTTCTTCTCTAAGTTGAAGAAATAATATTCATAAAGCATAAAACCATCATAAATTGTTCGTTTTAGAAATCCTAAACACAATTTTGTATCTCAAATCGAACGTTTATCTTTCTAACCCGTTTTATTAAAGTAGAAATCAAATTGAGAAGTCCGATGCCACTTGGGTAACAGTCCGTCATACATTAACTTATAAACCACAAAACCAAATAAAAATTAATTAAAACATAGCTTTAGCTGACCATATAAATCCTTAGTAATAAACTGTTTCAACAATCAACTCATTTCTTACAAGTTCAAGATAAATTAAGATAAACACAAAGAAACCTAAGCAAATACATGGCCTCGCTTAACCAAATAACTAATTATTTCAATACAACGCCCTCGTTTATTCCACATTCATTACTGCCTGAAACGGCATCTGAGGGAATTCTCACGTTTGCAATCATTATTAATAGTGCGCTCCAGTTCGGAATTCCCTGCAACAATTTCATCTCGGGATGAATTTCAGAAATTTGCATATTTTAAATAATCCGCTCAGCTCTGCGTTAATTAACGCGTTCGGTGGAAATAACGCGCCCGGAATATTTCTTCAGAATAATTAATCGATAAATAAAAATTCGTAATCGAATGAAGGTGAAAGTGATATTGGGTTAGTAACAAAAAAAAATGATTCAGTTGGGAATTATTTTGTAATGTATTTTGATACTGCAAGAATGTGTATACCAAAAAATTGTTTAATGGTGGGAATTTTCATGTTCCCGCCACTAAATAATTTTTTTGGTATACGAAAGTATAATTTAATTTAAAAAAAACTTCATTTTTTCCACTCACACGTGGGTATCTGTATATTGTAAACATTTAAAAAAAACTATTAATTCCATATTGCTTAAATTTATAGAGTCGGTGCTTCAACTCATTGGAAACAATTTGATATAATCTAATAAATAAAATCCAAAATCTAATTGTTATTCCGAGAGTTACGGATTTTACACTTTTTTCCATTAAAATATTCAAATTTCGAAATTGTTTATCTCCCGTAAAAAAATCACAAAAACGCTTAATGCTGTTAGAAAGAGTGTGGGATATTCTTTTGCACGATTAAAATCATTTCCGGTTCATTAATGCCATTTGAATTGATGATTCCCATTTACATAGAGAAACGGTTTTTATGGAAACGACGCTTTTAGACGTAGTTTTGATTAAATTAAGATACTTTTGTTTACCAAAGAGAAAGAATATTGGGACTAAAAGCGTGCGATCCAGGAAGAATTTACCTATATTTCACCTCGAAATCATTTGTACTAGGTTTCTTTTCCTCATTTACATAAAATTAGTGATGGGCAAGATCGATCAAAAAAGATCGACTGCTCGATCCTTGCTAGTGATAGAGCCGCTCGATCTCTATGCGCGGCTCGATCTTTTTGATCGGCTCGATACTTCAACTGATCGATCTTTGAGATGATCGATCTTGGCCATCACTACATAAAATTAAGAGAGTTAATCATTTTTTAGTCCATTTTTCAAAAGCCTAGTTTACACAGTCCTTAAACGAAACGTGTTTATGCCATGTTGCTTAAATTTATACAGTCTATTGGGAATATTTTTTATGTAATTTCAAGTTATTTTAAGATTTTTCACCAAACTCCACTTTTCCTTTGACTATATACTAACTATCAATTTTTATATAATAATAATATAATATCTAAATGATTGTATAAAAAATAAATTTTCAACACGAAAGTTTCATTCATTATTAATTCAGATTTTAATCATCGAATTCATCACTTATTTATTGCGTTTAAATTGCATCGAATTTTCAATATTTATATGCATTTGTCCAATCAAATCAACAAACAATGCATTATGTATGACTATAAATAATGAAATATGCACGTATGTGTAATAAATCATAAAGCTTTTATAAATTGGAAATTGAATATTAATTGCAGATACGAATTGGAAACACAAATAATAATTTTTCAACCAAACATAAATAAATCAATCGATAGATAGAAATATTGTATAATAACTTCACTAAATGTTATTTTTAATACATTCAACATAAATGTGTTGGAATTTCCAGCAATCTCAATTGAGATATATCGTGGTAGCTCCAAAATAAAATAGTACAGATTCTTTTTGTGCACTTATCTGGTATCCCGCGGTTGCTCCAAATCTCCAATTAAATATCGCCTATAAAAAAAAAAACATACTTACCTATTTATTACTTGCTTTCATTAAAACCAGCTTACTATTGCACTCACCAGCAAGTAATCGCAAAACTAGTAATTACAATAAACACGAGGATACCTGCATGGGAATCCGAACGAGGAATATTTCCCCGAATGTGCCATTAACAAGTTGCCGAACTCGAGATCCAATGGTAAAAAAGCTAATATTGCCATTACGGAACCGTAAAACACAAATTTGCCGTTTACGGACGTATTAGCCAAATGGCATTATGATTGTAGGATAATTGCACAGCGTGCCCGAGAAACCGCTACACGAATTCATTGGCTCGGAATGGAACAGACGGAGCTTGGTACTTGAAACCGCCCAAATGGAACAAAGTGATAAAAAAAGAGGAAATAAATCTGCATGCGAGCAGAAAATGTTTGAAACATACATGTTGTCTGCACTGTTTTATTCGTCGTAACGTTTACATAAAAATAATTCTACATTATCGTTGATTATTAAGGCACTTATTTTTTTTAATAGACGATTACTTTAATGACAATTAAAGAAGAAAATCATCACTTCAAGAAAGACTTCAAAATTTTGGTTAACAAAAAATCAGTCCTCATCACAGCCAGCCCACTTCATAATAATATTTATTGTCCAACATATTTAACATTTACAGAAAAATCTAGATACATGTGATATAACTTAGAACGCATATATGTACATATAAATAAAAAAAAAGCTTAGATTTATAATTATTTACAATATTAAATCATACATCTCGACACCCAATACGGGTAAAAGAGGATAAGATTAAGAAAGAAAGAAATATCATACATTAGCTTGACTTATATGATATGTTTCTTTATCATCAAAGACATTATTGGCATTTCTGGACATATGAAACACCGGCGATTTAAGTAAAGTATTAGATTTAGCTAATTTTGAATAAAGCGTATTATTATGACGTGATGGAATTCTTGGAACAGATAGGTTAGGCTAAGGGTGACGAGGTTGGTAGATTTCTAATTGTCTTACCATTTCTAGTCAATCTTCAAGTGTAGGATCATTAGGACTTTTGCTGAACGAACAAATCGAGATCAATAACAAGGCTATTCCGTAAGGGAAAATTTAAAATAACGTTATTAAATAAATTGACATTCTATGTATAATATCTATTTAAAATGCAGCTCAGACTGTGATGATACAATATAACGTACACCTTAAATGTAACATTTCCCTAGCAGAATAGCCTCGATTATCAAAAATGTAATAAATGGAATATGTAATTCTTATAATAGAAAATAATATTTTTTTTAGATTTACTTCAGTCGCTATAAAAATTACTCTTTCATTCTTTTCTGTAATCTGTAAATGCATTCACTACTGCAGACATTAATCATTCTTAATATTTCCTCCTTTTCGTATGAAAAATGTAAATCTGAAACAATTTCAATATGCATATTTTTACGTTTCGCACACTTGGCACACGTTTCGGCGCGATTGAGCAAGCAATCCAAAGCAGATCCCGTGGAAATGGGTCAAAACCAGCGTTGATTTCAATTTAGGGAGGCCTCGCTCTAACCGCATTCGGAACATATGCGCCCCCGAAGTGCCTAATTGTTTCGAAACTGAATTTACCGGCGTGTCGCAACTCGATTTGCATTGGCGCGCGTTTGAGCGTGATCGAGATCAAAGCGATTCGCGAATTAACCGGAAACCTTTTTGCGACGAGTTCATTTCTCACCTCAAGGCGAAACTAATAATTATGTAAATGCGACTAAATAGGTAATTACAATTTAGGTATATAATAGGTATACAATTTTATTAATCGAAAAACAAAAAAAAGTCATTAACATTAAATGAAATAAAAACATTCTCATCGAGAATTTAAAAGAAATAGAGAATATAATACATAGAATTTAAAATACAACACGTAATATAAGACACGTGTTTTGGGATTTTATCCTCATCAGTATAACTTTGGAGATATCTGTGGCTCTGATAATCGTAGGTAGCAATTCAGAACATAAATAATTTATTTGTTATTGGGCGTTTATCATACAACTAAAAGAAAATAACATAACAAGTGTTTAAATTAACCTTTCATTTCTTGAATAACTTTCTCATTTATAACTTAGTGTAATTTAATTTTAAAAACCTTCATCAATAATAGTTAAATTAACCTAATATGAAAATTTGGTTTCGTTAAGAAAGCAGCAGAACAAGTTATCGAATATTAAGTTTATAACTCTATTTATTTCTAAGTATCCATTTCATTTAATTTCCTCAAATAGAAAGCGATTAAAATTAACGCAAAGTATATTAATTATTAATTGCAACGTATATCTAGTCAATAAATAAAAAGTAGAGAAATGAATAACAGTTATTTCATTTCATAATAATTAACGGCATTGAAAATATATTATTTCAAACTATTTTATCGCGTATCATTCTCAATACAAAGCTAATCACCACACGATTATTCACGTTGATTAAATTCACAAAAAAAATCTCTGAAGCACTATTATCGACATTTTTATTCTATAAATCAACCGTTGATTAAATTCGCAAAAAATCTCCCACCATTCGCTCATGCATTATTATCGAGATATTTATTTTATAAGTCACTCACTCTAGCGACGAATAAAAAATGATTCAGACGCGAACGTTTGCTGATTGATAAGTTATAGGAAGAGGAACGGTGACGTGTCGATAAATCGATTGGAAACGTTCGTTCTATCAATCGCGCTTTTCCATTTGGACGAGCTGATAAACAAATGCGATGAAGTCATGATTATTTTCTTGGGGCTAATTGGGAGGCTATATTTAGACGTTGATTAACTGCTAAGTTTGCACAACGTGCATTTGGCCACATACGTTCGTTTCCGTGTTAGGTTGTTATGTAATATAATAGTAAGTTTAATAACAAGTTATTGCTGTTTAAAAAAAAGTATGAATATAATAATTAGAAATCAGCATGTAGTTGCAGTGTGAAATGTTCATATTTTAATTGAAGTAATAAAGAATATCTTATAGAGAAATATTTTTTATTTATAATAATATAAAAAAGGATTTATTCACTTGGTCACAGTTATATACAAATATCTTTATTCAAGGGACTTTTACATTTTATTAAGTACAGTATTGTATAGTATAATACAATTCAATTGAATAATTGATTCAAATTAATTTTAGTTAATTTATGCATATTGGTTTCACAGCATTGATTCTGTATAAAAATGCGTTCGCATGTAAAAGTGAAAACATTTATTAGACACGATTTATTTAATCTGAATTAATCGATCATTTTATTCGTTATCGAGTGAAATTAATAATTTACATGAAAATAAAACGAAGAGAAAATACAGAAACGTCCATTCGTTTTCTTATACGACTGCCCTCTTTTCTTTAACTTGCACGCGACAGGTTTCCTTTTTTATACGAGTTTGTATACTTTGGTGAAAACTCTTACCATATCGGGCACAATGTAATAAATTTGAATATATCTACTCCATTTCAATACAATGCACACTTTGCCTACTTTCATCCTGTGGGCAACAGCCTGTTGTTTGATTAGGAAAACAAACGATGACTAATTTTACAAATGTGTGAATATAAAGGTGTTAATGCTGTTGATTATAGTGTTTCATTGTTGTTGTTTTTTAAGATTTATTTCTTGCGGTTTCGATAAAAAAAAAACACGATTGCCTTTTTCAAACTGTGTTTGATAAATCATTAACAGTAGCAATTTAATTCACAACTTATAAGGCAGGGCTGTATTGATCAGGGATAAAATCACGCAACACATGTCTGCTGTTGGTCTTATATTACGTAACGTATTTTGTTCTTTCCATTAAATTTTCTCGGATCAAAAATTGTTGGATTATTAATAAAATGTTCAATGAAATTGTTCACTTGAAATTAGTTAAAAGATGGCATCTGCGTTACTTTTCCAATTATATGATACAATTTCTTTAAACTCTTACAAACATTGTTATAACATCTAGTGTATGTTATAACAATATTTGATAACCCGAAACTAGTTGAGAATTTAAAGTTATTCAATCTAATCTGTGTTTTATTGGTTGATTTTTAATAATTTATTCATATTTATTTCATACAATATGAACTACCAATGTCTAAATATTAAAACTATTTATTTGTTATTAGTATTCTTAATTAATGTTTATTTGTATATGATAACTTATTTGTCTACTTCTTATATTAAAAGTTGTTATAATTTTGTAAAATGGTAAATAAATATAATAATAATATAGCCAGTTTCAGGGTTGGAAATATATTGTGGATGTTAGTGTATTACAATACAATATCTAACATATTGTATTGTAATTGTATATTCCAATCTCAGAAATAAAGATGTTTATATATGTATAATAATAAAAAATATTTGAAATGCAACAGCAAATGTTCGTTGTGATTAATATTTATATTTTTATTTAAATAATTAAAGTCTCCACAACCAACATAAAAAAGTTGTGTATTTCAATGTTTGGCGGGGTATTTGCCCAAGTAGTAATTGTTTCAATAGATGCTTGTTTTTTTTTTTAAATATTTACGTAACATAAGTCAAAAAGTTGCAGTAGCTAAAGAGAAAAAATATTAATTTATTATTCAATTGAGTAAATTCCAAATTCTGTTTATTTGATTTGCTTCAAAGCACAAATTTGTTCATTCTTGTTCTTGTTCTGCTCTTCTGTTGATATAACTAAATTTTCACATTGGGAGAAGTAAGACACTTGTTATTGTCCATTTCTTTATTCTCAGATAAGTCAGTTATCTGAGAATAGTGTCATTATCGTATCATTATAAAAGTTAAAACAGTTTTTGAAAATAATCTGAGAAGTTAAAACATCATTAAACTCTTTTAACAAGTTTAATGAAGTACCGAGACATGTGTCAGTTATCTGAAAATAAAGAAATGGAACATTCTTAGATTCGTAAAAAATGTATAATGCAGTTTGTTTTTGGGCGATTGTACCCATTATCATTTGCTATCTGTTTTCTAAAATAAATACTTGTTTCTAAATCTGAAACACCTTGAATCCACAAACCAATCATTAACTTTCACGAGGGCGCGAAAAAAAAAATCGTTTAAAATCCCATCTACTTATCCTCGCTTGCATAAACACAGATCTTACTCAATGGAACTGACCTTAACATTTGTTATTTAAATGTAAATCCCGCAGCGAATAAAATTGTTTAATCACTTAATCCTAAGCGTATGTAAAAGCATGCGCGCCGTTATTCACTTAACTTATTTAGCGTTAATTAAGAAAACAATTGTGTGGCGCGGCCAACAGATTGTAGATATTTTGTAAACAATGCGCGTTTAGTAGAAAGTTTCATTGTGTGCGTTGTTTGTCGTACTTTTTTTTGCTTCTGATTTTATTTTGCACTTTTGTGTATTTTACGCCCTGAAAATTTCTGCACACACATGTGTTGATGTAAGAATTTCGCGACTTTTTTTAATAATGTCATTACGTAATTATTACATTTATTTCATGCTTCCGCCTTTAGTTCACATTTTATAAATAAAAAAAAAATAGTATTCAAATAAAACCATCTAATCTTTACCATATACAAGTTGCCGAAAGATCCTCCCTACGAATACTCACTAAACTTGGGCAACCCCTTCACGATACCTTTACCAGTCCACCCAAGTCACACCCAACGTTTGGTAAACCCAAAATTTGCGAACAACTCTTACAACAAATCCCTTCTAAATAAATTCTGTATTCCTAAAAATCCAAACATACTTCTCAAATATACACATCCTATATCAAATAAAAATGATTTGAAAATAATTAATAAATTATTTCCACATTTAGCTCTGTGACTTTTAACTTACGCTACGTAATTACGTTAAACAAATGCACATTAAAACAACTACTTCCCGGGCAAATAACTACTTAAGTAGCGTAAGTTAAAAGTTACAGAGCTAAATGTGGAAAAAATTTATTAATTATTTTCAAATCATTTTTATTTAATATATTTAAATAACTATAACCAAGTGAATGAATACTCTTTCCTATTTATACACATCCTAGTCTTATTTTTCATAATTTCATCAGTACGAATCAAAACAGTTCAGCTAGATAGTTACTAATTAATTAAAGTAGTATAAAGAATATTTTTTTATTAATATAATGTAATGAGAATGAGCATATAACATCGAATTAATGAATTATATAGTTGTATTTATTTATTTTTGATTATTTGTACGAATATTAAACATCATTCAGCCGCTGATATTTTTTTAAATGAAAATATTTAATTATATATAAAGAATCTTTATTGTCAGTACATTGTACATATAAATGTGAAAGAAATTAACAATAAATTTTATTTACCGACAATCGGCCAACAGCGTTTCTGCCAATATTTAATGATTAATCAATAATTTTCCCTTTGTGACTTTTTGACTCACGCTAAAAATAAATGTACTACTTCTCGGGCCTATGTTATTTTATTCAAAACTAAATATAAATAAGAATATACACAGAATACTATTCACGCCCATGTGTATATCCCAAAATAGCATCAAACAATATTTTGTGCGGAATTATTAATGCATCGCTTCGGTTAATGATGTAATTGTCTGGCGAGTAGGATTTGATGGTCCCATTCGTGCACAAAGCCCTAACTGATTATTTCCTGCCGTGAATGATTTGAACCGGCACCGAATTTAAACCACAATCGGGTTTATTACCACTTGTCTCCAATGTAGATACACTTTTGTCGTTCATAATTGCTTCTCCTTTCAAGGAGAAAAACATTACTGACCACTCTCTTTGAGTCAGGCGAGCAATTTACGAATATTTCTCTCGTCTAATGTGATTTAAACTAGATGTATAACGCCAGGAATTCAAATAATGAGACAATTTGTCATTTAAAAAAATAAATAAATCGGGTTCTATATTATTCTCATAATGGTATAAATATATAATTTTGAAATATATTGTTTCGTGATTTTAATGGTCATCGACCATCTTTTCGACTCGGATTTTAATAAAGCCTTGCTTGCTATTAATTTATATTATTATGAATTACATTGTTGACTGATGATCTTTCGGATAAAAAAAAAACATATTTCAACTGAAATTTGCGTTATTAAGTTACTGCCAAAAATGTTAGACAAATTATTTGAAATAGTATTGAATTTTCATGTTATCTTCATTCTAAAAAACTGGAGACCTCTGGAAAAGATGATATGTTCAAAATGAGTCTAAATGTTTAGTTAATTCTATTATTTGATCTATTCTATTTTATCATGTATGTATGTTACTGTATGCAATGACCTCCGTTAATTAAATAAAAATAAATAATATGGTAAAAGCTGGTGCAAAAGCACCTCTTGCCAAATTACTTGGAATTTGTTAATTGTTGAGACTTCTACTATGTTATACATTGTAATTCAATTTTATATATATATATATAATCTAAAATCCCCATCTACCATAATGGTGGTGTAGGGGTGGGTTGTCTTGTGTAATTCAATTTTAATAAATGAAACACTTTTTACTTTGCTTGTGACAATCTTAGCGCGTCATTTTTAAAACAATACAAGTTATCCAAACAAAGTAAAAAGTATTTCATTGACTAGGAATTTTATTAACTCCAGCTTAATATTTAATTAATTTATTTTAACAGTTGGTGTTATTAAATTAAATTAAAATACTAGAAGATTTAGCAATTGGTGATGAATATGCTTGGTACATTTATAGTTATAGAATTTCAATATATGAATATGTTGTTGTTATCTCAATAGTATATAAATTGTGCACAATATGCAACAAGCAATTACGGACTACACACACGCAAACAATAATACATGTCCGTTCAATTGTACTATTCCGGCGAGCTGCTGTGTTCCACCGCGTCCTATTCAATTCTATCACAATGCACATTCAGAATGCGTCCTTAATATTTAATGGCCCCACGTATATTCCGATTAATAGCTCCCTGCCGTTCTGGAACGGTCCTACGAAATCCGGAATGTATGGGTGCACGTCGAAACAACGTAATTTATGCCAATGGCGTCTCGCGATGCAGATTGTTAACTGTAGACTGGTTATTAATGTGAATAATGATCGGCATCGATGTATTGTATTTTGGGCACATATAATTATGCGGTGTATAACACGTGTCGGACATATAATTTTTGTTCCTCGCGGATGGAATATCTAATTTACATATATTTTGATACGTGAGTGTGTTGTGTGCTTTAACACACTCTCCTAGCGAAACTAATAACTTTTCGCTAGAAGAATCAATGGCGTGAAGTAATTGAGGCTCTTGTTGTTTATAAAATTTGAAGCTAATGAACTTAGTTTTCATGATGAGTTTAATTACCAGCGACACCTTCAAACATTAATTCAAGTTCAATCGGGACTATTCTGCAGTAAAAATATTAATTTTAACGTCTATGTTATTTTTTTATCATCACAATCTAAGGAGCTTTTGTAATAGATATATATATACATAGAATGTGACGTAATTTTATAACGTATACATTATACTTGCTTAACACCCGTAAGGGTATGGTATTTTTCAAGTTTTAGTGCTGAGCAATTAAAAATAATCTCGAGTACCGCCAATATAAAATACAATGCCTATTTAAAATTGTAGCCGCTACTGCACTAGGAATGATTTATAGGGTTTCAGAGGGTTTCTACCTGCGAAAAATGTTTCCATATTTTCGGTATTCTGACAGGAAACATCTTAAGTAATTTAAACAAAATATAAGGGTTTTTGATAATATATACATTATACTTAACATTTCGGAATAATCCCGAATATTCGGGATATGTTACGTTATTAATAATTATACATTATATGGTACATAACCATATAATCGAGAATTTATCTTCTAAAGCGATTTGACAAATGGTGGAGGAGCCGGACAAATCCGTGGCTGGAAATCCGTGGGTAACTTCACATCGGTCAATATTACTTATCTTCCAAGAACTTCACTTTAATTCGCAAACTAACATTCCCCCGCGCAGTAATAACTATATCACACTGTATCTCATTAAAAATTACACGACGTGCATTAAGATGAAACGAACGAAATATTTAATTTAGCGTGGTGTATAATCACGGGAAGTAAATTAGTGGCACGAAGGTTGCCAGAAGACCGTAAAAAAGTTGCACGGGAGATGAAGACGGCCGACTCGGGGCGAGGCGAGGCAAGCGCGGAAATTAAAAATGAATTTGCAACGGTTGCTAAATCGAATCGCGAAGAGCGAGAAATGAAAATAGGTGGATATCGTTGCGATGCTGCTCGGGACGGCCGTGTAATGTATAATTTCATGGAATTGCCATTGCGTGCGTGTTTGTTTATGTTTAGTTTCGAAGCGATGAAGCAATTGCGATTAGGTGTTGGTGAAGAAATATTCTTTGGCACGAAAATATACAATAAAATAAAGAAATTGAAAAATGTCGAAGAAAATTATGAAATTCTAAAAAAATGATATTATAAATAGGGTTCAAAACTTAAATTGTAGCAGTGTTTTCTACAATAAATCTGTAAAACTTAAAAACAAAACCGTGTGTTTTACTTGTAAAATCAGTTAAAACTTCTTTTTTGAGAAATAATCGATGGTTAGATTATTTCTCCGTTTTAAACCGCATTTAATAATAATAATAATAAAGTTTATTTTCAATTGTAAATACATACAGTAAAGTTAACAATATGAAAATTCATATGAAAAAATCCTCTAAATAATGTAACTTATAACTAATTAATAAGATAATAACCTAAAACAATCTGTTAAACAAAAAAATCTTCAATTGAATATAAACAACTTTCGATCAAAAAACATTTGAGTTTTTGTTTGAAAATGAATAAAAATGGACTGTCTTTAATTGCTTGAGGTAGACAATTATAAATCTTGTAGCCATTATAGCTGATTCCTTTTTTCAAATTGGGTCGTTTTATGAACTGGTGGCTTAAACTGATTTTTATGCCTAGTTGGATAATTGTGTTGCGGTAATGAAAATATATGAGCATTTTGACGAACGAATATGGCTACTTCATATACATAGGTTGAGGCTAATGTTAAAATTCCACAATCCTTTATTTAAATTAAATTATGAAATTATAAAAATTGATACTTTTTTATAATTTCATAATTTTGATCGACAATTTTCGATTTCTTTATTTTATTTGATTGTAGCAATGTCACTACATAAAAAAAGACACGTACTCATTCTTTAGTTAGACTAAATGTACATTTCGGATCCTAAGCAAGCTTTATCAATAGTACTCAAAAAGAATATTCTTTTTAGTTCAACAAAATTTATTGTAAACACTTGTGTTGGTTGATAAGTAGTGAATACAAAGTAGAAAAAAGAGAATAGTTTGTTTAGTTCCACAAAACCGTCAGACCTATACCTATATCTGAGTGGAAAAAAATAATACTTTTTTTAGTTCAACAAAACTTGTGTTGGTTGAGTTACGTAAATATATATATATATATATATATATATATATATATATATATATATATATCATTTTTACGTAACTCAACCGTAAAATATATTTATCATTTTTACATAACTCAACCAACACAAATGTAAAGTCCCTTTAATAAATTTTATTGAAATAAAAAAAGTTTTTTTTTTCACTCACATATGGGATACCCATTCTGACATATTGTAACCATTTCACCCAGTAACCTTTATAATGTTTTATTATAATATTGGGGGACACATCACACTATTCATTGAACTATTCATACTACGACCAGCCCTATCCTGGAATTGAACCCCTGGCTTACTAGCCTGACGCTTAACCTGCACGACACTAAGCCGATCCGCAAAACTATTTTTTTTTTTTTGAGATCTTCGACGAATGAAACAATCATTTATATGTCCATTTTTGCTTGATTTTGTAAATTATAAAGTGCATTTTTGAAAAAAAAAATATTTTGATATTCAAAAAAACATTTCTTATTACGAATTTAACAAATAATTCATATGAAATTTTGATGTAAAAAAAAATACTTAACTTTATCAAACTTTGTTTTGATAATGATTGTCGTATAATTGAAACTAGTCATTAAAGTAAAATATAAGTTGCATAAAAAAGTAGTGTGTTTCTTTTTTTACATAAAAAAAATGTACCACGCCTCCAAGATCCAAGAATTATTTCTAATTTTTTCGTTTTTTTTTAATTAATTTCAGATCGAAACATATCAACTATGTCAATAAAGCATAGTCCGATATTGTTAATAAATCCTGGGAGCAACATGTGAGCAGCGAAATCGAAACCAATGGGTGCCAACATGGGAAAGAACACATCACTGCTGGATGCACTACCTTCCGGACAGGGCACCCTCCACGTGGTGATGCTGGGCCTGGACTCGGCGGGCAAGACCACCGCCCTCTACAGACTGAAATTCGACCAATACCTCAACACAGTGCCCACCATCGGCTTCAACTGCGAAAAGGTGAAAGGGATGATCGGGAAGGCGAAAGGCATCAACTTCCTCGTATGGGACGTCGGCGGCCAGGAAAAGTTGCGGCCGCTGTGGAAGTCGTACACGCGGTGCACCGACGGCATAGTGTTTGTGCTGGACAGTGTCGACGTGGAGCGCATGGAGGAGGCCAAAATGGAACTGATACGGACTGTGAAATCGCCGGAAAACACGGGTGTGCCTATTTTAGTGCTCGCGAACAAACAGGACTTGCCGGGGGCGCGCGAGCCCCGCGATTTGGAGAAGCTGTTGGGGTTGACTGAGTTGGGGGGCGGGAGTTCGGGGGGACACCTGTGGCACGTACAGCCCGCGTGTGCGATCACGGGGGACGGCCTGCACGAAGGACTAGAGGTTTTATACGAAATGATCCTGAAAAGGAGGAAATTGGCGAAGATGTGCAAGAAGAAAACGAGGTAAAACACCAACACAAATCTCACAAAGAACTATTTTACTACATAAAAGTGATATTTTATTATAAGAAATTAAATAATTATTATTTTAATAACAAAAATTAATAGATTATCAAAAATCTACCAATAAAATAAATAAACACAGATTTTGAGTTCTCTTGATAATGAGCTGATAACCCGAAACTAATCATGAATTTAAATTTATTCAATTTAATCTGTGTTTTATTCACTTTTTGTAGACTTTTGATAATATATCCATTTATGTTATTACCAATTTTTAAATATTAAAACTATTAATTAAATTAATATTTTACTTTAACATACTATTTGATTTAATAAAACACTTTAAACTTTATATGAAAACACCTTGTACACTTTTCTTCACTTATTCATTTATTAACAGATGTACATTTCGCTCACCATCACAAACATTGATAATGATCACATTGTGATCGAAATCTACATCTGTTAATAAATAAATAAGTGAAAAAAAGTGTATAAAGTGTTTTCATATATCTTTTAAATCTTCACGAAACTCACATTTAATTAAGACTTTAAACTTTGTTTGTATAACACTAAATTTATATTATTTAGTGTTATACAAACAAACTTTAAAGTGTTTTATTAAATTGATAAACAATGTATAACAAAGTTGAAGCCTGTTATTAATAAATACTATTTGATAAGTATAGGGCTCTTCGACATCTTTAGTCATTCGCGATTTAACATACTAAATTATTCACATCAAACAAAATAATTCAATACATTATTAATAATCAGTTTTCGTTATAGTAAACCTGTATCAGTCAGAACCTTTGATTAAAAAATAATACAATAATCAAAGAGAGCAAGTGGTCGAATTAGTCAGATAAAGACACTTACATTTGTTTTTAACTGATTAATAAGTCAAATTTTATATAAAAAATAACAATTCAAAGATTAAGGAGTCAAAATGGTCGAATTAATCAGTTAAATACACATTGGTGTTTAACCAAAGAGGATATAATATCCTCTTTGGTTAAACAAATCTCCCATGCAAGAGACCAATTGGTCGAATTAGTCAGTTAAAGACACATTTGTGTTTAACCAAAGAAGATATAATCCTCCTCTATTTCAATATTTTACTTCGAAATATTCAAACTTATTTTATTTATAATAAATTAAAGGCGACGCAAGCGCCACCTTCCTCCTTATTATTGTTAATGTTCCTGATTAAATAAATAAATAATTATTTAATCAGGTACATTTGGAAAAGTCGTGTTTATTTAATAAAATACACGTAAACAATATTTTATGCACTGGGCAGCTCAACGTTTTAAATCAATTAAAGCGTATTGTTTCGAACGCGCACGAAAATAATGTATGTTTTTACCAACAATCAAGCATTTCGAATTTAATTCAATCTGCTGTTTTCATTCAAAAAATTACTTTCCGCGTAAAAAATGATTTCATTGTCAATTTATAATACTTTGCATGGCTAATTAAATTGACAAAAAATAAAATATAACAAAAAATACAACAAAACAGAGTCAATGGTGCAAATAAATGGCGTTTATTGCATGTTATATGCTATTATAAAATTCCACCTTACATAAATTGTGAATGGTAAAAATAATAGTATAATATAACATACAATAAACGTCACTTATTGTATGTTATATTATACTATCATAAAATCTTTGTTCCACCTTGTATAAATAAAAATAACATAGCTCTTTCCGGCTTTACGTCGGCTTATCGTTAAAAAATATGTATATTTTTTAAGTTAGTATTAATACTTTAGTTACACTGTGATCTTTATCTTAATGGATTTTTAAGTATATTAAACAAAAAAATTATGAATTCAAGAAATTTCAATATACAACATTGAGATATAATTTAAATTTAAATTAATTAAATATTAGTGGAAAAGAAACATCTCTAATGGGATTTGAACCCATGTCTCCTGATTTCCAGCATAGTGCGTTACCAACTACACCACAGATACAGGTGATATCAAATCTCCATTCAGTGCTTCAAGTTCACTTATATTCAATTTATACGGATATTCGTGATGTGCCCGAGGACGATACACGGGTTCAAATCCCATCAGAGATGATTATTTTCCACTTATATTTAATTAATTTAAATTATATCTCAATGTGGACAGAAAGTCGATAGCCCATGACAGACTACTAACACATATTTACATATTATAATAAATTTTGTAAATTCTTGTTATAATATTGTCTGAATAAAGATGTTTATATATAAACATTAAACATTATATATATATATATATATAATGCTGTACATTGAAATTTCTTCAATTCATAGATATTAATATAATTTAAAAAGTGTATGAATTTAATTAATTAATAATTCTATATTTCCTAAATATTTAATTTGAGCATTTACATATGAAGCAAATATTTTCTAATTCTTTAATAAAATTGTAAATTCTAACTAGGCGGAAAGACCACAGGTTGTTAGCCAGTTTAGAAAAAAAGATATAAATATAGCTTAATTGTAAAATATATGTAAATGTTCTTTTATACATATTCTTCTAAATAAAGATGTTTATATATATAGTAAATTCTAATACCTGAACGCCACAGGCTTAAATAATTTATATCTTATTTATTTTATGAGACATAATCTATAAAAATTAAACAATATTGTTTTTTTTAATCCTCTTTTATAAATATAAATATAAACATCTGTATTCCCAAAAGTAACCAACAAATTTATATTTTTATACAGAATATTTAAAAAACAACAGTTTATATATACATACAATGTACTTCAGGGAAACGGCTACCGACCGGAGGTCTTTCAGCCTCCTCTTTTTTATTTCTTCAGAAAAAGGTATTTCACTTCACTTTACATCTTTCTCTCTCGCAAACACACTCACCCACACATACAAAAAACATTTTTCTTGACTTCACTCCACAACATCTTCAATTCTCACTTATCCTGTTTCTTTTTTTGCAGTTTTACCGCCTAAAAGTAGTCCGTCTCAGCGCCTACGAAGAGCCGCACAACTTGCCTCAAAATCATCAAGTCATGACGATTTCTTTGTACTTTTTCGGAATTTCGACGAGCGTTTTTGTTTTTATGTTGGTTGGTTTTCGTAGATCTCCCTCGTTTCGCTCACACGCCCAGAGTGCAAGATCCATGTGCACACAATGAGTCTGATGACTGTGGGATGTTTTCGACATTGTTGTAATAAGCCTTTCGTATTAGCCGAAAGTGAAAACGGACGGGGCGCTTCTTCATTACATTATATCATTGTAGACGAGAAAGCAGTGTGAACATCCCGGATAACTACTCCCCCGAACATACGCTTTATTTATAGTCCGCTGAATGAGAATACTAAGTTATTGTTTGTTTGCAATTGTTTCACAAAAAAAAGTTAAAGTGAGGATGTTATTCATAAAATTTTAATGTTTAATTTTTCAAGAATGTGATAATTTTGAACGTTAAATTTCTGTTCGAATTTAACGCTTTTTTATGACAAAAATATGAACATTTTTGAGAACCTGATAATCTAAAAATAAATATGCCTTTAAGGGTAATTTAAAAATTTTAAAGATTACTTTTTCGATTCTATTAATAAAACAGCATTTTGGCTTAAAAAAATGTATATGTACATTTTTGAGAACCTGACAATTTAAAAATAAATATTCTTAATCGTTGCATTCGATGCTAGTTGTATAATCAATGTGTTTAGAATGTGACGATAAAGAATAATTAAATTCAAAATTTCACGTACAGAATACGTGAAGTGTTGAATTATTTCACGTACAGAAATGTTGAATTATTCTTTATCGTCACATTCTACACACATTAAATATACAACTAGCTTCGAATGCAACGATTAAGAATATTTATTTTTAGATTATCAGATTCTCAAAAATGTACATATATTTTTTTAAAAAGCAACACCAAAATACTGTTTAATTAATAAAATCGAAAAAATAATCTTTGAAATTATTAAATTACCCAAATTTATTAAATTATCAAAGAAATTGACATCTTAATGTGTATTTGCCTTACACATTAAGATGTCAATTTCTGAAAACTATGTCATTTTTCACCATTGTTATCACATTAATTGTATATCTCACTTAAAATGTGACGATAAAGAATATTTATTTTTAAGGTTCATATGTTTGTAAAAAAAACGACCCTTAACTTTTCTATATCAACTTTATTTCAATTCAGAATATTTTCATAAATTAAAATTAATTTATTAGATTTAAAATTAATAATATAAAAAAAACCTTTATGTTTCAAATTTTCTTCATCAATTCAGAATATTAATTAAATAATTTATTAAATATTAAACAAATTAAATTTATTTTTTTTAATATAAAATTATTAATAAAATAAATTTAATTTGAGAAAATATTATGAATTGATGAAGAAAATTTGAAAAAAAAAGTTATTTCTATTATTAATTTTAATTTTTATAAATTAATTTTAATTTGTGAAAACATTCTGAATTGATGAAGAAAATTTGAAAAAAAGTTATTTTTATTATTAATTTATAAACATTAATAATAAAAAAAAATTGAAAAAAAGTTATTTCTATTATTAATTTTAATTTTTATAAATTAATTTTAATTTGTGAAAATATTCTGAATTGATGAAGAGAATTTGATGAAGAAAAGTTTTTTTTTTTATTAATTATTAAATTTGATTTCTAAAAATATTCTGAATTGAAATAACGTTGATACAGAAAAGTTGAATGTCGTTTTGTACAAATTATGATTTTTTAGAAGAAAATAAAAAATACTTAACTTTTTTGCCTTAACTTTTATTTCAATTCAGAATATTCCCACAAATTCAATCAAACAAACAAATTATCCATTTCGGGTATTATCACTTAGTGGACTATATGTCAAACTGTGCAATTTTTAGAGTGTAAGGACCCCCACGGGAGCCAGTAACCGCCCCTCCACTGCGAGAAACCATTTGGGTGTAATAATTTTTCGACTCCGATCAATATCTGTCTAAATTTAATCGCGGCCCGGCGTTAGTGGCTCCCGCGTTTACCAGAACCAAAGGTGCTCATTTTATTTTTTAGCTAGATTTTAATTCGAAGAGATTGCCACATTTCCTCCCGACCCTCACCTCCTTCGGCAGAACGGACGAAAGCTGTCGTTCTTCATAAAAATAAATATTGCGTTAATAAGTGTGCGCTTTATTTGGGCACAAATAATAAAGAAATAATAAATAATAATAATTCGATGTGTAAATGTGGTAATGGCATTTCGGGTGATACTGATTGTTTTTTTATATATATACATATATATAAATATATTCATTTCCATTTAACATTAGTGTTTATTCAATATTGAACAGGAATATTTGTAAGCTGATGAAGTGTTAGATGAAACTAAACAAACAAAAATCTTGAGATTGGTCTTTTATCAATATGAATACTTCATAAGTTGATAATAAAATTACAACAAATTATTCAATTTTAAAATTTATTTGAATTAAATTTAATAATTTTATTATTACTATATAATGGAATTTCATCAAATAATACTTAACACTATTTTTATTTAATTTATCTAAATAACGGAAAAAAGCTGAATGTTCTACTAACTAATTATTTATATTGTATATTGTTATTACATATTTTTTGTAATATTGAAAAAGGAGAAATCCGCAAATTAATAAATAAATAAACTGTGACCAAGTGAAAAATACTCTTTTCTATTCTGAATAAATACATGTATATACATCGACTATTAAAAAAAAACACAGAATAATTTCAAGTCGTTTTTACGGTAGATTCATATTTATTATTATAATATGAAGTACCACTCTTTAAATATCAGAAATTTCAATTTCACTTTATTGACGGAATCTCCATTTCCATTTGTAATGTTTTTAGTGTGTCACACTTTTCTTGTAAATTTTTAATATGTAATTATAAAAATTACATTTATAATGAATCCATATTGGTAATTATAAATGTAATTTTTATAATTACATATTAAAAATTTACAAGAAAAGTGACACTAAAAATATACTAAACCTATATATATGGTTTGTAATGTTTTTAGTGTCAAAAAGAGTAAATTATTGAATAATTAATGAATCCATATTGGTAAAGATTAATTTCAAATGGCCAATTATTATTAAGGTAAACTAAATACTAAATAATTTTTGATAATAAGCTTCATATTGAAGCAACGAAAAGTAACCACCAACATTTCATACTGTTGTTATAAAAATTTAAAATAAATTAATACATGCAAAAAAAAGAAAATAACTATTTTTCATTAAAAAAAAGAGAGAGAAAGAGAGAGAAACCACTCGTGGCGAGCAATTTTATACATTGCTAACCTAAAATGTAAATTAACTAATAATTAATACAGACTTTTAAACAAAAATCTATTCTTAATTCAATATTGATGAACTGTCGCGAAGCCGCAACGACAGGGATGAATTGCGTAGTAATCGTCATTGTCATTAATAATTGTTGACTTTCAATGGAAATACCGAGCTTTTGATGACACGTCCTGATGCAGTACCAAAAAAGATGGGTTAATTGTAACACAGGAGAAATAAGGATTATTTCGCTTCACGCCTTATGTGTTGTGTTGTAGGATGACAATTTTGTATCGCATCCAATACCCGAAATAAAAAAAATAATGAAATAAAAAAAATGTTTGTAGGATGAACGTTCAAATATTTTTGTTAGTTTTTTGTGGAAACGAACTTTCAAATTGGGTAGAGTACAATTAATAATAATAATTAATTTATTACGGATTCTACTTTTTACAAAACATTTGCTATAAATATCAATAATACTGATAATGAAAACACGTTTTAACTTTGTATAAAATGAAAAATAAAATTAAAAATTGATTCGTTGCTTACTTCGATAAAACATCATAATATTAGGGATTGTTAAGTAAGTTTCACTTGGTTTGCGTGTAAAACAAACCAAGTGAAACTTACTTAACAATCCCTAATATTACTAAAATGTTTTACCAAGTGATTAATGAGACTCAAATTGAAAACATCATAATGTTTTATTTTATAAATAAAAACATTATGGAGCAAACCAAGCATGATTCTTCACCTAATATTATTATCTGTTTCCATCATGAGTGCAGCACAACATGTTTTAACTTTATATGTAAATAGTTTGTTCAGAGTATTTTGTTTTAAATTTTTAATTTATTTTTATGTATATAAAAATACATTTATTTATTGTAACATAATCAGAGCATTTTAACCACATTTTATTTTATTCTTTTATATTTTTATAAATTTGGACGTTCCTCAAACAAATTTTTCTAATGATATTATCTTCCTGTTATCATTGTTTTTTGTACCTTATACATTAGTGTTATTATATATTATTATAATAATATAGGAAAAATACTATAAATATTATATATAGAGTAGTTCTATATTATTCCTGTTTCCCGCCATGATTCATTATAATTTGTAAATATGTATCTATGTATGTAAAGAATTTATCATTTCTAAATATTATTAAATATTTGTTTTTTTATAAAAAAATTACAAGTTGTTTTTATTTATTATTAACCTTCCATCGATCAAGAAAGGTAAGTGAGTGATTTTTTTAATTAATTAATTAATTCTTTATTTACGGAAAATCGCCTTTTTACAATTAATGACAATCTGTAATTACAAAATACAACAATATATTCAATTGATTTGATAAAATTTAGACTTTTAGATTTTTAAATTAATTTCTTTAGAAAATGCGGTGAATAATATTTTTCCTGAAAATAAAAACTTGTTTTAAACATTTTAAATTTAAACTGAAATATATTACAGTAATTAGTCATTTAGAAAAAATAAAATGAAATAATATAATATAAAATAAAATAATAAAATAAAATAAAATAAAATAAAATAAAATAAAATAAAATAAAATAAAATAAAATAAAATAAAATAAAATAAAATAAAATAAAATAAAATAAAATAAAATAAAATAAAATAAAATAAAATAAAATAAAATAAAATAAAATAAAATAAAATAAAATAAAATAAAATAAAATAAAATAAAATAAAATAAAATAAAATAAAATAAAATAAAATAAAATAAAATAAAATAAAATAAAATAAAATAAAATAAAATAAAATAAAATGTAGATTCAGAGATGTTTATTGGAATCTTATTTGTTTACCCAAAGATAAAAAGTAGGAAAATTTATAAAAAGGCTCCAGACTATTCTATCTGGAGTCTTTTTTGGTGTTCCAAAAATTTAAAAAAAAATGGACCAAATATTTTATTCAGTATTTTATATCTAAAGTCCTTTTTGTTGACCAAAAATTTACAGAAAATATTCTGCGAATCTTTACCGTAATACTGTAGAAAAAATGCGCTTATAGGAAAAAAAGACTCAAACACAATCTTCACAGTTTTTTTGGTAATTTAATACCAAAACTCACACCTAAAAAATTTGAAAATCCGCAAAAATTTAGAAAAATCGGAATAAATATTCTATTGAATTTTTCTGTTACTCTTTTCTCATTTATCACATTATGAATAATCAAAGATTTTAAATAATAAACTAAAAACAGACAACCATAAATTAAAACACAGGGTGTATACGAAATCAAATGCGATAATTGCGACGCAATATATTTAGGACAAACCGAGAGGTTTTATTTTTCATTAAATGTGACTTTGTACATTATTGTAATGACACTCTGAAATAAAGATTATTATTATTATTAAACATAAAAAAAATTTAAAAAATCTGCAACTCTGTTCCTTGATATTGAAGTTTTTGGGCGCTTCGACAACATTGGTCATTTGCGTCCTTGTTATTCAAAAAGCTGTTATCCTTAATTGGCATAAAGGCAAAATAACAATTAGATTTTGGATTTTATTTATTACTTTTTTGTAAATGTATATAGTAAAATGGACATTCCGTAAATAAATAAATTCAAGTCTCACCAAATAGCCAATCATCTCTTAATATAAGTTAATTAATAACGCTAACGTGGACATTATTAATTAACTTAACATTTACCGGATGGAATAGCGTCGAATACTAAAATAAATCCTCAGTCCTCAATAAAACAATCTCAAGAAGTATTTCTAGCAAGTTTGTTCGGAATTTATTATTTATTTTTTTAAATATACATCTTAATTTCAATGTTCTCCATTGCCGAAACGCGAATAATGTATGCCTACTTACTGTACTTATGCTTTTGACCCACTTCAAAAAAATGTTTTTGGAACATCTGTTCCAATTACGGCAGTGTTGTAATTCGGGCCATGATGAAAACGAAAACAATGCCGTTTTGCGGGAATGCGTGGTTGTTAATTGCAGACAGCATTGTATATCGGATTTCTGCTTGAATGTTTAAGAAGCTTAATAACACCATATTGGTAGTTATTGCGAAATTTAATTTGTTGGTATGATGGAAATTGGCACTTCCTAACAGACTTCACACGTAGGAGAAATTAAAAAAAATAATATATTTATTCTTATAGTAATAAATATTATTGATTCTATACAAAATTAATAGATTTAGACATAAATAAAATTTATGTTGTATGAAATAAATATGAATAAATTATTAAAAATCAACCAATTAAACACAGATTAGATTGAATAATAATAATTAAATTAAATTAAAAATTTAAAAAATCAATATATCTATTCATGCAAATATCCATGGAAATTATAATAAAACTAATGTTAAATTCTCTTGAAAATGGGCTGATTTATGGAAAATTAAATAGAAAAGAGTATTTCAATTTCAATTTACTTTATTAACGGAATCTCCATTTCCAAATTAGAATTATAATTATATTAAAAATTTTATAAGAAAAGTGTGACACTCTAAAAAGATTACAAAACATATGTATTCACTTAATCATAGTTATTTAAATAAATTAAATAAAAATGCTTTAAAAATAATTAATAAATTATTTCCACATTTACCTCTGTGACAATTTGACTTACGCTTTAAACAAATGCATATTGAAACAACTATTTCTCGGGTTAATACCCCGCCAGACATTGAATTACATATACAACAGCAGGTGTACATTATGTAATTCAATGTCTGGCGGAGTATTACCTACTTACGCAACGTAAGTCAAAATGTAACAGAGCTAAATATGGAAATAATTTATTAATTATTTTCAAATCATTTTTACTTAATTTATATAGAAAATTATTTAAGGAAATAATAAATATCTTGCTAAATTATTGTAACACTCAAAGAAAAAAAAAAAGCGTTCAATATATTTACTCTAAATAAATTACAACACTTTATTTCGCAATAAAGTAATCCACTTGAGGATTAAGCGAATATTAGAAATTGAGTTTTAATGAACCAGCTGCATAAATTTCACTTAAGCTGTCATCTGCCGTCCAGATTCAAATACCGCGATCGACAACGCCAATAAAATTGGATGCTTATTTGCATAACTTCTTCCACGTTCCGATAAAACCATTAATAACTTTAACAAGGCCGGTAAAACTTCCTATTTAGTATAATTCGAACATTAAAACCTACATTGACTGCGTGGGCTCGTGTAATAGAAATTGTATTCATTTACACAAAAATAAATCTAACGTTCGTACATAAATCGAATTAATTAAATATTATCTCATTTTTAATTCATTTTATTTTTAACAAATACAATAATACGTAAGCCTACACCGAAAGATGATGGGATTGGATTAAGTAAGTAAGTAATAATACATGTCGTTTAATGAATAAACAATAAAAATTAGCAGAATGGAGTAAAAAAAAACTCACTTGTATTGTCAGTTATATTTAATATATATGTAAGTATATAAATAATCTTTATTGACAAACGTAACAATATATATCTACATATAACATAAAATATTACAATAATACAATAATAGAAATAATAGAAAAGAGTATTCATTCACTTGGTCACAGTTATTTAAATATATTAAATAAAAATGATTCATTATTTTCAAATCATTTTTATTTAAAATATTACAATGTTTATTGCAAAAATCTGTCAATTGGCTATCAATATCTTATCGATCTTTAAGCCTTTATTTAATAATAATCTTCATTCAGATTAAATAATATCTTATAACATTATACATTTATCAAGAGGCAACATTTGTCTCTCCATTGGCTTTTGAAAGTAATGGCCAATTTATACTGAGAAATTATTTATCCCTCATAAGTACAGAATTTTCTTTGTCTACATTTAATTCATGTGTATTTTTTTTTTTTTTTAATTATTAAAAGATTATATATATGGGCAGAAATACCTCGATATCGATAGCTCAGAAAGACTAACACCTACTTATTTTGATTTTTTTTGTTATATTGTTATTATTATCGGAAGAGTTTTAATAATAATGTATCTATATGTTTTTTAATATTATTGTATATATTTGTAATATTTGTAAATATTTGTAAATCCCTTATCGAGATACGATAAAGGATTTACAAATAATGTTTTGAGTAAATAATTTTCTGCTTTAAAGTGTTAAATTAAAATTATTTATATAGAAAATCGTAAATAATATACTTTTCGAATAAAAAAAAACAAGAAATATATCGTTTACCAATTACATCTTTTTTTTATAATTATTACGTCATCTTAATCATTAATAATAATCTCATTAAATATTCGAACATAATTCTCAGTAAATATTTTTCATATAATTCGATTTCAACAGTTAATTTAATGCGATAAATTGTTATTGGATTGGAAAAGAAATAATAATAATAAAAAATCGCTTCGTTGGTAAAAGACTGGAAAGAACTTGCACAAATAGTTGTGTGCTTAGTGGACGATGACCGATCCGGATTTCGGAGAACATGAATCGCCGATGTTTCGTAATTGGCCCTCTTACTAATGCACCTCAATTTTACACTGCGTTATTATTTTGGTCGATTTGCTCTTTCTTCTCTCATTCCATTGAGGACGCATCAATCACCAACATCCATTGTTCATAATATTTGTATCTGCTCCGCGTTCAAGGATTATTTCATAATCAAAATTAAAATCCTTTATTTAAAATAGCTTCTCGGGAATATTAAGTAGATTACACGGAGTTATAATAAAATAGTAATAAACAGTTAATAGACCAAGTTAGTGAGCGAGCTTCCCTGAAAACTCCGACAACCTTCATACATAATCGTTCAAATTAATGCTACCTTTGTAATATCCATATAAGAATGACTTCAATTCTTCTTAGAAAAATTCTCCAAAAATATATTTAATTAGAAAATCCTTTCAAGGGAAGTCAGGGTAGGTGTGATACAAATTGGGCAAATTTGATTCTACAGAAAATCCTTATTTTATTTGCACCGTTATTAAATAAATATGCACTTCTTAAAGATTTAAAAATGACTAAAATTGTTTAGGATTTGAAATTATATTATACAAATGTCCATTTCTTAAAATTGATAATTAACCAAAATTATTTAGGACATACCCAAAACTATGCAATTTAACGACAGTTAATAAACAATTTTAGTCATTTATCAATTTTAAGAAGTGCATATTTATTTAATAACAGTGCAAACAAAATAATGATTTTTTCTTGTTGTTTAAACACGGCAGAAAAAATCGCAAACGTTTTTACTATACTTACTATTATTATATTATATTATATTATATTATATTATATTATATTATATTATATTATATTATATTATATTATATTATATTATATTATATTATATTATATTATATTATATTATATTATATTATATTATATTATATTATATTATATTATATTATATTATATTATATTATATTATATTATATTATTATATATTATTTTTAATAATAGTTTTGTATTTCAGAGTACGTTTTTCTCATACTCTGCTTAATAAGTAACAAACCAATTATCCTTAAAACACACCTCCATAAACAAAGCACGCATCTACATAAATTATTCTTAATTTCTTGATGTGTGTTGTTGTGTTTTTGTATTCGTTAAAACGCAATTAACACGTTTGAAGTGTGAAGTAGGTGCAACAGTAAACGCGAGCGAACCTCCAATGTGTGCTATGAAAACCGCACTTAACCGTTTCTTGAAACAATTAAAACTGCAGCCGCTGTATGATGCATGAAATTGCATTTTCTAAAGGAGAACGCGCCATATGGATAACCTTATTTGCAAAAATATACATAATGTTTTATAGATGCGGTGAATAGTGTGTGGCTATAAAGATGATGTGTATTGAAATGTCGGTCTTTCTTTTCGTTTCTCACACAATTTCACCTCACCGCGTCGAATTCGAATGAAATCCAATGAGGGTCGACGAACTTGACAAAAGGTCTTACGTAAAATGTGATTTTTATTAATATATTTTTATTGCGTGAGACATATCAAATTTGTTTGAATAAAAAGTTGAAATCCAAGCCATTTTAAATTTTTGCTTAATGTATTCACACATGCAACATGATCAGAATGTTGCATTTTGCAACATTAAGTTGCAGCCCATTGGAAGCACACCAGAAACATAAATTATTTAATTCCGATTGAAGAGCAATACAGTCTTGACTTGAATTAATCTTTCGAAATAACTTAATAACATCCAATTTGAATTTAAACAATTAACAATATCATTAATAAAAATGTTGGAAAGCAAAGGTCCTAATATTGAGCCCTGAGGCACACGCAAGAAGATAGAAATGTTGAAGATTTGCACCCAAGAACTTCTACATAGCTGGAACGTCCAATTAAATAAGAACTAAGGAGACCTATTAGATCCTGACCGAAACTGTATGCTTCCAATTTTTTCAACAATAATTCGTGTGGAACAGTATCAAAGGCCTTGCTAAAATCAGTGTAAATTACATCAGTTTGTCCGGTTGATCAAAGCCTCCGACACGTATTCCACGAACGTGCAAAGATTAGTAACAGTAGACTTTCCAATAACAAAGCCATGCTGTTTAGAAGTAATGTAGGTTTTAACATGTGTAGAAATAACATTGAAAATCATAGATTCAAACAGTTTAGCAAAATTGTTAATCAAAGAAGTTGGCCTATAATTTTCACCTTTTTTAAAAACTGGAGTAATCTTTGAAACTTTCCAACATGACGGAAAGGTGTTTTGTTGCAAGATTAGGTTTCAAATATGAAGCAGTGGTTTTGTAAGGATCCGGAAGCAATCTCTCAAAAACAATGCTGGAAAATTTATCAGGGCCACATACAAAGTTCGGTTTAATTTTCTTGGCTGCGGCTTCTAAATCAGTCTCGGTAAGTAAAAAGTTGTTAATATAATTTACATTATGGGATATGTTAATAGTAGAAGACTGAGAGTATACCGTATTTGGATTTGTTCCAGAGAAGTATGCAGCAAAGAATTGGTAATGAGCTCGGGTGTATCACAGATTCCATCTCCAAATGTCATTACCGCAGGGATCAACCCTTATTAATGAAAGACCATAGTTTTTTAGGGTCATATATAATATTATTTTCAACATCCTCCTAAGTCCGCTTAATCATAATGTTCCACGTATTTCTTCTAGAGATAGTATAAGCACAGTATACATATACTGTGGTATAAGCTTCTGTTACACCAAGCCAAACCAGCCCACCTCTCTCCTATATTGAACATGATGACATACAAAGTGGCGTAGATATTTGCAACAATAATAAAACTGATTTTGTGGGCAATCTACAAATGTTAAATGGATTGCATACCCTAAAGCAGTAATTAAAAAAAAAGAGATAAGTCTCGAACAGCTTCAACGTGTAAAAATTAAATATACAGGTTGGTCCATTTAAAGCGTTTTCATGAAATATTTCGGAAACGATGAATTTTACGCAGACATGACTTGGGCTAAAAATAATCGTATAAAAGGGCCATATTAACGTAATGTTGGAATCTGTTTCTGTAATAAAATAAAATAGGGGTTTCAATTTAAAATATCGAGTTAACCTTGATTTAGCGACAACAGCGCCATCTAAGACAATGCCAATGTTACGTTATTATTGCCCCCTTCTATGTGATTTTTTTAAGCAAGGTCAATTCTGCGTAAAATTCATTGTTTCCGAGATATTTCCTGAAAACACTTAGAATGGACCAATTTTTACACGTTGAAGCTGCTCGAAACTTCTCTTCCAAGATATTTCCTGAAAAAACTTTAAATGATCACCCTGTGTAGTTATGATTAAATATTTAATTTATTTTGGGGAAAATGGCAATCTAGGGGATTTTCATATGATCAGTTGTACCAACATGCGTATTTGGTTGCCCACCTATCAATCTGCAATCATTGTTGATCACTTTGTATTTTCTGCTGTATAAGTGGATATTCACTCGTTTTTATAGTGTAACGCTCTACTCTTAACATTAATTAATAATTTAGAAAAAAAAACAGATTAATAGTGAAATTTAAAAGTATTTTATTTTTAAAATAATAGTTAAATACGTTTCACTAAGGCAGAAAGACCGATGGTCGATAGCCATTTTCTGAGGCTTAACTAGAGGTTTATGATTGTAATGTAAATATTGTAATGTAATTTAACATATTTCTCAGAAATAAAAATTTTCTATATATATGTTTCACTACGTGAAGAATGAGAAGCGTATTCAAGATATATTAATTAATTCTATTATAAAATATCTTACATATTGCGCATCTTTCATATATATATATATATTTGTAGATACAAATAAATCCACATACATCGTTACTCTTTGTAATACACGTGAGAAAAAAAGACAACATCCTTGTAATCCTGCCAGATGGTTGTTTTCATTTAAGGTGACGCCTTATTTCGGGAACTATCCATTACCTTGTTTGAATGTTCCGCGGAGGAACATTCTTTCACGATTAACGATTTTGTTTTCTGGGGGATTTATTTTTGCTCCTACGGGGCAGATGTTCTTGCACACTGCATACACATTCGAAAAATAAAAAATAAATGAGAGTGAATTTGGCTGCACCTACAATGTAAACAGATATTTCCCACGTCTAACCCGTATACCATTTTATAAACAAATACGAAAGGATGCACATGATTTATACGTGTATTTAAAATAAAAGCTGTTGAAATGCTAACAATCTGAAATTTTTAGATTTATTTATCTGCCGCGAAAATAATTATAATATTATATTTTCAAATAAAATAAATTAAATTTTAATAAATGAAACACTTTTTTACTTTGTTTGTATAACTTGGATTGATTTTATTGTTGAATATAGTTTCGACAACCTTAACGTGTCATTATCAAAACAAAAAAGTTTTTTGAATTACAATGTATAACAAAGTATGAGCCTCAACAATTAACAAGTTAAAATAAATTAAATAAAAATACACATTTAGTGAAACGTTCGCCTTCCTTTAGTTCTTTTATCGAAGCTGTTACTTCTTATTAGCTTCTTGATAAAACATGATTTGATATTTTAAAATAAACAAAAAAAAACTTTAACTTCCGAATCTACATAACACAACCATCTCGCAGCAGTAATCGCGAAGGTATCACATCCTCGCATTAATATTTAACATCCGCTGGGACTCACTGAAGGGCCTCGTAAAATGGTGAACAACCCTTAGCATATATCTTTTTCTTCTTCCCTGTTGATGCCCTTATGACCCGGGACTTTCAGCCTGTGTTCAGGATTGACGGTGGCGCATAAAGATTTCGCAGTAAAAGCCGGCGATGTTTATATTTAGAGCAGGCGCGCAACATCATCCGTAATGACTAAGGGGAAACCCTGGCGTCTGTTAAACTTTACTTGTTGCAAATTCGAATTAGCCTGGCGCTGCAGTTCCTATAAATAAATGGATTTGTTATGCTAAATGAGAAACGCGCATTTATTTTGGTTCGGTTAATTAGTTGTTTTTTTATGGTGTTAACGAGGATGTATGGTGAAGTTCAAAGCCCAATTTTAGACATGTAGCGCTGCAGCGCTTGATATTCCCTGAACACGCTTTCGAGGTTAAGGATGCTTACGAAAATATGGCGGTTTTGTTTACAGCTGCGCAACTTGGGGCCTTATTCCTGAAATTGATCGCATGAAATCGGTCGTACGCAACTGTCAAATTCACATGTATATTCCTATCTTAATGACAGATTTCATACGACCGAAACGTTCGATCAATCTCAGGAATAGGTGCCTTGAAAAGCGATTAAGCGGAAAAAATATATACGTTACCGCTTGATAAAGCGCTGCAGCGTCACACATAAAACGGTATCATTCAGCGAAAGCGCTTTCGTAAAGCGCTGCAGCGTCACACATAAAACGGTATCATTCAGCGACACCGCTTTTGTAAAGCGCTGCAGCGCCCATTGTTTTGATTGTGGTTACAAGTAATTCGGACAATTTTGCTTTGTGAGCAGTTTATTCAAGATCATTATTTTATATTTTCAAATTTTTATTGCAACTATCAGAAAGCCAGAAATGAGTTGGTAGATTACTGTGGCAGTTATTTTTTTAATTCATGATAAAAATTTGAGTGAAATTCTAAGCAAAATTCTAAATTTCAGGAATAGATACGATCAATAGATTAGAAAAGCAACAAGAAGAATTAAAATCTTCAATATTTCTGAAATCATCTTCAGTTTCTTTTTTAATTAAATAAAAATAATTTGAAAATAATTTAGCTCTTTTTTCAAGAACTTTGTTTTGTGTTTTCTAATGACTGAAAACGGACACTTTTTAGTTTTGAAAACAGAAAAATCGGGTGATCGATGGTATTTGTTACGTTCGTCATTAGAAGAGCGTTTGAGAGAGCAAATTCATAAAAAAAAATATGAAAAGATTATTAAATATAATAAATAAAAATAATAATAATTGAATAACTTTAAATTCTCGACTAGTTTTGGTTTATCAAGAGAATTCAAAATAATTTTTTAATAATTCATAAATTAAAGTAAATTATTTATAAACGGATTACAAATTATAATAGTAAAAGTGAGTCTATAAGGTGTTTTATAGTCCCCGCTAGTTATTATTAGTTCAATGCCCACTAATTAATTAACATCTAATGAAAACACTTATTTACTTTCCCCCACTTCCACTCACAAGGACACTAGGAAACATATTAGCATCTGTTGAAAAGACTGTTTTTCTTCTCAGCCTACGTGGATTATGTCTAAGCTCATTAAAACCACAATTAATCAAATCCGCTCGCTGCAACATCTGTCTTGCCATTCAAATCTGGACATATTTCAGGTAATTAATAAAGGGCAGGTTAAGTGAATTGCGCTTTAATTGATACGGCAAGGCGGAATGCTAATTAGTGATTGAGCGCACGGCGCAGTCGATGTTTACTAATTTAAATTCTCCTATAATTGTGAGGAACGGTATTGTTCCAATTGCAGCCGCGATAAAAGTGCTACGGTACATTCGAGATTCTAATGAGTGTTTTATTGTGGAAATGTAATGAAACGGAATGGGAATAAGGATGCGGAATAAAAATTAATGTAAACTGAGTTTAATTAACGTAAATCTTTAGTACTTAATAGGTTTACATTTTAAGATATGCATAAATGAGTTTGTTCTAAAGTGTTTCCATGTTAATAGAAAAGAGTATTTATTCATTTGGTCAAAGTCGTTTATGTTTATAAATGATTTGAAAATAATTAATAAATTAATTCAGGATGATTTAATTGAAATTAAAACACTTGGTTTAATTTCAATTAAATCATCCTGAATTAATTCAAAAATGTTTCACCACGGGTTAAGTGAGAAATTAATTAAACATAATTAATAAATTATTTCCACATGAGGGAGAAATTCCGAAATACGTGTCTGTAGATGGCCTTATATTAAATTTCGTTCTTTACATTGAATCTTTCTCTTACCAAAAATTGTTGCATGTTATTATTGATATGCAGCAGCAGGTGTACATTATGTAATTCAATATCCGGAGGGGTATTTGCTCGAAAAGTAGTTGTTTTAATGTGCATTTGTTTAACGTATTTAGGTAACGTAAGTAAAAATACCACAGAGCTAAATGTGGAAATAATTTACTAATTATTTTCAAATCATTTTTATTTAATATAATTAAATAAAGATTACAAAATAAAATGGACATTTTATATCTGTTAATTGGTTATCGACCAATAAAGATTATTATTGTTATTAATAGAAAATTGAAGCATATGGAATAATAGAATATTCAACACTATATAAAAGAAGTAAACATGTTTGTGTTGCTTATCAGTATTATATAAGTAAGATCATGCAGACTTATGAATAGAAAGCGTTTACTTTATCTAAAATCAATTAAATCTCCTACCTTACGTAAAACCCATTACAAATCTTTAATCCCAAACGCATCGGATAATTCAAGCCGCATCCATAAAACCTAAAAAGAATCCCTCTACGTGACACAACCCGTCCTCCCATCCCATTGAAATTTCATGCAAAAATCGATTAATTATTCACCGCGCCATGAATACCTCCATAAATATCATTGTGCAGTCGGGTAGTGGGCTTCGCGAGCAGCAGCTCCGAGTCACATATGGTCATGTATCCATACAGCTGATGTCTGATTTGGGAGCCGTCATGTTCCAGATAAGAAACCTGTTGTGTGGCCACTTTCCGCGCTCGAAGGGAGGGACGCAATACAAAACGCGACCCTTACACGGGACGGACTTTTATTGGGAATACGGTTTTGTTGTACCGAGATTTATTCCGCAGGTGCGCATTTATAATTCGAGTCTGCCGCAGAGATGTTTGCTGATGTTTTATGGGTTTATTTTGCGAGTCGTGAGTTATGGATAGACGGCTTGATTTATGTCGAGAGCTTTGAGAGTTTATAAAAAGTGAAAACACCCACTGATATTTATGATATATTTAAATAACTTGTCATCAACAATTGGTTAATTTCATAATTCTTCGAAAATAATTAAAAAATAAATTAAAATTAAAATAATTTTCGAAGAATTTCATAATTTCATAATTAAAGTTTTTTATTGTTGATGCTTTTAATTTTCATTCTGCAACTTTGGAACTCTAAAGGAATTCAAATAATCTCTCATTTTTTACATAGTTTAATAGGAATAGAAAAGCAACATGAAAATTACATGATAACCCGAAACTAGTCGAGAATTTAAAATTATACAATTTAATCCGTGTTTTTATTTATCTTATTAGTAGATTTTTTATAATTTATTCATTTTTATTATTGTAAAAC
Organism: Philonthus spinipes; assembly: GCA_963082785.1. Lineage (NCBI taxonomy): Eukaryota > Metazoa > Arthropoda > Insecta > Coleoptera > Staphylinidae > Philonthus > Philonthus spinipes. The sequence goes on from OY720304.1 coordinate 27,292,219, forward strand.
AAAATAGTTTCTTTTTTTTGACATTGACGATTTCAAAAAACTGTTTAACAACGAAATAATTTGCAAAAAAGGCAACGACAAGATATTGCTATAAATAGAAAAGAGTATTCATTCTCTCGGTCACAGTTATTTAAATAACTTAAATAAAAATGTTTTGAAAGTAACATGATTTGAAAATATTGCTGTCGCCATCTCGTGGTTATAATTATACTTGCCGTACGTTCTTGATTTGAGGCGTCTAGTCTGAGCGGCCAACTTCATGCAGAAGTGTAGGACAGAATTTAGAGCCGTAATGATTTATAATTCATGCATAACTTCAATTCGTTTATTTTAACATTTATTTTTAAAATAAACAAATCTGCAAGCGCATAAATAAATCTGAAGTTGTGCGTGTATCATTAAATCTCTAGTGATTTATATCTATCAAAATGCTTCTGTAAAGAGTCATATAATCCTATTTAATATAGTGGAAGTAGTAGATAAAACTTATAATAATGAAACTATTACTACAATTTATAGTTTATTCGTTTAATAAATTCTATTAACGTCCACTTTTTTTTGTAAAAATCCACAAGTATTATTAGCCCCGTAAATCTTCCTACATCCTTACAAATTCAAGTCATCGCCAGACAAAAAAAAAACTTCCCGCGTATAAATATTTATGCAGTACACTTTTCCGAGGGTATTAAACGTCAGTGTTTTTCAACGGGCCGCGCTTTTACGAAGTCTGGTTTTACGATATACAGCACAAGTTGCGATAAGTCTTCCGTTATGGCGGTTTTCGGTTCTGCGGCGTTCCGGGCGGGAGGTGCATAAATATGGGAAAGTTGCTCCTTTGTGGGCGAAATATGGTAATTCAGCGAGAGCAAATATCTTCCCGTGCTTCGAGTTCGTTCGCGCAATTTACATCCAGAAGTATGATAACTGTATTATGTAAGCACGTCGAATTACCGGAGTGTAGGCTGGTGTTAGTCAAACTCGAACTCCTTTCGAATGGCTGTTTGATTTTGAATCTGTTTTTGTATGAAATTGTTGGATTCATATGGTTACTACTGAATTGCACAGAATTGTATGTATATTTTTGTTTTCATACTACCAATTCAATAAAATGTTACGTATAACGTTGAATTAGCTTTAAAATATTAATTCGAGTTACATTGCTGTTCTGATCAATGAACAATATTATATTATACATCAAAGTAAGCTTAAAGCATTCATAAAAATAATGAAAATGATAACAATGCATTTTCATTAGTTTTTCTAGAAAATAAAAAATAATGAAAATTGGTCAACTTTTAATCTATGTTTTTGGCAACAAAAATACGTGTAATGAAAATTTAAAGGATTTCATTAAATTCTACACTAAAATAGCTTGACATTCATTATCTATTAATTTCATTACATCATACAATTTTCCATTCTAACATGAACTACTAAATTGAAGAAATATTTAATAATTACTATTTTTGTTTAATTCAGGCCGATATGTAAAAAATGCAAGAATTAATAACATGAATATTTAGCATAGCAAATTTATATTGCGTCCGCTTCTAGAATCGTGGGTGTTTTACCCAGAGCCATGAAGCTCCTGTGGTTTTGTTTAGGACCATAGATGCCTATTCAAGTGCCCCTGTTGTTCTTGAACGATCCGTGTATCAAGCTGATATTCCTCGACCAAACTCATTGACTTTCTTCGAAGCCGTTTTAGGGTCTTCAATCAACACCTTAAACAGTCTATCGAAGTTTCCTGGACATGATATCCGTTGGTTTGGACAGGAGAACCGGGTCAATTTGTTTCAGTACTTCTAATTGTCCTGTCCAGCAGCTGTAGCCATACACAACGACCCATGTATTTTTCAGAGAGCTACGTCTTCGACTATTAAACGAGCAATAATATGCTGTCAGAAGACAGTGTGAGACAGGATTTAACTCCGTGACTAACAATTTAACCACTCATAGGCTTGGTATTACTTTCGTTTTCACAATAGACATTGGAAGGAACAGAAGGGGACATTTCAAATACACACATTAAGTAAATTATTTACTAGTAATAAGTAATATGAATAATTTATAAATCCTATATAAAAATCTGCATAGCTGTTTTTTATTCTTACATTACCCATAACTCCTTAACTATTTAAATTTTGACAAAAGTGCCGCGTTTTCGACTAAAAATTACCCAAGCAATACACTCTTAAGCTATGTGCATCGGATCGCGGGACACTCTTTATACAGGGTGTCTCGCGACCTTCTGTTTTGCTAAACTTGCTGAATAAAATATTGTTAATGCAACATTAATCATTATTAATTAATAAGAAGTGCAAATCCTTATTACTTAACCCCAAACTCGATATGTTACTTATTCCATATAAGATAACACCATCATCTTATAAACAATAAGGGCTATATGAAGGGTTTCTCGAAACAGCCTTATCACGGTGCGGAAATGGGAGGGTCCGCACGCAAAATCATCCCTTCCGCAATTCAATTAATCCGATACGATACCGCTAAGACGAGGAAGGCGCCGCCGTTGCGTGATATACATTCATATTCCGGAGGAGGAGAATTTTAATCCCATGCCAGCCGGTGGTTTATCGCGCTGCGGCTGCTGTGGCCATGTGAAAATGATTGCACCACTTAAACCGTACAATGCCGTAACTTCCTGTTCCGATCTGCTATTACACCGTGTAATCATCGTGGATCTCCATATGGGCTTGTTTTCGCTTCCGTGATTCAAAATCGAGATTTCCACTGTTTGAACAACAACAAATAAAACTTGGTTTGTTATTAGGAATGATTTGAGGATATCATATTAATTAAAATTGAACGTTGAAAAATTTAAAAAAAAACTTCAATATACTTCTCACTGATCTCTGAATAAATTTCTATGATTTAATTTGAACTTCACGACAATTGAGGATAATCGTGAAGTTGTTTACAGTTGATAAAGATAATAGATATAGATTTTATGAAAATAACCACTATAATCGACAATTTAAAGTATTTATCTTAGTTTACATGAAAAACACATGCTTTGACTTTTTTTAACTTAGGGACGTGAAAATCACTAAAAATCACCCAAAACAGAAATAAAAATTGCTAGAAAAATGCGAACCATCTATTTACTACTCGGTAGACTTGGTTAATCGACATACGGTGCAAGCAAAATCCGCCCATTAAAGTTAATCATGATTAATTAATCAGAGAATTTAATCTGAGTCGGTGCATGTGGACATAAGAGATTATAACGATGAAAAAAATAAACCGAAGAAAGGCAATGGGTATAAAAAAAACTTTGTATAAGCAAAGATAATTTCTGAAATATATATTTAATAAATTAAAACGTTTAAAAGAAGATTTTTTTAATTAATCGTGGCTATTCTGTAAGGAAATTGTTAAATTTAGAGTGTGCGTTATTTTTATCATCACAATCGATAATTGATATTTAATCAGCTAGCTAACATAGATTTTTCTTTAACTTCATCATAAATTCACGACAGGGCAGAAAGACCTATGGTCGATAGCCCAGACAGACTAACACCTACATGTATTGTAATTATTTATAATGTTATATTGTTAAAATTATCTATATAGTCTGAATAAAGATATATATATATTATATAGATATTTAATCATAGAATGTGAAATTAATTAATAACGTACACGTTAAACGTAACATTTCCCATAGGGAATAGCCCCGGATAACATATACTTTATATATTATATATACAGAGAGGTTTTTTTATCAGTATACATAGGGGAAGTGTGTACCTGCAAAAAACGCGAGTTAAACGCATTGAACCGATTAATGTGTGTATGTTTAGTTGACTATTTGCCATATGTATGCTCAGTTGAGTGTTATAGGCAACTAAACACACATACATTAATGCATTTGACTCGCGTATTTTGCAGGTATACATAGGGGAAATGTATACTGATATAAAAAGCTCCCTGTATATATATATATATATATATATATATATATATTATATATATATATATATATATTATATATATATATATTATATTATATATATATATATTATATTGACGTATTTCCATGCCTTTGTTGTATATATAAATTATATTTGTATATGTAATCTCTTGCACTGGAAATAAACATTATTATTATTATTATTATTATTATTATAAACTTTCAAAACGAAACACTTCGCCGCGTGAATGTATCTATCTCACTCGATCATTTTCTTCGTTTTGTCAGTCGCTTACAAAACGAAGAAAATTATTAGAGCCGCTCGTCAATCAAACGTCCGTCCGCCGTTTCGAAGCCACCTGATGGCTCCTGCTTCGCGAGCACATTCCTCTGGTTCTCACTTCTCTCAGTGGGTCAGATAGTGATCGCGTTATTAACATAGCACCGTCTATAATAACATCAATAAACTCCGTTCGTGGTTTTTGAAACGCACACGCACAATTTCCACGCTGTTAATTAATTTAAACACCGACAGAAAATTCAGCTTCAGCTTTCCAATTCGAAAACACCTGTTGGTCCGATGTGTCGTTTATCATCACACTTATAATTTGCTCATCCAAATATGTAAAGATTGATGGGTTGTTTTTTTATGTCTTTCCTGTTTTTATTTATTTATTTTTTTTTAATTAGAATTTGTGATGCTTTCACTAGAAAATTATATGAAAGTAAAATTGACTTAATAAAATAGCAATCAATCTCTTTTAGCCCTGTGAAATTATTCAAGTCAACATTTTCTCAAAATAAAACGTGTAATCACAGGGAGTTTTCGCCGCTAAAAGTAAACTGGAATACACATTTCTAAATTTTGAATTAAATTCTCACTTATCCCGTGGTGAAACATTTTTTATGTAATAATTATGAAGTATTTTAGAAAATAATCAATTTTTCGATAATAATCAAATTAAAATATTGTATACAGGTAACAAGGGTCAAGGTTTAAATCTAAGAGAAGGCCTAGAAATAAATAGAGCTGTATTCTTAACAACATCGAAGAAATTTGGAGCTCCCCCATCGCGATTTCCCTTGTGACCTGACATTGTCATTGCCAATCTTCTCAATTTTAATAAAATAACAAGTACAAACAAGTCGATATAATGACTTGTTTGTACTTGTTATTTTGTTAGTTCCACTGGTCGAAAATAGTCGGAACACAAAAATACAAGTTTAGTGAAACGAACAACCAAATGTATTAATCAAAATTCTGCATAATTATTACATAAAAAATATTTCACCACGCGATAAGTGAAAATTTAATTCAAAATATATACCTTTGTATATTATATATTTTGTACAAGGGAGATTTTCGTTGATAAAAAGGTCCTTTATTTAAATTCAATTTTCAATTATTCGCACCACTAAAACAATAAGGTTTCCTTATGCAAATCACAATTTTATTTCATACTTTAGTCCATTTTATTTTTTCAAATACTGATAATCTTTTTTTTTAATTTATTTTTCTAAAACCCCTACACCACCATTATGGTAGATGGGGATTTTAGATAATAATATATTTCTAAATTTAGTGAATAATAATAGCCAAGCGAATTAATTAAAATACTTCAAAATTATTACAAATTCGTAATTTAACTTTAAATATAAATTTCTATTTTAAATAATAATTACTTTAATTTTAATCAATTACCACCTTTGACTAATAAAACATTTCTGTCACGTTATACCTATCCCTTCTTGGTATTGCGTTTTTTTTATCACTGAGTATATCACTACAAGTAAAAAGTGATCCAGAGAGAGTAATGTGACATCAATTACGGTAACGACGCCGATAACGGAATTTTGAAGGGAAATGTTACTGCTAGATTTTTTTTAATTTTATATATATAAATCTTTATTGGCAGATTATTTTTAACAAAGTAATAATAATAAATAAATACAATAAATAACTAACATAAAAATAAATTCTTCTGCCAATTGACTATCGACCGTTGGTCTTTCCGCCTTTTAAATTTTATTTTCACAAATTTACAAAATTAATGTTATATCACATTATCGCCATTTCCAGACACTATTAGCGTCATTTGTAACCCACCTTATCGCCCATAAATCCCAGAAACAGAGACAGTTTGCAGTTTCCTGGCTGTACATCAGCATAACTAATATCCCCCCTTCGACGAGGGTTGAAATATGCCCGATAAAAATGTAAACTAGGAAATTTATTCGTGACTATAATGGGCTTAAACTAGAAGCGTAGAAATGTGGAGTTTCTTTTCTCTTTTAATGAGAAGATCTCTCCTCCACTCACTCCCGCCCCTCTTTCAAAATGAAATACGAAACGGCCACGCCAGATAAAACTGAATTTATTCGAAAACCTTTACGGGGCCGTAAAACCGGCGTGTAAAGCTTAGGTTTCTCGTTAATTAACTATTTATAAGGATGTTTTGAGTATTGCTTCAGCGCGTGGATCTTAAAGCTCCAAAAATGATACGTTTTTGGTTTCCGATAAAAAAATTACAATAAATTTAGTTATAAAAAATAATTTAATAATTCATTGAATTATTTTTTTATAACCAAATTTAATTATAATTTAGTTATAAAAAATAATTTAATAATTCATTGAATTATTTTTTTATAACCAAATTTATTGTCTATTATTCTATAGCTATGATTCTATTGAATTATTTTTTTATAACCTTATTGTCATTTTTACCGGAAACTGAAAACGTTTCATTTTTTGAAGTGCGCCAAATAGCCTATTTTTTAGTATTTTAAACGTCATAAAAATATTTTAATAAATAACGAATATTAAAATATTTTTACGAAATTTTATGTAATGACAAAATAAATGAACAATCTAAAATTATAACGTAATATTTTTTTATAATTAAATTTATACCTATGAAAATTGATAATAAAAATGAAGTATTTGTAGTCAATAGATAACATTAATTATTTATAGTAAAAAAATAAAACAATTTTACTAAAAAAATCCTAAATTAATTCTAAATTAACAAAGATTTATATATCTTGTTAATTTAGAATTATTTTAATATTTTTGTTATAAAGAATATTTTTCGAATAAAAATACCAAATATGTTCATGAAAATTAAACACATATTTTTCCTGCGTTCAAAGAGTAACTGGATTATAAAGGTAGTATTATAAAATTAAATAATCCAAAGAAAAATTTTCAATTTTTTATTAATTGTAACCAAGTTAAACAAATTTATTATTTTAGAATTTTCTTGCTAAGGAATAAAGCCATTCGTGGAATTTTAAATATCACAAAATCGACAAAAGTCATTGTTGGACTTTTGGCACTTTGAAAATTATACAAATTTCATTGAATTCTTACTGCAATAATTTACTAAAAATAAATGTTTTTAAGTTTTTTTTAAGTTATTAGAGTATCTGAGGCGTTTGATTATTAATGGGTTAACACTATTATGCAAATAATTGTTTGAGATAATATCAAAATTTTATGTATAGTCAGATGGTGGAGGCGCCGGATTCGTGGCTGGAAATTCGTGGCCAACTTCTCATCAGTGATTAGGTTTAGGTTTGTGGGATTTGAGGAAAATTTATGGGCCAAGATGATTTATATTATCATCAATGAATTGAATATAATATAAATACGAAATTGATTTCAGTGTTTTCAGTTAGATTTCAGTAAATGTGATTTTTTATTTAAAGTTATGTTAAAATAAAATAAATTAACGTTTGTTAGTGCTTTTTATGTAAATTATGTTGCGTTTTTTTATTTATTATATGTAATTTACTTTTAGTTTTAGATTAACTAGCCATAAGTCGAATCTGCATTACATTGTTGTAAATGGACTTCCCTAAATAAATAAATACATATATTAATTACAAGGTGAATACAAATCTCATTATACTCCCGCAGCTATCGGACGTGAGTATCTTATTACAGACTTACAGGTAAAAAGCGGACCAGGGAATAGTTAGTGTCTTTACAATATCTCAAAAGTCAGCAGGTAAATGCTAATTTTAAGATATTGTACAGACACTAAATGTTCCCTGGTCCACTGCTTATGTAGGGTGGCAAAATCCCACCCCCAGTCCCAAGCAGTGAGTGCAGTTAATCATGATTTAAATAAATTAGGAGCGGAAACATAAATAGAAAAGGGCAACATATTGATTTATATACCTTGAAAATGTAAAATAATACAATAAATATATTTCTTCCGTGTTTAAACAGATATAGCATTTGACATACCTTAATACAGCAACTGAAAATCTCTTCCCGGTGAATCAAAATCCTTGAAGGCATACACAAATTAAGTCACTTCTACCCCTCGTTAATTATCACTTTTTATAAACAAAAATAAATCCCGTGCTTGATCATCAATAATTACACACATTAAAAATTAAAGCGGAATAATAGATATACCGAGCGTTTTCGGCCGACTGAATTGAAATCTGCGACCGCAATTATCGCAAAAAAAGCAAAAAAAAAATCGATGGCTCGCTCTGCGAACGCATTCTTTAGATAAGGAGATCAGTTGTACCTGGCACGGGCCGGCACGTGTGTATTAAAATGTTTTGGTGTGTGGAATTAATTTTTGATTTGGAAAGTGATATTACAGAATTTACAATAAGGATGGCTTTTCATTATTCAACAACAACAAAATGGTGAGTATTTTTTTATTTCTTATTTGTTTTACACCTCACACTGAGAAGTAGAGAGGCACATATAACGATGTTATATAAAATTAAATAATTAAATAAATTTGTTGTTTATTTAAATAAATATATAAATTTGTTTGTTTAAAACTAAATAAATAAATAAATTTTATTATCTAAAAAATGGAACAATAGGGATGACTTTCCATTATTCAACAACAAAAACAAAATGTTGAGTATTTTAAATAGAAAAGACTATTCATTCTCTTGGTCACAGTTATTTAAATATATTAAATAAAAATGATTAATAAATAAAAATAATTAATGAATTATTTCCACATGATTTAAATATAATTGATTTAATTTCGCTGAGTGTATTTGAATTGATTTAATTGATTTATTTTAATATCTTTGAATTATTTAAGGCATAGCTGTACTGGCGAGGGATAGATCCCGAAACACGTGTCTGCAGATGGGCTTATATTAAGTAACGTTCCTTTTGTTGTTACAGTAAATTTTTCTAGGATCAAAATTTGTTGCATTATGCAATATTTTATTGATATGCAACAGCAGGTGCACATTATGTAATTCAATGACCGGCGTGGTTATTTGCCCGGGAAGTAGTTGTTTTAATGTGCATTTGTTTGTACGTAAGTCAAAAGTCACAGAGCTAAATGTGGAAATAACTCATTAATTATTTTCAAACTAAGGTTCAGTCTTGTATATATTTCAACAATTTTAATATAATCTGTAATAGTTTCTTTAATTTGTCAGTGATATTTGCCTGTGATATTTTACATGAGATCTTTTGTTTTTTTTTTTTTGTGTTATTTAACTTATATATCATCTTGATTATCTGTGATTTCATACATTTTTTCTATTATACTATAACAACGTGTGTGTAATTAGGCATTTATTCATTTATATGTGCGAACCTTTTGCTCATTTATCTGTTGATATTAGATAGCGTAAGACTGACTTTCATTAATCTTTTAATTTTGTTGTTGTTGTTATTTCTTTATTTTTGTTCTACAATCCACTATACATAAATATTATTAATTATATTGTAGATTTGTAAAAAGGTAAATCCGTTAAATAAAAAAAATATTTTTATTTAATATATTTTGTTAAATAAAACACTTTTTCACTTTGTTTGTATAACTTGTTATGTATAACATAACATATATTGTTAAGGCTTTCACTTGGTTATACATTTTGAGTTTATTAAATAAAACACTTTATTTATTTAATAAACTCAAAATGTATAACCAAGTGAAAGCCTTAACAATGAACAAATAAATATATTTTGGGTATTTTTTTATTTATATTTCTTTTTTTATTATCTGGAAAATTATAAGTAATTTAAAAAATCTGAAAATCTAAAAAACTATTTTTGAATAAATTATTATTTATTTACACAATCATTTTGAACAACACCGTGTGTTTACAGCATATTATCATCGCCTGTAGCTTTAATCAACCCAAATTTACTAAATTATTTCGCTAATTATTCAAACGTAGTAAACAAGCTTAATCAATACACGTGTCCATGTATATTATTATTATTTCCATAAACATACAATGTAAGATTACAAATTTACAATATTCTGCGTGTTGTTTTGTTTTGGAAACGCACATTTCTACACGCAACCCGTTTCCAAGGGTTGTATTTAATCGATAGTCTTTATCATCAAGTCGGGGTAACTGAAGAAAAAAGACAGACTGAACAAATAAGGGTAAACATTTTTTTAAAATAAAATTTAATAATTTCTGCTTTTTGTTTAATATTAATCTTATTTGTAATTTCTTCTTTTCCTATTTCATCTTCTGAAACATTGGGTTTTAAGGCGCTTCTATAACTTTGGTTGCTCACGCTTTTTATTTACCACCTTTATTATTATTATTATTATACACAAGGTTCCACAAGGCTTATTATTATTATTAAGTTGAACTGAGGGCAAGTTATGACGTCACGCAAAAGTTGCCACTGTATAAAATACAGAAAAATAACGTTGGACTCCGACAGCAATAAACGCACTGAGCAAAATTGGTATTAAATCTTAAATTAAATTAAAATTTAATTTATTTAAATAATTGTGACCAAATGAATGAATAATCATTTATATTATTAGATATTATAAACTTTCTACTCCGACAGCAATAAACGCACTGAGCAAAATTGATATAAAATCTTTGCATCAAAATTGATATAAAATCTTTGCATCAAAATTAAAAATACAATAATGTTTAATTTTGATGCAAAGATTTTATATCAATTTTGCTCAGTGCGTTTATTGCTGTCGGAGTAGAAAGTTTATAATATCTAATAATATAAATGATTATTCATTCATTTGGTCACAATTATTTAAATAAATTAAATTTGAAAATAATTAATTAATAATTAATTATTTTCGACGCCGGTCAAGTGTTATGGTTTTTAGTCGGTAGTTTCCCGGATGAAAGAAGCCCGGCACTACTTCCGTGAATGGATGTAAAAGTAACAACTATTTAAAAGTTTCCATACATAACATATTTCACTGTGTATATTTCAATTTTTGAACGCTAACCTAAAACTTCACAATCCTGTCATATACAAAAATCTACAAACTTTATTCTTCATCAAACAGCGACGAAAAACCATCAAAATGTCTACCAGTAGCATGCAAGTGAACCTCGAAGAGCGCAAGAAGGTGAAAAAACCGCGAAAGCCCAAAAAATCCGACCAGAAGATCATTGTAAAGCCCAAAACCACCGTCGAGCGAATTTTCGGAAAAAAGGAACACGTCGTCGACCATTACTTCACCGACGGAAAACAAATCACCAAAGAAACCATCCGCGACATCCACACCGAAGACAACCCGTTTAAATTCGCAACGGATTTAGACCAGTTCGCCTACAGGGTTTTATCGAAGGCTTGGGATGCGGCTGAGAGGAGAAAGGAAATGTCTGCTAAGTACTACGATAGGAATACAAACATCACGAGGCAGCAACGGGATATGCTGAACAGGCTCTACGTGCAGACTGAAGACGTAAAATCGGCGAAAACAATTTTGGACATAGACAACGAGTTTTATTCGGTCGTGGAAGGACGACCGATTGCGGAAAAGTTCAACCTCACTGAATACGTCGAGAATATGCGGCAAATTCTAAGAACGAAAATCTCGACCGGTTATCGCGAAGACGATGCTTTGTTAATCGAAGAAAACTTACTCGAAGAGCAAAACATGATAACGGATATTACGAACCAGTACGAAATGTACGTGAAGACATTCGAGGAGTACTTAGCGGAGGATCATAGCAGAAGCATGAATTTACTCAAGGATAGCGAGAACGAGGCGGTGAAATCCATGCAGAAATACGAGACTTATCGGGAGATGGCGAAAGAGTTCGGAACGCTGAAATCGCAAGTCAGCAATTTGGATGAGAAGTGGAGGAATTGCAAGGTGTACCAGAAGTTTATCTACAAAGTCAGCCCGATGCATTGGAGGAAGCAGCACGATTATTATCATTTCAGGATACATCCTGATGGGACGTCCACGATGATAGAAGATGTGGAGTTGGAGGCTGAGGATAAGCTCGGGAATAAGGATTATAAATCGTTGGATGAGATTATTGAGTATTTTTTGGAGGATTGTAAGAACACGTACAAGCCGCTTATTTTCTTCAAGGAGCCTTGGGAGCTGTTGAAGCTGTTCAGGTTCATAGAGCTTCAGAATTTGAATTCGCTGATGCATTCCGAGGAGCTGGCTGTGCCGTTAGAGGAGATCAAGCAAAATATGGCCGCTGCTGCTAGTAGTTATGATCAGCAAATTGGGGAATTGGAGGAAATTATTAATAATTTAGAAGGTGAAATCCTGTAAGTATAACACGGCAAAATAAATAAATATTAAATAGCGTACTAATAAATAATTTTTATTCCATTACAATAAAATGTAGAATAATTCGAAGTAGAGAAAAATATTAATTCTGTTTCTCTAATCTTATTTAAATAAAAATACTTGTCCTTTCTCCTACTTATAATAAGTAGGAGAAAGGACAAGTATTTTTATTTAAAAAATTAAAGTCTCCACGACCAATAACCAACATAAAGAAGATTCTCTAATCTTTAAATTTATTGTGGAGCCTTTTAATTATTTAAATAAAATATACAACCATATTTATTGAGGTATTTATACATTGTTAAAAACAATACAATTTATTTAATTATTTATAAAATGGCTATCGACCATCAGTCTTTCAGCAAAATAAAATATATTGTAGAAGAAATGACAATCATTTTTTTATTTAAATAATTAAATGTCTCCACAACAAACTTAAAAAATATTAGAGAAAGAAACACTATTAATTTCTTTAATCAAAGGATAATAATTTTTGTTTAAATAATTGGTGAATTTAAAAAAAATAGAGAAAGAAAACAACAATTAATTCTTCAAAGTAGAAATAAGAACACCAATTATATCATCACCTCTAACTACCCTCAAGCTATTTTTTTCAAATTCACTAATTTCAGCTGGTTTCACTTTCATTACAATCTATTGAAAAAATGAAATCATTTATTTAGATGGGAAGAAGAAAGAGCCAACACCCTAGAAACCCTCGCCAGAGAATTAATCAACGGGGAGTTCAGAAGACTAATATGCGATGACAACTCTTTAAACCTGCACGTCATTGTTGAAGACCTTTTCGAGGCTCGTATTGCACCAAATGACGCAAACCTCTCCGCTTATGACATGATGAAAACTGTTGAGTTGAAGTATAGGGAATTGCTGGCCAAACTGGATGTCTTGCCATACGAGAAGGTCCAGAAGGCTGAAAACGATTGTTACATCGAACAAGCTAGGATGATGAAGTTCGCTGAAGACGCGTCGAAGAAGCTGACCCAGATCGATTGCATGGTGAAGCGGCTGAGGAATATTTTGGAAAGTCCTGTATATATGCATGTTAAAAGTAAGATGTTCTACAAATTTTTTTTTTATGGTTTAAACGAACATTTTACGTGACTTACTATTTTTTTTTTAATTTCTTAACTGGAATTGCTTATAAATACTTCATTCTGTTTCAATTATTAGTAGTAGGATGCAATATATCCATTATCATTAAAGGAAAAAAAAAGAGAAGGGAATGAAAATCGAAAAGAAGGAATGTATGAACAAGAGAGAAGAAAACGAAATGACAAACCATTTGATATTTTAAAATAAAAATCTCTTATCGTTTGCATTTTTTGTATGTTACATTCTTCAAATATTCATTATTAATGGACATTTTGTATCTAAAATAGACTTCTGGTTTCTTCTTTTCTTCCTCCCTTCTCTTGCTTTGATATTATTTTCTTCTCGAATGTCATTTTTTGAAATTTTCTGAATTCCACTTAAAAACACTAAATATTAACCATTCTCCAAATTCAGCACCGAAGGAACGAACGATGCTTCGAAGAGCCAAAGAAGTCGTCAAATTGGAAGACGAGCCCATGACGGAAGAAGAAGCCGAATATTTCTACCTCTTCACGGACTTTTGCGCCGAAGTCGACAACATCAAGGAATACCGAGCTATCATGCAATACGAACTGGAGCTTGAACAGCAGATTATCAAGGAACACGAACAAGACGAAGTGGAGGAGGAAGAAGAGGAAATGTTGTTTTAAATAAAAACCAAATTGTTTATTAGTTAGATCAATGTAGTAAAGAAAATTTGAGTCTAGTCATTGTCAATAGTTTGTTTTTTCTTCCTTTAATATCTAACCAGCTGAATTATACATACTTTACTTATAGCGTTCTAATTAACAGGTCACTCAACAAGTCCCGTCCTGATGCACGGAATATCAACATTGTTGTCAAACTAACCTTCAAATAATACGTGTCAATATTTCTGGCAGTTAGTTTAACGATTACAACCGTTGTAGTGAGGCCTGTTTTATATTTACAATCATTCTTTATATTTATCCACCTCTTAAATAATCACTAATTTCTAAAAAAAAATACTAATATTCTAACGTATTTTAACTATAATTATAATCCTTGTGTTAAAACCGATCTAACGTCAAATGAAGACGAAGCGAGTAATTAATTTTATTAACTTTAACTCGGGTAGTGTCCGCCGCTTTTTTTACCCTCCCTTTTCATTTCTTTTTTTTTTTTCATTATTCTTTCTCTTTAATTAAATCGGAGATCGGACTGCATCCAGAGTTTGCATAATGCGACGTGAAAGTGCACTTTCATACAGTTTCATTATACCTCCAGGATTTGCTTCCTTTTTCATTCCGAATGCGCCTGAATAAATTTTGCGTCATTTTGGAGTTACACTTCGCCCGGCATTCATATTTTAAAACTAGTCCCGTATAAATCTCCCGGTGTGTATTCTGATGCCTGTTTCGTTCTTCTGTAAAAAATGTTGCAACGTGTAATAAATGCAACTGGATACGAGGTGAACGTAATGCGTGTTTTATTATGGATGGTTTGTATTATATTTTATAGTGATTAAAAGTAATGTAATCTACAAATGGCCTTATACAGCATATATATACAGGGAGGTTTTTTTTATCAGTATACATTAGGGGAAGTGTATACCTACAAAAAACGCGAGTCAAACGCATTGAACCGATTAATGTGTGTATGTTTAGTTGACTATTTGGCATATGGATGTTCAGTTGCGTGCTATAGGCAACTAAACACACATACATTAATGCATTTGACTCGCGTATTTTGCAGGTATACATAGGGGAAATGTATACTGATAAAAAAGCTCTCTGTATATATATATATATATATATATATATTTCTCTCACTTATGTATGTATCTAATTCTTGTAATGTAAAAATTATAAAATGGAGTATTCCGTAAATAAAGAATTATTATTTGTTTCTCCTTTAAGTATTTTTTGCAGTGACTAAAAGGAAAACAGTTATTTTTTCCAAAATTATTTTCTTATTATATAAATTTTTAAACTCAATCGCAATTCTTATGAATAAAAATTAAAAACCTAAATCTCAAATTATTAAGAACAATCAAAGAATAAAATCAAAAATTTATAATCATTGACTGCTCGTTCCGTAAACTTGGTCTATGGTAATTTATAGCCTTCATAATCCACTTGTGGATAATTAAAAAATATAAACAAATCTAAAGAGTGATAAAAATAATTCTCATGAATAAAAATTGCCAATGAATTTTCTGGAAACATAACCTCAAATAATTAAGAACGAACGGAAAAAGAGTGATAAAATAAATTATTTTAAACAAAAATTGAGAGTGAATTGTCGAAAACCTAACCTCAAATAATTAAGAACAATCGAAAAACAGAATCAATAATTTATCATAACTGACTGTTCATTCCGTATACTTAGTCTATTGTTTTATAGCCTCCATAATTCACTTGTAGATAATAAAAAAATCTAAGGAGTGATAAAAATAATTCTCATGAATAAAAATTGCCAATGAATTCTCTAGAATCATAACCTCAAATAATTAAAAACAATCGAAAAACAGAATCAATAATTTATCATCATTGACTGTTCATTCAATATACTTAGTCTATTGTGTTTTATAGCCTCAATAATTCACTAGTGGATAATACAAAAAATCTAAGGAGTGATAAAAATAATTCTCTTGAATAAAAATTGCCAGTGAATTGTCAAGAAACATAACCTCAAATAATTAAGAACAAACGAATTAATATTAAATCACTCTAGATTTTTTTGTGAAGATATTACCAATTAATTTCAAACAAATATTTTACGCATCAAAAAAGATCTTCATCCACAAGGAGTGGCGGTGTTAGTAAAGCACACAACCAATAATATATTACACGAAACGTCGGAGGGTGATGCAGACAATTTACCATTATTAATAGTTTATGTGCATGTGAAGTTCAAGGAACCAATTTGAGTGCGCCGAACATAAATTACAAAGGTAATGAGACATAAAATAAAGTACGCCGCTTTTATCGATCGCCATCAACGCTGCAACGAAAATAGTGGAGTACTGCATGCAGTATACAACAGATGACGCGAATCGGGAAATTTAATCCAATACAGCTGACGCCGTGGAAAATTTATTAATTTATGAAAATTGGAAAATCGTGTAATCACCATCGAGCGCGTAGTTATGTTGTAATTAATTCAAATTCGAATTACATCTGTTTGATTCGAAGGAAATGTTAGCTTCATTACGCTGAAACGGAAAAATAAAAAAAAAATCAATAGCAATCAATTTTGCTCGTTTGTTTGTAATGAACTCATAAATAGGAAATGTTCCACTTGATTAAATACAAATTACATTTATAATTAAAAAAATAATTATGATGTTAGAAATTTTTTTTTAATCAGGTACAACTTCTTGAATAAAAAAATAACAAAGAATTCAATGTCTGGAGGGGTATTTGCCCGATAAATAGTTGTTTTAATGTGCATTTGTTTAATGTACTTACGTAACGTAAGTCAAAATGTCAGAGAAGTGGACAATATAATTTAAAATAAATTTTATATACAGAGAGCTTTTTTTTAACTGTATACATTTCCCCTATGTATACCTGCAAAATACACGAGTCAAACGCATTGATGTATGTGTGTTTAGTTGCCTATAACACGCAATTGAACACACATATGTCAAATGAGAAATTAAACATACACACATTGCGTTTGACTCGCGTTTTTTTGCAGGTATACACTTCCCCTAATGTATACTTATAAAAAAAACCTCTCTCTCTATATATATATATATATATATATATATATATATAAATATCTTTATTCAAGAGACTTTTACATTATATTAAGTACAGTATTGTATAGTATAATACGGTATATAATTTGAGGTTGTCCTTTCACTGGCTATCGACCCGAGGTCTTTCTGCCATTGTTTAGCTTTGAAGATGAGTTATGATTAAAGTATGTTATGAATAGATGATAATGAATGAATCTTGTGATAATGTCTGGTTAGGGTGATTATATGTCAGTGGATGTTTCTGAGATGAAGTCAGCAATGGTGTAATGGGGAAATAGATTTTATTTTCATTAATTAATAAAATTAAATTGCTATATAAATTATTATTAATCGAATTGTTAACATTATTTCTGAAGCTTCATTAATCACTACAATTGAAACTATGAAATATTAATTATTAATCAGGAACAATGAATTGTATTTTAAATTGCAAACCATTGTATAATGTTTCACTTCATAAGACTGCGTACGTAATTATCCCTGTAATGAATAAGTAATGCGGAATGAACCACCAAGAGGCCTCATTGTGGGGAAATTATGGTATGGAATATTCATGGTAATAGGATGGGCGTAGTGCAAAGTCCTCCGACGATTTAATAATAAATGAGGCTCAACATTGAAAAACGTCTACTGAAATATGGAGGGCTGGGAAATCAGAGCGTCTCTTTTTAATGAAAAGGAGAACGTCGGGGCTTAATGGATATTCCATAAAAATAAAGGGCTTTAAAAAAAATTAAAGTAAAGTATTAACGTTAAAGTAGTATTATTTTTGGGTCTTGTTATTTTAAAACGATTTCTCTTTAATTTTATTATGTAATATAATTAATGGTTTTAATATTTAGACATTGGTAGTTCATATTGTATGAAATAAATATGAATAAATTATTAAAAATCAACCAATAAAGCACAGATTAGATTAATATTATTCATATTTATTATGCAATATTTTTCTGAATGGAAAAACTCAGTATTTAATTAGATTTAATTCACTTGAATACTATTCTTCTTATTCGCAGAAGAAGAAAAAAAAAACAATTATATTTCTAAAGCATGCAAACATTCAAAATCCTCCCCAAACCATCAAACACAATCAACAACAACAAAGTCAATTATCTCATTCCGTGAATAATTCGCAATTCGTGTTTAGCACCAAATAAATGCCCGAAATATTCGTCTGGAGGATCGCGTCTGGAATTATAATGGGGTGGAAGATCCGCTCAGCAACAACCCCCCCCCTTAATTATTTCAAAATAGTCGGAGGGGCGAGCGATTTCATAAATAACGCCAGGAATAAATAGGACGTGACAGTCGCGCGTCCCGGGAATGGCCGCCCTTTTCAAAATTATAAATCCGCCGAGTGGTAACTAATTAAGGGCTAATTTATCTTAATAAAGTACATCGCGGAGTAATTAAAGCGTCCTCGTCGTGAAAGACAAAAATGAGGGCGTCCGGTTCGTGAAACCGTTGGATAAGGGATGAACTTTGAATTAATCTTGATTAGGATTTATGTAATTATAATTATTCTCGGCGAATTAAGCAAATAATAAGAGAATTAATTTTGGAAGCTGCTTAAGATGGGGCTTTCCTTTTAGATTTGATAACATTTTAAAATATAAATGCATCACTGGATATTTAGGGTAATAAAACACACATGTTTTATACTACTTATAGTAAAAAATTGTTACAATTTTTGTAAAATGGTGAATTTTCCGTAAATAAATAAATTATTATTATTATTATTATTATTACATGTTTCACCAAGTATTCGATGAGTCAACAATGAAAAGTATATAAATTCATTTTAATTCAGAATGCTTTTACTTCTTTGATAATGATAATGTAAATTCAGTTATTTTTAATATAATTTTTCAAATTTGATATTTTAAGAATTTAATGTACGTAATACAAGCGATGTGTTTTGTTTAATTCAAACAATGTTCCTCCTTTATCCGTACTTTTCCCTCATAGATAATAATAATGTAAAGCTAGTTGTTATTAATATAATCTTTCAAAATAGACTTTTCAAGAATTTGGTGGTTGCGTTCTTAAAAAAATGTTCATGATCATCAAATTCCTCTGTTTAATGTAAATAGAAAAGAGTGGAAATACTTTGTTTGTTTTTTTTTTTCAAATCCTTTTGATATAATTTTTCCTCTGTTAAATTTTTTAAATAAAAATTAATTTAAAAGTAATTCAAATTGAAACATTAAAATAATTAATAATAATAACTTTATTACGGAATCACCGTTTTACAAAAACAATACAATATACAGAGAGCTTTTTTTATCAGTATACATTTCCCCTATGTATACCTGCAAAATACGCGAGTCAAATGCATTAATGTATGTGTGTTTAGTTGCCTATAACACGCAACTGAACACACATATGCCAAATAGGCAACTAAACATACACACTTTAATCGGTTCAATGCGTTTGACTCGCGTTTTTTGCAGGTATACATAAGGGAAATGTATACTGATAAAAGAAACCTCTCTGTATATATATATATTATGGGACTGATTCACAATTGTGCAGTTATTTAAATTAAAATTAACATAAACGTACACTAATGTTATACAAAGTAAAAAAGTGTTCAATCATAATAAATTAAAGACGACGCAAGCGCCATCTTTTGCCTAAAAAAAAACGAAATATCCATACGCTAGACGAATGGTGGCTGAATATTTCATTAAATGTGAAAAAGTGTTTAATTTAAAACGAATAATAATATTTCCTTGCGTGCATATACGAACGGCATGAAAGTAGGTGATTTTGAATTCGTAATTAATTGCTTTCCGAAGCCGAATAACACCGTTTGAGTTGAGCTCTAAAAACCGTTGGTTACTCTTACTCTTTATGTGGACAAGACCGGTTGGTGAGGTGGGAAAGTAGGCGATTACCAAGGGCAGAAGCCGATCGGGGAAAAAAGAGACAAGCGTGCCCACATGCATCCGCACTTATTTGGAGATTCGATCCTATATGTAATTGATAAGTTCATTACCATTTCAAATCTATTACACACACGCGTTTTATATAAGACGTTGCAAAAAAAGAACGAGTTAACAACTTTATTTGTAAATGATTAAGGAGTCAATGTGATGTATTGTGTAATCCCACTTGGAGTTTTGGAATATTTGATTAAATGTGTTTAAACGGTAGCAATGTGGTTGGTTTTATGTATATAAAAGGACATTATTTGGAATTCATGTCTCATTCAATTTTCTTGTGAATTAAAAGATATAGATCAATGGAAGTTATCAAAAAAAATATTT
This sequence comes from Philonthus spinipes, assembly GCA_963082785.1. Classification (NCBI taxonomy): domain Eukaryota; kingdom Metazoa; phylum Arthropoda; class Insecta; order Coleoptera; family Staphylinidae; genus Philonthus; species Philonthus spinipes. The sequence goes on from OY720304.1 coordinate 27,312,802, forward strand.
ACCCTAATTATACTTTTATGATAATTAAAACACAGTTATATATTATATGTCATCCTTGCCGAAAAAATTCGCCCTCAATCCATTCAATTACAATCTCCTCAAAACCTTGTGTATTCCTCTTAATCCAAACACCAGATCCACACCGAAAAACCCATCCACAATCATGAAGAATATCTTTAGAGTTTGTTGTTGATGAGTTAAACAAGTCAATATCGTTCGGCAATGTCTTGAATAATCTCATTGTTCTGCAAAGAGTGTTATTAAATCCGTAATTGGAAGAAATGGAATTTTATTTTAAATAAGTTATTATATCTACGTAAATGCGGCGGCAATGTATTTTGTAGGTAATGTTAAAATAACTTTACAAATCCCACCCAGTTACAAAGTCACAGAAAATCTTTACAAATTCCTAACAAAATAACCGAAACTCGCCAGCACGTCCGCAAACTGGATCCATGCTCGCAATACTTAACAACAAACTCCCAACAATAACTCCACACATACACAAAATCCGATCAATTTCATTCAAACCGCAATTTAAATTCGTTCTTTCCATATATTCTATATTCGTCTCAATACAGTGGTTGTTTTCCTCCTCCGTCCGCAATTCTTAGCCGAGCAAGTGGGTCAATAGTGGAGTGTATAAGAGACTTGTTCGGATCCGAATGCAGCAGTCTGCTCCGGTTCCACTGGAAGGCATTGTTTCCGCGTTCCGGTTTGGAATTCCGGACGTCCGGTCTTTTAACTGCATCACAATGAATTACACGGATCGACTGAGCACATACGAGACCTACACAAATCGGTGCGCGGACGAGGAAGGGGATTTATTGCGTTCATTTAAAGGCTGCTTGTAATTAATGGCAGATGGAAATAATGACGCAATGAATAATTTAAATTAATTATAAACAATAGGAAACGATCTTTAAGAATAATGTATAAAAAAAATCTTTATTTCTGAGTGTTAAATTAAACGATATAATAATAGTAAAAATATTAACAATAACTTTATTATAAATAGAAAAGAGTATTTATTCACTTGGTCACAGTTGTTTAAATAAATGATTTGAAAATAATTAATAAATTATTTCCACATTTAGCTATGTGACATTTTTGACTTACCTTACGTAAGTACTTTAAACAAATTCACATTAAAACAACTACTTCCCGGGAAAATACCTCGCCGGACATTGAATTACATAATGTACACCTGTTGTTGCATATCAATAAAATATTGCATAATGCAACAAATTTCTGATCCGAAAAAATTCAATGTAAAAAAAAACAAAAGAAAGATGGCTTTATATTAATTAAGTAACGTTCTTTTTTTTCTCAGATCAAAAATTTGTGGCATGATTGATAGAAAATTTATCAATCATTATCAAATCATTGTTAAATAATATTGAATTAATACATTATTATTATTTACTTTTCTATTGCGGCATGACTTAAATAAACGTAAGTAAAATTAAAAATGTGTAATTAATGTGGAGTTAATATTATTCGAAAAAATATTTTCAGGGAAATATTTGTCAATCTTAACGTTACATCAAAGTGAAAAATAAGCTGCCACCTTTACATTGGGTTTTCTAGTAAGATTTGAATGAATATTGCGGTCAATGCCAATAGATTGTTGACACGCATCCAAATATATTCTTTTATAAACATTCGTTTCCTTTGCATTCTAATGTAAATGTATTTATACTTTTATTCTTGATGCAATATAATAATAATATAATGGGGAGTCCGACGTGGTCCAGGAAATCTTCCTTCCAATGCCGTTTATCGTGAAAACGAAAGTAATGCCAAGCCTATGGGGTTAAATTGTTAGTTACGGAGTTAATAGTGTTCTTGGAATAATATCCTTAAATACAATAATTCCCTTTTTTATTTTTAAGAATAAATATTTTCAGAACATAATAATAAAAAAATATAGCAATAAAAATAATTTAAGAGCTGCCATTGAATAATCATTGTTAGAATTTAGCCCAGAAACTGATAAATCAGGTTACAGCACTGATTTATAAGCGTTTCCGGGCCAAATTCTAACAATGATTATTCAATGACATTATTTTCCATCTCAGCAAAGCTGATAAAACAACGTTTTTCGAATCAATAATATTTTATAGAAACAAAACTAAATATGTTAACACGGCCATCTGTAGACACGTGTTATTTCGGAATCTATCCCTCGTCAGTACAGAACAGCTGTGTTTAATATTTTTATTTTTACTCCAATCCCGAAAGATATTTTGTTTGTTGCTCCAATCAGGTTGATTGTTTCCACTTTTGTCTCTTTTTTACCTCGTCAGTATAGTTCTGCCTTAAAAATTGCTCAAAAACAATTGCAACAGCAAATATCTATTGTGTAATTCAATGTCCCACATGGGTATTTGTCCGGGAAGTAGTTGTTTCAAGATAATTGTATTTTTTTATACTTACTTTGTAAATATTTAATTGCAGAGCAACTATCAAGAAGACAATTACATTTCTTTTTTATTCTTTTAAAGTTTTAAATGTTTTATTTATTTAAACGAAGCTATTGTTGCATTAACATTAACAACATTACATGTTATTTTACATTATTTGTGAGCAATTTGGGTTATTTAAATTGTGAAATATTCTTAATTTATACTTTTATAAACACTATTTCAAAAAGTATCACCAGGTGTTAAATGAGGAAGCTATTCAAATAAGTTTAATAGAAAAGAGTATTTATTCACTTGGTCACAGTTATTTAAATATATTAAATAAAAATGATTTGATAAATTATTTCCAAAGTCTGTGACTTTTGAAAAGCTAAATGTGGAAATAATTTATTAATTATTTTCAAATCATTTTTATTTAATATGTTCAAATAAGATATTATTGTACCTGAAATAAAACAAATGAAAATAAATTTGAAGAAATTGTTAATTTTAGTATTTATTTACAAAGTTGTCCTTTTTAGAAAATGGAAGTGGAAACTCTGATCAATATCGCGAAAGTAAGTGTCATTGACATTAAAGTTCCGCATTTTAAAGCCTGATATCTGTATCAAGTTTAATTAATCTCTCGCTATCGAAATTAAACTTTTCGCTCAGCGTATCCCGTTCAGTTTTTCATTAATTAGCACTGCCTGGAAAATGTTAATTAGCGGCAGGTAAAACAGCGCACCTACTCCGCTGGCTGGCACTAATTAAAACAAACCGTGTTTTGTGTGCGTGGAAAGTCCGGGCGTAATTCGTTCGTTTTCCGGGATGGCGGGCTGCTGTGGGAGGGGGAAGGAGCGTTCGGGCGAAATACAATTTAAAATTAATGCGCCGTGGAAATGCGGCATCGTTGACATAATGGCACTTAACGGGAAATACTGCCCGCCCTTAAAAACGCCAAGAATTAACTCGGGGAGACGCCGTAATTCCCACCCCCCGACCCCCCTCTGTCCTTTAATTTCTCCCCCGAATTCGCTGGCTCGTTCGTCCAGAAACGTGTAATTGTAATGAATTACAAAGGGATAAAAATATACGGACCTGAAACAATATATTAATTGCTTTTCTTTTATTAACATTTTCTGTATCCTTTGAAAATTATAATCACAAAGACTTTTCATTCTTTTTTAATTAACATGAATTGAAATTTTTCATATAATAATAATAGTTTATAATTTTTTTTTCTTCAATGTTTTTTTCACTTATCACTTGGTGAAACAATTTGAGCTATAGCTTAACGTATAATACTTGAAATTTTTTTCCTAATTTGTAATTAATCCAAAACTCAAATAAAAGTAAAAATTATTTAAATAATATATATATATATATATATATATATATATATATATATATCGATTTAAATATGTTTCACCACGAGTTAAGTGAGAACTTAATTAATAAAAATTATTTAATTTCCATCTAACCTAATACCCTAAATATCGAGAGTATAACAAACTTCGACGACGAAGTTGGCGTTGGAAGTCTCGAGTCATGTCTGTACTAAGATCACAAGCTTTTAGTGGGAGTCTATCGACTCGATTTCCTCTCACTCGCACTCACGGGTTTCAAATGGATCTTCTATCCCACTTCCACCAACGTTCAAGATAGGTGTCATTTCTGGTATCGTCAATATCTCCGCTCAAGATTGTGTTAGAAAGTTGAATTTATCAGGGGAGATAAATACAGTACTTTACGCGTGCGTGTGTGATTTTAGTTCAGACATGACTTTAGATTTCGTCGTCGATTTTTGTTATACGCTCGATACTTACGAAACTAATTACTCGAAATACGCATTTTCAGTTATTAAAAGTATCCCCAGCCGGAAAACTTCCACCCCGAGATACTTTCGCAATTCCCGGCCGACATCCCTATCCATCCCGCATCTGCGGTCTATAGAAACGATAATCGCTCAATCAATAACGGCCGGCTCTTAATGAGACACTGATTACCGGAATCCCTCTTTTTTCTAGTGGTATAGAACGAGGGCGACGCAATAAAAGGGAAAATTACAGCCGCCACACTTTAATAAATTACGGCGCTTTATTTCGCCCTTTTGTGTTCCCCACACGGAGGAAAAAATATCGCATCCACCCCTCCCCTTTTGTCGAATGGATTTAATATTCTCCGAATCCGTTTAATCATATAAAGTTGATTAATACAATGAGGCGGGTTTTTGCAGGATTTGTGAAAGTGTGCCGAGGATGTGCAGTTACTGCTTTGTTTTGGCTTCTTTGGAAATCGCACCATAAAATGGAATGGATAACATTTAATGAAGATATGCATCGTTAATAATAAATAAATACGTTTATTGTCCAACTGATAAACCAATTTAGGACAGATCAACAAAATTCTAAACTATAACAGGAATGAGGAAATAATTTATTATTTATTTTAAAATCATTTTTATTTAATATATAACAGAGTATACATACAAAAATAATATACAGGGTGGGGCAGAAAAACCTATCCGATTTCAAAAAAAATACTCACATTGGCCACGTTTTCAGGTCCTGTTGATGTCCAGGCGACTTCTTTTTCAATGCTGAACTCGTCTGTCGAAAATTTGACAGCTACACTTTAATCGTAGCGTGATTTATTTACTCTACCTGTTCCCTCTTCTGAGAAAAGGGGATTTGAAATCGGATAGCTTTTTCTGCCCCTCCCTGTAATAATAATGAGTGTAATGGAGTGTACTATTTTCAACTATTATTTATTTAAATAAAAAATAGTGTCTTTCCTCCTACTCTTTTTATTGAACTAAATATATGGGATCATCATAAAGTAAGGGATTTACTTTAAACGTTCATATTTTTTTATCCAAAGGAGACCCGATTTTCTCTCACTTGCACTCATGGTTTTTAAATGGACCTTTCATCCCACTTCCACCAACGGTCAAGATAGGCGGTTACCGATCGGGCGACAAAAATGCGCCATTTCTAGTATCAGCCCAGGATTTAATTAGAAAGTTGATTTTTTTTTTTCGGGGGAGACGTCCACATGGAATCTGTATGAATGCATAATCTATTTTCTACCTTTAGAATGTTAATCCATTGATAATGGTCACGAAATGTACATTTGGTAATCCAAATAAAAGTGTGAAGAAAGGTTATTAGTGCTTTATTCGTCGAATTAATTTGATCTTCACGTAACTCAATCAATCAATCTATTTTCTACCATTCTTCACATTTGAATTAAGTGCTTCAATAATAGAATTTCACTGTAAATGTGGAAAACAAAAGAGTTGTTATGACAACTATTAATACAAGTGTCAGACAAAATTAATTTAGAGCAGAAATATATATATACAAACATCTTTATTCAGACAATATAACAACAAAAATATAGAAAATTTATTATAACAATATGTACAATTGTTTTAGTAGTCTATCATGGGCTATTCACCGTAGGGCTTTCTGCTCTGAGAGCAGAAATATTTTTTTTTTTAGATAATTTTTTAATCCAAAGTATCGACTCAATTTCCAATTTAATAAAAACAACACTTTAAACTTTGTTTGTATAACTCTAAATTATATTTATTGTGACTATAGTTTCAACAATTTACACTTGTCACTAAAAGTTTCCTCTCACTCGCACTCATGGGTTTTAAATGGACCTTCCATCCCACTTCCACCAACGTTCAAGACAGGCGTCATTTCTGGTATCGTAAATATCTCCGCTCAAGATTGAGTTAGAAAGTTGAATTTATCAAAGGAGACGTCCTCATGGGATCTGTATGAATGCATAATCTCCATACACTACTAAAGATAAAAAATAATAAAACGCACTACAGATTGATATTCAATGTATTAAGGGGCAAATTGGTGCAATTCAACCAGAAATGTTGAATAACGCTGTGTATAATTTGGAGAAACGTTTGGTGATTTTGCAACAACAAAATGGAAATCATATCGAATATTTGCGGTAAATTTGTGGATATAAGAAATCCCATTATTTAAGCAATTAAATTTCTTTTACTTTATGTTTCTTGTTTAATTTGTTAAAAATATATATAACGTTGAAATATATCCTTTTCTTTATGATAAACAGTGTTATCATAAAGAAAAGGATATATTTATTTAGGAAATTATATTTACAATGTATGAAGTTTTTTATAAAAAAAATATAATATAGTTTTTATAATAAAAATATAATAATAAAAAGAGTTGGAGAAAAGACAATAATTTTTATTTAAATAATTAAAAGTCTCCACAACCAACTTACAGAAGATTATACTTAACTATTTATAGAAACAGGTATTACTATTAAGTTTTGTTTAATGTTTTTTTTACTTTTTAATCCATTGTAAGGTAAGAAATAACAAAAAAAATTAATATTCTTTCAAATACTCGGCTTTAACTTTAAAAAACAACAATTCATTTTTATACAATTTTTCCTTTCTTATTAAATTTTCAATAAAAAAACTTATTTGACCGAATTTACTCCATTTTTTTACATTAATTTCTGTAATATTCTTCATATATTGTATATGTCGATTATATCAAGATGAATCTAAAGCTTTTCATGAGATGCAAAGCACTTTTAAGTTTATCCTTTCATCACTTTTACCCATTAGTGAAATGTTTTGACGCAGTGTCTTTAGAGATAACATCCCCTCTCATAATTAAAACTAAGCCTTAAAACACACAAAGGGTAATTTTCGCGTGCAAATGAACAGCGGTAATCCTCGAAGAGGAACGGGCTGAAGGATATTTTTCGAGTGGCTCCTAATTAGGGCAAATCTCCGCGTTTGCGTTTTAATATCGACCGCCGCGGGGGGGCGGTAAAAAAGGCTTAAAAGCGAGGCGAAGTGTCGCGCTAAATTCAGAAACGAAATTCCGAATCGTCTTTTGTGAGGAAAGCGTCGCGCACTAAAAACACTTTACGGCCGCATAAAATTGTATAAAATTGTACAGTCGCCGACTGCGAGACGACTCTCTGGTTCTTGTCGGGAGAAGGAGCGCAGTTCGATAAATTACGCTCGGCTTGCTCGTTTTATTTAATTTTTTTGTTGTTGTTGTTTTTACTCGCGCTTTGTCCAAGTCCTTATAAGTATAAGCAAGTCGGACGAACGGGGAACTGTTGTTTTGCGCGCGATGATACCGTTCCATGGGGTACAGGTAACGATCGCTACAAATATAGAATGGCGATCGATATCGCACTCGACGCTCACAAATCTAACACATTCGTTTCGCGTGTTCCGACTTTTTCAACAATTCACGCACGAATTGTAAATTAGGTTTGTGCACAAATGGGAAAATAATGTTACGCTTCATCAATTACGCATTTGTTTTACTCTTGATGAGGATTTGACACGAATAAATTGTCAATATATCCCTACAAAATTATTTGATAAATGCGATATATTTTTTTTGACAATTAAACACGATTTAAATGAATAAACTTCATATTTAAAGGCTTGTACGTCATTTACAAACTATACACTATCAAAACTTCAACTACTTAAGATGGAAACATAGTTTCCGAAATATATCTAGTTAAATAAAAAAAGTAGGAGAAAGGACAACTATTTTTATTTAAATAATTAAAGTCTCCATAACCATCATAAAGCAAAAACACTTTGAAAACAACGAATTGAGATGGTTATTTGAATCATCATGGTAGGGACTGTGAATTTTATTATTTAATCCTGGCCAATTAAATTGTAAAAATAATTCCTTTTAGGTAAAAGAGCTACACCCAAAACACTTTTAAGAAATTTTAATACGATATTTTTCGACAATAATTGCATAGAAATTTGTTTTAAGTATTGTCATATTTTATTTCATTCGAATTTTGGCATCCATTATTTTTTTTCCTTTTCTCTAAGAAACTGCATTCAAGTCTACAAGCACTCTCGTCGCGAGAAACCACTCTTGTCCGCACATAAACCCCTCAATTATTGGAAGCTGATCTCCAGGGTTAACCCGAGGCTTATACACCCCGGTTTTGGACGAAAGACCGTCGAGAGATTACTGCGCGATGGCCCTTCCAGATTATTACTTCCACATACAGACGATATAAACTGCGAGGTCAGAACGGTTCTTCGAGCACAATTCCACTAATTGCTCGCAATTATGCAGAATAATTAATTTAATCGCCGTCGTAATTGATAAAACCTAGATTCCTGGGAACGAACAGCTCCTGATGAAAATCGCGTGTAAACTATGTGGATTACGTTGTTTAAAAATAATTTATCTGATTTTCGACGAAATTTATAATAAAATTAAATAAGGAAATTTTACTGGTAATTATCAATAAAATTCAATCATTCCCTTTTTTTTTCAACAGCAAAAATTATTTACACTGTAAGCTTTTAACAAACATATGTTGAAACAACTACATTATTTCCACATTTAGCTCTGTGACATTTTTGACTTACCTTACGTAAGTACTTTAAACAAATGCACATTAAAACAACTACTTCCCGGGAAAATACCCCGCCAGACATTAAACTACAAAAAAAATATTTGTTTGTTGTATACTACTGCGCATTGCAACGAAAATGAATCCCGAAACATATGTCTACTGATGGCCTTGTAATTATTATTTATGGTTTCCTTTCATTAAATATTTTCGATCAACCCCGCAATTATGATCTGGAGAGCTCCAGTATGGAGCGGAACAACCCTCTAGCCATTAATTCCTTTGATTGAAAACATAAACATTTATACGAAAGCTTCACAGTTACGTGATGGAATATTACATCGCGAAAATGGATCCGAGAATGCTAAAAACGTTTCGATTTTTCTAGACTAGCCGGGAGCGCTCCTTTCGATGTATGAAAGAACGCCTTACTGGAGAAATCGATTAAATTAAGAATTCGAACACAAACTTCAAATATAAACAAGGATCCTATCGACCCAAGCAATTTGCATAAATCACCTTCATTGAAATTCGAATGCCAATATTTAACTAAACCCACGATTATTTAATACACGAAACAATTCGGCGATATTGGATCGGGCGTTTTATGGAAAGTGAAAAACGGCGCGGAATATGAATTTGATGATGGAAGGAAAGTTGTGGAATGATTAATAATAGGTGTGGGAGGGCTAATCCGAAAGGCCGTATCCGGCGACGAGTGCGAGAGAGAAGTGCGGGGCAAAGGGAGCGAGAGGGGAGTTCGCGGGGTATTGATCGCGGGCTACAGTCAACTGGGTTAGTGTATTTCCCGACTGACACCACATGATACCCATTCTGGGCCTAAGGTGCATACCCTCGATGTGGGCTCCTCGCGAAACCCTATCAAAACTGCTTCATTACGCGACAGTGCTTACATTAAGGACATTCATTAATTATCATAAGAGTGTCTCGCAAATATGCTAAATGAATGTATTCAGGTCATAATATGGTTCAGGTTTCAGGCACAGTTCAACACATACTATTTAAGTATTAAGATCAATGATGACATGTAAAAATATAATTTACAATATTATTTTTTTAAAAATAATAAATACTTATGTACTAAAATATTTTATATATTTATTTATTTATTAGTATAAAGATACAAACAGGCATAATCCAAAAACTTATTTATTTATTTAGGGAAATCTCCAATTTACAAAGGTACAATACAAATATATTACAAAAGACAAATAATATAAGTGAACTTGTATTTTCCTTTTGTAATTATACTTAGGTCTGTTGAGAAAATAAATAAATTAATTAATTAAATAATTAATAATATGTGTATGTATAAAAAAAAGCAATATAGAAATATCACAAAAAAACTGTAATAAAATCAAGTCTTTTATCCCAAATTAGTCAAGGATAGATAATAAGTTGAAAAATATAAGTCACAAGTTCGAAACTGAAATCACGGTAATCTCACTTGTATAATTTATTATATAATAATTTATGTGGATAAATAATAGACAACATAAATATATATGAATACAGAAAAAAACAAAAAATTAAAAGTAAAATAACAATGATTATGTAATATAAAATTATATATACATTGCATATACAGAGTTTTCTAATAAGAAGTTTCATTTTGGTATTTAAAAAAAAACGAGTATATTTTAAGAAAAATCAATGGATATTTATTTACTTATATTAAATAACACTATTTAGTCTTTCAAAGTCTATTGTAATATCGCTACAATTGTTTCACCACACTGTGACTTCTTCAGGCGAAGAAATGATATTTATTTCAAAATTGTCGTTTTTGATATTTAATTAAAAATAACTCGAAAACCGTGGATGGGGTATTTTTTGTTTTTTGCATATTCTAAAAGAGCAATCTTTACTTGATATCCCCAAGAAGTTTTAAGAAGATAACTCGAAAATAATAATTATTGTAATTTTTTTAATTTATAATTTGCAGAAAATTTCAATAAAATCGTCGTTTTTGACATTTAATTGAAAATAACTCAAAAACCGTGGGTGGGGTATTTTTTGTTTTTTGCATATTCTAAAAGAGCAACCTTTACTTGATATCTCCAAGAAGTTTCATGAAGATAACTCGAAAATAATAATTATTGTGATTTTTTGAATTTATAATTTGCAGAAAATTTCATTAAAATCGTCGTTTTTGACTTTTAATTGAAAATAACTCGAAAACTGTGGATGGGGTATTTTTTGTTTTTTGCATATTCTAAAAGAGCAATCTTTACTTGATACCCCCAAGAAGTTTCACGAAGATAACTCGAAAATAATAATTATTGTGATTTTTTGAATTTATAATTTGCAGAACATTTTAATAAAAGCGCCGTTTTTGACATTTAATTGAAAATAACTCGAAAACCGTGGATGGGGTATTTTTTGTTTTTTTGCATATTCTAAAAGAGCAATCTTTACTTGATATCCCCAAGAAGTTTCACGGAGATAACTCGAAAATAATAATTATTGTGATTTTTTGAATTTATAATTTGCAGAAAATTTCAATAAAATCGTCGTTTTTGACATTTAATTGAAAATAACTCGAAAACCGTGGATGGGGTAATTTTTGTTTTTTGCATATTCTAAAAGAGCAATCTTTACTTGATATCTCCAAGAAGTTTTAAGAAGATAACTCGAAAATAATAATTATTGTAATTTTTTGAATTTATAATTTGCAGAAAATTTCAATAAAATCGTCGTTTTTGACATTTAATTGAAAATAACTCGAAAACCGTGGATGGGGTATTTTTTGTTTTTTGCATATTCTCAAAGGGCAATCTTTACTTGATATCTCCAAGAAGTTTCACGAAGATAACTCGAAAATAATAATTATTGTAATTTTTTGAATTTATAATTTGCAGAAAAATTCAATAAAAGCGCCGTTTTTGACATTTAATTGAAAATAACTCGAAAACCGTGGATGGGGTATTTTTTGTTTTTTGCATATTCTAAAAGAGCAATCTTTACTTGATATCTCCAAGAAGTTTCACGAAGATAACTCGAAAATAATAATTATTGTGATTTTTTGAATTTATAATTTGCAGAAAATTTCAATAAAATCGTCGTTTTTGACATTTAATTGAAAATAACTCGAAAACCGTGGATGGGGTATTTTTTGATTTTTGCATATTCTAAAAGAGCAATCTTTACTTGATATCCCCAAGAAGTTTCAAGTAGATAACTCGAAAATAATAATTATATTCTTTGTGCAAAATACAGTGTTATGTTGTTTTTGGAATGGTTGACAATTTATAATGTATTAAAAAAAACTTTAATACTTCCTCTTTTTATGGCTACAAAGGTTGTTAATTTTGGATTTGTACTTTAATAATTACGAATTTTTAAAAATACAGGGTTATTATAAATGGGGTCTATCATTTAATGTAAAGTAAATACATAAATAATAAACGTTTCATAAGTTCAGTACTGTTTATTTTGCTATTACCGTAATTCTAAATAAAATTTAAAATATAAAAAATATAAAATAAAACAAGGATTTTTTTAAGTTTCATAAAAATTGTATTATTGCAATGTATCTACAATAAAATTGTTATGAAACTTAAAAAAGAATTATTTATTTACAAATACTGTATTGTGGAGTTTCATTAAGAAAAAACCTGCATCAAACATAGATGATTGTTAAGTATTTAAAATAGAGTAATTACAGATATTGATTTTTTGTGAATCTTCAAAGAATTTCCACAATTTCCACAAAAGATCTATTGATAATATATTACATAGGCAATTTATTTAAAATGCCCTTTTCAATTTAAACTAATTGCAAAAGTTTATCAATGACATAAGCTGCAGACTAAAACTATATCAACCAAAACAAACGCGCCACGCTCCCAAAAGTGCGATTTGGAAACTGTGGATATTGTAATGGTGGCATTATTCATGCGGTGTTATTGTCTGCTGATAAATTCGCACGGATTATTAATTTTGAATGCAGCCATCCAGCGTCATACACAGCCACCCTTGGGGCCATACGTGCCGCAATACGCCAACGCCATTATTTCGTCCCTCAGAGCAAACATTGTGCGCCTTAAAAATACGCCCGAGCACAATGGGCCCGAATCCCCCATAGTTGCACACCAGACAGCTGAAAAGCGTGAGAATGTATATTTTTCTGATACACAAACGCGAAATGAGGAGTGTGTTTCCAGTTTTACACTGATACGGTGGGAGAGAGAGTTTGAGTCAAAGCTGAGGGGGTGGGATTGCTGTAAATAGTACGGCGCAGCTTGGCTTTTGTGTGGATGTTTTAGTACATGATGGAAATTAAATGAGGATTTTTTAATATAATCGTTTTTTAATAATATATATTAAATAAATATCCTCACCTCGACACCCAATACGGGTAAAAAAGGATAAGATTAAGAAAGAAAGAAATATCCTCTTGTTTTTTTTTTTTTTTTCAATATACTATGAATAGTCGCCAAACAAATACTAACAATGTAACGTTGGCAAACTTGTAACTTAAGCTTTATAAGGTTTGTACTTTATACCATTGTCATTATTTTCAAACAGCTATCGCCATTTATATGATAGGCCAGATACTTCTGGGACTGCCCTCGTATGTTAGTCCGACTGTTTTGTTATATTTAACATTGTAAATATGAACATTTTGTAAAAAGTATTAATCGAGAATAAATAAATAAAAATATTAATAATCACATGACAGACTACTAACACAATTGTGTTATAATAAATTTTGTAAAATTTTGTTGTCATATTGTCTAAATAAAGATGTTTGTATATATAATAATAATAATACCTTTATTTTATCACAGAGAAAAATACAAATATTAATAATCATTCAATTACAAGTTAATCAATTTAATGAATAAAACTGTGAATGCTAATAATAAAACACAGTATAGAGAAAATTATTTTAACTCAATTTAGATTTCATTTATATTGAACAATTGATGCGAAGCACGTTCAATAAATTTGAATTGTTATACAATAAAGGTTTTTTTTAATATTTAATCCACTTAAAGGTAATTTCAATTTCAATTTTACTTTATTAACGTAATCTCCATTTCCAAATTACAATTATAATTACATATTAAAAATTTTATAAGAAAAGTGTGACGCTCTAAAAACATTACAAAACATATGTATAAAAAAGCCAAATTACCAATCACAAATTACGACAAAATACAAAATAAATTTGAAAACAAAATTAACGCGAGTTATTTATGGCTTTATTAAAAAATTAATTCAATTTACTAATTACAAATTCGGTCGTTGCAAATTCTCATGCATATAAACGACTCGAATCGAGCTTCCATTAATTGAAAACTCGATACGATTCCCGCAAGAAAATCGACACCCGTAATTAACTGCCAAGAAGCAATACAATCTCGATGATATATTATTATCCATCATAACACATTTAAAAGGATCGAGATAATTAAACGCGCCGATCTAAATACTGACGAATGTATGCGATCCGAGCGGGAATGCATCTCGATATGCGATATATGTAGCGGATAAGACAGCCTCGGGCCGAATGCGGGATTATGGAACATATCTGCAGAAGTTGCTGTTGCTGCAATGTAACTAACTAGGTTACCGTGATATTGAGGAGGAGGAGGAGGAGGCCGGGCGCACTCTGATAAATCTAATAATGGGATAATCCGCGGCCGGTGGAATTGAGTAATTTTATTTATCGTTTTATGATCGTCACCTGAAGTAATCTGCAGTAAAAGTTATTTACCGTTATGGGTATTTTTGTTATTGGTTTGCGAGTTGTTTTAACTGCGGAGTTTATTGTACTCGTATATTGGTTGGAATGAATTTTATTGCAAAAGAGATTTTTTTACTTTACAGCAATTTCTACAGTGTAATCATTGAATTAAGAAGATTCTTGACTCCATACTTTAACTATAATAACTTGAAATAAAAATTAGTTAGAAATAAATTATTTTCTTTATTAAAACACAGACAAAATGTGTTTGTTTGTGATTAAAAATAACTTTAATTTTGAGATATTTATTTATCACATATTTTAATTAATATTTGTGAGAGATTTTAAAATTTGTTTTATTAAAAAAAAAGGTATTTTGATTTTGTTTTCAGTGAAGAAAAATGTGTTTGTCTGTGATTAAAAATAACTTTAATTTTGAGATATTTATTTATCACGTATTTTAATTAATATTGGTTTAAAATTTACAATTTCAGTTGCTAAAGAAAAAACAATCTCCTTTAATAATACAATTTAACTAAACTTATTCTCTTGTTTCTATTGTATCAGGTTTTTATATTGTTGTAATTTATCAGACTTTATTGTTATATTTCGCGTTGTACAAGCTTAGGCAGAATAAAGTATCCATTTCAAATTAAATCGTTTTTATTAATGGATAAATTTTTATTCAAGAATCAATCAAAATATCCTTGAGGCAACACAGAAATTTTATTTTGTTCTAAATATTACATCAATTAAATAATCTCCTCTTCGCTGCTGGCATTCTTGAAGCCCAGCATGAAAGTTTTGCGTCACCCGATCAAACATTTCAATTGGGATTGACTTAATCTCTGTCCGAATATTATGTTTCACCTTCTAAAATTTGCGGTCGATTAGAAAACACTTTCGACTTTAGGGAATCTCATAAAAAAATCACAAGCTGGCAGATCCGGCGACAAATTTCAAAATGACTAGACCAGGTAACATTCTTCGCAGTATTGCCATAGACTCTCTAGCAGTGTGGGAAGTGGCTCCGTCTTGTTGAAACCATATTCACACTAATATTAAGAAGTTGCTCAAACTTATGCAATAACATTGCAATGCAACAATAGAAGTGAAGTCATTTTCCTCATAGAAGAACGGCCCAAAGATTCCAAAGGCGGATACTGTACAACACACAGTAACTTTTTTTCGCTATGAAGCAGCAATTCATACGGATTTTTTTTTCTAAGGATTTTTCATCGCCCAGTTGAAAACGTTTTGTTTGTTAACAAAACCTGAAAGTATAAAATAAGCTTCGTCTAACATCAGCAAGCAATCAATAATATCCCAGTTTTCACGCAAGTTTTTCGAAACGCAAAAGTCTGTTTCAAAATCTCGAAACAGAAGTTTTTGTATAAATTATCTACACACATTATTTTTCAAATATGATACTTTAGGAAACAATTGCTTTAACATTGAGTTAAGAATATTATTGGCTTTAAGTAAAATACTAATAAAATATAAATAAAATTCTGAATAACTTTTGATTTTCAAAAAGTGTGTTTATTTTCACAACAATTGTTTCGCAAATTTATTGCTTCTTCAGGTGAATGAAAGTTTACAGTTACATAAACACACTTTTTGAAAATCAAAAGTTATTTAGAATTTTATTTATACAAAGTGAATATGGATTTTCAACACCTCAACGCCTTATCAATCAACCTACTAATAAAATAACTTTAATTTTGATTTTATTGATCACTTCATGAAGTATTTTAATATAATTGGATTTAAAATTAAAAGTTGCACTTATTAAATAAATTGTTAATTAAATTGAATAAAATGAAACAGAGATGATTCACACATTTGCAGCTATTTAAATTACAATGAAATTAAACAAGGAAAATTTCTGGCAATGATCAATAAAATTCGATCAATCGGGATTGATCGAATTTATTTCCAGAATTTTTCCTTATTTAATTTCAATGTAAATTGTTCAATTATGTAAATTACTTGTTTCCAAATTTCTCTGTAATTAATTTACTTTTGCTTTATATAACTGATTTTTTTACTACTACTACAATATCTTTATTCAAAGTTATTTGTTATTCATATATTTACAATATATTATGGAATATTTGTTTCTTTCTTGCTTGCTTGATATTATTAGTGACTATACGACATTAACGCATTATAATCAAACTGATGATTTAATCATACAAAACATATCCAATTATACAAACAAAATAATTTAATATCCACAATTATTATTTCTTTTGATGTTAAAATTAACTAATTTCAGCATCAACATAAGCAAAGATTACTTACCTCACATTTAAAACCCGTTCGAGCGTAATTCACGATTCAATGAGCCATCATCGGATAATTTGCAAACTAAATTAAGATCGTTGAGCCGCGCCCGGTATTGGGTAACAAGTGGTTGTTACACTTAGCGCAAATCGAGGAGGATACAAGGATGCGAACTGCGAGACGAAAACAACAAAAAAATAAATAGTTAATTTCCGAGCGTGCAGAGGCCATAAATAAACGGACACCTGATACCAATACCCTTTTTAAGATTCCCCGAGCGAAGGAAACTTGTTCAATATCCGGACGCAACTTTGCGAGGATTTCTGAAATGTGCTTTACTGGAAGAAGTAACAGAAGTTTGCCGGCTAGGGGAATAACGTTCCGTTTTTTTTGTTTAATTAAATGTATCACGCAACGAATGGAAAATTGAAAATCTCTTTTAGTTTTAATTGTTATAGTGTTGTTTTATCAAACCGCATCTGAGTTTAGAAATTTAAACTCAGAACTATTTAAATGTGTACATTATTTGTTATAGGAAACAAACTTTACTATAATTGTTACACAAAAAAAGTAGCTTCAATAGACAACTAATAATCAGAGCTATTCCATGCGGGAAATATTAAGTTAAATTAATCTTTCAGGATGGGAGTAAAAATAAAAATGTTAGACACAGCTGTTCTGTACAATATTATAAAATTATTACAATTATATAAATTAATTTTATACATTTTTTTTTGTATGTTTACCCAAATCAAACCATCTACTCTCCACCACATCCATGTTGCCGAAAACTCACCAAACTAAGACATCCTAATAAACTTCTCCACAATCCTTCTAACGATTAGCTTTATAAATCAACAAACAACTCTTTCCAAAAAATTTTCAAATAACATGACAGATAAACAATCATATCGATGTATATAATTTATATTTATAAAAATGTTATCTGAATAAAGATATTTGTATATATAAGAAATATGTATTTATTCTTATTAAAGTATAATATAAATTATATATAACTCGAAAACACATATCATATTATACCAATTTCCGATTTCGATCACATCGTAAAATATAATTTTCTGATTCGATTAAATCTGTTACGCGTTACAGCGAGCGTTTTTGTTCATAAATCACGAGTCAAGATGTGGATTTTATCTCCACATCGACTAAGGCAAGATTAATTCCTTTATCCCTCTTCAAAATATTCGCTCTGCTCTCCGCGTTTCTCCATCTCACTTTTTTTCTGATTTATCACGATGTGGATTGTGTTCGCCGCTTATAAGATGCCTTTTTTCGTCCGATTTTATATGATAATGGAAGCGCAAAAAATTTAACGGATGAAAGATGTAATATTGTTATTGATGTGAAAAAAAATACATATATATAGCGCTAATTTTCTGGATGAGAAAGTTTTCCAATTTATATTTGTGACTTGCATGAATTGTTTGGAAATGTTAATTAAGCTGATTTAGGATGAAATATGTTTTAAATAGGAAAATATATTTGAAAATAATACACATTAATTATTTTCTTTTATATAACCAATGAAAATGTTAAACTGAGTTTTATTGATGAGTTATATAAGATTTTATTGCCTTTTTTATAAAAAGTGAACTAAAAAACGAATCTTTCAATTATCTAATGAAAATGTATCTGTAATAATTTTGTGAACATAAGATTCCTTAATTAATGAATTATTATTATTATATTTCATTGTAAAAAAAACACAAAACATAAAAATTAAAAAAAAAACAAAGATATGATATATTTTAAAATTATCGACATCACTTCATTTCACAACATTCAAGACAGTTAAGTGACATACATCCGACAGGGACTTTTGACATAAACTGTTAACGATCATCCCGTTTATTTTGACAACGACGAAAATACAAAATCCAGGCGGAAAGACCACTGGTCGATAGCCAATTAGCAAACTCTTACAGCATGTATTGTAATATTTTGTGTTATATGTAGGTGATTTATAATACGTTTGTCAATAAAGATTATGTATATATATATAAAATTATCGATGATTTCATAAATTAATCATTTTTTTAATCGAAATGTATTACTACGTTTTATACCGCTTTAATGTTTTTTACAGGGTTCGTTAAAACTAATCGGAATAAACAAATAATTCTGCAACAGCAAGAGTATTAAAAAAATGTTTCAAATAAAAGCTATAATGTTTTTTTACAGCGTTAGTTGAAATTACCGGAATAGCTAAATAATTCTCCAACCGCAAGAATTTTCAAAAAATGTTTCGAATGAAAGCTTCTTGGATATAAATAATACCCGACGCCCTAAAGGGCAACAAGGGATAGCAGAAGAAGGATATAAATAATAGGCTATTCAATTTACTAAGATAATGAGGTTTGGAAGTTTGTTTTTCGAAAAAAAAAAAACACCCTATATATTTTCAGTATTTTTTTTAATTCTAAGAACTTTTTGTAGGAATAACTTTTTTGTATGTGTAATAATAATATAATTTTTCCCAACTACTATAAAAACAGAAAGAAAAGAAGAAAACAAGGGCTTTCTGCCCTATAGTCGATAGCTCTTATTTGGTACAATATTTTATTTTATTTTATTTTATTTTATTTTATTTTATTTTATTTTATTTTATTTTATTTTATTTTATTTTATTTTATTTTATTTTATTTTATTTTATTTTATTTTATTTTATTTTATTTTATTTTATTTTATTTTATTTTATTTTATTTTATTTTATTTTATTTTATTTTATTTTATTTTATTTTATTTTATTTTATTTTATTTTATTTTATTTTATTTTATTTTATTTTATTTTATTTTATTTTATTTTATTTTATTTTATTTTATTTTATTTTATTTTATTTTATTTTATTTTATTTTATTTTATTTTATTTTATTTTATTTTATTTTATTTTATTTTATTTTATTTTATTTTATTTTATTTTATTTTATTTTATTTTATTTTATTTTATTTTATTTTATTTTATTTTATTTTATTTTATTTTATTTTATTTTATTATATGCAATATATTATGTACAAACATCTTTATTCAGACAATATGATAACAAAAATTTAAAACAATAATATGTACAGTTGTATTAGTAGTCTGTCATAGGCTATCGACCAGAGATCTTTCTGCTGCAATGTATTATAATTTACAGATATTAATACGCTTAAGTTTTGACATAAATTGAAATATATACAGAAATATATGCAAAATAAATAATAATAATTACAGAATCAAATATATAGTTTATATCTGTTTTTGGCTATCTTTCTTTTCGTGTTTATGTTCGTGTCGCGAATGATTTTTTTTAGCTATAAATTATTGTAATTATGTAAAAACTGTGATATAATTTAATTTTACTCACAGAAATAACGATATTTTATATGTATAAAATAATTTTCACACTAAAATGTACATTCAATAACAATAATCAATGGATGGGATTAATTATTATAAAAATAAAATAAACTGTGAAATATTACAATTTCCGAACCTCCATAATATATTGAATTAAACTGCAATAATATCTGTGTAATAAATTTAGAAACATTTATGTGGTCTATAAATGTGAACAATAATAATCCGTATAAGCCTATTCACATATAAATCAGGATTATAATTAAATATACCCAAAGCGATGCTCCAATTTCTTTTTGATATAATATTTAGTCAATAATCAATACATCGTATTTCGCAGCAAAATTAGG
Source organism: Philonthus spinipes (assembly GCA_963082785.1). Lineage (NCBI taxonomy): Eukaryota > Metazoa > Arthropoda > Insecta > Coleoptera > Staphylinidae > Philonthus > Philonthus spinipes. The sequence goes on from OY720304.1 coordinate 27,333,350, forward strand.
ATGTTGTGACATAATTATATTTTACGAAATTAAATTAGCGGTGATGATCACTGTCAACAAAAGTCTAAACATTTTCCAATAGTATAATACCACAATAAGCAAGAAATTAATTATTATGCGTTACCTCAGTAATAAATTTCTGAGAAATTGTTTTGCTTTTAAATGAGAACTGTGGCCTGAACGGAACGTGTTCGACTCATCAACACGTTCCGTTTATGCTTGTATAGCTAAAAGGAAAACTCCGTTAAAAATTATTATTTCATGTTATATAAATACATACAGTACACAGAGTAATTACGGGGAAATGCGACTACCGGTAATTACTTTAATTGAAAATGGTGGTTTAACCGAAAATTATTAAATGAAACAATATCGAAGGATTTTATTATAACATAAAATAACTAAATAGTGTTGAAACATGTTTTTACTAAGTATTAAATGAGTCAATTATCATTAAATATGCAAAGAATGTAAATATAGTTTTTCATATTCTTTATATATATTATACTTCAATAAAGTAATAAAGATTATTATTATAATTAAATCCACATAATAATAAAAATAATATATATATATAGGGGGTGATATATATATTATTTTTATTATTATGTGGATTTAATTATAATAATAATCTTTATTACAGAAAGTCATTATAAAAATGTACAAAATGAAATTGTGTCAGTACCTATGGCAACTTAATTCCCATTTACTAATCACATATCGGTTTTCACGTACATTTTTTTCATTAAATATATACAAAAAAATATTTATAAAATGCAGGTAATAGGCTTGATAAAGGGTTATTTATCGGGCTAAGGTCAAAATTTAAGATTTTCGATTCCCGTTTATTATTTTTTTTTTTTTTTCATTTCTATTGCTTCGTAAATGTTTAAATTATAATTATTTGATTATTTTCGCAACAAGTGTACATTATTTAGAGAAAATTTAAAGCCGGTGTTTAATGTGTGATGAGCTATTTGTTTACGCATTAAAAATAAAAAAAATATATATATTTTTTCTCATAAACAACACAAAAAGTTACACATTCCAGCATTAAATATGCCAATCACTAAAAGCTTTTCTTTGTCTCTCGGCATATTTACAAAAGCTCTTCCCGCCCCCTCACATATCCCACAGGGTTTCGCCGTTAAGCGCGTTGTATTATCCAGAAGTGCACGGGAGTAAAGCCAAGTCTCATGCGAGATTTTGATCGATGTTTTTATTCTCCATTCAATTTTATACGCTAATACAATTTTTAGACGTTTCACTGACGCTTGAAGTTCAGGTGCTTTGAAATATCTGCCTCAACGTGAAAAAAAAATGGAAGGAAATTTAATCATTATATGAAAGCTTGTAAATTTTAAGATTTCATAAAAATATATACTCTGTTTTTTTTTTGTGTAACCAAATATATGAGCGAAAAGGCAAAAAACTGAATATACTGGAAAATAAATTAAAAATATATCTCCTTCAGAATGACCAAAAGTTGAAACTAGTTGGATTATAAATTATAATAAAATAGAATTAATTTTCATAATTTCTAAAGCTTCAACTACTGAAATATCAAAAAACGTAATGTCAAAACTGTCTGATTTGTTTCTATTGGAAAACAAAGTTGTTGTTGAAAAACCCTTTGCAACAGCAACAAAATTTTTAATAGCGGTCTCAGATAGACGACTCTGTTGACTTTTACAGGTTCACTATTTTTATTGTGAATTTAAAGAATTTCAATGCCATTTTCGGAGAATATATATATATATATATATTAATTAATTCAATTTTCTCCGAAAATGGCATTGAAATTCTTTATATATATATATTCGTAATATTTTTTTGTAGCTTATTTTTTGTAAAAAAGTAATTCCGTAAATAAATTATTATTAAATGTATCTAAAGCTTCTACTGCTGATATGTCAAAAAAAACTAAATTTAAAAACTCGTATGTTGTGATTTGTCTCTATTGAAAAATATAGTTATTGCTCAAAAACCCTTTACAACAGCCAGAATAAATTTTATCTTTAACATTTTTGGTGAAGGCGCCGGGTGTTCCCTTAACATAAATTGTAGAGATAAACAAAGTCGACATTTCGATTATTTTTATTGGTACCAAATTAAATAAATTTTGTCTTTTTCATTTTTGGTGACGAAGCCAGGTATCGTCTTAACATAAATTGTAGTAATAGGAAAATTCGACCTTTGGATAATTTTTATTACTACCATATAACAAATACAGTACTTTACATATTCTAAAATAACTGTGTTAATTTATAATAGCACATTTGGAAATAAACATTTTATGAAATATATCTTATGTGTATAGACTTGAAAATATAAGTTTATAAATTTAATTTATTACAATTGTTATTTTTTCCTGTTCAGAATTAGCATTTATTAATATAAATAGAAAAAAGTATTCATTCATTTGGTCACAGTTTATTTAATATAGTATTTATTAAATGTATCGGGTTTCCCTGCATGCATTTTTTCAAGTTTTTTTTATTTGTTTATTATTTTATTTGCTTATTTTGAGCTATATTTTACTACTAATATTACTTACTCTACTTCTATTAACATTTTTATCAACTCATTACATTTTTTTTCTCTGTTCACCTTTTGCGTGCACACTTATTTGTTGTCATATTCATAGTAATTTTCTTTTTTTTACTCTTTCTCCTTTCTACCGTTAAGTATAAGGAGATTCATAATAATAATAATAATGTTGTTTGTATACCAAGAAAAAAAAAGGTAAGCATACAATAAAGAGTAAGCGAATTTTAGTCAGCGTTACCTGTAACTGCTCTTCTACTAAACCTACGACCTACAACTTATATAATTAAGGTATTATATTGCACCAGTAAAGTCTTTTCTATTCTATTAATATATACTCGATTAGTAAAATTACTCGATTTTGGCCAACACTACTAAATTACAATGGATAAATTATATTTTATGGATTTAGAGGTTCTGTAAAACCGTAATAAAAGCCTTGCAAGCACATATCATTTCAATCAATAAATCAATTGAATTGTTGCGCCTCGAAAAAAAAACATCGCCCACGAATCCAACTCTCTTTACTAAATGAAACACCAAAGACTGGCTGAAAACGCAAAAATGGTAAAACTCAATTAGATACCCTCATTAAGGCAGACCGGTCGACCTCCTTAGCAAAAAAAAGATAAACGAATTTAATTTATGTGGGCGGTGTATCGTTAATTCCGCCGAATTCATTTCTGTAAAATTACAGAGCGCTCTCGGCTCGCTGCAAAAACTTCCCCGGCGACTGCTTTTTCCAAAGCGGGCTTTTTCCGACCCGACTTTCAGGACGAATAAAAACGTAAATTGAGTTAAGGAGATGATTAAAATGAAATAAATTCAGTTTGTGTATGTGCGCAAACCAAGCTGGGGCAGGAAAAAGGTTTCTTTTTAATAATTTATGACGTAAGTGATTTTAATGGCATCGAAAATTTAAATCTTTTGCGAGAAAGTCGTTTATTTTTTCACTCGCAAAAAATAACGACAGATATATGATGAGAATAATTGGACAGAAAGACCTATAGCTCGATAAACCTTAATAAAGAAGAGAAAGAAAATGAGAATTGTTATTTTCCTACTGTACAATAAAATGTGTTTGAACGATCATTCTCTTTTCAAATTTATATAATAGCATTAAATTTTTAACCCTACACACATATGGGTAGAAAGGGTCATTTAATATTTATAATAAATTTTTCTTGGATCAAAATTTGATGCATTATGCAATATTTTATTGATATGCAGCAGCAGGTGTACATTATGTAATTCAATGTCCGACGGGGTATTTACCCGGGAAGTAGTTGTTTTAACGTGCTTACGTAACGTAAGTCAAAAGTCACAAAGCTAAATGTGGAAATAATTTATTAATTATTTTCAAAAGAAAATTTTCATTTGTCAGATAAATACTCCAAATAATCGATTTTGCCCCTAGTGTTAAACAAGAAAGTAAGAATTGAATTGAGTATTAATTTTATAATAATAAACATTATTTTTCTTAATAATAATGAAATCACATTTTAATTATTATTTTTTTACGCCCATCACAAATTGAATCAAATACTTTCTAATAGCGTTTATAATTGCTCGTAATTTGATTATAACGCCATTGTTATTTCCATGCGTTGTTAACCGCAGCAACGAAACCACAGATATTCATTATCCCTGTATCAGTGGACAGATATTGCGGTGTTATTGCTTTGGAAGCTGCACGGGTCTGATTAGCGAGAGGAAAATGAATTTCCACGGAATTACCTGTCGACTGAAATTAATTCTCCTTACAATTAAAACATTAATTGAAATTCCAACCGAATATTATTGATTGAACACAAAACAAAGTAAACAAACCGAATCGTTATTGGCGCGTTACAATTATGCAAATTAATTGAATTGGCATTCGGTAATATTAATATTGATTATTAAAATGATAAATGGAATAAATAAAAGATGAAACGAAATATCAACGTCATGACACTTTTGTTTTATTTAATAAAATATATAATTGGAAATTAATCAATATTACTTATAAATATACAGAGAGGTTTTTGTATCAGTATACATTAGGGGAAGTGTATACTTGCAAAAAACGCTGTCAAACGCATTGAACCGATTAATGTGTGTATGCTTAGTTGATTATTTGGCATATGTGTGTTCAGTTGCGTGCTATAGGCAACTAAACACACATACATTAATGTATTTGATTCGCGTATTTTGCAGGTATACATAGGGGAAATGTATACTGATAAAAAAAGCTCTCTGTATATAAATATCTTTATTCCGAGACTTTTGCATTACATTAATTGTATAATACAGCACTTTAAATAATTTTGAGATTGTCTTTTCATAGGCTATAGACCCGAGTTCTTTCTGCCTATCACTTATATTTAATTAATTGTTCACATAACCCAGGGTAAAACATTTTTGAACTAATTAAATTTTGAAATAAATACACTAACTTTTATATTTTCGCCGGACCCCTTTCCAAGGAAAAGTATTGTGATCGTAAAAATTTTCGAAACGTTAATTTCAACAGTTATATACGTGTTGAGTATAGATTGGACTTAAAATTATAGTAAGAAATTTTTATTTTCACCTATATTATTAAACAATAGTTTAATGATTGACCCCATTTATTAATCCCTCGACGTTTTTATTATCTTCTCGAAAAATCAGATTTTTAATGTTACACCAAAGATAACAATTTCATAAAGCAATTATAACTTTACCTAAAACATCATTTCCATTTAGTTTTTCTCTGTTTTGTTTTTATTTTCGTTGTTGTTCATTTTCCAACGATATTAATTCCGCCGGAGTATTCAGCGAAAAGTCAGGGCCAGACGTGATTAGCCGGGGCTTCATTAAATTGGCAAAAAGAGCCAGAGGCTGCGACATCAATCCGAGCCCGAGTGTGTTCATTCTCTCCTGTCCCAAGGTTCGAGCTCTCTCTCTATCTCTGGTGTATGCTAGAGTGTGTTACTGTACGCTGCATGTGAAATTAATTTCCTGCGATCCCATCAGACACGCTTGTTTTCGGCTCGCTACATAGGATGGATGGAATTTTCTTTCAGCGCCAATCTGCTAATTGAAATCTCAAATGCGGATTTTCAGCAATTGTAATCAGTGATGTTACATAAGCGCCAGGTTTGGGATAATGATGTTAGCTTTAATGTAAAATGGTGGAAGGGTGGCAAACTCAAAGAATGGAAAAAAATGAAAAGAATTTTATTTATAAAACCACGCGTAAATTTAACGAGACACTGTATATGACAGAAATTTCCTGACATTTGTTAATTCGTGATATATGTCCTTCAAATCAAAACAAACCACTTACCTTCTAATTTACTGAAACTCGTTAATTCCTGATACATGTCCTTCAAATCCAATAAAACCTCTTACCTTTTAATTTCCAGACTTTCTTGGTACATTCCCTTAAAATCCAACAATTTCCTGGCACTCATTAATTTCTGATACATGTCCTTCAAATCCAACTAAACCTCTTACCTTCTAATTTCCTGATACATGCCCTTCAAATCCAACCAAATACCTTACCTTCTAATTTCCAGACTCTCGTTAATTTCTGATACATGTCCTTCAAATCCAACCAATCCCCTTACCTTCTACCCCTATCTCGTCATCCCACATGAGAAGTAGAAGTGTATTTTGAAAATCTCAACAAAGGAAAAAACACTGCTCTTGGTTACTACATCATTCCCAGGCTTGTCCTAAAATCCCATTCACTGATAATATCCATAATTATATTATCCAAATATTTCAGAATGAAAATATGAATAATGGCATGCATTCCTAAACGCTGCAATGACTTAGGAAAGATGTTTCAGCCTATAATTAATATGAAACTGCTAAAAATCATCTCCAATAGTATCAGTTCGGTTTTCTAGAACATTGATCCACTACAAAATTTAGACGGAAAGACCGAATTTATGGATAGTCAATAGCTGAAAGGCTTCCGGTCGATAGCCATTTCTATAAGAACATTTTTTAAAGTTTAAATAAATTGTCAAAAATGTAAAAAATTGTTAAACCACACTTGTAAGGAATAAAGATGATGAATATATATATGGATATTCAATTGGCAGATCTTTACTATATATATTGTAATAATTTTTGTTGTATGTAGATATTAATATTGAATTTGTCAATAAAGATTGTATATATGTATATACAGTCTTTATTAACGCAATATTAATATCTACATACAACAAAAATTATTACAATATATAGAGTGTCAATATCTAAGTTGTTGGGGTACGAAATAGCGTACAACATGATCTATCTAGTAAAAACTTGATCTGAGTCAACACTTTCATAGCTCCACTATTTTTTTTTAGGCTCTATATATCGAAGATAAACAAATCCAAATCTTGAACATCAAAAAAAAATATATTAATTTTGAATTCGAACATTAATCCCACCCCGGAAAATTCGTCAACGTACATCCGATATCACCTTTGATTTACGCCACACTTAATTGTAAATAATTAATGCGTTGGGATGTAGGTTATCTGGCGAACATATGTGTACGTCAGCTCGAATACATCAAACCAACACGTTCGAACAGGATGCGGGTCGTGAGCGGTGCAGCTGGATGCTGGACGCCCTTCGCTATTTTTTTATTGAATCACGTGAGGAAGCGCCGCTTCCTCAATTTCTTTTTCCTGCAGGTATCAAATTTCGCACGTTTCATTTCGGACTTAGTGGGAAACTACCTTCACGTGCACTTGGAGGGAGGGGGCGGTCGTGTTCGGATTTGGGTTAATCTGCTTTTTATTGCCGCCCCCTGCACTAATCTCTACGAGTTTACTTCCACTCAAAATGTAATCGCATACCGCGCCGCTTCATGTTTATTATGAACAGGAAATGCGGATAAAATTGCTGGATTATATTTTGTTTGATTTATGTGGAAAGTTTGCGCGTGATTAGTATTTTATTATTTATTTCATAACTTTTATAATTTTAACATTAAATAACATAATACCTTAAGTAATAAATTCACATTCCACCTTCGATAACTAATCTACTAATCTAAACTAGTGATGTGACCATTCGAATAAAAATAATTGAAGTTATCGAATCAATTCATTACAATTCTAATTGTGATATTCCAATGAGAATTCGAATCAAAACGATAATAATAATAATGATAATCTTTATGGATTTCCCTTTCCACATACCCAAAAAAAATCTTTATTGCCACAATCGAATCATGAAAATTGTTGCATAACAATAACGTATTGTATAATGCAACAATTTTGAATCAAAAATATTTAATACAAAAAAAATGTTATGCAACAGCAAATGTCTATTATTATTTGTTAAAGAACTTATGTAACATAAGTCATAATGTCGCAGTAGCCAAAGGGAAAATAATTTATTAATTAATTTTTTTTTCAAATTCTTTTTATTTAATTTATTTAAATGACTGTGAACAAGTGAATAAATCCTTTTTTCTATTATTTCAATAAAAATTTATTAATTCAAAATATTTCCACTATATCTATCCGTAAATACTAAATCAGCATAAATCGTCTCAATTTCAATGATACACTACCCGATTTATCATCATCTGAACTCGTATCTACTATTCGAGCAGAACAACAAAAAAAAGGAAAAACCGATAGTACTTAACGTGCGTTATACCGTTTTTACCCGATACGAGTCTGTTTTCCTGCGATATCAGCGAAATCCTTCCTTTATTGTTGCAATGTGTATCACGGTTACCTCCGGTCGCAAATTACACGAGTTCGCAACTCGGGCACAGAACGGGCCCATTATCTACCCCCGAGTGCAGCTTTTATTGCCACCCACACACAATTACTCATGCACTCCGTATTGTTACGATCGGCCCTATATGCAAAGACTAATTGCGACTTACTCCATTTGCATGACATGGTAATATGTCATTAAAACATTGTAAACTCTTGGAAATCTGTTTATTTTTTTGATTGCCTGATAATTAATTTTAATTATGTGATATTGTAATCAAGAGAAAGTTTTCTGTAAAATTAAAACATTGTTCGCTCATAATTGTATATTAAATATTATTCCCATGAAGACGTTAGATTATTTTCTTGGAAATGAATAATTAAAAATAATAAATCGAAAAGCCACTATTACTACATATCAATAATGTTACATTACCACTTTATTAAATATTACTAAGTTACCTATACCAACTATATATGTAGAAATATAGAAAAAAAAACTCAAATTATAATTATTACGATTTTTTGAAATTCCAATATTGGAAAAAGTAAAGAAAATTCGTTCTACCACAAATTGTTTTCGTAATATATTTAACAGTGAAAATAAATAACTGAAGAATGGAAAAAACAACAATTATCATCAAACACCTTCACGGAAACTCAAACTATAATTTATTATAATATTTGCTGTACATAATTCAATAATTCACGAAATTTATATAAAATGAATTATCACTACTAATTCACAAATTCAATAAACTAAATAATCCCTAACATCCCACGGGTTATGTATGTGTAATTCAACTTTTTTTTTAATTCGGATTACCAAGTACAAATTCACACCAACGTATGTGTAATTTAAGCAATTACATAAATTACTCTTAAGAGGATGAGTTATGTGACATTAGCTGAACCCACATATCATTATTCAGGACAAACCGCAATCTTGACATTGAGGATTATTTGACAAATTCACGGCTGTTGTAATGTATGCTTATTGCACACACTGCGCCCCGTATTATTGTTCCCTTGCAATTGCTAGAATTCTCAACCCCGGGGATATTAATGTTACCTATGCCATCAAAGATGTGTACTACAAATAACAGCAAGTATTATTTAACGATAAATGTTGCTGTTTTTTTTTTCAATTAATTGTTGGTTGAGTAAAAATATAACACGACGTGCGTGTTTATTGTTATTACGTTTACTTCTAGATATCAATCAATTCTACTTATTTACATATTTACACAATATCCAGGGCTATTCTGATTCATTACAGTTTATGGAAAATCCATTGGGGCTAACATGATCATTATCCCAGAAGTATCATAGCTTCTCGGATGACGATCATGTTATGGTGAACGTTATCCCGATTGAAAATGTTTATTCACACAAAAGGGATTCTAAGTGAAATGATATTTTTTGGCTGAAGAGATTAGCGGGTGGAGATTGTTAATAAAGGAAAATGATGAGGGGAAGACAACAAGGCCTTATTTACGGATGCAAATATCTGTATCTTGTTAAAAAAGTACAAATAGGGGAAAACATGAATATTTGCTTTTTATTGTTTTATTGAAATCAAAAGATTTCGAAGAGCCTGTCACTGGGCTGGGCGTTAAAAGTTAACGTATAATAATTGTTTTTTTTTTCTTTGAATAAAAATATGTATATATAATCTTTATTTCATTGCAATTATTTTTACATATTGTTAAGTCTTAGAAAATGGCTTTTTTCGAAGTATTCAATCGTGATGATTGCTGGCATTATTGTGTAAGTTCTCTAAATTTGAATTTATTAATTGTTAGTGATACTCAATTGTTTAGGATTCATGTTTACAGAGGTGTTTGAAAATATAAGCTTTCTATTGGTTGAATTAAGATAATTTACTACTAACAACTAATTTAATATAATCATAAGAGAATATACCTTTTTTTATGATAAGGTGGTCAAAAATCCCTCTATATATAGCATATTTTTTTATCGTTAATCATGCAAAATTATTTTAAAAACTTTGTGAACTACAAGATATCAGAATAACACAATATTAATTATTAAAAAATAAACCTTCTTTCTTAAATTTTAAAATATTCGTGTATTAAAGAAAGAATCTGCAATATTACTTAATAAAACCACAATACAGTTGCCTACAACACAACGCAATAAACAACACTGTTGGCATCAAATGTTGCCTACAACAATAATGTATTAGCGTTAAAATTCAAAACTTATTTTATGGCTGCAATAAACGCGGTAACATTTTATTATCATAAATTTCTGGAATCATATAATGCATTTTAAGATAGGGTTTAAAAGGGTGTAATTAACCCCGTATTTATCACCATTGCGGTAATCCGATGGATAATAAAATTTGTATTTATTACACAGGAGTTACTTAAAGAAGATTATATTCGTATATTATTTTTAAAAAAATCAAATATGATAAGAAAAATTAAACAACAAAGCGTATGAAAAAAAATAATACTATTATAAATACTATTAAATTGATTGATTGAGTTACGTGAAGATCAAATTAATTCGACGAATAAAGCACTAATAACCTTTCTTCACACTTTTATTTGGATTACCAAATGTACATTTCGGTCACAAAGTGACCATTATCAATGGATTAACACTAAATGTGAAGAAAAGTTATTAGTGCTTTATTCGTCGAATTATAAATACTATTATTGATAATAGAGGCTTCTACTTCATCATACATTGTTTTAAGTTTTAATATAATACTGCCCCCATGGTAGGAACGTACCTTGACGTGGTGTGGGGGCAAGGAAGGGTGTAGGCCAATGAGCGGGGCGCAGAGATACGGGTCTCCTTTATGGAGACCCGGATCCCTGGGCTTCTGGGAGGTAATACCTTACCGCCAAATCGTTCCGAGGCTGATACTACCTCCTTGCTGTTCAGTCTCCTTCGTAGAGTCGCTTCACCCCTATTCTGCCTCTCTTGGCGAACTCTTCAATTCTTTCTGAGTCCCCCCTCAGTTATCCGAACTGATCGGGACCCAAAGGGGGATTCAAACCATCTATTTTTTTTTTATCTTTTCACTATCCCTTTCTTCCATACATAAAAAAAATGGACATTAAAAACGTGGATACAAGTCTCCAGGTGGGTACACAAAAATCCCACCCCGCGTCAGCGGGCTGCCCCATCGGATCTGGAGGGGGCAACTGTCCATCCGTGTCTGGCCTTAAAGGCAAACACGTTCCGTCCGATAAGGACTCCAAAAAGTCGGGGAAGGCTAAGGCAAAGGCTGGCCAGAAGCGACAGGTTTATAATACAGACTTGAAACCCTCGGCGAGGGCTTTCAGAAACAGAAGAGCGGCCCACCGAATCCGCCTAAAATTCGAGTCCATTCCAGAGACTGAGCTCTCCAACCAGGAGAAAGAGTCTTTGGAATGGGCCAGGAAAATAATTAGGGAACACGGGGAGAAACCTGCTGCAACCGCAACGCCCAAGAGCACCCAAGAGGTGCCCAAGAGGCAGCGATCGCAGGGGGAGACCCCACCGTGCCCTAAAAAGGCGAGGACTGGACCCTCTCCAAAAACCACACCGGGCCGCACGTACAGTGATATCCTTAAGGAGCACACTGTATGGGCGGTAATCGATAGGAGCCACAAGGAGGGATCAATTTCGCCAGCGAACTGGCAGCTGGTAGAGATAGCCCTCCTTAAAGTCTACAAGGAGGTTCTGGCATCAAACCCAGGCACGGCCCCGAGGTGTCGAGACGCAGGTTGGCACCAGGGCCATGTCAAATTGGTGGCTTGTGCAGATCAGAGGTCCGCTGATCTGTTCAAGGTAGCCATAGGGAAGGTAGGGGAGATCTGGCCAGGCGCTGCCATCGAGGCTGTGACAAGGGACAAGATCCCGAACAGACCTCGGTGTAGGGCCTGGATCCCGGTTGAGCCTGCGGACCCGCCGACAATCACAGAAATCATCCGTATGAGCAACCCAGAGTTGCCGACGGATGACTGGCTCGTGGTCAACGTAGGGGAAGCGAGGGGCAACATCAGACCGGTGACAATCACCGTCAATGAGGAGTCCATCGCCTCTCTGGAGACCTGTGGAGGGGTGATAAGCTACGGCTTTAGTTCAATCACCCTCAAAGTGTATAGGAAGGACAAGGAGGCCGCTAATCCTAAGAAGGAGGTGGCCTCTGTCGAGCCGAAAGATGCAGGATCACACCAAGAGGTGAAAGCTCCCCACCCTGAGGTGGACAGCGAGCCTGTTTTGGAGGCCATGAGCCGACTGCGCACGCACTCGGAGAAGACGGGGGAAAGTGAAGGAGACGAGGATCTCACTCTTTCCTCCGCATCCGAAGATGACGGCCTTGACACCACGGTCGTCAACTCCTAAAGCGGCAGGATGGCGAAGGTGATCCAGGTCAACCTGCATCACTGCAAGGCAGCCTCGGCTGCACTTATCCTTACCCTAGCAAGGGAAAGGTATGACGTCGCCCTGATCCAAGAACCATGGATCGTTGGAGATCGGGTTTGCGGATTGGGGTCTAAGGACTTCAAAGTCTATCACAAACAGGGGGTAGGTAAACCTAGATCGTGTATCTTGATAAATAAAAGGCACCCTGCTTTCCTGCTTCCTTGTTTCAGCGATGCAGACACAGTTGTCGTCTCGATGGAGAGTGGCCTTGACCAACTATGGGTAGCCTCCTCCTACATGGCCCATGACGAGGAAATTCCCCCAGAAATCCTGGTTAAAGCGGTGGGAGAAGCTGGCCGGAAGGGGGTGAATTTCGTCATTGGTGCAGACGCGAACGCCCATAACTCCATATGGGGAAGCTCCGACACAAACGACAGAGGTGAGTTGCTACTTGATTTTATTCTGGCTACTAACCTCTCCATATGTAATATTGGGTGTGAACCCACCTTTATTACCTCTAACAGGCGCGAGGTTCTAGACATAACATTAGTCTCGGATCAAGCTCATAGTAAAATTAACAACTGGAAGGTCAGTGGTGAACACTCCTTCTCCGATCATAGGTATATAGAGTTTCAGGTGGATTTGCCAATCCCGGAGAACCCTATAATTACCAACAAAAGATTAACAAACTGGGACACCTACAAAACTGTCCTCACTAAGAACTTACCAAGCAAAATACCATGTAAACCTTTCACTGAGGAGGAGGTGGATAGCTTGGTAACTACTCTCACAACCGCATGCAACAGCGCAATAGACGCAGCTTGTCCTAAAATAATCCCTAGAGGAAAAAAGAAGCCTAAATGGTGGAACAAGGAGATCTCCTCCCTTAGAAAGGAGTGCAACAAGCAGTTCAACAGGGCAAAACGAACCAGCGAATGGTCCCTGTACAAGGACAGTCTCAGAGCCTTCAAAAAGGCTGTCAGACAAGCAAAAAGGTCCTCTTGGAGAGCTTTCTGCAATGAGATTGAGGAAGCCTCCGAGGCCAGCCGGCTCAGGAAAATACTGTCGGGGAATCCAGCGATCCCAGGCTTTCTTATGAAACAGGGTGGTGATTGGACCACTTCATGTGAAGAGACCTTAGAGGTGCTAATGGACACTCACTTTCCCTCCGACTCTGGCGGGAGAGGGGTTTGCCTGGCACCCAAGAGGAGCTGCCCGACGAGAGATATCCTGACCAAGGACAAACTAGCTTGGAGTATTAAAAGCTTCAAGCCCTTCAAAACCGCAGGTCCGGATGGCATCATTCCTGCGGAGTTACAGATGGCCTCGGATATTATCAATCCCTGGTTGGAAATAATATTCGAGGCCTGCCTAACTCTTTCGTATATCCCATTGAGGTGGAAAGAGACAAAAGTGGTGTTTATACCCAAAGCGGGAAAAATAACCCATTCCACACCGAAGGACTATAGGCCGATTAGCCTATCCTCCTTCCTACTAAAGACGCTAGAGAGATTAGTGGAAGCGTACATAAAGGAACGCATAAGTCCAGATCTCTGGTCGACCAGCCAACACGCTTACACTAAGGGCAGATCAGTAGATACAGCGCTACACGCCCTTTTAAGTCAGGTTGAAAACTCCATGTGTAGGAAAGAGTTCACGTTGGCGGTATTCCTGGATATTGAAGGAGCCTTCAACTTTGTGCGGCCAGGAGCGATTCTGGCAGCCCTGGGAGATCTACACTTGGACGAGTCGATATGCCTCTTCATAGAGGAGCTGCTAACAGAGAGACGCATTGTCTCTGAACTAGGTGGCTCATACTCAAAAAGAATGGTCAGTAGAGGCACACCCCAAGGAGGCGTCCTCTCGCCGTTGCTATGGAATATAGTCATGAATAAGCTACTGAAAGGACTAGAGTCTACGGGGTGTAAAACCATTGCCTATGCCGATGATGTGACCCTCGCAGTCTCTGGCAAGTACTTAGGCATCCTATCTGAACTCATGGAGCGGGCACTCCGCAAGGTAACCCGCTGGTGTGAGGAATGCGGATTGGGGGTGAATCCCCTCAAAACCGAGCTTGTACTCTTCACCAGGAAATATAGGATACCAAGCTTCAAAGCTCCTATCCTAAATGGGATAAGACTGGTGGTAAAAGAGCAAGCCAAATATCTGGGCATCTTAGTTGATAAAAAGCTAAGCTGGAAGCCCAATACTCAGGAGCGAGTACGGAAAGCGCTAGTCGCGCTGTACTCGTGTAAAAGAGCAGTGAACAAGAACTGGGGACTGAAACCAAGCGTTGTCCACTGGATGTACACGACCGTGGTAAGACCCATTCTGTTCTACGGAGCTGCAGTATGGTGGACCGCTCTTGATAAGAAAATTCACCAGGCTGCACTAGGCAAGGTACAGAGATCAGCAGAACTGCTCATAACGGGCGCGGTCAGATCTACTCCCTCCAAGGCGCTAGATATAGTGTTAAATCTAGCTCCTGTTGACCTTTACTGCAAGTATGTTGCAGCTACTACGGCGATTAGAATCAACTCGGTCGGGAAATGGAATATTAGCAAACAGGGTCATGGAAAGATCCTGAACGAGCTTGTCGATATCCCGCTGAAGACTGATAGCTGTATCCCAGAACTAGTCTTTGGGAATAGGTTCTCCATCTCCATTCCGGATAAAACGGAGTGGGTGGAGGGCAAGATTGTCCGGGGCAATGACGTCTGGCTTTTTACGGATGGTTCCAAGTCTGAAAACGGAGTAGGAGGTGGAATATTCTGTCAGGAGTTCAACCTAAGAAAATCCTTTCGACTTCCGAACCACTGCAGTATCCTACAGGCGGAAATCATGGCTATCTGGGTAGCAGCCGACTGGATAGGTAAAACCGATTCTCAGGTTAACCATATCAGGTTCATCACAGATAGCCGGGCCGCCATTGGTGCTCTGAGCCGTCCCTACAGTACCTCGAAGGTGGTTAGGGATTGCAAAAATTTGCTAAACAAGCTAGCGAACAGCTGCGACGTGGGACTCATTTGGGTGCCGAGCCACAGTGACATAAGGGGAAACTCAATTGCCGACAGCCTCGCAAGGAAGGAGGCAAGAGTGAGGAACCCATCAATCGAACTCTTCGCCGATATCCCCCTTGCGGAATGCAAGAGATTACTGAGGGACCAAATGATGTCTTTGGTCAACCTAAGATGGAGGGAAGAGGACACCTGTCACACAACAAGGCAATTATGGCCTTTGTGTGATATGGAAAATAGTAAAAGATTGATTGCTCTAAGCAGAATCGACATTAGGAAGGCAGTGGGTATCATAACGGGACACTGTCTTCTAGGCAGACATGCACACAAGATGGGTCTCAAATTCAATGATTTTTGCAGAGAATGCCTGGATGAGGAGGAGGAAGAAACAGTACTCCACTATCTAGGACAATGTCCTGCTCTTGAGGGGAAAAGAATAAAGTACCTCGGTTTGCACTATGTAAATGAGCTGGCAGATCTTTCATCTATTAGGGTGAACGACCTGATCAGGTTCATAAGGTGCTCAAATTGGATTGTATAGAAGGAAGGATCTACATCTCTATGGTATCACAATGGGCCCTATGGGCCTAAGTGAACAGCCTTTAGGCTGTTGCCATTGTAACCTAACCTAACCTAATATAATACTGATTCAATTTGTTTGTATAACTGAATTAATATTACTTTCATTAACGAAGTAAAGGAAAGTCTAGTGATTATAAAAATGTTCAAAATCGGGATGAGTGCAGAAATATCCGTTTTGGACCTTCCTAAATCAAAAAAAGTATTTTTTTTTAATATCTCTCTGTGCACCCTCTACATGCCAAACGGTTTAATTAATCATGTCATTTTGTGTATTTCAGTGCTTAACTATATTCCGAAGAGCCCACTGACGTATACCTACATGATAGATATAGGAATACGTTTGGAAACTTTTTGCTTAACTACTTTACATTTAGCTACATTTAGAGATAGATCGTTAACCGAGCAATATGCGAAGATTGTATCAAGTACAATTGCCAAACGTAAACAGTCTATAAATCATTTACAAATTTTAATATATTTTTTTCTAAATGTTGTTGTCAAAATACTAAATGATCTATTTAATGTTAATAAACAATAAATTAGTGAGTATTTATTATAATTAACAGAAAATAAAAGGCGTTTTCCTGTATAATTTCTAGAATACTCGACCACTTTCAAAACCGGAGATCGAAATGGATAATTATGCATTTTTTTCATTCTTTCCTTCGTTATTCCCCAGCTACCGTGTGTGACATTTTCCGCATGTAAAATCAACGAAACGGAATTTCATCGCAATTATCAACAGGCGATATTAACAATTGTAGATTTTTCTTTGGAAAGTGCCATTACTCAACTGCATTTATTTATTTTCGCACTGAATAACAAACGGCACGATCAACACTTTACTAAATACAATGAAAAACAACTAATCAAACACGAATCTTTAGATACCTACTATTTTAATTTTTAAAAATTAAAATTTTTGTAACAACAAATGAGATTGGATATATTGTGAGACTTACAATATGTGTATATTATGAAATATTTTTCTTTTTATTTACGAAGAAAAGGAATTTGATGTCAAATATATTGTACGTCCTACAATTCATATTGTTTCTCACAGAAAATGAGAAACGGAAAGAAAAATAAGTTGAAATCGAATATGTTGTGAGACTCACAACTTATTTTTCTTCGTAAACAATTAAAATAAAATATTATTTTATTTTGCACACTTTTTTTTTGGTTTTATTAAGTAACAATTTATTTGAAAAATTCAAATAAAAGTTTTATTTCAAAATACATTGAAACAAAACAGTGAAACAAATAGTTATCATAATAAATGTGTTTGAATTTTGAATCAAGATCTACGTTTCAAAACTCAAACACATTTACTATAATCTGGTCTATCCTGTAAAGGAAAATTTAACGTGTTCGTTAGTTTTTATCATCACTGTCTAAGCAACTGTTTAATTAATAAATAATGTGAAATTAATTAATAACGTATACGTTAAACTTAACATGTTCTGTAAGGAATAGCACCGAATAACTATTTTTTGTATTTTCAAATAAAAGTTTCCTTTGAATTTTTCAAATAAAAGCTATAAAACAACGTATGATTTATAAAAATAAAGTGATCGAATTTTTCGTATTCGATTATTGAAATAATCGATTTTATCCATGATTTTTTTTATTTGCAATTCAATTTACTTACGGAATCTCCATTTCCAAATTATAATTACATATTAAAAATTTTATAAGAAAAGTGTGACGCTATAAAAAGATTACAAAACATATGTATAAAAAAGGCAAATTACGACAAAATAAAAATAATACGCATCAAAATATGTATTTATCAATCCCAAACAGTTCATTGTGAAAACAAAATGCAACCGGCTTATTCCTATCTTCAAGTGATAATAAATTAATTTATAAAGATAATTATAAAATTGCCACTACCATTTGACTTACAGAAAGAAATACACTTTTATATTTTAAGTCTATTATCATGATATATCAATTATTAAAACATTAGGGAATTAAACAAGTGTGCATATCCCCGTGCACACTTGCTTAAGTCCCTAATATGATCCATCAAACTAAAACTACTTAGCGCACTCGAAGCACCCCGGAAGCCGATTAGTTAAAGGGATAAGTAAAACGACAGCGATCGATTCGTTTATTCACTGGGGCGTAAGTAAAGCGCACGTAAATTGACAAATCTAGTGAGAATAATAACAAACATTCGGTGGATAGATCAAAATCTATCTCCCCCGGGGTGGAAACCGGCGGAGTTGAGATTGATCACCCTCGCCGGTTTTCTCAACATTTCAATCCACCTACATCCAACAACTCGCATCGATTTGTACACAAATGAGAGAGTTTTATTTATGGGACTGGATCTCGCAAGGATGGTGTTTTTTTATTCCTTTTTTTATTCATTGGAATAACTGAGTTGTGACCAATGAATGAATGAATGAAGATTTATGAGGAGATCTTGGGTGGTTTTCGTAAAAATGCCACGCGCGGGGCTTTTTGTTGCATTGATTTTCTTTGATTTATATTCGGAAATTTTAAATATTCATGCTTTGCTTGCCAATATATTTCTGCTTGTAAATTTTAAAACATCGCAATAAGTGAATAGTTGAAATAAATTCATCGAGGAATACATCAATGTGCGCACATTCGCAAAAAGAAAAAAAATGCGAAACGTTTTATTTATAATGATAAAAACGAAATAACCAATTACATAATACACTATTGTCTCTAGTGTATTATGTAGTTGGATGACAGAATATTTCAAAAAAACAAGATAAAAGACCTCAAGCCCATAGACCTTTTGGTAGATATTCCCACATTCGAAGGAATATCCTTATATGAAAATTATCATCTTTTGTATATTATTAGTCAATTAATTTCGATTATATTTATATATTTACAGTCGCAAATAATTCTTGCGGGTGCAAATATTCCGCGTTGTTTGTGTGTTGGGAAAGTTTTCATTTTCACAGTTGGATGCCGGTTATAGACAAAGGGCGAATCCCTGGATCGTGATGACCTGGAGGGCATTAACAGCAAACTGCCCTTTGTATAGCGGTAACGAGTGGCCCCGGATTGATGTTCCTTGGATGTAGAGTGGATGTAAAGGGCGCACAATAGATGACAGTTTGAATAATATTCGCGAGAATGCCCTGGATACATTTACAAATTACGCAAGTTTAAGTGTATTCTTTTTTTTAAGAGAAAAAAAAAATATTTATTCAGATAAAAAATAATGGCAAAAATATATAAACGGTATACAAACTGCGAGATGTTTTTGTATAGGGATCATTCGAATTGAACCCTACACCCATATGGTATATATATATATATATATATATATATATATATATATATACACAGAGAGGTTTTTTTATCAGAGGAGATACCTCCCCGCAATGTATACTGATAAAAAAACTAGCTGCAAAAAACGGGAGTCAAACGCATTGAACATAATTTGAAGTTTAGCACGATTGATTTATTTGGCATATGTATGTTTAGTAGCGTGTTATAGGCAACTAAACACACAACATCAATGCGTTTGACTTGGGTATTTTGCAGGTATACATAGGGGAAGTGTATACTTATAAAAAAAAAAGCTCACTGCATATACATCATTTGAATTGTACCTAAAATGCAGTACAGATGTATGGAGAAGAAACGCTTATAAAGGCTACTTTGTAACTGTGTCTATGATATTAATTTGAATAATTTAGCGCTGTTAATATAGAATTTATTCCCTTTTTTTCAATAACTAGTTACTTACCAGCCACCCTATATAATCGTATTATTTTCTTCATGGTAAAAAATTGGCGTTAAAACCTCAATTTCAGTTCATTTCTTGTAAAATTCCATCTACGTACCATTAATGAACACTTGAGTGTAAAGTTTAAATACCCGAGCTGATTTAAAATAATTGATTTCGCAAATTGTAATACGCGTAGAAATCCGTGAGACGTTCCGAGTGTGGGCAATCCTTATCGGCACAATGGCGCATTGTTCTGTGCGCCCGGTAAAATTCAGGAGAGACTGGAAGTGAAATGCTAGATGAAAGTGCTCGTAATATGTTTATATAAAATCGTAATGAAATGCATTCCCGGCGAGAATGCAGGCAGACAATGCTGGTCTTTAATTATTAAAACACGTTCGGCCTTTCATTTCTCTCCACCTGCGGAATATTATCGTAGGGATTCTGTGTTTGTTCGATTTTAAAAACACGAATGGAAGGATATCTAATAAAATAAATACTAATGTTTTGTTAAATTCTTCTCATGCGAAATTTATGGATTTACAGCAATCGCAGTCTTTTGTTGCTATTATTCGTCATTATTTTCAATTTATTTTTGTGTTTCAAGTTTTATTTCTTTTTATGTTTATTTAAATTTCTGAAAAAAATATATTTGCTAATCTTACAAACGAAACACAAAGAAGAACTCGACTCCAGAATATTTCATTGTGTGATAAAAATTAATGGCGATTGAGAATCTAAAAAATAAGATTATTTTGATAGGTTTCTGATTTATCGCGAAAATACTGAAAAAATCTTCCCCGCATCAAAATTGACAACTGTATATTTTTGAACCCTCTGTATCGAATGGCGTCGACAGAAATATTCTAGATTCTGAATTACCATATTCATTTTTTTTATTTCTTAAAGCAGCCAGACTGAATTTTTAGACTTTTAGGTAAACCAAATATTGTTTGTGTATTAAAAATCCTTGATTAAATATTTAATTAAATTTGTAACAGGATACACAAAGAAGTACTTCACTCCAGAGTACTTATTTGTATATTAATAATCCTTAATTAAATTTGTAACAAGAAGCACATATCAAGAGTACTTCTTTGTGTATAAAAAAAAACGTTTTACCCTGGTTTTGGGTGTATATCATTTACATCGTGTTTTCGTGTAAAATATTTGCATATTTACATACATTTTGTTTTTGGCAAAAAAATCCCTTTTTATAAAAAAAACATTTTACCCTGGTTTTGGGTGTATATCATTTACATCGTGTTTTCGTGTAAAATATTTGCATATTTACATTTTGTTTTTGGCAAAAAAATCCCTTTTATTAAATCGTCTTTTCCACTTCTTCATTCCATAATTTTGTTGTCTTTGTTATCTTTTCGTCGTCCATTTTTTTTTCAGAAAAAAAAATCGAAAAATCAGAGACCTATCAATTTTGCAGGCATGCCTGGGAAAAACCTAAGGGCTTAATTTTTCCCCACCAACTAATTGATCTCCTTTTTTTCATTACCTGCATTATCTTCATTTCATTATCTTCTTTTTGTTGGTTGTTGAGACTTTAATTATTTTAATAAATTAAGTGGGGTGGGAGAAAGGACAACCATTTTTATTTAAATAATTTCATTATGAACATGATTATATCTTCCACTTTCAGTTTTCAAATAAACGTAAGAAAAAAAATTAAATTGAAAATAATGAAAAATAATAGCAACAGGACAGAAAGACCTCAGGCAGCACTGACAGACTAAAACTATATTTGTTTTTCTTGTTTTGTGAAGATATTTGTATATAGCAGGTTTGTCGACAGAACGGTAAGACTAAGTCCATACTTTTCACGGAATGTTTTTTTTAAAGTCAGTATTTATTTTATTTATTACATACTCTATCCATTTCTGTTTTTAAAGTCGAACAAACTCTGAAATCGCTTGTATTCACTTTAAAAAATGTAAGGGTTTATAAAGTAAAGCTGTATTGATGAGGTGTAAATCCTGAAACATAGGTTTTCCGATTGCTTTATATTGCATTACATGCATTATTCTTTGCGTTAAATATACTCAAATCAAAAATTTTTGCATTATGCAATAATTTATCGTGCAAAAACAAATGTTAATTGTGCAATGTAATGTTCGGCGGAGTTATTGTAGTTATTTTAATGAATATTTATCCTAAAGGAAAATAATTATTTATTTTTTAAATATATTAATTATATTCAAAATTCGTTTTTAAATTTACTTTTGTATAGAACTGATAAATCGCTCGCTGGTGAGATATGTGAAGTTATTTATTAATTATAGAAATAGTGAACTATGGAATATAACTGTGTTTTAATTTAGAATAATTAAAACACTGTATAGTATGGAATGGTGTTTTAATTATTCTAAATTAAAAAAAACAGTTATATTCCTTACTTCACTTTTTCTATAATTAATAAATTCCCCATACTAATTCCATGACAATTATTTAGTTAATTAATATTCACTCAATATATACCTAAATATTTTATAATAATAATCCCCCTTAATTGACTATTTAATTAAACATCAACTGCGCGAAGTAATTAATTAATTATTATATTGGGAATACACGGGAATAATTATATTGTATGCAAATCTGGCGTCCGGTATCGATTGAAACGGATTAATCGCCCTTGAATGTACGTGTGTAATTTATACTTTTGCAAACGTCAAAAACATGTTTATTTCCACATTACATAATGCTTAATTAACATTGCCCGCATTTAATGCAGTTTTCGTTATAAATAATAATGGGATGTAATTTTTGCGATTTCCTCTTTTCGGGAGAGCGATTAGAAAAAAAATACATTGATAAAAGTACGTCGTTACGATGCAGTTTAATTTTTCATTGTGAAGGTTATTCGGGTGACTTTGAGTGAAATAATTCAAATTCTGTTCTCAAATAAATAAAATAGACTTTGTTGGTTTAAAATGGGAATTTATTTATTACTGCAGTTAATTAATTTAAATTAAATTGACATTTTTGTGGTACCTATAATGGCTCTTAAAATTGGCTTGCATCTGTACCTTATTTTCTCGCCCATTATTCAAATTCTATGTCTCCCAGCAGCACAATTTATAGATCGATTTAAAAACTATTAATTTGGTCAAATAGTTTATAAAAATGATTGTATATATAAATATTAAAATCGGGGCAGAAAGACCTATGGTCGATAGCCCATAACAGACTACTAATACAGTTATCGTCGACAATGAAATTATTATGTGATAAGTAAATCAGTCTTGAGTTGTTTTGTTATATTACATCTTTGTATGTTATCGGATTTGTTCGCCAATTATATATTTATTTTTTCTTAAATTAAAATTGAATCATTGTTTTTTTTTACTAATAATTTTTTGTTAGAATTTATATTATATTAAGTTTTTATAATTACATTTGTAAAAATAAATTGCATATATTGTTATAATAAATTTTGTAAATTGTTCTTGTCATATTGTCTGAATAAAGATGTTTGTGTATTAAAATCGCTTTAATAAAAAATGAATCGAACTAGAATCAAATACACAAACATATTTCTAATCCAACAGCAGCCGAACAATGGCGATACAGTTATTAGAAATGAGTATGGCCCTGTTAGTGCAATTCCATTGTTAAACCTGTTGCATTGGGAAAGAATAGACCGTAAAGTTAATTTAATTTCATTCTAGAAATGTCCAAACAGGAAGAATTAACCAATTACACCTTCTCCATTTCCACGAGGTGGAAAGAAACGAAACGCCCGAGAGCAAGAGAGAAAAAAAGGCGCGCGAGTTGCAAATTGCATTCATATCGAGACAATGGCCTCATGACGTAACACCTGAATATTATACGTACTTACACGTCGTCAAAATCGCCTCAATTTTTTTGTATTTTTTCGTTAATTACACGAGGACAGAATGTACGGCTGAGTGGTTGGAAATAATGGCGGCGATTTGTGTGTTCTCCGTTCGCTATTATCGAAATTCCGGTGTGTGGCAACTCGTGTAAACTGCGGGAGAGTTCTTTCTTGGTTTGTGGGATGCGGGGTTATTTTCGGCACGTGGGGAAAACGGGAAAAGGGTTGTTTGTGTGTGTGTGTGTGTGTGTGTGTGTGTGTGTGTGTGTGTGCAAGTGCGGGGGTGGTTATAAATTGCGCCCCAGTGGCGACAACGTGAAATACTGGGTTGGATAACCGTGGGGAATGTTGTATTCTTTGCTTTGAATGATTTATGCGTCATTTTCAGATTTACCCAACTTTCATCCTTATGTATGCTAAGAGGAATTTAAGTCTAGTATTTCAAATATTCGAGACCGAGTGAATAAATATAAATATGTGGATTTTTATATATTCCAAGTTCAATTGTACTTGTTTCTAAACCAGAAATTACCGTTCTGAATAAATCCTTATAGACCTGCACCGAATTTAAATATTTTACAGAAAGTAATTAATTATGAAAAAAAATAAACCATGTAAAACAAAAAATTCTAAGAAAAAAGTATGAATTAGATATTTTTGTTGTGATGTCAAATGATCCCTGTATAAGTGCACGAGAAATATCTAAAGAAGAGAAGAATCAAAGACTCTGCAAAAATATAGTCTATTTCAAGAATATAAAAACAAGAAATTTGAAATTGAAAAATATTAATTTTTATCTCTCAATTAATCATTCTGTTCTCATACATATATTTATATTCGTCAGATTCATCCTGTACAAAAGATTTACAAGCATTAATAATAACAATATATCAAACACAAAAGTGTCATCTGTTTGAAATAATATAATTTTTTTATTGTTGTTGTTATTCTCGGTGAATTTAACCGTATTTCTACACACCATTAATTCCATTCGATTTATATTCCCATAATGTACATCCTCGTACACTTCTTGCATCTCTCTGATCTCTTTATTAGAATCCATATATTTACTTAACAGACTTCCCGAACTGTAATCGCGCGGAATAAATCTAATGGAGAACAAATGATCTGTGGAATCAATTGAACGGGTGTGCTACCTAATTATGAGTTACATAATTACAAACCAGATGTTGTATACGGTGCCATTAATTGACAGCCAATTATCCGACAATTAAACACACACTTAACACACTTTGCGTTAACTGTAAATACGTTGCGATAAATCAATTGTTTTTGCCGATCAGTGATCGACGGTTTTGATTAATTAACTGTGTGTTGAATTAAATAAAAAAAAAATAAGCGGGACAGTAAAATTCTGAATTTATATTTAAAAACATAAATGAAAAAAATGTGGGAAAGAAAAAAATACAACCAATGTTTGCGAAAATTATTTATTCACTAAATAAAATCAAGGGGTGGTTTTCAAAGAATGTTACATCTCATATTACAAGTAGTTGTTTTAATATGCATTTGTTTAAAGTACTCACGTAACGTAAATCAAAATGTCACAATGCTAAATGTGGAAAAAAAAATTATTAATTATTTTCAAATAATTTTTATTTAATTTATTAAATAACTGTGTCCAAGTGAATGAATACTCTTTTTTTTATTTCGACGTTATTGTATAGCTATCTTTTTCTACTAAACCGAAACCTTAACGACGCGCAATCGTCAGTTTTTATAGCAATTAATTTTAGAAAATACGCTTCAAACTTTTCCCACAGTTTCCAAATTATTCATACGCATTGTTTCCACATAAAGCGCGTTAGTATATAAAAAAACCCTCTAAAAAAATTTACCCACATAAACACACATTTCCCATAACATATTTAAAACTCGTTTATTTCCTTAACAATCGTATAATGTAGGTCGTGATTTTTAAGGCATATTTAGAGATATATTGGTTAATTCGCGTATTGTGTCCGCTGGAGCGGGAAACAAAGAACGCAAGATAAAAAAAATAAGAGGATGTATTAAAACTTCATTTGATGTCACTTTCCAGCAAGCGCGCGGAATGATTAATTATGAATCAAGAGCGTTGACATTTTTGCCGAAAAAGAAATGCATCATCGCACTATATCTGTGCTATTAACGCGTGAACAGTCCAAGACTTTCTCCCGACTGCTTTGATGTACTTTCACTGAAAAAGAGTCTATTTGTTAAAAAAAAAAGATCATTTATTCTTAATATTTTTTTTGGAAAAGTTTACCATCGTAGAAATATTTTAAAATCAATTAATTATTCTGGCCGATATAAAATATTCATGGTTGGTTTTGGAAATTTAAATAATGATTTGTGTATTGTGGTAAATATCTCTTTGAACGTCTTGTAAGTGATACTTAATATAAGACATTTTTACAAGTAAATAAAAACACAACGGTACACCTCGAAGGAAGAAAAATCGCTATCGCTCTATAAAGAAAGCTCATGATTCAGTTTGGCATTCATATCATCACAGATAAGTAATTAACTAACATAATAAACATCGGACAAGGATTGCCGGCTGAAAGACCACTGGTCGACAACCATCTTGTATATAAAAATGTAATGTTTTGTGAACTTAATCTAAGTTCTAAATATCAAAATAAAGATGATTATGTATGTATTTCTGTATCATGCACCCTATAGTAGAATAACTCAAGATTATGCATAAAAAAACGCATGACATTATCTTCAATAATAAACTCTGTAGAGTGCCGGGCATTTCTTTTCTCATTAGAGAGCTTGAAGGTCAAACAGTGACTACTTTGGCTTTGAAGCCGTATCAACTAGTCACAGCAATCAGATTTTTTTAACGTGACAGAGGACAACGTCATTACTAGCATTATGATAATGACGCGTTAATGTCGTCGAAACTATAGTCACTAAAAAATGTTTAGTTATACCAACAAAGTAATAGAGTTTTATGAAATAAATAAAATAAAAATGATTTGAAAATAATTAATAGATTATTTCTACATTTAGCTCTGTGACATTTTGACTTATGCCACGTAAGTACTTTCACTTTTCTAATGAAGAGTTTTATTATTGTAGATTTGCTTCGTAACCTCGACACCCAATACGAGTAAAAGAGGATACGAGGCTAAATGTGGAAATAATTTATTAATTATTTTCAAATCATTTTTATTTAATATATTTAAATAACTGTGACCAAGTGGAATGAATACTGTTTTCTAAAAGAGGATAAGATTAAGAAAGAAAGATTTACTTCGTAACGATCTATAAAATATCATCCATTTATATTTATAATTATAATTCTTACTTATTCAACTACATTATTTTCATTCACATAATTGCACCCCCAATAAAACCTATTATACACCATCTCCAGCCACTATTCATCCCCCTCGTGAGAAACAATTTTGAAGGGCCATAAATACCCTCCCAGGGACGGCGTGAGAAGAAAAAACTTTAGCTTATGATATAACACGAGAAACTAAACCATTAACAATACTACCAACGTGTAATTACTGGAAGAAAGGAGAGCTTTTGAATTAATGATGTGTGCGAATTTAACGGCCATTGGACCAGCGCGAGGGCGGTTTAATCCCCATGGAAATCCCGGACGTCGGGAACCCCACACATCAAGGGCCCGACAATCAAAATATTGATCTAATACACACAACTTTCTCTCCCCCGCAGTTTAATTGAAATCAAACTCCGGCTTTTCGACGTGAATGGAATTCTTTTTCGTCGTTGCTTTGTAAATGGATTGAAATGTGATTTAAATTCCCTTAGGATTCAATTCGAATTTAATAAATAATAATTGATATTAGTTGGTTTAAAATAATAAATTTATACTTTCGTATGTACAATTGTGTTCTAAAGTAAAAAAAATCATATATGACGTAAAACTCAAAATCTTGCTTCTTAAACCATAAAATGTAAACTTTCTCTCTCAAAAAAAAAAAAACAAGGAATTATATTTACAATTGTTTATTGTAAAAATGTTTTACAAAGGAAGAAAATTAGATACAATAAATTTTATATTATTTATTTGTGTTTAATTTTATCACTTGGTAAACCATCGTCAAAATAAATATTGATTATATTAAATAAAATAAAACACTTTTTAACTTTGTTTTTTATAACTTGTTATTTCATTTTAGTAACTATAGTTTCGAATCATAGAGCATCATTATCAAACTAAAATAATAATGATACTCTATGCTTCGAAATTATAGTCAGTTATAGTTATAATAAAATAACAATTTATGAAAACAAATTTAAAACTGTTTTATGTATAAATATCTTTATTTTGACAATATAACAAACAAACAAATATTTCCAAAATTTATTATAACAATATGTACAATTGTGTTAGTAGTCTGTCATGGGCTATCGACCATAGGTCATTCTGCCAAACTGTTTTATTTTATTAAATTAAATGAAAATTATTTGAAAACCTTAACAATTAACAAAATATTAATTATATGTCATTAAATAAAATAAAACAAGGATGATTGTTTAAAACACTTTGATTAAAACCTTTCTTCACTACTTTAAAAATATGGGAGTTTACTTTTAGGATTTAAATAATTTATTTATTATAATGGATGGTGTGTTGTGGCTCCATTATGATTTAATTTAATTTATCGTTTTTAATATTCCTCATAAATCCAAAATTCCAATTGTATATTACAAACCCTGATTAAATCACGGGACATGAGCCGCGCGCAATTGTTTCCTTCCTTGATTTTAAATTCCCAGGCAATTGCTCGAGGAAATAATTTAAGCACGATTTTGAATTGTTCCTCGGGCGTCGTGCAAGAATTGTATCACCCGCTTATGCATTCACGTAACGCAGCAGAACAGGCCAAAAAAAAAACAGGCGGAGGCAGAAAAAACAAAACGAGGAAACGCGAAATTTGAACGGGCAATCAAATCGTGATCTGATGGGCCAACCGCTTGTGCAATTTCCTCCGGACTCGAAGAAGCATCTCGCAATTCCGAAAAGCACGCTGAGCGCCGCGCCGTGTGCTTTTAATGTAACAATGCGCTTTTGCAGGAGTAAAGAAAAATAACAGCCAACGTACAGGAAATTAATTATAATTACAATAAAGTTCTTATTAAATGGTTAATGCGATTTAAGATACGATCAATGCAATTATCTTTTATTAATATATAGAGTGTCAAATTATGAATGGTTGCTTACATTATTATAATTAGCAAACTTAAAACCTTAAAATATCGTATACCCAACGTTTTACGCGAATTTAAAACAGCAGATCTAATAATGTGGGTGAGTGATAATTAAATTGGTAACTTATTTATTTATAATTCATCCACATTAATGCATTTGCTGTTTTGAATTTTGCAATTGCGACTTTTAGAATTTTGTAGAATTTTCATATTAGACGCTCTTTAACTAAGTGTGCGATAACTGTTTTTTATATATATATATATTGAAAATTTTTATTTCTGAGTATTACATTATATAATTTTATAATACATATAAATACAATCATTTACAAATTGTTAGACTTCAGAAAATGGCTATTGACCGTCGGTCTTTCTGCCTATTTTTTATATTTTATTGCATAGGCTGTTATTTTATGAAACTCTATCATAACAAAAACCGTCAGCTTCCAGAAACTTTAAATCATCGTCGTGAGCTTTTAACAAAAACGAATCCAACTTTAAGAAAATGATTGTAAGATCATTTGCCTGATGAAACGCTTAAAGCATTACAATAAATATTGTGAATCTTAAATAGTTATGTTTAATTTCACAAGCAGGAGTTCCGGAAATGTTTTTTTTTTTTTTCAGACCACCAAGGTTTTACAGATAAGCCGACGATATTAAAAAATAAATAAAGTACCGTATAGTATTAATCCAAACCAATCAATTATAAAATAAAATAGAACAAAACACTTCCTTGAAAAATGTATTTATCATACCAAAATTGGTTCTCCAAATGAAGAATCAATTAACCCTCGGAAATCTCAACTATTCCTATTATACCACCGCATTCCACCGAATCCTAGGTTTCTAGCAACAGATATCCTCTATATATCATTTCCCTATTCATATACCCAGGGATTGTGCCACGAGGACCTTACAATTTCGTCCAAACGGAAATTGTATAGTTTCCAAGGGTAATACACAATTTAAAGTTGAAGTCATGTTTCGACAATTAATTGATTGTGAATTTTGTGAAAATTTGGTGAATACATGAAACACTTTGTGCACTTTTTTATTTACTAACAGATATACAATTCGATCACTGTCAATGTTTTACGGTAAAAAAATGAATTCGTCAATTTTCACCACGTGATTATAGAATTAATTGAGTTAATTATGGAATTAGAATTAACATAAATAAAAATAACATTTCACATGCAAAAAAACACGGAAAACATTAATTAATACATTGATTTTGGTATTTTTAAAATTCAAACGTGTTTTACTTACTAAATATTGTGGACAACACTCGACGTAGAAGCGACGCTGCACCGGAGAACAAACAAACAAACAAAAGTTATTTACTATTATAAAATGGCGTAGAGAAACTAATCAATTTTCATTGGATTAGGAAATTAAAATTAACTTATCTAGTAAAAGTGTTAGATAAAAATACACGGGAAATTATGTAGAAACAATTTTTCGTGCTGTATTTAAAATTTAAGCGAGTTTTACTTACGTAAAGTTGTGGAGGAAAAAAGCGACGCAGCGTTGAAGGAATGATGCAGAAACAGTACCAACTTAGAAATAATAAAAAAATATATTTTTAATTAATTACAAATTTACAAGAACATATCAATAATTGATTATGTATTTCGGTTACAAATTAAATTATTATAGGAAAAAAAAGGATATTCACTTGGTCGCAGTTATTTAAATAAATTAAATAAAAAGAGTATGAAAATATTAAATAAATTATTTCCTTTTAGTTACTGTGACATTCTGACTTACGTTTCATAAGTACTTTAAACAAATGTTCGATAATGGACATTTACTGTTACATAACAATAACATATTGTATAATGCAACAATTTTTAATAGAAAATATTTAATCAATTTAAAAAAAAACGTAATACAAGGCTATCTGCAGACACGTATTACGACCATAGGTCTTTATGTCTTAATTAATTATTTAATTGAATTAATAAAAAAATTCTTGCTTTTTCTTATATTTGTGTATGAAATATATAATATCGTCTTGGCAGCATCTCTCTGATCGATAAATACGAATAATGCATGACGTTGCCAGTACGGATGGTTGCATCTCTATATATCCTTACTCTATGTTTTAACCTAAAAAAAAACTGAAATATTTTCATAGTGCTTGAAATGGCCGAGTGGCCAAAGGTTTTGCTCGTGAATCAGAAACTGCGGGTTCGAGTCCAGGATGGAATTTCTTTAAAAGACCATTTTTTTCTGGAGTTTATGTATTGTGACGTCTTAAACTAATATTAAATAGCAGTGACGCGACCGCCGGGTTCAGGCCACTAAGGAAAAACCAGCAAAAAAAAAACACTTAAACTTTGTTTCTATAACTGAGGTTTTTTAATGTGACTATAGTTTCGACAACAAAAAAACCTCAGTTATACAAAGTTTAAGTGTTTTTATTTATGTTAATAACGATGTATAACGAAGTAGAAGCCTCCACAGTTGACAGTTTAAAAAAAAAACATCGACAGGACATGGAACGGTCGAAAGGGCCTAGTAGCCAGGACCATTATCCTTAACCTTCTTATCCTCTTTCATCTCACAATATTTAAATAAAACAAATATTTTCACAATACCAAAATACAATCGTTCTGAGAGGAAACGAAGCCTGTAGTGGTGATACGAGAAAACACTATTATTAATAATAAGGTTGTATTTTAATTAAGTCACAAGCGTCTTAATTAAAATACGTCCTAATTATTACATAAACCACGGGATAAGTGAGAATTTAATTCTAAACTATTTTAATAATTTATGGTTTCAAAGAAATTCAAATAACCTTCTTAAATTCTCATATGAAGAATGTACATATTATTAATTCCATCAATTATGATTAATGCACGAATCAAAACATAATGATTATTAATAAGACCTGCTTCTAGTTACTGAAGGTCGATAGCCATTCAATTGAATAATAATGTGTTATAATTAAGAAATAATTTTTAATTTATAATTACAATGAGAAATGAAAATAATGATGATATATATGAATAGATTATTAAAAATCTACCAATAAAATAAATAAAAAAACACAGATTAAAATGATTAACTTTAAATTCTCGACTAGTTTCGAGTTATCAGCCCATTTTCAAGACAATTCAAAATTTAATAAAAAAAATGATTTAATTTTGAATTCCTTTGAAAATGGGCTGATAACTCGAAACTAGTCGAGAATTTAAAGTTAATCATTTTAATCTGTGTTTTTTATTTATTTTATTGGTAGATTTTTAATTTTAATTTGTTTTTTTATAAAATTTTAAATTGTCTTGAAAATGGGTTGATAACCCGAAACTAATCAAGAATTTAAAGTTAATCTGTAATTTTATGTATGTAAATAAATAGATATATATTAAAAATATTAATTACATTAAAAATAACAATATTTAAATGTTACACAAACATAAATTAATTGATAATAATTAGTATTTAGTAATCCTGCGTTGACAATTAATAATTTTGAATTTGTTTACAATAATGTAATTAATTTCATAATATTGACAAAAAAAATGTTTGCAATCCCCCCATAATACGCAGCTATGAAATAACAATAATCGCCCGTTGACAATTATCCGAAGCAATTAAAAAAATCGGACCCGTGTGGTAATAACATTGTTCACAAATTAAACATCGAAATTATGCAATTATGAATTACACTCAAAATACAATACGCAATTAAAAAATAAACGCCTATAGATGATAACCGATTGGCGTTGAGTAGGGATGGTTATAAACCCACCATAGAGCATCGCAATCTCAGTCATTTCCACGACCAGCGAAACGGCCGCAGCAATACATTCGCGTTTTCGCTCTTGTTGTTTGTTGTTAAAAGTTTCTTCGGCGTTTTCGGCTTTAGCGAGAGAGCTCCGCCACTCGCTCGGGAGGAAAAAACACACGCTCTGTTTCGTATTAACAATATAGTCGTTTGGAGGTAGCGATCGCGCCGGTGCGTTTTTAGATCTTGAGGAAGAGGACGGTTGGAGAATTTTTCTTTCGCTGTTGTGTGATTTTGTATATTTGATAAGGGTTCGGTATTTGATTATTTTTTTGGATCGGCGATTTTTTTTTTGTTTTGTTTATGTGTGGACTACAGGAAAAGATGTATTTGGCCGCATGGATGCTGTTCGTGCTAGCTCTTAGTTTCACGGATAGAGCTTTCGGGATTCTCGCTGAGGATACAGCGACAATTATTGATGACGGTAAGTTTATTATTATTATTATTATAATTAGCATAACAATTGTATAGAATGACGAAATGAAGACATTTTCTTTGTGAAGGTTCTCCCAATCAGCCTCTAAAGAAATCTTTTGTATATATAAGTGTATATATATCTTAGCTCATGAATCGTTCGTTGCAAAAATAACTTTAAATCTACTTCATACTTCCTAACTTCCTAGCTCGTTATTGTTTAACATCTTCCTCAACGATCATATTTATTAAAATGTCAACATTTACTATATGCTGATGACAAAAGAAAATATGCCACAGCTGACTGTCATTTGAATTAGATATCCAAATGACATTCAACTTTTGAATTCTAAGAATAAATTGGATTTAAATAGCAATAAATGCAAATATATTTCTTTCAGAAAAAAAAAAAACATAATCCTGTCGCATTTAATTACATTATAAATAATAACTCAATTGAGCAACTTAGTCTGGTTTGATATAGTCTTTACGTTTAATTACCATATACAAGCAATTGTTAAGAGCTTATTAAATAAAACACTTTTAACTTTGTTTGAATAACTTGTTATTTTAGTTTCGAAGCATAGAGGCTTCATTATCATCCTAAAAGTATTTTTTATTAATAATTGAAGCGGATTATATAGGTTGTTGAAAAGGGGGGTGTATATTAGGTCAAGCTGATCATTGATTACGGGAATTTCCGGATTAGCGCGAGCTCTGTGAATTTCCAAGGACTTCAGGAGGTCCATCTTCCTACTCTTTTCGGCAAAATGTATAATCGAAAGTACAAAAGTATATCTTGATTCTGTTAAATGTTTTGCTAACTCAGTAGTTTGTACAAACAAACGTAGCACATCACGCTTTAATTATGTTTTTAAAACACACCCTCAAATCAAACTTCACATACCATGTGATCGAAAACTTTTATCCTCTAGAGTAGTTTGATTTTTGTTATTAAAAAAAAGTATGTTGGCAATAAATGTAACCACACGCTATAGGTTATGTTATTTTAATAAATTAAATTGATAAATACGTTTTATTTGTTTTTTATTCACTTGTGCCAACAAAATGTAAAATAACGAAAACAAACAAAGCACTATAGAGGAGAAAAGTTCTCGGTATTTCAAATAAGTTTCTTTCTTATAAATTTTTTCTTTCTTTCTTAATCTTATCCTCTTTTACCCGTATTGGGTGTCGAGGTTTTATAAAATTTTTAATATGTAATTATAATTGTAATTTGGAAATGGAGATTCCGTTAATAAAGTAAATTAAATTAAAATTAAAAGTTATGACGCATTTCCATTGTAATCGAAGTTAAAAACAATTGTAAATTATTATTATAAACTACAAGTAGATAGTCGACACTGTCGGGTGTCGAAGAATTGTAAATTATTTATACCCTAAATTCAGTTGATTAATCAGTTTACTCAAGAAACAATCGAAAAAAACAACTATCTAATCATTAAATCTGCACTATTAATAAGCATACCGTTTTCACGAACACGAAAATAAAAACTCTTTCACAAACATAACAAACCATGACAAATAGTCGCAATCTGCGCGAGCATCAAAACGTTACCTCATTGTTTATTTTCCTCATTTCCATTTTTTTTTCTGTCCCGCTCGGCTTTCTTTTTTTTCCTTCAACCCGGAACTAACCCCCTCCCGAATCGATAATCTCGTGATTTTCCGCTGATTTAATTGCCCGCCACACGTTAAAACCATTCGGCTGTGCGACAATTTGGGTCACTGATTAATTCGAGATTTTTTTTTTCAATTTCGTTCATTCGCGTCGGAGACAGAACGCGAGGGGGGATTTTCTTCCGCAGTTGAACAATGGGAGGAAATAAGCACGTCGGAGAGTTTAATCAATTTCCACCGGTTTTGCATGCTACAGTTGTTATTTGATTTACCGGATCGCCGATATTTGGGGCGGTCGATGCAGTTTTCATTTTTAGTTTATTTATAGAAAATTGTATTGCATTTCATGCAAAAATTGAAACGTGGAATTATCAAATGATGCTATAAATAAGATGGAGGGCGTTAATCAAGAAAATGCGTTATTTTATACGATCTTCACCATTCCATGGAAGATTTCCTGGACCACGTCGGACTCCCCAAATTTTTAACAAGAACGATTCATTATAAAATAGAAATGAAGGGTGGATACCAAGAAAGATTCATAAACGATTTGTATACGGGGATAAAACTTGCAAATCAATCAAAATGAAAACTTTAAACATTTTAGGTTATCAGTATCTGTTCCCTATTTATTTAAAAAACATCATTTATTATTACTTATTGACTTTATTTATTTAAAATTGTTCATTTAAAAATTCTCGATTACAAATATTACTCGATTCTGCCGAACAATAGTAGTATCAACTTATTTTTCAAATAATTGATAACTGTAAGCATAATAAATTAAAGACGACGCAAGCGCCATCTTTTGCCTAATTTCAAGTGGCATCGTCAACGATTTGGGTCTAGAAGTAAACGACCGAGAATCATTGGACGCGTTCAGGGAACTGTAGCGCTGCAGCGCTTTACAAAAGCGGTGTCGCTGAACGGTACCGCTTTATGTGTGGCGCTGCAGCGCTTCATCAAGCGGTAAAGCATATATTTTTTCCGCTGGATTGTTTTTCAAGCCGTGCAGCTGTAAACAAAACCGACATATTTTCAGTACAAGCAACTACAATTTTTCCGTTCAGGGAACATAAAGCTTTTTGCGCTGCAGTGTTACATGTCTAAAATTTCCCTGAACGCGTCCATAGTTTCGTCCACTAAAGGAAGGCGCCATCACTAGTTATCCATACGCTAGATGAATGGTGGCTGAACGTTTCATTAAATGTGAACTGTAAGCATGTTCAAAATAAAATATCAAAATTAATATTTCTTCAACATAAACGTTGAATACAATTGCACATTCACTTATCGTTAATACAGACATTATTTTTTATATCTGTAGTTTATTGTTATTATTATTTCCTAGTTTCATAAATTATTCAAGTCACGGGATTTAATCCTGTAGTGTGTACAGTGCGCAAACTGTTGGCGACAGGTCCCGGAGTTTGCCGTTGAAGCAGAAATCCGCATCTGCTGTCGTCCGCAAAGTTGGCTACGGCGAAGTGCAGCGGCTCCGGGTTCGCAGTTTGAGGTGAAATTTCCGGGCCTAGCCGGAAAACGGATGAAAGCGAAATGTGCCCCGAATCGATACGCACGGAAACAAATGGGCATTATTTCTTTTTTTTGCGATACACCAATTATTTCACGGTGGCATCGGACAGAAAGAAAACGATAATGAGAGGTTTCGCCTTTCCAATAGAAACTTTTCGGTTTTCGGTGAGAGCGAATTAAGAGAGATTTGTGTAATCAAGGTATTCTTTAGCTATTCGTTTTTTTTTGTTGTTATAAGGCGACATTCGATTAGCATTATAAATTAAAAAAAAAACGTAATATTAAAAAGTGCATCAACTTTTTAATATTACTTTTTTTTAATAATAAAAGAAGCAATTTATTATTGAACTGGTAATACTTCAATTCTTAATTAATTAAATTAATATTCCATTCCTTTTTAAATTATTTATATCTATGAATTGAAGATCAAATCTCATTCAATCAAAAAATAGAGAGACTGTTATTCCTTACTTCACTTGTTATTTTTATGTTAGATGTACATTTCGAGACACAAAGTGCTCATTATCAATAACATTTGATAATTGATAATATTGATAATGGGCACTTTGTGTCTCATTATCAATAACTATAATAATTAATAATATTGATAATGAGCACTTTGTGTCTCGAAATGTACATCTAACATAAACATAAAAAGTGAAGTAAGGAATAACAGTATTTCTATTTTGTGATTGAATGAGATTTGATCTTCAATTCATAGATATAAATAATTTAAAAAGGAATGGAATATTAATTTAATTAATTAAGAACTTCACGTAAACTCCAAACTATACAGTTATCTCATTGAATATCTCAATTTCACTCATATTCAATTTATACAGACATTCGTGATGGACCCGAGGACGATGCAGTGCGTTACCACGACTTGAAATCGGGTGACACGGGTTCAAATCCCATCAGAGATGTTTCTTCTCCACTTATATTTAATTCAATTAAATCATACCTCACCTCACACTGAGAAGTAAAGACAAACATGTTATATAAGACTAAATAAATAAAATAAATCATACCTCATGTTGTACGTTGCAATTTCTGCAATTCAAATATATCTATGTGTTTGTTTCTGGAGATGGGATTGTTGTGCCTGCTTTCAAGTTATCCCGAACGGAAAAAGCATTAGGAACCTAACGAGACCTATGCATGCTTGTGCGTTTGCACGCTTCCCCATAACCATAAAACCCGAATCTCTATGCGTAAAATTCTTCTTAAACACACATTGCAAAATTCCCAAAGCAACAAATCCCATCCTAATTATGAAACGCGCGCTATTGCATTGTCAGACATTCGCCATTTCTAGCGAAATTCCAGCCGAAAATTCCGTTGCCAGTCTACTTGCGTTAATTAATCTCGCCGCCGACATTTGCATACAATCATCGCGATTTTCGTGCGCCCGCCGCACTTTCCAAAAGATCCGAATCGATGTGCGAAAGAGGATAGGCCCCCATTGTCTCGTCTGCCTCTGTTCGTAATTGGGGCCGTTGCGTATCTTACGAATGTCACAGGGAGGTTGTGCAAAAAAAAAGAATCT
Organism: Philonthus spinipes; assembly: GCA_963082785.1. NCBI lineage: Eukaryota > Metazoa > Arthropoda > Insecta > Coleoptera > Staphylinidae > Philonthus > Philonthus spinipes. The sequence goes on from OY720304.1 coordinate 27,371,308, forward strand.
GAATTGCAAAAGTTATAAAGAAAAGAGGGAACGTTAGGAAACGCGGCTTTTGTTGGAAATATAAAAAAGGATTTTCCTCCATTGGGAAATAATTGCGACGAGACGTATTTTTTTTAGCATTGGGTTTTTGATTGAGTAAGCTGGATGGGCGATGAATTGTGCCATGGTTGCGTGTTTGATGGATTTAATTCGGATTGTGATTGATGATGAAAGGGATTTTTTTATGGGAGAACATTTGTTATAATAATGTCAGTCAAATTTCAGCTTTTGTTATGAAAATGTGAAAATATTTTTATTATGAGTAATATAAAATCTTCGTGATTTATAATAAATCCTTTATATAAATGCAAAATTTTAGCAAACTCGAGTGATTTTACTAATCGATATATAGGTGAGGTTTTTTTATCAGTATACATTAGGGGAAGTGTATACCTGCAGAAAACGCGAGTCAAACGCATTAAACGATTAATGTGTGTATGTTTTGTTGATTATTTGGCATATGTATGTTCAGTTGCGTCTCATAAGCAACTAAACACACATACATTAATGCAATTTACTCGCGTATTTTGCAGGTATACATAGGGGAAATGTATACTGATAAAAAAGCTCTCTGTATATATATCATTATGTAAATTTTTGTTCCATTGCAAAAATTTTTTATAAATATTGTATTCACAAAGCAACAAGTTACATTACATTTTCTATTGATTACTTTTAATTTCATGGCATGCGTGATTTATTAGTATTAAAAAAATATTTTGTTAATACTGTGTTTATTTATCAGAATAAAGATATCATATGTGGTATCTTTGTAATCAGGAAAAATATAGGATTTTAATATGATAAAAAATCAATATGGCGCCCATAAGAAATAAGAAAGTTGATGATGGTCCAGAAGAAACAAAACATGCTATTAGTAAAATTAGTACACCATCGATTAGATCATAAAAAAGTGCCATAAGAATGTCTTCTTTGTATTTAAATATTGCTTCAAATAACGAAGATATGAATAAAAAAATAAAATCGCATTTTTCAGTTGTTGTTTTTTTTTTCATTTTTCTTGAAAACAAAGAAACTTAGCCCAGTTTTCTCAACGGAATATTAATCAGCATGAAATTCTGCAAAAGTGCCGAATTTAAACCTACCCTCTATCTCTTATAATAAGCGAGATCCCCATGGTGAGACTGGAATTTGAAACACCCTGTATATATATTTTTATCCTAAATAAATAAATAAAAGGGATGCACATTTTTTTAATTGAATTAATAAATTCCATAACATAATGCACAAACAAAATTATCGAATTTAACGGTAAGTGTAAATTCTCCAATAAAATAAGTTTTAGATGTTTTTTTTTAACACGGAATGAGTTTTATCAACATTAAGTTTAAGGAGGCGAATTGAATTTTGTCTAGACGCTGGTTATGACTGCTGAGATCCAGAGAATCCAGGGACGCGACAAGAACGCCGCGCCCGAGAATTTGCTCTAATATTATTTGGCTGAGTTTACGCTCTCGGAATTAAATTCGATCATTTGATAAGTTTGTTTTTTATTTATTTTTCTAACAACATTAGAAATTACGATGTTTTATAAAGTATTTGTAAGCGTAATCTCAAAAAAGTTTAAATATAAATAATTTGAAAATAATGAATTATTTAGCAATTATTTTTCCTACTGTGATATTTTAACTTAACCTCGACACCCAATACGGGTAAAAGAGGATAAGATTAAGAAAGATAGAAAGAAAGAAAGAAAGAAAGAAAGAAAGAAAGAAAGAAAGAAAGAAAGAAAGAAAGAAAGAAAGAAAGAAAGAAAGAAAGAAAGAAAGAAAGAAAGAAAGAAAGAAAGAAAGAAAGAAAGAAAGAAAGAAAGAAAGAAAGAAAGAAAGAAAGAAAGAAAGAAAGAAAGAAAGAAAGAAAGAAAGAAAGAAAGAAAGAAAGAAAGAAAGAAAGAAAGAAAGAAAGAAAGAAAGAAAGAAAGAGAAATATTTTAACTTACATTACATAAATACTTTAAATTAAATGTAAATTAAAGGGAAATGATTGTTTAATAATTAATTATTTTAGACTTCTTTATATGTATTTTTTAATCATTAAGCTTTCTAACACTGTGTGGTGTAAGGCTTCTTTATATTTAATTTAATTTAATTTGCGTAATATATTTTGCTTGTGCAAAAATGTCTGATTTTGTGCGAAATACTCGTCATTTGCGGGAAGTTTCGCTTTTCTTCTTCCATTCGAAGAAAACGGCGGCTGAAACGCATCGATAACTCCAAAAAGTTTACGGAGATGCTGCTCTAAGTGAAACAACATGCCGTTATTGGTTCCGTCACTTCAAAAACGGTGATTGACATTAATGAAAAAAACCTTTCTTACAAAGCAATTGGAAGAAAATAATTAATTTCTTTATTATTTTCGAATTATTACTATTTAATCTCATATTTTCTCAATAAATAAACACGTTGATGATACAGTCTTAATTTCAATCAATCAATTTGATTTTGTGTTTTTTTTTATACAAAAAAGAAATAGTTGTGTAAATCTTACATTAATAACACTCTAATTAATTAATTAATAGTAACTAAATCGAACTTCTTTTTGTTTTTAAATTAAAAAATATTACATACAATCACGTTTGTTTTCCTTGTTTGAATATTTAAGATATCCGCGGCCCCTGTTTTTTTCCCGTTTTTGTTTCCTTTTATCAATACAGAAGCTGCCTAAGTTTTTTTTCTTAAATTAAATATATTAAACAACGTGCCATGATTGGTTCCGTTTTTTTTTTGAGTTGTAATTTTTTTATAAATTTCATTTTTATGTATTAATATAACCTTCATTACTTTTAATGAAAATATTTTTTTAATAAAATTAATCTCTTGAAATAAGAACGTCGTTACTAAACCCGACGACTGAAAACGAAATAAACTTTACACATCTTCACGTAAAATCCTAAACACACCTATAAAGAATGCACCTAAAACAGTTTTACTACAATATCCCTCCGAATATAACAACCAAAAAACCCGAGCGCGATAATATTCTAATAAGCTTCCGTTTTACGCCCCCGCAAAAGATTCGCTGGCATTTTCAATTTCCTACGCGGACAGCGTTTCGTTTCAGGGGAATGGCGTTTTTATTCGAATTTCAGTTTTTTTTTTATTATTCCATTTTGCTCTTTTTCCCACCCTCTCTCACTTACTCCGACGGTTTAACGATTTACAAAATCCGCCGCGTCAAAATCGTCTTATCGAAAGCGGCTTTCATCGCGTGTTAAGCCGGCGTAACTTTTTTTTTATTCCGACTGACCCCTATTCTATTTTTACGTCCGGACGTTTCCAGGAGGGGGTGCATGTAAAATGCGTGGGTTGCACGCGTGTTTTTGGGTCAGGATTGTAAAAGGATCGGAATTGCTATAACAATGATAGTATTTTTATTAACTTGTAAAAAAGAAATTTTGAATTTACTATTTGTGTTAAATTTAAATTAGGCAAAAGGTGGCGCTTAATTTATTTGTGTTAGGATAATTAATTAATAACTAAATAGAAAAGAGCATTCATTCACTTTATCACAGTTATTTAAATGATTAAATAAAAAAATATTTGAAAGTAATAATATTTTATTCATTAAGAAGAATGAGCGAAGAAAGAAATACAAAAAAATATACGAGACACGAGCAACAGGAAAACAACAAAGAGGAAGACCGAGAAGAGAATGGAACAATGTAATAGAAGAAGAGGCAACAAGAAAAGGGAACACGTGGGAAGAAATAAATGAAATAACAAAGGACAGGAAGAAGTGGAGAGAATACTATAAAAATTAGTAATGTAAGCCTTACACCGAAAGGTAGATAGGCAAAGGAATAAATAAAATAAAAAATAAATATTTTATTCATTTGCAACAGCAGGTGTGCATTATGTAATTCAGTGTCTAGTGGGGTATTTGCCAGAGAAGTAGTTGTTTTAATGTGCATTTGTTTAAAGCACGTAAGTCAAAAGTCTCAGAGGTAAATGTGGAAATAATTTACTAATTATTTTTAAATCATTTTTTTTATTTATTTAGTTATTTAACTAAACCTCGACACCCAATACGGGTGGATAAGTTTAAGAAAGAAAGTTATTTAACTTATAATTACTTCCTAGAGCACTAGCGAGGAACAAGAAGGAGTGGGCAAACTTTGTACATGGACTCGGAAGCAGAAGTGCGAAATGACAAAAAATGTAATAGACTTATTACACCCAACACCCGTAAGGGTACAAGGGTTTTTGATAATATATATGTATATATATATAATAACTACTTCCTTTGGCTAATACTCCGACGAAAAAAAACAATGATTAGCTTCCGAACTGAAAAACATTTCTCTTGTTCAAATGGTCCTTTAATGAGATTTACTGAATCATCAGAAAATTAAGCTAACTAAGGAATTTACTGTTTGTGTTAGGATCATTAAATAATAACTACTTCTTCCGGCTAATATTCCTACGAAAACAAAAACAATGATTACTTTTTAAACTGTATATTATTTACTTTTTTCAGAGAGTCTGATTTATTTTGATTTTCACAGAAGTGTATCTTGTTTTAATTTTAGTACACACAATTCTAATACAATCATTGAATGTAAAAGGAAGGAAACTTAATAATAATAATAATATTTATTTCTCAACAGGTACAAAAAAACCTAATTACAGAGAAATACTTAAATTACAATTAATTTGGTTTGAAATTTTAAGTTACAATTAGCAGCAATAATAAACTTATAAACTAAATTACAATTAATATGGATAGAATTTAAACTTACAATTAGCATAGTTAAGAAACAAAATTAGAATTTATACGTAAAAGCAAAAGAAGAGTGCAAACATTCTATAATTTCAAACATAAATTGTTCTGCATTTGGCGAAAATGTGTCAACAATAAAATTATTCTATGAAAAACGATAAACACGATTATTGTTCTTTTATCAAGTTTATTACTTATTCTGTAATTTACATGTTAAGTTTGAAGTGTACGTTATTTTTATCATCATAGCTTAAGCAACTTTTGTCATATATATATTTATAGAATGTGAGTTATTTAATTAACGTAGACGTTAAACATTTCCCATAGGGAATAGCCCCGATTATTTATGATTGTTCTGGGTATTTACATGCGGTTTACGTTCAAGCACGTAGCAAGCAGTACGTATTTTTATAATTTAGAAATTGAAGTGGATTTCCATATAATAGGGGTTCACAATGGAGAAACCAATTTCACTTTTTCTTCGGTACACGTTTGTGTAACGCGATCTTCACGATTCGGCGTTTCAAATGAAATGCTCGGAAATTGCCGGTCACGAAAAGCCGTCGCTGCGTGCTTTCTTTTAAATTCAACATAAACGCAAATTCATTATGATGTTTTACTTAGAGAGTACGTTAAGAATGTTTAAAAACTAATTACTGAATGTCTCATTTTAATTAAAATTAATAAGAAACAATAACAGAAAATGATTATTAAAATCCGAGCCTTCAAAAAATTATTTACAATGAAAGTTCTTGACGTCTCTTAGTCATCCCCATAAATTTTTTTTATAATATAGAAGTCAAATGATACACTGGGATATCCTAAAACTTTGATACCAATAATCCGTAGCGTGTGAATTGAAGCTTGATCGAAATATCCATGATAAGTCGTCCATTGTTAATGTCAGATTACTCTCTACATGGCCCAGCCATCTTATCCTTTGTGCCCTGAGAGTATTTGTTATTGGAGATATCTGGTAAAAGGGAGTGTGGGGCTACGCACTACACTTAGGCCTCATTAGGCCCATTGTGCTACCTCCCACAGATCACTCATCCTCAGTTCAACCAGCCTACCTTGTTGAGGTAGTCTAGTATTGCCGAGGTGGCTAGATCTCTTATATAAGCCAATTCAGGCCATCTGTCAACCATTACACTACTCTGAAGGCTAAGTATAGACGCCGCAGCCTCCCTCTCCACGTGGATATCAAGTGGTGGAAGTCATAGCTTCTGCTATTCACAGTCATAGCTTGACTTCCATCGCTATTGTCGGAGTTGTGTGCATGGCGCCTGTGACGCAAATACAGACTGTCTGTTGCACTTGCGAGAGTTGCTTCTGTTTGGTCCTGGGCCACCAAACCTGAAGCTCCATATGTAAACATCGGCATTATAACAGCTGTGTACAACCACAGCGTCGTGCACGGTTTCAACCCCCAGGTTTTTCCTACAGCCCGACGACATTACCAGAAGACCCTTATGGCTTTGTCTGTTTTGGTATCCATGTGGCTTTGTCAGTTTTGGTATTCATGTGGCTTTGTCTGTTTTGGTATCCATGTGGCTTTGTCAGTTTTGGTATCCATGTAGCTTTGTTTATTTTGGTATCCATGTGGCTTTGTCTGTTTTGGTATCAATGTGTGTTTTCCAGCTTAGTTTCCCATCGAGGTATTTCACCTCGTCGCTGTACCGCAACATCGTATCAAATAATGTTAGTGCCTTTTCCGTCACCTTCCTTTTCTTGGTGAAGAGGACCATCTCCGTTTTGGCAGGATTTACCGAAAAGGAGTGATCATTACACCACCGCGAAACTGTGTTCAGAGCACCTTGCATCTGATCGCAAAGGGCGTCTTCGAACTTGCCACAAATAAGTAAGGCTAACAATAAAAATTCTCTACTCTTTGGAAACTGTGGCCAATTTCTAGTGTTGTTACCTTTAACCATCCGTTTCCATCTTGGATTTTTGTCCCAATTTCTAATACCATGAACTTTCGTCCTCTAGACAGAATCTGGTGCTACTACAATCCACAGTCTGTGAAGGTATGCTCCCAGTCTGCAGCATTCACTTTATTCCTTTTGCCGATCAAAATCAAGGCAATTGTGATTGATCTCTAATTTTCGTCATTTTCATGAACTTTCGTGCTTTAGATAGAACTCTCAATAAACTGTTAATTCTGCTATTCACAGTCTGTGGAGGTATGCTCTAAGTCTGCAACATTCAGGTAATTCCGTTCACCAATCAAAATCAAGGCAAGTGCGATTGGTCTCTAATTTTCGTCATTTCTGGACATTATTCACCTTGCTTACAAGCTTGCCGATTGTAATTTTGACACTCAGATAATTAAAATTCTCTTCTTATTAGAAACTGTAGCCAATTTCTTGTATTGTTACCTTTAACTGTTTGTTTCCATCTTATATTCTTGCCGCAATTTCTAATACCATGAACTTTCGTACTTTAGACAAAACCCTCAATAATCTGTTAATTCCGCTATTCACAGTCTGTGGAGGTATGCTTTAAGTCTGCAATATTCAGGTAATTGCCAATCAAAATCGGGGCAATTGCGATTGGTCTCCTGATGCAAATCTTCTACTGGACTTAAGAGGTGGACAGTATCGAATAATATGCTTGCTGCTTGTAATTTTGACACACAGATAATTAAAATTCTCTTCTTATTAGAAACTGTAGCCAATTTCTTGTGTGTTACCTTTAACCATCCCGTTCCATCTTGAATTTCTGTCCCAATTTCTAACTTTCGTACTTTAGACAAAACCCTAAAAAATCAGTTAATTCTGCTATTCATAGTCTGTGGAGGTCTGAGTCTGCAACACTCAGTTTATTCCTTTCGCCTATCAAAATCAAAACAATTGAGATTGGTCTCTAATTTTCGTCATTTCTGGCCATTATTCACCTGATGCAGATCTACGAGTGGACTTGAGAGCTAGACAGTATTTAAGGGTGCTTGTAATTATGAACCTCAGATAATTAAAAAAAAATGTCCTCTTTGGAAACTCTGACCAATTTCCTTTAACTATCTGTTTCCATCTTGTTTTCCTGAACCATTTTCTAATACCACGGACTTCGTGTTGTCTTGGTTTATTATTAATCCTTTTCCTTTCGTTGCTATCTCTAATTTCTTTATCGCCATAACCAGATTATCTTTTGTCCTTGTTAGAATGACAATATCATCAACGTAGATTATTAATTGATTTTTGTGGTTTAGATTCCACTTTCTTTTATTGCTAAGTATTCTCCTACACTACACCATGATTTTTTCGATTATGATTTCTTGATACCCCGACACTAATTGGAAGGGGACATCGATTATGTATATATATATTTCTTGATTGTGATATTAACAGACTTTAATGCTTAAGTACGCTGGCTAATGCTGATAAATGAGTGTCAATTATGAAACAATGCTTAAGTACATACTTGCATGTAATTGACTTGTATTAATGACACATAAAGCTATATTCGAATTATGTTATAATTGGGCACTTGGTGAAACATGTTAATCGGGATATTTTTAAGAAAACCACTTGGCTCTGTTCCACAATATAATACTTTATTTCCGACTGGTTTCCGTTTTTTTTTTTTCAAAGGAATGCATTCCTTTAAAGATGGTCTAAGAAACCGAAATTAGTCAGGAATGAAATGTTACATTGTGAAACAGTGTCAAGTGTTTCTTTTTAGATATCCTTACATAAGCTATCTTCAATAAAATAAAAAATCTCACTGTATAACACTATTGACTATAAATAAACGTGTTTGTTTTGGACGGTTGAAGCCATTACTTTATGATACATGTTTAAATCAATAAGGTGATTTTTTTTTAATTAAACACTTTACTGGTATCATTATTATTTGTTTGGCAATGACCGTATAGGTCGAAAATAATCTATATACGTGATACCAGCAAAATGTTTAATTTTAAATAATACCTTATCGTTTTTCTTTTTATTTCATCTGACAATAAATAAACGTTTTTTTTTTCTATAACACTCTTGATAAATCTATTCATTTTTATCTTAGAATATTATTGAAATTTCAATTTCACATTCCTTTCGCAGATATTCCTTCGCGTCAGAATGACAAATTCGTGAATCCGGCTTATCCGTACGTGCGAGGCAGCGGCAACAACATAGGCTCCGGTTATTTCGAAGACAGGATATCCGACTTGGGCAGGCGCTGTTCGGAACGTCTGGAGGACGCCCTGGAGGACATCCGAAGGCGACAGGCCGCCAAAGAAAAGACCCTCCATCTGAACGGGTATTCTCTGCACCAGCAGCTCCGCAGCGTCCCGTACGACATGTACGTCACGGACATGAGGGTCAGATTACCCACCTCGAACAGCTGGGTGCGAGTCGACAATTGCAGGTAAAATAACTACAATTGGTAGTAGTTGTTTAAATTCAAGTCCAGCAGTTTTTTAACTGCTGGACTTGAATTCCATTCGCGAGTTTTCATTGCGCTCCAGTTTCGAATCGTCGCTTCATTTTATTGATTTAGTTATTCCTTGCAATAACATTTTATTTACTCCAGTTTATTTAGCGTGTCATGGTTTATATAGTTTCTATTAAATTTATTTTCTTTATGTAGTTTTTCAGAATCCTACACCCATGTGGGTAGAAAGGGTCATTGAATTTATATATATATGTGGTTTTTCATTCTACAAAAAAAATATTTTCAATTAGCCATATATTTCAACAGTTCAAATCTTTTTCAAACCCACGAACCACTATGATTGATATTCTTAGTGGAGGACATCAGCAATACATCCCACATAGTACAAACACATCCAATGAATATACATTAAATATCCCATTGGAGTTGCAATTCTTGAAATGTACGGAACAAATATTCAATGAATATCCATTGATATGAAATTATATCCATTGAATATATTTTGATGAATATTCACGAGAATTCCCACCATAAGCAACAACTTATAGCACTCAGTCGGAGTTTTTTATTTAAGGAGAATTTTTATATTGATCCATTTCTCGTGTGGAGAAAAAAAAAACATTGATTTTTAAGCTCTATAAAAAAATACTACAGCAGCGACAAAATCATGAAATAGTACACACTTTCAGCTATCCAACACTGAATTTCGCCCTCTAGGAAGTCTTCTGCGCACACAATCTCGATATATTATAGCCAGACCTCGTATCATATCTAATCTTGAATATAATCTGATCATTATATAACTTTCGAGTATAATAGTTGTATCCTTCCCTTTCCCCCCTTCCATTGATACAGTAAGAAAGACGATAATTATCCCTGTTTAAGATAACCCCCTTGCGAAATAGTTTGGATCCAAACAATTATCACAAATACTCGAGTCCCAAACGTCCCTTCCACGGCCGAAACTCGCCTCCGCCCGAAACGGCACAATTAAAGTTTTCAACTTTCTGGCCATTATCGGAGTCTCATCGATCTGTTTCTAGGTACAATCCACGGAACAACAGTTTGGAAACTAGACTATTGTTCAACGATCTCACGATAAGCGGACGCGTCGCCCTTTTCAACGAAGGCGAGCTCCAGAGGGAGCCCGTGCACCCTAATCCCGAGGACACGTGCAACATGATTCTGCGGCTGCGGAGGGCAGGAATCGGGTAAGTTTTCCTTAATCCAGAGAGCAAACTTTTAATCTTAGCACACATCGAAGAGAAAACCTTACACCCATATTGAATATATATATATATATATACAGAAGAGGATGACGGGAATGGGATGCCGACGATAATCCGCAAACAGCGAAAATACATTGCTTAGATAATCTTATTAAATGATTTCATATAATGGATGTAACCTTGACACCCAATACGGGTAAGATTAAGAAAGAATATAATGGATGTTCATGTTGTTGTAACAAGGATGTTCATGATAAAATTGTAATATAACATCAATTGAAGGAGATTTAAGCGAATAATCAAGTTAATTTGTTATTAAAGCAAATCACAAATATCTATTATTTATTTGCTTTTTATTGCAAATCAACGTAAACATGAAAAACTAACAGTTAATTAAATTTGAGTTTCGTGAAGATTTGATAAATATATGAAAACACTTTTCTTCACTAATTTTATTCATTAACAGATGTAATCTTTATAAAACAATGGTGATTGAAATGTATATATATATATATATATAATCTAAAATCCCCATCTACCATAATGGTGGTGTAGGGGTGGATTGAAATGTACATCTGTTAATAAATAAATAAGTGAAGAAATGTGTGCAAAGTGTTTGCATATATGAAAAACTAAGCCTTTGAGGCTCTTTTTACTTTAGTGTTGAATATAAATTTTCTCTTACTTTAATTTCTACAATATGTAATTATCGAATAAAATGGGATAGAAATTCTGAAAAATAATTACCTGTACTATTTCGCCATCTCGCGGAAAAGTGGTCGAACTTTCAATGCTCGCGCATAAGGAAGCGCAATTCAGTGGATTTTAGGTTTGTTTATCCTTGTATCGCTATAAGAATTCGAATAAATGTCGCTATAAGAATATCAATAAATAAATAAATAAAATATGCTAAAGTGTTCGCAGGTTAGGCATGTGATAAGAGGAAAGAAAAGCGAGCCTAGAATTTCGTCAATCCTTAAATTCAATTGATCCGCTACATTTAATAATACTCTAAAATTATAAATGAAAAACAATTTTTAATGAAACAAAGAACATTATTTTATTTTAATAATTCAGCAGCTTCAATGTTGTTAATTACTAAAAGATTCAATCAGTTCACCCTGCGCAAATATAAAAGGGTGAGCGTATATATTTAGACCCGAATCAAGGGAATGTTGACTTGGGGTATCTTGGAATTGCAAACAAATGAGTTATTTATAGGCCAAAGGGTGTGACGAAGGTCTCGAAATGTCACCAAATATTTCATCAATCATGAGTCGTATCAAAATTTATTATTTATTAAATAAAATAGTGTATACAACTTGCTTTTAATTACCATTAAGATGATCGTATTCATTACGACACGAGCCTCTAGGCTAATCCTCGCATCTTAATGGCCATCATTAAATACTCCTTGTTTAATATACTATTTTTAATCAGTCATTGTAATTTCGGGTATCCGCTATCTACGCCACTGATTTGTGTCAACATTACAGATTCCACACTGAGCCGATCCGTCGCGAACGCGGCCAATTCAACGTGCGCACCGATTCCCATTTCTTGGAACCGGGCTTCATCAGCGTGTACGCCTACGGTTGCGATCGCCGGTTGCGCTTCAGGGAGCACAGGCGCGACTACAGGGACGAGGAGGAAGAGGAAGACATCTCCAGGGAAATGGAGGACATCTTCCTGAAGGGGATCCGGTCGCTGCTGACCAACTACATGCAGAAGGAACTGCAGCCCGCCATCAAAGAGACTCTGATGACCAACATGGGATACACACTGTCTTACGGTTAAATTGGGAAGATTCGGAGAGGATGAGAATCAGACGCCAAAGATGTTTAAGATCGTATTTTTTTTTATTAATATATAAATGAAGTTTTGTAATTAGAGATTATTGTTTTGATGTATGTATATAATTTGTGTATGAATTTAATGTGTTTGTAGAGATTTCGTAAATAAAATAAACAGTATTAATTATTGTTTATTTTTTATATTTCTTTTCTCTCTATTTTAAATGAAATTATTCCATATGATTTCTTCTGTAGAGTTCTTTGATTTTTTTCTTTATTTTACGTTTTATTGGCACCAGTGAATAAAAACAAATTTGTCCATATATCCAAAAGAAGATGAAACTAAAATTGCAATAATAGACTTTCTTTACAGTAAATTATATTCTTGAATATTATAAAAGAGCGTTTTTTTTTAGCAAATTTTGGTAAACTTTCACTGGTATAACTCCAAAATCTCAGAAATTAGAAATGCTAAAAACTTGAATTTCAACGAAATATTCTAAAAATAATACCCTTATTGGCAAATAAATGAAAATAACTCAAAAACTAAAAATGACGTATATTTAAAATGTTGAATATTCTGAAAGAGCGTTTTTAGAGCAAATGTTGGTAAAGTTTCATTGGGATATAAACGTCAAATATGTTAACTATATTAATATAGAGTGAGAATTTTATTTTATTGAACATGGATCCTTTTGTATAATTCTAAAAAAATCAATTAATGTAATGTGCGTTGATTGTTGCAACTTAATTAATATTATACACATAAAAATAATATATAAAACACGTGTCATTGATTTATTCGAGATTGCTTGAATAAATGTTTAAAATACATTGATATCGATTTCCTAAAACTGTTTATAGGATAATGTTCAATGAAATAAAATCCTCTCGGTATGAATTCTATAATACGACCGATTTATAAACATTTTACTGCTGCCATCTATTATTCAATACTAACACTAAAAACTGTTTCACAATCGCCCTGACAGATCGCATACAGAAAGGCCGTAAAGACGCTTCTTGGAACTGTTTTGAACTAATATGCTTAAATTCTATATTTCATCATTTTCTTTTCCATTCCATCAACTTTTCTATATTTCCGTTCCCGGGCGATTTTGAATCGACATACATTATTGTTACATTAATTGTTTTCACCATAAATCCGTATCTAAATGACAGACTTCGTACGACCGAAACGTACGATCAATTTCAGGAGCACAATTTATACTCTATCTCTATGGATGGAACTAACCGGTTGCAAAAACTCAATTATTGTTCAATGTAAACTTCAAGAATTTAACCAATCGTATAAGTTATCTTATTTTCTACAATTATTTGCTACTAACAGAAGGATATTGTTAAATTTAAACATTCGATTATTTCCACCGGTCGCAACGGCGAAATGTACTGATAGCGACATTGTAAACCATACTTTAATTAATTTTGGTGATAAATTATGCTTTTAACAAAATGTATGTTTACTTACCACTTTATACAAGTGAATTAATTACCTTTCGAACGTGTTAACTCGTTTTAATTACTGGATGAAGGCAATTATTGTAAGCACCATGAAGTTAGTTGCTGCTGTCACAAATTCCGGTAACCCTATGAATTTCCAGCAGCGCCAACCCTAGAATAATAAACAGATGCCAACATGAAAACAACAAATTTTAAAATAAAATAAAACCTTTTCAAAATTTAATTATTGTAAATATTTAAATAAATCTTATCTTATTTTGTATTTAAAATTGCTATAGTAGAATAAAATTAATTCAATGTTAATGCTAACATATTTTTCATGTGTTTCAAAAACATAACCTAACTTTTAGTTAATTTAATTTTAATAATTTGTCTTTATATTTACATCATTTTAAACAATTTCTATTGAAAATATTAAGTGATAAAGGTGAGTAATTTAAATTAAGTAAAGTAAATTAAGAATTAATGTTGGTAAGTTCTTTTTGTCTTAATTTTCAAATCTAAACATTAAACAAAACAAGCATTCTTGTATAGTAAATAAAGCACTTTTTAACTTTTTTTATAAATTATTATAAGTTATACTAATATAAAAAATGTTTTATTTAATAACTTAAAATTGTGTAACAAAGTTAACCTTAACATATACTTAACAATCTTTTTTAGTCTTTATACCCTTTCAGGTTTCATTTGTATATTTATGAAATTACGAAATGCCACCATAAATATATTGTCATAAAGAAGGGATAGCTTAATTTCATGTGGCATCATCAACAATTCTTGTCTACAAGGTAGACAATAAAGAATTGATGTTTCGTCCACTTAAGGAAGGCGAACTTGTCCTGTTTATGAGAACAAAATAATTATTTGGAATAGTTTTCTTTTTAAATTGAATTAACTGGAATGATTATTTTAATAAAAAAATGCAATTTTATAATAACAAAACATTTATTCGTAAAAATCACAGCTCGCGAAGTATTAGCTACAGGAACTATCACGTATAGATTGCTAACACATAGCACATCATTTCAAAAGTACTAAAGTTCATACCGCTCGAAAGCAGCGCCTTAATAATACTAGGCCAGCCTCCTTTGAACAACCCCACCGGGCCCTCATGTTTATAAATCTTCACCAAACAATCCCCCATTCCGACACACAGAAACGCCGCACCGAATCTTTTCCTGTACTTCTGAAACCCCTGTATCTGCATCCTCTTCCTCACTAAATCCAACGGGTATATGATCGTCTTACTGCACAACCCTGCTAAACTCCCCGATATCAGACTGCCGGTCATCGTGTAGCTCTCGTCGCCTTTGTGGATCCACGCCCGGTATATGTTGCTGAATAAATTATAGAACATGAATTGTAGTCCGGCATTCGGGGCTACCGATATGATCGTGGGGGTTAGGCCCTTGTACATTCCGAAAAAGCCCTCGTTTGTTATTATGTGTCTGTACCCGGATAGTAATCCTTTGTACACTTTGTTATCTTCACTTTGGGCGATCAGTCGTGTTCTCATTATATCGAATGGGAAACTTACAGTCGTTGCTGCCGTCCCTGTAAAGATAACAAAAAATGTACAAAGAGATTATAAACTTAAAATACTCATTTTTTGATAACATCATTTACTATAATAAATTTCATAAATTTGTGTCGAAGATTATAAACTTAAAATTTTTATTGTTATGATTATATTATTCAAAATAATACGTTTTATAAATTTGTGTCAATAAAACAAAAAGAGCAATGAAAAATCAATTAAAATCACTGAATTTCACCTGTGCTTAATTAATAAGTTTGTTATACAAAAAACATTATACAAATTATGTTAATAAATACTATTTTTAATTTTATGGAATAATTATATAAATCTCTAAGGATAATGTAAATTGATTGATTGAGTTATGTGAAGATCAAATTAATTGATAAATAAAGCACTAATAACCTTTCTTCACACTTTATATTGATAATGTAATTCAAAGGTTGATGAAAATGATCAAAATATTCAAAACCTAACGGAATAAAAAATAACAATACTGTGAAGATTTTACCTGAAAAGAAGAATCATAGGATTTACATGTATTGATTCGCAATCACCTGGGAAGTGGCCTTGCGGACTTTCTGTATACAATCCATTTCCAGGCGATTGTGAATCGGCCCTTACACTATTGTTAAAATAAGTTGTCGATTTAGCATAACTTTGAATACCCACGCTATTTAAAAAAAAACATGTCAAGTTGGCTCTATATCGTGAAAAGTTTGACAGCTAACCTCAAAATTTTGACAGATAACCTCAAAATATTGACAGCTATAAATAGAGCAAATATTGATCCAACAAAAGAATAAGCTGTCAATTGAGCGTGTTTTGAATACCCGTGGTATTTAAAAAAAAATTAAGTTGGCTTTTTATCATGAAAAGTTTGACAACTAACCTCGAAATATTGGCAGCAATGAATAGATTTTAAATAGTCAAATATATATTTCAATTTAATTTCATATTGATCCGAAAAGTAGTTCCGAAAATATTTAACTGATTCCATACTTTCTGACGATCCCCTATTTACATTTTTCAGATTAATTAACCCAACTCAATGGCAAATTCGAAGAAATTGAGAAGTGCCTTACACTCGGACATCTCGAATATATGCACTCAAGTTGCCGGCTTGAACAACGTCCAGTTCGACCAAAACTCGACACAACTGATCACCGAGCTCGTGTGGAAGAAAATGCTACAATACGGCGGTGATTTGGAAGCCTTTTCGAAACACGCAAAGCGTGCTACGATCAATCACGATGACGTCAAACTGCTAGTGCGAAGAAATGAAGATTTAAAGAAGGCATTCGAAGAGAAGTGCAAAATGTTCGTCAGTAATAAAAGCGATACAATGATTAAAGCGGGTGCTAAAAGGAAGAAGAGTACCGCGAAAGGATCGACTACAGCGAGTAACGTTTTCGAACTTGATGATTGATTTTTAATTCGATTTGTTTATATAAGTTGTAATTATTTAATTTATATCATAAGATAATGTTTTTTCTAGTTAAAAACCGATTCGGTGTCTCAATATCGTTTCATTTAGAATTCCATAGCAAATTCTTCAATTTATTTGAATAACTTAATCTATAGCATGTGATTACTTTTATTGCTGATCTTTTTTTTTTTCAATAACAAAAAATCAAAGCACTCTAGAGGAGAAATGTGCTAAATCAAATTGATTATACATAGAATGTGAAGTTAATTAATAATGCACACCTTAAAATTAACCGTTTACGTACGGAATGGCTTCGAATATCTATTAATCAGCAATCAACCATTAAGTATTTCAGCATGATTAACAATCATTTTCAGGGTTCATTTCATATAAACCAGTTTATTTTTATTGCCTTATTTTTTTTTTTTAATTTCCATAAATGATGCACATTAAAGGTTATTTTAATAATGTAACTTCATAAAAGGTTTTATGTTATACATTTAAATAAAAAAAAATATTTAATAAATAAAAATCAATAAAAGGTAAACTCTAACTTAGTTCACTTTTTATTGATTTGTCATATCCAACAATTAGAATATGACAAATGATGATTTTTATTTATTAAATATTTTGTTCTTCATAAAAAATAACAGTAAAGCCAGCCGACTTGGTTGCTGTGATGTATAAATTACTTGAAATCTAGATTATTAAGTCTCTATTGTAAATAAAATAAAAATATACAAAAAAAAATGGATTATTATTATTTACCTGCTAAAGCCCCGCAAATAAAGTTAGTAACAACTTTATTCCCGTACATATCCGATTTCCTAGCGTGCTTCACCAGACTTTCGTACGACCAGAACTGTATAAGCCCAAACGTGATACTCAAAACCTGCGCCGGCACGTGCCCCTTCCAGAAGGCCCTCAGGCCCTCCTCTCTGTAAATCAGCTCGACCGCCTGGGGTATGCTGATGTACTTCGAGTTGGGCATCCCCCTGCTGATCGGCTCCACCTGCAGCTGGAACCTGATCTTGACCACATCGACCGGCTGAATGAGGGCCCTTGTAATTAATCCAGAACTCGCACCGGCTATAGCGATTGCAGTGGGGCTCAGCTGATCAAAACGATTTTCAGACTTATCCCCCATAACCTAAAAATGCGCTGCTTTAGAAAAATCAACATTGCTTTTCTCACAAACAAATGATTTGATTGAATGTAATCAGATATTTGTTGAAAAAAATTGAACAAAACCGGGCTTGGGAGTGGACGCGTAATTTCGTTATCGTCATCAGTTGCAGTTTGTGCAGTGAATCGTGTGGATTGTCGCCGAGGAATTGGTAATTACCTTTAATTAAAAATCCTTGCTCAATCATTATTTCGTTATTAATGGCTTCACGGGTGATTTAAAAAGATATTTTTAAATAGGGGGTGGAAAATTGCTTGTTTCGGGATGACACTGAAGGAAAGGTGTTTGTCATTTTTATTTAGATTAATCATGATGTGAAAAAAGCTTATCGGCATTTTTTTTATTGAAAATAAGCTGGAGTTAAAATTTTAAACCCGTATTTTATGAAAATTAAAGGACCCAAATCCAATATGGCGCACTTGCGCAATTCTGTTTAATTTTCATCATGTGTTGATAAAAAAATGCTAATCTAATCAACTATTTGCCAACTGGAAAAATTACGTAATTTATTAAAACAAATTTTACTGCGTTTTAATTTTGTTTTTAATTTAATTACACGCGTATGTATACATAAAATGACTTACATTGTACTTCCGGTTATTATAGTTAATTTAAAAAATAATCCGTTTTAAATTAAGTTTTTCGCTATTTTCATTAACCGAAGCGATTTTTAAATGAATTATTGATAAAAAAGTTAGTTTTATCAATAAATTCCAGTTATTCAACACTGTAATTCCTTACGAATTTCAAATTTCCCGCGCGATGCAAAACCAGGGGGAGTTCCGGTACGACTGCGTCCGCGGTATAGGACGTCACGGAAATTTACCAGCTCTCTCTCCTTCAGTGGCCGTCGAAGAGGTACGTTGTGCACTCTGCTTTTCTCTCTTCCAATAATTTCTTACTCTTTGTGGTAACTTTATTCTTTTTTAATTCTAAAGTATTAAAAAAATGCAAACGATAATCGGCAGATTATGCCGTTTGCATTTAAATTGCACTAGATTAAAGCCAGTTTTTCTCTCGCAGAATTCTTTCGCCGCCATTAACAGAGGCCCTGTCAATTTTCAATCGAATTCAATCTACGGAAAACCGAACCATCCACTAACAGCAAACATGTAAGTAGTTTTATTTTTTAATACGACATTACTTTTTATCCATATTTTTTTATTTACAACATTAAAAATTGATTTAAAAAATATCTTGTCTATTGCAACATAAAAGTTCGATATTCATTTATTATAAGTTATTAATTGCATATTAAATATAATTTGTATAATATCTCAAATGTTTCTTGATTATTGAATTAAAATCGTTTCAAATCTATTTAATTTAGAATTATCACAAATCTAAAATTGATGAACACAACATATCCGCCATTTTATCGTATCCACTTTTCGAGCAATTATTTCCCCGTTTGCTCTCGAAACAAAGGAGGTCGTCCGTCTATCGATCGCGTTTTCCTTACTCACCTCATAATTTATTTATTTTTTTCACATTGATAAATTTGCGTGCCGTTTCTGCTGCGGCTTCGTTTCACTAGCATTCATATAAGCCGAGCGTTGCAGAAACGGCTGCCAAAATATTTTCGTTAATAATTCCAAGGCTGTCGTTTCGAAAACGGCGTCCTGGCATTTATTTTCGGGGCTCAATCGAAAATCAATACAGACACCGACGCCCTCGGCATTGACGCAAAATCCGGGTTGATACGCGCGAGCATGTGCTGTTGTGTTCGTATGACGCAATACGTGATGAGTTTTAATAAAATGGAGAACGCTTTGTTTGTATTTCCCGGAAAATTGGTCGAGGCGTTTGACTGGTTATTGATTTATTAGCAATGACTCACTTTCACTCCATTTGAGAATTATTTTTTAAGTACCATAGAAATATATTTTAACCTCGACACCCAATACGGGTAAAAGAGGACAAGATTAAGAAAGAAAGAAATATATTTTAGATCTTTAAATACTAGCAAATGCAATTTAGTAATACTGGTAAATGCTGCTTTTTGGTACTTTTAAATTTTAACAATAGAAAAGAGTATTAATTGTATAATTTCTAGAAAGTGTGTCATAATAAAAGTTGTCAATTGAAATTATTGCCTTTGGGAATTAGTTGAATTAGAAAGTTTTGTCTTACCTGAGTAATTTTCATGGTACAAACTTTTTTCTACTATGCTTATATACACTACTGTGTAATTATTTCAAAACAAGTTTGGGTTTGTTATAAAGAAATTACAAGTTTAGCTTTTTGCCTTTTGTTATTAAGACACTGATAATATTTTTGTTACAATGTAACTATTATCAATAGTAGAAGTAAATATTTATTATGTATACAACTTCCTCCTTTTATTTCTCCTAAATAATAACGTTATTGTTAAAACGACTTAACCATCGTTCGGGAAGCGTTACAAATCCGTCGTTAGAAAAACCAATCATCTATTGAAACAATCGGAAGTGCTGGTTAGAATATGGCGGATGGAGCAGGACTTTCCATTTCAATGTTTCCAAGTATGTCTTGACTACTCTTGCAACATGAGGTCGAACACCGCAATGCTGATCTTCGACGGGAAAATCATTGTACCTGAAGCATTGGTCGCGTTCAGGGAACTGTAGCGCTTTACGAAAGCGGTACCGCTTCATGTGTGACACTGTACTGCTTTAAAGCATATATTTTTTCCGTTTGATCGCTTTTCAAGCCGCGCAGCTGGAAACAAAACTGCCAAATTTTCGTACGCTTCCTTAACCTCGAAAGCGCGTCCAGGGAACATCGAGCGCTTTGCGCTACATATCTAAAATTTCCCTGAATGCGCCTATTTAAATCATTCACGAAACAATTTTTTTTTATTAATAATGCTTTCATTAGAATTTGAAAGCATTCGATGAGCCTCAGCCGCATATTTCTTCATATTGAAACAAAACAAATGAAACCTCTCGCGTATGATGTGAATTTGGCTCATAAACTGACATCTCCAATCAAGAATAACTTGATGGTGCAGACATAAATCAGCTGTTGTTTCTATTGCATTGAAAGATATCCAATTTTATCGTATATCGTCTATAATCTATTTATTTTGACAGCTACTTACTGTCAATCTGTAAGAAAAAATATTCAATTATTGTTTTTATTTTACATGTTTTGGAATTCTTTGGCTGTTTTAAAAAACATTCCCTTTGATAAAATTTAAAACCCAGTTTATTAATTTGGCCTTTGTGTTTTAAATTTTATTGTAATTATCACTTTTTACAAAAACTTTAAAATCCCCTTTCATTTTTGGCATGCCTTCACCTTGTGACATCAGTGAAGCATGAATGCTAATGTAAGGGATATTAATTTTTGGGAAATATGCCTTCGGTGTTCACACGCATTACTGTCTGAATCCCATCCTCAAATTTCCCAACATTTTTTTTTTTCTGTTATATGTATGTTATTATTTTGGTAATTAAAAGAACGTTAATAATTTAGTTTATCATCCCTACAGGTCTTTCGGAAGAGGTAATAATGGTGGAGGAGGTTCCTTCAGAGGCCGCGGAGGTGGAGGAGGTTCATTCAGGAACGGAAGCGGTGGTGGTAATGGAGGTGGTGGATACGGAGGCGGCGGCGGTGGTGGTGGCCGCTTCAGGAATGGAGGAAACAGCCGTTTCAGCAACAACCAAAGCAACGGCCCAGCCGGAGGCAGACTTCGCAAGCCCAACTGGGAAGGCCAGCAACTCCGTCCATTCAAGAAAGACTTTTATGTACCTCACCCCAACGTAAATAACCGCTCATCTTTCGAGGTAGATCAATACAGACGTAGCAAGCAAGTCACTGTTGACGGATCGACCATCCCAAACCCGATCCAACATTTCGAGGAAGCCAGCTTCCCTGATTACGTCATGGACAACATCAGGAAGCAGGGTTACGACTCTCCCACCGCAATTCAAGCTCAAGGTTGGCCTATTGCTATGAGTGGCAAGGACATGGTTGGAATTGCCCAAACTGGATCCGGAAAAACTCTGGCCTACATCCTCCCAGCTATTGTTCACATCAACAACCAACAACCCATTTCCCGCGGTGATGGACCCATTGCTTTGGTTCTCGCACCAACGCGTGAATTGGCCCAACAGATTCAACAAGTTGCCCATGACTTTGGCGCTAACTCGTACGTGAGGAATACTTGCATCTTCGGAGGAGCTCCTAAAGGACCGCAAGCTAGGGATTTGGAGAGGGGAGTTGAAATCGTCATTGCCACTCCAGGTCGTTTGATCGATTTCTTGGAGAAGGGAACAACGAACTTGTCCCGCTGTACTTACCTTGTTCTGGATGAAGCCGATCGTATGCTGGACATGGGTTTCGAGCCCCAAATTCGTAAAATCATTGAACAAATCAGACCAGACAGACAAACTCTCATGTGGTCCGCCACGTGGCCCAAGGAAGTCAGGAAATTGGCTTCAGACTTTTTAAATGACTACATTCAAATCAACATTGGATCATTACAATTATCAGCCAACCACAATATCCTGCAAATCGTCGATGTCTGTCAAGAACATGAAAAGGAAAACAAGTAAGTTTCTTTATGTAACCATATGCTATCTTTATACAGGATCTTCATTTCAAAAGAAGCATCCCTAAATAACTGGAATGAACGAACATCAAGTAAAAGACATGTCAATTTTTTTCAACCATCATTTTAATCTTTCCAATTGTATATGTTTTGTTTGCTGAAAAGTGTTTTTATACCAATAAGAAGGAGATGTTGCATAGTCATTTATAAATATAAAGTAAACAATTTTAAAAATTGTACTTCTTAATATAAGTTAAAAAATGTTTTTTAAGTACCTTTTCCAATTCAGTTATTCAGGGTTTGAAATGAAGACCTTTACATTTTTAATGCAACTGGAGGTCTTTTTGGACCCTGTTTCTTTTGTTTATAAAGAAATATTATTCTTATTCAGTTTTTGAATTATTAATTTAATAATAAATTTAATTTAGTTATTTTTTTTTTGTGATGAGAGTAGGTCCTGAAAAATTAATGTTGATTACCACAACCCATAACCTCTAAGAAGAACTGATTTTTACAAACCTTTTAATAATTAAGAAGATTTTTGTTTTACAACTATTAATTATTTTTTTTATATTTCAGATTGAACACATTACTGCAAGAAATAAGTAACAACGGAGAACCTGGTGCCAAAACGATCATATTTGTGGAAACAAAGAAAAAAGTAGAGACCATCACGAGAAACATCAGAAGGTACGGCTGGCCAGCGGTGTGCATGCACGGCGACAAGAGCCAGCAGGAACGCGACTATGTCTTACGGGAATTCCGTAACGGCAAGTCTAGTATATTAGTGGCTACAGACGTAGCTGCCCGTGGACTTGGTAAGTGTTTTCAAAGTTCACCTACAAAATCAATCAAATAACAAAAAATATGCAAAAAAAAAGAATCAAATAGAAGTGCGGTTGTTTAGTAAGCATCACTTTATTGGCATTTTGTTTTTAAAGCGACTTTAAGTTCTTGGGATAGTAGCATATATATTGGGGATGTTCCAGACTGGTTCACCGATCCCCCCTAATCGGAAGGGGGGAAATCTTGATGGTAACTACACATGGATGGTGCAGAAACACAATCACAATATTTGTTATTATAAAATAAAACATACATATCCCCACAAAGCCCACACAACAAGTAACTTAAATGGGATATTGGTTTTTTTTAGCGAAATTAATATTGTGGGGAGCGGTAATCTGGCTGGGAATTTTTATCTGAAGGATAAATTGTTTTCAGTAAGATGCTGTTCTGTGTGGATGTACTTTTTTGTTTTTTTATAGATTTGTATGTAACTTATTATTGTACTCTAAGTCTCGGTATTCATTGTCGAATATTTTTTTAATCAGTCTGGTTGTCCTTTTTTTGTTTCAGAGGCACATGCAGGATGAGCGTAGTAATTTAGCTTGTAAGTGCTAATAAATACGCCTTTTTTGCGTACTCAATAAGGGGCGCAATTCTGTGTCTTGCGGTGCCTCTGGCTGGCTACCCCGCTGAGGTGTAGATCAGTTGGTGAGGTAGAAGACCGATACTGGAAGATAAGATGATGCAACACATGTATGGCATATGTTTAACAAAAACAACATAATCCTCTCACTCGACATCCTCTGTTTTAATAATCGTGAGAATAACAAGTTCTTTAATACGTTAAAAACAATCCTTTTATCCTCCCTGTACTTTCTTTATCTCTCGCATACACATTTACTTTCCCCCGATAACTTCGTGGGAGCCAATCAAACAGATGTCATTCAGATAAAGTATTATTCTCTTCCGTGTTCGGTCCTGCAGTGGATTGACCAATTTTATATACGGCTACAATTTTATTGGGATCTGCTGCAGCCAGTTTAATTGCTACTATACCTGTATACCGATTTCATACATAGCCTAGCGTCTTGTGGATTCTTAATGTTCTCGAGCGCACTGGTTAGTATCTTTAGATTTTTTTATTTTATTAACAAACAAAAAAACATATTGCTTATAATATTTTGGTGTTTGCTTTTAATACATTCATTTAATTAACCAATTAACTGTATTTATAGGGATATGTCAATTGGAAAATATGTATGCATTGTCTTGGGGCATGTGATAAATAATTGAGTCCATAAAATAGTAAATTGTATCTTAATGCTTCAAATAATTTTACAGATTTTTATATGATCTTATTCAAAATTCAAAACTTGCTGCAATTTATTGTTTTCACTTTTTAGTTGATAAAATTCTTAACACACTCTCAGCTAAGGCATGGGTAAATAATAATCTGTTGTTTTTATTATGTTTAGACCTTAAATGATTATTTAAAATATCTATAAGGTATGTTATTATATATAATAATAATTTTTATTGTAGTAAGTTCGAAAGTAACTGAGAGCTTTGGAATGTAAAGAATCGATGTTTGGTCCACATCGATTCTTTTTCATTTTTGTTTTCAATAATTCGTTAAATCTGATTGACCTGACCACTACTAAATCAACAACTTGCGCACATTCTACAGCTCTCTCTTGCAAAGACACTCACTACAGTGGAAAACATGTTTTATCTGAAGTAAATTTAATGATAATTTGAAACTTATTCTTATAGCCTCAAAATATATCTGTAACATTTATATTCAAGATTAGAAAAATAATGTTGTACTCACTTGATCTCTGTTATTTAAAATAATTTTAAGTTCTAACATTTATTCTAATATCAAAACATTGAACAAATTTAAATTCCTTGCTACAAACTATTCAGAATTTATTATGTAAGTCCTATTACCAAAGAAACATTATTTATTGTAAAGTTTGCAATGATTCTGGTGTACAATCAATATTATTGAAACAAACTAACAATATTTAAGTATAAATGGAAATTTTATGAATGGGAATACTATTTATTTGCATGTTAAAAAAATTACTATTTTATTGATTCTTAAATTGCCAATTAATTTATATTTGCCCCTTGATAACATTCAATAAATTGTACTGGGGAGGTTTCCTAATTCATATTTCTTATTAGATGTGGAAGGTATTAAGTATGTGATTAACTTTGACTACCCGAACTCGTCCGAGGATTACATTCATCGCATTGGACGTACTGGAAGATCTGACACAACCGGCACATCATATGCTTTCTTCACACCGAACAACTTTAGGCAAGCAAAAGATCTTGTATCCGTTCTGAAAGAAGCCAACCAGGTTAGTACATTTTAAAACTTAAGTTAGTATTATTATTAAATGATTGCTTAATTTAATAAAAATGTAATTAGAATAGGCCATGAAAAAAAGGCTTATGTTTTTTAAGATGACAGGTGCATAAAATTTTTGTATAAATGATCAAATTTCAAAGCCTGTTCTGAATACATATTTTTTGATAGAAAATATATATTTACATGGTCAGTTATTTAAAATGAATTAAATTAAATTTATTTTTATGTAATTTTTTCCAAAATTTATTTTAATTTAATAATTCAAGATAATTTTTAATTAAATATGTACCCCTTCCATTTTTGGCATGCCTTCACCTTGTTACATCAGTGAAGCATGAATGCTAATGTAAGGGAGAGTAATTTTGGGAAATATGCCTTCGGTGTTCACACGCATTACTGTCTGGATCCCATCCTCAAGTTTCCCAACATTTATATTAATAACATGAAATAATATTAATTTCTCTTTTAAGTAATCAAATTTAATATCCCTTTTATTTATTCTACAGGTTGTCAACCCTAAACTGAACGAGATGGCGAGTAGGGGAGGTAATTTCGGCGGAAACAAAGGGGGCCGATGGGGATACGGAGGTGGATTCAGGGGACGGGAAAACTCAGGTCCACGCAACCACCACAGGTTTGGAAACAGCGGAGGCGGTGGTGGCAAATCAAATGGCTACAGCAACGGATCATGTAAGTAAATTTAATTAATATATTTGGTCCTTAGCCATTAAATCATCGTAAAGATGAATTTTAATGATTTCATTTTCCCATAGATGCCCCGCAATGGGAATGAATTAACTATAAGTTTTACGATGGTTCAGCTCCGCAGATTTCTGCAAAGGACCTACAAAGTATGACTTAGTTTTAATAATAATCATTGAAACAAAATTACACTATTATTTGCTGCTTGTACATAGTTTTTTTTGTGCTTCATTTTTTCATTACACATCATTATTATTACTATAAATGGCAACACCACTTCAGAAATTTGAATTTAATGTATACATTATAAATAAACAATCTACATCTTTTGCAACATCAATGGCTATTCGAAGTCCTTTTGCACCTCTCAATCAAATAATACATACCAATTACAAAACTCTTGACTGTAATAAGATAATGTAAACATTAAATTTCACAAAGAAATTTCCTACAAAAATTATTATTAATAAATAGCAGTATTCAAATAAATTAATACCTTTTTTATATTAGAATGAATTTATTTAAATAATTGCAATTATAAATTTATCAATATAGGTTTGTTGGAAATTGATATTGCACTTTGACATCATTGGTCATTCGCGATTGTTTTGTTACTGTAGCTCTAATGCAATGTAATCCTTATAAGTGACATTTGAGAAACTTTCACTTTGTTTAAGTTAGTGCAGTTGAAATGTATTGGCTTATAATTTGTTATTACTTAGCAAATCATTCCTTACCATGACTTTAACTGTTACTCTATTCTGTGTGGGGAAATATGTTTAATGTGTACATTAAACACTTCCCTTACAGAATAGCCCTGAATATTAAAAGTAGATGTACACATTTTTATCTAGTAGTAAATACATTTACTACTGAATAAAAAAGTAATTAAACTAGTCTGAAATTAGTATTCTAATAAACATGTATTTATTTTCGTTTCTTTTTCTGTTTCAGCTTATTGAGGGTCCGATGAATGACATTTAGATTATGCACAACAAAATAAACAAAACCTGAATGTTTGAATGTGATTTCAGTATTCTCTATGATGCATTCCACCATCAATTTAGTGGATTTAAAAATGAATGACCTTAGAGATGATTCATAAGTAGATTCCAATTTATTTATTGTATAAATAGTTTATTTATAATAATGTCTAAGGAAATGAGATTGCCCTGTATAAATTTTATAATATGTGTTCTTTGGATTGGAAA
This sequence comes from Philonthus spinipes, assembly GCA_963082785.1. Classification (NCBI taxonomy): domain Eukaryota; kingdom Metazoa; phylum Arthropoda; class Insecta; order Coleoptera; family Staphylinidae; genus Philonthus; species Philonthus spinipes. The sequence continues at coordinate 27,398,757 of OY720304.1, forward strand.
ACGAAATTGATGATGAGGATATATAAAATTTGCTATGCTGAATACAGCATATTAATGTTTATATAAAACTAAACTACATTTATAGTACAACAAGTAATATTTTTGTTTTTGTCTTCTGTATGTCTGTGATTAGGGTAGAATCAGTTTTATTTGTTAGCTTTTCGAAACAGGTTTGTGTTTTTTTTATATTTTAACGAAATGTATTTTGACTTTACATTGGTTTCTCATAATAAAGATTTTTCTAACTCACAGAAATAATTATATTTAATTTTATTTTTAACATCAACTCTTTCCTTTTCCTATCCCAAAATATTCATTCGAAAATGTCTATTAACTCACGTTATCACTTAATTGTAATTAGATTTTATATTAAAAGTATCTAAAAATATGTGTAGTATAATTCGAAGTATGTTGTAAGAAAGTTATTACTCCTAAATTTGCCTGATAATACATTTTGAATTGCCACAAACTTTTGAATAATTTGTCTAGACTCATTGTTATTTATATGTAGTAAAATTACTGTTTATTTTATGGTCATTGTAATATAACAATTTAAGTCTATTGTTTAATAGCCATTAATTAAGTAAATACAAATTCTACATCAATTCATTAGCTTAAATTTTAAGAAACATCTAAATATATTTGAAGTTATGATCGTATACAGAGCATAGAAAATATACAGTAAAGGAAGAATAAAAGACGAGAAATGTTAATATTTATCATCACAGTATTTTTTTGTATTAGAAAATATTTACATAGAAAAGTACGGAATAGCTTCGATTTTCAACAATATATTTGTGTGAATGTTTCTGATTTTCACTTATGGATATTGTTATTATCTATGTATACTTTTTTAGCCGTAAGTGGTGTTAAAGTTATGTAAGAAGTTGTCTACATTGGCAAAACATTTTTGTGTAATGTCATTAAAACGTAACTTTATTATATTATAAAATCATTTAAAAGGTACAAGAAATCATCATTTAACTTAGTTCCAGGAATGGTTTTAAATATTGTAAGGTAAATTCTATTTTAAAATCTTTGGATTCCGACTTTTTCATTAGTCCTATTATTAATATTACACTCAGGGATTTTATGTTTTTATTTATTGTTAATATTTTTTAAATAAATTATCTATATTTAATTTACTATCTATGTACTCTTTTTTAACCGTAAATGGTGGTGGTACAGAATTAGGGTGAAGTTGTCTACAATAGCAAAATATTTTTAGGTTATGTTATTTACATGTGACTTTATTTTGCTCTCTTTTCTAATTCTGCTGTAAAATCAATTAAAAACATGGGCAAGAAATCATCATTCGAAATAGTTTTGGGAAGTTACGAGGAATTCATTTTAGGTTTTAAATATACCCGCAAAGTAAGTACTGCTTAAAAGCAATTATTCTATTAAGTTGTATCTTTAAAGAAATGTAACCTCTGAAAATTACCTTTGCAATTAGTATGTTTTATAAATATATATCGTATGTGAAATATTAAGTTTAAAGTACTCGTTATTTAATTTTTTCACAGTTTTATAATTGTACTCGTAGATTGTGACGTTAACAAATAATGTATACTTAACTTATGAAAATAACCTCGAATAATTAATATTTAAAGGAATTTTAATTTAAGGAGGATGAAATCGTACAAACGTTTGCAAACCACAGTCACGCAGCCAGTGTTCGATCCGTTGCGACAGCAGAAAGCCTCCTTGCCTCAGGAGGAACCGATGACCGAATAGTTGTTTATGACCTAATCACCCGCAAAGAGCACTGCATGTTAACCCATCACAACGCTACAGTAAATTGCCTGCAATTCACACACGACAGATCGCACTTAATTTCCGGAAGCCAAGATGGCACTATAGCAATAGTCCGAGTTGGTAATTGGCAGTTGGAGAAAGTGTGGGAAAATGCACATAAGGGCTCGGCTATTCTAGATATAGCCGTGCATTCATCTGGAAAGTTGGCATTATCATTAGGAGCTGATTCGACATTGCGCACTTGGAATTTGGTGAAGGGAAGATTGGCGTACGCGATTAATTTGAATAGTAAGTGTAAGGATGTGAGGAATTTGCATTCGATTCGGTGGGCCCCTGATGGGAATAGGTTTGTTTTAATCGGCGGTCTCGAGAGTAGCATATGGGGAATTGACACAGGAGGAATCCTCAAGAAATTTGAGCATAAAAGTAAGATATGCAGTTGTGCTTGGGAATCTGATGATAAATTATTCCTTGGCTGCGAAGACGGGAATATTTTAATATTCAACACTGAGAACGAAGAATTCACGACTATTAAAGCACATGAGGTGAGGGTGAAATGTTTGATGATTACAAACAACAGAGTTGTGTCGGCTTCGAGTGATGGAGAGATTAAAGTTTGGGATTTGAATATGCAAGAATTGGCTATGATTAATGCGGGTTGTCGGTTTACTTGCATGTGCGCAGTACCCATAAAGAAAGTTAAAACCGAAGATGATGTCGAGGATGTGGAAAGTGTTGTTGTGGTGGAAGAATCAAATAATAAAAAGTTGAAAGTGCAACAGGTTTGTGTTATTGAAGAATATGAAGGTGAAGAGGAGGAGGAATTGCCTAAAAAGAAGAAAAAGGTGGACAACAAAATTAAAAGCAAGAAGAAAGGAAATAAAGTTGTTAATAAATAAATATTGAATAAAATATTTTTATTATTAAAATTAAGATTTTCTTTCAACCTCCATAGAAATTATAAATACTCATTTGATGTAAACAACTCAAAAACGGCTTACAGTTGTCCCTCTAATTTTACATCCCATTCATCGTCGATGACCTTTAATCTTAAGAGTGTATTAAACACTCTTAATGCCTATTTAAATTTAGGTGTTTTTTTTTAAATCAATACCAAATCAAAATTCACTTTAATTCCTTACTTTATTAAAAGTATTTATCATAAAATTTGTATTAAATTTAGTTTAAAATGGATGAATAAAATAATAAGAAATAATTAATAAATAAAAATGAAATCTTTATTAACTAGCCTTTTTCATATTATAAGTAAACATTTATCAATATGATAAATAATGTATTAAAATGCATATCTGGTCCTAATATCTTCTAACTTCTTTGAAACCTCAGCTGGTGTCCTTTCCAAATCTACAGCTATACTCTTCTGTGTTGCTGGATCCAAAGAATTATACTGCTCACATAAATCTCCATCAATCACATTCTGAAAAACAATTTAAAAAAAATAATAGTTGTATTCAAATACATTTTTTATAATAAATGAAAGACGAAGCAAGCACCATCTCTTGATTAAATAATTGAAGTTACAAATTTCAAATTAACTTTATGAATTTTTTTTACTATTTTCGAGTCACAAGAATTACTTATTACTAACCTTAACTGGATAATAATAACTCCTAAAAGATAAGTGATCTCTTCCACATAATGGAGGATTTTCACTTCTCATATGCATCTCGAGATGCTGGAAGAAATCATGATCTTCATGTGAGGTAAATGGCACCAACACACCAACAGTGCCTGATAATGTTGTATAAATGAGAGATTCCCAACCTCCAGGAATCAATGTTGCCTTTTGTAGAGACGTAACTGTTTCACCAACATGGAATGTCGATACCGCATCCGCTTTCTGCGATGCACCATTCAATAAACCTATACAACAACAAAATACCATTTTAGTACTACTGATTGTTTGTTTAATAAATTTGACATCTTTCATACATATAAAAGTACACTTTTAAATTTCTATACTCAAGTTTCAAAGGATTACCATGAATAAAATAACTAGTTACTAATAAAAAAATCATTACCCCTATCCCAAAGTGCTTTATTTCCAGTTGGATCTTCATCAACGTCATCACTTATATTAGGTGGTAATCGAATGATAGCAATATTTCCAAATTTATCAGCTGTTGCAACAGTATCATAATCCAAAACAGAAGTGCACGTAATCCATCGTGGATGTGTGTCATCTGCAAAGATGATGAGCTGATTTTCCTGTCGTTTGTACCGGATCATGTAAACAGACTCTTGCACGTCGGCCACATAAATACGTTTACCCATTGCTTGGATGTTTACAATTAAATTTGGTATATGCTACAAATAAATAAAATCATTTAAGAATATTAAACAATATCTAGAAAAATATATGTATAACATTTGATTTTTTTCTTTATTTTTACATTTTGTTGGCACAAATGATTAAAAACTTTTATTTGTTACATGTATCATTATTTATAAAATAATATATATAATAATTTATTAAACCAACCCACCTTATTTTCACATTTCCTTAACAACTTCTTCTTTCCCATATCATACATCCTCAGCATTCTTCCGACTCCAGCCAACAATCTTCCATTGTAGGCACACAAAGCATAAGGTACCTCATCAACGGGCGTCCTATGCACTAACTCAATCTCCCTGCAGGATGCATCAACTTTATACGTATCTAGAAAGCCGGAGTTGCACTGACGAGGATTCAATTGCAGGTCTCTTGCGACGCCCACTATCAAAAACCATTGATGTTCAGGCTGACCATGGAATTTTACCATCGCTATTGACATCGCTGCTTCATTTTGAACGAACCTGTGTAGTTTGTAAGTTGTTCCCTATAATAAAATATATAGAATGAAATGGATTTTACTTAAAGGAAATGAATAAATAATCGATGGTTGAGGCTTTTACTTGATGAAACTCCATTATACATTATTTGTAAATAAAACAGTTTCACACAGCAGTGTCTCAGTAAATTTTGTGAAACTTAAAAGACTGTTGTTTTATTTACAAATAGTAGAAATGAACAAGTTCAGTGTAAATAAATAAATGTTTCAACTTGATTCACTCCAGAGCACAATAAGATATGATACAGAGGCGACAAGTCGAATATAATATTGCATAGGTTAAATCCAATTGCTTACAATTTCAACAAGTGGTAATTTGAACTATGCATATTTCATTAAATTAATAAACTGTAATGCATTTTCAAGGTCATCGAATGTAAATTAATTTCTGATTTTTGTTTCTGGAAACTATCAAAACTCTAAGCGAATTTTGATATTTTTATCAGAATTTAGTTTACATTTTGTATTGCACTGTACAAATACTGTACTGTGTAAATTTGTGAGCAACAGGCTTACAATGTAAATTACTATTAAAATTAATTGTTAAAGTATAATAACTTATTAAAAGTAATAATAACCTGAACTGGATCCATTATCCTGAGTATCGAAGCCCACATTCCATGCCCAGCTTTAGGTGCTGAAAAGATATTCTCTGGCAAGTCTTCATTCAAGAAAGCATCTGCCATTTCCTTTGCCAACTCCTGTTCTTCTTCCCCAGCAGCTTCCCTCATTTCCTCTGCCATCTGCAACCGCCGTTGCTTCTTCGTGTCCTCTGTGTACGCATTATGTTCAGTCTCTAATAAAATTAAATTCGAAGTCTCTGTGTGAATTACAAACTTTCTTGGCGTGTACTCCAAGGGAAATGATATCTGATTGAAAACTGCTCCTAATTTCTCCAAAGCCAAAATTCGTAGTGTGTTGGTGGAAATCGCCACAATACCTTCAGGACACTGCTCTGAGCTGAATCCAGAAGCGTACTCCAAACTTTCATAAGATAATGGGGTTAAATAAAACCGGCTTTGATAATAGTAACTCAACCATGATCTACTACTCATTGCTAAAACGGCTTCTGATTCCTGCATCCGTATTCTGAACAGCTTAACCGGTCTAGAACCCAAATACCTAGTTCGCGTGTCGGTTAAATCACCTGAAACCGGATCTAATACTGTTCGGAGCAAAGCTCCATTTTGCAAACCGATGTTGAGGTAAAGAGAGCTTGTTGTGCTGGCCGCTGCTGCGTCTTCGGGGTCTCTTTCTGTACAACCCATTTCTACTATGCACAAACTTTCTGCACACACAGGGAGAGCTTGCATGGATCTCGGAGCAAGACAATCATTTGGGTCTAATGAAATGATTCGCACTGTATTATCAGCTAATCCAACAGCCAAGAACCAGGATCGGAGTTCCCCTGGTGGGACATTTGCTAATGCCATACAGACGACATCAGAGTTCATTCTCTTGCGTTCTTTGTACTCGTGGAGTTGGCCAGTCTGAATTTAACAAATAATTAATATTAGTTTTCATTATAAAAAAATATCTTTTAATACGAGCTGGTCAGAAAGATCAAGCTGATCAAAAAGATCATACCGTTGCTCGCTCTTATGGCCATATAACATGTAAGTTTCTGACTAATAAAGAATAAAGCGAATTATTGCAAGCATTATTAAAATGTCTTGATTTGTTTCACTCCATAACACAATTAAATATGCTACGGAGGCGACAAATCAAATATAATTTTGCATAGCATTAAAGCCAATTGTTTAAAATCTCAACAACTGGTAGTTATATCTATGCAGATAAAAATATTAGAAAACTACTCACCCTGTCCATTTCAAAGTAGACCAATTCTCCACCACTCAAAGCAATTACAACCTGCCTTTGGTTGACTGCACACTTCACAATGCTCTTCTTTCCAGGTGTTTTCCACTCATTCACCCTCTTATCCAAACAGATATGCCTCATTCCATCTGGATATACCTACATACAAATTTATTAAAATGTTTGCTGTTGATTGTACAGAGAATACAGTTTTATATTAGCTATAAGTTTACATTGCAATGTTCATTATGTATTTGATTAAAAAGTGGACACATTTGAAAATACTAATCGAGCTGTCCGAGCGTTTTTCTCGAAAATCCTTTCATCGTTGCATAGCTCGTGTAAAATTTATTGGGCCAATTAACAATTGCTCAAGATGAGAATGGAAAGAATGAATTATAGGATTTATTTATATCCATTCACAATCACCCAGAGAAGGAGGCTTACAGATTTTCTGTATACGATCCCTTTTCATTCCTGGGCAATTGTGAATTAGTTCTAAATTGTATGTATTTAATTGAAGTGATTGATACATGTAAATAAGTCATGATCTATAATAATTACCTGAACTAAAGCATCATCACTAAGAGCAGAACAAGAAAGTGTAGGTGTTGTACCCAAAAACCCACTGTCCGTGACTTCTTCAACAGTCTCACCAATGGACAGGACTAAGGTAGCATTCACGAAAGACACAATAATGTAAGCATCATATTTGTCTGCAACAAATAAACCACACCATCATAGAATCACATCCGCAAATAAATATCAGAAATAAATATTTAATTTTATAAAGTGAATGAAACTCGACGGCAGTCATGCTCTCATTTATTTTTCTATTTATTAAACTGCATTAAGAGCAAGACTGTGGCCGAGGTGGAGTATCACGTGAAGTCCTAACTTCTGCGTTTCGACTGTGGCTGGGACGCACTCCCTTACCTTTCATCTAAGTCACGACCCACTACTTGTGCCCCAAACGATTCTGAAAGAAAAAAAGCAACTGGTGTTGATAAATTGTCAACGACCAGGCTTGTTTAGTACGTTTCTATCTATTTCCTCAATTAATTACCATTAAAAAAATTGATTTTGTTTAGTTTTAATTTTAAATTTAGTCTTCTCTATGTGTAATAATAGAAAAAGGATTTATTCACTCGGTCACAGTTATTTAAATAAATCAAAAAGAATTTGAAAATAATTAATTAATATATATGTATGTATAACAAAAAGATAGCAGTCATTGTATCTTGTTTGTTAATAATAAAAAAAATTGTAATAATTGGCCAGAACTTTATAGTGATTAAAGTGATTATTTTCAATTGTTTTACCGAGTAGAAAAAAATAACAGAAATTTTTATTTTTTACTAAATTAAAATGTCCCACCTTGATTCACTCCAGAACACAATAAGATATGTCACGGAGGCGACAAGTTGATTATATTTTTGCATAGCATTAAATCCAATTGTTTAAAATTTCAACAGCTGGTAGTTATTACTATGCATAACATAAAGTAATCTTTAATTAAATTAAATATTTTCTGAATGATATAATTTATTATGTTTTTTAAATAATTTTAATTGATTATTAATAGTGTCAAAATCAGAGTATTCCAAAAAAATATCTACATTTACAATTCTGTAGATAACTTTTCTCTTAATATTAATTTTTCTACAAAAATTCTACATGTCTGAAAAAGACGACTAACTCACCGTCACTCTTCTTTTTCACAGTCCACACAGCGTTTGGGTTTCCCGGCAATTCAGAGACGGCCATTTCCGAGACTTCCAGACCGTGCCTCAGCACCCTCAATGAACTCCTCGGGCCTCTTCCGGCCAACATGTAAAGCTGAGGAGTGTCCTCACCCGCCAAATCAGCAACTTTGCAGGATAAAATTGGTGATAGAGATTCCATTTCATCGACCAGCACCAGATTTCTGAGAGGCCGAGGAGCGAAGAAGAAAGTGTCTCCTTCTTCCAGGGGCATTGCCGAACTGAACTCGAGCTCGTCATCATCGTCACCGAGGTGAGCAATTTGATAAAGGTAACTGTAAAGAGGTTATACAATTCAAATATTGATACAAATATCTTTACTCAAACAATTACGTGCATTTTTATAAACATTAAGTATACACAATAAAATGAAAGTTTGACAATGAAGTGTTAATGATGTCGAAACTATAGTCAGTAAATAAATTTCAGTTATATAAAACAAGAGTTTGAAAAAGTGTTTTCATTGATTAAACAACGGATGTCCGCCATGGCACTCAAACTGTTAAGATGCCAGATTTCCAGTTTAAAATCCACAGCTGTACTTATAGCAATTATTATTGATTAACAAAGAAATTTGAAAATAATTATTTCGGCAAAAGAATGAACATCTATTGAAACTTCTACTTCCTGGGCAAATACCCCATCGACTTTTAAATAGGTTACAAAAAGAATCATTTCCTATTTTTTACCTTTATTATTAGAAAATATGGCAGGTTTGGAATATTATTATAAAAAAAGCAATACTTACTGGTTTCCAAACTCTGAAGCGACAAACAAAAATCCAGTCTTCATCACACACATGGCTGTAGCAACAGGCACAGTATCAAAATACTTCAATTTAATTTCCGTCACCATGTCATCATCAGTCTTCAAAGTAATCTTAAAAATATCGCCTTGCTCAGTTTGTGCCAGGAAGAAGAACATCGTTTTGGTCTTGTGAGTGGCGGAACAAACGAAAATCATCCCCCTTTCTGGATCATCCAAATCATTTCTCCTCCTCGGAATGGGACACCGAATATCCGGCTGATCTCCCAAATTTTTATAAGTCAAATAATTCTCAGAGCAAATCAACACTCCGGAAGGTCCGTCTTTTCCACCTGGCACCGTCACCAGGAAATTCGCATGTTCCTCCAGAGGCTCAGAATATTTCCGCACAGCATGATTTAAACCTAAATCCAATTCGTAGAATGTGAGCGTCTGTTGGGTTTTCTGGGCGGCCTCTCCAGTGGGATCAGAATCGGCTTCGTCGTAGTCAATTTCAAGACAAGCAAACATGGGATTATCATAATCGATATCAACGGCCACCATGTGATAAACCAGGGTATTACTCTTATGTGCTTCCAGTGGTGATGAAATTGTCAGCCTAGCATCGGAATCCCTATTCAAGATATAAACCAACTTCTGTTTCTCAATAGCCCCCATCAAAACAGCCCTTCCTTTCGGATCCAAAGCAAAATACTGGCCCGGCACAATCCGCCGACATCCAGATTTACCAAAAGTTTCATTGTGGATTTTTTCAAAAATATTTTTAGCTGGGATATACTCGAGGATTACAATTCTACCGGAATCCGACCCGACTGTAATATAATCCTTTGTTCCTCCCGTTAATCTGAAGACCATCAATGATCTGATTATACCAAAAATCTCGACGGACAATAATGTGTGGACTTTTCCGGTGTTGGTGTCGGGTCTCAAAAGCTCTAAACTCTTACCCCGAGATATCACAATTTCTTGTACTTTTGTGCCTGAGAAGTTTCCATGTATGGCGTGCGTTATTGCAGTGGCCTTTTGTAGTGTTAAATTGTAAAGAAACATTTTGCCTATAATGAAACGCCCAGAGTTATAATTTTATTCACAAAATAAAGTTCATCTAACCTAAATCGCCTTTTTTGTTGATAACCTTTGTTTACATAATATAAATAATTTTAAATTAATGCGACATCTGACGGGAAGTATGTAAATTACTTCTAAAAATGATATTTTCCTGAAGGGCATTTCGATGATATTTTAACGTCGTTGTAGGGTTTATACTGTGATTCACCGCCTTAAAATTAATAAAAACATATGAATAAAGGCCCAATGACAATCTTTTAGTGTTCGGTGCATTTATTTTTATGATATTGCATATAAATTTAACCAAAATTTATATACTTTTTTTTAAATTGTAGATTGCGTTAAAAAGATCGAAACTTATTTGTGTATATGTATATTACTACAATTCTGTTGTTGAATCTTTTTTTTTAACTTTAAAAGCAAATATTCTACAGGTTTATTTACAAAACAAAAAAAACTGCTTTTGTCACCTGTACACAAACCGGCAATCGATTACATCACATTTCTGCAAAACAACACTCGAAAGCAAAAATATCATGAAAAACCTTCGCATTTCTACAATTCACATACAAAATCTCTTACCCTTCTCTCGGATGACCAATATTTCACAATAATTATCGAGATTTCTCGATTTCTAACCGCCGAGGAACGTTTACGCGTCCATCATGGCCGAACCGGTGGCCGCGTTTACAGGTCAGGAAACTTTGCGCAGATAAAATCCCCAAAGCGGTCCTTCAAAACCGAATTTTATATAAATCAATTGGAAAGTGATCATTTTCGATTTGTGCGTTATTTTCAATAACTACGGTATTTATAGCGTGCGTGTGTTACCTCTTCAAGGATTGATTTTGAAAAGAGTGAATCCGGTGGCGTGGGTTCGTCACGGCGCCGATCATAGAAAAGAGAAATAGAAAGAGTTAACGATGATTAAAAATAGAAAACGGGTCCCACGCGCTGAATTTTAATAACGCGGGAATTTCAAACGCGGATTATGTTTACAGGTATTTAAATAAATAATCGCTTGAAATTGTTAAATTACCTTTTAACCGGTATTTGCAGCTTAAGTTAAATAATGATTTATGTAAGTTATCTGAATATAAATAATAAAAAAAAACTTGAAAGATAGGTGCAAGGGAAGGATTGTGTTCTAAATCAGATAATTGAGAAAGTATAAAATAACAATTTTAAACTTAAAAGAAATGTAGGCCAAATTAAAATTAAATATATAAATAAATAAGGTAATCATAAAATATATTTTTTTAAATATATTCAAAGTATAAGTTTGTTTACTCTAGTCATATCAACCTCTTTGCTTGGAGCATAATGATTTGACAAGTCCAAGCTGTTCCAAAACAATTAGACCTATTTTTTAACTAACTTTTCATAACAATAATAATCGGCGCTATTCTTTAAAGGAAATGTTAAGTTCAACGTGTACGTTAGTTTTTATCATCACAGTCTAAGCAGCTGTTTAGTTAATACATGTATTCATAGAATGTGGATTTATAATAACGTATACGTTAAACCTAATATTTTATGAGCGAAATAGCACCGAATATTTAAAAATGAAGATAAATATAAATAAATAACAGAAAGGATTGTGATTAAATCACTTAACAATAAAAAAATCTTTAAAATGTACTTTCTTTGCTTCCTCTAGTTAAATCAACCTTTTTGCTCGGAGCAGAATAAAATGACAGGTCCGCGCTGTTCCAAAACAGTAAAATTTATTTTTAAACTTACTTTTCGTAACAATTTAATAATACTTTAAAGATCAATATAAACAAATAAAAGAAAGGATTGTGATTTAAGCACTCAACAATAAAAGAATCATGAAAGTGTGCTCTCTACATAAAAAAAACTAAATGATAATAGATGCAGATTTTAAGATGTAGCAAATAAAAGTTTAAAAATATAAGATAAATATAAACAAAATATAGATATAACGGTGGATAAATCACACAATAAACAAAATCCTTGACATTGTACTTTCCACATAAAAGAATTCAATCAAAAATGTGGATGTTTAGATTGTAACAAAGTAATATTGAAATATCAAGATAAATATAAATAAAAAGTAGACAATAAAATAATTCTTTAAATTGTAATTCACCTCATACTGAGAAGTAGAGAGGCACATATAACAATTTTATATAAGACTACATAAATTGTAATTTCCACATAAAGGAATATGATCATAGTTGCAGATCTTTAGGTTTTCTATGCCTGTATGAGTCTGCATCTATGATATTCTGTCATGCTTCTAAAATTCGTATAAAATAATATGAAGCACGTACATTCTTTTTACGCATAAATCGCACGAAATTGAAGGTTGAATAAAATCTATTCACCAAAAAAGTGACCTAATTCCCTTCATTCCTTTAATCACTTTCGAACACTTTTCAAGGTCAAGAAAACAAAAAACCAATTACAAATCAGCTGAGAATGACAGCTTGAAGAGCAGGATAACGCACTCCTCAAAAAAATCCAATTATCAAACAGCCGAAACGAACACCACCTAAATGTTATCGAGGATATACTTATCGCAATCGGAAATTCGCAAAAAGCAAATTAACACGCTGAAAGTGTTCAACGAAAAGTGAGTCGTGCATCATAACCTCGAATATTTTGTTTAAATTTCAAACTTTGTATTAAAACATCGTTGTTTAATTGCAGTGTCTTAGAGGTGAAAGAGGATTTTGAATATCAGGTGCTGTTCAGAGCCGGAGGGAAGGATTTCAAGTTGCACGTCTGTCTCAGCCAGGAATTCCCTAAGGATAAGCCCACTTTGCGGGTGTCCCCGCATGTGTTGCATCCCTGGGTCAACACCGATGGGGAGATCACTTCTGCACCGGGATTACTTAATGTAAAACTTTTTTTTATTATCATTAAATAAAAGCACTTTATATATAAAGTTGTTTTCATTTAATTGCATTGCGTAATTGTCAATAAATTCTTTTGTTTTTTTAGTTCTCAATTCATTCCGATTTGGGAAGGGTGGTACAGGCAATAATTCGGGAGTTCGAGAGAAACCCACCTCCTTTAGCATCGGATGCATGTTCCTCTGTAACTTCGCCTTCAATACCGACTCGAGGTAATTTATTACAATTTAATTTGAAATATTTCTTAATTCAAGTTGTAATAACAATAATGTTTTACATTGGTATTAGTATAATATTTATTTAGCATCTTGCTGTATGATAACATAGAATATATATGTATTTATAAAAAATAAGTTGAGTTTGAAATTCTCTTCAAATGCTCGTTTTTTTATTAAATAAACTAATGCTTTACATTTTCTGTATTTCGATAAGTAGCATGAAGCGCCATCTTTTGCCCAATTTAAAAGTGATGTTGAAAATAATGAAATTAAATATTATTTAAATTTCCCGTGTTTTGAATTAGTAGCTTTATTCTGCACTAAATTGAATTGAGTACAAATCTACATATCTCTTGCTTAATTTAGAAGTGATGTCGAAAATAATAAAATTAAATATTAATTTCGACATCTCTTCTAAGTTTGGCAAAAGATGGCGCTTCATGCTTCTTATCAAAAACATAATTCTATTATATTTTTCACAAGTAAATCAATTAATTTCATTGAAATTCAATATTTTTAATATTAAAACATTCGTAGTTCCGATAAAGCTAATGCTTATTGCATTACACTCTTGAAATTGCAAACATGATGGACAGTTTATATTTGTGTTGGACAGATTTAAAAAAAAATCGTTTTTTTAACTTAACATGCTGTCTAATTATTTCGTGTAGTCGATAATGATACAATTGGAAGAGCGAGCCCGATATATTTCCCGCAAGGATTCTCGCCGCCCGTTCACACCAGCACGACCACTTACCAATCGATCACATTCCCGGAATTGAGCACAATGCCGATCGAGGAACTGCAATTTCTCAACGAGTGCGCCGAAAGGCGGGAAGAATTCTTGGACAGTTTACCGCAGAACAAAGAAACGAATAAAATGCTGGACGATCTGATACTGCAAATCGAGGAACTGGCAGGTAAATTAATGATAAATTATTTGCTTTTTTGAAATACTTAAAAGAATTCGCACCAGATCCCTCTCATGCTAGCGTAGCCCTAAATCTGCACGCTAACGGAGCAGACTAAGTAATTTTTATTTGTTTTAAAATTTTTAAGATTCCAATTTGAGTAAGCGGAACCAACTGGAGACGCTGAGGGAGCAGATTGACGAGAGGATCGAAGAGGTGACGAAGTTGGTATTCGAAACGGAAAGACTGAATGTTACATATCAAACCATTTCGGAAAAGTATTCTCCGAAAAACATTAAAGTACGTTGTCACATTATTTTTATTTTTGAAAGGGTTGATTCATAAACTCTTAAGAATTAATTTTTACAATAGCAAAAGAATTTTGATAATTGGAAAGACAGCGCAAACGCCATCTATTGCTTAATTTCAAGTGGCATCTTCAACGATTTGGGTCTACAAGGTAGACGATCGAGAATCGTTTTGTGTTTCCAATTATTACGATTCATATCGGGTTATTTAAACACGACACAAGATCCGTTCAACCGCCTTCATCCAGGCATCGCAGATGGAACACTGTGGTTTGACGAGATCCGAACATTTTATTTAAAAAACAATTTTTGCTTTATTTATTATACAGGGTATCATAGAAATGTCCCCCTTGTCAAAATTTTATTCATGTAGTTCAACTTATTATTTTCACATATACTGTGTCCCACATAAGTTTATTCCAAAAATAATCATAAATATAATACACATACATTTATTACATATAGAACATTAACGACTATGTAGAGTGATTCCATCCCTTGTTGTTCACCTTGAAATTGAGTTATTGATACTGGAGGATAGTTATTGTCTTAGAAAACCTTATTATTTAATCGGCTGACGAATGTCTTTCTATGAGAAATCGTTCAAATTTATTTTCATATTTTATCACAGAATAAATTATTGGAAGAAGCCGAGTGTGTGAATAACGAGAGTGAAAAACTGGCGGAGGCTTTCCTGCAGGGCAACATGGACGTGGATAAGTTCCTAACGGAGTTCCTGCAGAAACGCACCTTGGGCCAAATGAGGAAGACAAAGGAAGAGAAATTAACGCAACAGCTGCAAAATTTGGAAAGGGCCGGGTTTTAAGAGCTAATAAAAATTAGTTTGGTAGTGTGCTATAAATGTGATTTATTTTTTTATACTTTAGTTTTTTGTTTATTATTTTTAATTGTAAATAAGTGAAAATATAGTGATTATATTATTTAAACAAACTGTTGTTTTTATTCGTGCTCGGCAGAGAAAATTGTGGTTATTAAGTTGGATTCAATTTAACTAATCACAGAAAGGTTGGTCATATTGTAATCGAAATGCACATGGTTAATAAATCCTTTAATTGGTAAAATGAATAAGCTGTTTTCTATTAATTCTAATGACCATTAACAGATTTTAATACCAGGTAGGAAGTTGATGGAAATTAAAACACAAACTATAAAACAATCATTTTTTATTTCGACATTGTTGTTTTTCACCACGCGAATAAAGTTGTTTCACTCAATGTTACGTATATTGAAAAAAAAAAAGAAAAACAGCAACAACCATAATTCACAGTTCCTCATTGTTTGTCTTCACTCCTTCAAAATGATTTTAAATTATAAAAAAAAAGTTCTGTACACATTGACCTAACAAGCACTCAACCACTATCCCATCATAATTCAGTATGGATATCAGTCAATTCTGTAAAAACAAATATTAGTTTAATCTTAATAATTAAAATGGTAGCGTGGGAATGGATATACAAAAATTCTACAATTCATTTTTCCCATTCACGTTCTAATTCCCGAAAATTAGCCCTAAGTCGATGCTTTTCATAATTATTACTATTTAATTTTTGGAGAGCTATTATCAGTATTAAAAACAAATATACTTACTTTGTGAATCATGTGTTGGCTGTGGTTCCTCATCTGAATCTAATTCACCTTTATCTATTTTCCTCTGCAAGTTCCTAATTTCCTCATCATAACCTTTCCATTCTGGCAATATCCGCATAGCTGCTGTTAACTTCGCTTCTTTTGTCATTGGATTATTACACTGAAACAAAAATACAGTTGAGTTGGAAAATATTATGTATGTATGTCAATACAGCTATGCCTTATATAATTACAAAGTTGTTTAATTGAATTAAAGAAAAGTATCGTCCTCCGATGTAAATGCTACTCGCATTCTTAATTGTCTCCAGGAAAAATTATTAAAGCAAAAAGTGTCATGAAATATTAAAGAGCTTTAAATCCCTAAAACCGACTCACGTTAAGTCTATAGACAAAGCTGACAGGTTTTATTAAAAGAGAACCGACATGAATAAAAAAAAAAATTAATCACCACCTACCAAATCTATAGTTTTCGCGTATTTCTTACTATCATCATCGCACCACGTTTCACACCACAGCCACTCCTGTGGCAAAGACTTAATCGCGACTTGATGGATCATGTTATTAGGTAAATCCTGATCCAAATTGGAGAGACTGTTAGGATCCTGACTGAGGGCCTGATATTGTCCCCTCAGTCGGTCACCGGCGGCTATTCGCCTGAAACGCTTCAAATCCACGACGTACAGCGCGGAAATGTGATACTTCCTGCCTTGCAAGTGGTTCCTCCAGTATCCCTGCTTCCAGAAACGGAACCCGTCCATTTCCTTCCTCGACTCGCAGAACGGGGTGTAACCGTAAGGGGCGCCGTTTAAGTCTAGTTGTTGCAGTTCCCTCATATCTGCTCTCACAACCTGAATTAAATGAAAACAGAAAATAGTGACGGTTTAATAGTAGTGATGGGCAAGATCAATCATTTTAAATGCCTCTAATAGAGTTCGAGTAGCTTAATCACTTGTAAGGAGTCGATCTTGCACATCACTAGTTTATAGTATCAGAAAAATAACTTAAAAAAATTGAAAATTTTATTCACTACAATTGTTTCACAAATCTATTGCTCTTTGATGTGGAAAGAGTTATAAAATGTACAATTTGCTTATGGCTATTAACATAAATTAAAATAGATAATCTTTCAAAGCAAAAGAGACTTTTCCTTTCTGGATTTTAAATGAATTTCTTTCATAAACAGAACAAGTTTGCCTTCCTTTAGTGACAGTAACAGTGTTTATTTTGGCCTACCTTTTAGAGCCTATATTACATTCATTGATGACGCTAGTTAGAAATTGGGGCGTTTTCCGCTATTGTTACAATTTTTTCATTGAATACGTTCAATATATTTTTCATACAAGAATTCTTGAGAGAAATGTATTATATATATATTGCAAATTACTTTTGTGAGAAGACCATTTTTAGTAGTGTCCTCACTATAAGATAAGAGAGATAATAACAGTTAAATTTATTTACCTGATCAGCATCAACGTAAATAATCTTCTTGACATCCAAGGGGAAGAGCACATCGAAGAATAGGATTTTGTAGCCCCAGATCGTCCGTTGTTTCTCCGTTTGTTGGTGCAGCCATCTGGGCCATTTGTACTGAACTAGTTCGTATTCGAATCCATATTCTTTAGCCATATATGGCAGGAAATCCTAGATACAAGAAAAAATATTTGTGATTCAATTAATGCAAAATATCATATCATCATTATTGTGTATCAGTTAAAAAAAAAATCTTAAAAATTATACATTTTGTTTGCTTACTTTAATTTGTGGTGACAAGTAATTCTTCAAGAACCAAAACTTCACAGGAGTCTTGGTATTTTTCAGCACGCTCAACATCATAATCCTCAAAAACCTCTCGTACAAATGTCCCGATGCAAGGGAGAAAATGTTTAGTTTCTCTTCTGTGTCTTCTTCTGCCCCTGAGAACGAGCTGTAAGCAAGAAAAGTAAATGAATATTTGTGAAGTTAAATTAAAATTAATTGTACTATTCTTTAAAACTAATTACCTGACTATACTGTAAGCATGCATACAAAGGAATACAAAATTAAATCATGCTTTTTTCTTTTACAAATTATTATTAAATAAAACTCCTTTACCTGGTTATGGAGTTCCATATGCCGGAATTGGCATCGTCTTCCGAAAGGAGATCCATTCCCATTTTATCAGGCTTTTTCGAGACTTTCAATTTCACGATGTGGGATCTCAGAGAACTGATTAGTACTTTTATGTCGTTAGAATTCACAGGGGTATCACTACCTTCATGACTAAAAATAAAGAAAAGAAACAAAATATATATATATATATTCAATTACCCTTTCTACCTAAAAGGGAAAAATATATTGAACGTAATTATTGTAATAGGTCGTACCGGGTAGGTACGTAAATTTTAATTTGACTAATTTTTTACCTGACTATATCATAAATATCCGCACTCCTTCCCTGTCTCAACCTCAAAATCCAAGCACCGGGATTTGCCTTCAATTGGAAGTAACCCAAGTTGGCCATGACAATCGTATCCACAATCACCGGCTTGCTTTCTGTTCCCAATGTTATTTGCAATCCACGCGGTGGACTTAGTGTGGTTGCTTCAAAACAATGGCCTTCGAGTAACAGATACTCCAATTCGTATTCACTGAAATAAAAATAAAGACACTACTGAATCTTGAACTTGGATGTGATGTAAGTAATTAATGTCCTTAGAGATTCAGAAGAATGGAATATAGGTTATTGTAGTTTTGGGGTAGTATTTTATCTATTTATTTTTCTCATTTTAAGTTTGACTGATTTACAAAGATATGGCTTTTATTTCTTCAGGTTTTTGAGTAGGATTTTAATTTCATTTGGAACAACTTAAAAAGATCTGCAAACTCCATATGGTAATATACGATTGAAAACTTTTTTTCTTTTAGAGTACTTTGAATTTTTTAATAAAAAAAAATGACGTTGGCAATATAAGTAAGCATACGCTTTGATTACTTTACTAACGAATACTACCTACCTGTGCACATTGTTATCAACATTTTCTAGTCTGATATTATCCAAATCATACACGGAACGTATGACTTCAACCAACCAATTATCCGGTACATGTATGTTTTGCGTTAATAGAGGCGATTGTGGCATGCTGTTGAATTTGGCAATTGGACCTGGGATCTGTTTTCCCTCTTCATTGAACTGTACTTCAGATTCCAACACATATCGATAGAAACTAAAAGAGTAAGTTTCTTTTTTCAAAAATTATACACAAAATATGAAATAATTCAAATAATATTAGCAATTTATTTATTTTTTTTTTGAAATAGTTTCCAGTACAGTTCGTGAATTGTATTTTTTTTTGCAACTAATACATAATTATTTAAATCATTTAAAATAGTGAGACAAACTTGGTTTTGTTTTAATTAATATTCTAATTAATTTAAATCCTCTCGGGTGTCGGGATTTGGCAAATAATTCAGTGAAAGAAATTTTAAGTTAAACGGGTACGTTATTTTCTGTTATCATCAACTCTTGTAATAGATATATATACATAGAATGTAAAATTAATTTAATAACATACACATTAAACTTAACATTTCTCGTACGGAATAGTCCCGAAAAATGTATAAAATTATTTCAATTTTTCAAACAATATTTACAGTTTTTATTTTATTTAGTCTTATATAACATCGTTATATGTTCCTCTCTACTTTTCAGTGTGAGGTGTACAGTTTTTATAAATTAAATTAATACGTTAGCAGAAGTGTCTTTCTTTTTTTTTGTTCTTTTACAAAAAAAAAAACACTTCGTCATCATATTCAGTAAAACATGGAAAAAATTAATATTTAATACAAATTATGAATATAATCAATGTTTAATTGTTTTATTTTGTATAATTACCTCTTAACAGGCATATCACTGTTTTTCTCCACGCTGTTCAAATACACCCTGATGTTACAATTCAACACCTCTTGTAGCACTTGCAAGATTGGACCGACTTTTTGAGCACCTCTCGACACTGGATCGACCACGGCTACAATATCAAAGGCTGCCTTTTCCGGATGCGCCGGTGGCAGATGAATCACGGAATGCTCATCGTTGTGAGCGGCAATTTCAAATCTCGACTTGGACTGTGGCCTCGACACCAAGAGACTAACAATTTTCATCAGTGAGTTGCTCGTTATTTCTGAAAAGTAAAAAGTTACATCTCCACAAACTTTTTGGAATTTTCGACGCGCTTCAGCCGCTGCTTTCTTCGAATGAAAGAAGAAAAGCAACACTTCCCACAAATCTGACATTTTCACACAACCAAAAGTATATGACGCGACAACAAAATCAGTAATGTGTCAAAGCAGTTTCTTTACCATATGTTTCAGCTTGGTTCATGACGTTCCAAAACGTCATGGGGATCTTGAAAATGGTTAAAGGTACACAGGGTGGCTTAAATTAGAAAAAAAAGTTGCAATATCTCTCTATAATTCTAAACATTTACATGCCGATCACAGAAATTCATGGTTGTTTATCGTTTTCAAAATTTGCCAGAAGATGTCACAATCGACCAGCACTTACTACTGGAGCCATCTCTTGAAAACCAACGGGAACTTAGTTGCACACCTAATATTAAAATATATATATAATCTAAAATCCCCATCTACCATAATGGTGGTGTAGGGGTAACATTAAAATAACAACTAAAAAAATATATGTTTCACTATAAATATAACAATTGGTCAGTGATAAACATTGCATTAAGTAATTAAGTAATAATTCCTATGTAAAAAGAGCAATCTATCATCTGTTTCTTTCTTTCTCTATAAATTTAACTTAACCTACCATCTTCATCATCTTTAGTTTTTTCTAAAGTTTCCCGCAACTTCTGCCCATACGAAGCAGTGCTGAATTGTTCCAAAAGCGAGAAGTCCTCAACGGTGAAAGCTTCGTTTTCTGCCAAAGGTCCGAGGACTCTGCTGTTTGCAACTATACCTCTGTCACCTTTGTTGAAATTCAGCACCCTCTGTGCGTACACTCTCAGCATTTTCAACGACAATTCTTGGGCCTCGACATTTGAAGATATCTCTTTCTATGAAAAAAAAAAAAAAAGAAGAAAAGGTAAATACATTTCTACTCAATATAAAAATTTTTTCTTCTTCTCTATGTTGAGCATTAAAAGTAATAAAACGAAGAAAAGGAAATTTCATTAGTTTTCATAATAATTTTGTTTCTATATTAAACAGTAAAGTTGAGCATTATTATTTTAATATAAAGGTTTTATTGGACCAACTTGGGACTCAATACACCAATTAGACTTAAGATTTTATTTGTTTGTGAAACATAAAAACAAAACTGTGTGTTTTACTTGTATAATCAGTTATTATGGAGTTTTATCAAGTAACAGCCTCTACCATAGAAATTGTATATTGTAAAATGGAGATTCCATAAATAAATAAATAGAAATTTAACACGAATCTAGTCGATAATTTAATGTTATTCATTTGAATCTGTGTTTATATTTATTATTCATATTCATATTTATTATTATTATAAACTTTCTCACCTCACACTGAAAAGTATAGAGGAACATATAACGATGTCATATAAGACTAAATAAATAAAATAAACTTTCTTCTTGTACTCTTTCGGGTGTCGAAGTATTAATTTTTATTATTAAATTAATTGAATTAAATGGACGAAACTTACTGGAATATCATAGTTTCCTGCTTCAATCTTCTTCTCATCCTTCAATAATTCCATGACATAATCCGTGGCCTTTTCAGATGTCATCTCCATAGCAGCCAATACCACTTTGTTGAGTTTGTTGTTGGTATCACCGTTTACATTTGGAAGGAATGCCACTCTTGAATCACCGTTTGATTTCTGTAAATTTATAAGTATATTTAAACATTTTTTTTTCCATTCAGCCTCCATCAGTGTTGTTAGATGCTTTCTTATTACAGAAGAAAAAACAGTAGTTTCATAAAAGTTGTAATATAAAACGGCCACACAGCAGTGTGATCTGGTTACAACTAATTTGTAAGGAATAAAATCTTTTTTAAAAAATGTAAAAAATCAGTGAATAAATTAACAAAGTTTTTTTCATTAAGTCATAATTTAATACAAAATAATAATAATCAATAACCTCATATAGTTTTTATATAAAGAAAACACTTAACTTTAAGTTAAGTAATTTCTAAAAAAAAATCTTACAATTAAAAATGGTACATTTTCACAGTAAATCTGAAAAATTTTGAGATTCAAGAAGTAAATGAAGTTATTATAATTTATTTGAATACTTACTATATGTTCTAATGCTGCCAATAATAATTCTCTTCCCTTCTTGCAATTTAAATCGGCCAAAACCCAATAAGTCATGTCAAAATACTTGTTACCCTTCCTTTGCACGTTGAAGTACTTCAAATTCTCCAAAGCCGTAGCCGTCATATCTCTCGGGGACAACTTGATCAAATCAGAAACATGCATACTGCTTGATGCTTTCCCCGACATGTCCAAATGGAACATGTTCTCCTTATTCAGAATCCTCTCGTTCAACCTGGGCATCACATTCGGCTGTGTCATAATGTACTCCAAAACATCATCCTTATCCTGCAGTTTCCCCCTGTAAATCGCCTTTTGGAAATTCGGAGTTTGCGCCATGACTTCCGTCAGGACGGCTTCTTCGAATTCGTCCACATTCAACTGGTTATGCGGGAGAGGGATTCCGTTGAGCATGGCTTGCGGGAGCTTTTGCAATCCGGACCGTTTGATGAAATCTTCGGAGAGTTTTCGGCCAAAGTCGTAATCGGAGTCCTCGCCCAGGATGTAGTTGGGATCATCGCTGAATTTTTTTTCAAGCTGATCCTTGATGTGTTGCACTGTGACTTTTTCGTTGGAACTGACGGAGCCCAGGACGGACGTGAGGAAACTGTAAGCAGCCAGTGGGTCTTTGTTTTGGGATGCGTAGTTGAAGGCGCAGGCCATGGCCACACCGGGATCGTCTAGGCCGGTTAATGAGGAGGACGAGTTTACGGAGAGTACGACTCCCACACGGATTGGTGCTGTGTGAACGACGAATGATTCGACTAGTTTGAGCAGAGATCGGACTTCTCTATCCAATGGATTTATTATTAATACCTATTAAAAAAAATATATATATACCTTATAGCTCTAGCAAATATAAAAGGAGATCCGATGCACTTTAGGTAACAATTCTCATAAATTAATATTTAACAAAAGTTTTTGTTATTCTTCTTCTAAATGTTTGCTTTTAATTTTTTATTCCCCGTCTAAATATTTTACTTACCAAGTTAAACAAATTCCGCCTAACTTGTCTCAACATTCCCGGAAACGTCGGCCTCAAGAATTCCATCAAACTGGTCGACCACCTGCTGTACTTCGAATCCCTCTCGATATCGTTGATCCAATTGATCGCGGAATCTCTGATGTCCATTGCAAACTCCTGTCCGCTATTCGACTCGGTGAAATCCAACGACAGCAACGCCCCCAACCTCTTATTCCCGATTCCGATCGCGTGCAACCCTTCCATCGTCCTCAACTCCTGCCTGACCACATCCACAATTCCGTAAACATCCACCACATCCACATCATAGTACAAACCGTTGATGAACAAAACCGTATCGGAGGGTTGGAGATTTAAAGTCGAGGCGAACACTTCTTGATTCCTCCGTATTTCTTGTTTCAACTCTTCTTTTACGACGGTCGAGACGAGCGATTTTGCCTGCATGGGGAAATTCTGGGCGATATTCGTAAAAACCTTGAGAGTCTCCTCTTTCGGGGCCGCCATGATCCTTTCAGCTGCTTGCAAACTAAGCTCTTGGAACTGCCACACCTTCAACGGCGCCATCTCGCTCGAGGTCTCCTCTAGATGCGCCTTAAACTTATTCAAATCCTCCTTATGATCCGGGAAGAGGTTCTTCAAAGTCCCGAAATTGAATCCCTCCAACTCGACTTCGTCATCTTCCGACGAGGAATCTTCTTCGGAATCTTTTTTATCCTGGATCTGCGAGTCGTCTTGAACTTTGTATTCGGTGGATTTCATTTGGAGTTCGACCCCATATCCAGACAAACGGAGTTTTCTGGAGGACGGGGTTTGGATTAAGTAGCGGATTATGTAATCGATTGTTCCTTCTTGTGCCTGTTGTTTTAGGATTGCGTGGAATTTGACGAAATCCGGAGTGCCTAATTGGGCGTAGAGGATTACCGGCAGGCTTCGGTTTTCTGAACCTGGGTAGTGTGTATCGACGCGGAATGTTTCTATTAATTTCTCCGCATCTTTGGATTTCTGATGGAGAAAAATTAATGAAATCAGTTAGACACGGCAAAGTAAAGACAGATAATTCCATTTACGCCCAATTTTACAAACCTCAAGTAACGTTAGTCTTGATTTTTTCATTCAGTTGGCAGCACTGTCTTATTGTTAATCAAATAGACATCAACTTTTTCCACGAATACGTTACTTACGCCTTATTTGCGGATTGTAAAATTGGGCCATAATCAAAAATAATTGAGACCGGTGCGTTCTTAATCAAAAATAAGAGAATAACGAAAGTAGACGAATTATTCCATAAAACTTTTATATAATTCTTACCTTAGCAATTGTATCCTTTAATTTAGCGACATCACACACCAAATCCCCATTGACGTCAGCAACTGCCGGGCAGTCCAACAGATTCCTCTCGCGCGCCATTTGGGCAAACATCTCCACTTTCGGGGAGTATATGTGCAAAGAAAGCCCCAATTTAAGTACCGACAATTGTAATGGAGTGATGAATTTCGAGGCATGGTCGATGATGGTTTGATATCGAATTTTATCATTATCTAAAGAGTATAAATTAAGTTTGAAACTCTACATTTATTGGCATAGAAGATTTTTCAATTGCATTTAATTTATTTATTTATTTTATTTAGTCTTATATAAGATCGTTATATGTTCCTCTCTACTTCTCAGTGTGAGGTGAATTGCATTTAAAAATATTAAATTACAATAACTGAAACCTACCGATTGTGACGAGTGGTGAATTTAAAGCGCTAATCGAATCGACGAAGCTCCAATAGAAATCGACATTCTCATCTGCTAAGTACTCGGCAACTTCCAAAACTAATGGAGTCGCTCCCCATTTGGCCTCGAGCAACGTCGTTACTGATTTCGATCGTTTGGTTTTCGCTGACACACTAAAGGTTCCGAATGTTGCTAGTGAGCAAAATACTAACAAAGCGTTAAACTTCATCCTGTAAAATTAATTTAAATAAAATCAAGAGAAATCAACAATTTTATTTTAAATTAAATAATAAACTCATTATTCATGATTTACATTTGCTTAATGTAATTCCATTTAATAACCAAATTATAGTATATTGGCTTTTTTGTATGCTATTGCTTTTTATTATATCAAGTATATTATTTATTAATAGATGTTATTGTTCCTAATATACCTATTTAATGATTTTATTCATGTTAAATGAAGGGGAAAACAAACATTAATAATTAAAAAAAAAAAAACGTATACAAAAACGACCTTATTGCGAAATAATTAAAATTCATAATTTAACCGAATCACGCTCATATTTTCTTTTAACCACACGAGGAATTAATAATTAATATTAATTAATCTAACGCAAAATTTAAATAACACTAAGCCGATCTAACCTTAAAAAATAAATGTTTGTCAACGGTGTGTATAAATACTCGCCTGTAAATGGTATACGGGCGTCGGCGTCGCCCGGAAACGTTCTAATTTTAGTCGGTTTCGCCTAACGTCCAGCTTTTCGCATGATTCCCGACCAGAATCCTCAAAAATTCGACATTGTTTGACGTTATTAGCTGACAACAAACGCGAAAGAACACCTGTCAGTGGCGAAATTTCAGCCAATCACGTCGCGACAACACCGTGCCGGTGAAGTGTTGGCAGCAATGGAATGTTTCAGCGGCAGCGTTGAAATATTTTTGTGCATATTTTTGTTGCTTATTAATTAAAAAATTGTTAATAGCTAAAAATAATAAATAGTGGTTGTAATGTAATGGAAATTCAAAAAAAAATACAACAATTTCAAAATTGAGTTTACTGAATTTTCGTACGATTTTTATAGCTATAAATTTTACAATTGAATTTAAATTAAAAAAGAATTAGAAATTAATTTTAACATATTAAATACAAAATCGTATTAGAACAACTCTATTTCATTATGTTAAGTGAAATATTTTTGAAATAAATAATAATCATAGATTAATTACATACATTGTGCTGTATCTTATGTTGCCTAAGCAAATTTAGAAATCTGATAGATGTTTCATTGATTGAGTGAAAAAATTGAAATAATAATTATCATACATTAATTAACTACAATGTACTCTAAGTCAAGTTTCCTAAGCATATTTAGAAATTTTATAAATGTATTTACTTGTTGAGTGAACCATTTTTAGAATAAATAATTATCATAGATTCATTACATTGTGCTGTATGTTAAGTTGCCTAAGAAAATTAAGAAATCTCATAGATGAAAATTTGTGTATGTGTTGCCAAACATTTTTTTAAATCTTAAAAATAATCCTGTTAATTATTCAACAAACACTCGAAGTAATACGAAGCCTTAAATAATTCAGTAATTGATTGATTTAGTGTAATATTCTGTTGCTTAAATAATTACTTATTTGCGTCTTTTGTTTCAATTATTTATGGAACTTATTTTTAATTTATTAATAATGAAACTAATAATAAAGCAAGTGCAAGTGCGAATTTTTTTAATAATTATTTATCATAGAATATATATTCTTTAATGAAGTGTATGTTAGGTTGCCTAAGCATTTTTTTGTTTAAATCTTTATTTTAAAAACAATCCCCTTTAAACACAATTTTAGGATTTATTTTATATATAAAATTTAGTAATCATATATTAATATTTATTCTAAGTAAAAAAAGCCTTAACTAATAAAATAATTGATTAATGAATGTAATATTATGTTGCTTGAATAAGTACTTATTTACTTGTTTTTATTTTATGGCTATAGAACTTATTTATAATAAATTAATTATGAAAGAGGTATCTCTTCTTTATGACTTGTTTTGTTATATATTTTAAATAAATAATTTTCATAGATTAATTTACATTTAGTGGATGTTGGGTTGTCTAACATTTATTAAGCATATCATAAATACGATCGTACTAATTTCTTTATTTAAAAAAATCTTGTATATATATATAAGCTTACAAATTACTTTATATGGACAATTTATGTGAGTTTCGTGAAGATTCTATACATATACAAAACACCTTTCTACACTTTTTAATCAATTAACTGATACACAAGAAAAGTGTACAAAGTGTTTCACATATTACTCCTTTTATTTTAAAATTTTAATTTGAATACAGTCGATGATTTATTACTGTAAATATTATATCGTGTTTTCTGAAAGAAAGTCAAACATTGGGATTTACATTGATTTTCAAATTTGAAATATTTTTAACATTCATTATCTATTATCCATAGAGTAGTATATACTTCCCAATTTACATTACAAACCACAATGAAGTTCGTCAAACTGTCACCCAGCCGCAGTTGACAGCCATTGACAGCGTTCGTGTGTGTGTGTGATGTGGTATCAGAAAAAAATCGGGTAGTGAAACACACTATAAGTAACACTTTCTCACAGCAATAAGATTAAACAAATCCCACAACAAAATTCCTTAGCTAAAGAATCTCTTCCAAATCCAAAACGCACAATCATGTGAGAAAGCCAAGTCTGAATAGTGATTCATTCATAACCTAATTAAAATAGATAGGGGGTAAAAATGCCTCCCGCCTCCGAGCCCTACGAAAACAAAATCACCTCCCTGCTGTCGCCGGAGGAAAACCAGCTGGTGATAAAACTGCTGGGGCCTCGCTGTCAGGTGAGTTTGAATTGAGAGTGGAGAAAATACATGCACTTGTTATAACCCAGTTACACGGCCTATGATGAAACACAGTTAATTGAAGTGCTGTAAACAGGACGTTAATTAAGTGTGAGCAAATGTTGACCTGTGGAATGAAAACCCACATTTTTTTCGTCGTTGAAATTTCATTGATTTAGTTTAATACTTTTTTTTAGTTTAATCAAAATGTGTAAATAAATTTTGGATCATTATTTGAATTATTGGTTTGGTTGATTAAATAAATATTTATACAGTTTCGACATGATCTAACTAATTTATACATTCATTTACTTTCCCCTTATGTAAATTCTCAGAGAAAGTATTTGCTTTTGAAACATGTTTTACATTTTAAATAATTGTTTATTTGTTTCGTTTTCCTCAATCCATTTAAATCTTTTTAAATGAAGGGAAAAAAAATTGCATAAATTCATGGAGCGGATAAATCCATTTGAATCTTTTTAAATGAAAGAAAAAAAATCATAAAATTAAGTTGCATAAATTCATGGAGTGCATATTCGGGGCTATTCTGTAAGGGAAATGTTACAATTAACGTGTACGATATTTTTTATCATCACAGTCTAAGCAGTGGAATAGCCCCGATTATATTATTTATGAATTCGTCTCAAACTTTATAAGTTACGTAGTGTTTGCATTTATGTACTTTACTTATAATAAACCATTCAAATTAATATTTAACAATGTATTCTTGTATATTAAGCCTTTTAATTAGAAAATTATACAAAATAATATGAATTGTAAATAGAATAAAAATATATAAAGTATGTGTTTTTCTATTCACTGTATTTGCATAATAATTTCATTTTTAACAGTCTCTTTCTATGACGGTGATCCAACTATTCGAGACTCAAGCGCCGAGTCATTCACAATGGCACAAAAGAGACATTGGAGTTTTGTGCTTCGTGAAGGACAACCAGAAGAAGAATTACTTCTTCCGGTTGTACTGCATGAAGAGGAACAAGATGGTCTGGGAACAGGAGATGTACAACAACATGGAGTACATTGCGCTTTTCCCGTTTTTGCACACATTCGAGGGGGACGTACGTAGTTCGGTCGCCAATATCGAAGTTCGCCTTTTCGTTAACGTGTATTCTTTTTTTTTTTAATTAGGATTGCATGGTGTGCTTTAATTTCGCTAACGACGACGAGGCCAGAGAGATGAAGACCATCGTCGAGGCTAAAATCCTCGTGAAGCGCAAACGAGAAGGTTAGTAGTTTTAACTGAAATATATAATTTTTTTTAACTAGTTTATTATAAATTGAGTAATTTGAAATCTTCAATAGTTGAGATTTTACCCGATGAAAATTTCATTTTATCAAATAATTCGGAATTTTAAAATTGAGTAATTTTATTAAATATATTTAAATTGCGTTGAGGTACTTGATTTTTTAAAATCCAAGATTACTTTAATAAATAAAATATATATATTTTCTATTATTGTGAATTTTCATTTTTAAATTTTGTACAATTTAATCATGGATTTTCGAACGATATCCTGTTACAGTTTTGTGGGAGGTGCGCTTTTTGCACTTTTTTTCATTACCTAATGTTTCCCCCCTTTAGGGTATCTGGACCATGACCTCTCAAATTATTTTTGTACTGAATTTCATATTGCAACATTTTTTTATAAAGACACTCACTTTATAAAGATTTAATAGAAAAATGATTTATTCACTTGGTCACAGTTATTTAAATAAATTAAATAAAAGAATTATTAATTGTTTTCAATTTCTTTTATTTAAATTATAAAGATTTTTTGCATTCAAAATGTAATTTCATTTGAAATTGTATTCGTATAACAAATTATTGCCTTTGTTTAAATAATAAAAACAGTTATTTACTTTTTTAGAATACTATAAATTAATCCAGTACAACCACTGTAAGACATTTTGAAGTTAACCAGTTTGCACTTTACAAATTAACTTTAATAATGCATTTTACATTTTGTTTTATAAGATTTAACTACTATGGTTATTAACGGTAAAAAGTTCGCCCTTGTAGTTAAAAGTGAACCTTTTCCTGTTATAATTAACAGCGTGTTGTTTTTAAAGGTTTTACGGATTTGAAGTTTGGCTTGTGAATTGTTTTTTCAAATTGGATCTTCTCTAAATTAATCGTGTTGGTAATTTCAATAAAAATATTTTCCTTTTTCTTCATTTTTAACATTTTTTTTTTACAAAATATATTTTGGAAACGATGTTTACATTATTTCATCATTTTGGTATAGATGTGTGCAAATTTTCCTGTACCAAAACCGTTAGAAAAACCCGTGCATATAAGGGACGAAAATCCGCTTTTGGGTGCGCCGTAATACCTTGTTTGTGTAACAACGAAATTATGTAAAATTTTATTGTCTCAAACAAAGTTAACATTTTCCATAACAAAAGAAGGATTTTACTTGTGCGAGCGATTGTGCTGAAAACACGGAATGAAATTATGAAAAATAAATTATTTAATTATCCCTACACCGAAAGGTATACATATCAATACACCTACTTTCAAATTTATATAGGTGTTTTTTTTATTGTTTTTGTTGCTGCCGGCCAATTCATATTAAAATAAATTCATGTTTTATTACAAATTCATTTCTCATTTATTACATCGTAAAATATGTTTATTATTAAAATCGATTACAATTTTTTTTTGTTTAATTTATTTTTGTCTTCCTGGTAATGGCATTAAGCCGAAATATATTAAAAACAATATTTTTTTAACCGATTTAAAAACTCATATAAAGCGTTGATTCCAGATTGTTATTGTTATGGCTTAAACAATGTTAACTGATAAATAACGATGTAATTGAAAATTTATATTGCAGTTTTAATTGTAAGTTTATCGGTACCATTACAAAAGCTTTTAAATTTCTGAGCCAATAATTTTAATTCTTTGCATACGTAAACTTCAGTTTTAATTAGAAAAAAATTTTCAAATATATTTTTTTATTATCATCAATAGTTTCTGTTTTACAGAATTATAATTATGACTTTTTAATTAAAATAAAAATTATATCCAAAAAAGTGTTTATTAACAAATTATTGATATTTATAAATTGAATATAAGTTTATAAATACAAATCAATAATAATTTTAAATTTATTATTACTCTGTAATTGGGTCTCGTCTTGTTGGGTTATAAAGAATATTATTATTATTAAAAAATAACTATAGTTTTAAGAAGAATATCACCCGACGCCCTAAGGGGCAACAAGGGATAGCAGAAGAAGAAGAAGAATATCAATTTTAAAATTTTAATAGATGCAGCACTCTCTGTATACTACCATGCATCGACTAAAATTTCAGAGGACCCGTGATTTCTATGAATATTTAATTGATGCGTGACATACAGAGAGCGCCGCACCTACTCAACAGACCAGTATGATTTAAATAATGAGTTAATGATTTTAAAAATTCATTTTTATCAAGCACTTATAAAATATTTGGTGTGACATCATACTTCTAGATTTCCCTTAAAACCGATTGCCATTGCCAGCTCTTAAAGTTCTTGCGAATCATATCTTTTTGTGGGCGGAGCCTTATCAATGCATTCACTTTTCACATGATAACTGCTTAACATGCTTACTCAAGTTAACTGGAGCGTGCTAGATTTGTATAAAATAACAATAATTAATGATTAATACGAGCAATTAACATGAGCAAAAATTATAATGCTTTGTTTTGTTTAGATTGAAATATATTAGAGAATGGAAAATATCTTTAATTATAATATGATTATCGAAGCTACTCCGTATGGGAAATGTTAAGTTATTTAAAACTATTCATAAACAGCACATTGTGCTCAAAATGTACATTTAGTGTTAAAAATACAGAAGGGAAGAAAGGAATAAAATATTATTATATTATGCTCTAGAGGAGAAAAGTTCTCGGTCATATTGTGTATCCATTTAGCTGATAGTAATTAAAGATATTCTCTTAAATAATTAATTTTCTATATTTGTTTTACAATAGACTTGTTTTTTTTTTTTGTACTTCACTAACATGAACCGGGTAAAATTTTGTGATATCAGTGTAGGACGCGTAAAAAGTGCCGCATTAGTTCATGTAACGAACAAATCTAACAGCTAACAAAAAAATTATGATTTTTATTATGAGTGTTTAATTTTATCCCCTTTGGAAAAAAAAAATTCTTACGGATAACTGTGACGGATGATGACAGGTCGAAAAGCGAGGAGCCAAACGACGAACAGCAACAACGAGGTGCAAACGCGCAACGTCCAAAACAACTCGAACATCGTCACGAAGTACACCGACCCGGCGACGAAGAAGGCGAAACGCAAGAGGAACATCACGAAGGCCGACATTGGCAATCCTCTGCAGTTCAGGCACATCAGCCACGTCGGCTGGCATCCCGACAAGGGTTTCGACGTCAACAGCGAAGACGTTGCACTCACTGATTTCTTCCAAAAAGTAAGTTAATTTATTATTAATTATTATAAGACTATTTTATAGAGTTTTAAAATTGATTAAATTAGTGAAATATATTTCACATTTTGTTAAATTAATTTCATTTCCTGGTCTCGTGGACAGGTAAAGTTCACCATTCTTCAGTGGACAAAACAACAATACTCAATTTGTAGATCCAAATTGTTGACGATGCCAACAATTATGTCTTATGAATAGTTTAGGATTGAAGACAAATAAACTATTATTAATTTAAATGATTTTTTTATATATATCTATTTACGGCTTTAGTTAATTTCGTAGCTTTAACACGTAATTCATACAAACAGGCGTTATTATCAAAAAGATAAGAAGGAAATGGTTGATTAATAAGTCTTTCGTTTGCTGTGCTTTTCTGAGTCATTTATATTTTTTTTACGTCGACAACGAGATTATTTATAGTTTCATGTCGCATTAAATCGAAAATGATTCACATTAATCGACCTTCTTATCTCGAGATGTTATGGAAATGATTCGTGCATTATTCGCTAAACGTTTTTTCAGGCAGGTGTTTCTGAAAGCCAATTGAAAGACACAGAAACGCGGAAATTTATCTACGATTTCATAGCTGCTAATGGTGGCAGGGACGCCGTCTTGGAACAAGAATCCAAGACGAAGAAACCGCCACCGCCTTCGATCCCAACGTCGGCTCCAGGTCCTCCAGTGCCTCCCAGAGGTGCGCCAAGGTCCACACACAATGTATGTTATTTCTTTTTAACAAAATATTTATTACATTTAAAAAAATGTATTTTTTTTTAGAGTGGTGCATTCTTTCAAAAAAAAAATCGGGATTTATTGTTTATTTAACAATGTCCGTTTTTTACTTATAATTTATTGTAGTAATTAATTTCATATTCCAAAGATGTTTACTTCTGAATTAGGCTAAAGATGGTGCTTTTTACAATTTATGTTCAGTGATGTCGATTAATATATTTTATTGGTTCTTACAATTATTTGGCTACTTTTTCTTCAATGTCACTTAAGATGATCAAGGATTTTTTAAACGATAAGTCCAGCTACAGAATTAAAAACCAGGACACTTATTATTATGCTTATATTAAATTAGGTTTTGTGCAGTTATTTTATTTTCTAATTAATAATTCTTATTGAAATAACTTTTTAGAGAGCAGCTCCGCCACCACCCAGTTGTCAAGCCCCGCCTCCAAGACCTCCACCGACCACTCCTAGAGGTAATTCATTTTGTAATAATTATAATCTTTTTATAAGAATATTGTATAAATAACGCCACCTTATACGTTGAATCTTCTTCTCCTCGAATACTTATATCCTTTCAGGATATATTGATTCATAATTATTAAAAGATACACAATTTTTGATATTCATTCAGGGTGAGGGGTAAATAATTTGTTGCAGCATTTGGGTTAGGGTCAAAGATTACCAAATAGTTGGTAACGCACTCGGCTAGAAATTGAGGGACATGGGTTCAAATCCCATCAAAGATGTTTATTTTCCACTTATATTTAATTAGTTTAAATTATCTCAATGATGTACATTGAACGTTTCTTCAATTCAGGATAAGTTGCTTTTAGGGGATGAATAGTAATTTGTTGTACTCCCTTGTAAAATCAAATTGCTAACAATTTCACTTAAAATAGTTTGTTTTTTTACTGCCAATAGATGGCGCTCTGAGTGATTTATTAAATATATTTTTATATTTATATTTCAGCAATACATAATAATGCACCAGTGCCACCTCCACCGTCAGGGAACGCACCTCCTCCACCACCTCCTCCCCTTCCTCCACCTGTGGATATTCCCATGACTCCCCCGATGCCACCAGCCACACCGGCATTTTCACCCGAAGAACCGATTCAAATTGACACAAGAACTGCATTGATGGAAAGCATTCGAGGGGGCACAACCCTCAAGGTAATATGTTTTCAAAGCAAATATGATTAGTTGTTTCCTATTAATTATGGAGGCTGTATAAGTGATTTCTTCTTCTTCTATAAATTTTCGGGTGTTATTGATTATTATATTTAATGAAGCAGATTGTTACATTTAATCGGGGTTATTCTGTAAGGGAAATGTTAGGTTTATCGTGATAGTTATTTTCAATCATCATAGTCTAAGCAGCTTTTTTAATAGATATATATATACATAGAATGTGAAGATATTTAATAACGTACACGTTGAACTCAACATTTTCCTTATCGAGTAGCACCAATAACACTTATACAAAGTATAAAAGTGTTTTTCATTATTAAATATGGTGAATCAATAGTATTCAATATAGTGACATGAAATAAAATGATGAGTAAATTAATTATTTCAATTTCTTTTTTTAGCCCGTGGAAATTGATAAAAAAGTAGATGATGCACGCGGAGACCTACTCAGTGAAATCCGAAAGGGATTCCAGTTGAAGCCTGCAAATGTAAGTGATAATTGAACGCGCTGTAACAATTATTTCAAATTGCAGAATGATTGTAAATATTAAAAAAACAACTGAATACCTTTTGTGATCCGTAATTTCTTTTAATTACAGGAGAGGGAAATGAAACCGATCAGCCCGGCAGAAAATCAAAACTCAGGCGATTTGGCCGCCGCCCTGTCTCGAGCCCTGGCCGAAAGGAACCGTTTCATCCACCCAGACGAAGACGAGGACTCTGATTCATCGGACTCGAACGATGACGAGTGGGACGCTTGAATTTTCTCTTCCACTTAGTCGAGCTTTAAGATTAACTCAATAATATACATATTTATTATTTTTAATGAATATATATTTTTTTGTTCAAACGTTATTTAATACAACTATTAAAAAAAATATATAATTTTCATTTAGTTATCAATCATGTTAAATATCCAAATATCACTTTTTTAATCATATAAATTGATGATAATTCAAAAATTATTTACGCACATATAAGTAAATCGGTGATAATTTTTGAATTTTTTGTCAAACTTCTCTTACTTATGTGATTAAAAAAATGTTCCATTTTTTTGAAGAAAAAAAAAAAATTACCAAGTTATAAGCAAGCCCTAATATTTCCTCTAGGTTACGTATGATTTTTTCGTAATTCTAGCTTTTCTGGGAATGGCTGAAATAAAAGGTGCGCTCCTAAATACTTAAAACCGCGTTATAGTTCAGTTCGGAACCCACGAGATGGCGCTGATGGGCGAATTAAATTCTCCAAAGTGCTACTAGATGGCAATAGTAAATGGTTTTTCAGAGAGGAATGTATAACAATGTTATATAAGACTAAATAAAAATAAAGGTGACTTGACCGATTAGCCTCTTGGACTCGGTCACTATTTTCGGTACTGTAGAGATGAATTGAGATGTCATGTTGGAAATTTGCTGAAATATTTACCACACTGTAAACAATCGATTTACACATTTTAGTATATCGATTTTTAAAAATTACGCGATTTTATTTTTTTTAAATCAATTATAATTCTGTTGAGTAAATCGATTTTTTATAGTAAGAAAGAGAAAAAAAAATATCTGCTTTTTAAACATGTTCATAAGTACTTTTAGAAAACCGGTACCAAAAAGGATATTAATATAAATATCCTATTTGCTGACACCTGATTTTATAAATACAAATCCACAATTCAGTCAGGATTATTATCTGAATTACACCAGGTGGGGTTATCAATCTGAAATTTGTAATTAATCTCAGATTGAAAATCCCACCCAATTTTGGATTCTAGTTTACATATGATTAAACCTAAATAATTGTTATTAAACAAATTAAGTGTTGCACTTTAAAGGATTGCTTTGAATAAGTTGAAGGATATGAAGCAAAAATATTTAAATTTCTATCAAAATATTATATTGAAACTCACAAAAAAAAATAATCGAATATAAAGAAAGATTACTCAAAGAATCGAAAAAAATGCAATAAAATCAGTCACGCACAATCATACGCTAATAAATTAAATTAAATAATGATATTTCCAATGAAGTCGATTATATACTCTTAATTACTACTCCGTTGTGTCCTGGCCACGTACATCTCATAGAGCAATTTGTTTATGTTGAAATAGTAGGGATTCTGGGTTTCCGATAGTTCGGGGTTATACGAGCCGGGCGCTGGGGGGCTAGTGCTGTTGTTCCAGTCGAGGCTGCGCACGGACTCCGGTGGAGATTCCGGCATGCAGGAATTCTGCCCGGTGTACGGTGGCCCGGGTCCCCATTCGGAGTTTATAGGCTGGGCGTTAGGATCCAGCAGCAAGCTGTTGTTGATGTGCAGGTTGTTGATACGTTTCGAGAGGGGCATGAATTCGGTTTCATCTTCTTGGAGATTTCGACCACGTTTCCTTAACAACAAAAATAATTAATAATAAATATAGAATTACGTTATGCCACGGAATAATCAGGGTTCTGATAATTATGTGGTTATACAAAGTTAAAAAAGGATTTTTTTATTTAAAGTTTTTATTTTATATGAAGTGAAGTGTAAAAGAAATATATCACTATTTGTACAGTTTTTTTAAGTTTCACGGAATGTATTGTAGAGATACCACTACAATTGTTTCACCAACACAGTGGCATCATCAGGCAGATTATTAAAGAAATATCTATATATTAATAAAACACTTTTAACTACTTTGTTTGTACAACTGTTGTCGAAACTATAACTAAATAAAATTTCAGTTGCGTCAACAAAATTAAAAGTGTTTTATTAATATATAATGGACCATCTACAACTAAGTTAACAATTAACAACTTAAAGAAATATTTGTTTATATTCTTCACTTCATAGAATTCAAAAACTTTTAGACTTACTTGGAGACAATTATTTGTATAATACTTTCTCTCAAAAAAAAAACAGTTTTGTTTTTTTATCCCTAAGTCTGGATATGAATGTTATTAACTGTGATATCAATAATAATCAATTGTAGTCATTCTGTAATTTCAGTAAACAAAACACTCTTACAGAATCGATAAGCTTTTTTATAAAGAAATTCTTATTAGTAATCAAAACCAAATGTTATATGTATTATAAAATGTTATACATGAATAATAATTGACTTACGGTTTTTTATTTCATTAATCAGATCGTAAACGTGCATGACTAATAATGATGTCAGCAAGTAATATGTTCATAGTAGATTTGTGTTTTTACTTATATACTCAAAGATTAAATAATGACGATCCTTTAAAATCAATTGATTTAAACGACCAACCAATAAATTCCGAACAAAAAGCAACTGTTTTTGTTTTGTGTCATCTTCAACTCGAAAAATAAATAAGTGTAATAATAAATAAATTTTCATTTCCATCATTACTGAAATCTATCAGTTTTAGTTGTGCCTACCTTTTCTATTAAACCGCCTCAACAATACCCACCCCAACTTTCTTCATTTCATTTTCAACCACATTGTTATGCAGAACAAAACAAGAATTGTTTTAATAAAAAAATAAAAATTATTTCAATTATATCTAAAGCTGCTTTGATTTCTATTATTCTCATTTATTAAATAATGATGTTCCCTTTAAATCAATTGATTTAAATGGCCGACCAATGAATCCTCAACAAGAAAAACAAAAACCGACTAACCTGTTTTGTGTCATCTTCAACTGGGATGGAAATTATTATCACCGGTTACAGCTGCACTGGAAGTTGAAATTATTAAATTAGAAAAGAAAGGAATGCAAAAAAACGTGACTGAATAAAATCTTCTTGATAAATACCTGACAGCTATAAAAATCTGTCCTATTTCAACGTTAATATAGGTTAACGATAAACGTGCTCCGTGACATTTTTTCGGTTCAGAGGGATTTGATAATTGTAGCAGGGGGGACGATCAAACTTCGCTGGCCTATTCACGACTGCTGCAGGCCATTATTGTGCGATGAAATTAATGATGGAAAACACGCCAACATATGATTGTCAGATTGGACATGATTTTGTGTAATTTTGGTTGCATAATACTGCATTTTATAAATACTATATTTATGTTTCAGAATGGGTACTCTACTACTAGTAAGTTTGGTTGTCTATACAACGCACAATTTAACATAGATATAGTATATAATTTACTGTATATATGCAATTTAATTGAAATAATAAAGATTTTTCCGTATTAAAAACTGTTAAATTTAACGTAAATATAATTTTCAAGCACTCAATTAGGTCTATTTCATAAGAGAAGTGTTAAGTTTAACGTGTACGTTATTTTTTTGTCATCACAGTCTAAACAGCCTTTCTAATAGACATGTATTCATGGATTGTTAATTTTATTAATAACCTACTTGTTAAGAAATGTTAAGTTTTAATATTTCTCGTATGGAATTATACAAAACAATTTCATAACTTGCTTAGAATGTGCTGATAAATATGTTTATGTTAAATTTAACGTTTCACATAAGGAATAATAATATAACTGAGGCTATATATTATAAATACACTTATAATTCGCATTTTTTTTTTTAAATTTATATTGTTATTTCAATTGAACGTATTGTTATTGAATATTTATATTTGGATATAACAATTTTAGTGTATGTTGCCCACATATTTTTTAGCCAGACACTATTTCAGCTATTTGAATTTATGTGATAAGTTTTAATGTTAATAAGAAATCAAAATTAGATTAACTATTCCGCTTTATTAGTATACACATTTAGATGTGCATTCCGAAATGCCCATTATCAATAACTAAACTAGTTAATTTTTAACCTGAATTGGCAATGGCAGTGACACCTGATATTAAAATTACTAATTTATATTTAAATGACGACATTTGTTGCTAAGTATGTGAAGATTTATTGATAGTAACATTTATATTCCTTTCATCACTTCTTTATTTTAAAATACGAACACACTGTACTCTTTATCAATAGTTTTTAAATACAAAAATAAAGGAGAAAGGAATGTAATATAAATATTACTATTACATTAAATTAGTAACTAAACTTGATTTGTATTTATTATTTAAAACTTTTAACTGTAAACATTTTTTAAATAAATTAAATCTATACAATATACGTTCTTTGAATTCGATTAAAATAGGCAACACACACACACACTTAGTCTGTTTCGTTGCCTATATAATACAAATTTTATCATAGATACTTTATCTCTATGTCATGGATTTAGTCCATATTAATATACTACGTCTATGAATTTTATGATAGATCATAGAGAGAGACTAAGAGGGAGAAATCCATGTATTTAGCGGGAAATAGATAAATGAATTAAAAGAATTTGAAAATAATTAATTAATAAATTATTTTCTCTTTTGCAACTGTGACATAATGACTTATGTTATATAAAAAGATGCTTATTTGAGGTTTCTTATTATAGATCGTTATTTAAATAATGAAAACATTTTTAACAGTGATTATATAACTGTCAGCTTCTGCAGAAACTCACTTCAGATACAATAAATAGTTGATAAGTTATTTATTCTTGATCACAAGTGATTTTTATAAAGAAAATCATATTGAACAAAAATTGAGAGTCGGAATTAATAACGTATCCAGCTAGTCTTAGGCAGAGTGAAGTAGAAGGCCTATACATGACACTAAAACTTTAAAAGTCACTAATGAAAAATACAAATACCACGATTCTTATTAAGAGAGGAGTTGCATGCTAAAATTTTGGCAATCAAAAAAAATTCAACAATTTCTCATGTAATCTAATAATTTATTTCAATTTTAAACATTAATGCAATTATCAGAAAAACAAATCTCACAATTCGATTGATAAACAAGTGAGTACTTTAAATATGTTCAAGGTTGTCTGAAAACGAGTGAATAATTGAAAGTTGTTATTGCCACAAAACATTTGAAAGAAACAATTCATAAATCAAGTTAATATCAATGGTCGGGTTTAGCAGACGCCGCCGATGGAACATTTAAATTCAGCTATTTTCTTCAGATAATAGCAAATAACAGTAGAAAAAAAACATAATTTATAGGTACAGTTAATTTCTTAATGTTTATATATATTTATTAGTAGTCTGTTAATTTTTTAATATGAAATACAATTTTGACATTTCAAGATTTTATTAGTGTGAAAAATGTTGTGCATTTTATTTTTTAAATATTTATTATTTAAATAATTATTTCCGCGTTAATTTTTATGACAAAATTAACGCGGAATTATTTAAATTTGTAGGTTATGTGCATGTATGTTTTTGTTTATATCTAGTTCTGGAAAATAAAAGGTTAGAATAAATGTTAGCGGCTGAATTATTAAACCTATACCAAAACTACAAATTTGTACAACCAGTTAGTTCCACCACTCAACACTGCCTTAGCGAGACTCGAGTCAATATTAATTTCCACTTAAAATTATTCATACATATTTTTATAACCTTGAATATTTAAAAAAAAAAAATAACTGCGAGTAAATTATTTAAAACCCTTCTAACTGTACACAGTATTAAAATTTATGATAACGTCTTTGATCATTAATTATTTACCTTAAATTCGATAAAATAAAATGAAGTCTATTTAATTTAAAAAAAAAGGAAATTCATAATATTTTACATAAATTATGTAATATTTGAAAGCGGCCATACCAATTACCCATATAAAGTGTGAGATGAGATGCTGATATTAAAAATATTTTTTAGTTGTATTTCACTTCGCATTATCTCAAATATATTCCTAATTTAAATTTATTTGACAATGTTAAATATATTTGAGAAATAGTGAATCTCATTTCATCAATAGGGAAATAGAATTGGAAAAGTCTGTACTTTCCATTTTAAGTAATTTT
Organism: Philonthus spinipes; assembly: GCA_963082785.1. Classification (NCBI taxonomy): domain Eukaryota; kingdom Metazoa; phylum Arthropoda; class Insecta; order Coleoptera; family Staphylinidae; genus Philonthus; species Philonthus spinipes. The sequence goes on from OY720304.1 coordinate 27,439,780, forward strand.
TTTACTTAAATTAAACAACAAGAAATTTGAAAATAATTAATTTACACAATTGAACAATTAATTACTTTCCCTTTTTTTACCTTAAAATACTATACACAGTCTAAATAAATGTACTAAGTTTTACTTCTTGTTAACTTTACTCCTCGTCTTCCTTTTTTCTTTCAACACTTTTTGTACAGACTTCTTCTTTTCCAAAGTTTTCTTCACAATTTGTTTCTTCTTGTCATTTCCAGCCTTCTTAGGTGACCCTTTCTTTCCCGACGGTTTCTTCTGTTGTGGTTTTTGTATTTTATTTTGATTCGATGCCGTTTTCTTCGGCGTCCCTTTCGTTGCCGTCTTCCTCGTATTCTTAATAGGTTTTTTCAAAACTTTCCTACCAGGCTTTTGTGAAATTGTTTTTTTAGTTTTTTCAATGACGTGCGCAGGCTTCTTTTTGTTTGTTGCATTAATGGGTATTGTTGTTACATCACCAGAAGGATGCACGAGGACATTCGATCCAGTGAATGTAGAGAGCTCATCTTTAATAACTTTGAATGCTTTCGGTTTGGGTGCTAGTATGACGGGTACATTCACTTCGGAGTTATTTTCTGAAAAAAAAATGAAAGTATGAAACGATTACAATATGGTATTGGATAAATCTTTTATGAGTTGGTTATGGTGAATGTTCTTGGCGCTAATTCACAATCGCCTTGGAACGAGAATGGAAACGGGAAATCGATTCACAATCGCCCGGGAACGAGAATGTAAAAGAAATGAGGATTTACATGTATCAATTCACAATCACTCCAGGTGAAAAAAATTAGTAATTAGTCTGCCTCAGTGGCACACAATTTAGGCGTTAGGCTAGTAAGCCATGGGTCAATGGTAAATATAGATTTACAATATGAGTACAGATATAACTTGATTAATACATTCAGATTAATTTTTACTTACTCAGTGTAACATAAATAGGAATAGCCAAGCTGGTAGCAGTCTTCAACATTAAAGACCGCACATTCTCACTTCCTCCAGGCAAATGTTTTTCGAAAGCTTCAAACGCCGACACCACATTCTCCAACAACTGCTCATCTTTCATGTCCGTGTGTCCGATTTTAATAACCTGCGTGCTACCCTTCGAGTGAACCTTCATATCCACTGTACACAGCAATTTCTTAATAAGCTTATCCAATTCTTTCGCTTGCAATTTTACACTCAGTAACCCCTTATTCGCCTTCAGAAGCGCATTTCCGAACATCTTAAACACATACCCCTGGATTCGCCCATCGACAAGGAAGTAGTCGTACAACTGTGCTAATTTATACTTGTTTTCAATTTCCGAATACTCTTTTCTCAACTGCTTTAACGGAATTATTTGGTGGATCTTTGCAGTGACACCTTTTTTCTCGAGCAAACTTTCGTAATGCTTAACACATTTTTCAATGTTGTTTACATCTTCTTTAATGTCCGGCACGAATAAGCAGATTTCACTGTTAGAAGTAAGAAATGAGTGCGATAAGGGGAGGTGGAGGACTCTGGCGGGACACTTGGGGACTTTTACCAAATTGATCTGCATCAGGATCGGTTGTTCCTCATCGAACAGCTCCTTTTTTTCTTCCGATTTTTTCTGGATTAAATCACGCAACGCTTTAATACCGGACTGCACGAATTTCTGGTTCAGTTTACTGTTCTTTTCTTCCACATGTGGTTTTTCAACAATCGGTTGTTTTTTGATTTCCGTTTTCACCACTTTTTCGGGGTTTGCGGTCGAAGCTTTCTTTTTTGATTTCATTACCTTTTTTAGTGGTTTTTTATTCGTGGTTGGTGCCTTTTTGGGGGGTACTTTTGTTAGTTTTGCCATTATTTCTGTTCAATAATATCAATAAATCACGTGGAAAAATGTGAGGTTAGGATTTTGTGTACTGTTTTTCGAATGATTTCGATAAAGCAGTGCCAACCTTAGAAAAATAAACAGATAAGCAGTGCCAACCCTAGAAAATTAAACAGATAAACAGTGCCAACCGACAAATCATTATTATTATCTTATCTTTTTATTATTATTATTAATTATTTTTCTATACGCATAACTTACAATTATATTTATATTGGACTGATCATGAGGTTAGAATAAATACCTTTTCAAAATAAGGCTGATTCAAAATTGCCCGGGCGTGAAAATCTAACTTTCTAGAAATAAGGGCGGGGGAATTTGGTGTGTCAGAATACCACCGGTATGCATCTATTATATAAATCAGTGACAATTTTTGATGATTATTTCATGATTGAAAAAATAGAGTCTATGATTTAAGTATTTTAATGAATAAAATCGTCATTTTTGACGTGCATTTTAAAGTGTATGCTTTAAAAAATGACGATTTCACTCAAAAAAAATTCCTAAATTATAGAGTAAGTATTACTCACTAAAAATAAACCTTTTAAACTCAGTATTTATTAATCTAAAATTCTAAAAATGTTGGGAATATATGTACAACAGTTTATTGCATTTCTTTTGCGGTGGAAAGGAATAACTGAGAATTAAATGCCGCGAGAGACGTAAATAATAACGAATAATAAATTACGGTAATCTTTATTAATTGTCTATTAGAAATTTGTAACGTAAGTCAAAAGTCACAGAGCTAAATGTGGAAATAATTCATTAATTATTTTCAAAATCTTTTTATTTAATTTATTTAAATATCTGTGATCAACCTCGACACCCAATACGGGTAAAAGAGGATAAGATTAAGAAAGAAAGAAATATCTGTGATCAAGTGAAATTCTTAATCTATTATTATAGATGTAGTATAATAGAAAATTAATAGACATACTATATCTATGCAATTTATTTTAATAATTATTGTAAATTACGAATAAGCTTATATTTAATTTGCGTTTTATTTTGTTAGCGTTATATTATTACTTAAATAGAACGCATTTTTATTAAACATTATTTGTTTGAAATAAAAATTATAAGTACAGCAAAAACTGTTCCAACAGGCAACAGCGGCTGACACTTGAAACGTCTAAAAATATCCCCTAACCTCACATTCGGCTTCGGTTGGTGCGGCCATCAACGTGTAGCAAATTTTCAACATATTTAAGGGAATTTCATCACATAAAAGCCGCACAAGACAGTAAATCACTGCGCCCGGACAAAATGAAGCTGACTTGTAGTAAAACTGCACCCGCACTGGGTAAGTTTAAAGCATAAAACTTGGAAACTTTTTAATTGAGGCTGTCGGGAGTATATTTAGAAATGAAATATTCACTATTATTATGTGGGGATAGTATGCTGGCTATGGTTTAAGTTTAATTTTAACATATGCAATTTGATAATGGTGAAATGAACGTTGTTATTATTGATTATTGTGGGATTATTTGTAATTATTTAAATACAATTTTTGTCCTTTCTCAAACTTGTTATTATTAATATAACCTAAACTTATAAAGGGGATGTCAAATTGTGTGGGTTGAGGGTGAGGGGATTGAAATTTTCAATATTAATTTATACTAAACGTATAAGAGGGGTGTCAGTTTGAGAGGGTTGCCACTCTTCGGCAACCCACTCAAAAAATGTGGTTGAAATTTCGCAAAAAGTTGCTTACCCAACCTGAGGCGAATCTATTGGAATCTGGTCTAATTAAATAATATATATTAAACATGTAAGAGGGTTATGTGTGAGTTTGAGAGGACTGCTAAAGGGTGATGGGGTTGATAAATGACTCCTTTGTAAGGATTGGTTATGACGCGAAGCTATTATTTTATTTTACTAAATATATATTTCCAGAAACTATGTTTCCATCTTCAGTAGTGCAGATTGAAGTTTTTATAAATATAAATAGTTATTGACTAACTAATTAATATAAATAATAGTAATTAAAGAGTGTTGTTCGAAAAGTGTTGATACGGAATAGCCTCAGTTATTAAATTTTTATTAACTAACTAAACATTTTTATTCATGTAACATTTATACATAGTTTAAATAATTATTTACATTGTATTTATATAATACATGAAATGGCTAACGACCAAAGGTCTTTCTGCCTAGTTATTATTTATACTGAAAATGGAAATATGGCTTCCAAAATATATATATTTAGTAAAATAAAACTATTAGGAGATTGGACAATAATTTTATATATATATATATAATCAGTATCCCCTTTTATCATATAGAGTCGGGTTAATAATTTTATTTAATTAAATAAACTGGCTCCACAACCAGCTAACTATTTTCTTCATTTTATATCATAATGCTATAAATAATATTGATTATATATCAATATTTCTATTGAATCCTTTCACGTGTTGGGTGTTGCTATAAATCATAATGGCATTAAATGAATGTGTAGATTAAGTTCATTTCCAGTGTAATTGAAATTTTAATTATTGAGATAATATTTTATATGTGACGCCATAACTTTGTTAATAGAAAAAAGCAAATAAATTTTATGTTTCATTGCACTTTAATTAAATCCTACAAACAATAAAAAAAAGTCACTGCAACATTTTCGAGGTCATTGAATATAAACTAATTATTCACTGCAATTTCTAAAAGTTTAGAATATTAGGCTAAAATTACCTCGATAATAATTCAATCCTCTCATTTAATAATAAATGTATACCCTGTACTTGAAACAAAAAATTTATTGAATTCTGAATAAATGAAAATACTATGGCAGAAAGACCTCTGGTCGATGGGCAATTCCAGAACAAGAAAATAGTTAATTAAATTGGTATTCCTTTTAACACACTTATTAACTCCTTTGGTAAAGCACTCGGCTATAAATGGAGGGACATGGGTTCAAATCCCACCAGAGATGTTTCTTTTCCAGTTATAATAATAATAAATTTATTACCCAACAGGAAACAGTAGCCCAATTACAGTATAATACAAAATAATTTTACATTATAATAATATTTATATAATATATACAAATGTCTTTACTCAGACAATTACATGTTTACATATATTGAGTATATACATTAAAATAAAAGTTTGTCTGTCGTGGGATATCGACCGGAGGTCTTTCTGCCTGACCACTTATTTCTTAATTTCAAAGATATTTATGTATAATTACAAAATCATATAATGTAAATAGTTCTGTTACTTGTGTGTGCCAATAAAAAAGTGTTATTTAAACCAAGTAAAAAGTGTTTTATTGTTAATTTTTTTTTTTTTTTGCTAGGCGGAATACTCTTTGCTGAACATGTGAAATCTACATGCTCGATCCCGACAACCCTGGAATGGGGATCCGAAACGGTGATCGAGCACAATGGGGTGAAAATCTCCGCGGAAACAACAAACGATGTGTGCCGGATTGTCGCTAAGCTGACTGACGAGAAGAAATTTTACGGGGAGTCGGCTATTGAAAAGACGGAAGTCGACAGTTGGTTGACCTTTTCCATCGGTGCGTTGGCATCCCCAAATGAGTTCTCTGGCGGATTACAGCATTTGAACAAGTTCTTGGGGCCCGTTACTTATTTGGTGGGTAAGAGGTTAACCATTGCCGATTTTGCCGTGTTCTCGTCGTTATACGGTAAGTTTGTTCTTTTATAACAAAAGGGGAAAAAGGGTAGGGATGAAAAACACTGGCGGAAAATAATAAATTTTTTGTTACAAAAAATGATTTATTGTGACGGTGTGCTATGACAGCTTCTAATAAACATTCACCACCTATGTATATAACGATTGGTGTATTACTATACTTTTAACACATTTGAAGTAGTAATATTTCAAAAGTTAATGGACATAATAGAGTTTTATTATGACATTATTATTATTTAGAAAATGTCTGTAATCTTTATTTTTTCAATTGATAGGTATTGGATTATTATAAACTTTCTTGTACCCTTTCGGGTGTCGAAGATTATGATTATATATTAAATTAATTATTATATGAAATATAAAAGAACATGAAATATATAGAAGAAATATTGTATAGAATTCAAGATTATTTCTTTATTTAATATAACATTTCGTTTAAATATTTTAATAACAACCACACAATGTAAATACCATATCCATTTTTATCTGAAATTCGCATTGTTCTTTAATAATAATAAATTTATTATGGAATCTCATGCTGAATAGTGTATCCGTGTTCCAGGTGGCGCTGTACGAAGTGAAATGATTTACAGGAATCTGTACCTGTTGTATAATTTATTTTTTTGTCGGTGAAAAACTTTTTATTAGTATGAGGATACTAATTTATATGCCACAGAGCTAATAATTCTGAAACATCCTGTTGAAAACAAATTTTTCATAGAAAATGTTTTTTTTTTTTGATAAATTCTGTATAGTGTGAATAACACCGAATATTTATATACGTTTCAGTGAGTAAAGAATGGCAAAATATAGCGAAGAAAAAGGAAGGCCCGATGAATGTATTGAGATGGTACAGTTACATCGAATCACTTCCCAGTGTTAAATCTGCCATTTCTTCACTGCCCGACGACGCGAAATCGGCTCTTACTACCGCCACTTCTAATAGCCGGGCGTCTGTAGAGAAAACTGCTGGCGGAAGAGCACAGGAAGGAAAATTTGTCGATCTCCCTGGAGCTGAGATGGGTAAAGTCGTTGTCAGGTTTCCACCAGAAGCATCAGGGTAATTAACAAAATTGCAGTGTAAACATGTTGAATCAAATTTAAAAAAAAACATCAAAAGCACATATATTTATTTCCATTCATTAAGATTCTGACGGAGAAATATAATAAGAAAAACAAAATAAAGAAATCATAGGCATTGGCGGATTTGCTTTAAGGCCTGATATTATTGCCGGCCAATCGTGACAAAAAATTCATTAATAAAAAAAATATTAACTAAATACCAGCCTAAATATTCTAAAGTCTCGCACAAGCCGGGCCCTGCATCGTATAGTATAAAAAAAATCTTTCTAAATCACTTTAAAATATGAATATGTAAAATGTAATGCAGTGGTAAAGTGTTGATGGAATTAAATTTCCACTCACATGGTATAACATAAATCTTCCAAAATCACTTTAAAATATGGATATTTAGTCGCAAATTGTCGATATATTTTTTTTTAATGTTATTTACAAATAATAAAAATATTTACTTTCGAATCAATTTTTACAGATATCTACACATTGGGCACGCGAAGGCCGCCTTACTCAACCAGTACTACCAACAGGCTTTCCAGGGAAAACTCATCATGCGTTTTGACGATACCAATCCAGCCAAAGAAAACGTGCACTTTGAAAAGGTCATCCTCGAAGATGTTGAAATGCTAGAAATAAAACCAGATCTCTTCACGCACACGTCTCAGTATTTCGATTTGATGCTCGAGTATTGCGAGAAACTGCTCAAGGAGGGAAAAGCTTATGCAGATGACACCAGCGCTGAATTGATGAAAGAACAAAGAGAGCAGAAAGTTGAGAGTGTCAACAGGAATAATGGTAAGTTTAAAAATAATTAATTGCACTACAGTAATTTTATAGTTAATGTTTTCATCTAATTGCCAAATATCTTCGAAATTTATAAGGCTGTAATAAAAACTATTATTTTTTGAATATTCTATGTATAAATAAAAAATCTACTCACTGTAGCAATTTAAAATTATTTATTTATTTATTCAATATACAGCGCACTACGCTATAAATTTGTTTCCTTCCGGTCCTCGGGTAATGGGGAAAGGTGAAAATGAAACTACATTTTTAAATGTTCTGTTAACATCATCCCATTCTAGACATTTTGAAACCTAGGTACATAAATTCTCATTACTATTGGATGCGTAAATATTCCGTAATTAATTCACAAACTTGAACAATTTCAAAAAAAATTCTTCACATCTTCCTCCATATGGCTATGAAAATTTCAAATCCGAAACGATCTGTTTTCATGAGTTTTGATTTTTTTAATTTGCCCCGCCTCTCCAAATTGCTGCCGTGAATATGCATGAAATAAATGAGGAACTTCCCTCGCCCAATATCCAAAATTGTATTTATTATTAATGTATTGTAGATTATGCAAAGAATAACAGTATGTGGCAGGAAATGCTCAGAGGTACGGAAAAGGGCCAGAAGTGCTGCATCCGGGCGAAAATTGACATGCAGAGTCCCAACGGTTGCATGAGAGATCCGACGATTTACAGGTGCAAAAATGAAGTTCATCCGAGGACAGGCGATAAATACAAGTAAGATATAACATTGTATCAGAAAATGCAACTATAACAGTTTGTATTTTTAAACAGAGTGTATCCGACGTACGATTTCGCCTGCCCGATTGTAGACGCTATAGAGGGCGTTACGCACACGTTGCGTACGATGGAGTATCATGACAGAGACGCGCAATTCTATTGGTTCATCGATGCTTTGGGACTTAGAAAGCCGTATATTTGGGAATACAGTCGGTTGTCAATGACGAATACTGTTCTCAGCAAGAGAAAACTGACATGGTTCGTCGAAGAAGGTTTAGTTGATGGATGGTGAGTGCAATAGTAATGATTAAATTAATAATATTCATAAATAATTAAAAATGATCTTTATTGTGAGAAATCAAATCCCTAAACAACATTTTTTTCCCTTACTCTACCTTTTAGGGATGATGCAAGAATGCCCACAGTGAGGGGCGTCCTCAGACGAGGTATGACCGTCGAAGGTTTAAAACAGTTCATCATTGCGCAAGGTTCGAGCCGTTCAGTCGTGTTCATGGAATGGGACAAAATCTGGGCTTTCAATAAAAAAGTGATCGATCCCATCGCTCCGCGATATTCCGCCGTGGAATCCGACTCTCCTGTGCCGATTTTAGTAAAAGGTGTCAAGGAAGAGAAAACGGTTGTACCAGTTCACCCTAAAAATGCCGAAGTCGGCAACAAGGACGTGTGGCTTGGGCCGAGGATTTTGATTGATAAGGCAGATGCGGAGAGCTTGAAAGAAGGAGAGAATACCACTTTCATTAATTGGGGAAATTTGGTTATTAAAAAAATTAACAGGTGATTTAAATTTAAATTGTTTATGCAGCTAAGACTTATGCAGTATGTACATACATTGCTTCCGAGTAGTAAAAGGTAAATTCTATAAAATTGAGAGTATTTAAAAAAAAAATGAAACAAAAACTAAATTGTTTCAAAAAAAAGTTGTAGAGAATTAAACAATTAACGTAAATCTTACTATAGAAGACAAAGTCTCCCAATTATACGCTCGATGACCTTGCCATACATTGTAGAAAATAATCTAACTGGTGTACAGCATTGTACAATTTGTAGCTCCTTTCGGCCAGTTATTTTTATTTTATTAAATGTACCGATTTCAAGAAATCTTTTCTTAGAAAGAAAAAAACATGACTTTTCCTTTTACAGAGATAAAGGACAAATTGTGTCAGTTGAAGCAGAACCAAATTTAGAAAACAAGGACTATAAAAAAACTCTGAAACTTACCTGGTTAGCAGATACTCCTAGTGCTAAGTTGACACCAACTTGGTGTGTTTACTTTGATCACATTATGAGCAAACCGCTGTTAGGAAAGGATGAAGATTTTAAACAGTTTGTGGGACATGAAACGAGGGTAAGCGTAAATAAAGAAAAACTTTATGCACGGAGCTTTTTAATTGTAATTTAATGAAAATGTCTGCTTTCTTTAACATTATTGTACTTATATAACGTAAGTCAAAATGTTGTCACAGTAGGTAAAGAAGGAGTAATTTATTAATTATTTTCAAATTCTTAACTTTTATAGTGGGAAGTGAAAATGTTGGGCGATCCGGAATTACGTAAACTCAAAAAAGGAGACATCATTCAGTTACAGAGGAAAGGCTTCTTCAGGGTCGATGAACCGTACAAACCTCCTAGTGAATTTACCTGTGTTGAACAACCTATCGTACTCTTCTACATTCCTGACGGACATTCAAAAGAAACTCCAACTTCAAGTGTAACTGCCTCCAAAGTGGTCACTAAGGTGGGTTAATAAAATAAATTAAATTTTGTTTAATCTCTCATTACAACGCATCACTCAATAAGTCTCTGATTATTCGAACATAATGATAAATTAAATATTTTTTTTAATATACAATCCCTACACCCATATGGGTAGAAAGGGTCATTGAATATACATATTTAATATACAATAATTTAAAAAATTGATTAATTTCGTAAACACCAGTCTAACTAAGGAAAACATTTATTTTTTAGAATTACCATTTTATTCTTCAACATACTCTCCTTCAAGAGTGATACATTCATTCCTTTTCTTCTCTAACTTTTCCGTGCCCGTTGTGTAAAACAAATTTTCTTTGCTCTAATTAAAATAAGCCTCAGTTTTAGCAATCACTTCTTTATTTGGGCCAAATTTCTTTCCCTAGAGCATCTTTCTGCTTAATTTGAAAAATGAAAATATTACTTCTATTTTTTTTTACAAGATTATTACTTTTTGATTATGTTTTTACTACGTTACGATGAGCAATTTACTATAACTACACTCTAGAAAGTAATAATTGATCTGCCATTCATTCAAACCACAATTGCCTGTCATGAAGTGGGAACAAAATGTGCTCTGGTGAAAGTTGTTGTTTTTTTTACTTTCTCCATTCAGTAGTGTGGCTGCATCCATGTTGAGCGCACTTGTATAAAATTATGTATGCTGTTATTTTAAAATAAATAAACACGTTTTTATCAAAGGTATGTTTAAATAAATTGCAATTTTATCACAAACTCCCATTAGCAAAATGTCAACAATTTTATTCAATGTTTTCCACCAAAATATTTAAGACTTCCGAATACAACTAACTTAATTACTGACCGCTGAGGCTTCCACTTCGTTATACATTGTGTCAGATTATAATAAAACACTTTTTAACTTTGTATAACAGAATTTATATTTAATGACTATAGTTTTATCAATTTACACTATTAGTTGTAATAAAACACTTTTCAACTATGTTATATAGTTTCAACAATTTATACTCGTCATTATCAAACTGTTTGTATAACGGAATTTTATATTTAGTGACTATTACAAGTTTAGTTTGATAATGACAAGTGTAAATTATGTGTAATTGTCACTAAATATAAAATTCTGTTATACAAACAGTTTGATAATGACAAGTATAAATTGTTGAAACTATATAACATAGTTGAAAAGTGTTTTTTATCACAACTAATTTATTATTGTTCTTTGTTATAGTCGAAAGAATCTACACCCCCAGCCGGAAAGAAAACTCCGGTTCAAGTTAATGAGGATATTGTGAAAGCGGGAGATAAAGTGAGAGTTTTGAAGTCGCAGAAGGCCGCCAAGGGTGAAATAGACGAGGCCGTTAAAGTTTTATTGGCTTTAAAAGCCGAATACAAAACAATCACCAATACAGAATGGAAGCCTGGATGTGTACCGCCTACTGAGAGTTCATCTAATGCTGGTAGTAGTGGCAACATCGACAGTTTGAATGAAAAAATTACAGCTCAGGGCGACAAGGTAATGTATTTATTTCTAATAAGGATAAAGGAAGTTTTAAACTATGAAATCGAGTTCGGAACAGCTATTAAACAGACCATAATAAAACGTTCGGATGACAGCAACCAGCCGTAGAACTAAAATTTTCGAAATGCGAACTAAGCCACCTAGGCTGCAGTGCATCCGGATCCGCAAGGAAGACGGCCCCCACAGGAGAAAAAAAAAACTATGAACTTTATTTGTGTTAAAGTCATAGGTTAATAAATTGATAATTTGTGTTTTTATTTGATTAATTCAGAGGTTTTCAAACTTTTTTTTGTATGATGGCACCCTGGAATTATTAAACAAAACTCACGGCACCCATAGTCAATAAAGAATGTGCTTTCTAAAGTAGGTTTATTTGAAAGACTCAATTTCAATGATCTTTAAATTTTTGTTCTTTGTTGTTTCATTTCACAAGAATACAGTATAAATTTCGCGGCACCCTTATGTCATACTTGCACTTTTTAAGAACTACTGGATTAATTGGTAGAATTTTAAGAATACTATAGTTTGTTTAATAACTAGGAGGAGTAAGTGCCAAAGCCTGATTTACACTATAAAAAGTCACCAGAAATATCACCAGATACTTTTGGCGGCAGTTTTAAATAATTTCAGAATTACTATTTAAATAAAATCAAATATATAATGTAAATAATATTTAAAAATCAATAATATATATTTTTTTTCTATAATATTTACATTTATTGAATCAATAACTAAATTATGGACTACATATTATTAATTAAAAAACTGAAACTGTACTTTTATATTTTGTTCATTAAAAAAGATAAATACTTGTGAGTTAAAAAACCATTCTTCAAATATCATAGCATTCATTTCCTCGTGATAATCAGCAGTTTTTTTACCCTCAAGTAGCAACAATGCTCCATCAGCAAAACCCAGATTTGACGGTAACATTTAAAGTTGATGGTTGTGTCAAAAAATAGTGCTACTAGTATAGTGTAAAAAGGCCGTACTCTCAGCCAATCAGAGTTCAAGGTTTCAGCGCGTGAAATTTAAAACACTCCTCCTAGTTATTAAACAGACCATAGATGTACCTGACAAATCAAAAATAACTCGAAAAATACATATCATAGGAAAAACATTACAAGACTAAAAAATTATGTTTCCTAAGGATTTTAAATTCAGCTTTGAAATTCCAAATTTTAACCCCCATTTTTTTATTCAAGAATTAGATTTTTGATTATTACATTTATAATTATATTATTATAATTCAAATTTATAAGTTTTCTAATAATTCTAATTCATTACTGTAATTTATTCATTCTGTAGGTCAGAAAATTGAAAACAGAAAAGGCTGACAAAGCCACAGTAGATGCCGCAGTAAAAGTTCTCCTCGATTTGAAAGCAGAATTCAAGGAAAAGACCGGTAAAGCTTGGTCGCCTCCCGCCGCCGCTCCTCCGGCCAAGAAGGAAACCTCCCCGGCAAAATCTTCCTCTGGAGCAGATGAAAACGCCTTATTAGAAAAAATCAACCGGCAGGGAAACAAAGTCCGCGATTTGAAAACGGCCAAAGCGGAAAAGGCGGCGGTGGATGCCGAAGTCAAAGTACTCCTAGACCTGAAAGCACAATTTAAGGCTCTCACCGGCAAAGATTGGAAGCCCGGTATGGTACCTGTTGTAAAGGAACAATCGCCTCCAGCGGGAAATAATGGGGAAAACAGGTTGTTGGGTGAAATTGCGGAGCAAGGAAATAAAGTGAGAGACTTGAAAGCGGCTAAGGCTGAGAAGGCCGCGGTGGATGCGGCAGTTAAGGTTTTGCTTGATTTGAAAGCGCAGTTCAAGAAGTTAACAGGTAAAGATTGGAAACCCGGAATGGTACCAGTGGCCGCTGCTTCTAAAGAAGCTTCGCCTTCAACTGGAAATAAAGGAGAGGAGCAGTTGTTAAGTGAAATTGCTAAACAGGGGGATGCAGTGAGACAATTGAAAGCAGGTTAGGAAAAATACGAAACTTTACAACATGAACTTCAATATTTTTATTCTTTCTTAACCTTATCCTCTTTTTACCCGAGACAAAATTTTTTTTTTTATTTCGATAAGAAAACACTTTGTTTAAAAAAAAATACTGTTACAAAATCGGGTTTAATCAGACTCGCTAATAAGTAAAACTATGTCTATTTATTACTGTAAATAAATAGACATAGTTTTACACTTAACACATTTATTAACATCACTATCATTATTTATTTATAACGAGATTTTGAGCACTCGGACGTTCGTATATAGCGTCCTTGTTTCTCAAATTTTAATATGAGTATATGAATGCACTACTAAAACTAAATAATGATTTATTAATTATTTTCAAATCGTTTTTATTTCATTTAATATATATATATATATATTCGATGACCCTTTCTACCTATATGGGTGCAGGGTCTATTTAATTTAAACTTATTTATATTTTAAATTTCAGACAAAGCCGATAAAGCGAAAGTTGACGCAGCAGTAAAAATCCTGTTGAACCTCAAAGCGGAATTCAAAACACTCACTGGTAAGGACTGGAAGCCAGGCATGGTAGCCGCTGCACCTGCTCTGGATACAGCCCCTCCTCCAACAGTGACTGAAGAAGGTGCGGGCGATGCAGTGAAAGATGCACTCACCGCAAAGGTCACTGCGCAAGGTGATTTAGTGCGTGAGCTGAAATCGAAGAAAACTTCGAAGGAAGAAGTCGACGCTGCCGTCAAGGTGCTTTTAGACTTGAAAGCTGAATATAAAGCACAAACAGGGACAGACTTCCCTGTCGCTGGTAGAGGTCCCAGTAAGCCGAAGGAAAGCAAACCTAAAGAAGTGAAAGAAAAAAATGTTAAGCAGAAGCCAGCACAGAAGGAAAAGAAACTGGTTGATGTAAGTTTTTTTGTTTTTAATTTTTAAATGTTTACGTTAAGAAATAATAATATAGATTAATCTTAACAGTGCTGCAAGCATAAACAAATCATAATATCTGGCATATTTTGTAAGATGTCAAAAAAGTTTTCTTTGTTTTTAAGTTTTGTTTTATAAAAGAATATGCTTATTTAATTCATTACTTTTCGTCTAAAAATTCCTCATTTTTTTTTATTTTTTTTAGCCGAAAAGTAACTTTAAAGTAAGTACTGACTGTCAGACTAACGCTGGCCCTATATGAATACTTCAATGGTGACTGACAAACCAGTCAATGTGTTGAGAAACCCATCTAGTTATATAGCACTTACACCTCACACTGAGAAGTAGAGAGGAACATGTAATGATGTTATATAAGACTAAATAAAATAAATAATACAGCACTTAAGCAGATTTTAATAAAATCTGCAAATCGACACAACTCGTATTCTGGGCACTGCCGATGCACAATGCAACGCCAATTATAGGGAGTGGCTGCAGTTGTATCTCTCTAATTTTATGCCCTATTCATCGTCGATGACCTTAGACCTTTTAACACTCTCTAATATATATATTTTTTTAATTAGTACGGTGTTGCTGGTACAAACAATTAGTATTGTCTGATACTTTGGAGTCTTTTTTAAGAGATCCATCTTGTAAAATTAGCTCATAAGCAGTTTTTAATATTTTTTGATTTCTATAATTGAATTCAAATCTGCCGACCTAATCCAAATTGAGGGTGATGTAAAGGGCTTGCAAAAACAATTATTATGTCTTATTAGATCTCTTAGGCCCGCTTCTAATATTGATAGTAAATTATTATTTTATTTAGTCTTATATAACATCGTTATATGTTCCTCTCTACTTCTCAGTGTGAGGTGATTGTTTGTCCTGTGTATGTTTTTCGCCATATTTTTCTGTTTTGTACTGTAAATTAAATGAAAATAAAAAGAATTATGTCTGAAAGGCTTCCTGCCAATAACCAATTTTTACAAGAGCATTTGTTTAAATAAATTGTTAAAAATTATTTGTTAAACCACACTTGTAAGGAATGAAGATGTAAATATATATATATATAAAAAGAATTAGAAAATAATTAATTCATTATTTTCTCTTTGGCTACTGCAACTTGTTTTACGTTTGTTTTGTTTTTGTTTTTTTAGGCTGAAGATGGAGGTCCCAAAAAACAAACGAGATTAGGCTTGGAGGCTAAGAAAGAGGAAAATTTATCCGACTGGTACTCGCAAGTCATCACGAAAGGAGAAATGATTGAATACTACGACGTATCCGGCTGTTACATCTTCAGACCTTGGTCCTTTGCCGTTTGGGAGTCCATCAAGGATTGGTTCGACGGTGAAATCAAGAAATTGGGTGTGCAAAATTGCTACTTCCCCATATTTGTATCGAAATCAGTACTAGAAAAGGAGAAAACCCACATTGCGGATTTCGCTCCTGAGGTAAAACATTTGAATTAAGTTGTTGGATGACAAAAAAAAATAGTTCGATTGAAAATATAAATTAAGATCACAGCGAAATTCTGAACACGTTTCGGGTACGCACCTACATTGAAATGGGTTTTTATTTAGGGATGGGTGAAATCAATCGATCAATCAATCGGTAATGAGATTCATCTACAAGAGTTGAATCGAAATGACCGATTCTTAAAAATCGGATCAAAAAGATTGGACTGTGCAATTTTATATCGAAAAATTGTGAAGAAAAGATTGAGCTGCACATTTTTTTCTGATTGACCAAAGTTTACAAAAATTTTCATATGTGAATTTGTGAAAATGTGAAATATTTTATTTTTAGGTAGCTTGGGTCACAAAGTCTGGAGACTCGGACATGGCTGAACCAATTGCTGTCCGACCGACGTCTGAAACAGTGATGTATCCGGCTTATGCAAAATGGATTCAGTCATACAGAGATTTGCCAATTAAGTTAAATCAGTGGAACAATGTTGTAGTAAGTATATTTGGGGCTATTCCGTACGGGAAATCTAAAATTTAACCTATACATCACTAATTAAAGTTGTTTATTTCCGGGCTATTAGGTGAGGGAATTGATACATCAATTCTCGCATATATACAAAAATTTGTTGTTAATACTATTATTTCACTTTAATTATTTACAATCAAATCATTACAGAGATGGGAATTCAAACATCCACAGCCGTTCCTCCGCACGAGAGAATTTTTGTGGCAAGAAGGCCACACGGCATATGCCGACATCAATGAGGCTAAAGATGAAGTCAAGGTGATTTTGGACCTCTACGCCAGAGTGTACACCGACCTCCTAGCTATACCGGTTGTGAAAGGTAGAAAAACCGAGAAGGAAAAGTTCGCCGGTGGTGATTACACGTTTACTGTGGAAGCCTTCGTGTCGGCCAGTGGCAGGGCCATTCAGGGAGCCACTTCCCATCATTTAGGGCAAAATTTCTCAAAAATGTTTGATATTGTCTACGAAGATCCTGAGACTCAGGAAAAGAAATACGTTTATCAGAATTCATGGGGTATTACAACGAGAACTATTGGTGAGTAATACTTGATGATTGTTGTGGATTAGTATGGTTTCTTCTCAGTTCTGAGGACTCGTCTTGAATATTTTTTGTATTAATATAAATCAAAACGAAGTTGAGTTTAATGATCTCTGGCGGAAACATAACCCCCGCTGAGATATACAAATCTTAATTTGAATTGTATTCCAAAATGTTTTGGTACTTTTAAAACAAAAATTATTAATGATAATAAAAAATATCCTAGAAAATGTTATAATCAAATCTTGCGTGTGAATACAAAAAATGTTTAGTTTACAAATAAAAAAGTTATTCACAGGGGGACTTTAACTGTTTTGTATATGTTTAATTAATTTCTCACTTAACCCGTGATGAAACATTTTTGAATTAATTCAGGATGATTTAATTGAAATTATTTTTCACTTATTTATATTTTCTCCAACTAATTTCGACCATTCAGAGGAATATACATTCCTCCCTGAAGGTCGAATTTTTTTTTTTAATTTTAATTTTTAATTTCAATTAAATCATCCTGAATTAACTGTTTTGTGTTGTAATCATTAACTTTCAGGTATTTTTTAATAGAGAAAAAAAAACTACTACTTTACTTCGTCTAACCACTGTATTTACTTATCTTTTTTTATTTTTACATATAGGTGTAATGATTATGGTTCATGCAGACAACCAAGGATTAGTGTTACCGCCTCGAGTTGCCAGCATTCAAATCGTAATCGTGCCATGCGGTATCACTGTTAACTTATCCGAAGCCGATAGGAAGGAGCTGCAAGATTCGTGTGATGCCCTGGAAGCAGATCTCAAAAAGGTTGGAATTAGGACGAAAGGTGATTACAGAGATAACTACTCACCCGGCTGGAAATTTAATCACTGGGAACTCAAAGTAAGAATAATTGTTTTTTTTAATATCCCTTAGGCTTTAACTTAATTTTCGGAAATTAGTGTTCATCAAAATTGTGGATTTCGAAAGATAACATCGACATACACCTCACACTGAGAAGTAGAGAGGAATATATAACGATGTTATATAAGAATAAATAAAATAAATAACATCCACATATAAAATTTATAGGGAAAGTTTAAATAAATTGAATAAAACGAATTTGAAAATAATAAATTACTAAGTTTAAATCCGTATAATTCTTACTCAACCCCTACACCACCATTATGGTAGATGGGGATTTTAGATTATATATATATATATAATTCCTACTCAGGTATTGGGATAAAAAATAATCCATAAATGTAATAAAAGTGAAGTTTAATCAAACCAAACTTTAAGCCTCAATTACAAAACCGGGCCTTACAGTGATTAAACCATTCAATATTGCTTGCAGGGTGTGCCGATAAGGGTCGAGTTAGGACCAAAAGATATTAAAAACAAACAGCTTGTGGCCGTCAGGCGTGATACCGGAGAGAAAGTCATCATAAAAAGGGATACGGCCGTCGTTGATCTTCGGAAGCAATTGGACGACATCCAATCCAATCTTTACAACAAGTAATACTTAAATTGTTTTCTCTTATCTAGTTATTAATTATTATTATAAATTAAATAAAATTAATTTGAAAATAATTAATTAATCATTTTCTCTTTTGCTTCCATGACTTTTTAACTGATGTTATGAAAATAACAAAAGAGAAAATGTTTAATAAATAATTAATTATTTTTATTTAATTTATTTGTGACCAAGTGTATAAATACTCTTTTCTATAATAATAATATTATTATTAGGGCAGAAAGACCCCAGGTCGATATCCCGAACAGACTAACACAATATTTGTTTTCTTATTTAAATATAAATGTATATATATTATGTAATGATGTTGTCTGAATAAAGATGTTTGTATATATATTATTATTATAGAAAAGAGTAAAAAAAAAGTAAATTTATTGCTATAAATAAAAATTCTTATAAAAAATTAACAAGATATATATACTATTAATTATTATTATTTAACCCTACACCCATGTGGGTAGAAAGGGTCATTGAATATATATATATTATTATTTGATTGTAGTGCTAGTAAAGATTTGAACAGCCATATGGTGACACTGACTAATTGGGATCAATTCACTCCGAACTTGGATAAGAAAAATATCATCCTGGCTCCATTCTGCGGGGAAACTACCTGTGAAGATCAAATCAAAGCCGATAGTACAAGGTGAGTTATATTACATTATTGAATATAATAAGACATTGATAGCAGTAATAAATTTTGAATATCAAGATATATATAATCGATGTCCCCTTTTACAAATTAGTGTCGGGGGATATCAAGAATATAAATTATTATTGTCAGGGCAATTCCGTACTTAAAATGTTAAATTTAACCTACACGATATTGTTATAATTATTCTATATATATATATATATATATATATAATATATTTGCAGAGATGACAGTGAAGCTGAACCTGGAGCACCATCAATGGGAGCAAAATCACTTTGCATACCATTGGAACAACCCGCCGAAATCAAAAGTTCTGATAAATGCATTCATCCAGCTTGTAAAAATAAGCCACAGTTTTACACCCTGTTTGGGCGTAGCTATTAAACATGTTTTTATTAAGCAATAAATGATTTTTAAATTATTTTTTGTAAAATTCAATTTTGCATATCAAACTTTTATGTAATAATTTTAAAAAAGATACTTGTGACTAAATATGAAAGGCATTTTAAAATCAGTTTTAATGTTTTTCCGAATGTTAGACAATGGAATATAATTATTTGGTACCGAAGTTTCGGTCTTTTTCTTTATATTGGCTAAAATATTAATGATTCAAAAGTAAGGTTTATATAAAATTTAGTATCTACAGTAGGCCCTATTCTATCTTTTAATTTTCTTTGGTAAGGCTCTTATCCGGGCAAATAATTAATTTTCTGTGAAAACTACATGTTTATGTAGTTTTCACAGATACTGATTTAAAAGATCTGCAAATAGAGAAGTTCCATAGATTAGAGGATATTAGTCTATGACATCGATCACTTAAATCATAGATGTATATTAACTTGTTAATTGTTGAGGTTTCTACTTTGTTATACATTGTAATTCAATTTTAATAAATGAAACACTAATTTTAGATTATAATGACACGTTAAGGTTGTCGAAACTATAGTCAACAATAAAATCAATCCGAGTTATACAAACAAAGTAAAAAAGTGTTTCATTTATTAAAATTCATAGATGTATATTCTTTCTTAATCTTATCCTCTTTTACCCGTATTGGGTGTCGAGGTTATAGATGTATATATTTACAATAAATCTGTGAAAATTAAAAAATGCACTGTAAAATTAGTCACAATGGAGTTTCAACAAGTAACAGCCTCAACCATAAAATATATCTATGATATAAATACTTCGATCGTTGCTAATATACGCATTAGAAGAGAAACATTGAGGTATAGGGAATGAACCATAATATCGTTGAATCGGCTCTAAATTGAATTTAACATTATAATTAGTACAGTTTCATCGCCAATTTTAAAATATTAAACATTTTAAAATTAAAATATTTTTTTTTATAAATTTTATATTGGCAGCAATTTCTATAGTAGCGTCCATGTTTGGCAATTGTTTAAAGTTTGCGTGAAATCAATCAAACTCCATACATTTTCAATTTAAAATGCTTAAAACATTAGGAATTCGGGCTCAACAATTTGTAGCATTTTCTGTGCGTTATTTCAAGGAGGAACAGAACAATCGAGGAATATTTCCATCATTAAATGCCGCGACAGACGTAAGTAGCAACGAATAATTAATCACGGTATTTTGTGATTTTTTAAGAGAGTAAGTTCATGCTTTAAATAAATTTATGACTTATAAATAAGTCTATTCACAATTGCCTGGAAGCGAAACGATGAATCGTAGGATTAAAGCAAGATAGTTCGAGTATATATTTATAAAGGTAGGCCTATCGCTCGGCTCGTAATGTTATTCGGTCTCCGAGGAAAATGGACACCGCTGACGTCATAGCTTCCCGCTCTTATTCAATTTCTTGGTTATGTTTGGCGTCTGTTTATAGTGTTACTATTTGTATTCTTGAATTTCGTGATAGTTCCAGTGTTTTTTTAGTGATTTTTGGACATTTTATTAAACTAAAAATAATCTTATTATAAAGGTAAGTGAAGTTAATGATATTATACAAATATTTACATTTTTTACAACAATTAAATTAATTGAATGATTTACTTTTCACCAATGGTTTTTAGTAAAATGTGTGAAAAACGTTGTATGAATATAAATTAAATAAAAATGGTTTTATTGCATTTCTATGAGAAAATAATATATTTAATAGTTTCATTAATTTTTAGATATCATCAACTTGTGCTGTTGCACATTGTAAAATTAATCATCAATATTCGAAGGTGATAGCAATGGGCAATATTTGTAATGACGCATGTTTTCACAATTAAGTTGTAGTTTTATAAAAAAAAAGAAACAGCGAGAACTTAGTTGCATACCTAATAAGATGATCGATGTATAATCTTTTAATTAAACATAACATTTTCATATTCTCTTTTTATCATTCTTAATATTTTTTAATCACCCCTACACCACCATTATGGTAGATGGGGATTTTAGATTATATATATATAATATTTTTTAATAAAAAAGAAAAAAAAACATGGGTAAACTTTATTGATTGTTCTTGATAACAACTAATTGTTAAATCTAAGAGTCAGTATTATTTTCATCTAAAGTAACAATATTATATATTTCCAAACTGACGCAGTGATACAATTCCACATCTTTATTGCAGTAATGTTGTTCATTCTCCTTGCTCTTACATATTCTAATCGCCTTTTCAACAACTTCAATACTTTGATTAGTCGTAGTCATGATATTGTCGATTAAAATGTCTCCATTCGAATCTAATTCCCTGCTTTGAATCATCAAACAACGTGCAGCACAAATATAGTTGGAATTGAAATTGTTGTCATAGCAAAGTTTAATTTTCAAATCTTCGATTTTATTAAAAGCACAGTAATACGCGTTAACATCATCAGCGCACGAATCTCCCTTTTTACGTGAATTGCAGTATTCTAGGGCGACATCCACTATGGTGCTATCGATGGTGTATGATTCTAATTCGGTTCTGTTAATTTCACCGTTCTCATCCAGATTCCCTGATTTAATCAGCAAACACCGCGTCATGCAGTGATTCTCTGCGTATTGATATCGTAATGGTTGTAAAGGTGATTTGGTTTCTAAAGCGCACTCTATTTGGTTCTTAAGTACTTCATCGTCTACGTAATTATGGTAATTGACGCAATCGTAAAAGTACAAATCCTTGGTGCAGTGATCGGTCTCAGGAAGCGCCTTTTTGCAATTGCTGAAAGCCTTTTCGATTTTCGCCTGATTCATTCCTGAGTCTGCAAAAACCTGGCTTTTCATTGGGTTTTCTGAATTCCACTCACCCGAAAGTTGCATTACGCAACGGTCGTAACAAACGCGCGACTTTGTGGGAGTTGTGCTGATGAATGGGTACGTATTGGTTTCTTTCGCGCAGCGCATTTCATCTCTTAATTTTTGTTCGGAATAATGGGAGGTTACATATGCGGCGCAATTATTCATATTAACATCACGCGCGCATTTATCTTCGTCTTTGATTATTACCGAGCATATTTCCAGAGCTTGTTTTGGAGTAATTTTATTATCCTGGTTGTCTCCGTAAGTTGTAAGTTTCGATAAATTCACGCTTCCGTCTTTTAACAATCTCTCATCAACAATCAACTGACAGCGCGTGTAGCAACTCGACTCACTCTCCTCTGTATATGAATGGAATTCATCACAAACATCATATTTGCGATAGTAGTCTTCGGTCTCCCTGTAAATGCAGCTTGTTAATTTATTAACCTTCTCGCACAAATCATCGATTTGAATCAGTTTCCAACATTTTTCAACTGCTTCCTGTTGCTCTTTTGGGAATCTCGAAATGTCAAGATTTCCTTCTGAATCAATTTTTCCTTCTTTATCGTAAGTGCACTTTGTAATGCACGTCCGGTTGCGGTCTATTTCAGGGGATCTGTTTTCGTATAAGAATTTCAGGCCGAGTTCATCCATGCACTCATCCGTGTAATCCAGCCCTCCCAGTCCAAAATATTCCTGAAGAGGAAATTAATTTAATTAGACGATGTTTATTATTTAATAGCTAATTAGACAGTAGCTTCAGAAATATTCATATCCGGAGAAATATTTTCCATAGATAATCACAGAAATATTCATATCCCGACAAATCACGTTTATTATTATCATTAGTTTATACAGGATATAAATGAACAAAACGGAATATGAATAGACTTTGATTAAAACAAAAGAAATTAATTAAAAAAAAAACGGAATATGAATTTTCAATGTTACCCAGCAAACCATCGTGTGGCGATGGACATCACACAGCGGACATTCACAGCGTGTGTATTTCTTTATCTGCATTTAATATTTGTATAATTTGAAATTTCCAAAATCTCTTACAATCAGAAGCGGTTTACACAATGACATTGGATGAAAATTGAATATACCAAATAAAACAACGAATACATTTTAACATCTCTCGTGACAAGCAAAAAATTTATAAAGAATTATGGTCATAAAAATATTTACAATAAAAATAATCCGAGTAATTGCAGTACTCGCAAATGTTGGCAGGTGAATTTGAAGAAAATTGCACAATTTAAAAATATTTTTGCGTTTCTCGTAAATAATCTGAGAATAATTGCGAAAACTTTTATTTTTTATTTTTATTTCACAAAAAAAATTAATCAACAGAAAAAAAGTCAAATTTTAAGTCTCGGTTATCGAGACTATGTCAAAACATTGATAATGTCAAAAGACGAACCATCGTCGACCATGAAATGTCTACTTTTAAAACTGAAAATAACAATAATAATCTTTTATTAACGGTGGCCATTAAAAATACTAAAAAAAATGAATTGTCAAAATTTTCAAATGTTAAACTTGAAAAAAAAATGTATTCTTTTTCCTGAGAATTTTGCTATTTAAATTATTTTTTTTTAAATATTATTTCATTTAAAATTGAACAATTTCTTAAAAATGTAACATTTTCTGAGAATTTCACTTTCTTTCGAGAATCTTTATGAAAAATTCATAATCGACTCAAAATTTGTTAAAAACGACGAAATTACAAAAAAGTTGAAATTTTCAAAAATGACAGAAAATGACGAAATGTCAATAAAAGTTGAAATTTTTAAAAATTACGTAAATTGTTGGAATATCAAAATATATACATATATATGAAAATTTACAAAATAACGGAAATGTCGAAATTGACGGAAATGAACGAAACATCTTCAAATTATGTACAAAAAAAAGTCATTTACCTTTTTCTTTGCGATTAGATACAAAAAATCACTTTTTTAACATTGTCTTTCTTTTCTGGAAAACTCGATTTTTGTAATAAATTTTGAATTTTCTGAAAATTACATTTTTTTGTTCCTTTAAAATTTCGATTTCGATGAAAGTTTAAACTTTTTCTATAAATTCTTAAAATTAACATTTTTTTACAAAACTCATAACTTTTTTTCTTTTTCGGAAATTTGTAATTTACTATTTTATGGAGGGAGGAAATATTGAAAGGCGCAAAGTTGTGGTGGAGTATAATTTTCAACGATTTGATTTTGTAATTTTTATTATTTATTTTGTTGTTTTATTTTATTTTTTTGCTGTGTATATCTGTTAATAAAGATTATTATTATTAATTATTAAAATCCTTGCTATTATTATTTTGTATTTATAACAATAAAAATAACCATTTTCCTAAAAAGCTCATGAAAATAAAATAAAAAAACTGGTTTATTGGGAAATTATTGTAAACGAGAATATCATGAATGCGCAATATAAATTATGTAAGGCTATATTTTACAACATTATTGTTGGATATTTACTTCATATTTTAATATTACCATCAATGCAGAAAGTCCTATGGCCGATAGCCATTTAACAATTAATAAATTTTTGTGTGATATACATAATCAATGTTTGTTACGTTATTGTAAACACCCATAATATCATTATAGAAAAAAACATGAAAATAACCTTTTTGACCTCTTCGTGACAAGGACACATACTCGAAAAACCAGACTATTTGGTTTTGATTTATATAATAAAAATAACCATTTTCCTAAAAAGCCCATGAAAATAAAAAAAAACTGGTCGATCGGGAAAATATTGTAAACGAAGGTGAAAAATTAACAATAAACATGTATCACAAAGTAATGGCTTCAACAATCAATTATATTATATAACAGCGCCAATTATTTATTTTGTTGTTGTTGTAATTATTGCTTTATTTTTGTTCTACAATCCACTACGCATAAATATTACTAATTATATTGTAGATTTGTAAAAATCTAAATCCGTTAAATAAATAAATATTGTAAACGAGAAAATCATGAATGATTATTACAAAAAATATGTTTATTGATAAAATACTCACGTTTTTCGATGTTACAATCCCGAAAAATAAACATGCCACCGTCAATCTTAACGCTTGAATCATTTTGAATAAACTGCAACAAATGGAGCCCGCCACAACAGCATATATAGCCAGTGAGATCACATGTTGTTATTGTATTTGAAAATAATTTATTGTGATGCGTGCATACATTTGAATTTCCGCCGTGTACACTCTGTTTTTTTTTTCTCTTCTTTTATTTAAATATTAATTGCATAATACTTTTTATGTACGAATAGGTATTTAAAAGAAGCGCAATATAAATTATGTAAGGCTATATTTTACAACATTAATTGGATCAGACTTAACTCAATTATTGTTGAGTTAAGGCTGTTCGCGTCGATCAAAAATTGACATGTTTTCAGCACCCACTAAAAAATACATTTGCATTTGGAATTAGTTAAATATATATAAATTAGATGATGGCCGAAATGGCCGAGTTACCAAGGCCAATGTATGTATTCATCCTCATTTCATCACCTATACCTCAATATCCTATCTTTCACCTATCCTTAAAAAAATACACTTTTTGCAAAAAGAAAAAGAAGAAAAACATAACAAAACACTACACCTATATGGGTAGAAAGGGTCATTGCATATATATATATATATATATACAGAGAGCTTTTTTTAACAGTATACATTTCCCCTATGTATACCTGCAAAATACGCGAGTCAAGCGCATTGATGTGTGTGTGTGTGTTTAGTTGCCTATAACACGCAATTAAACACATATATGCCAAATAAGCAACTAAACATATACACATTGCGTTTGACTCGCGTTTTTTTTTTTTTTTTTTGAAGTTATACAGTTCCCATAATGTATACTGATAAAAAAACCTCTCTGTATATATCACGTAACAATTAAATAATTGTACCTAAGTTTCAAACTATTTGTCTTATTATATCATGATTGCTAATGTCGTCCTATTAGTTGAAGTCGTTGATTGAAAAATTATTGTATTTATAATTTTTTAGTTAGTATGAAGAATTGTTATGAATCCTAATTGTGTAATAAAATCATGAATACCGATAATTACGGTAGAAAATATTTTTTTATTACGGGAAATACAATGCAGTTGCAATATCAAAATGAATAAAATTAGAGGCAAATTTTGAAGCAACAAATTGTAAACAGGATTGTATAAGAGAGTAAGTTTTTATTTTAGTCATTATTATTCTATTATAAATTTAATTCTGTAGTTTGGTAAGAATTAGGAAAAAAATATGATACTTTTTTTTTCAATAAATCTTGAAAGAGACTCCACCAAAGACTTTCCATGACTTTTGATATGAAAATCGTGGAATAAGTTTTAATAATTTAAAAAAAAAATCACAGGGTTCAAAATATTTGAGCAAAATTTGAATGTTTAATCGTGGAATGAGTTTTAATGATTTGAAAAAAAAATCACAGGCTTCTAAATATTTGAGCAAAATTTGAATGTTTAATCGTGGAATGAGTTTTAATGGTTTGAAAAAAAAAATCACAGGCTTTTAAATATTCCAGCAAAATTTGAATGTTTTTCTGATTTTAAGGAAAAAAAATATTTTTCAAAGCATTTATTTTGCAATTTAAATAATCTTTAGAAAAAAAAAACTCGTATATTTTTACTTGCTTACTTAATCCAATCCCATATACCTTTTTATGTAGGGTTCGTATATTTTTAATGAACGAAATAATTGGAAAAAATTTGAATGCTTATAAAAAAACATTTTTCAATCAATTTATTTAGCAATCTAAAAATTCATGAAACACCCTGTATATTTCTAATGAAAGAATTATTTTTTTAACTAAACACATTATCATTTTATCAATAACCAACTTTTTTTTGTTTGTTTGTTTGTTTTTAACAAAATAACAGGAACTTCAACCGCAATGATTAATACGGCACTATAAATATGTGACCCGAATGAGAGAGAAATCCACTATTTTCAAAATTAAGTCTTATTATTAGTACCTCGCAATGAATATATTAATTATTTCACTATGCATAATATTCTGTTTGGTGGAGTCTGAAAGAATAAGTGAGTACATTTAATTTTGCATAAATTTGCTAAAATTAGTCCAAAAATATTACCAAAATGTAAAGTTTTTCTTTAGAAAACCTCTCGATAATACGTTATTATGGATCATCTGTCAATCGGCTATCGATCGGGAGATATTCCTACTAGATTTGTTTTTTTTTTCGAAAAATAATTTTAATGTTACCGGATATAATAAAATTTTATTCTCTTGCAGAAATGTACACAACTTCTACAGACAAATATCGATTCTACCAATACTTCCCATTAAAAACGAACTTCCTGGAATTCAACATAAAAGCTGTACACGACGTATGTATAATACTATGCAATGAGTACGGGTACAACGGTGCCCATTACGAAATAATTATTGGTGGCGGCGCCGGGCATTCATTATCGTTGATCAGAAACAACCAATCCGATCAATATGCAGTTACGCATAGGGGAGTAAACTTGGGGAATACATACCAACGGTTTTGGATTTCGTTAAACGACACCGAAGAAAGTATATCGGTGGGTAAATCGCCTAACAAACCGTTTATGTACCTAATGGATCCGAATTACAACAAAATGACAATATTCGGAATTGCCTCCGGGTGGGGAGGCGACGCACATTGGGATTTTGATCTCAATATGTTGAAGTACAATAATTGTTAATTTATTGAATAATTAGTGAATGAGGTAGTTATGTATATATATATATATATATTTGGGCTTAATGTATTGTATTTTGTTATATGCTTGCGAAACACCCCTACACCACCATTATGGTAGATGGGGATTTTAGATTATATATATATATATATGCTTGCGAAAAAAAAAACTTTGTGGAATAAACCGAGCATAAATAAAATTAACAGAATTAATAAATATAGGAATTTTTAAATACCGTCGTAAAAATTTCTTTCTTATAATTGAATGATTTTTATTTTATGAAAACGCAGATGTTAGTCACGAAACGTGTTCCAAATTTTGCCACCAGATAAAGAGAGTATCGCTTATATTGTATCTCCTATAATGGCGCCACAATAGCACCATCGTTTATCACAGTTGGGTACTAATTATTTATAAATGAAAAGTTTATAGAATAATAAAGAGTTGCCAGTTAAAGTAAACTTGTTTTCTACAAAACATTTTAGTGATAATTGATAAATATATATTATTGAAAACAGATTACCCACCATTCTATCAATTTCCTTATTTATATTGATAAAAAAAGGTAAAAAGAAAGAGCAATATCTTTATTACTAGACTTGTACGGAGTATTATAAACAAATATAAATGATATTTAATGGTTGAGGCTGTTACTTGGTGAAATTCCACAAAATCAAATTAAAGACACTTTTGTATAAAATTCCACAATTTATTGTTGACATGACGACAACAGTTTTAAAACAATTGTCGCAGTGTCAACAATAAATTGTTATGTGTATATATATTATTGGGCTTAATGTATTGTATTTTGTTATATGCTTGCGAAAAAAAGAACTATTTGTGAAATTGTTTTAAAACAATTGTCGCAGTGTCAACAATAAATTGTGACTTTTTTTTACAAATATGTCCTTAATTTAATTTGAAAATATATTCATAATAAATGAAAGACGACGCAAGCGCCACCTTTTGCCTAATTTCAAGTGGCATCGTCAACGATTTGGGTCTACAAAGTAGACGACCGAGAATCATATATGACATTACAATGCTTCTAAACAGTTGTCTGTAACGGGCTATAGATTTATGTATGATTTTGTATAAGTTAAAAATTATTTCAATAAAATTGGAAATTAATTCAATTTTTTCAAATTCTCCCTCCCGGCCTATTTCTCTCTAGTTAGTTAAAGAAATAACTACCTAGGTTGCGCAATTCGTGGTTTCACGTGCATCAAGGACAGTTTGGCCTGTAAATCCTGAAATTTCGATCGTACGAAATCTATCATTTACATGTGAATTTAACGAACCAATTCTTTTTTTTTTTTAATCCAACAACTTAACCACTAGATGGCGCTTTGAACCTGCATGTCACTTGTGTTGTCTATGACAAATTTAACAACAAGTTGAAAGTAAACATCATCGATCAAACATTCAATGCAATTTATCAGTCTGCATTTTACGTCCTGAACTCGTTTATCCCTTCTGAAGGACGTAAGTCACGAAAATTAAGATGAAATTCAAGCATTTACGTCTATTATCATTATCAGGAATTTTTGATCAAGATGAACCCTATGCTGCTGCAAAAGCAACTGAAGGACAACACTAATGATTTACAAGAGTATTTCAAGGATATAAAACTGTGGGGAGAAGAGATGAAGCGAAAAGAAGACGCCTTGAAGGACCAGGAAGAAAAAAAGGACGAGGTGACATAACCTAAAAGTTTATGTTTTAGTTTACATGCGTCTGTAAAATAGAGGTTTGGGGGACTAATTCATAGTTTCGGTGCAATGGCTAATCAATCATATCATTTCACACATTTTTCAAGAACAATAATGTAATATGTAAATATAAACTCTCCGAAAATGTTATTTCAGTTGACACTAATGTAAATTCGTTTTTCTGAGAAACTCCAATAATTGTTTGAATGAAAACATTGAAATTTTGCAGTAACAATGTAGAAAATCATTAACTGTGAATTCCAAAGTATCGACATAAGTTTATTTAGAATTAAATGTGAATAACAAAATTTAGGTAACCAACAACATAAGAGGGGCCACAGTGGCCGAGCGGTCATGGCATTGGTCGTGGCAATTCGGTTACTGCTGGTTCGAGTCCCGGCCAGGGCGAGTGTCTTCTTTCGGAGATTACTCATTCTGGAAATCATGGGTGTCGTATCGTCTTTGTGTAGTCATCATAGAATTAAAAATTAAAATATGAATATTAAATCGTCGACAATTGGAGAAAATCCTATGCCAAAAAAAAAAACAAGACTTATTCTTCTCTTTTCTTTTGAACATGATCAATTATATATATAATTTTTATTAACAAACACAATACAAAATCAAATTTTAACATAAAATCTTACAATATATATCGTAACAGTCTGCCAATTGGCTATTGACCAATAGTTTTTCCGTCATGATCAATTTTTCTCAAAATTAAAAATGGTGAATAAACTTATAATAGTTTTTCAAATACCATATGATCGAGAACTTTTATCCTCTAGAGTGCTTTGATTTTTTCCTTATTTTTCATTTTGTTGGCAGCAGTGAAAAAACAAATGAAACATCACATTATTTATCAAACTGCATTCTTCAATTTATTAGAATAATATAACCTATAGCGTATGGTTACCTTTATTGCCAATATCAGTTTTTTTTTATATAAAAAAAGATTCAAAGCACTCTAGAGGAGAATAGTTCTTCATCATATTGTATTATTGTAATATGAATTATTGTAAAAATTCTTAAGAGTACAATTTAAGGAAAAGAATAATACAAATTAGATTAGTTAATTAATAGAAGTGCGAGTAATTTATTTAAAGTGCAGTTAACTCTGAAGCGAAATTTTTACAACAAAAAATAAGAACCCTACACCCAAATTGATAGAGAGGGCCATTGATATATATACATTAATAATTGTTACATTTTACAAATAGGAAAATATCACATTTAAAATTACATATATATTTAGGTACCGCAAAAGAAAATTCAGAAGGTGAAGCAATCGAAAGAGAAGAGTGAAGATGCAGTGAGAAATGAAACGCAAAAAGCCAAAACGCCGAAGGATTTTTCTTTTTGGGAGAAATTCGACGTCGAAGCTGAATGTGAGAAAATTGACAAGGAAAAGTCTGATAGCGATTCGGACCTCACAGATGAAGAGGATGAAACTATGATCGATTTGGCCATGGAAGAAAAAGAAAAGGTTTGCACATTTTAATCAATTATAGGGCCATTTCGCAATTGCCCTGGTTTTAAAAATAAACGAAAATGGGAAAGATGAATCTTAGGATTTACGTGTATCGATTCACACTTGCCCCCTTACGGACTTTCTGTATACTATCCGTTCCCGGGTTATTATGAATCGGCCCATAGACTTGTAATACATAATTAATTTTTTTTACAGGGCAATAAGTTTGTGAAATGTGGTCGATATGAAGATGCTATAAAATGTTACACAAACGCGATTGAGAATTATTCTTACGATCCAGTATTTTATGCAAATCGTGCATTATGCCATTTGAAATTAAAACAGTGAGTATACCATCTATATTCAATATTAGGATTGTTTGAACAGAAATTTTGGATTTTATAGTACAGCATTTTACTCCTTCCTTTTTTTTTTTTTGGCTTAAGCCTAGAAATAGTCCTGCATTTTAACATGAAGTTAGTTGAGGCTTCGCAGAACAGAATGTATTGTGCACAAATAAGAAGTAATGCTACGAAATGGTGATAATATGTCTAGGTTTTGCATATATTTAATGAAGGAAAATGGAATTTTTTTTAATTGAAAGAAGTTGGTTACTCGAGAGTTTAAATTAAATGAGAGGGAAAAAGAAATAAAATGTAGAGTACTGTACAGGAAGTTAGCCATCTATGGTCTTTATTAAGAACTAATGTACAACTCGCAGATGAAAATATAAGTTGACCGTTGCACATATTGCTCAATGAATATTTGAGACTAATAAAATTGCTAATTTCCTTATTCACCTCACACTGAGAAGTAGAGAGGAACATATAAAGATGTTATATAAGACTAAATAAATAAAATAATTTCCTTATTAAATGCTGTTTTAACAAAACAAAAGTGTGGTGAAGTGTAGTATAAGTATATCATCAGATCATTTATCTTGGTTTAAAAGTAACTTATTGTTACAAATTTTAGTTACAAAGCGGCCGAAGCTGATTGTACAACTGCACTACAAATCGATAAAGAATATGTAAAGGCTTGGCATAGAAGAGCGTTAGCTAGGGAGGCATTGGAACAATACACAGAAGCTGTAGATGACTTGAAAATGGTTTTAAAAATTGAACCTGAAAATAAGGAATCATCTCAATTGTTGGAGAAGATAAAGAAAAAGTGTGGAATGGAAACAGTAAGTATTGTTTGTGATTGTATAAGTTTTTAATGATGACGAAAATTACTGAATTAATAATTAATATTATTTAATCCTATATAACATGATTATTGTCTCTCCACTTCTCAGTGTGAAGTGAACTGAATTAAGAAATAAACTTTATAATTGTTTGTGGGGAAATAGTATGTTTGTGCGTTCTAAGGGCATAAAGTTGTGATGACTTAAAAGAAAAGTAGAAAACTCTTTTCAGATATTGCTCTATACAATTAACTGTACAAAGGTTATTTAATATTTCAGACTGAACCTTCATTTCAAAGGCCCATCTCGAAATTCACACTCTCGCGACAAAAATGCAAGGAAGCGAAATCTCAAGAAACTAATCAAATGAAAGAAGAGTCAGTAGAGCCAGCATTTAAATCTCAGGTTTATGAAAGAACAAATCCCATGGATAAACCAAAACAAATAATAAAAGCAGAACCAACGAAGGAACATTCACCACCACCATCAACCAGCACTACTAAATCAATAACAAACAATGCCTGTAAATCCATAAATTGGCCTTCTGGAAATGACGTCACAATTATACCAAGTGTCACAAAAACACCAAAGGAGCGATCGAAGTTACCTTTAAAGAGAATACAGATTCACGATGTCGATTTAAAAAGCGACGTGAAAATCCAACCCAAAGCACTCAGAATGGAAACAAGCACATCAGCGCAGCCACAACCTCAAAACACGATTACTAATAAGATATTAATGGATGAATTTAAAATCGTTGAAAGAAAACCCGTCGAAAATAAATACGAAAATCTCGATTACAATGTAAATACATCGGATCTTGATTTTAGCGAGTTGAATATTCCCCCACCCGCTACATCAGTGCAGTTTTATCAAAATTGGAAATATATGGATGAGAAAAAAAGGTTTTTGTATTTGCGTCAAATAAACCCAGTACAATATGTTTCAATTTTCAAAGATTCATTAGAGAGTAAAGTATTTAGTGAAATTCTTGCTGTTTTGAGTGGTAGTTTCATCGAAAGAAATGTACCAGTTTTTGAGTACTTGTACGGATTAACTAAAGTGAAGAGGTTTGGCGCTCTTGTGATGTTTAAAAGTAGTAAGGATAAGACGGAATTGTTGAAGTTAATCGATGCTATGAGAACCGATTCAAGGCATTCAAAGGAGGAGGTAGATTATCTGATTAAGAAGTTTGAAATGTGAGAGGTTGATTAATAAATATATTATTAAAAAAATTGTAGTTTTAATTTACTCCCGATTTGTATATTTATATAATAGTATATTATATATTTTTACGAGGGCAGCATAAAGTTTGTATGTTACAATTTGTTATGTGTTATTTTCTGTTGTTGTATAGCATGTTGCTAAATAAATATTATTATTAATTTCAGCATTGTTATAATATTTTTCAAATTTACTTTTGTTTCAATTTTTCTCTAGTGTGTTAAAAAAAAGTGGTGATGTGTCCATCATCGTACTTGTCCATCATCCTGATGAATTCCGTAAAATATGTTTTTGAATGAACATTTAACAGTAAATAAAAAAAATAAATGAAAATAGGTTATTGTCGTTTAAAGTCGGGTATTTTTAAAAATATTATAATTTAGTTTGTCCTACCTTACAATGGCTTAATAAATTTTCCATAATCTTAGCGATTTTTCATGGTGAAGTAATTATATAGTGTATGGAAATTTTATCAAGCCTTTATAAAGTAAGAAATAACAAAATAACTTCTAAATATTTTGCTTTAACTTTAAAAGACAAAAATGCAAAATTTAATTTAATAATTTTTCATTTACTATTGAATGTTCATTCAAAAACTCATTTGACCAAATTCACTATGATTACCATTTTTCTCGGTATTTCGTCATTTTGGAAAAATCCAATTTTACTCGGAATTTCGTCTATCTCGGTCATTTTTTAAAAAAAAACTCTTTTTCCCGGTTTTTCGTCAATTTCGGTCATTTTCCGAAAAATCCCCTTTTTTCCGATTTGTTTCGTCAATTTCGGTCATTTTTCAAAAAATCGTCCTTTTCCCGTTTTTTCGTCAATTTCGGTTATTTTTCGAGAAATCGACTTTTTCTCGGTATTTCGTCAATTTCGGTCATTTGAAAAGCTTTTGGTTAGAATCAAAACTCGCTAAGTGCAACTTGACTCTTAGCGATTTTTCACTTTTTAATTCGGATAGAAAAATAAAAGTTTTAGATCTTAAAAAAATAATTATTTTTTGTTTAATTTTTTTTATTGTAAGACCTTCAGTTTTAATTTTATAAGTAGAATTTCGTCTACCTGATAAATCCCCTTAGAAATAAACAATTATTTTTATAATCTTCTTTATGTTGGCTGTGGAGACTTTAATTATTCAAATAACTATTTAATATACATGTACCTTATATAAGTATTATAATACTTTATTCAAGTGATTATTGTAGTGGCTAAAGAGAATATTATAATTAATTTTTGTGTCATGTAATTAGGTTAATGTTTTTTATGTCATTTATAGAACTTGACACAAAGTTAACCTAGCATTCAGTGGTGGAATGGTTGTCTGCTAAGCGGGCGGCCCGGGTTCGAGACCCAGCCGATGCATTTTTTTTTTAATTAAAATTATAAACATTTTTTTTAATCCCTTATATTCTTATTTGGAAATTGAGCACGCAATTATCCAAATGTTTAAAAAAATCATAAGTTTGACACCACAAATTCTGTTGCAAATGTAAAAAAAGTAATATATACATTCAGTGACCCTTTCTACCTTTTCAGGTGTAGGGTTAAAAAAATAGTAATACAATGCATAATGTATTATTTTGAGGGCATCTGCGATTAATTTCCTATTTTTTCAAAGCAAATATGGCCCAAGAAAATGGCAGCCAGGGCTATGGCTTAACTTGCGGCGCCGCGACCATGACGGAAACAAAAATAATAAAATGGATTAATAAACTAATTATTTTCGCACCCAAGCACCTTAATTGTGGACAAAACAGTGTGTTCCCGGCTGCCTCTATTTTAAAGTAATGGAAACCTTGATGATCAACATTGGCCTGCAAGCGGAGCGCGTGAGTCGCTCGGAACTCAGCACACTCCAGCAGCCCGGGATTCCATCCTGCGACGGCAACATGACCTGCAGGCGCAGCACGATTTGAAGAAGATGAAGGAATCCTCTACGGAGCTGGCATCGCTGATTAAAGGAAAAAATCTGAATGCACGGTTTAAACTTCAAATGCGTTTTTTCGAAAGCAACGTTTTCTCGCTGGCCGAAAAGGTTATGTTTTTCTATACAACTAATCAACTTGCGTTCATTTTTTTTATGAGTTTATATTTTTTTTATATGTTTTGTTATATACACTTTTCCACGGAAATTGAAAAACTTTCGTTGCAAACATAAAAAAATTCCGAGCTTCTAAAATTACAAAAAAGCCAAAAATCGACTCTTTTCAGCCGCCCGTAATTTTTCTATTTTTCGATAAAATGTTTCAATTTCCGTGGAATTTAATGTAAATTCATAATAATTTTATGATTTGGATTGCGGAAAGTGATACTTTTCTGGTTGAACAACCTTAGACGCCGGATATGGTCGCCATTTTGGAAGAGATATACATCGAAACAATTACTTTTGTACTCCAATGATTAATAAACAAGATTAAACAAAAAAAAAACGCAAGGTTTCAACTTCGAAAAAAAAAATGATAAAATCTGTCTGTCAAAGGCCGTCGGAACTGTAACCTTAGACGCCGGGTATGGTCGCCATTTTGGAAGAGATATACATCGACACAATCGATTAGATCTGTGATCGATAACCCAGAACTACACTGTCTTGAATTTATAGTGCAAACTAGATGAACTGTCTTGAAGCGTATTCATGAATAGCGTCATGTAAGTAATTTGAGAGGATCGTTGAATTTCGGGGGATACAGAATTTAATGGTAAATATTTTATTACAATCAATTAGAAGTTCATGATCGAGAAATTTTCTCCTTTAGATTTATTTGACATTTTGTTGAATAAAAACAATTAAAACGTCACATGTGCCATTGTTTATTGTGATATTGATTACCGAGTGGATATATTCCGGGATTGTAATGACATTTATCAAATCAATTTGTTATAATAACATAACCTATAGCGTATGACTGTTTTTAATTCCCAACACCATTTTTTGTTTAATAAAACAAAATTCAAAGCACTCTAGAGGAGACAATTCCTGGATCATATAGTATTTTAAATCTGCGGTTTCGCTGGAGCTAATCGCGATTAAATTCTGCAATGAGTATATTAAATAAAAATGATTTGAAAATAATTAATAAATTACTTCCACATTTAGATCTGTGAGTTTTGACTTACGTTACGTAAGTACGTTAAACAAATGCACTACTTCCCGGGCAAATACCCCGCCGGAAAAAAATACTATATGATTGCATATCAATAAAATATTGCATAATGCAACAAATTTTGATCCGAGAAAAATTTAATGTAAAAACAACAAAAGCAACGTTACTTAATATAAGGCCATCTGCAGACACGTGTTTCGGGATCTATTCCTCGTCAGTACAGCTATGCCTTACATTATTCAAAGATGTTAAAATAAATCAATGCAATGAGTATTTCACAATTAATATTCAAGTGAGTCCAAATCATCTTCGGGGAAGTGAGTCGAGCAAGTCCTCATTGAACAAACTACTGCGGAATTTTGTATTTTATTCAGAATCATAGTATTATATCATAGAAGGGGGGAAATAAATTATTTACTCAATGATTTTATTTGGAAGTATAAATAATATAAAAGAATCCTTTAAAGTTGAAACAAAGACCTGAGACATGACCCATATGTGTGAGTGAGTTATAGTTGAAAATGTTTGATCGATTGAAAAGACAAAAAGGTGAAAGGGGGAGTGTGTCGAATGTCGATCGTAAGGAATTAGCAGGCGTCGACTGTAACGTATCCCAATTGGGAACTACAACATTCCACCCGCGAGTATTTTTAATCCCTGGTATAATTTTGTAACACGCACGCACACATTGTCATTTATTTTTAGCGCGACGCATCCCAACCCATCCTTATCACCGATATTGATCTGCATATGTATGTGTATATAATTTCATACTGTATCTGTTTGCTGCGCGCTGGTGGGGGGTTATTGTAAATTGCAAATGGATATTTAAAAAAAAATAAGCGGGAAGGTAGGTGTTGGGTGTAATTAGGGGTTGCGATTTTTTTTTTGCGGGAAAAAAAAATTAGGGAGGTGATAAATGGGAAGAAAACAAATAGTGCGGGCGACCTTTTTGTCAAAGCGATGTTTATGAACGGGTGAGAATCGGGCGAGTTAGGTGTTACGTCGCGGGTCCGCGGATTAAGGAGCGCGTGGCGTGGAAGAGGACGGGGCGTACGCGAGTGTTCCGGTTCGTTAGCCCCCTCCGAATTGCGGCGTGCTCCACATTTCAACGAGCTACGCGCACAATTCCCAAGGTGCGCTCGCCGTGGAGCAGAAGAGGACGGACGGACGTCCCAGAGCGGAGGGTTAGCACGTGTGCCGTATGAATAAAAACCGTCCGCCGCAAGCCCAGAAGTACGTCCCCCGGGCTCGCCGTGCTGTAGTAAAAGCGCGAAAAACGCGCGGTGATCTTTTATTAACACCATGTCTGAGTAGACATAACACAAGGCCACGCCATATTGAATTGAATCAGTCGTCTGTTAATTTTGGCCCGGAGTGAAGTACGCGAGACTCCCGGCGGTGTACTTTTTCCGCGTTTTCGCGGGCGGTAAAAAAAATTCCCGAAAAAAAATCCAACCAGTGCGAACCGCGACAACAATGAATAATCCGTGTGTGCCGGGCTAAAAAAAAAAACAACTCCAGTGCGCTTTTTTTCCCTAAATGCAAAAAGTGCAAATGTGTGTGTGTACACAAGATAATCGATTTGTCAACGCCGACGACGACAACTTCCAGATTACAATACACGGGGCGCACACTAATTAACCCAAAAAGGTGCGTTGCTTTATTTTTTTTCAAACACCCACGTATGCACGCACGACCATTCCGAAACTCTTCGCGCCGGTTCTTCCAGTTTTCCTCTTCCGTCCGCACTTTTCACCTGGGATATTTTTTTTAATGAGCATCCTCACGGACGTTCACTCTCTCGCGTTACTCACTTTCTGGTCAAGCGAAGACGGACGTTTCCTCACCGTGTTGCCAAGTCTATGCCCGGCTTAATTTTTTTCTTCCGTGTCAAAACATTGCTGCACTTCCGGTTTGCAGTTAATTAATAAGTGCGGGGCGATGCTGATTAAATATTAATGAGCGCGGATTCGGCGGACGGATCGATTGCGCTTGGTTTCCGGTAATTCGCCATATTTATTTATATGAGTTTATATATTTTTTTTGTTTAATTTTGTTTAATACTGTTTATTTTACCTGCATCAAATAAAGCACGTTGTTTTTAAACGTAATCACATAAGAATTACTATTTTAAAAATTTAATATAAATCGTCTTTATTAACATTTAATATTATTATATACAATAATAAACATAGTTAGAATTTACAATTGTGTGTTAGTCCTAATATTATTATTAACATAACAATAATAATTAATATAATAAATAATTCTCCAACCATAAGAAATTTCAAATAAAACTATATTTTTAGTATACAGGGTGTTAAATTTATTAATATAATTTATGAAAACTGCTGCATTTTCTAAATGAATTTTATTTATAAATTTTATATCTATGAATTAATTATAATTGTAATTTGGAAATGGAGATTCCGTTAATAAAGTAAATTGAAATTGAATTGTAGAAACAAAAAGAAACATCTCTGATGAGATTTGATGTTTCTTTTCTACTTTATATTTAATTAAATTTAAATTATACCTCAATGTTTACAATGAAAATTTCTACAATTCATAGATATAAATATAATTTAAAAGGAATAACAATTTAGTTTGTGTCATATCTCCCAAAATATGGGCGAAATTTTTTTTTTATTTTTTGTTATCAATCTGTGTAAAATTTTCTACAACTTCGTCCTTTACAGTTTTTTTTTCTATATATGATAATAATAGAGATATATTGATTTCAAAAAATTGACACATTTTACTTTTTTCAAAATATCTAGTTACCCTTGACTTTTTCAAATATTTTGAAAGTGTCATTTTATTCGTCTTATAAAACTACACTTCTTTCCCCATTTAACCGTTTTTCTATCTCTTATAGTTTTCGAGATCCCCATAGAGAACATCGAAAAAAACTCACCCTGTATATTTTTTTTTAATTTATACTAACATTTTCTGATGACTAAAATTCACCGACGTTTAAAAAAAATGTTAAATTTTGTGTTTGTTTCAAATCGAACTAAACATTTTGAATTCTCATGAAAATTATCTAAAACTCTTGAATTCTCTTGATAATTGTGCACACAGGCGAAAGATGGCGCTTGCGTCGTCTTTCATTTATTATGAACTTTTTAAATTCTCTTGATAACGGTATATACAAATTGTTAATTCTCTTGAAAATGGTCTAAAAGTCTTGAATTCTCTTGAAAATAGGCTAACATTTTTTTAATTTTGAATTTTTTTGAAAATGATCTAAACAATTTGAATTCTCTTCGAAATGGTCTAAAAATTTGGAATTTTCTTGATAATGATTTAAAAATATTGCTACTGTTAAGAAATGTTGTTTTATTGTCTAAAAATTTTGATTTGTTGATAGTCTATTTTTTTAAATCGTCCAAACATTTGAATTTTCATTTCTCTTGGGAATGGTTTAAATTCATTTAATAAAATTTTCAGCCACATGAAATTAGGCGAAAGATGGCGCTTGCGTCGTCTTTCATTTATTACGACGTTTTTAAATTCTCTTGATAACGGTATATACAAATTTTTAATTCTCTTAAAAATGGTCTAAAAATCTTGAATTCTCTTGAAAATAGACTAACATTTTTGTAATTTTGAATTCTTTTGAAAATGATCTAAACAATTTGAATTCTCTTCGAAATGGTCTAAAAATTTGGAATTTTCTTGATAATGATTTAAAAATATTATTTTCTTGAAAATGGGCTAAACATTTTGAAAATAGACTAAAAATACTGAATTTCAAATTCTCTTAAAATTGAGCTAAACATTTTGAATTCACTCTCTTGAATTTGATCTAAAGAATTTTAATTCTCTTGAAAATTGTAAAAAAAATGAGAATGGTCTAAAAATTTGGTTTTCTTGATAATCGTCTAAAAATTTTGATTTTTTTTTTGAAAATGGGGAAACAAAATTGAATTCTCCTGATAATAAACGAAAAATTTTGAATTCTCGATTCTCTTGAAACAAGTCAAGAATTTAAAAATATTTATTTCAATCTGCGTTTTTGTTTATTTTGTTAGTTGTAGCCGGGGATGGCCTCTTTGTGTGGTTGAAAATTAAACGGACTGCATTTGTTGTCGCTAACAACAATTTCACAAAACGTAACGTAACCTCAATCTTCTAATCATTCTCTATCTCTGATTTTCAACCTGAAAATAGCTCCCCTAAAATTTCATAAGTCTAGTCAACATAAAATACATTTTGAATTCTCTTGAAAATTGACTAAAAATTCTGAATTTTAAATGCTGTTAAAATTGAGCTAAACATTTTGAATTCTCTTGAATATGATCCAAACAATTTGAATTCTTTTGAAAATGGTAAAAAAAATAATTAAAATGAGAATAATGTGTTTATATTTATTGGTATAATATGAACTACCAATAAATAGAAAACAGTATTCATTCACTTGGCCACAGTTATTTAAATAAATTAAATAAAAATCATTAATAAATTATTGACACATTTAGCTCTGTGACTTTTGACTTACGTACAAAGAAATGCACATTAAAACAACTACTCCCCGGGATCACTTTGGACTTTAATTAATTTCGATTTCCTTATCTTATACCCCTGGATGTCGCGAGAACTGCCACAGCCAGTAAAACGTGTATTTTTTATTATTACCATTTTTATATATTTTATTTTCGTGGATGACAAAAAATAAATGTAATAATAAAGAAAATAAATACACGTTTATTTCTAGTTCCACAAACCCTCTGATTATTTTATAAGCTGAATTAAACATTTGGATTGCCGTAATTAATCAGTTTGAAGCGCAATTAGTAATAATACATGCGAGCGTAGTTAATAATAAATAATTTCAATTCCTCGAGGATCAATTAAAATAGCAGTCCGTTTGAGAGTTGCAGTATATTTGCTTTAAATAAATCACGACCGTAACGGTGCACTTTAATCCACCA
Source organism: Philonthus spinipes (assembly GCA_963082785.1). NCBI lineage: Eukaryota > Metazoa > Arthropoda > Insecta > Coleoptera > Staphylinidae > Philonthus > Philonthus spinipes. Next base: position 27,481,398 of record OY720304.1, read on the forward strand.
GTGATTAAGATTAAATCCGAATCAATGGCATTATGTACCGGCCGAATCGTTACCGAAAAGCGGCCCCCCGAACAGAATCTAAACGTGCATCACACACAAACACATCCACAAACGCGCGCGCACACACACACAAACACGATATCCTGAATGTGTGGATTCGTATAAATTGAATAGAATATAATATATGTATGTAACTACCGGGAATTATTGATCACCGCTAGAAATCGGCCATAAATAAACGGGCGCGCACTTTGGGACGGCTGGAGTTCATTTCGGTAATGTATACATCGAATACTGATATATTGATATAGATAGATATATACGAATATCAGTGCAGATATTTCTATGTGCAGTTCATTTTTTTTGTTGTTGTTTCATTTCGAATGTATATTTATGCATATAAATGACATTCGGGGCTATTCTGTGAAAGATATGTTAAGTTTAAAAAAATATATTTATCTATAATTATTGGTTTTAATATTTAGACATTGGTAGTTCATATTGTATGAAATAAATATGAATAAATTATTAAAATTCAACCAATATTCAATCTAATCTGTGTTTTATTGGTTGATTTTTAATAGTTTATTCATATTTATTTCATAAAATTTTTATCTATTCGAGAATTTTTTTCACTCATTAACGCCCACTGAAAAAGTTCGTAATAGAGCAAAATTAAAAACAAATGTAAATGAAATTTGTAAATGTATTATAATAAATAATTATATGGCAGTTAAATTACGAACATAACCGACAATGACTTTTGAGAAAAAAATCACCATACCTCTTTCACGATAAAGACATAAACACGAAAAACCAGGCGGAAAGACCATTGGTCGATAGCCAATTAACAGATATAAAATATACATTTGATTTTGTAATATTTTAATATTTATTTAGTATTTTTTTGCTGTATATGTTAATAAAGATTATTATTATTAAATAATTATAAAACACACTACAATATTTGTAATAAATTTCATAAATATGACTTTTGTTGATAAACAGACGAGCTATAATTAAAAAAAAAAAAGAAATGCAGTTGTATCATCGTAGCGTAGAATATCATCTCGTTATTTAAATAACGAGAGATGTGATATTCTCGACTTTTGTAAGAAAAATGCATTTAAATTGATTTATAAGCTATTTTGAAATAAATCATTTTTTTATTGTAAAGTTTTAAATTTTAACCGCTCTTACTCTACTGAAGAGACGAAGAAAATGGTGAATGCGCCGGGCAACAAAGTTTACAATAATTTATATCCAGTGATCTGTGTATATGCCGGTGGGAGTTAATGGGTTAAATATTTTTCTCAACAAGGATTTCGTATAATTTATCTGTTATTTTCTTTTAGCACTCTATTTTATTAAATGGCTGCTCGTTTTTTTTGTTTTCGTTCAGAATTTACCGTCAATTTCTATAGTTGATTAAACTTCGTCAACCGAATTGAAATAATATACATAACCCGTGAATTATTTCGCTATTTTTAAGTTGGGCGAACAACGGAGCGCATTAATTTTGAATAAATTAAATGGAAATTATTTTTCACCCCAAACCACAATAGCCCGCGCACAATAGTTTCCGCTTTTAAATAACATTCATTGATCATCGAAAACAGCACCGTCGCTTTGTAAGTGCTCGCATGTGTCTGTGCATTTCCATCGCCCGGCAATAATTTAAATATTCACAATAATAACAAAACAGCACACCGCCCAACGGCGCTCGTCCATTTATTGTTATTATAATAATTTATTTGACGGTGCCAGGCCGAATCAGTTGTCCGTTTAGCCACAACAAAATGCAATAACAATTGTAATTGTATTTATTAACCGGGGCCCTCGCGTTTTCAGTCCGGAAATTCTAAATAATAAATAATAAAATAGCGCGCGCGTACAATAAACGCGGAATGGACAAATAAATTTGTGTTTTGTTTTTGGGGGCTTGTGGGGGGAATGGGAAAGCGGGAGGAAAAACGGACGCGCTGCTGTTGTTTATAATTTTTTTTTATTGATATTTCAGTATTAATTAAAATTTACAACGTGTGTGTATGAGGGAAATGTATTTATACGGTTTTTTTTTTCTGTCTGTATTAAATACAGGCGCTCGCATGAAATAAACTAAAACCAATTCGTTTATTTGTTTAATCAATATCGACGAGCAGATATAATAATCACAAAATAGAAAGACTGTTATTCCTTACTTCAGTTTCTATTTTGTGATCAATCACTTCACGTAAACTCAAAAATATACAGATATAATAATAATATAAAAAAGAAAATTACATTTCGGCCCTATATCCATCCAGACATTGAATTACATAATTTGCTGTTTGCCAATATAATGCAACAATCAAGAAAATTTTATAAAAATAACAACAACAAAATCGGGGCTATTTTGTAAGAAAAATATTAAGTTTAACGTGTACGGTATTTTTTATCGCCATAGTCTAAGCTGCTTATGTTGTAGATATACAGAGAGCCTTTTTTAACAGTATACATTTCCCCTATGTATACCTGCAAAATACGCGAGTCAAACGCATTGATGTGTGCGTGTTTAGTTGCCTATAACACGCAATTGAACACATATATGCCAAATAAGCAACTAAACATACACACATTGCGTTTGACTCGCGTTTTTTTGCAGTTGTACACTTCCCATAATGTATACTGATAAAAAACTTCTCTGTATATATATATTCACAGAATGTGAATTTAATAAATAACGTACACGTTAATTTTAACATTATCCGTACGGAATAGCCACGAATACGTAATATAAGGCTAATAATAATAAGAACAAGGATGTCACATCTCTCGTTATTTAAATACTGAGCTTTGTAAGAAAAATGCAATTAAATTGATTTATACGGTATTTTTAAATAAAATAACATTTTTTTTATTTTAAAGTTTTAAATTTTAACTGCTAAAAGTTACACCCAATTTTTCATGTACTAAAAAGGAGAAGAAGAAAATGGCGAATGCGCCGGGCGATAAAGTTATGAATACTTAAAACATTAACCGATATGAAGTTATAATAAAAAAAGGATAATAATAATTTGTTATCCAATAGTTTACAAAATCTTATAAGAGGATAATAATACCATTTACAAACAATATACAGGGTGTTTAAAATTCGAGTCTCATCGTGGGGATCTCGCTTCATATAAGAGATCCTCTATCTCTTGCCAAATTGAAACCTACCCTCTGTAGGTTTAAATTTGGCACTTTTGCAGAATTTCATGCTGATTAATATCCCGTCGAGAAAACCGGGCTAAGTTTCTTTGTTTTCAAGAAAAACTGAAAAATGCGATTTTCTTTTTTTATTTATATCTTCGTTATTTGAAGCAATATTTCAATACAATGAAGACATTCTTATAGCACTTTTTATGCTCTAATCAATGGCGTGCTCAATTTACTAATAGCATATTTTGTTTCTTCAGGACCATCATCAACTTATTTCTTATACACACCATATTCGTTTTTTTATCAGATTTCTTCTGATTACAACGGTGGTATCATTTGGTGCGTTCATGGAAATTTTAGACATCTAATGAGCACCAGCTACATATGTTTTTGTAAAGTTAATTGTGTTTTCTTACATTTGTAAAAAAAGGCGAATTCCGTAAATAAATATAATAATAATAATGTAGCGCCGCAGCGCTTGATGTTCCCAGAACGGACAAATTGTAGTTGTCTGTACTGAAAATACGGCGGTCTTGTTTACAGCTGCAAGGCCTGAAAAGCGATCCGGCGAAAGGAGTGCATGCTTTACCGCTTGATAAAGCGCTGCAGCGCCACACATAAAGCGGTATCGTTCAGCGACACCGCTTTTGTAAAGCGCTGCAGCGCCCATTGTAACTTTATTGCGATAAATAAACACAGACTTAACAATTTTTTAATACTAAGAAATCACGCATGCCATGGAATTAAAAGTAATCAATACAAAATATAATGTAACTTGTCTCACAACAGACTGCGATTTTATGCCTAATAGACGGTACGATTAACAACAGAGCTTGCAGTTTTTACAAAATGTGTGTGTTTATTTTATTCCAACTTTGTTTTTTTCAATCTAGCGGTAAACATCAGAACTACTGGACACTGTTCCACAATAAAAACATCTGAACTACTGGATACTGTTCCACAATAAAAATTATGGCGTCGAACTAAATTTCTTCTCATTGACTATTTTATAGGATTAACGAGGATACAAGTAATATATTATGAATGTATTTAATATGGATATTTAAGAGGAAGACTTTCCACATGCAGTTGAACATGTTTAATATAGATTAGATGTACTTTTGTAAATGAAATTAATTTTTGAAAAAATATTTTTTTCATTTTTTTTTAAATAAAAATTATCTGTTGTCATTCATCAGTAAATAAGCAATTTGCCTGTATTTAATGTTTTTTGTTTTATATACAGTCATAAAACAAAAAATATTAAATACAGGCAAATTGCTTATTTACTAATGAATGACAACAGATAATTTTTATTTAAAAAAAAAATGAAAAAAATATGGATTGTTAATCCATTAAAACGGAAACGTATTGGGGATTGCAATTTAATTGTTACTCTTTTTTTACAATCAGAGATTAATATTTGTATATATTAACCCCATTACGCTGGTATTTGATTTAGTTATTTACATAAATCATGAAATGATTCATGAGAATCGAGTCGAAATTATGTTATTTATATTTGGTTGATTACTTTTCGCTTGAATTAAAAAAACACACACACACACAATCTCTCTGTGTTTATTATTGATGTTTACAGTAATTCGTTTTGTGTACAAAATACACGGCGAAATAAAAAATAGAATGGTAAATTTGCAATCTAAATTCAAATTACATAGTAATTGTGAAAAAGTGCACGCCAAACGCGGGCTCGCTGATGGAAAATACTGGAAATGTATTTATTTTCCGCGATGTTACCCCTTGCGCGAATTTATATAGAAATGTTTCGTGCAGACCCCTAAAGAATGTATTTCGAAAGAAAATACACATTGCATAAATATTCAGTATTATTTTTATTAATTTACATTCTTGGTAACAAAAACCAATTCAATGAAAATTTCATTTTTCATTCACTTGGTCATAATTATTTAAATATATTAAACAAAAATGATTTGAAAAGAATAAATTATTTCCACATTTACAGAGCTGCAACAGCAGGTGTACATTATGTAATTCAATGTCCGGCGTGGGTATTTGCCCGGGAAGTAGTTGTCTTAATGTGCGTTTGTTTAACGTACTTACGCAGCGTAAGTCAAAAGTCACAGAGCTAAATGTGAAAATAATTTATTAATTATTTTCAAATCATTTTTATTTAATATATTTAAATGATTACATTAAAATAAATTCATTAATAAAGAAGTATAACACAGGTTGTAAGAATCGTCCACCATTGTCTATATATTAAATGGATATTGTCTAGATGGTGGGTGGAACAAGGCAAATCTTCTCCCCTTCTACTTCAATGTCAAATGGGTATATCCCCAATAAGTCCTGAATTCCGTCCTGCGGTCGTAAAGGCGGACAGAGTTGGCCGAGATGTATGGAAACTTCTTGATTAATTTAATGAAAAACTTTTTAATATCGTTTCTCGGGATATCGATCTAATACCTACACAGGGTTTTCTGTTCGCCCTGATAACCTTCTGGGACCCTTGTTACGTAGAAAATATATGGTTTTTAATATGATTTTTTTTGTGTAAATAAATAATTATTTGGGAACCTGATTCTCTGTAGGAATCTTATTATAATGCTGAATTTATTAAATTTCATTGTATTTTAACGTTAAATGAAGAGAATACATATGAACAATCATAAAATTTTGTTGACTAAAGGGGATGTCTATTCAACAAACATCAAGTGCTATCCCACACGTGCGGCCATCAATCGAAATATGTCTTTTTCAGCGATCGTAAAACCTAACAGTGTTACCATAAAACGGCATTTTTACGGATGTTATACTTTGGGATGATGTATCCGTCATACGATACGCAAACACGGACGGCTGTTTTTCCACCCCATGGTGGAACTCACAATGCTTGGGATTAATCTCGCCCTCGTGCCGTCGCGTTTAATAGAGATTCCGGACGTGTTCCCTTCTCTCGCCCGCCCTCGACTTACATCACTTTCCACCACGAGAAATCCAGGGCTTGATATTAATTTAGAGGCCCGTGCACGCCGATTGCGATTAGGGCAGAGGGTTGGCTGTTTGAAACCTGCGGTTTTGTAGTTCATTTCAACGAAGCGTTTGTGAATCGATAAAGAGTAGGGTGGGGGGCTACCTGCGGATTCCTCCATGTCAGAGATCTGTGATGGGGTTACATCTGCGGGGAATGTGTATTCCGTGTGTTTTCAATTTACCACCTAGAAAATATTGTTGGTGTTAAAGTTTGGTTCTCATTTATCACTTTATAAAATATAATCACTATATCAGGGAATTAAAAGAAAAAATGATAATAATTAATTATTCTCTTTCTATTTGCAATATTGGAATTAGAAAACTACACTTGGTGTGATTGACCGATGAGAAGTTGGCCACGATTTTCGTGGCCCGGCGCATCCACCATACTTTTTTTTAATTTTTCTTTCCTTAACACCATTTTACACACAATAATTCTCTCATGAATTCATAATATAATTATATATAGAAAAATATTGTATTTTTTTAAATTTTAATTAAAACAATCATTAAGTATAATGTAATTTTTTTTTATTCCTTTCTTCACTTTTTTATTTTTATCACTATATGTACATTTCAAGCATAAAAAAGTGAAGAAAGGAATAAAAAAAATATATTAATCCATTATATCAAGAAACTTCACGTACTCATCAACAAATATCTTCGAAATCATTAAGTAGTTCCACGACTCGCCACTAGGGAATCTTTTGTTGGATGGGTCGGAGCCCATTCATTTTTAGGAACCACTGGGATAGATGAATGCTGGTTGAACATCTTATTAAACGGAAAACAATAATAAACAATAGTCTTTTGGACTTTTTTTACGCGGATATTTTCTTTGATGATTTTTTCAAAAATGCATAACCCAAAATTTCCTGAAACGAGATTACTCCCTGGTTATTGTTTACTATTGTTAACAATGCTATATTTATACAATAAAAACAAAGAAATCGAAAATCCATAATGAAGTTATGATTATTTTTTTAAAATGTTGCCATTTCTCTCTGAAATTTTAGTAAATTTCCTTGCAAATTAAATTTATGAATAACTGGGAAATTTTAATGTTTAGAATAATCCTGAATCCACTTCTGATGAAAAACAAAAGATTTTGTGATATAAACAAAAGTTTTTTTTTTAACTTAAAAAAAATCAAGTTGGCATTGAATCTTGAAAAGTTCGAAGTTGTCAAGATTCAAATTCAAGATATCAAATCTTTAAAAACAAAAGGTTTCGTGATATAAACAAAAGTTTTAAATATTAAAAAAATCAAGTCGGCGTTGTATCTTTACATGTTCAACAACTTTTTTTTTTTTCAAGTTTTCAAATTTTTCAATCAGTGCCATTAAAAAAAGTCAAGTTGGCGTTGAATCTTGATTATTTTGTATTCGACGCCATTTAAAAAAAAAGTCAAACCGGCGTTGTATCTTCAAATATTCAACAGCTAAACGTTTCAAATTTTGAAAAGTTTTACATAGCTTCAAGTTTCAAATAGTTGGCGTTGAATCTTGAAAAGTTTGACAGCTGGCGATTTCAAATTTTGAATATCCGTGCATTTAAAAAAAAAGTCAAGTTGGCGGTTAAAAGTTTGACAACGAACGGTTTCAAATTTTGAATATTCGTGCTATTTAAAAAAAGTCAAGTTGGCATTATATCTTGAAATGTTCAACAGCTGACGGTTTCAGATTTTGATTATAAGTGACATTTAAAAAAAGTCTAGTCGGCGTAGTATTTTGAAAGGTTCAACAACTTCTAATTTTTAATATCCGTGCCGTTTAAAAAAGTCAAGTAGGCGTTGAATTTTCAAGAGTTTGACAACTAACGATTTCATTAATATCAGTGTCATTTAAAAAAAAAATAATAAGTTGGCGTTGGATTTTGAAAAGTTTGACAATCAACGGTTTCAAATTTTAAATATCCGTGCTATTTAAAAAAAAGTCAAGTTGTTGGATCTTGAAAATTTTAACAGCTAACTGTTTCAAATATTGTATATCCGTGATTCTTGAAAAGTTTAACAACTAATGGTTTCAAATTTTTAATATCCGTAACATTTACACGAGTCAAGTCGGCGTTGTATCTTCAAATATTCAACCACTAACCGTTTCAAATTTTGAATACCCGTGCCATTTAAAAAAAAAGTCAAGTTGGCTTTGGATCTTGAAAGGTTTGACAACTAACGGTTTCAAGTTTTTTAATATCCGTGTCATTTATATAAATCAAGTTGGCGTTGGATTTTGAAAAGTTTGCCGACCAACGGTTTCAAATTTTGAATATCCGTACCAAAAAAAAAGACAAGTTGGCGTTTATTTTTGAAAAGTTTGACAACTAACGGTTTTTTAATATCCATGCCGATAATATTGAAAAGTTTGACAGGTGCTTTAAATTTTCACCATAAATGCTGGCAAATAGTTTCAAAGACATACTTAGAACACCCTATTTTTAAGTAAGTATAAATATTAAAAAAAAAACATTAAGTACGATATTTTTCGATTGTATTTAGTATGGATAAATTAAAGCACTTATAATAACGATAATATATATCAATATATTATTATAAACATAAATGTTTATATGATTTTGTAATTATACATAAAACATGATTATTTTCTTCTGGAATTAGCAATCGACAAAAGGTTTCCCGCCAAACACTTGTATTATGCAAATAAGCGTTTAAATTGCAAGAAAAGGATTTGTTTTCGTATTTCGGTTTGTTAGCCCATTTTCCAAGTGTCTTTCATTTAAATTACTTTGCATAGTATAATGTTTCACGAAATGCCAATTGAGAAATAAATTCAAGGATCTTTTGAATCCTTTATTATTTTTCGAGGATTCGGTCCAGTTTTGTTCCATGTACTTAATCGTATTTATAAATATTTTAAACACTTATACGCTTCTAGAATATTTTGAATTCGAAATAAATATACAGGGTGTTTTAAATCTTTCCATTTTTTTTATAAAAAGGGAGGTTTATATTAATTATAATTAGAATATTGTTCGACACCAGTGCTATCTCGTAAAAATCGAAAAGCCTGATAAGATTAATATTCTTTTTGTAGGTCATATATTTTTAATTGTTCTATATTAAAGATCAAAGGTTATGAAAATGATTATTAATGTAATAATTTACGAAGTCTAAACATTTTGTTTTTAACTGGAATGATGAGTTGGTGGGTATTATAATGCCCGATCATTGCATCAATTAATTTAATTGGAAGTCGCGCAGAATAAAGTCGATGCCATTGAATAATTAAATAAAACCGAACGAGTACAAGTAAAACCTGCTCGGGCCCGATTTCTCCGTAAAAAGTGTAAAACCGTCGTTATCTTATCGCGACGAGCCGAAATGAAATGAAACGAAGGAAAGGAAAAAAAAAACAAAGGTGGATTACGCAACGGTCGCAGGTCCGTCCGGTCGGTCGGTAGTTCGTTCGATGCCTGATGGATTATCGGCGATCGCGGGTAAAGTTCTTGTTATTGGCAACACGGTAATTCGTCCGCATTGAACAAAACACGGGCGATCGGGGCGGGCGACGGCAAAGGCTGGGGGCGAAAGGGGAAGAGGGAAAGAGACACGGACGTATGCCTTAGCTAGATTAAGCCACTTTTGATAATTATTCGCCGGCGATCGCGCTCTCCGCGTTCCCTCTCGCTCGCTCTCAATACCAGCACATTAAACACAAACATTTAATATTTTTCATTGTTGTGCTGTTGCTGCTCCACTTTCTACTTGCTTAACCCGCCTAATCGTTAGCGGAACAAAACGCGCGCACATACACAAACACACATACACACGTGTGTTTTTAAATAAATAAATAAATAAAAAATGCAACAGAGCAGCAGCATCATCCAAAGCCGCCTTTCATTAAAATTCAGTTTCATTATGTCGTCCGTGTTTTGTTCCGAACAGGTGATCGGAGGACAACACATCTAACCGCCCATGGAGAAGATGGACGTTGATGAGGCTGTCGTCGATTTGAGTGTTAGGTAAGTTTTTTTCCACACCCTCTGCAATTTATTTCAACCGTTTATTAATATTCAACGCTACCGTTCATTATCGATCCGTTTTTCACGCGATTAAACGGATGCGTCTAAACTTTGTCCCCCTCTGCGTGTGTTTGTGTGTGTGTGCATGTATGTGGGAGCGTGTATAACCTCAAAATCTGACATATCACGGGAAATGTAATGCCAACTCCGAAGCGCCTTCGGCTTGCGATTACACTCAATTAGTCGGGTGCGTCTAATTTTAACGCTCCGTGTTATAAAACATGCCGTTACGTAACGTTTGTGGTTGAATTAAAATAAACTTATCTACATCGAAAGACTGTTGTTGGATTGGATTTGGTTATGTTTATGTTTGAATGTAAACAGTGATCTTTATACTAATAAATATGAGAAGCATCGCATGTTTCAAGTAATTCACTCAGTATTCTTACATTCTAGAATAAAATAAAAATGAATTAGTGTCATCAAATTGGTATTATTAAAATAAGAATTATTTTTTTTACGGATGCAGTATATCGGGTGTTGGGTGAAGATTGAAATTTCTATGAAATATTCTAACACATTCTCTACTTAGCACATTTGCCTTTTAAAGATATTACTCGGTGTCCAACTAAGCCCATAACAAGTCAAGAAACCTTTATAATTTCATTTTTGAAATAAAAGGCGGAGGAAGGTAATAGCTTCAAAACCATTATTTTCACAGCAGCAGAAAAATAATACTGATAATGTTAATTTACGGATTCTATATGATTATTTCATTTCTACATAAATAAAACTGAAAAAAACATTCTACAATACATAATTTAGCAAATTTGCATACTTTTGATAACTTTCAGTTATCTGCTTACACAGAATGTTTGGGTAGAATTAAAATACTTTTGTCAATATTTATCATAATTTCATTGTAATTTTTTAACAATGTATATTTAATTTTTTATTTTTCCGGCCATTATCAAGACAACATTTGTTAAAAAATCTGAATTAAAAATTTCAATGACTACTTTAGAATGATATGATCTAACCAGAATAAGCGTTTTTCGATAAAAAAAAGAATTGTATTCGAATAGTTATTTAGAGTACCCATGAAGAATAAAATATATAAACCTTTGTACCAAGTGATCGATGTCAACTGTCATGAGTTAACAATACAAAATTTTTAAGTTGGATATTTAGAAGATTGTCTAATCTGATTCATTTCATCTTCTTCTTGAATTTGTCAAACAAAGGTTATGTTTTTATATTATAAGGGCAATTGTAAAAGTGTAAAAAAAAGACTGACAACTAATTGTAACAATAGCACCAAGTGCCATCTGTTGCCTAACTTTTGAGTAGCATCTTTAACGAATGCCATATGGGCTCTACAACAACCAAAGAAATGTTATTTCGGCAACAATAAGAAAGCAAATTTATCCCTTGATCGTTCAATGGTGATTGAATAAACTCATCTACTGAAAACTGACAACATGTGACAGTCCGACAGAAATATTTTTTTCTTTCTTAATATTTTCCTCTTATACCCATACACTTATATTAGGTGTCGAGGTTTGGTTTTATTTTCTATAGAAATGTATCCACTCCTTTTCGACAAATAATAAATTACTGACACGCTACCGGAAGAAAGCCTCAAACACTTAAAAGAAATAAGATTCAATACAAAACGTGCACAATAATTTTACTTTTAACGTCTATGAAAAATGTGCAAAATGATCTAATTGTATTCTTTTCTTCATTGAATCTAAATTATTTGAAAATCAACATATATTGAGTATTTTAGGTGATCTTGTTATGCAATTGTTTGTGTGTCTGCACTAGAGCAAAAGTGGAAAAATGAATTGAACTTTAATACCAAAGCATCATTCTTACTAAAAAATTGTTTTTTTTTTAAATTTAAAGTAAATAATAAAATCAAAATGTAATAATTAATAAAGTCTTTAAAAATTGTTTCAGTTCAAGCAGACCTGCCAGCGGACCGTCAATAGCCCTCGAACCAACCCAACCCCAACTCAACAACAATCATCCAAATTCCCGAAGAGTGTTGCGGCCGAGGACGGAACCCCGGAGCTACGTTGAAAGTCCAGACGTGCTGATTAACGGCGTGTTGGAGAAACCCCGTACTAACGGCAACGCCGCTGATTATAGCAGTGATTCAAGCGAGGGAGACATGCCTCCATTAGCACCTATTAAGGAATTAAGTCCCTCTGAACTTAGACAGAGGTAAGCATTGCAACCTTTTCTTTATATTAAATAATCTGTTTTTTATATAAAAAAAAGTATTCTCATTAAGAAATTACCATACCTTGCGTTTAAAAATGTATTAATTAATAAAGGTATTAAATATTATCATATAGGAATTCAAAGAGTTAAAATCGTATGAGTCAATACTCGCTTTTGAATGATCTTCGTTCATTATTATATTTTTTTAGGGACCGAGGTTTACGCAGGTTGCGGGAAGAACTGCGGGCGGAGGAAATGAAGTTAGTGCTCCTGAAAAAACTGAAGCAATCCCAACAACTGAAAGAAAATGTGGCTGTGTTACCCCCAAGTATTCCCCAATCGGCGTTGCCACCGACTGGTTTACCTAGTGGACTTAGTATAACCCCGACGACAGTGAAAGTGCCCAGTAATAAAGGGCAGACGCCCCAGGCTGCTCACTCCAGGCATACCACTACACATAAACCGGGACAGACAAATGTTTCTTCGATATTAAGAGGAGGGGTAAGAGAATTATAATAAAGTTCAAAGATATGTGGACTTTAATGGAAGTGTGTAATAATTGTTTTTTCGATTAGTGATAGAAAATCAAATTCATTATTTTAATAAAATAATGGAAGATAAACATAATGGTGAAGAAAAACACTTTATATTCCATTATTTTGATAAAATATGAATTTTATTAATATAATGTGTTCTTAACTATTGTTTCTTCACTTCACCAAATATCCATTCAATTAGTCATGAAGTGTCAAATTAGAAAAAATACAATGATTGAAAATGTAAAAGAACAGCTTTTTTGGTAAATTCTAACAATTATAACAGATTCACCAATTGGTTGTGTCATATATGACAGTATTTACAAATCATAAAAAATACCCTTTTGCAATCTTTATGTATCATTAAATTTCTGCCTTTTTATTTTAATAGCAAATGCCACCAGTAAGGACGAACGTTCATGGGCCTCCAATCACTGCATCGCCTATTAGTAGTCGAGGAGCAAACCTTTCCGTACCGCAACCTCCACAAAGGAATTCCATCAGTAGGTCTTCAGGTTTCCCTCCAGGCGTAAAGGATCTGTCACCCTCGGTTACGATAACACCTGCACCTCCACAACCTAGTAAAGTGAAAACACAAGATAGCTACCAGGTGAGTTTAATGATAAAATATTTGAAATTGGTAATTAGGATGATAACTTTAATTAAAAATAAAAACACTTTTAACCCTTCTTTGATACTCAAACCATTGATAATTGTCACTTTGATTGTAAAGTACTGGGTGTCTAAATAAGAAAGGTCACCAGCTATATCTCAGGAATTATGAGTTCTAGAGCTTTCAAATAAAAAATAATGTTAATAGAAGTGACTATGAGAAAATGCTGGAAATAATTTTCAAATTCATAACTCTTCCAGTAGGGGGCGTAATGAACAATCTAAAAGAAATATTGCGATTATCTTACTTTTGACCCATACATACATTAAATTTTTTAATTTCAATTAGTAATATTAAATGTTATTTGAATGGATTCAATGCTCATTTATTTAATTTGTTTATGTTTTAGGAACGGTCGTCTAGTAGAGAGGATAATCAAACTCCAGCCCAAAGGCAAGCAGCAGCTAAATTAGCGCTAAGGAAACAATTAGAAAAGACTTTGCTACAGGTAAGCCGTTAATTTATAATTAATATGATCAAACTGATGTGTAAGGATATTAACATTCCAATCCTTAGTTAATTAAATTATTAATAAATAGTAAAACACTAAATATTTTTATAATTATTTACACAAGTCTTGTCACAAATCATTATGTTATAGATTCCACCTCCGAAACCGCCACCGCCAGAGATGCACTTCATTCCAAATCCGAGCAATACCGAATTTATCTATTTAGTAGGATTAGAACACGTCGTGGACTTTTTGACGAAGGAAACAAAGCCCCAAATGCCAATTACACCGTTCAACTGTTCACAGTGCCAATCTGACTTTACTCCTGTGTGGAAATGGGAAACTGTCAAAGGAAAAGGAAAGAGTGAGTATGAATCATTCCATCTTATTAAAATTACTAAACTAAATACAGACTGGCAAAAAAATGTGAAATGTAGAAAGTTTCAAGTGAAAGATTGATTTTTTTTAAAGAGGATTCTAGCAAACAAAAAACGTTTATTTTTACTTAATCAATATGGTTAAATATTATCCATGTAAATATGTGTACAATTTGTTCATAATAGTAATTATAACAAATACACACATTTTTGAGTAAAAACTACTAAAGAAATTATGTAATTTTTAAATAGATAATAGTTTTGTAAAATACTAAAATAGGTCAATTTATATCTTGAATTGAATTGACTTTAAAATATTGATGTTTTATTAAATTATTTCACCCCTAGCCTAGCCTAGGTTTGAGACAATGATCTACATTGTTGATATTTAATATTCGCAATATACATCCTCTCATATTTCTATTAACTAAATATTTCTATCATATTCATAACAATTTACTACAATTTAATTTTTACTTGTAGCTAAAGAACACAAGGTTATTTGCGAACAGTGTGTTACGAGTAATGTGAAGAAAGGACTGAAAGCAGAACATACAAATAGGTTGAAAACAGCATTCGTTAAAGCCCTCCAGCAAGAACAGGAAATTGAGCAACGATTAGCTCAGGTGAGTTTTTACTTCAATTGTTTGTGCATTTACAATATCCTCAATTATCCCTAATTTTTTTTAGGATCCAAACTATACCTTTCCATAATAATCCCTTAAAATGTTCCCCAGTGTAACCAAGGTAATATTTATTTGCATTTTGACCCAGGCTCTCCCCATTAAAAATTGGGCAGGGGTTTTTGATTGTATGAATATTTATAGGTCATTTACTATCTTTTGAAATATCGTCAAATCATATTATTTTTATAGTGTTTCTTCAAAAAAAAACAAAGAGAATCTAGTCAGGAATATAATGATTATGAGATGATTATAATTAATTCTGATATAATGTACACTAAAAATTACTTTTGTATAATTGGCTTGTAAATAGCCAATGTTTAAAAAGTACAAGTGTAAGGTTGTCGATATTAATGTTTTTTTTTTTAATGTTTAAGCAGAATGGAGTTTTTACATCAAATAGTCCCGCGCCCTCTCCAGTGACCCCAGAGGCAGCGCCCAAGGCAGCAACCCCTACACCTACACCGAGACATGCTGCCACGCCACCTGCACCTCCTACAGCTCAACCTACTCCACCTCCATCTAGGGGGTCACACACTCCTTCTGCCGCAGCTGTTGCAGCAGCAGCAGCAAAGGAAAGTGCCAGTTTTAATGCAGCAGCTATGCAAGCTCTACATCGACAACTGTTACAATGTAAGTAATAGAAATATTTAATAACTATTTAAGTTTAGAGGAATTCAAAATCATATTTTCATACAAATATAATAAAGGACTTTTTTTCGTAGCTGAAAATAAGCTAGTTTTATGTAAAAAAAATTTCGTAACTGTCAAAATAAGCATGTATAGTGAAAAAACTATTTTTTAAATATATACAGACATTTATTTGGACAATTACAAAAAAATATTTCAAATAAATGTTGTAATAATTAAATTCTGAACAATTTTTCCTAACTATGAAAATAAGTGAGTTTTATTGAAAAAAAAGATTTTTCATAGTATACAGAATGGTTATTTGGACAGTTATGAAAATTTGTTTCAGACAAAAGTTGTTTTGTTTTAAACATTTTTTCCTAACAGCCATGTTATGTTAAAAAACCTAATTTTTCTAGAGCATACAGAGGTGGACAGCAAGGAAAAAATGTTCCAGACAAAAGTTAGATAATTAAATTCTGAACAACTTTTGTTTGAAACATTATTGCCTAACTGTGAAAATAAGTGTTTTAGTGAAAAAACAGTTTTTTTTCACAGGGTGATAACAGTAATAAATTAATTGTAATTACTACTAATTTTGATGAATATAATTTAATTGCAATGCTCATTAAGCAATTTTTTTTCTGTTTTCAGCTTTAACTGCAGGAGCACCACCAGCACACATGCTACAGTTCAATCCCCTATTTTATTCCTATCAACTTGCGATGGCTCAGGCTGCTGGAAGTGGAAAAGGCAACCCCAATATGGCTGATCTGCAGAGAGCTGCTGACCTTCAAAGACAGTATCTCCTCGATATGATACCACCCCAGGGTGGCGGGGGCCAACGTCACAATTGGAAGACATGATGTGTTGATCCGTAGCACTGATCTAGCCTCCTTTATACATAAACAACACACACAAACACATGCATACACGAGTGATAGTAATTTTACAAGACTATATAGTACGGTGTACTCAAAAATGATCCCAGTCTTAATTTCAACAAAACCACAATTGTATTCACGGATATTTAAAAAATACTTCAGAGTTTAAGTTTTATTCAATTGATGAAATAACAAAATTTTAAATCTTATTAAACGATTAAATCTATTTTTTAAATCATAATTTTTTTTAATTTTCTTGATTCTTGTATAAGAAAATGATTATGATTTTATTCTAATTCTTGCAGACCAGAAAACTACTGACGTTTTTATATCACTTAATTTGAATATTTTAAAATATCCATGTTTGCAAATTTCTAATAATAATTTGTATTTGATGAAAAGGCAGTGAAAAATGGCATCAACATAATTAAAACAATTAAAAATCGTAATTGTGTGTCTACGTGGGTCCCTAATACTAGTGTAATAATTCCGTTTTTTATGTAATCAACAATATTTCTAATTAATGTCTGCTTAAACAAATAATTATACCTGTGCCGTTTTTGGCTGCCACCAAACATGATTTTAATGTATATAAATGTTTTTACAGTGTACATTAAAGAAAATGGCTTACAATAATTGGTGCATGTAGGCAGTGCGGTTATGTAAGTTATTTTTTAATGAAATGAAATGTGACTTTGTACAAGTAAATAATATACATATTTAATCGTACTTTAACAGTCGAGAAAGAACCGAAATTTATTAAGAGAAATAAAAGAGAATCGTTCGGCCTTAAAATAAAAAAGTCATTGTAAATAAGTACATCGAGGTAATGATTTTTTTCCAAAATTTGATACTTTTTGAGAAATATTCCCATTTTTTCTATAAAACTTAATTGGACTGCTGGATGTGTAAGCTAAGTAATTCCTGCGCACTAATCAACACACGAGGCCATACTTGTGATCACACATGAAATGGTGTTAATTAATTTTGTTGTAAATATACGCTCAATCGATGTTTGATCTTACGAAATGTACAAGTATTTTTTAATTAATTTTAAATAATGAAAGATTAATTTATTTGATTTGGATTAAATATGATGCCGCATGTCTGAGCCCATCATTTTATTTTAACTCTTTTTTTACTTTACTGCGAGATATATTTATTTTGTATTTTCAGGGAGAACTCGGGCGCTGTGGTATGCACAATAGTATTGAATCTGTAATACATATTTTTTTTTATTAATAATTATTATTTTAAATGATTAAGAATGCACAAAACTGTCTTTATAAAAGAAAACTAGTTAGGTTAAATAATTGTGGGCGAGTTTGAATGATTACAATTTTACATTTCCCTTCGATATAGTGCTAATATTAGACCTCTTTCAAAATCACCATCGACTTATTTAATTGGTCGTTGGTGCGTTTTGAATGTGTAGGGCTTTAAATTCCTCCTCCCACTTAATTAGTAAACCATCGACCACAGATTTTACATCGGGATACTGGTGGTCACTATTAGTAGTCAATTGTGGATGATTTCTACATCGGCTGTGGTATTGCGTTTTATTTTATTTCTGCTGCGTTGCAGTCTTTCTTTTCCCCTCCCTCTTTTTTTTTTAAATGGATGATTAATTTTTCTTTACACGTCGTGTCACATGAGTATACATTTTTATTACTGTTACTGAAGAGGTGTTCTCGTTTCATTTTTAATCAGCGAGTTTGTAAATATTTTCAAGTAATACCTATTCAGTACTTAATAACGCTATTGTAACAAAGGAAATACTACATTTGTAACTATTTTTTAAGTTATGTATGTATAGTTGAATGCAGTACATTTTTAAATAAATTTGCTCATAAGTTTTGTTTTATCTAAAGTGTAATTTGTTAAACCTAATTTCCTTTCCATATGTAATATTACATTTGTACAAACATTTATTTCATTTTAAAATTAAAGTAAGCTACAAAAAAATGTTTTAGCCAAAAGTTAGACAGAATTGAATTCTGAATAACTTTTGTTTTAAACATTTTATTCGTAACTGTGAAAATAAAAGAATTAGTGAAAAACCTGTTTTTTTTTTTTCAGAGCATACAGAGTGGTTATTTGGACAGTTAACAAAATTTGTTTAGAATTCAATTCTCTATAACTTGGGTTTGAAACATTTTTTCGTAACTCTAAATAACCACTCTGTACACTCTGGAAAAAAATACTTTTCAGTAAAACTCTTGTTTTCACAGTTAGGAAAAAATATTGTTCAGAATTTATTTCGGTATGATTTTTGCCTGATTTTTTTTTTGTAACTTTGTTTTTTTCATAACTGCCAAATCAAGCAAGCATTGGAAATAAATAGGTATTTAAGTAAAAGACTTACGGTCACAGATAAATTGGTAATATTTATTAAATTTCACAATTATTTTTATAATGATGCCCCAACAGACAATTGTTAGCAGATCTTCGATAGTGCCATTACATCAAACATATTTGCATCTCTGAATAAAGGTAAGCACAAATTCACGCCTCGACGCCAACACCGAAACAGTGATCACACAACCGATAAAACACCAAATCGAGGCGGAAACTAACAATGTCCACATAATCGATATCTTAGGCACTAATAATAAAAGGGAAAATAACATTTATTTCAAAATAAAAATAGATACAATAAAATTACGGAATACAATGGTTTAGTAAATTAAATGCGTTTGTGTTTTTTTAAATATACCACTTTTTCAAATTATTAGAATAATAATAACGAGAGTGATGTGTTCGAATGTTTAATACATTCTTGTATATTGTCTTTATATAAGCAAATGAAATATTTTAATTTATTATACGATTAATCAATTTCTCGCTTAACCTCCAGGCAAACACAAATGATTAATTGTTAAGGCTTCTAACAATTATTTTAATTTTAATAATAATTAGACATATATTATTTTTACTATCAATATAATAGTGATAATAATGTGTGTCTAATTATACCTGATAAATTGTACAAACTAAAATCTTTCAATTTTGTCAAATAATTGCTATATTCCGGGCTATTCTGTATGGGAAATATTATATTTAATGTGAACATTACTTATCATCAAAGTCTAAGCAACCTTTGTAAAAAATTCTCCTGCGAAATTAATTTCGAAGCTGTTAATTTGTAACGGATATATGCATTCAAAGAATGTGGGGTTAATTAATAACTTATTCGTAAAACATAACATTTTCTGTACTTAATAGCCCCAATTACACCACAGCACAATTGATGTTAACTTTTTACCACAAACAAGATATAAACACTTTACATTTCAAGAGTATATCATTTGAATTTTTTTTATGATTATTATACCACAGACAAACATACAGACTGTCCACTAGGATGCGTTTGACGGAATCTGGAATTTTGTTTAAAATATGCCCAATAGGTTGCACTACTATATCTAATCTTTAATTAAATTCGATTATATTTTGTCTATGATAATAATTTCCTTTAGACAGGGAAAGTGTTGTAATCGTAAAAATGTTTGAATCGCTAATTGTTGCAATTAACCAATATTTTTTGATTAAATTAAATTGTATCTCAATGTTGTACATTGAAATTTCTACAATCTTTCTTGAATTCACAGCTAAGAATTTGTTTGAAATTGCTTGTGTGTGTAACTACGATTGCAAGTAGCGATTAATTTTTTACTAGCAATAACATGAAATAAAACACAAACGCTTACATTTAACTAAATTTCTACATACTACACATAAAAATTAACAAAAAGCAAACGAAACGAAAATATGTTAAAAATGTATCGATTTTTCTTTCATACATTTTCGAATTAATTTTTTCCTCCCAATTTGATATGATAAATATTATAATTTTTTTTGGGTATATTAAAAGTAGTTGAAAAATCAGCGCAGGAAAGAGCTGGTAACTTTTTATTAAATCATAGATTGCTCTATCCCATGCCGACTTTCCTTAACATGAACATACATTAAGATAAAATGTCCGGCTACAGTTTTACACGAGATATATAATATAATAATAAAGTGGGCGCCGCAATTTCCATTCTCATACATTAATCCAAACCTAAATTACACAATTGACGCTCGCCCACACGAACCCTCTTAATGCATAATATATTCATATATCTGACTAAACACTAAAGTTTATTCTATTTGGGATAATTTAAATTTGGATCGCAACCTTTTAACAGGAACACAAAAAAGGCGTGCTAAAATCAAAATGAATTTAAACTAAAAAAAAATTATATGCTAAAATTGGCTGCTGTCAGAACGCTAGTTAATATATATATAATTTATTTATATTTTTTCTTTCACTTGTTCTTTATTGTCATTTCAACGAACAATCTGACAACTATTTTTTTTTTTTCGTTTTACACATATACAGATTTCATTGTGTGTGTACGATTAGCTAGGCAAGGAGATGATCTCTTTGCAAATTTCCGCATTTGCAAGTTATATTTTCTTTGCAAATCCTCTACGAAATGGCCGTCTCACATCATCAAGCGTATTGTTTTAAAGAATACAATCTAAAGATTTCTTTTGATAGTTGATTTGATTATTCGATTGATAACGTGTGGTGTGTTTTATATTTTGAAAATTGCGCGCTCTTTGGTATTCAATTGATTTTCAATAATTCATTTTAATTTTATTAAATGAAACACTTTTAACAAGTAAACAATTATCGCGAATAATTGATTTTAACTTCAATTTATTGTTCGCGACAATTGTTTTGCCACACAGTAGCTTCTTCGCCTGAAGCAGCTGCAGTAAAATTGTTTCACTATACAGTAGCTTCTTTGTCTGAAGCAGCTACAGTAAAAGTGAAAATCAATTGTTTATCTACACGGTAGCTTCTATGCCTGAGGCAGCTACAGTAGCTTCTTTTTCAGGCGAAGAAGCTACTGTGCAGCGAAACAATTGAATTGCAGCTGCTTCAGATGAAGAAGCTACTGTGTAACTAAACAATTGTCGCGAACAATAAATTAAAATCAAAAACTTAATATTTTCATTTAAAGTTATCATGGATTTTCAAACAATTAATGCCTTCACAATCAACAAAATAATTCTTTTTTTTAATAATTTTAAATTAAGTTAAATAGAAGCATATTTTGTATTCCATCCATTTTTTTTTTAATTAATTAATTTCAAGAGAAAATCTTGCAATTGATTAATTAAAATATATATATATATATATATATATATATATATATATATATTCTTACGTAAGAAAATGTTTGTCTTTTCAAGTGGTGATATTAATTTCAACGTCAGTCTCGATGAATTTTTGAAAGAAAGAATATCAATTCAGATTCTCCATTTCGTGTCTTTTATTTAAAATCAAGTCTTTTGAATAGTTCGTCACATCAATTTCACGTTACACATTTTATTGTAAGAGAAACACTCTTTTGTTATCGAAATCGACACAACCGGGTTTTATTATTTTTTGGGAAGTGTGCGGAAACGCACATGCTACGTTAGTCCTCTAATGCTAATTTGTTTTCTTATTTAATTAAAAAGTATCCATTGTTTTAATACTCGCCCTTAAAAAAAAGGTTTTTAATCGTTGTTGTTTTAATACGCTTCAAATCCCAAACGTCTTCTTTTACATTTAAGAATTTTCGTCATTAATATCGAATGCCCCCATTTAAAATATACTTTTCATTCCGAGATAATTTGCACATTATTTACGGTCCTTTTCTTGAGAGGTTTGTTTTTTTAATTACGATTAATTAAACTTAATAGTCGGCAACTTTCAAGATTCAAAAGAGAATCAATGTCCATTGTAATATTAGTTTGGGTATGATGATAATAAATTATCGCTCGTAACGTAAAGTGAGAAAATTAAAATTTCACCACCGCGCTGACACATTTCTTGAGAGAGAGAAAAAAAAAATCAACCAACATATGATTTTTTTTGTTTGGTTTTATCTCTGACATGTAATGTGTTAGTGCGGTTTTCCTGTGATACATTTATGGCTATTCAGTATGAAAAATTTAATGTAAACATTATATTTTAACCTCACAATTCAAGCGTACACGTCAATTAGAAAACTCGATTAGATTGTGACGATAAAAAAAAAAACGTGCACATTGAATTGAACGTTTCATATACAGAATAACCCCAATCGGTTTATCAATTATTTGATTTGTGGGGCCTAAAGATCTTTTGTGCCTCTGGTTCATCAATTAAAAACTATTACATCACAGAAGGTTCGTATGGATGTCTCAGATTAAAAACTTTATTTCAACAAAACTGATGAAAAATCCTATGATTCTCACTTATTTTAATAAACACAAACTTTTATTTATAGTGTTTGTATGATAATTGGATTTAAAAAGTAAAAATTATTACTATTAAATTAACTTCAATGAATTTTTTGCCTTTTCTGCAGGGAAATATGTGTGAATTACAGAAAGCACTTCCTTCGTTTGATTTCATATAAAAGCTTTATCAAAATGCTCCGACTAATGTTGGTTCTCAGCCATTTACAAGGAATGATTTCTTACTGAAACTTAAAATTAGTTGGAAAGTACGAATAACATTTTTATAAAACAATATTTTATAAATTGAAGCAAATAAAGTGCTATTGATTTATACTTAATTATCTTTAATTACCATCAAATAACAATTGAATTTCATCGTTTTATTCTTACACATATTTAAAAATCATCATATAATCATGTATTCGGGGCTATTCAGTAAAATTTAACGTGAACGTTATTAATTAATTTCACATTCTATTTATATGCATCTATTACCAAAGTTGTTTGACTGTAATCTAAGAGATGACTTTTATTCATGAACTAAGTTATGCTTGTCCCACAGCGGTTTTTTGATTCAAACTTTCAGTACAAATCAATTATAAAACATAATTGATGTGCATACTTAGATTGTGAGTTTATTTAATAACGAATACGTTAAATTGAATATTTATTGTATAGAATAGCTCTGAATATTTAATAGAAACATTGTTTTGCTTGAATTTATGTACATTAGATCTTTCAAAAATGTCTTAAGTTGTTAAAAAAAAGTGTATATAATTATAGAATCATTTAAATCCCTCTTGGGTGTTGGAAATGTAATTATAACAAATTATTTATAATATATACATTCAGTAACCCTTTAAGTGTAGGGTTCAAATTATTTATAAAATAGAATATAAACCACACCACATAAAAAAAGGGACACCATTACTAATCCCGTTGACGCTTTTACGACACACACATCATCTTTAGATTATAAAAATAGAGAGTTAGATGTGAGACGGCGCACATATTTAATTTTTTATTTCTTCTTTTTTATTACCTACTAAATTGTAACATTCTGGCGTTGTTTAACATATGTACGCTGTTACAAGTCCTTTTGTGTGTATTTTTGTTTCTTTTATTTTAATTAATCACAGATATTTTTCATTTGAATGATGGCATTTTGACCATACACGTAATTTCCGTCACAAGACAGACACTCATCCATACATACAAGATAATAACCTATCGTTCATTTCGGGTTTTTATTTCTCTTCCCCGTAAACACAACATTCCTTTTATTATTCCATTTAATAATTAATTAATTACGTTATCGTTATTGTTTAACGTAACGGACTAGGGTATATATTCTTCGTATTCATTCTTCTTTTTAGTTACAATAGCAGGTTATGATAGATTTTATATAATTTTTTTTAGATCATTTGCTTCAGGTACGAGATGTTATAATTTTGTGGAAGGAGATACAAACGTGTGTGCGTAATTATTCAATATCTTCACTACGTGTTGTAAAGTTCTCACTTCCTGCATACACGATTTGGAAGTTATTTGTCTGTTCTAAAACCCAACTTACCTCGCGTTCGCTAATGACTACCTATATAATAAATATATATTTCTTTTCTTCTTTTTTTTTGTTAAACGGGTTGTTTCGAACTTCTTGATCCCTTTATTAACGTCTCCAGAGAGAAACGAAGAGAAAAACAAGCAACGGAATCTGATAAACTCTATCTTCTTTACACTATATATACCTTTTTTTTTAATATATATCTAAAATTTAATCATTAACATCGTTATATACTTAAATAATCATTAATAAGAAAATTATAAAACAATACAATATTATTTAAACATCATTGGCAGTTTACACCTATTAATTGATATACGTATGCTTATTTATACATTAATATTACATGAAGGGAAAATTGAATAATCAACACCAACAAAGAGTAATTCTTATCGAAATCATTTGTTTTGAAAAAAAATCGGATTCTTTTAATTCTCTTTTACCTCCTGCATATTTTGAATTATGAGAATTTTTATGATTAAAAAGGTGTATTTAAACATTTTTTTTTTTCTTTCTTAAATTCTTTCTAGAATTTAGTAGGATTAAATTTTCTCTACCTATTCTAGTTCCTAAATAAACTTGTGAATTATAGAAATCTAAAAGTTAACAGATTATTATTCTGAAATAGTATTGCTTTTTGTGCAGACTAAATTCAGTTATTTACCGCTAAATAATCAATAATCCCAAATTTATTAACATTATCGAATAATTTAAGTTCAACAATATTGATATTATAATAAACAGAAACATAATTTAACAGGAATCGAGCTTACAGCATTATAAATATCAGTAATTATAATGTGTATAAATAGATAATTATTATTTATACGTGTGGTGTTCATAAAATGGCAGCAACCCAGATCGAAATCCGGCGGTTCCCGTTTCAATTTCTTAAAGAAATTTTCGAATTGTTTCTGTATATTATACTTATATAAATATTTGAGATAATCGTTAATTTTCATAAACAGCTAATAACATTATAAATTTTAATATTGAACCTTAATAGCTGTATTTATTATTTGGACTATACATTAAATGTGTTTATTATACCGTTATATTTTATAGTCATTTAATGGTTCATTTCCATTGAATAATTCATATTCCTTTGTTATCGATATAAAAATTCATCAATGCAATTAATTCGATTTTACAAATTAAAAAAAAAAAAAATTATAGGTTTTGTTGTTTATAAGTAAACTTGTAAACAACAAAACTTATAATTTAAAAAAAATAATTGAAAATATTTTTTTATAATAAACAACTTATAACAATGTTTGTCATTTGTTTTTTTTTTTTTTAATAAATCAATTAGCAATTATTTTCGACTAATTCAATAATCATTTCAAATTTTGATTTTCTCTACATTTTTTGCTTTCTAGAATTCATCACCATACTTAAAGTCCAGATTTAAGTAAGTTCGTTATTTAACTTAAATAGTGCAACATAACAGCTTCACCTATTTCTTAAAAAAAAACCTTTATTTATAATTTTTTTACATAAAACACTAACTATTTCATCTTAATAGCAGTTTTTATATCGAGCTTCTAATTGTAATTGCATTTTACAAACTCCTTTTTTTTTTTTAGTTATTTAAGCTCGAAGAAACAAACATAATAAGAGCAGCAATTTAACACTAAACAGACTCTGAAGTTTTAGATATCATTACACTTATTAATATTATTTTTTTTTGGATGATTTATCGTCGAGAGTTAAACCATCCAAGTTTTTGGTCAATGGTTCGTTTCATTTCTCAATAAGTTACAATAATAATAATAATAGGAACAGGATGCTGATTAACATCTTTTATGTATTTTATATATTCCCTTTCATATGAGCGACACGTTTTGTTAATAAATATTTTGGTCTTCGATCATTGGTAAACTCTACAACATTCCGAGACAACCCAACTCGAAGTGAAACTAGACAAAAACAAAAAAAAACGAGGAAATTGTTCGGAATATGTGTATTTAACCGGTTGATAGAGAAATGCATCATTGCATGTGTGTTTTGTTTGTTTGTATATATATATATATAAATCGCTTTTTATTTTGTTTCTTTGTTTCATAGGCTATTCTATGTGTTAATTATTTGATTGTTAACAGTTATTTCTTTTTGCTTCTTATTATAACCAACGCTTCTTAATGTCGCTTCAACTAGATTTGCCCGGCGACGAAAATAAATATATATATTCTTACTCTCTTATTACTTTTTCTTTGTTTACTTTTTGTGCAGGTACTTTGGTTTCTTTTTTTTTTTTGTTTTTCTTTTGGTTGGCTAGATTTGTGTGTTAACAATCGTTGCAAATACAATATCACAGATGTTTCACCTTACTCGCTAACTTTATACAAAAAAATTATTACTGATCTTATCCTCACTCAATTGTCGTCTTCTTTATTATTTTTGTCCGGGCATATAAAAGATCGCCGACTTGGATTTTTTTTAATACTTGGTCTTCGACCTTTTTTGTTTCGCAGGTCTATTTTAAAAATCTCAGTAAATTATCATTTATAATATCTTGGCTTATTTTTTTTTATATTCAAATAAAAATGAAAGATGGCGCTTGCGTCGTCTTTCATTTATTATGATTAATATCAGGTATATAACCACAATATAAGATTCGTTCAGCCGCCTTCAACAAGGTATGGGACATAGAACACACTAGTCTGACGAGGTTCTAAAAGCCAAAATGGCCATCACTAGTTATTTATATGCTAGATGAATTTTGGCTGAACATTTTATTAAATAAATAAAAATGTTTGTAGGAGAAAGGACAACTATTTTTATTTAAATAATTAAAATCTCCACAATCAACATAAAGATTGTTTTCATTCATTAAAACATAGACAAATCCATAATATATTCATTGTAACTTAACTCAACAATCAAGTTACAATCAACATATTATAAATTTGTCTACGGTTTGTTAATTTTTGAAAATTCATACTTGTTAGATTTTTTAAAGATTTTAAATTGATTTTGGTTCTTCTACTCAAAAGTATAAAGTTGAAATTTAATTTTGATGATAAATAAATTTAAAAAAATTACCAAATTTGTAACTGAATCACTGTCGTTTTCTAGGTTATGATGTTATTAACAAACTGAATCACTGCCAGCTTGTTAATAATATCATGAACTAAATAACCTGAAAACTGTCAGTTTTACTTTTTAACTGAATTACTGTCGGTTTCTAGGTTATGATGTTATTAACAAATTCAAGCTTGTTAATGACATCATAACCTAAAAACTGACAGTTTCACTTTTTAAATGAATCACTGTCAGTTTCTAGGTTATGATGTTATTAAGAAACTGAATCACCATCAATTTGTCATAACCCAAGCAAATTTCAGTTATACAAACACAGTTAAAAAGTTTTGTATGATTTTTATAATAGAAGAAAAGACAAATAAAACTAATCATTCCAAAAATAATATCTAAACACAAAAAACAAAACTAATTGTGATCATAAAAATGTAGATTCGTTAAATGCATCATTTTCATATAAACCCTAAGATAAAAATAAATGAGTGTTCACAATATGCCAAGTCGAGCTCTTTTATACGCTTCCCAAAATTATATCAGGATAATTCCGACGACCTGTTGTTATAAATATCTAGATAATCCTCTCTTTCAATATCACAATATGTTAAGAATACATGCCGAGACACACTATGGGAAACTTATTTTATCGAGTTTAAAATCAGCGTTCGTGGTAATTTATTATTCATAACTATTCGTTAATCTCGTTCTTCAGTATACTGAATTTATTGGTAAAGGGCAACATATGGATTTAAGTAATAAAAGCCATAAGAACCTGTTTATTTGAGCTAACTATTGATAATGACGAGAACAGGTATTCTCAAATTGAACGATCTAATGAAAGAGAGGCAATACCAAAGTGTATTTTCTGCAGTAGCTTACACGAATTCCTGTTCAATAGTAATGGGTTAAAATGAGCAAGTTTTTTTTGAGTAGATAAAAGCATTCATGATGTTTTTCGAAAAAGAATCTGTATCGCACACCATTTACAAATGAGAGGAAATGAACAGACCAAAGTAATGTAAAGAAACAAAGCAATTAAGAACTGACATTGTGCAATAGTTTTTATCAAAAAAAAAAAAAAATCGAGTGTTCTTTTCAAATTCCAGGTTATTGGAATTTTTATCACAAATTGATGGCAATGAGAGAAATAAATCAAGGCTTGAAGAAGGGAAATCACAAAAGTAAGCAACTTGTATCTCGATACTAAATCATCTGGAACTCAAGCTCCTAAACATAATATTAGAAAGAGTATTTTTCTTTTTAAGACAAACATAACATATAGGTTCAACCCAAATCTAAGACACAAGTAATATATATGTAACAACTGGTTATAGTTTATAATGTTATTCAATATACACTATAAGAAAATCAATCAATTCTACATTAAAAATTATAAAACTATAAGTATTTTATTATTTATATAAGAAAATCACCTTTCTCTTATGTAAAAATACAGAATCTGAATTAAAAATTATGACTGTTTTGTCAATAAGTGATTAATAAAAAAATACAGGTAACAAAACCAATACAGCATTTTAAATATCTTGAGGTATTTGAGCATAAGACACTGCTCTGAAAACTAAAATATTTATATTTGATATCATAGTTTTAATGTTTGTTTAGTGCGCACAAGAAATCAGCTTGGAGCACTGTACAGTTCTAGACAGTAGTCGCACTAATTTGTTTGTTGTTCTGTATTTTATATCATTAATCTTTTTTTCTTTTCATTTATACAAAAATAAATGAATGTTAAGTTTGTTGGATATTCTTATATTTGTGAATTTTAAACTAATTATTATTGTTATATGTAGCAATGAAAATCATTAGTAAATTAACACGATTTAATAGTTATTAGTATTTATGATATAAAATCAGAGGTTATTAAATTGGGCTGTCAGTGGATACACCGTTCAGATGCTTGAGGTTCACTCATTTTGCAAAACAACAAATGTGGCGACACTAAGTGAGACAACTGCATAGAATCATACTGTGCTTGGAGTATGGAAAAAATTGCTAGGGAAGCAATTTGACTATTCTTTTAATAATATATAATGAGGATTTCATTTCATTGAAGATAACTCTTTATTCGATTTAAAATCAGACCTGTTTATGAGTGTTGCCACAAAATTGTACTCAGATCAAAGCAAATGAACAAACCTATCATTTCAACTAATTAATGTCATTTCAATAATGTGATAAACTACCAGAAAAAATTCTTCAAGAGTATAAACTTAATTGAACAGTACTCAATTTTGCAAAAGTATGATTATATAAACACTCATTACTCGACAAAACAGTTTTTCCCATTTGTGTCTCACGGCTGTGGTACTTTCAATAAATTTTTCTTAGTATTTGTGTTATATGTATTTTGTGTAAGTGTGTCAGCCACCCTCATTTAATCATTTTTTTATATATTTATATATATATAATTCACTTTATGTCAGGTGCTTCATGTTAATGTTCTCGGATTCGCATACTATACACTATATATGTAAATGAAAATAAAATGGAAATCCTTTTTATCAAAATGAACGAAAACTACACTCTATGCAATAATAATAAAATAATGAACAACTATAAACCGCTTGTTTGTTGTTGTTTATCGTAAACAAGGTAACACAGATTAAAATGTGAGTTATCACAACCGAAAGGTATTAAATGAATGTGTTGTTTATCAACAGAATACTGTATGTGTTTAGATTTTCTTTTTTTGGTTAGGCTTATCTTTAGTGCAGGTCCGCCATGAGGATGGGCAGTAAGTACTCATCGGAGTCGCCGGCATGGGGGTCTAGAAGAACTGGCGCCATTCCTAGATCGTTGGTCGGCCACCAGTTCTCGCCCAGGATAGTTTGAATGCTCTTAAAATAAAAATATATTATTAAACTAAATTTATATATAAACAGCTTATATTAGTGAAACAATAATTTTGCTATTAAAAATAGGATCAAAAAATATTTCACCTTATATTAATTTAACAAACATTAACTGAAGCTTTTATCTTCTATGTCATAATACATTGTTGATCATATATAAAAATACTATTTATTACTTTGTAGAGCCGTATATACTTAAAACACTTTTCTTTAATTGCCTCCAACAGGAAAAGTATTCATAAATATACTAATTAATTAACGCTTTAGTAGGCGCACTGTATTTATTTTAGTTAATATTACCTTTATGTATGTGTATTCATTGTCAAACGATGTATTAATTATGTCTTGTGAAGCTACCTCTAACTTCTTTAGGGAATCACTCCGAAGCTTAACAACTCCAATCCAGTCTTCTGCATAATATTTGTAGCCTAAAACAAATTAAACGTCTCATCATTACAATATTGTAATAATTAATTATTTAGGACAAGAAATTTATAGAAAATGCTTTATGTGTTGTTATTTAAGTTGTTAAACATGGGCGTAACGATATTGAAATGAAATTCATACCATAAAAAACAACTTCCTCCAGTCGTTTACACAGCCAAGCAAGCAGGATAAGATTCTGTGGTTCTACCACTTCAGTCTCGCTCGGTTCTTTCACAAGCACATAATAATCTTCGTTTGTTAACGAATCTACCCACATTAAGCTTACAAATGTATCCTGATATTTGATCAGCTTTTCCAGTGCTGCTTGGTTCATCTAAAAATGAATTTAATGATTTAAGGTAGACATAACGGAATTATAAAAATTAATTATTAGAAGAAAACATAACAATGTAATCTCAAAGACCTGCATTACAAAAACTTACCCTTTCACACATCAACACTTTTAGATGACTCAAGGGCATATTATCTTTCAAAATCTGATCAT
This sequence comes from Philonthus spinipes, assembly GCA_963082785.1. NCBI lineage: Eukaryota > Metazoa > Arthropoda > Insecta > Coleoptera > Staphylinidae > Philonthus > Philonthus spinipes. The sequence continues at coordinate 27,512,714 of OY720304.1, forward strand.
GCAATTGTAACACTTCGTCGAAGGCGTGAATTAGGGATAGCCTCAGTAAACAGTTGGGTTGCTTCGTTCTGAATACTTTCCAAGCCTCTTCACTTGTTCCCGGGTGACCTTCCCATATACCATGGAGATGCACGACTAGTCTTTTAAGATCAGTCAAACACTGCAGTGATTCTAACAAACCATCATTCAAACTATCGTAATCAATACTTAAGATCTAAAAAAAAAAAAAAAAAAACAGCGACATATATTAATAATAATAACAAGGCTGTTGTTGTTTTTCAAGTATTGTCGATCTCAGGGTTGAACATATTTTGAATTTTTTTTATTTCATGAAATATTTATGGTGTGTTCTTTTTCATCAAACACCATACAAATTTCATGAAATAATATTATAATAATTGAAAAAATATATATATATATATATATTCATCACTGAGATCGACTTAAAACTGCTTATGTTAATTACAATTGTTTCATATTGATTTAAATATGTTTTTACAACAAAAACCATACCTGTAAATTTTGGAATGGAAGGAACAGTTTTGGTTCATAAACATAGATGGCGTAATCGTGGGGATCGTCCTTAATTGTGGCGAGACCCAATGTGGTAACCTTTTCTGGTTTTGATTTTGCTAACGACCTGAGTATGTCACTGACGTAGCTAAGCATGTATTCGTAACCGCCGATTGATAACTTGGTCATGGGCCGCTCCGAGAAGATCTTGTATAATTTGGCAAAGAGCGGATGTATGTCTCTGCTAAAAAATGGAATACTTTTTTATAAAAACAATGGATAAATACAAATTTTGTTTAAAAAACAATCACTTTTGTTATGTCCCATTTTTTTTTTTTCAGTTTCCTGGCATATGTTTCGATCATTTACAAAGGTTTAATTTTTTTACCATTTAAGATGGAGTATATTTTTTTAATTTCATTAAACTGGCGGAAAAAAAATGATAACTTATCTGTGGTACTTACTTCGGAACCATACTGTCGAGTACTGAGAGATTGCAGTGGCTCGGTTCTAACATAAGTGAATGCAGGTTGTTATTGTACATGAAATATTCTAAGAGTAAAATTAATTCGGAGATGCACTCCGGTAACATGGAATTGAACTTAATTGTTGCATCTGTGACGAGATGACCCACCATTGTCCTCAAATACTGTGCCTGGGGTATACTGTTCCACTCGATTACAAACTTTACTTTTTGCCACGATCTAAAAAAAAAAAGAAAACAGAAACAAAAGTATTCGCAAGAGAAACATCGTTGATTACTGAGGCAGTTAATCGTTGAAAATCCATAATTATTTTTTACTAAAAACAAATTTGTTTATGATTTTCAAATTTAATTTTAAATTCTTCGTGTGAAGAAAATCCACACAGATATTCATTTTCACGCTGGCATTACGGAACAAATACTGTGAATACAGGCGCCATCATTTTTTTTTTGTAACCATTAAAAAAATTAAGAAACTAAAGTGGAAAATATTGTTAATTGGAATCCCAAATCCTAAATTTTTGTATAATGCAACAATTTTTTTAATCGAAAATATTTAATGCAAAAAAAAAACAATATAAATGAATTATATAATATAAGGCCATCGGCAGGCACATGTTTCGGGATTTTCATCCCTCGTCAGTACAGCTCTGCTTTATGTCAAAATCTTGAAACAAGTGTCTTGCATTAAATAACGCAACAATTTTATTAATCGAAAAAAAAAAATGTTGCGTTATACAATATGTTATTGTTATGTAACAGCAAATGTCTATTGTTGAACATTTGTTTTAAAGTTGTAACATGCGTCAGAATGTCAAAGTAGCTAAAGTAGAAATAATTTATAATTTTCATATTCTTTTTATTTAATTAATTTTTTCAAATATTTTAGAATTGAAACATTAATTAGGTATTCTGATGATTTTGATTTACCTTATACGAAACAATTTTTGCAGATGTTATGTATTTATCTTAATAATAGATCTCTCTTATTTTTTTGTTGTTTTTGCATTAAATTATTTCTCGGATCAAAAAAAAAATTGTTGCATTATGCAATATTTTATTGATATGCAACAGCAGGTGAACATTATGTAATTCAATGTCCGGCGTGGGTATTTGCCCGGGAAGTAGTCGTTTTAATGTGCATTTGTTTGTACGTAAGTCAACAATCACAGAGCTAAATGTGAGAATAATTTATTGGTTATTTCCAAATAATTTTTATTTAATTTATTTAAATAACTGTGACCGAGTGAATAATATTTATATCAGAAATGCGTTACCTTGGATGATATAAACTTTGCCTCCAGTTATGGCAAGTGCTGGATGCACTGATGGCATCTTTAAAGCTGAGGTATTGGAAAACGTTGTCTAATATAACGGCTGGCAGGCATTCCCATCCCGGCCTACGGACTGCTTCTTCTGTCTTGCTCTTTTTGGGCTGTGGCCATTCGTCTAAACAGCCCAAATTGTTGTTCCCCATCTCTAGAATCGAAAACATAACAAAGGTTTACATTATGTATTTTTTTTTATTGGTATGCTACAATGGCAATTTGATTCTGACACAAATTAATTAATGTAAAAATTCACATGATGACGTAAAAGCAAAAGTTGATTTTTTTATTATTAATGACCACTCTAAAGCATGGTAACGAGTATCCCGTTTGCAGGAAATGTCCTTTCAAATAGTTCCATTAAGTGAAACTAGCGTATTGCGTAACTTTAAAATCATATGGCTGCAGTGAAAATTAAAGCAAATAAAAAAAAAATCTGCGAATGTGGATCTTTTGGTACACCCTAAAGGTAGACCCTAAGGGGTGCCTGATTATATACATATATTTGATTGATGAGGCTGATAATTGTTGAAAGTTCATAATTACTTATATTAAATAACACTATTTAGTCTTTCAAAGTCTATTGTAATATCGCTACAATTGTTTCACCACACTGTGGCTTCTTCAGGCGCCTGAAGAAGCCACAGCGATATTACAATAGACTTTGAAAGACTAAATAGTGTTATTTAATATAAGTAATAATAGTAATATATATATATATATATATATATATATATATATATATATATATATTCAATGACTCTTTCTACCCATATGGGTGTACGGTTTTACATTTATATATAATTCATTGAATTCTTTAAAATCGGTACATTTGTGAATATATTTTTGGAGGTTTCAGGTATGCAAGTTTAAATAAAATAAAATTTAAAACGGTTTTATTTATATAACTGCAGGTTTATTCTCACAGAACATTTAAGCGCAACAAAATCATTAATTAAAACTTCACAATCTAATTTCCTTAATATAATGATATTGGTATTTCCAAAATTATTGCATACTCTATCAAAATGCTGATTTTAATAAAAAAATTTAAAACTAAAATTTTAAATTACAATTTTATTTGCGGAATAGAAACACTGCAATAACAAAATTTTATGGGTCTGATATTCAATTGACATCATTAATTACACACTCTTTTGGTACACGAAGAGTGTAATTTATTTAATTAAATACAGTTTCTTCACACTTTCCAAAAACGGACATTGTTATTTGAACAGTTATAAGAAAGGATTATGGAGTTAATTAACACAAAAAGGAATAAGCATTTCAAAATGTTTCAGTACAAGTATATGTGTTTGTGAGTTTTGTGAATGTTTGTAATAGTAATAAAAGCGGTGATAATTCCATACTTCACTTGTTTTTAGTTAACTATTAATAATGAACCATAATAATTGGGCAAGCGCCATTACGATTTATTAAATTTTAATAATGAACACAACTATATTTCAGGAAACCCTATATTATATTTCGGGAATTCGGAGTCCTAAAGCGTTCTAATAAAAACATTTTTCTAATGAAATTGTTCATGAACATTTTTTTTCACACTTTTTCCTTTCTACAGTTAGGTGTCATAAAAAAAATGCTGGAAATAATTTTCAAGTTCGTAACTCTTCCGCCCCTAGTGGTGACAAAATAATTCAATTTTGGTATTTTCGTTATGAATTTAATTAACCGCAAAAAATCTTCTAATGGCATTTGCAATTCTGATTGATTGTGAAAGCCATTATTTTGCAATTATTAACTCGAAATGTTCATTTATTTATAACTCGTGCTAGAATTAAGATATAGACTTGCAGTTTTTACAAAATTTCGTACTTTTTAAACCCTTTTCTATTGAAACTCGGAAAAATATAAGAATTAATAATAATAAAGTAGTGCAAAATAATTCTTTTCAAAGAAATAATATATCTATTAATTTGGGCTATTCCGTACGGGAAATGTTAAGTTTAACGTGCCCATTATTAATTAATTTCACATTGTATGAATACAATTTGATTATTAAAGTTGCTTAGACAGTAATGATAAAAATTAACATGCACATTAAACTCAAGCTCCGAATAGTGATGGGCAAAATCGATTATTACAATAATCGAATACGAAATAATCAATTATTTTTTCGACAATCGAATCTTAATTTTATCGTTTCTGTGAAATTTATGATTCAAAACTAAAACATAATTATTATAATTACTGTTTCTATGACTATTTGAGGTGTTTTAAAATTAATGTTTCATCATCTTCTGTATCTTTCAAAAAAATGATTCTGCAAATAATCGATTTTGCCCATCACTAGCTCCGAATAAAGATTATATGTATAATGAAATATATAAATGATAATGTTACATATACAGGAATAAATTTATTTTTCCACAAAAAAAGTTCAAAATTAATTGAAAACATTTTATTTCACATAAACTTCTGAATCCATATTTGAATGTTGATTTGTAGACTTCAGAAATTTGCGATTCAAGTGTTAGCATCAATTATTTCATTTTAAATAATTTTAATGCGAAAATTCTTGCAGCACGAAAATTTTGGCCACTTCACTCGAACGACACTTTGATTGAAAAACACGACCAGAAAAAAAAATTCAACCAAAAATACCCACAAGTACAACAAAGGAAAAACGCAATTTCGACTGTTTATAAATCCATTTCATTTTTTTTTTCGCACAATAAATAAGCAATAACAACGCACGGAACGGCACTCACCTGAATTGCATTTGTGTTGAATGTGCAACATTAATATTACCGTGGGCGATTAATTTACGAAAAATAATAACGAACGAATAAACTGCGTATTTGAGGACCGTGTTTTTGCTTTACATATGTTTCTGCAACTGACAGTTCTCCTCGACACTGCATCCAAGGCGAGAAAGTATTGACGTTTGGCAACGTTGCACAATCGCGCGGTGAAAGTGGCTAGTTACGACTGAAGTCGCCGGGGCCGAAGCGTGCGGGAGAAAGAGAGAGCGCGCGGCGGGAGAGGCGATGCGACAGTTCCGCGGCGGTGGTGTGACGTCACGCGACATTATCAATAGGCTCCACTGTTTTTGGATAACGCTATTTGGATGGGCAAGTAATATTAATTAGATAGCGTCTTGCTTATTGATAAAGAGGCACTAATTACTGTCTGTAAATAAATAAAATTGAATATTTTGAATTATATTTTATTTGAAATTCATTGCGAATTTAGAGCCCAGTGGCGTACCTACATAATGGTTTTATTAAATTAATTAAAAATAAAACTGTATAATTGTTGTATCTAATCTTAAATTCGTTTTTTTGAATGGTTTTATTATATCAATTAAAAAAAACAGATAAACGGGGCTATTCCGTAAAGGAAATGTTAATTTCTTATTATTTTCACATTCTATGTATGTATATCTATTAGAAAATCTGCTGAGACTGTCGTGATAAAATATAACGTATACGTTAAACTTAAAATTTCCCTTAAAGAATAGCCCCGAATAATATATTATGTATTTAACGTGCATCTTAGTTTTTGTAATTGATTACAATGTAGATATTTTTGAATTACCCGCCTGCGCGTGCCATCTATCGTCACGGAAAGCAAATATATCTTATGTTGGCACGACTAATGAGGTTCAGAATGAGCTAAATTCATGTTGTTGAATCATATATGATAATTATAACATAGAGTTTATGAGTAGAAATTTGCTATTACGTTACGTTTGTAAAATTATGTTAGTTCATTAAAGTTGTAAATAAATGGACTGTATTTATATTCCCAACCCCACGAAAAGGCTATCCCGACTACAATTAATAACATATGCGTTAAATTTAACATTTCTCAAATTATTCGGTCCCATTCCCTATCGACAACGTTATGTTTGACAGCACGTTATTCTTTAAGCGAATCTCAAATCAAAGACAAGCAATTAAAGTGGGTTGTAATGACTTTAAAGCCAAGATTAGGCAATGGAAATTATTTTATATTGAACATTAGGAAAAAAATGAGATAAATATTAATTTTTAAGTCAAAATTAAACTACAAGGGATACTAATTAAGTCTCATTACCTAATACCCATATTAAGAATGAGGCGATGAGACTGAATTAGCCAAAAAAGAGATTTTAAAGTTAAAATATGAATAAGACTAGGTAGATGGCTTAATGACGACTGTCGCAGCTAAAGGGTTAAAGTCAATATTAGCCAAAAAAGGCTCAAGATTACACAACAAAAGAAACATTAAAGTTAAAATTAGGCAAAATTAGGCAAGTACTTTACAGAGCCTCTGACGATGCCGCTTAGGAAGTAGGCAACAGATGGCGCTTTGAGCTATTGTTATAACGTCTGTTTCAAAATTAAACTTTAAAATGAATATTAAAGACTTTAGCCTGTGCAGTGAAAGAGGTTTTAATGTCAGAACCAGGCAACGAAAATGATATTAAAGTCAAAATCAGGCAATGAAAGATACTTAAATGTCAGAACTAGGCTATAAGAACGACATTAAAGTCAAAATCAGGCAATAAAAGAGATTTTAATGTTAAAACCGGGCAATCAAACAGATATTAAAGTCAAAACAGGCAATGAGAATGATTTTAAAGTCAAAATCAGGCAATAAGAAAGACAATGAGGTTGATAGTAAAGTATAAACAGGCAATGAGAATAATTTTAATGTCAATATTAGGCAATAAAAGAGATTTTAACGTCAAAATCAATCAATGGGAATAATTTTAGTCAAAATCAGACAATAAAAAAGAGACTTTAGAGTTAAAATCAGGCAATAAAAGAGACTTTGACATCAGAATCAGCCAATAATAATGCTTTTAAAGTCAAAATCAGGCAGTAAAAGAGACTTTAGTGACAGAACCAGGCAATGAGAATAACTTTAAAGTCAAAGTCAGACAATAAAAGATACTTTAATGTCAACACCAGGCAATAAGAATGATATTAAAGTCAAAATCAGACAATGTAAATGATATTAAAGATAAAACAGACAATGAGAATGACTTTAAAGTCATAATTAGGCAGTATAAATGACTTTAAAGTCAAAACCAGGCAGTGAGAATAAGTTTAAAGTGAAAATCAGGCAATAAAAATGATTTTAAAGTCAAAATCAGGCAATAAAAGAGACTTTAAAGTCAAAATCAGGCAATGAAAATGATATCAGAGACAAAAGAGACAATGAGAATGACTTTAAAGTTATAATTAGGCAGTATAAATGATTTTAAAGTCAAAACTAGGCAGTGAGAATAACTTTAAAGACAAAATCAGGCAATAAGAATGACTTTGAAGTCAAAAATAGGCAACAAATGAGAGTTTAAAGTCAAAATCAGGCAATGAAAATGATATCAAAGACAAAACAGATAATGAGAATGCCTTTAAAGTTAAAATCAGACAACAAAATAAGACTTTAGCGACAGAACCAGGCAATAAGAATAACTTTAAAGTCAAAATCTGACAATAAAAGATTCTTTAATGTCAACACCAGGCAATAAGAATGATATTAAAGTCAAAATCAGACAATGTAAATGATATTAAAGACAACAGACAATGAGAATGACTTTAAAGTCATAATTAGGCAGTATAAATGACTTTAAAGTCAAAACCAGGCAGTGAGAATAACTTTAAAGACAAAATCAGGCAATAAGAATGATTTTGAAGTCAAAAATAGGCAACAAATGAGAGTTTAAAGTCAAAATCAGGCAATGAAAATGATATAAAAGTTTAAATTAAGCAATAAAAAAGATACTAAAGATAAAAAAGATGATGAGAATGACTTTAAAATGAAATTTAGGCAGTAAAAGAGACTTAAATGTCAAAATCAGGCAATAAGAAGGATTTTAAAGTCATAATCCGGCAATAACAGATACTCTAATGTAAAAACCAGGCAGTGGGAATGATATTAAAGATAATGACTTTAAAGTTAAAATCAGACAACAACGACATTTTAAAGTCAGAATCAGGCAACAAAAAAAAAGTAAAAATCAGGCAATAAGAATGACTTTAAAATCAAATTAGGCAATGAAAATGACTTTAAAGTTAAAATCAGGCAATAAAAGAGACTTAAATGTCAAAATCAGTCAA